>JARYZH020000052.1:1479780-2959561 GCA_030021035.2 Notholithocarpus densiflorus | reverse complement strand
GTTTCGGGTATTTCGGCCGTTTATGAGGTATCGAGATTTGACTGCTCATTCTAGACATTTCAGGATTAATTTGATCATTTTAGATGTTTCCAGATTATTTTAGTCGCTTTAGAGCTTTTTAGGCTATTTTGGTCTATTAAGAGGTTTTGGGGGGATTTCTTTTTTGCAAATTTTGCGGTTTTGAGGGTATTTTGGGGATTTTGCCAGTATAACGGTCATTCTAGTGGATTTAGGGTTATTCTGGACATTTTAGTGATCTCAAATATATTTTTTTGTTAAAAAAAATTATTTTACACGTGAGAATTACCAAATTATCAAAATACTTATAAATACCCCAAAACGTCCAAAACGATTTCCTTAGAACTGCAAAATAAGACAAAAATGCAACAGAATGTCCAAAATATCTCAAAACCCTAGAAAATGTCCAAAACGCCCCCAAAACATCCAAAATAACCCTGAAAATTTTTAAAATGACCAAAATTCCATTCGAACCTCAAAAACAAGCTAAATAACCTAGAAATCACTGAAAATGACCAAAATACCCATAAACTAAGCCAAAGTACACTCGATTTTATCAATATCGAGGGGGTATTTTTTAATCATTTTAGATGTTTGGGGCGTTTTGATCATTTACGAGGTATCGAGATTTGATAGTTCATTCTAACCGTTTCTGCGGTATTTTTGTAATTTTAGAGGTTTTTAGGTCGTTTTATTCGTTTTAGAGATTTTGAGACTATATTGGTTAATTAAATGGTTTCGAGGTAGTTTCTTTAAGGACATTTGGCGGTTTTGGGGTTATTTTAGTAATTTTGGTGATTTTGGGAGTATATTGGTCGTTCTAGAGATTTCAAGGATATTTTTTTGTTAAAAAAAATTTATTTTAACCGAGAGAATTACCAAAATATCAAAAAACCTATAAATACACTAGAACCTCTAAAATGACCCCCCTAAGAACTGCCAAATTGACTAAAATGCACCACGAATGTGCAAAATATCCCAAATCTCTAGAAAATGACCAAAAAGCCCCCAAAACGATGACAACAATCCCGAAAATTTATAAAAATGACCAAAATCCCATTTAAACCTCGAAAATAAACAAAATACCCTCGAAACCTCGGAAGATAACCAAAATACCCCTAAACTAAACCAAAATACACTCCATTTTTTAGACTTCGAGTGTATTTTGGTCGGTCTCAAGTTGCTGTGCTCATTCTAGAGGATTTTAGGGCATTTTGCTCAATTTATCAATGTCGAGGTGTATATTTTAATCATTTTAGATGTTTGGGGCATTTTTGTCATTTACGAAGTATCGAGATTTGACAGCTCACTCTAACCGTTTCAGTGGTATTTTAGTCATTTTAAAGATTTTCGGATTATTTTTGTCATTTTAGAGATTTTAAGGCTATTTTGGTCAATTAAGAGGTTTTGGGGGAGTTTTTTCTTGACATTTTTGGTGGTTTTGGAGGTATTTTGGTTATTTTGTATATTTTTAATCAATTTAGACGTTTCGGGTATTTTGGCCGTTTATGAAGTATCGAGATTTGACTGCTCATTCTGGACATTTCAGGGGTAATTTGGTCATTTTAGAGGTTTTCGGATTATTTTAGTCGCTTTAGAACTTTTTAGGCTATTTTGGTCAATTAAGAGGTTTTGGGAGGGTTTCTTTTTTGCAAATTTTTTCGGTTTTGAGGGTATTTTGGGGATTTTGCCAGTATAATGGTCATTCTAGTGATTTATAGGGTATAATTTTGTCAAAAAAAGATTATTTTACCCTTAAAAATTTCAAAAATATCTAAAAAACCGAGAAATACACCGAAACCTCCAAAATGACTAAAAAACAATTGCTTAAGTACTCCTGAAAAACCAATGTCACCAGATGGAATCAAAATTCTACTAAATTGCAAACGACATCTACCCAAATTAATTAATATGCCCAGCATACGACCTAATACCCATTAAATTGAAAAAATATCCACACCAAAACAATTAAAATGGACATATGCCCCCACCTAATAAGCCCTTTATAATGCAAGAATCAGCCCCGCAAAACCAATCAAATATAAAAACTACACCGCCAATTATCAACTGCTTAATTACTCCTAAAAAGTCAATGTAACGGTCGAATGGCCTCTAAAACCCACTAAATTATCTTCCAAATTCCCAAAATGCGACCAAAAAGCTACTAAATTAGAAAAATATCCACAGCAAAATAATTGAAATAAACAATATGCAGCCCAAATAAGCCCATGAAAAGCAAAAAACTCCCCCCCCCCCCAAAAAAAAAAACCAATTAAATATACAAAATATACTAAACCAATTAAAATAATTTTTGTGATTTTGGGAGTATATTGGTATTTTTTTTGTTAAAAACAAAATTATTTTACCCGAGAGAATTAACAAAATATTAAAAAACCTCTAAATACACCAAAACCTCTAAAATGACCCCCTTAGAAGTCCCAAATTGACTAAAATGCACCACGAATATCCAAAATATTCCAAAACCCTAAAAAATTACTAAAAAGACCCCAAAACAACGACAACAACCCCTAAAACTTATAAAATTATCAAAATACCATTGAAACCTGAAAAATAAGCAAAATACCCTTGAAACTTCTGAAAATGGCCAAAATGCCCCTAAGCTAAGTCAAAATACACTCCATTTTCTTGATTTTTTTTTTTTTCGGGTTATTCTAGAGATTTTGGGTGTATATTGGTCATTCTAGTGATCTCAATTATATTGTTTTGGCAAAAAAAATTATTTTACCCGTGAGAATTACTAAATTCTCAAAATACCTATAAATACCCTCAAAACGTCCAAAACGATTCCCTTGGAACTGCAAAATATGACAAAAATGCAACACGAATGTCCAAAATATCTCAAAACCCTAGAAAATGACCAAAACGCCCCCAAAACATCGAAAATAACCCTGAAAACTTTTAAAATGACCAAAATTCCATTTGAACCTCAAAAACAAGCAAAATACCCTAGAAATCTCTAAAAATGACCAAAATACCCATAAATTAAGCCAAAGTACACTCGATTTTATCAATATCGAGGGGGTATTTTTTAATCATTTTAGATGTTTGGGGCGTTTTGATCATTTACGAGGTATCAAGATTTGAGAGTTCATTCTAACCGTTTCAAGGGTATTTTGGTCATTTTAGAGGTTTTCGGTTCATTTTAATCGTTTTAGAGATTTTGAGACTATTTTGGTCAATTAAAATGTTTCGGGGTATTTTTTTGAGGACATTTGGCGGTTTTGGGGGTCTTTTAGTAATTTTGGTGATTTTGGGAGTATATTGGTCGTTCTAGTGATTTGAAGGATATTTTTTTGTGAAAAAAAAATTATTTTAACCGAGAGAATTACCAAAATAGTAAAAAACCTATCAATACACTAGAACCTCTAAAATGACCCTCTTAAGAACTGCCAAATTGATTAAAATGCACTACGAATGTGCAAAATATCCCAAATCATTAGAAAATGACCAAAAAGCCCCCAAAATGACGAAAACAATCCCGAAAACTTTTAAAATGACCAAAATACCATTTAAACCTCAAAAATAAGCAAAATACCCTCTTCTGGACATTTCAGGGGTAATTTGGTCATTTTAGAGATTTTCGGATTATTTTACTCGCTTTAGAGCTTTTTAGGCTATTTTGGTCAATTAAGAGGTTTTGGGGGGTTTCTTTTTTGCAAATTTTGCGGTTTTGAGGGTATTTTGGTGATTTTGGCAGTATAATGGTCATTCTAGTGATTTCTAGGGTATAATTTGTCAAAAAAAGATTATTTTACCTTAAGAATTACAGAAATATCAAAAAATCCAATAAATACACCAAAACCTCCAAACTGACTAAAAAACAATTGCCTAAGTACTCCTGAAAAACCAATGTCAACAGATGGAATCTAAATTCTACTAAATTGCAAAAGACTCCCACCCAAATTAATTAATATGCCCAACATACGGCCTAATACCCATTAAATTGAAAAAAATATCCACACCAAAACAATTGAAATGGACATATGCCCCCACCTAGTAAGCCCTTTATAATGCAAGAATCAGCCCCGCAAAACCCATTAAATATAAAAACTACACCTCCAAAACCATTACGAGGGAGCCAATTATCAACTGCTTAATTACCCCCAAAAAATCAATGTAACGGCCGAATGGCCTCTAAAACCCACTAAATTATCTTCCAGATTCCCAAAATGCGACCAAAAAGCTACTAAATTAGAAAAATATCCACACCAAAACAATTGAAATAAACAAGATGCCGCCCAAATAAGTCACCTGTAATTTATTGTAAAATTGTTGTAAACGTAGCATCTCTCATATTTTATAAGGCGAAAAGGCGTTAAAGAAACCAATTATTTTTTGCTGGAAAGTTGAACAGTCCAAAGCATTTTGGCTGGAAAGAGAGTCCAATCTCCAAAAGAATATGCTATTCTCTAGATATCTCTCGTATATTCTCCTTCTCTCAGAATATATACCAAGTGCTCAACGATCGAACTGGCCCCAAACAATTAACAAGATCGTCAGTTTATTCGTGATAAAATTGTGGTATACATCTTCATATTAGCCTATAAAATATTATCTTTAATTTATAACCATAACCAGCCATGGAAACTAATTTCTTAACAAAGTTTCAGCGTACTTAATGCATAAAACTCTATCTTCGACATAAAATTTGAATTTCATAAGTCAAACTGTAAATAGATTTACATTGCACCAAGCTTCAAATAAAAGCTTTTTTTGTTTCCCATCAAAAAAAAAAAAAAACCTTTTTTTGTTTGATCTGAATAAGTAAAAGTTTGTTAACCAAGTTAAGCAATAGCTTGCGTTTCCTTCTCTACAAAGTCTAGAACATTTCGGTTTCTTCCACTTCTCAAAATCTCTCAACAGTAAACTCTCATCCGAAAATCAAAGTACACGTGTCACTCCCTCATCCAATTGCCATATAAAACCACACGTGTAGTCCCGACTCATCACGAACTTTCTCAAACTCTCCAAAAAAATCAAAACGCCATTTTTATTAACCAAACTCCCTTATTCAAACCCCCCAAAAATCAAATTCCCTCACTTTCCTGAGAAAATCCTTACAAATCTAACTAAAATTCTTGTTTCTTGAGAAAATAAAAAATAAAAAAAACATGTGGGCCAGGCCATTTCAGAAGAGTGACGTGGAGGCCGGAGCGAGGCCTCTATACCCAATGATGCTTGAAAGCCCAGAGCTCCGGTGGGCCTTCATTCGCAAGATCTATTCGATCTTAACCGTCCAATTGTTAGTCACAATAGCCGTTGCCGCAACAGTCGTTTCTGTCCCTCCGATCGCTCTCTTCTTCGTCAGCAGTGGGGCCGGCCTCGCTCTCTACATCGTACTCATCATCACTCCCTTCATCGGTATGTTTTACAGTTACTTTTTCAGTTATTCTGTTTTTCAATCTTTTCTTTGGAAGTACTTTTGATTTTTGACTATGACTTTTTTTTTTTTTTTTTGGTTGGTGTTAGTGTTATGTCCCTTGTTTTATTACCACCAGAAGCACCCGGTGAATTACATATTACTTGGGATTTTTACCGTCTCGCTTGCCTTTGCGGTTGGATTGACTTGTGCATTTACCAGTGGTAAGTAATTGGTAGTTTTTTTTTTTTTTTTAATTTCATTTTCTTTGTGAATTGAATTTGAAACCCTAATTTTAAGTTTAGGATCTTTTTTATTATGGTATTAGGGTGAAGGTTAAAGAATTGGAAATGATATAATTGTATGCAGCAATGTAGGGACTATTTTGAGTGGGGTTTATTGCATTCTTGATTTAATTTCTTGATGCATGACACATATGGTGGTGAGTAATTTGGCGTCAGCACAATGTGTAAGATGTAATTGTTATTATATTAAAACACGAAATTATGATAGATGATCGAAACAATTAAGTAAGTAATCAATTTTTTAAATTATTAAAAAAAAAAAATCTTTAAACTTTTGTTAATAGAATTTTAGTTGGAGTTCTATCAACAAAAAAAAAAAAAAATTTAGTTGGAGTGGAGTGGCATTTTATATTTTTTGAAACATAGGGTAGTTGAGTTTTATGAGCTCTTGTTCAATCGGCATCTCCTCCTCTTATAAGTTCTAGGTGAAGGGTGAGGTCGTTGGTTCAAAACCTATTGGGTCATTGGATGCGTGTATAACGTACCAATATTAATAATGTGTTTTTTAACTTTTTTTAGAGTAAACTATATTAACAATTAATAAACTACTTGATATTTTGGTAGTAGAGTTTATTTAAAGTAAATTATCAAAAATCTTGATAATGAGCAATATGGTGAATCCTATTATTTGACATGTAAGCACATGGCCATTACAACCACAGATTTAATGATTTCAATTTTTATTATGTGGTATGTAATGTAGTTCATGGCTTAAGAAGTATTATTCTTAAAAGGGAAATTAGTGGCAAAGCTTTTTTTTTTTTTTTTAAAAGAAAAAACAATCAATTTTAGGAACTCATTTGATCTGATTTAAAACATTGCAGAAGCTCTTAGAGCCTTTGTGCATTGGGTAAGACTTCTATTTAGTCCAATGCAAAGCTCTTAGAGCCTTTTAATTCCTGCTAAAAATTTAGCAGACTAGACTAGATGGAGACTAATGCTATCTCACCTCTTATCTCATTTCTTATCTCTTTAAATTATGGTTATGAAAACTGTATCGTTCCGATTGTCAAGTCATCAAACCATTGTGCTGAATTTGGCTTTGGCATTTTTGAATCATCAATGCTCAAATTGTTGAACTGTATTAAGTTTTGATTCGATGGGAAAGAAGTGCCATATTTGCAAAACCCTACTAAACAACGACGAATTATTGGTTTGCTATAAAAATACAGCCTGATTATTCAACGAGCAATGACTCAATAGTTGAACCAATAAACCATTCTGCCTGTCCCTTAATTGTCTGATGCTCAGTACCCTTTTTATAATTATGTTTATTTATTTTTAATCATTTTTAACAACTATGCTTTGAATATAAATAAAATAGTAAGCACATATTGCACGTGGTTTCTACGATGTTCACATTGTCTAGCAAGATTGGTGTCCACTGTCTAGTTGATAGTTGATTTACATAATATTTAATTTGTCTAATCTTGTGAATTCTTTGATTTTTAACCACAAACAGGGAAGGTTATATTGGAATCCGTCATTCTAACAACTGTGGTCGTTGTGAGTCTCACTCTGTACACATTCTGGGCAGCAAGGAGAGGCCATGATTTCAACTTCCTTGGACCCTTTTTGTTCGGTGCTGTGCTTGTTCTTATGGTCTTTGCAATGATTCAGGTATGTGGATTATCCGGCATTAGTTACCTGTATATTTAAGACACCATTTGCTATTTGTAAGTGGAAGTGAAAGTATTTGTTGCATTTGGTTTTGTGGGTTGATATTCATATATCTGGCTGCAGATTCTGTTTCCGCTGGGTAAGCTATCTGTGATGATCTATGGGTGCTTGGCATCAATCATATTCTGTGGGTACATTGTTTATGACACAGACAACTTGATCAAACGCTATTCCTACGATGAGTACATCTGGGCTGCCGTCTCCTTGTATTTGGATATCATCAACCTCTTTCTATCTTTGCTAACTATTTTCAGAGCTGCTGATACCTGAGAAATTCATGTTTACTCGGTATATGTTTTGGAATATCTCTGTATGGTAGAATGTCAAAATGTTGTAAACCACTCTACTCTGTAAGTTGGTAAATAGTTAATCGAGTGGGATTTTGTTCATTTGCATATCTGTTTCTTGTTTTCTGTTATTTGCCCATTTTGCTGATAATGGAAGCAATTTGAATCAGTTGTGTATTGCTTTTGCCATTGCTATTGCCTTGCATTAGGGCAAAAGGAGTGAGGTTATTGGTTGATTGGGTTGGACTGAATTCTGCAGACTAAAATATTGGTTTTCCTCCCACATATGTATGAATTGTGAATTTCGATTTCTAATAAAAAGTGAAAATTATGCCATCTGGGTTTATATATTGACCTTGCTAGATAATTGTTCTATGTCGTGGACTAATGAACATTCTGTTTGCTTCCATTCTATGAGTGGTCATTTGGTGAAGGGTCCGACTGAACCTTGAAGTAAGAAGATTTTTCTCAATAAACCTTGGGGAGACTTCCGTATAAGGTTTGCTTAACTTGGTTTCCATCTTCGCTGCAATCCGAAAGTACCTTATCAAAACTTAGGGTGTGCAACACCTCTCTCTATATGCAACATTTCTGTCTGATGTGTGATGGGTAACGTGTTAATCAACTGAAAAGATACCATACTTTTTAAAATATATATATATTTATATATATATTTCTAGAAAATTTAGATCCCGATAGATTAAAATTATCCGAATTGATTATTATTAAACAATACTTTACTAGTTATTATTATTATTCAATAGTTAGGGTAGTTATTATTATTATTCAATAGTTAGGGGAGAGGAGGATAAGCCCCCCCACCCCCCCCATATTAGGGGCTCAAAGCACGTCGCTACTGGTGCCAGGCATTGTTTAAAACTCTTTGTACACAAAACACTACTATCAAAAATTATCATCATAAATATTGTCCAGTAAGTAATTAAATCACTAAATTGATGAACAAGTTACTGATAAACTCGAAGATATTCATTACCATATCTTTGAATTCATTTTGCCTATATATAAACCAGCAACCTTCTATCTAGATAACAAATATTCATTCGTTACAAATTTTGAGAAAGTCTGTAGGATCATAGGATATCTTTTGACAGCTAAAAAACCAAGTACACCCACTAAGGAAAATCCATATAACTTGTTTATTATTTAGCCAAAAATATCCCTTTTTTTAACTTCAAGCTCAGTTCGTTTAACAACAACCTATGTATCCTTTTTTAGCTTTTTTGAGATAACAAAAAGATCATCTAAATTAATTCATTGAGTGGATGGAATTGATAAAATCTGGTAGGATTTGTGTAAAAAATAGAGAATGGAAAATAATTTGAAAGTGGATCAGAACTTTTTAGTTTCTAGACTTGTACAGCCATGCAAAAACTAACGTACTCCCAACTCCTAGGCGGGCCTATATATGTATATATATAGAACAGTGAATTAATATTCCCTGAATTTTTTTTTTTCTCAGATTGAAAGGCTAAAAAATCAAATAGAGAGATGTCTAGTGCAATGTTGAACGATCTTCCTCAAGATGTATTAATGGACATATTTTCAAGATTACCCGTCAAGTCACTCTTGCAATTCAAGTGCGTTTGCAAATCATGGTGTAATCTTATCAAAGATCCCATTTTCATCACCAAGCATGTTAACCAATCTGCTTCTAGCAACCATGACTATCTTGCTGTAACATGTCAAGCCGGTACTTTTGGTAGTAAGTGTTCGATATCCTTGATCTCTTATGAAACTTTTCGTGAAGCAATTAGGATAACTATTCCATCTAAGGAATATGGTAAGGCACCTTTTAGAATTGTAGGTTCATGCAATGGCATCTTGTGTCATTAATCCTGCCACAAATTTTTTATTTAATCCTGCCACTAGTGAATTCAAGGAGCTCCCAAAACCTGATTATCCAGTACATGAACTTAAGGAAGATAAAGTAATGGGTCTTGAATTTGGTTATGAACGGGAAAGTAATGACTACAAATTGGTCAGAATTTCTTATTCTAAAAAGTTGGAAAATCAATTTTATTCTGGAGTTGATGTGTATTCATTGAGGGCTAATTCTTGGAGAAGAAAGAATAGGCTTGTGCTTGGAACTGTTGTGGTGAATTCTTTTTCCAAGGTATTCATATCATTTGATATACGAAGTGAAGTGATTCAGTACTGATGATGCAAAAAATCGTCAGTAAGCCGTACGGTCCTTACGCGCTCCTAACAAGAACCTGCACAACGCAAAAGCTAAAGACCTTAAGAGGAGCATCAGTGTGGTGCCGGCCAAATACCCTCCGAAGGTCAAGTTAGAACTATTCTCACAACTTTAAAGTGCTAGAGAGGGTAAATTATGCGTACCTTGGTTTGTGAGGGTATTGGGGTTTTTTATAGTAGTAAAGAGTTGACCTCTCTTCCTTGGTGTAGAGTTCTTTTCCTTATAGGAATCCTCATGAGCGTATTTTTCAGAATCATTTCCTTGTAGGAGTCTTTTTGATTAACACCAAGCGTGGGGCGCAAGATATTTCTTTATATATGCAAACGTGGAGACCAAGCAAGGCCACGTCAGGGTCGTCAACTTTGCCTATTACCTCGTCAGGGTCGTCAGCTTCGCCTACTCCCTCGTCAAGGTTGTTAGCTTCGCCTACTAGATCGTTAGGGTCGTCAGCTTCGCCTACTCCCTCGTTGGGGTCGTCAGCTTCGCTTACTCCCTCGTCGAGGTCGTCAGCTTTGCCTACTCCCTCGTCGAGGTCGTCAGCTTCGCCTACTCCCTCGTCGAGGTCGTCAGCTTCGCCTACTCCCTCGTCGAGGTCGTCAGCTTCGCCTATTCCCTTCAACTTAGTAGTGTCAGCTTTCCATTTATGACAAGTTAACCCCGTCTCCCTAAAGCTGTAGACGTCCTAAAGCTGTTTGACTGCCATTTATGACAAGTGAGGCCGACGGGTCTATTTTGAACGTCACTTCATGATACTATATTCATGGGTATTCACATTCACAATTTTACCCTTATCAGTTGCCCCCCACTCCATGATCTCGTCAGCTTAAACTGACAGGTTTATGGAGTTTAAGTCCTTTTCATTTGGACAATTCCAACTTGTCTCTTCATTAGACTTGTTCATCTCGTTATCTTTTATGTGAAAACCGTCGTCTTGTAATATTAGTCATATCCTCTGATGGACGAACTCGTCAGAGATTCATATATCCCCTTCAGCTTATTCTCTTCAGCTTATCCTCTTTAGCTTACTGTTTTCAGTTTACTATCTTCAGCTTACTATCTTCAGCTTACTGTCTTCAGCTTACTGTCTTCAGCTTACCCTCTTCAGCTTACTGTGCCCAAGATGCAGCCGTCAAGTATGGGGTAGAGCTATAGACTTTACAACAAGGTTGTCTCTCATGAGTGAAGCTAACAACCTTGTTATGTCTGTCGCATTTTGTTTCGTCATGGGTTAATTACAAAATTACCCTTATCAGCTGCCCCCTAGTCCATAGCCTCGTCAGCTTTAGCTGACGGGTTATGGAGTTAACGTCATGGAAGGGTCATTTATGTGTGATGCCTTAAGCCGCCTTTGTTAAATGCTTGAGTACGTGGCACGAGCTGATTGGTTCTGCTTCTGGACGAGTGTGTTGCTTTGTTGGTATATGCTCAAGATATGTTTTCGTAAGTTTAGAGACGCACCCGTCTATTTAGTTATAGATCTGTCGCCTTTTGTTGTGGCTTGTAACCTTATTCTGACGGGATGAACCTGCTTACGGACTTAATCATGGACCCGTCTGCTTAGTTAGGTCCGTCCACTTGTTGTGGATCCGTCCATTGTTTTGTGGACTTTATTTTATTAACCCATCTTCGTGGGATGAACCAAATTACGGACCTGTCTGTGTTTAGGTCCGTCCATTTGTGGTGGATTTGTCCACTGTCTTGTGGACTTTGTAATGAGGTCCCTCACCTTGTGGATTTAGTAATAATCTCGTCCACTTTTGTGGGGTCATCCACTTTGTAGACTTAGGCTCGTCTACTTCGTAGACTTGGTAATATGCCCATCCACTTTGTGAACATAGGCTGGTTTGCTTTGTAAGCTTGGTAATAGTTTTTGTCCAACTTTTGGACTTATATTAAACTCGTCTACTTTGTAGACTTTGGTGATAGGCCCATCCACTTCGTGGTCTTAGGCTCGTCTACTTTGTAGACTTGGTAATAAATTTGTCCACTTTGTGGACTTAGCAGTGGACTTAGTAATAAATTCGTCCACTTTATGGACTTAGTAGTAGACTCGTCCACTTTGTGGACTTAGTAGTAAATTCGTCCACTTTGTGGACTTAGTAGTAGACTCGTCCACTTTGTGGACTTAGTAATAAATTCGTCCACTTGGTCATCACCTCTCGGTGGTGCCTAGGAGCAAGTCTTTATACTTGTTAGCTTTGCTGATCGTCACCTTTTAGGGGTGCTTAGGAGTAAGTCCTTTTACTCTTCAGCTTTGCTAGTCATAACCTTTTAGTGGTCTGTCCACCCGTAGGTGACTTAATATTTAGACCATCCACCCGTAGGCGACTTTGGTCGTCCGTCCACTCGTAGGCGACTTAATGTTTAGACCGTCCACCTGTAGGCAACATTGGTTGTCTGTCCACCCGTAGGTGACTTAGCGGTTAAACCGTCCACCCATAGGCGACTTTGGTCATGTGTCCATCCTTGGGCAATGTTGGACCGTTCACCCGTGGGCGACTTTGGTCATGCATCCACCCTTAGGTGATTTTGTTTGTTGTCCTTCCCTTTTGGGGTGACCTTACGTTTAGACCATCCACTCGTAGGTGACTTTGGTCATATGTCCACCTTTGGACGATGTTGGACCGTCCACCTGTGGGTGACTTTGTGTTTGATGGCGCCGGTTGACTCTTAATTGTCCGTTCAATTAGGTTGTCGAACGACTAATGTACCTATCATTTGATCGCTTGGATTTAGTCGGACGACTAGTCTTAAGTCGATGCGTTGCACAAAATATTCCTCGTTTGTTGCCCCCCATACCATGTTTACCATTGCTACTTGAGTCGATCGTTTATGGAGGATCCTTGGATCGTTCGTCACCTTGGTGACATGGAGGATCGCTACTTGAGTTGATCATTCGTCACCTTGGAGACTTCGTCAGAGTTTCACTATTTGGGTCGATCGTCTATAGAGGATTCCCTGGATCATTCGTCACCTTGGCAACTTGTAGGATCACTGCTTGAGCTGATCGTTCGTCACCTTGGTGATTTTGTAGAAGGGTAGATGATATTGGTCATTTGCTTTCTTCTACCCAATGCATCACAAGTGGAGAAAATGCTTTTCTTCAAGCGTTCGACATTCTAAGGGTGAGGTAGCTTCTTCCCGTCAAGTGTCTCTTGTAGGGTGGTTGTTTAATTTGAACTTCCAACGCTTGGTTTTGTAGCATATAAGGGCTTTATTTTGTTGAGTAAGTCACTCAATCGCAGCCGAGAGTGTTTGTAGTTGCCATTCTACAGCAGTGGGGTGATTTCCAATTTCTTGGTTGACTGATGCCATCGATCGAGTTTGGACCGTACGAATTTTTGTCTCAGGGATAAAGCAATGCCTGATTACTCGTAGTCCCCACAGACGGCGCCAACTGATGATGCCAAAAAATCGTCAGTAAGCCATACGGTCCTTACGCGCTCCTAACAAGAACCTGCACAACGCAAAAGCTGAAGACCTTAAGAGGAGCACCGGTGTGGTGCCGGCCAAATACCATCCGAATGTCAAGTTAGAACTATTCTCACAACTCTAAAGTGCTAGAGAGAGTAAATTATGCGTACCTTGGTTTGTGAGGGTATTGGGGTTTTTTATAGTAGTAAAGAGTTGACCTCTCTTCCTTGGTGTAGAGTTCTTTTCCTTATAGGAATCTTCATAAGCGTATTTTTCAGAATCATTTCCTTGTAGGAGTCTTTTTTATTAACACCAAGCGTGGGGCGCAAGATATTTCTTTATATATGCAAACGTGGAGACCAAGCAAGGCCACGTCAGGGTCGTCAACTTTGCCTATTACCTCGTCAGGGTTGTCAGCTTCGCCTACTCCCTCGTCAAGGTTGTTAGCTTCACCTACTAGATCGTTAGGGTCGTCAGCTTCGCCTACTCCCTCGTCGGGGTCGTCAGCTTTGCCTACTCCCTCGTCGGGGTCGTCAGCTTCGCCTACTCCCTCGTCGGGGTCGTCAGCTTCGCCTATTCCCTTCAGCTTAGTAGTGTCAGCTTTCCATTTATGACAAGTTAACCCCGTCTCCCTAAAGCTGTAGACGTCCTAAAGCTGTTTGACTGCCATTTATGACAAGTGAGGCCGACGGGTCTATTTTGAACGTCACTTCATGATACTATATTCATGGGTATTCACATTCACAATTTTACCCTTATCAAGTACATAAAGTTACCTTATAAAATTGACATGGCTACAGAAGAATTGTGGCCTTTTGTTAGGAATGGATCACTTGCTGTTGTTATTAGATCAAAAACTACAGAGTATCGTTATACATTTAGCATATGGGATGACAGAATATAGGGTTAAGGAGTCTTGGAAGTTGGATCAAACAATAAACTGTTGGATCTCTGTGTTGCAAAATTGGTGGAATGTGGCATGAATGAAGAACTCCTCTTTGCGACTCACACAACTCTGTACCTTTATGATCTACAACGGAAAAACCTCCTCATGGTGAAATTATATACACTGATGTTATTGGTATTTTATACCCAACATTGAGGTGGTTAATCACATTGAGAGCCTAGTTACAATTGAAGGACCAAAAGTCCAGGTCAAAAGAGAGCGTAAAAATTCTTGGTTCGGGGAGGATTTTATTTACTGTCTAGGCCTTCCTATTTTGCTAGTTACTATGCTTGATGGAAACAAAGATGGAATTGATAAATGACTTCCTTTGGGTGGAAGACAAACCACAAGACAATTCTAAATTCATCAATGATCAGCCTATTGCCTACATCGTTTATTTAAATAATCAACTACTTCAACATTCAAACTAAGGATAAGATAAATTAAAGATAAAGATAAGAAGCAATTTGAATTCAAACTCCTAAGATTTCTGCATCAGCTCCTCCTGCACAGTAGCAGGACTCTTGTTATTCTTTTCTCCAAGAATAGCCAGGTATTTAGGATTAGGTTGAGGCTTTCTAGGACTCTTGCGTGGCTTTCCATCACTCGCCCCCCCTTGAAGTGGAACCTTGTCCCCAAGGTTAATAGCTGGAAATTGCAGCTAGAGTTGTTCAACGTCCTCCCAAGTTGCATCTTCAGCTGCCATATTTTTCCATTACACCAATGCTTATGTGTACAACTTAGTTCCTCTCTTCACCCACTTGTAGTCCAGAATGCATAGAGGTTCTAACATAGGCCCGTGCTCCTTAGAGTATGGAGGCAAAATGTTGGTGACATTGCTGGTATCGCCCACCTTCCTCTTCAACAATGACACATGAAACACTGGATGGATCTTAGAGTCCACAGGTAGTGCTAAACGATATGCTGCAGCTCCTACCTTAGCCGTGACTTGAAATGGCCCAAAATACTTGCTTACCAGCTTCTAATGTGCTCTTCAAAAAATACTATGATGCCGATACAATTGAAGCTTAAGGTACACCCAATCACCAAGTAGGAATTGTTCTTCCCTACGCTTGGCATCTGCATATTGCTTCATCCTATTATTTGCCAACAGCAAATTCCCCTTTAGCTCCTTCAACAGCTGGTCTCGGTCAATCAAACTTCAATCAACCTCATTCACTGGAGATGATTCAACTAAATAATTGACCCATACCGGTGGGGGTCGACCATAGAGTGCTTGAAAGGGAGTGGTACCGGTAGAGTGATGATAAGTTGTATTGTACCAATACTCTGCCCAAGCTAAAAACTGCTCCCACTTCTTTGGACTCTGACTCGCATAACACCGGAGGTATTGCTCAAGGCAGCGGTTTATCACTTCAGTTTGCCCATCGGTCTGAGGGTGATAAGTTGAGCTAGTTTTCAACTGTGTACCTTGCAGCTTAAAGAACTCTCGCCAGAAAGAACTCATAAAAATGGGATCTCTATCACTGACAATAGATCGAGGAATTCCATGTAACTTCACCACCCCAGAGACAAACACATCAGCTATCTTACTTGCTGAATAGGGATGGCTTAGAGCAAAGAAATGAGCGTACTTTGTTAAGCGATCAACTACCACCATAATGGAAGTTTTTCCTACAGAAACAGGTAGGCCATCAATGAAGTCCATACTAATATCTTCCCATACTTGAGATGGAATCGGCAAAGGTTGGAGCAGGCCGACGGGCGAACGTGAATCACTCTTATTTCTTTGGCACACGTCACATGCTGCCACATAAACCCGAACATCCTGCTTCATGGCTTCCCAATAGAAATTTTGTGACAATCTTCTATAGGTTCTTAACACTCCAGAATGACCCGCCATTTTTGAATCATGAAACTCCTTTAAGAGCACTTGTTTTAGTGAAGATGTTGGTGCAATCACTGCTCGATTTTTGTAGAACAAGATTCCCGCTTGCTGCTTGTGGTGCGGCATGGTCTCTGGTGCTTCTTGCAACATACGAAGTTGTTTTATTAAGTATGGTTCTTCAATGTTGGCTTGCTTGATTTCCTCCCAAATATCAAACTGTGGCTGTCTTGCTCCATAGCACTCAATAATAGCAGCAAGTAGCGGTCCATCGGTCAACCTTGACAATGAATCTGTTGCTGCGTTGGTTTTACTGGGCCGATACTTAATTTCATAGTTGAATCCCACTAACTTTGCTACCCATTTATGTTGTTCTGGTGTAACCACTCTCTGTTCCAATAGGAACTTCAAGCTTTTTTTTATCAGTCCATATCTGAAATTTTCTCCCCAACAAGTAAGGTCGCCACAACTTGACTGCCTCCATAATTGCCAGCATCTCCTTAGAATAAATCGACCATGCCCGTTTAGATGGACCCAATGCCTTGCTCAAATAAGCAATGGGTCGTCCCTTTTGACTTAACACAGCCCCAATCCCATAGTCAGAGGCATCTATTTCAACAATAAAAACATCAGTGAAATCCGGTAGAGCCAACACCGGAGTAGTCACCATGGCACGTTTGAGTTTTCAAATGCCTCATCTACCTTTGAATTCCAACCAAAGTTCCCTTTCTTCAACAAGTCAGTCAATGGTGCTGCAGTAAGTCCATAATGTCGTACGAACTTGCGGTAATACCCGGTGAGACCAAGAAACCCACGTAGCTCTATGACGTTTCGTGGCCTGGGCTAGCTTTGCATGGCTTCAATTTTCCGATTGTCCACGCGCACACCCTCTTGTGAGATCACATGACCCAAATATTCAACTTCACGAGCTCCAAATACACATTTGGATGGCTTAATAAAGAACTGATGGCTGCTGAGGACCTCAAGAACCTTCTGAAGTTGTGCTACATGCTCCACCCACCCTTTGCTATAAATCAATATGTCATCAAAGAAAACCAACAAGAACTTCCGCAAGTATGGCTGGAATATGGAATTCATAGCAGCTTGAAAAGTGGATGGGGCATTACAAAGCCCAAAAGATCACCAGATATTCGTAATGACCACTGTGAGTGCGGAAGGCTTTTTTATGAATGTCTTCGGGATGAACACGAATCTGATGGTAACCTGCACGAAGGTCCAACTTTGTAAAATACGTTGCACCATGAAGCTCATCCAGCATATCATCCACTGTTGGAATTGGAAATCGATCTTTGATTGTCACCGCATTTAGAGCACGATAATCAATACAAAACCGCCAGGACCCATCTTTCTTCTTTACTAATAAGATGGGTGAAGAAAATGGACTGTTGCTTGGACGGATCAATCCTGTGGCTAACATTTCCTTCACTTGCTGCTCAATTTCATTCTTTTGGAAATGAGCATAGCGGTAAGGTCTCACATTGACTGGTGCAGTCCCTTCTTTTAATGGAATCCGATGGTCAAATTCTCTAGAAAGAGGTAGTGTTCTAGGTTCTTCCAACACCTGATGAAATTCTTGAAGTAAGGGCTGTAACTCTGCTGGAACAGTAGAACCTCCAACATGGTCTTCACCCTTCTACATGATAGCAAATAACTCCCCACCACCTTGCACATCTCGTTCTAACCTTTGCATTGCCACCTCCTGAATGGGGTTAACAGAGGAGGATTTGATGACACATGACACACCCTCCCATAGGAATTTCATCGTCATTTTCTTCCAATCACACTCTACTGGTCCTAACAACTCCAACCATTGTATACCCAATACCAAATCCGGTCCATTGAGTGGTAAAGAATACAAAGTAGTGGAAAATTTAAATCCTTGGATAGTAATGGAAACTTGCTCATACCTTTCTTTGCAGACTAGGCTTTCTCCATTTGCAACCTTCACATTGAACTCTATAATGGGCGTGACAGCCAATCCAAGTGAATGGGTCAGCTTTTGATCCACGAAGTTATGAGTTGACCCACTTTCAATAAGGACAACCAACACTCTCTTCCCAATCCTGGCCTTGACTCGCATGGTTCGAGGGCTTGAGCAACCTGCAATTGCATGTAGGGATATGAGTGGAGCTTCTTCATTACAATCCTCATGATCTTCCATAACTCCTTCCTCCAGCTTGTTAAAGGACTCCTCAATGAATTCTTGTTGTGGACAGACTTCAATAAGGAGAGCTTGCGAGGCTGCACAGCGATGCCCTGATGTGTATTTCTCATTGCAACTAAAGCATAGCCCTTTCTCTCTTCGTTTTTGCATTTCTTCCCAAGAAATTTTTCTGGTGCCTCCAGATCCAGTACCTCCAATCCTAGTTGCTCGCCCCGCTGATCCAATTGTGTTAGAGGAAATGGTCTTCTGTACTGACTTGGTTGTCGAGCTTGTTTGTGGGCTGCCAACCTTGTTTTGTCGTCATTGCTTGTTCATGCTCTCATCCTTGATTCTAGCCAACTCTATGGCCTCAGAGAGTGTTTTTGGTTTGAACATTCGAATTTCTGAAGCAATGGCTTCCTTCAATCCACCCATAAATGCCCCCACCAATGCCTTTTGTGGCCAACCATCAACACGATTAGCAAGCTTTTCAAACTCCCGTTGGTACTCCCTAAGTGTTTTGACATATTCGGGACAAAGCTTCATCAAAGTCATCTGCCTCGGTTGGCCCAAATCGGACCAACAACTCCTTTTTGAATTTTTCCCAAGTAACCACCTTGTTCTCCTCGTGGTATACTTTCTTTAGCCACTGCCACCATTGATTTGCTTCCCCTTCCAAATGGAAAGCAGCCAAGACCACTTTTCGTTCTTCTCGTGTTCCTTGGTAGTCAAAATATTGCATCACGCGATTGAGCCATACTGTTGGATCATCTCCTGAGTACCGTGGAAAGTCCAGCTTGGTAGGCCAAGGTTGATCATTCACTGCACTTCTAACCCCAGATGTTTGGGAAAGTCTTTCCCCACTATGTGTTGACGACTCTAGTTCCTCTGGCTTCGAAGATGAATGAGAAGCTGATTTGTCCCGAGATTGAGACAAAAGCTCCTTGAGTTCACGTACAGATGAGCCCAGATCTTGAGACTCAGTCGTCATCTTCTGCACACTCTCCTTCAGCTCTTGCATGTCTGACTCCAGTTTTTCAATTCGGTCCTTGTTGGTGGCCATGCTCTGATACCAAGTTGATGGAAACAAAGATGGAATTGATAAATGACTTCCTTTGGGTGGAAGACAAACCACAAGACAATTCTAAATTCATCAATGATCAGCCTACTGCCTACATCGTTTATTTAAATAATCAACTACTTCAACATTCAAATTAAATATAAGATAAATTAAAGATAAAGATAAGAAGCAATTTGAATTCAAACTCCTAAGATTTCTGCATCAGCTCCTCCTGCACAGCAACAGGACTCTTGTTATTCTTATCTCCAAGAATAGCCAGGTATTTAGGATTAGCTTGAGGCTTTCTAGGACTCTTGCGTGGCTTTCCATCAATGCTCCCCTTAGTGTTCGAAAGGTATTCAACAAGTGCAAGCGAATAAAGAAGCGGGTGGCTGCCGCTTAATGTTCTCCTCTCTCTTTCTGACATTATGTTTTACATGAAAGCTTTGTCATTCAAAAGAATGAATAATTTATTTGTTTCTGTTTTTTCTTTTGTTGCCTATTTCACCCAACTTATTCAAGGAAGAAAATAGAAAATATCTTTACTTTTTCTTTCTTCTTATGTTTACTTTTCAACGGTGGGAGGAGATTCTTGATATACTGTGTAGTAGTGGAAGTTGCAAGTTTAAGCAGGACAATTGGCACTCAAACCAGATCGGTGTAAATTCTTCTAACTATTTGCTTCATGCAAAATCTCTGAATTGAATCCATACATATCCTAACATGTAGGAGAATTATTAAGAGTAATTAGGGCTGTAAATGAACCAAGCCGATCATGAACAACTCGGGCTCAGCTCGATAAAAAGCTTGTTCACGTTTGTTTGTTTATAAATAAGCCAAGCTTGAGCCTTAGTTTTAGGCTCGTTTAATAAACAAGCCGAGCCCAAACAAAAAAATTTGTTCACAAACAAGCCCGTGAACTATTAGGCTTGATACACAACAATTCAAGCATAGACTCATTTATAAGTTTATATATGTTAGCTAAATATACTCATTACACAATCTTAATAATGACATGGCCAACATGAGACCACTACCTATATTATCTTAATTTTTTCCATCCCTTTAAACTGATCAAGAACCACTTTAGACTATAGTTACATTTAAAAATAAATAAATAATTAAGTAGGCCACATATGATCCTTCTCTATCAATCATCTAAAGTAAAGTTATGAAACATTTAGTATTTTATCATTCATAATAGTTACAAACAGGTATTTTTCTAGTCCTTCATCATCTAATGTGAATGTAAAATTTGTATTTTGAACAATTGCTGAAGCTGTAGATAAGGAATGATGAATGAATGAATTTAATTATGTAAATTATTAATTTGAATAATAGCTAATCATAAGAAAGACTAGATGCATGATAAAATGAGTATACTATTTTCTTTTTCATTTTTTCTTAATTTTAGAGATTTAAGCATTTAATAATATAATTTTTTAAGATCTCAAGCTCAAAAACTTGACCTGAGCTTAAGTTTGAGCTTGATATTAAGCTTGAGTTTGGCTTGACTAATTAATCAAGCCAAGCCAAGCCAAGCTCAAGCTTTTTGGCTTTCCCACGAGCTCAAGCTCAAACACTATTTTTAGGCTTGTCACAAGCTCAAGCCAAGCTCGAGTTTTTGATTTTTTCTGACGAGCTAAGCTTGAACATGCACTACTCGATAAAGCTCGGCTCGTTTACAGCCCTAGGAGTAATGCTTTTCTCCATTCACATAATAAAGTTTTATGTTGAATTTAATTAATGAGATTTATTAATAATAATTCTTCCTTTTATATGAAAAAGTATTGTAGTTTTTTTATTTTATTTTATTGGATGAGTATAATTATTTAAGGGTTGACTAGTATTACTAGTCACAGACTCACGTGATGCGTGGAAATAAATAATTATTTTGTATTGTAATATAATGTTTACTTTTTTCTCTAAAATTTTTTGAAGATAATTTTTTCTTCCTAAAAACTAAACAATTTCTATTCGATCCAATTAGGTCTACTTCTGTTCAATTTGGTCCACTTGGTCAATTTAGTCCCCCTTCAGTTCATTTTATACTAATTACGCCTTAAATTGATTCTTTTTGTATGTTTTCTTTTCAAATTTAGCTCAAAAATTCTTTTTTTTTTCTTAATTTTTGGATTGAAAAGTATGAAATTTTTTTATATTTAGGATAAACTCTTTAGTTTTGTATTAAAAAATACAATGAAAAATACTAAAATAGACATTAGAAAATAAAAATATGAGCCCTAAAAATGCAATAAAAATTATAAAGATTCAAAAGTCTTATTTGGTCCACATCGGTTCTATTGATCTATTCTGTCCTCTTCGATCCAATTTGGTCATATTCAGTCCATTCGGTCCTATTTAGTCCATTCTATCTACTAAAGTTATATTCAGTCCAATTTAGTCCATTTGGTCTTATTCAGCCCACTTCAGTCCACATTGGCCTTATTCAATCCTATTCTATCCACTTCGGTCCATTTTGTCCACTTTGTCTTATTCACTCCATTATGTCTACTTTGGTTCTATTTGGTCCATGTTGGTCCTATTCAGTCCACTTTGATCCACTTCAGTCCTATTTGGGCCATTCGGTCCACTTTGGTCTTATTCAGTCCATTTTGTCCACTTAGGTTCTATTCTGTCCACTTCAATCCTATTCAGTCTACATTGATTCTATTCAGTCCAGTATGTCCACTTTGGTCCTATTCAATCCTATTCGGTCCACCTTATTCCTATTCGGTCCTATTCTATCCATTTGGTCCACTTTAGTCCAATTCGGTCCATTTGGATCACTTCGGTTCATTTTGGTCCACTTAGATCTATTTTTGTGTACTTACATAATGGGAAAAGACATGTTTGGGTTGAAAGCACCTAATCTAAATCCAAATTTATTAAAAATATATATATATTGCTACTACGCTTATGTGCTTGCACTTATTGTTACTACGTTTTTGTTGGAAAAAGACATGTTTGGGAAAAGACTCGTAATATCTAAAATTTTAAGCATAACATTTATTATTGCTACGCTTTTGTTGAGCCACATTAATGTAATATTTCAGTCCACTTCGGTACGACTAAATTTAAGTAAAAGTCTTTCTAAACATAAAGGCTATGAATATACAAATGTAATTTTTAAGGCAATTATTCATTTATTTTAACATTTTTAATTTTAAATGAATTGCACGAAGTTGATTATATATTTAAGCAAAATAAAAATATTTATACTATATATAAGAGGATTCCCCTCTTTGAATTAAACTTTTATATGGTTCAAAAATACCCTTATTAATGAAGGGTAACTTCTTTTAGAAATATGGTCATAAATATCAAATAACAAATTTAATTTTGAATTCAAAAAGAGAACTCCTAAAATTTAGGATTTTTTTTCCCTTCACATTCATCTTTTTATTCCCTAAAATTTAGCTTTTTTTAATTTTTTTTTTTGAATAATAGATGCAAATTATTAACCTTTACTCAAAAAAATAGAAGAGCCTCTAAGCACGCACAACGCACGTGCTTAGAGACTAGTATACATATATGTGTATGTATAATTTTTATTTAAATAAATTATTTATTCTCTTAAAAGAGATTATCATGATAATCAAAACTCATATCAAACTTATACTAAATATGTATACTTTATTCTCTAATTTTTATTGAAGAGAGAGAGAGACTATTTGTGATGGGGAACTAAAAAATACAACACCAAAACGTATGAACCCAAAATACAAAACTTAGAGAATATCAAACTAAAAAAAATACAAAAACTTAGAGAATATTTTAACAAAACTCTATTTTGGGTTCATACGTTTTGGTGTTATATTTTTTAGTTCCTCATCACAAGCATTCTCTCTCTCTAATAAAATTTAGAGAATAAATTATACGTATTTAATATAAGTTTGATATGAGTTTTGATTATCATTATAATCTCTTTTAAAAGAATGAATAATTTGAATAATTTATTACAGAGGTAGTTTGAATAATTTGAATAATCTCTTTTAAGAGAATGAATAATCTCTTAAGATTTTAGATTTTAGATATTCTCTCAAGTTTCTGTTAAGTTTGTTAAAATTAGTTATAGAGGTAGTTTTAACTGTAACAGTAAACTGAGTTAGTTAAAACGGTAGCTAGAAGCCAAAAAGAGAAGATAAAGAAGAAAGAGAAGAAGAAGCCAAAAGCCAACAACAGTCTGAATTCTAAAGTTGAGACGCTATTTATTTATTTTTAATTTTTTTTTTTTTTTTGGGTTAGAGATTTGGGTAAAATTGGAATTTCAAAATAAAAACAAGGGTAATTTAGGGATAATATGCAGAACTAGCAACGGTAACAATGCAAGCTTGGAGAGCGTTTTCGTATTCCATCTCAGATGGTCCATTACCAAAACGTGTTTTTGGGTTAATTGCGATTTTAAAACGCACGATTTGGAAATCTTACCAAACGCCAAAAATGAAAAAATCATGATTTAAAATCACAATCGTGCATTTTGGCTCGAAAACACTGAACCAAACGGGCACATTTTCTCACTCTTTCTTCCCTTTTTAGCTACGTATGATTAGTTACATATGCTATGTCGTGGTTGACATAAGCTAAGAAAACGGCTGTCGTATAGTTAGTACTGCTACTACATCTGCTTCATGTAGGGATGGCAAAATAAGCCCAAACTCATTTGCCCACCCAAACCCGCCCACTCTAATTAAACCCAAACCCACCCAATTATTAGTTGGGTTAAATGGGCATCAACCCAATTAGACCCAATAATTATTGGGTTTTAACTAAAAGCCCATTGAACCCAATTTAACCCAAAAACAATTTTAGTGATTTAATCACCCAACTCTAAAAATACCCCAAAACTACTAAAATTACCAAAATACCCCCTCAACCTAAAAAATGACCAAAATAACACCTAAACCTAAAAATAACCAAAATAACCCTAAAACCTACAAAATGACCAAAATACTCCCAAAAACCAAAAAATGACCAAAATACCCCCAAAACATAAAAATGACCAAAATACCCTTGAAACATAAAAAAAATGACCAAAATATCCCCAAAACCTAAATATTACCAAAATACCCCCAAAACCCAAAAAATGACCAAAATACCCCTGAAACCTAAAAATGATTAAAATACCCCTGAAATCCAAAAAATGACCAAAATACCCCCGAAACCTAAAAGATGACCAAAATATTCCCGAAACCTAAAAATTACCAAAAAAATACCGTTGACATACAAAAAATGACCAAAATACCCCCCGAAACCTAAAAATTACCAAAATACCTCTGAAACGTAAAAAATTGCCAAAATAACCCCGAAGCCTAAAAAATAACCAAAATAACCCTGAAACCTAAAAAATGACCAAAATACCCTCGAAACCTAAAAAATGGCCAAAATAACCCCGAAGCCTAAAAATTGATCAAAATAACCAAGAAACCTAAAAATGACCAAAATACCCCCTTGGAACCTAAAAATGACCAAAATAACCCCGAAGTCTAAAAATTGACGAAAATAACCCCGAAACCTAAAAATGACCAAAATACCCCCCTAAAACTATAAAATGACCAAAATACCCCTAAAACCCAAAAAATAACCAAAATACTCCCGAAACCTAAAAATGATCAAAAACCCCTGAAATCCAAAAAAATGACCAAAATACCCCCGAAACCTAAAAGATGACCAAAATATCCCTAAAATCCAAAAAAATGACCAAAATACTCCCGAAACCTAAAAATTACCAAAATACCTCTGAAACCTAAAAAATGGCCAAAATAACCCCGAAGCCTAAAAAATAACCAAAATAACCCTGAAACTTAAAAAATGGCCAAAATAACCCCGAAGCCTAAAAATTGATCAAAATAACCTAGAAACCTAAAAATGACCAAAATACCCCCTGGAACCTAAAAATGACCAAAATAACCCCAAAACCTAAAAATGACCAAAATACCCTCCTAAAACTATAAAATGACCAAAAAAACCCCCCCTAAACCTAAAAAATGACCAAAATACCCCTGAAACCTAAAAAATGACCAAAATACCCCTCAAAATATCTAAAAGGACCAACATACCACTAATCCTATAAGATGAACAAAATACACCCGAAGCCTCTAAAATTACCAAAATAAGGGTTTGGGGTATCTTAGTCATTTTTTAGGTTTAGGGGGTATTTTGGTAATTTTTTATGTTTAGGGAGTATTTTGGTCATTTTTTAGTTTTAGGGGAGATTTTGGTAATTTTTTAGGTTTAGGGTGTATTTTTATCGACTTACAGGTTTAAGGGGCTTTTTTGTCATTTTATAGGTTTCAGGGTATTTTGGTCATTTTTTAGGTTTCAAGGGGTATTTCAGTTAATTTTTAGGTTTCAAAGGTATATCGATCATTTTTTAGGTTTAGGGGTTATTTTGGTCATTTTTAGGTTTCTAGGTTATTTTGGTCAATTTTTAGGCTTCGTGGTTATTTTGGCCATTTTTGAGGTTTCGGGGGCATTTTGGTCATTTTTAGGTTTCGGGGTTATTTTGGTCAATTTTTAGGCTTCTAGGTTATTTTGGCCATTTTTTAGGTTTCAGAGGTATTTTGGTAATTTTTTAGGTTTTGGAGATTTTTTGAACATTTTTTGGGTTTAGGGGGTATTTTGGTCATTTTTAGATTTCGGGGGTAATTTGGTCATTTTTTGGATTTTAGAGGGTATTTTGGTAATTTTTAGGTTTCGGGGGTATTTTGGTAATTTTTAGGTTTTGGAGGTATTTTTGGTCATTTTATGGGTTTTGGGGGTATTTTGGTAATTTTTAGGTTTTAGGGGTATTTTGGTCATTTTTTGGGTTCGAGGGGTATTTTGGTCATTTTTTAGGTTTCAGGGGGTATTTTGGTCATTTTTTAGGTTTTAGGGGTGTTTTGGTCATTTTTTGGGTTTTGGGAGTATTTTGGTCATTTTGTAGGTTTTGTGATTATTTTGGTAATTTTGAGGTTTTGGGGTATTTTGGTCATTTTTGAAGATTTTAAAGTACTTTGGTCATTTACACTTTAGGGGCATTTTGGTAATTTTGATAATTGGGTAATTGGGTGGGTTGAGGTTTACCCATAATAATTGGGTTGGGTTGGGTTTGGGTTAGAAGCAATTAGTTAAATGAGTTTTAATGGGTAAATGGGTTTTACATACCCAACCCAATTATGCCCACCCATTTGACACTCCTAGCTTCATGTCTCTGTACTTGTGACAACGATACACCACAGAAGGCATCTCAACTTTATATGAATCCAAGCCAACTCCAAATGGTTTTAGCAGCCAACTTTTGAAGTACATACAATTTATGCCCTTAGAATCATCTTTTCTTGTGCTCCAATCAGCCTTCATCCCTGACACATTTCATCTCCTATATTTTTCAAACAATGAAAGCTGAATCACATGATTTTTATTTTATTGCTTTTGCTTTAGCTTTTACTTTTGCTCTTGCTAGGACCTTTTTCAAATGCTTCTAGGATACTATTGCATTCTCATCTATAAACAACCTACCAAACTTTGAATATCTCTTAATTTAAGTCAAGCACCAACTCTCAATATTTTAGCTTTCTAATTTCAATTGTTCACTATCTTGCATGTGATTCAAAGTTGCTTCCATTTCCTTTTATCTTAAAAGGGCATATCCAATGGGGTTAGGGGACAAAGCAAATTCCAACTAGATTAACATGCACCTGTTTGATTGAAAACAATATGAACAATAATATACACCCATAAAATAACTAATTAGTATGTCCACATATGATGTCATAATTTAAAAGCAGGCCAACTGATTGATTGTTTACCCTTACCTCAACCCAAAGCAAACTTTATACCCTTCCTACTCTTTTCTCCTTTCCTTCTAAAGCATTGAAAGCTGAATAATCTTTTGCTTATGCTTGGGACAATTACCTATGTCCCTACTTTAATCAAATTAATTGTCCTAATACTTATTGTCCAGCCAGTTGGCATAAACTTCATGCAACTTTTCTGTTCTCTCTTTCTGCCACAATGGAGAGAAGCCTTGAAACTCCTTGAGTCCAGATATCATATTCTCTCTGGTTCTTGCACTCGAACTCCACAATACCTCGCAGTTCAGTCTTCAATCCGAAGTAACGACGCTGCTCTCCCCCATCAAACAAGTGTCTTCCCGGCCATGCTGGCATGTCCTTGTACACTTCCATCACCACATCTATAATTCCAAAATCACTACTTATAAAACTAGCTATTCTTGACTCCTTACTAATCAAATGGAGAATCTGTTTGTATTGAAAAAAGAAAAAGATGGAAAAGACGATAAAGAAAGCAGTGATTTTTACTCTTTTTCTTTTTGGTGATGGTCCCTGCGACATGTTTGCTCTTCATCTTTAGCATTACCTGCAGAAAGTGAGAGCAGAGTATAGTACTACTCACTGAGTGTTATCATTAGTTGTTTTTGACTTTTGATTAAGAGAGCTAACCTGGCCTGTTCGATGAATATAAACAGATACAATCTTCCAATGAAGATCACCTGCAGAATTAATTCAACATTAGCTTATGTCTAGGATTTGAGTATCATAGAATTCAGTTTTTGAAGATTACCTTTGCGCGTGCGTTTAAGGAGCTCAGTTCCCTTAGCAAGAAAGTCTTGGCTACAGATGCCTAGATAATTCTCTCCAGGAGCAAGTTCTCCACTAGAGCTACTACTAGGATGACCATTATTGACTTTACCACAAATTCCAATTCCCATTCCTTTCTCCAGAGGTGTAACTGCTGCAATATTCCACACTTCCTTTAGAGCTCTTGCCTTCAAGGTAGCTGCCCCACGTAGAGCTGCATACAAAGTAGAGTGTAAGAACAGGAATGGCATTTTCTCCCATAATGCCATATCTATAGATTCAATTCAATGACAAAAAATAAAACTAGATGCTTTAGGTATGTGTCCAAGATGCTGATACTCAAGATAACAGCTCATGCATTATGAAAGTATTCTGTGATAACTAAAGTTACAACCTAAAAGACATCACTCAGCCTGTTTTAGAGTTGCTTAGTGTGTCCTATTTTATATGAAATAGAAATGCATTGAATTTCCATCACTTAATAATTTGAACTCTCACTATGATGTAAAAGCAAGCTGCGCAAACAAGCCAATATCAATGTCACTAAGCTCCAAAATCGATTTCTTAAAAACTTAAAAAACTTTTACCTCCCAAGGTGGTGAGTAAGGTCACACGTTTATGGACAGATGAGTTAATTGCCAAAAAAAAAATCCTTTAAGAGAAACATTTAGGGTGCTAAATTATATTACATAAATATTATAAATTGAGATAGTATTATTTTGTCTAGTCATGTATATCACAGCTGGTCACTTGTATAAATTTAGTACAAAGTGTAACAAGTGAATACCACACATTGTATTTGGCAACATAATATTTAACCACACAAATATATAATTAAATTATAGAAAAATTTGTAGCACTTTAAGCATAGCTAATTTAGCTTATCACTCATCAAACCTTACCTGTAGCTGCTGCTGCATTAAGAGTAAGGATATCATCATAAGAACGCACATTGACAGCAGAGCTGACAACCGAAGCAAGGTGATCACGCTCAGCTCCCATGGCTTCTGCAGCCTCCACACATTGTGCAGCTACTAATGTTGCGGCTGATGCCACGGCCATGTCAGTCTTGGCCAACTGCTCATTCTTTGCTGAAGCTGAAGAGGCTGCTGTGGCTGCTGCAATGGCTGCTATGGCTGAAGCCACTGCAGAAACTGAAATGGCTGCATGGAGCTGAGCATTGTGGGCTCTGGTTTCCTCTTTCTTTTTCTCTTTCCTTTCCTTCAACCACCTCCCAACTGTCTTGGCTCCACCACCAGGGTTGCCATTGGCATTGCCAGCACTAGCACGACCACCATTGAATAGGGGCTGTATGGTATTGTTGGCACGGAAAAACTACGTGCACAAAATAAGTAAAACAACAACTAAGCCTTAATTCCTAAACTTTATTAGGAGCGACCATAAATAATCAACATACTAATCAAGGTTTGGCTAACCTCACGTGTAATATATGTTCTTATCAGTTGAATATAATTCAAGAATCATTGGCAAAAAATAAAAGTGTGGTTTTACTTGTGAAAGGTCTCAATAAAAATAAAAATTGTCATATGCTTTTTACATAATTCATCATATTAAATAGGACAATCATTAATTGATCATATTCACAGCAATAGTACTAGTTTTTTTTTTTAACAACAGCAATTCAATCATTACATAACCATCGGTCTACTGGGTAGCTTCAATAATTCCATATCCACAATGGTTGAACATAAAATATTATTTTATTGAATAAAGTACTATAGACTCTTTTTTTTTTTTTTTTTTAAGAAACAAAGTACTATAGACTCTATAGAGTACTAAGAGCACTCACAGCAGTGGTGCTAAAAAGCTATATTGGTATATTTTTAGCTCTCAATCACTAAAAACCATCATGCAGCAGTGGAGCTAAATCTAAAAGATTTAGCTCCTCAGCTACAGTGCACATCTATCTTTAGATGTGCACTGTAGCTCAAAGGTAAAAAAAAAAAGATTTTTTTATTACACCCTCTCTCTTCTCTCATTAAAATAACCGTTTCTATTTCTCTCTCTCTCTCCGGCTTCTCTTTTTTCTTTTTCTTCTTTCTTCTTTTTTCTTTCTTCCTTCTTCCTCTCTCTTTCTCAGTCACGCCGTGGCATCTTGCCTGCCTCAACACCCGCCCGGAGACACTCGCCTCCGCTCTCCACTGGGACTGTCCCGACTGCACATCCATCGTCGTCTCTGCCGCCGTCGCCGCGCCGGTCGGAAATGCGGCGGGCGGGGCCTCCGACGACCTAATCTCGAAGATCCGAGCGATCGAGGCCTATGCGTCTCTGACGGACCGACGATCGAGGCCGATGCGTCTCTGACGGACCGAGAGAAGGCGAAGAAGCGACAGGAGCTAGTGAGCGGAAAGGCTTGCTGCGATGACGACGCGGACAACAAGAAGAAGAAGCAGAAGAGGAAGACAGGAGAGAAGGATGAAGAAGACGAAGACGAAAAAGATTGGAGATTTTTTTTTTTTTTTTTTTTTTTTTTTTTTTTTTTTTTTTTTTTTTTTCTGTCGTGGACTGCTGTGATGGTGGTGTTGATGGTGGTTTTGGTTGTGGCCGGACTGCTGTGATGGTGGTGTTGATGGTGGTTTTGGTTGTGGCCGCATCTGTTGGTGGGTTATATTATTTTGGTGGGTTATATTATTTTGGTGGGATATATTATTTTATTGTAGTGAATATATTATTTTATTGTGATGTTTATATTATTTTATTGTGTTAAAAGCTAAAATAGATCCACTGCTGTAGCATGTGTGTAGGTAAAATAGATAAAGTGACTTTTTGTGTAGCTAAATAGCTAAAATTTTACAACCACTGCTGTGAATGCTCTAAACTACTACTAGTTACATTCATGATCTTTCTTTTTTTTTTCTTTGGGTAAAGTATGATCTTTTAATTTTGATTACTTCAAGGGCAAATCCGTGAAGGAAATAGAATAGAAGACAAAAAAAAGAAAAATTGCTATCGTCACAACAATACTTCCCCTACGTAACCAAGTCAAGATGGCTGATTGGCTGGCTTCCTCTAACAGTTTTCACTCTCAAGTGAAAGGGATTGATTTACATGAGCAGGGACTGCTTTGAGATTAACGAGGGCTTTCATATTTCATGTCTATTTCAGAATTGCCTTAAATCATTGAGCATGTGACTATGAAAGCCAAAAGATTATGGAGATACTACAGTACAATACAGCTAGCTAGCACCGTCAGAAGCAAAAGATATTAAATTGTTTATCATGTGTGATGAGATGGGAGAGAAGCGGATAACTATGCAGAATCAGTGCCGGTTACTCTATGACTATAACCAAAACAGGCAAAAATTGCAGACAAATGTGACAACATGACTGATCCTAGCATAGTAATTACCTAGCTTCACTACAACTTGCACACATTTGGGTCATTCTTGCTTAGCGAAGCTACAACTCAATTCACCTAAATGAGGGAAACAATTTTTTCCTCAACTTATTTCATATCTTACTAGTCCTAGTGCCACAAAAAGTGGCACAACAAATGCCACAACTCGCCCATGTGGTGGAGGGTGGTGGTGAGTCCATGTGGGGATACCCCTCCACCAACCACAACTCGCCACATGGACGAGTTGTGGCATTTGTTGTGCCACTTTGGGCCCGTTTGATACGTGTTTAAAAAACAGTTTTCAATTTTTTTGAAAATACGTATGAGTGAAAAAGTGTGTAGAAATACGTGTAATATTGTTTAAAAACTAAAAACATGTGTTTAAAATGTTGTACCAAACAGCCCCTTTATGTGGCACAAGACTTATTCCCTAATGAGATGTTAATTATATTTATGACCATGATATCATTTTTACTATATGTATCAATAGCAATAGATTGCCTCAGAAATTGTGAGAGAATTTGTGAAAATATGTGTCACTATAATTATTACACAAATTATAGTCCGTATCTAACTAGAATTTGATCAATTAGTGCTGAGCCCACACAGCCCAACCTCAATAGCAACCCCTCTCTCTCTTTACAAGGAGCCTTGGTTCATAGGAAGATTGTAACCAAAAGCTTTTATTGAAAGAAGATTTATTTAATCATTTGTGCCAAACTAATATTCTTTTTTTAAAGAAAAAAAAAAAGGAAAAGGCAAAACAAAACCAAAATAGCAACAATTATGTGTGGCAGAGAGAGAGAGAGAGAGAGAGAGAGACAGTAAAAAGCTGAGATATTGGTCTCCTTGTTGGATACAGAGAAAACCATACTAATATGAAATACTGTATTATTTTGAAAAGAATATAATATAGCACAGTCTTGTAGAAGATAAGAAAAAGTGAAAAACCTTAACAACGTCGTCGAATTCCTCAGATGGAGAAACTGGGGGACTATCTGTTCCTGTTAAAGAACCAACGCCATTCAAAGGTTCGCTACTGTGAGATAGCCTTCCTGATGTTAGTGGCGACACTTCCTGTTAAAACAAAAGAAAAAAACAACCCCATTTAGAAAATAGAACCCAAATGAAAAAGGAAGCCTCCTAGATTGAGTGCTCCTCTACATTTTATTATGTTCTGTTTGGTTCCCGGGAAAGAATGGAAAAGAAAAAGCTTAAAAGAGTTCTTTTTCACAAACATACATGCATTTTCTTTTTATTCCTCTCATTAGCGCAAAAGGCAATGTATGCGGGAAAGAAATAATTGGGATTTTCTTCTTTCTTAAGCATTTGTACTTTGTGTTCACATTAACATTAATATTTATCATGCTATAAACCATTAAAAAGTACCTCTCTGACAGACTGTGACATAATGCGCTCAAGAACTAGCTGAGAAGTGGCACATGAAGCAAAAGAGAACTGGTTCGCTGAGAGACTGTTATCAGTTTGAGGAAGCTCCTCACACTCTCCAGCTATGTCTTCTGGTATAGAGTTGGTGGTGCAAGAAGAAGCTCCGCTAGTAGACTTGGAAGCCATGCATGAAGAAGAAGAAGAAGTAGTAGTAGAAGAAGAACGAGCAGGAGGAGGAGCTAGAGCTTTGGAAACTTCAAGAGCAGAAGCGCTCCAAGACCTTGACAGAAACTCCATTGGGGCTCGTGGGCTCTCCGGCAATTGGGTCCCTCCACGAGGTGTAGACCCAGAAGCCCGGCGAGAATGTTTTGGTAGAAGTGTCTCTTCCATGAGAGTGAGTGGTGGTGGCATAGAGGTGTGGTGGGGTTTTGGTTATGTTATATATGGGAGGGGTTGGGTTTGGAAGTTCGTGTTTTTTGGATGTTTCTTATGGGATGTGGTCAATAATGGCTAAAGTTGGTCAGGATGTGGTCAAATGGTTTGAGGTGGTGTAGCTTTCAACTGCCACGGGGATGGTGATTGGGGCCCATTGACAATTCTCCTCCTATTTCAAAGATCAGTGGTAAAAGAAATAAAATTCCATTGAGAAGCTTTAATGGCAGAAGTATAAAGAAGAGAATAAAGAAAGCTTTGTTGATCAGCTGATCAATCTTTGTTAAAAGAAGAATGCCCACATGGGTTTTATTACATTTCTCATCATGTGATCAAATCTTATTGTAGATTATTGAAAGTCATTGTGGTTCACATTGATGTTTTATTTGAGATGATGCAACCTACACCCCACATATTTGAGACACTTTTGGGCTAGTAGATCCATGGGGAAAGAGTCCAAACTGGATGAACCATATCTAAAGTTTTATTGGATGAACAATTTATTACATGAAAGAATAAACCGGTTAAGAGAGAGTTTCTAAATATAATAGGTCTTAATGATTGTACTTATATGTCTTAATTGTTCTATATACACACATCATGAATGAAAATTGGCACTTAGAGAAGCTATTTTTGAAGTCGCATGCTTGACTTGTGCCTTTCAGATTTTGAGCTTCTTGTTGGCTGTGTGGACCAATTCGTTCCCACCTTTTTAAATGGGGTTCTCCCTTCTAATTCTGAATTCTGACAGTACTACATAACATGTCAGAGAGAGGCAAGTAATCTAATATATATACAACAGTGCAGCGACCCTAGGTGGTGACCAAAGTGATTGTGTTTCTTACATGTCTTAAGGTCTTGGCAATGTCCAAGGCCGACAAGCTTAGAGGTACAGACAAAATTTTAGCTTAAGCATTTTTTTTATCTTCCACCCGAGTCTTGGACACAAAGCTGAGCACCAGAGCCCAGAGGTAGACTTGTGCTAAAATGCGCGTGCCATTGAACTAGATACGTCATTTTCCTATGCTTCTTCATCCCCAATAGCATACTTTATTTTTCGTTTCTTTAATTTTTTGGTCAGCTTTGTTTTTTAAAGGTCATGATTACTGACTATATAGAATAGAGACCCTTTATTCCTTTTGCCTCGTTTTCTCAATGATCATTACCACTTTTCGTTTACCGTTGCATTTCAAATGTGTATGAGACCCCTTTTGTAGGACAATTCAAATAGCCTAGTGTTCAGCTTTTTCCATCTAAGAATAGGAAAAGGAGCCATTGTGTTAGATTCATTGCTTTGTTTACTTGAGTATTTCATCGAGACAGGCAATAATTAGATGCTAGTTACCAATTATAGTATGAAGGTTGTGTTAATTTTATTTGTACGGAATGGAAAATGCACCTTGATTAGAAAAAATAAATTCGGAGTTTAAAAAGCTAGCTTGAGTTTTCTTTTTCTGAATTGAAGCCCGATCCTTGATTGCAAGCTAAACATGTACTTTGCACACTCAATTGCCCATTGGGCATCAGCATCTTGTTGTAAAGCTACAGGAACAATCTCCATCTTTTCGGTTAAGAGTCTAAGACAAAGACAACTTTAAAAGAAGTGAGAAAAAATTTTAGTAGTACTATCAAACGGTAGATTTTAATTCAGGTGGAATATTGGAAAAATAAAATAAGTTAGATGGTGCTTCTTTTAACAAGGAGATTCAGTAAATAGTACTGTCCAATACGATAGATTTTAATAAAAACTTAAAAGAGCATGAACTTAGGGGGATCTAATTCTAAACCATCCATGCTGAACAAAAAAATACCACATTAAAACCAGACCTAGCTTACAAGCACTCAACCTTGTCCCTAGACACCCAATTTGGAAAGGACTAAACACCCAGAGATTAGCCCATTACCTTAAAGTCCCCACAAAGATTATTCCCGATAATTACTCTTAATGTATGGGACAGAAGTACTACACACCCTAAAATTAGTCATGAAGAGTCCTAGACAGGAAAATGATGAAAGAGCTTAAAATGCAATTCACAGTCCAACAGAAAAATCAATTAAAGGTCTGTTTGGATATCACTTATTTTGCTAAAACTGAAAACTTATAGCTGAAAGTACTATAGAATAAAGATAAAAGTTAGTTGAAATAGTACAGTGTGGCCTATGAATAGTATCAAAAAGTGCAGTGAGACCCATAAATAGTAGCAAAAATAAGCTGAATAATAAAATAATTTATAATTTTCATCCAAATCTAAACGCACACTAAATGTACATGATTGCATAATTTATTTTCTTCAGTAATAACAACTAATTGTGATTCAACCACATGTAAAAAAAAAAAACTAAAAATGAAATCCCAGGAATCCTCTTTGCCAAGTACTATGCTTCAGTAACCCTCCCACAGGCTATACCCTGCAACATGAACCCAAAATGGTTCTCTTTCCTACTTCCACTTCTTTCAAATAACATCAAGTGTTGGGCGTTGTTAAAAGCTCACCTGACCTTCAAGTGTCAAACAGTTGAGATCAGTTTAGTTTGATTGCTGGAAGTCTTTACCTTCATTTCTAAATATTTTATAGCAGTCTTTTGAAAGCAGCATTGAACAATTCCAAACTTGCAAGTAATACTCTAGGAGTGGGGTGCCAATTCAATCAAGTACAAGAATAACATCTACAGGCAACTAATTGTTCAGATTAGAGGCTTACTAAACAGCACTCACCATTTCTTAGCTACAAAAATAAGGGAGCACACACCATATGTGAAACAAGAAGAAGTTTCTGCAACAGGGAAGCATTCCCTTGAGGGGTTCCCCACCTTTTTTTTTTTAATATTTAAATCTTAGGCAAAATATATAAAATGGTTTTCTCCACATAAAAATGGGTCTACTAGACAGCTACAAACAACACGAATGTGTAAAGAAGTGAGAAAGATTGAATAGAATCAGAAATACACGTTAGGCTGGAAAGAAAACCAAAAATCAGCAATGCAATTGCAGGATAGATATTGAAAGAGGGCTCAATAAAATTAGCATTCTGCAGAATATCATAGGAACTACTTATCTGTTAGATTGCAAACCACTGCCACCATAGTATTGCTTGGTGGTTTCACGTGAGAATTCCGCAAATGTCATCCCATCCTTTAATCGTGATGATAGAGGGGGAATTATTTTTCCAATTTCTTGAGTTAGTTTATTATGGTCCTGCTCAGAATGATTTGTTTCCTCGTGACATGACATAAATTGTTTCATAGGATAATCTGAGATTGAGAAAGTTTTATTCCATGCAGGCTGCAAGAAAACAACAAAGGTTTCTCTGCTCAAACTTCCCAACTTGGAAGGTCTAGAGACAGAGTGAAGGGTTGAGCGAAGCTTCCCTTTCGATATGATATCAGCCGATTCACCCACCTGAATGATAAAACTTTCAGGAGAGGCCTTCACCACACAGACATTATTCTTGTAGGGATTGAAAATTTGCAAATATGTGTGGCCACTAGGGGATGGACATTCTTCATTGCAGGATAATGAAAATGGATCATTTGGTTCTGTTGCTTGTGAGGAAAGAAATAAGGGAGATGTCAAAACAGTGAAGATACCATAGTCGTAATGCCATTGCTGCCACAGATTGGAATGAATTCCACTGGATCCAACTTCACTACCATTTGAATCCAAGTTAACTACACCTTTTGATTGCCCTTGTCGATTCCTTGTGGAATTCTTATCATCCCTTCTACCATTTGCCTGTCTTTTTGTGGTTGCCTTGCTCTCCCCAGCTTCACTTAAAACAAGATTGTCCAGAGCAGAGTGATAGTGTATAAGACGCCCTTTAGCTGCACGGGACTCCAATAAGCTTTGCTCAAGCTCTTGCACACCAATGGCCTTGTCGCATATACGCGCAATGCGAAGCCCTAGATCCATCATGCAAAATCCAAGCTTTCTAAAAGTATTTCCAAGATTTTTAAATTCAATATCCTGAATTTCTCCCGTTGTACCAACATCCAGATGTTCTTGTTCTGAACTCAATAAGGTATCTACACTATGACTTGGTTTACTTTGAACAGATTCCAGACCTTGCTCATATCTGAGTTGCATAGCAAAAGAGGAGACACTTCTATCCGGATTTTTCAAAGGAACATCACTCCCCAAGTTATGCTCCTGAAAATAGGTGTACAGAACACATAGAAGTTAAGAACAATGAAATACTTGTTAAAAAAAATTACTTTAGAACAAAACATCCATCTCTGTGTTGAGAGAAATATCTAACTAAACGAATTGCACACAGAAATGACAATGTAAAGCAATAGGAAGAAGTTATATGATGGTGTATGAGGCATCTCATGGAGGGCCCTAAACACAATCTATTGCTAGAGAGAACCACAGAAATTTACACCCTAAAAAAGAATAAAATTGTTATGAAATGGGCCAATGATGTATATCAAGCACACAATAACAATCTTGATAAAAAATTAAAAATTAAAAAATTTTAAAAAAACCCCTTCTACATGAGCAAGCTTCCTTCTTTTTCAAGGACACATAAGTTATTTTATTATTAAATTTGACATAAATGAAAAAACCATGATTTATTTTAAAATATAAAAATAATGACATTGGCTAGATTTGAAATGAATCAGATGTTGGACTAAAGCCTTCTAATTTGCTAAATTCTTTATAATCACATCAAATAAATGTGTGCTGAATCCCAATTTCCCTTTAAAAAAAATATTTAGAATAAGTAAGTATTTTAATACTAAAGCTAAAAAGATTAAATAATTATCATCAACCCAGGAGAAAAGACAGTGATGACTCAAAAACTTTCAAGGGCGTTTGGTTCGCTGTGATGTGCATGTGCCCTTGATGTGATGCACATTAAGATGGTATGACATTAGGGTTTTTGGTTTATTTTATTTTTTCTAACATTACCGTAATCTAAAATTACAAAATATATCACATCATCTTAATCTCATCACCTTCCTAAACAATTTAATGTTGTATTCTTTTATTGAGATTACATTAATGTAAGATTACAATAATATAATATTACCCTATAATGTAACATCACGGCGAACCAATCATCCCCTAGGGAAAGCATAAAGAGTGCAGTCAATTTCTGGTTTGCAAGCTTGGCATATTTACCAATCCTACATTTAAATTTAGTCCATTGACATGATCTTTTGGTAGTGGAAAAGGAAAACTAGGAAAGATGATATTATTATTATTATTATTAGTCAAAGTTGAATGGACAGAGATTCTTAGTCAATGAATAATCCCATTTCAAATGGCTCTAACAATACTTGTCCACCCACCATGTAAGTTCAATCATAAAATGCAGAGTTTATATAATAAAATGAAGTGCAATACTAATCTCTAAGCGTAAATCATTGCAATTTGTTTCCTTTACCAATACAATTTTAATCACTCTTCATTTCTTTCACCATTAAATACCTGAAATGATCAAAATCCAATGCTCACTACAAGAATTGAAATAGACAAAATGGGCACTAATATTACAAATGCAATATAAATATATATATATATATATATATAAATATATATTTATATTGAAGAAGGGAAGAGGTTGACCTTGAGGATGCGAAGACGGTGATCGGGAGAGAGAAGAGCGAGGTTGCGAGCCAGAGAGAGGAGATGGCGGCGGAGAGAGGTGGTGGGGTTGGGAACGCCAGTGATTGAGAGCAGGCCTGGGCCAGTGGGCCCTAGGGCTTTCATTATCTCTCCGATTTGCCTGCTTTGGCTTAGTTGTTCTGAAACAAGCATTAGATCCGAATAATGGAGCTCATACAACTCTTCTTCTTCTATCAACTCTGTTTCTTCATCCATTGAAAGAAACTCAGAGAATGAGAGACACTGCAAATATTGTGGATTTAAATAGGAAAGCGGAATGTCAATTTTTTTTTTTTTTTTCGAAAAATCGTGCTTTTTTTTTTTTTTTTTGTTAGTATGGAAGTTCCATGTCAATTTTATTTTTTTTTTAGTAAAATCACTACTTATAATTTTTTTTTTTTTTTTTTCAATTTGTGGTTGAAATGTCTTTTAATGATATGGAAAATTTGCTTTTCCTAGTGATGAAATTATACTAGTGAAAGATATATTTTAAGGTACACTGACATGCAGTGAACATAAGAATCCCTCAACTGCCACCATTCTTACAATTCACCGTCTTGTGATACATTGTTTCCCATGCAATCACGTTACACAAGACGAATTAGGTACAATCCTAGTCAAGACTCAAGAACCAGCTTGGATTGAAAGAGCAAAAACCAAAACCGCATTATAAATTGTAAGGGACAACCACCCAAGCACTATTCTAAAAAATGAAATCAGAAGAATTTTGCCAAAGCCTATGGATCTTGAGAATGATATTGCCATGGTTGAGAGACACTCAAACTATCACATAGGAAGGATGATCTTTGAGTAATTTATTCTTGATTATGGGTTTCAAATAAGCCTCCATCTTCAATCACATTGTCCCTTTCTTGGGGAATAAGAAAAAAACTCAATTCAAAATATCAGTGTGCATTTGGCAAAGCGCAAATAAAGCCAGCTTTCGGCTTATTTTGGCAGGCATCGCGCGCGCACACAAAATCTTTTCTCCCTTCTTTTCTACAGTACTTTCATCAATAAGCAATCATACAGAACACATAGCATACTTACATATTGCCTTCAAGATGAAGACTTATAGATACTTTTTCAATTTTCAAATGTCAAAGGTAGAAATAATGTACATCTGCAAGAATCACATGGCAACAGTATTTTCAGTTAAGCTGCTGTCTCCTTGAAGCTCTTAGTCAACCATATTGCAGTTTCCCTTGGAGAAACCTTCTCCGGCCCAAACGGCTTCAACAACACGCCAAGCTCCTCAAACCTTTCTTGTTGTAGGAGTCGTGCACTGAACTCGAGCAGCCCTTCCAATGCCTCAGCACGTTGCTGGAACGAGGAGGTGTCAAAACGGCGCTGTTGTGACTCAGAAGAAGAACGACTTGAAACACCAGTTTGTGGATTATGCTCAGAGCATTCACTGCCATTCCCTGCAGCTCCATGGCTGGCATCAGTGAAACTACGCTTGACAAAGTTTTTTTCCACTACTTGGACAGTGCACTTGTCCTTTGTGATTGAACGATTAGCACTATCTGGTGAGGTAGAAGAGTACTGTGCAGATGTTGATGAAGTTTGGCGGATTGGAAAGAGGGGGTCTTCAGAAGAAGCTAAGGGGAATTCAGCCATCTTGTCAATCCGTGGGGCATTGACAGAAACATCTGAAGAGTCCATGCTGTGAAGGAAACCAACGTTGGCTTTGTAAGGAGTTTCTGAAGCCACAACTCTTGTTGGCAATGGAAGAGATGCTCTTCGTGTTGGATGAGTAGATCTTCTCACTGGAGTTTGTGACATCGGAAGCTGTAAACATAAGCATTTGGTTAAAATAATCAACCACTGACACATAACACAAAGACAAGAGTACAAGACTCAATATTTTTCTCAAGATGGAAATTTTAAGAAATTGTATCAAGCACTAGAAGTCATGGAATAAGAAACCATCAGCCACCCCTAGTAAGAAAAAGAAAGAATTCTAGAGCTATATTCATGCATCTATACTTACTGAGTCACGTTTTGAACCCATGTGGGATTTCTTTGATGGCAGTGTCTGTTTCCTTGGTGTAGCAAAAACTGTTCTCGGTGTCAATCTTGGGGTTTGGGAAACACTAGAAAACTTTGTGGTTATTGACTTGTCAATATCATATTCTTTGTACAGGCCACAACCAACAGATAATTCTATGAACTTTTGATTCAAGCCTGCAAATTCATCTGCTCTTTGAGAAGAACATAGGGAGTCTTGTTCAGTTCCAGATATACTAGGATTCAAGGTCCTGTCATTGCTGAATGACCTCCCCTTCTCTTTGACAGAATGAATAGAAATTGTTTCTGGCTCCACAAATCTTGTTCTCTTTATGTAGTTGGAATCAGACCATTGAACTGGGAATGTATTCCGTCTAGGGCTATTCAGTTTTAAATGAATTTTAAGGATGTATGGTTGGAGATGTGGGTGAGTGAGCAACTCTGCAGCCTGGCAAAACCAAAATTATATTTTGGTGAATAAGTATGAAGAAAGATTGCTGGAGCATGTACATTTGAATAAAACATATTTTCGATCAAAAAGCTGTGGCAGTCAAACGACAACAAAGAACCCAAGCCCAACATGACATAACATGGACTTGGGTATGGGTCTTAATTTGGGAAACTTAAAATTTGAGCCCTACTTTTACCAGTGTCTTAAAACTTGGGTTAATTTTGTTTATAGAACTGCAGAATGTTTCCATACCTACAGTAATTACCAGAATTTATATAATATTACCAATCTCATTTGTTTTAACACAATCCCAAGCATCATACCCATAGGTTTAATTATTAATCTATCATATGGAAGTGACTCAGGCAACTGTATTGACAGTCCAGAGACACATGCAATATTACTTCCGTGACCATCTATTACTTTCAATGCCAAATCCAAATGCCTGATCAGATGAAAGAAAATACACTCCAGGTGTATCTCTTGTTTCAAATAATGATATTCTTGAACTGTCTCTTTGTTTCCATATCTACATGAATGTGTTGATAAATGAAAAAAGTCTTAAAAGAAAGAAAAAATAGAGCATACACTTGGTCTGAGTTCTGGATTTTTCCGCAGCATGCTTTTGATGAGCCCTCGACTGACCAATGAAATCAAGAAATGGGTCAGGGAAACCACAGAGGTGATCAAGGCCCATTAGTGTATGGAAAAAGAGTGCAAATAATTTTTTTTTTTTTTTTTTAAACAGCTGTTTATATAAAACCTAAATATTTATTATATACTTATTTTTTAAAAAGTAAAAGAGTGAAACAACATCGTTATTTTCTAATGAGATTGAAAATGTCAAGACATTATTACATAACAGAAAACAATGTAGATGGATTTTTTTTTTCCAGAACTTAAGCTTGTAATGCAGATGGAGAGGAAGAGGACTCACAATCCACCAGAATACATGGCTGGAAGGGGGGAAACAATAGATTTGTTTATTTTGTTAATCAGAGCTTGCATATCCTGTCCGGTAAAAGAAGACAGAAACACATAATGGTTATAGAAAGGGCAAGAAACCATTATAATTATACACAAAAATGGCCAGGGAAATGGAATCATTCATTATACTCTAAAATAGAATCTACAACAACTCCAGTTGATTCTAATCACATCTAACAGAAAATTGTCTTTCCACGGTTTAAAGTCATTATTAGGATCTCAAAGAGATGTATCTTATTGACAATTTGAAATCTTGGTAAAAACCTTGATGCGGGAGACGCAAGAAAATTATTATTTAGTATTATTTATGTTTACAAGTCAATTGTATTTTTATGTTTTAGGTCCTAGTAGTTTATTAGGCTATTAGTATTTTAGAGGGTGTTTGGTTGTGTGGTTTAAACACCACTTTTCGTTGTTTAAACAACAAAACACGTATTTCCACAACACTTTTTCACCTACACGTATTTCAACAACACTTAAACAACGTTGCTAGAACAACATTACCAAACGGGCCCTTAATTTTGGAAGCAAAGTTATTTTTGTAATAAGGCAATTTGAATTTCCTAGCCAATTAAAACTAGAGTTTAGCAATCCTACATAAGCAACCTCTTGTACTCCTTGAAGAGATAGATAATTGATATTTTGATAAATGAAAAAATGGTTGTTTGGTCTCTTTTGGTCTGGTGCTGACTCCAGGTCTACCCCAAGTGCAGACTCCTAGTGGTTTCTCCGCTTGGTGCTGACTTCAAGTCAGGCCTAGGTGCTGACTCCTAGGTCATATCTTTTTATTTTATTATTGTTTCAGTTTTGTTTTGGTTGTCTCGCGTAAGTTTTGGTATCAGAGCAAACACCAATCTATTTGAAGCATCGCCGCAGTCACGAACCATAAAATAGTAAGTTAGAGAGAAACACAAGAAATCCTGTGGTAATTCTCCATAATTGCTATCTGTAGAACCCAACATCTTGATTGTATCCTGGGGACAAATTTGCGATAACCCTTTAGCAACAATAGTGTGGGGGCAAATATTGTCTAAGGAAAACGATATTGTACCTCCAAGTTATCTATTTTTTGTTTGTATTTTGTGTTAACCTTGTTCTTTCATTATTAGTTTGTGTAATATCCCCAACAATCTTAGACAATATTTCCTACGATAGAAGGAACAAGTGATGTTTCAGCGTTGAAGATGTTGAATCATGAGTTGGTGAAATTGGATTGCTTTGATGGAACCAATTTCTCTCGATGGAAAGACAAGATGAAATTCCTACTTACTGCAATGAAACTTTTCTATGTCTTGGACCTGAATTTGATGCCTTTTCCTACTGCAAGTGATGAAGACACTGATGAGATAAAGGCACAAAGAAAGAAATGAGGGGAAGACGAACTGATTTGCAGAGGGCACATTCTCAATACTCTTTCAGATCGTCTCTATGATCTCTACACATTGATGAAGTCACTGAAGGAAATTTGGAATGCTTTGAAAGCAAAGTACAAAACTGAGAAAGTAGGTACGAATAAGTTTATTATTCAAAAGTATTTTGATTATAAAATGCTTGATAATATCTCAGTTTTGGATCAAGTGCATGAGTTATAGATTTTGGTCAATAAATTCTGTGATTTGTCAATCAATATTCATGAATCATTCCAAATGGGTGCAATCATTGCGAAACTTCCACCAAGTTGGAAAAATTTTAGGAAAAAACTTCTACATATGTCGGAAGATCTCACTTTAGAATAATTCGGACAACATCTTCGAATTGAAGAGGAAAGTCGGGTTAGAGATGGGACTAATACCTATTCTAAAGTAAATGTGAGCAATGTTCAAAGTGGGAGTTTGAGTAAGACCAATAAACACTTGAAAATGAACAAAAGTGGGAGTGGTTTCAAGAAGAAGAACTCCAAGAATCCCAACAAGGACAAGAAGAACCGGGCTTGTTTCCATTGTGTAAAGAAAGGTCATTACATTCGCGAATGTAAACTCTTAAAGAACAATAAGAAGGATGAAGAAGGCAATGTCAATGAAACAAATGTCATTGAGGACATTGTTGCTATGGTGAGTGGCATACATATTGATATGATCACTAAAGTTCATATGGTTGTGATTGCAAATCCTTTTGATTGATAATTCGATTCGGGTGCAACGATGGATCTGTGCAATAACAAAGAACAATTCAAGACTTATGATGAGTCTTCCATAGAACAAAAAGTGCTAATGGGCAACCACAATAAAGCAAAGGTTCTTGGAAAGGGCACCGTTGAAGTGAAGATGAGTTCCAGCAAGATGATAATCTTGACCAATGTTTTTCATGTACCCGATATCAAGAAAAATCTTGTATCTGCCAATTTGTTATGTAAGAGTGATGTAAAAGTTGTACTTGAATCGCACAAGTTAATCTTGTCCAAGAATGGGATATTTGTAGGAAAGTGATATGCTACTGCTGACATGTACAAACTAAGTATTATTAATAAAGAAGTTTCTAGTTGTGCTTATCTAGTTGATTCTTCATATTTGTGGCATGCAGATCAGGACATTTAAATTTCAAATATTTGAAGTTTATCTCAAAACATGATATGATTTCATATAAGCATGATGATGAAAAGAAATGTGAAATTTGTATTCAAGCAAAGATGACAAAAAAACATTTTTCTAAGTCAAATAGAAATTCTATTATACTTGAACTTGTGCATTCTGATGTATGTGAATTGAATGGTGTATTAACTAGAGAAGGTAAAAGATACTTCATTATATTCATTGATGATTTCTCTAGATTTACATATATATATTTAATGAGAAATAAAGATGAATCATTTGACATATTCAAACGTTATAAGAATGAAGTAGAAAATCAAAAGGTTAGGAAAATAAAGATCCTACGAAGTGATAGAAGTGATGAATATTTTTCAAATGAATTTTCTACGTTTTGTGAGGAACATGGCATAATACACCAAAGTTCAGCCCCTTATATATCCCAACAAAATGGTTTGGCTGAAAGAAAAAATAGGACTCTTGTAAACATGGTAAATGCCATGATCTTAAGTGCAGAGCTCCAATTTAATTTATGGGAAGAGACATTGCTTACAGCATGTCATGTGTACAATAGAATACCTTCCAAAAAGATTAAAGTATCTCCATATGAGTTATGAAACGAAAGGAAACCAAACCTTGATTATACCAAAGTGTGGGGGTGTTTAGCCTTTTATAGAGTGGTTGATCCAAAAAGAACGAAATTAGAACCAAGAGCTATGAAAAGTGTGTTTGTAGGTTATGCTGAAAATTCAAAGGCATATAAATTATTTGACTTAAGCTCTAATATAATGGTGAAATCAAGAGATGTTGAATTTATTGAGGATAAATTCACTAAAGATTCCACCTTCAAAAATCCCAGAAGACATAGACGCTATCAGATCCGACGTGGCCTCTTTTGCTTCTTCTCTTGGCCTCTCTGCCTCTCTCCCATCCTCCTCTTCTGGTTTCAACGATTCTGATTTTCTCAAAACTGGTCCTCTCAAACCAAAACCCAACAAGCCCCACAAGCAAAACAACCAGAAGACCAACAATACCAATGAAAACAATGAAAAATTCAAGCCTAATAAGGGGTTTGATAAATCAAAACCAAATCCTAAGTATACCCAGAAGCCAAAGTTTCAGAATTTCAATCCAAATGAGAGAAACAAGAACACCCAGAAGCCAAAAGACCAAGCTTTGAACACAAATGAGAAATTCAAGCCTAAACCACCTGTACTGGCAGTTGATGACAGTGATAAGCAAAGGGGTTTTGATAAGTTCAAGAATTTACCAAAGCTGCCATTGATGAAAGCTAGTGGGTTGGGAGTGTGGTATGTGGATGCTGCTGAATTGGAAGCAAGAGTTGTTGGAGAGGGGAAGAGAGTGGAGGCAAGAAATGTGCAGCAATGGAAGAGTGTGGTGGAGAAGAAGAGGGAGCTTGGGGAGCGGTTGATTGCACAGTATGCAAAGGATTATGAGGCCTCAAGAGGGCAGAGTGGGGATATTAAGATGTTGGCGGCCACACAGAGGTCTGGTACTGCAGCTGATAAGGTCTCGGCCTTTGCAGTTATGGTGGGAGATAATCCAATTGCCAATTTGCGGTCACTTGATGCGCTTTTAGGTAAGGTTGCTTTGGAATTGAAGGTTTGACTATTTTGAATTAATAGTTTCTACATTTGAATTATGAATGTGCAGTTTGCAGATTTTAGGTTGATATTGATTTGTTAATAACTTTACTTCTGATGCTGAAATGTGGCGATTTTATAGAAGTTGAAGCAAAAGGGTGTTTTGATGTCTATTTTGGTTATTCTATAAAAGTTAATTTTTGTTTCTTGGTAAATATATTTTTTATTTTCTGAAAATAGAGAATACAAAGTTTACGGTCATAGTTTAAGAAGGTTGGTTAAGCTTGTGAAAAAGAATATTGTTGAGAGGATTTCTAGGCTTGTAAAAGTTATGTGACTTAGTAATATTGTGTAGTTGTAAAGAACAAGTGAATGAGATAGACGTGGGGGTGGAACATGACTTTGTCTAGTTATTGTTGAATCCATGATAAAGTTATGACTTATGAAATGTACGAGCTCCTCCTTGTAGAACTCTAATCATGCTTCTATTGATATTTATGGGACTAGGGAGAGTCAAGAGAGCGATTTCTGCATGTTGTATGCTCTTTTAGATATATTGGTATTGGGGATGGTATACACAATAGTGATCACTGGTCAAGCAGTATTTTTATGGATATGTTGTTCTTGGATTGTTTGCCATTATAATTAGCTTTCATCTAGAACACTACTTGAAAAGCATGTGTCCTTTGTTCCATGAATTCTTTGATAAGTGAAAGTGTTGTCTAATGAATGCTAGGTCTCTGTTTTTGTATGGCTTTGCTCTAGATGCTACTTCAATACTGATTCTTGGCTTGTTCACTATTTATCCTTATGGATTAATGTGCTAAAGGGAAACTACAATAATAGCCACACTTTGCTGGTGTTGTGTGTGTATATATATATATATATATATATATATATATATATTGCATTTCAATGTGGTGTAAAATTGATGATCATTCTAGAAATGAAAATTATTTGTGTCAAATTCTATGCACTTGAGTACTTCTTTTTTCTCAAGGGGGTTTAATGAGTAGTCTATTGGGTGGTTGAGTTGCTTTTAATGGACGGATCATTTGTTGCAGGAATGGTAACATCAAAAGTTGGGAAGCGTCATGCACTGACTGGTTTTGATACTCTGAAAGAACTGTTTATTTCAAGGTCCTCTCTCTTGCTCTCTCTAATTTCATGAAATCTTATAACCTAAGAAATGACTAATCGGTGTTAGTTGCTTAATGGCCTTTCGGAGCATGAGTACTTGGTTGAGGTGTGTCCTAGGTTTTTGGCCTCTGCCTGTCATAGCCACTTTAATCACTGTTTTTAACTTTTTATAGTTTCTGGTTGCATTCTATTACTTTAGAGTTTCTTCATTTTAATTGTCAATTAATGTATGAGAACCTCCTGGTTCCTAGTTTGTCATGTATTATCTAAATGTGTCTGAAAATTAGAAGCAGGTCCACTGTTAGTGTAGAATTTCATTGGCTTCAACATTTCTGTTTGTATCATGACTCTCATCCAACAATTCTCTACTTCGAATGTATGTAGATTACATGCTTCATTGCTGCACTGACTGCCCTATATTTTCCTTTTACCAGTTTACTACCTGATCGTAAGCTGAAGAGCCTCTTGCAGAGACCGGTAGATAATCTTCCCGAGACAAAGGATGGTTATTCCCTTCTACTTTTCTGGTATTGGGAGGACTGCTTAAAGCAGAGGTATGTGTTATATCTGTATCATTAAATGAACACTGCTGGTTCTACAATTATAAACATTTCTTTTTCAGGTATGAACGCTTTGTTATTGGACTTGAGGAAGCATCAAGAGATATGTTACCTGCACTAAAAAATAAGGCTTTGAAGGTTAGTTGATTCTTTATTTTCTCTCTCTCTGACTATCCATTGAGCTTACTCATGAGCATTTATAATTCACTTTTATAGATCACTTTCTGAAATGTTTTCCTAATTATAGATCTTGATTCCTCTTTAGAGAACTTGTAATAGTTATTTGTAACTTGGAAGTATGATCTAAGTATCTTGCAGCTATTTAAGTTCTTGAATAAGCTTTTTTTTTTTTACACTGTATGTTGCAGTGAGGTTTAGCTCTTAATCAGATGTTGCATATATATGTGAATGATAAAATCAAATATATAGTGGATTAGAACATAGATAATATAAATTTGATGTTGGCCAAAGTTTTTTGTGACATCAATTTCATATTTTGCAGACAATTTATGTGCTGCTGAAGAGTAAATCAGAACAAGAACGGAGGTTGCTCTCTGCATTAGTTAACAAAGTAAGTTCACCGTTCACATTGAATTTTGGCCTCATCTTATTGAATTATTTTGTCTAATTGAAGTTACTCCCACTTTTGAACCTGGTTTCTTGTCTGCTTCAAATTTTTGGTTACGTACAGCTGGGAGATCCTGAAAACAAGGCCGCATCCAATGCTGACTTTCACTTAGCAAACCTTTTGTCTGACCATCCAAATATGAAGGTAAGACAGTCTCTTGTGTTGTTGCTTCTAATTCTTTGCCTTATATATGACACGAGAGCTTATGTACTTGTTACAGTGGCTTGTTTTAACCAATGACCCATACAAACTGAAACTTCAAGGGTTAGAGTATAGGACATTGCATTCTATTCTGTAGGGAAAGGCTGTACCTAGGTTATAAGTCAAATCTAGCAAGATATGCCATTTTCCAAACCCCCCCCCCAAAAAAAAAAAAAAACAGAGTGTCTGTGAATCCTCAACACATTAGTTAGGGTTGGCTTACCCACTTTTCATTGCATTTGAGGTCTGATGCAGCGTGTCAATAGTTGGGAATGCTCCAATGAGTATCTGTATTGGATCCATTCATAATAGTGACTAAATTATATGCTGGCCGTCAATCTACTGCAACCCTCCTCCTTTACCTGGGCTTGGGACCAGCTGTGAACTAAACATATGACACTAAGCACAAACACAAGCAGAATTAACAACACCCCCCCCCCCCCCCAACCACACACACAACAACAAAAAAAAAGGAATAGAAAACTGCTGTTTTCTGGTTTTTTGGGTGAACATAGTAACATTCAGAGGAGCTATTCTGGATGCTGATGTTATCTAATTTGTGAGGTCCTCTTTACAGGCTGTGGTGATTGACGAGGTGGATTCTTTACTTTTTCGGCCGCATCTAGGATTTCGAGCAAAGTACCATTCTGTAAGTCCTTTTATATAAACTGCTAATTAATTTAATCACTGCCATGTAATTAGGAGGAAACTGCATTTATAGAAAGTTTTTCCCATATGTTTTTCTAATACTCTCCATATTTATTTCAATCTTGTACTTGGAAAAAGAATGGCTGCAGTCTTATATATAACATCTTATGATGGAGTTTTTAAGCTTGACAATCTAATGGCCACCACTGTCCTAGCACAGTGGTGAGATATTTGGAGGAGTGTTTTGCATTTTGTTGCACCATAATCATGTTTACTTGGATTAACATTTGACAGATAAAACTCATTCGATCATGCGTGCTTGATAAGTGTGGTGCATTTTTCTATTCTTGTGTAGGCATTCATAGGTTCCTGAGGAACATATAAAATAAGCATGTATGTATAATCTGAAATCTTATCATACTTAGGATATTTCTACCTTTCTACCCTAATGCCATTTGTCTTTCTGTAAATAAATTGCTTCTGTACGTTAGTTCAACTGATTTTAGTCACCTAGATAGTTTTGAGCTTGATTCAATGTATTATCCTGATTCTTTCTGAATTATATATTCCTGAGCAAACACATATAGTATTACTCTTTTGTATTTGAAATCATATGGGCAGATGGCATGTTATTTCTTGTTTTGTGCCACTTGTTTTAATGTACTGAAACTGCATTGGTACATATAGTGAACTGATTCTGATCACCTAGATTTTAAATATTCCATTAAACTATGTACTTCAACTTCCATAAATTACTCCAATTCTTTACACACACTCACAAACCAATTCATTTTCATTTGTTTAACCTGCAAACATTTTAAATCTGTTGTGTACGTTTGCAGGTTAACTTTTTGAGCCAAATTCGTCTCAATCATAGGGGAGATGGACCAAAGGTGGCAAAACGTTTAATAGACGTATATTTTGCACTTTTCAAGGTATGAGTACACTTTTGTTTTTACTTTTTATCATTTCTAATGATATTTTTTCTTTCACATTTTCATTAATTTTACAAATCCTCTACCTTACCAACTCAGGTTCTTTTGTCAGATGTGTAGTTCAATTACTACAATATTGAGTAGTCCTTTTGAATTACTAAGAATGTTAGAAAGTCCATTGATTATAATTCACTATTTCAGGTTCTGATTACTGAGGCTGAAGCTGATAAAAAGATAGATGAAAGTGGCATAGCAGTGGATAGAAAAGCTCATGGTTCTAAGAAGGATAGCGTAGTGAAAAGTTCATCAGAAACTCATGTTGAATTGGATTCACGGCTTTTATCTGCTCTTCTAACGGTCAGTACAAAAGTTCATTATATCTAAGTCGAGAGTTACTCTGATAGGATTTTTTGTCAGCTTCCCAATTGATATAGCCATGCTTTCTGAAAGGCTTTTTTCTGAATATTTTTACTAATTACCTGTGCTTTCACTTTCATCCTCATAGGGAGTTAATAGAGCATTTCCGTTTGTCTCAAGCAATGAGGCTGATGACATTATTGAGGTCCAAACACCAACACTTTTTAAATTGGTAAGTGTAATGGTTGATGTCAATTAATAGTGAGAACTGGTTGAGAAGAAAACTTTGTTTTTGTATTGTCATATGGATGTTTATATCTCATGATTGCCTTTATAATATGCTAGATGTTAATATAAACCTTTTACCTTCAGGTTCATTCAAAGAATTTCAATGTAGGAGTTCAAGCATTAATGCTTCTTGATAAGATCTCATCTAAGAATCAAATTGTTAGTGACCGGTTTTACCGTGCCTTGTATGCAAAACTCCTACTTCCAGCTGTCCTGAATTCTTCAAAGGTAAGTAAATTTGGGCTTATTTAATGTGTGCTTCCTTTTTCTGGATAATGATATATTTGAAAGGCTTAGCTCAATAATCAATTATATTTAATGTGGTTTAGTTACTCTAATCCTAATACTACTTTGGGTGGTACTAAAAGGATTGAAAGTAGTTCACCAAGTGAACAAAGAAAGAGTCAAAGGATAAGAAAAGAAAAAAACTTTGGTCTGGATTTCATTTCTTATCAAGCTCAATTGTACCTTGTTGAAGGTAATAGACAAGTGATCCTAAATAAAATATCCATAACGTTTAACACAGAGGATGTTCCTAAAACAATCGAGGAAGCTATGACTTCTAGAGATTCAACCTTTTGGAAAAAAACTGTAAATGATGAGATGGACTCAATATTATCCAATAATACTTGGTTCCTAGTGGATTTACCTACTAGTTCAAAACCAATTAATTGTAAATAAGTATTTAGAAGAAAATATAATACTAATAAATCAATTCAAACCTTTAAAGCAAGGTTAGTGGCAAAAGGCTTTAAACAAAGGGAATGATTAGACTATTTTGATACCTATGCACCGGTAGTTAGGATCAAGTCTATTCGTGTGTTGTTAGCACTTGCATCCATATACAAATTAATTGTATATCAAATGGATGTAAAGACAGCTTTCCTAAATGGTGATCTTGATGAGGAAGTTGACATGGAGAAACCTAAGGGTTTTGTACTTCCTAGAAATGAAAAGAAAGTTTGCAAATTAGTCAAGGCCTTGTATGTCTTGAAACAAGCTCCAAAACAATGGCATGAGAAGTTTGACTCAGCAATTTTGTCGAATGGCTTTGTGCACAATAGTTCCGACAAATGTATGTCAAATTCACAAAGGAATATGAAGTCATTGTATGTCTTTATGTGGATGATATGCTCATATTTGGTACAAATATGAAAGGTGTATGTGAAACTAAAAAGTATCTTTCTTCTATGTTTCAAATGAAAAATTTAAATGAAGAAGATACTATTTTGAGAATCACAATTAAAAGACATAGTGAAGGCTTTGCACTGTGTCAATCTCATTATGTTGATAAAGTGCTTCAAAGATTTGAACATCTTAATATAAAAGTAAAGTTCTAGGTTATTTAAAGAAAACCATAAATTTGGGACTCTTTTATTCCGAATTTTCAGCTATGTTAGAAGGTTATTCGAATGCTAGTTGGATTACTAGTGTGAGTGATAACAAATCCACGTCTGGTTGGATATTCACTCTTGGTGGGAGTGCCATCTCTTGAGCATCAAAGAAACAAACGTGTATTTCTCACTCCACCATGGAATCATAATTTATAGTCTTGGCGACAGCAGGCAAGGAAGCAAAATGGCTAAGAAATATGTTGTTAGACATTGAGTCGTAGCCACAACCAATACCAGTCATTTCAGTGTACTATGATAGCAAAGTCACCTTGGTCAAAGCATACAATAAAATGTATAATGGTAAGTCTAGATATATAAGTTTAAGACATGATTACATAAGACAATTAATAAAAGCTAGTACCATTTCAATTGTCTATGTAAGGTCAAATAATAATTTGGCAAACCCTTTTACCAAAGCAATGTCGCGAGATATGGTTGGGGTAACATCCATTGGAATGGGACTAAAACCCTTCTATTAAGAAAATCACCAATAATGAGAACCCAACCTCGAATTGATTAATCTAAAGAAGTTTAAAAGGTAACAACAAGCTATTGATACGTGGTTAGTAAGAGCACTAATTTTGTGTTTCATTCAGGATGGATTAGTGCAGACTGTTACGATGTAATTGAGGATGAGTTTTAATACTCTTAATGAAGTTCAAAAAGTACAAATGTCTGTGTAACAAAGACATAAAAAAGAACTTCACCTTTGTGAACATAAAAGTGGTGCCGCTTCTAGCAAGAGTAAAGGGTTTTCTCTTGTAAATGTTCACTAAACCGAGAAGAGCACAAGGCCATAATATAACAACAATGGATTTCTTGTGGATGATTCTCATGTGTGTTGTTTCCGATTTTAACACAACAGTTTTGGTTTAAGCACCAAGCCACCATTAACTCTGTTGATTTCTTGAGCAATTACACTAAGGGGAAATTTAAGTTGAAAGACACCTTCCATTATGCATGATAGAATATCAATCAAGTGAAACATATATTTTTAGTTGGGATAATTACACTAAACCCACCTGTAGTATGGCCCGTTTTCACTTTGCTTACCCGTGGTTTAAAACTTTACACTTTGCCCACCTAAGGTAACTTCCGTTAGGAATCTATTACCCACCTCTCCTTTTGTCGTTAGAAAAACACTTTTTTAGAAAAAAACAAACATAACAAAAATCAAAAAGCTAGGCTATTGATTGCTTAAGAACTTCTATAAGAACAAAGTGGAGGAATTCAAAGTGAGTTTGATTGCTTATTCAGGTGTTTTGCTACTATGGCTGAGATTCAAAGTGGGTTTGAAGTTGGAATTGGGGTGGGTTTGCTACTGTGGTTGAGTTTCATTTGAGCTGCCTCAAATGAAACTCCATGGCCGACCCTTCAAGCTCGTTTCCCTCAATCATCGACGCCACCTCAGCGGCAAGCTCCTCCTCACCAAAAAACCTTACCAAGCCCTCACCAATCCCGAGCTCTCACTCCAATCTCTGAAACTTTCCCAGGCCGAGCCTCCATCAGACCTCCATAGCCGACCCTTCAAGCTCCCTCAATAAATCTCACTAAGCCCTCTCTCTCACTCTAAACCCGAGCTCAATCTCTCTAAGCTCTCGGCCTGAGCTCTCTCTAAACCCCTGTTCTCTCATCTCTAAAACTATCTCAAACGAACTCCATGGCCGCCCCTCTCAAGCTCACCCCCTCACAGCGATGGGTTTCATTTTCCTTCGTTCTTGCTTCATGGGTTTCATTTTTTTTGTGATTTTGGTTGTGGGTTCATCTGATTTTTGTGGTTTTAGTTGTGGGTTCATCTGATTTCCTTCGTTCTCGCATCCGTCTCGGTCTCAGCCTCCATCTCGGCAGTTTGGAGCAGATCCAGGAAGAGGGCCAGCGGTGGTTTAGAGAGAATGGAGCTCGATCTCGGCCTCCATCTCGGCCAAAATGGAGCTCGATCTCGCCCTCCGCCCGGTCAGTGGTGGTGAGATCTGGGTTTGACTGTGTTGATCTAGGTTTGATTGTGTTTTTCTGGGTTTGTTGTGATTGGTTTCTTGATCTGGGTTGGTTTGTTTACTAGGTTTATGGGTTTAATTTGCTAAGAATTTGGTGTTGATTGTGTTAGAATTTGGAGAAGAACATGAAGAATTCGAAGAACCAGTTGTAAAATGAAGAACAAGTTGAAGAACATTAAGAAATGTTTTTTAATTATAAAATTTTAATTAAATTAGATTTAATGCTCTTCAACTTGTGTTAGATTAGATCATTTCCTATTGTAAAGAAAACAAAACACCAATGATGTTCATACCTTTCTAATGTTCATACCTTTTTTTTGTAAAAATTGGAAACCTTAGTTTTTTGATTTGTTTTATGTTTGTTTCGTCTAAAAATGTGTTTGTTTAACAGCAAATGAAGAGGTAGGTAACGGATCCTTAACAGAGCAAATATCAAGTGGGCAAAGTGTAAATGATTGAACCACGGGTAGGCAAAGTGAAAATGGGCCTAACCATAGGTGGGTTTACTATAATTATCCGTTATTAGTTTATTACAACCTAGTGGGGGATTGTTGTATATATAGGTATATACATGAATAGGTTGTAATAATGATGTTTGAGTTTGGAGAATATTGTTTCATAAAGTGAAAATTCAAGTTTTGGAATTTTCTAAGTGAAAATTCGAAATTTAGCATTTTCGATCGGTCAAAACTTTAGCTTGATCGATCAAAATGGTAAGAAAATAATCCTAGAGCCTCTAAATGAATCGATCACTATTCAATTCTTGTTCGATCGATCGAAAGAGCACTCGATCGATTGAAATGAACTTTCGACCGATCGAAAGTCATAAAACAGGATTTTCTGCAAAATTTTCTCGTGACTATTTTGAATGTTTGAAAAGGTATCAAGTTTTGTGAACGGTTTTATGAAAAATTTTGACTCTTCATACATGCCTTTTGATGAAAATAACCCTATGGGTATAAATAATAAGTTAGAGAGAAACACAAAAAAAATTTATGGTAATTCTCCAAAATTGCTATCTGTAGAACCCAACATCTTGGTTGTATCCTGGAGACAAATTTACAATAACCCTTTAGCAACAGTAGTGTGGTGGTAAATATTGTCTAAGGAAAACGATATTGTGCCTTCAAGTTATATATTTTTTGTTTGTCTTTTGTGTTAACTTTATTCTTCCATTATTACTTTGTGTAATATCCCCAACAATTCCCAAACCCACCGTGAATCACCAATCTCTCCTTCCTCAAGCCATATCCCCACCATTAACACAAACAACCCAACCACTCCAAGACCCCAACCCCAGTGCCACACTTAAATCACCAACCCATTGCAACCACGAAGACAGAGAAGAACTCCTGTTGTTGCCGACCTGGATCATCAATTTTTGCCCTTCCTCGCGAAGGCAATCCACCTCCATCGATTCCTGCTTGCCACCGTGTAACTACCACTATACACACTCGCAAGCCCCAGTTGCAATGACCCACCATGAGCACCTTCCATCCCTACCTTGTGCCGCCATGACCTTCACTTGCTCACTGCCGTTCCGCCACAAGTACCCCATCGACCTGATCTCAAAGGTAACCTAGTATAGCCCCCTCTGCGTTATCCACTTTCTTTTGCCAAAAATATATATATATATATATATATATTCTAACTAACCCATTTTAGAAACAAACCCTTGCCCGACCCATTTGTTAACAAGCACAAAGCCCGCATTTTACAACACCAATTTTCTTTTTAAAAAAATACAAGACCCAGCCCACGAAATCCAAACTTGTCAAGCAACCCAGTCCCAGCAACTATTTGAGAGAATAGTCTTAGAATCCTATTCCAACAATCTGTCTAGAGAACATCACAGCAACCCTGGTTCTTGTTCCAACTTCCAACTATTTGTTGAAGCACTATTTTAGAGAATCATGGTAATATTAGAAACACCTTATTTTGATGGTTGTAAAAATAATCCAAGGGATTTTGTCAACTGGATGAATGGGATGGAACAATTCTCTAAGCAAGAAAATTTTGCAAATAACATAAAGGTTAGGTGTGCAAAGTTGAAGTTAAGAGGTGGAGCACAACTATTTTGGGAAGATCTTGAATATTTCCGCCATATAAAGTATGAACTTGCCATTAGTGTGTGGGAAGATATGAAAGAAAAGCTTTGTGACGAGTATTTGTCAGCATACTTTCGAGCTAAGAATCTACTCCAATCTCACTGTGGTACTTTTCAAGTTGAAACAAATAGGATGAATCCTCATCCCATTTCATGTCCTCAGTGCACTTTTGAACAATTTACCAAGGAATTAAAGAAATTATCTGAAAAGCTCATGAAAGGTGTTCTAGACATGATTGCTCAGATGAAGCAAATGAAGACTCAAACTAATTCAATAGGGAAACCAAGGATAATTGATCACAATGAAATTATTGCTACCCCCATAGAAGACAACATTGATGATGATATGTTGGTAGTAGAGAAACCTCAAGTAACACCAAAACCTAATGTTGACAAAGACGTACATGCCTCAACAAGTCTTGCTTTAACATGCGTGCAAGGAAACGAATCTATTGAAAAGCAGCAAGTTGAAGAGATGATTTCTAAAGAGAGTATTATGTTAGAGGGTGTACATGATGTGATATTGGAAGCTAATGAATCTGGTTTTGATCAGCCTTCCATGGTGCATGAAGACAAACAGTTTGCTAAAGTGGAGAAAATGGATAACATAGTGCTTCCAATGGTTCAGGTTAAGATTGTGTTGATTTCACACATTGATTTTGTTATTCCAGAAGAGTTTGACATGGTGGAATTCAAGGTTTTTCTTTTCTCTGTGCTCCCTAAGGTGATTCCAGACTTAAAGCAAGTGTTACTTGTCAACATCCTAATCCTTCAATGCTTTAGAACTCGAGGTTAAGTTTTCTCCAACCAGAGGAGAATGATGCGGGAAACGCAAGAAAATTATTATTTAGTATTATTTATGTTTGCAAGTCAATTATATTTTTATATTTTAGGTCCTAGTAGTTTATTAGGCTATTAGTATTTTAATTTGGAAGCAATGTTATTTTTGTAATAAGGCAATTAAGGTTTCCTATCCAATTAGAACTAGGGTTTAGCAATCTTTTATAAGCAACCTATTGTACTCTTTGAAGAGATAGTTGATATTTTGATGAATGAAAAAATGGTCGTTTGGTCTCTTTTGGCCTGATGCTGACTTCAGGTCTACCCTAGGTGCTGACTCCTAGTGGTTTCCCCACTTAGTACTGACTCCAAGCCAAGCCCAGGTGCTGACTCCTAGGTCATATCCCTTTATTTTATTGTTGTTTCAGTTTTGTTCCGGTTTGCGTCACACCCAATTTTATTTTCATAAAGGATACATTTTAAGGTAGGCATTTCTTCAATTGCAATGCAAAACTAGAATTATTCATTACTAATTAAGTAATAAATCAAATTGTCAATTACACTGCAACACAATCAGAAAGGCATTCCAACCTCACTGTTTTACATGGTTCCTTTCTTTCTTCTTTATTCTTCAATCCCCCCCCCCCCCCTTCCCCACCAATTTTTCCTTTGTTTCCTAGCCAATTTTCCTAACGATGGGTGTGAACAACTTTGCAGCATTATGAGTAATTGCTCAAAGCTCAAAATCAATGCTTTCCAAACAGAATTAGCACAAATCAAATCATAACGAACTCTTATATAAGGTCCCATATGGTCCAAAACTTGATTTACTGTCATTATCAAAGGGCTCCTGAAGCCTACTTAATTTGAGGGGGTAAAAGATGAGAGGGGGAGGGGGGGTGTTCAAAGTGATCATTACATTAAATGCCTTGTTACTTAACAATGTCACTATGTATGGAAAAGAGACAACTTGATTTACTGTCATCATCAAAGGGTTCCTGAAGCCAACTTAATTTGAGGAAAAACTAAAAAAGGAGGGGGCGGGTTGATCATTACATTAAATGTCTTGTTACTTAAAAATGTCACTATGTATGGAAAAGAGATAATATAACAATAATCCATACTTTAAGTAACTGCAAGTCAGAAACTTACATAAGCTTTAAATGCAGGCCTGTGAGCAGTCATTTCATATATACAGCATCCTGGAATATGCATCATATTATATATGCACATGAAAAGAAAATTCCAGCTAAAGTTCAACAATGATTAAAATTTAATTCACCTAAAGACCATATGTCTGATTTGGAACCATATGGTATATCAGCAAGAAGCTCAGGGCACATGTAGCTTGGGGTTCCCACAACCTGCATATGGAGAAGAAAATTCACCGTAACTATACAAAGCAGAGGGTGGAAAAAAGATGTATCCATATCTTCAATGATAATGACTTACCGAGGAAGCAAGATCGTCAGAAGTTAACATCTTAGCAAGGCCAAAATCACCTGTGACCAATATGTATTTTAAATTGGTAACACTAAACGTAGAGCTATAAAACAGGGCATATTTGAACAGATACAAAAACAAACTTACAAAGTTCAACAATAAAAGGATCAACAACTTACCTAGACGTATGTCTTGATCTTTTGTTAGAAATATATTTGAGCACTGAAGCAATTTGGAACACCATCAGTGCAAATCAGCTTTTGGCTTTCACATATAAAATCTAGCTAGATTTTCTCAGTCAGTTTGCCACTAACCTTGACATCACGGTGAAGAATATGGTTAGCATGCAAGTAATCAAGTGCCATGAGGAGTTGAACAAGCCACTTGCAAAGTTTCTGCACTTACCAAAATTTCAAGAATGAAACATAATAGAGTACCACAGTATTCACCCAAGTTTCTAACATAGAAAGGCCTCTCTTGTTTTTTCTTTTCTTTTTATTCGTAACTTACACACCCCGTGGGTCTTAAACTCACAACCTTACCCTCCATCTCATTATCGAAGGAAGAGGAAGCGCCATTTGAGCTAGAGCTCATTGGCTGGTCAATCATATTTCAAAAATAATAAAAAAACCAGACTCAAGTCATGTATCAACCTTCATTTAAAGCTCAATACAGTTATGAGCCTGGTAATCAATTATGCCTTTAATACAGACGCCTCGATGCATTTCGTTCTGGCATCTTTTGCCCAAGCTCTACACATTTGTACTAGGTCTACTATCATATATATATATATATAAACAAAAAGAGAAAGTAGAAGCTCAGCAGCAATAGTGACAACCTCTTCAGGAAAATGAACACCATTGGCCCTTTTGATAGCCTCTGCCCTGTTTAACATATGGCAATTATGCAAAGGTCAGAAAAATGCCAATAACAAATCATGTCCAACCAGGCAGTGTAACATTATATCAAATAACTGATTGAGCAAGAATTATAACTTACATGTCTCCTCCTTCACAATATCCTATGACAATGCATACAAAGCAACCCTGGAAGTGAAAAGACTAAAATGTCAATTGTAGAACTGGTAATAAATGAGGACATATGTTCCTTAAAATGCTTGGGGGGTCATAATAAAAAATTTACAAGGCTTCATTAGACGTAAAACAATTAAAGCACAAATCAATGCTAACCCTTTCCACCCAGGAATCTTTGTACTCTACAATAAATGGATTCCGTACTTTAGAAATAAGCTCCATCTGCAGAATTAAGAAAGAATAAAGCATATTACAAGCTAAAATCATAGATAGAGGTACAATAAAGTCATCATTCTTTTAAGTTGGAGTAATTGGTTGGGAAATCATGCTTCGGATGTATGGAATATGGTTCCTGGTTGTTTGATGTGGGTTGTTTAGTTGGAAAGAAACCGGCGCTCTTTTGAGGCTCTGGAGAGATCACTTGATCAGTTACAAGCGCTCAGCCGAAATACTCTTTTTGTATGGGCTAAGTGCTGGGGTTATTCAAACTGTTCTTCTGCTTTGGAATTCTTTTCTACCCTTAGTTGTGCCACTTAAGTTGCTTCTCTTATTCTGTTTTCAGTTGTGTTTGTTTGCTGTTTTTTGTGTTCACCATCATGAACACCTGTAATGGCTGTTTGCATTTTTCTTGTTGAATAAAAGTCCTATTACTTATCAAAAATAAATAAATACCAACCATTAGGGAACATTATGTGTTTTAGTAGTTAGTATATCTTATGAAGAACCATATCAGGATCCAAACATCAAGCAAATATAAGACTTAATATTTTGCCCAAAAGCACCAAATAAGACTTAATGGATGGTTCCCATTTATGTTTTACAATCAATTGACAACAAAATATCTTTCAGTATCAAACAATGACTCTTAAATTTCACCTTTCAGAAATTTCCTAGCTTAAGAGAAACAAATTCCGTCAGTCCATTAAACCTTATATGGAAAGAGATAATGACCTTGATAATAGCTGTTTTCATTTTCAGAAAATGAAGAATAAAATGAAAACACTGACCTCCTGGTGCGCAGATCTGCGAGACCTATCAGTCTGGCGAGCAAGACGGATCTTTTTCAACACATACCTGAATTAAAAACAAACATTTTCACCTCGAACATAGTTCAACTCTCGAATCAAACTTTAAAACATAAACAGTAAGTGTCCTCACTTCTTTTTTTCATGTCTATGCCTCACAAGAAGAGCAGAACCAAAAGAACCTTTCCCAATCTGCTCTAGAATTTCATATTGCTCCATTATACGTGTTCCCACTCTCCCCACTTGGGGTCTCCGTCTAAATGTGCTTTCAGTCCTAGCAAGTATTCATAGAAACATATAAATATGAAGGATCATACACAGATATTATAACAAGAAGGAATAGTGAGATAATGGCTATATTCTCCAATGATAGATTAAAAAAAAAAAACAATTAACATTATGTTTGCTAGCTAAACACATATCTACTAGAGAAATACAAATAAAACCAAGCCGAGAGTACAGTAAATTTACAAAAAGTATCACCTGAACCCCACACCACTTACTGAACTGCTTAAGAATGTACTTTACATGTCACATGACATTACCACATGCCACAAGAAGGCATATACATGAGGATGTAACAGACCTCTAAAGGCCCATGATTTGAAGACCACGGCATAACTATACAGTAGATGTCCCAGGGGTTTAACTAGCAGGTCTAAGTGTCACCTAGTTTCCCATCAATTTAAGTATGACTATGGGTATACAAAGAACAACTGTGTGGGGTTTTGGTCTTCAGAACATAGGCTACTCTTACAGACTTCTCCATGCCAGACTGCGATGGATGCCATTGAACTACAACTGTTGTGAAGGGATAAAATTATCATAATCCTAGTATATTTTCAAGTTCTTCATAAAATATGTGTGCCATGGACTTCCATGGGATACATTTTTCCCTATTTCCACCAACCCATTAACCTCTTTTGTTAATAAGCAATAATTGCTTAACTTAAACCCACTAATTTTTCCACAAGCAAACAAAACTCAAATACCGAGATTGAAATGAAACTTTATCCTCACCCTCCATCCCTTGTTCCATGGGAGGAGGAGAAGTCATTTGGTCCAAAGACCATTTGCATTACTCTCTGTAGCGTTTACATATATCTGAGGGAGTTACCAATCTTTATTGGGTGTATGCATAGCAAGAGAAACACTTGGTTATTAGGTGTAAAACTCAGACAAATAAATCCTTGAATCTTAAAGGCATATATGGACCATAAGAAAGGAAAGGCATAAAGAATTACATCTTTATGATAAGAAATGATGGTAAAATTCAAGTGCATCACGCTGTCCAAATTCCAGAACTATAAACACATCACAACTCCTCTTAAATAGACAAGAACTATATCCATACAGAAGAAACTCCTTATAGTAAGCCAAGCATTATCACACCGTGGCTAATGAAGAATGCATAGGACCTACTTCATATTAAATCTGAACAAAACTATATATGAATAGAATAATAATCCTTTGACAATTAATGGAAATCTAACAATTATATTGACATAACTGAAAAGTTTAAAATGAATTAATTGGGTCTATTAAAGCAGTAAAGTCAGTTTTCTTTGAAAACACTTAAAGTAAGAAAAGGACTTATTTTTATTAAGAAAATGACATTTATTTGAACCTAAAGCAAAAGAAAACTAATCTAAACATAATAAGCTAATGAAAGTTCCACGAACACCATCAAATTTGAGCAAAATGTACAAAATAATTGAAACAAAAACAACTTAGTGTCCATTTAGATAGCTTATTTTTTGCCAGCTTATTTTACTATTCAACTTATTTTTGCTATTATTTATGGACTTTACTGTACTTTTTGGTACTATTCATGATTCTCACTTAATTATTTCAAGTAACTTTTACTTTTTACTTTTTAGTACTATTCATGAATCTCACTTAACTGTTTCAATTAACTTTTATTTTTATCTATAGTAGCAAAAAATTTTTAATTTCAGCAAAATAAACGGATCCAAACAGTCCCTTAAGCTTCCTAGAAATTATTTTCGAGTTACCAATATGAATTGCTGCAGCACCAACAAGTTCAAGTAGATTCCAACTAATGTAGTAGCCACTACATGTAATGCATAAATCTTAGCACCCCCACCAGTAAATACAAGAAATTTGTCAAGGAAAATCTCAAAGATGAAAGATTTAACACCCATCAAGAAAACTGAAAGAAAGCATTCACTTTTTGAAGCAGAAATTAGTGAAGAAACTGAAAGCAGTAGAACCCAGAAACAGTTACAATATTTTATAGCTGAGAAAGGTAAAACCATAAGATAAAAGACAAGAAAGTGAGAAAACCCACATAGGAGAAGCTGAGACTAACAAGAAATTTTCTGGGTATAATGAAAAATAAACAAATGTTATAGGAAGTGGCAAAATGTTAAAGAAAAAAAAATGGAAGTACCTGAAAGTTGAAGATAATTGTGGTGAAGAAGATGACCCAGTTGTTGGGTTTGAGAGAAAATGGGAAGGAGCTCCAGTTTAAAGCATTTGAATTTGCAGAGCTATTTGAAAGACAAAAACAACAGGAACTACAAAAAATGGTCTCTTACCTACTTTTTTTTTTTTTTTCTTATTTTATTTGCTAGAGAGATGAGAGCGGCAAAAGAATCGGAAAGTAAGCAAAATTGAGCATTCACGTTGGAAATTGCATATAGCATATGTAGGGAAAATTTAGTATAAAAATTTAAAATTCTTCACACATTTGGAGATGTTTGGTAGAATAGTTTGAGAATTGTTGTTTGAAATTTTTTGAAATAAGTGTGAGTGAAAAGTGTGTAAAAATGTGTGTAATGTTGTTTAAAATGTGAATTTGAACTCATTTACCAAACAGACCCGAACTTGTAAAAACTAACTATTGCAAAAAAAATTTGCAATAATGCTACAGTGCAATTCTAAAGGTAGAATTGCACTATAGCTCAATTCTAAAAAAATAATAATGATATTTTATTCACTTACTTTATCAATTTCTCTTTCTCCGAATTTTTGGATTTTGAATTTTTGTTTTTATTTAGGTTTTGAAATATATTATTTTATTGTGTAAAATATTATTTTAATATGTTTTATTGTAAAATAAAAATTAGGAGGCTGAAAGTAATATAAAATTATATGATATAATTGATAAAATAATTTTTTTAAATAGTAAAATAAGATGGATAGAATTTTGGAATGAGAATTGTCTTACAGCTAGTCTTCTGCTGCTACTACGTACTGTTATTTGTGAATTCAATTCAAAAAATGTGAAAAGAGAGAGAGAGTGGGGTCAAAGAGCATTTAAGATTTTGTTTGATTTTGGTGTTTTTGAGATGGGTTGTGTTAACGGGCACCTTACGGTGCCCGTTAATACCCAGCGTTTTGCAGTCTTTTACACAGCTTTACGTGTCTTTTTATCAGATGTGAGTCAGCTTTATAGGAAAAAAAGGAACATGAGCAAAGAGACCAAAATACCCTTTTTCACATCTCTCACTAACTCAAGCCTAGTCAAGCGACTCACACCGGATAATTTGTAAACTCATTCCTCATGCGTCTTTCACAGGAAAACAACACCAAACATCTTACAAACTGAAATCACAATCCTCTCACAGGAAACAACCAACATAAAAAAATATATAAAAAAAAAAAACTAAAATCATAATCCTCAGGAAACAACAAAGTATCAGTAGATCCAAAAAATAAAAAACCCATCTCACAAGAAACAATTAACATCAATACATCCGAAAAAAAAAACCGTCTCACAGAAAAACAACAACATCAGTACATCCAAAAAAAAAAAACCCATAAGAACATATGGGAGAACATAAAAAATTTTTGAGGGAGACAAACTGGGTTGATGGAGGGGAAATCAAGGAGGAGACGAACTGAGTTAGAAAAGAAAGCTGTGAAAAAAAAAAAAAATAGAAGCCAAGGAAGTTGAGCCAAGAGTTTCATATGGGAGAACAAAAAATTTTAAAACATGAGAAAGGAGAAGCCAAAAGGAAGAAGCAGAAAGGATGGGAAAAGATAAGTGTAAGGGTGATGGGATACGTGTGGTTGAGAAAAAAGGAGAAGTAAAAATAAATAAATTAAAGTAAAAGGTGATTTGATGGGATACGTGTCTATCAATCATGGAAGGAATTTTACAAAATAAAAATTACAAATAGTATTACAATGCAACAAATTATCACAAAATTTTGACAACAATTGAGTTGTCAAATCTTTTATGCAATATTTTAAATTAATATGCATGTTAAGATTATAGAACATGTAATTCAACGGTTGGATTTTCAAAATATGAATTCAGTAATAAGTTATTGGATAATGTAACATTTTTTAGAGTTACATTAGGTGTAACTCAAACCCAACCCTATATTTCTTAATTCGATGTGAATTTTGACAAATCTACCGTTAGATTACATTATCTTCGTATATTTTTCATGCTTACAAAATTTCAAGGTGATCAAAGATTAATAGTCATATCATCAATCAATTGTCTAAATTCAAGTTGTAGTGGTTTAAAATAATGCATAAAAGATGAGTTTATAGATCAAATGGTAAATAACATCCGATTGGCATGAAAATTGGCATGCATGTTAAGACCATATAGAACATATAATCCAACGGTTGGATTTTTAAAATATGAATTCAGTAATAAGTTATTAGGTAGTGTAACATTTTTTAGAGTTACGTCAGGTGTAACTCAAACCCAACCCTATATTTCTTAATTTGGTAAATTACATAATATTGAAAATGATAATATGAATATTCACTAGCATAATATTGTCAAAATGGAAATGTAAAACCAAAAAAAAAAAAAAAAAAAAACAAGAGAAGCATCAAAATTAACAAAGGCATTATATTGTCAAAATTAATATTGTCCAATGACATAATATTGTCAAAATTAACAAACACAATATTGTCATAATTTTTTTCTTTTACAAGCTCAAGAGTTTATGTCTAACATTTCAAAGAAAATATTGGATTCAATCCAATTTCACTTGAAGTACATTTTTTTCTTTTTTGGGCACCATTTGAGGAAGTATAGTTATCTTTCTCCGGACATGTTGAGATGTTATGGCCAACATGCTTGCAAAGGCCACAAGATTTCTTTTTCTTTCCTAATTCTCTTCCACCTTTCATTCGTTTTTGCTTCGGACGACCTTTTGTCTTTGAGAGCGGAGGACAATTAATGAAGCAATCTCCATCAATCATATCATTAACATTAGCATCAACCATATTTTCTTTGTCTACTAAATTTTCATCATCCACCACTAGCAATTCCTTTTCACTTAATGATGCTTCACGACACCAACGTGGTGGTAAATACAAGGATGGAATTTGGTAACAATCTTTATGAAGGAATATACTAAGTACATGACGACAAAGTATACCCCAAAATTCAAAATTCTTGCAACTGCAATATGTCATCTTACCATCCCATAATACTTTATGCCTTTGACTAGTTTCATCTTTATAATATTGTAACACAAATTCAATACCATTTTCTTGAAGCACCGAATATTGTGTTGCTCTCCCTAATTCCTCTTGAAAAATCTTGAAAGCATAGGGCGTCAAAACACTATGTGCTTGGTCTTCTAACGGTGACAATGATCTTAAAGAAGAACCTCTATATGTCTCCAACATCGTATCATGTGATTGTGTTTGCTCAATATCTTTAATGGCAAGATCAACCTAAAATTACAAATAGTAAAATAAATTAAAAATTTTTGTATGACACATGAAGACTACAAATATTAACAAAAAAAAAATTATACAACAAAAGAAATCAATGGTAAATAATGACTTACTTGTTTGATGAGTTGGATCAAGTTTGTGTGAGAACTAACAAACCGTTTAATAAATGCATTTATACTTTCCGATCTTCCGGTTGTTGTCATTCCACCAAAAAAATGCCCACGAAGGTAACATGGTACCCAAAAGTGCTTGATTTGATATAAACCAATTACATGTTTGTTAGAGAGTATGTCATATTTTGTCATAACTTGAAGCCACTGATTGTCAAACTCTTCACATGACTCTAACTTGTATAACTTATAGAAGTCCATGCACCAATTTGAATATTGATTACGAAGAATTGATGTAAACCAACCGCTAAATTTAGCGGTAATATGCCATATACAAAAGGCATGCTTTGTAGCCGGCAATTCTTTTGATATTGCCTCTGTAATCCATGGATCTTGGTCCGTCAAAATTGCCTTGGGTTGATTCCTCATTAAGCATGCAAAAGTCTGCTAATCAAATACAAATTTACTAAAGCATGAAAATATTTCAAAGGATATAAGTAATTATTCTACTGATTAATCAAATAAAATTTAAAAAATAATTGTACAAATTTATAAGACAAAGAATGTACCTTCATTAACCATCGAAAGGCACTTGTTGTTTCATTTCGAAGAAGTGCACAACCAAAGAGAATTGTTTTTCCATGATTATTGACACCAACAAAAATACCAAAAGGCATATCATAAGCATTCACCTTATAAGTAGTATAAAAAACAATCACATCTCCATATTTTTGGTACCAATCAAAACAATGAGTAGGTGACCAAAAAATTTGCTCCAATCTATTTTCTTCATCGGTTGTAAATGCATATTGGAATCTAGAGTTCTCTTCTTTGGCAACTTTGCAAAATTGTAGAAGATCCATGGCATCATTCTTTGCATTCTTCCTCCTCATTTTCACATAAAGATTACGAATATCCCTTTGAAAAAATGGAAGTTGTCCATGTTTCAAATGCCTCTCAAGTTCCATAACACGCATTACTTCTCTAATTGAAAGTCCAGCTTCTTTCAATAAGAAAATGCCTTTTTCATCATCTATAGTGATAACTCGATTGGCTGGAAGAAATCGCACTTCCGAAGGGGAGAACAAATCATGATTGTGGTCTACAACAAACTTAGTGACATGCCATTCTCGAGGAAAAATATCAAATGACTTTCGCAAAATGATACTTAAATGAGCATTACATCCACATTTTAAAGACTTCCTATTTCTTTGCTCCTTAGATGGATCCACTATTTTTAGTGGTTGTTTACCTTGTCGATGACAAAAGAAATCACATCTTACTATTTCTCCTTTTTTTTTCTCAGTACGACCTTTTCGAATTGTAAAACCATATCGATTTGCATAATTTTTATAGAAAATGAAAGCTTCTTCTTCACTAGGAAAACATTGACCAACAAAAGGCTCAAACTCATTTTCTATTGAATTTATATCTTCATGTTCTTCAATAACTCCCATTTTATCTATTGGACATTCATTCCAATCAATTATTTCATCTCCATAAGTATTATTAATTTTTCCATCATTTGGAAGCTCATTTAAATCAACACAATTCTTTGAAACACTTCCATGAACCTCACTTGCAATCAAATCATCATCAACTTGTGCTATATTAAAACAAAAATTAAAAAAACAATCAACATCATATTATGTGATATATGAATTATATATTACAAATAAAATGAAAATAATAATACCTTCTTGAGACAATTCATTTAAGTCAAAACAATCCATTGGAACAAATTGATGAACCTCACATGCATCTACATTGTCATCCATTGGTGCTATATTAAAACAAGAGTTTAAAATATAAACATCATATTCTACGATAAATGAAATGTAAATTTATAAATAAAATAAAATTATAATACCTTCTTGAAGGGGTTCATTTAAGTCAAAACAATATTTTGGAGTAAAGTAGTGACTCTCACTTGCAACTACATTCCCATCCATTGATGCTATAATACATGTATTAAAAATAAAAATTAACATCATATTAATTTTAGTGCTATATAAAAACAAGAGTTTAAAAATATTCTATAATAAATGAAATGTAAATCACAAATAAAATAAAATTATAATACCTTCATGAAATGGTTCATTTAAGTCAAAGCAATCTTTTGCAACTACATCCCCATCCATTAGTGCTACAATATACATATATCAAAAATAAAAATTAACAACATATTAATTTTAACCTATTTTTTAAAAATAACAATGAATCAAATAAAATACAATAGTGGTACCTTGTTTAATTATTCCTCAATCTTTTATTGACATTTCTTCATCTCTTCTTCTCTTTGATATTGGTAAAGGGAGAAGAAATTTAGTTTGATATTGGTAAAGTGAAATAAAGTGAATGGTAAAATATTGGTAAAATAAGATTTGGTGGGAAATAAAATGTGAAAGGGAGGGAAATGGGTTAAGAGGGCAATTTTGTCCAAGGAAAAAAGAGTCTCAGCTAGTGCCAACCGTGTCCCATATTGAGAGGGGCAAATTTGTCCAATTTTTCATTACAAGTCATGTCATGCTTTTTCTTTAATTTACTCAAATTTTTTATTTGTGTGGGACCCATTTTGGAGAACCTTAACAAGCACCCTCCGGTGCTTGTTAACATTCTCCTTTTGAGATTCCGGAAAGCGACAGGAAAGTAAAGGGAGTGCACGGGTGAAGGAAAACAAACAGGTTCCAATTCTGTACAACTGTATGTAGTACATTACAGGACACCTTTGTGTTCCATGATTCCATCTTCCATGTTAAGATTTTTTTTTTTTTTTTTTTTGTCTTTTTAATTAAAAACTTTCTTTTGTTTTCCATTTTTTATTAAGAGGGAAAAAATTTCCATTTTTTATTAAGGGGAAAAAAATTTCTTTACATTTTTTTTAAAGTTTAGATGCTAAAGTTTTAATCACAATCTACATATACATGTGTGATGTAGCAGACATATTTGCATATTATTATTTTAAGAGAAAATATTTTCTTAAACTTAATTTACAAATACCATTTAAAAGGCGAAAATATAATGTCTACATTTAAAATATGAATTTCAGGCTGCATTTGTTTCAGTGGTAAACTGAAATCCCAAAACAATTTACACCCTGGTCCGTGTTTGGCACCACTTGAAAATACAGTCATACTAAAAATAAAATTCAATTTGACCGTAAAATTGGCTACACAACCCGTAAAATCATTTCAACCCTCATTTTACCTTTAATTCATTTCCGTATTTCCTCACTCCTCACATAGTCCGAATACTCCACTTAACTATCCACTCAAAGCTCACTTCAGCTCATCCCTCCCTCCTCACGCGAAGCCACCGCCAGTCTGAGCTCCACCCCACGCACCAACGAGAAAGAAAAAGAGAGCTTCAGTTGTTCGCCGACGCCAGTCCAAGCTCCACCCCACACTCCGACGAGCAGCGTCGCCGTTTTTCCCTCCACGCTGGTGAGTTTTCTCCCTTTTCTTCTCTGTCTCGCTCAACCTCACCTTCGACCACTCCAAGCCCACCTCGAGCTCTGCATGTACCTGATCCATAAAGCCATAACTCTCCCTCACGCCAGCAAAGCCCTACCCTCTTCCAACATCTCTGATCTGTGGCTCTATCGTCACCGGCGAAGCTTTACTCTCAAACCCATGCTCTACAATACCCAATCCACATCCCCTCAAACCATCTAGCCAAATCCACCCTTAAACCCATCAAAAACCCATATTTTCCACACCTCCTCTTCCCTTGTCTTCTCAGATCTGATATATATACATATATATATTCATATAATTATATATATTTATATTGTGGGGGTGGGAAGTCCGAGCAAGCATGTTGGGTTATGGGCCATGCCCGAGGACGATAACACGCCCGAGGATGGTTAATGGGATTGTTGGGCCTAGGTCAATGGGCCGAGGACAAAGGAAAAGAATGATAGGTCAACTCTAATTTCTGAGAACTTAGGCCACCTCGGAAGAGCTACAGGGAAAGTAGCAAAAAAACTCAATCAATCATGAAAGACGAAATATCTGGGAAGAAGGCTGCTACCACCATATTAAATGCACTGTATCTAATGAATTGGCCGCATTTATGGAGAAATGACACCTGAATAGTGGCAACTCAGCTCACAGCTACTAACAAAGCTTCTAGGAGATCCTGATGGGACAAGCATCCAAAGGATTTTCTGCTAAATCAACAGGTGGAAGGCTGGGATGAAGGGTTAAAGGACTATATAAGGAAAGGATCACCATGAAAATGAGGGAGGTGATCTGAGAAGGAAGAGAAAAAGAAGAACATACTGTATTCAAATAATCTTGAGTTAATATAAGAACATCTCATCCTCAGACTTGACCGAGGAACGTTAATTCTCTCAATTTGTGTTTTCAATCTTAATTGGAATATTGCAGCATAGTATTATCTGTTGTGATTTATTTGTTGCTGGAAATATTATTTGTTGTGGTTGGCAGGTTTAATAGGTGTTGAGCTACTAGCTTACTACCCAGGTGCTTATTGTGTTGTTTAACACATCACATATGGTAAAATTAGGGTTTTTGTAGGTTGGGTTATGCTATCTTTAGTCTATTTTGTTGTGTTTATTTTTTGTAGTTAATGTGGGAAAGATTATGTATTTGGATTGATATGTACTGCTTAGGTGCTTCTATTGTTTTGAAGATCACAGGTGATAAAAAAAAAAAAAAGGCTTTTGGGTGTGTTGATCACAAGTGATAAAAAAAAAAAAGGCTTTTTGGTGTGTTGTGTTGTGTTATTCTATCCAGGTTTAAATTTGTGAAAATTTGTGAGAAACTGCAAGATTATATTGGGTTTGATATGTCCTGACGGCCCAACAGGTCTAGTGTAGTTCATAATATAAGCTAAGCTTGAAGCCCTATTTTAAAATAAACTAAGTAAAAAGAGGCCCAATTTGAAATATATAGGGAATTCAAAAAATTTGAAATCAATAGGGTTTATTAAACTGCCAAACCGAGTAATTTGGGCTAAAAAGGCCCCAAAAAAAGAAATTACGATAATTTTAATTATGTCAAAAATTCTGGCCCAATCTGAGGCCCTGACTCGACAAACCGACAACTCTAACTCGGTTAATCGATTACCCGAAACGTCAGATCCGACCCGAATATTCGGTCGAATACGGGTCCGAAATTTAGCAACCCGATCCAACCGGGTCGAGTTCAGTTTAGGCCCTAAACCGACTCGGCTTGACTCGTGGACAGGCCTAATCATGGCAAATTGTCAAATGCGATGGTGTGAAAGGTTTTTTTTTTTTTTTTTATATGATGAAATGACAATTAATTCCAATGCATATATATAGGCTAGAGTACCTAGATTACAAGTCTTTTTTGTTTTTTGTTTTTTGTTTTTTTTGGCTAAAAGCTAGATTACAAGTCTACTAAATCTATATATAAAAAGCGCCAATGCGCAAACAGTGCCACTTTGGTTTGTTCAATCGGCATTGTAGCTACAGTGCTCTTTTTTCTTTTTCTTTTTTTTTTTGCTTTTAAATATTTATATGAGCTGGAATATATATTGTTATACTGACACAATAAATTTCACAATATTTTTACAATTATTGAGGTATCAATTTCTTATAAGTCGAAATAAAATATGAGACTGTGACCAACCATAACTGAAAAAAATGTTGTAACACTTGTTGGGTGAATGTGTAAAAATTACAGTACTTTTTGGTTTGTTCAATATGTACCGTTCATCATTTTTTTTTCCTGGTCATCGATTTGTGCTTTTTAAATATATATATATTGTTATACTGACATAACAAATTTCACAATAGTTTCACAATTATTGAGTCGTCAATTTCTTATAGGTCGAAATAAAATAATAAAATATAAGACTATGACCAACCACAACTGAAAATAAATATTTTGTGAAAATGTTGTAACACTTGTTGTTATCACAATATTTTCACAATTGTTAAGATCTCAGTTTCTTATAGATTGATGATGCCAAAAATTGTCAGTTAGTCGCATAGTCCTCACGTGCTTTAGACAGAACCTGCGAGACAAAAACAAAGAAAACCTTATAGAGAGTACCGGTGTAGTACCGGCCAAATATCCTCCGAATGTTAAGTTAGAGAGAATTTCTACAACTCTAGAGTGCCAAAACTGGGGTAAATTATGCGTACTGTGGTTTGTGAGGGATTTGGGGTTTTTATAGTGATATAGAGCTGACTTCCGTTTCTTGATGGAGATGGTATTTCCTTGTAGGGAAGATCCTCTTCAGTGCCCATATATTGTGGGATTTTTCCTTGTAGGGATCCTGGGTGTAAGATGCAAGACATTTCCATATTAGGTTTCTTGGAGACCACTTAGGCCACGTGGGTGCCACGTGGCTTCACTATCCGTCTCCCTTGCATCCGTCCGTCTTAGTGGAATCCATTCTCTACAAAGAATCTACGCGTCTTACTTAGGTATGTCTGCTTCGAAGGGTCCGTATGCTTTTCTGCCTTTCTGTCTGACATACGGTTGTCTCTACCAGTTCTTTGACTATTAGGCCATCTAGACCATCTCCTTTGGCAACACCGTTGCTAATGACTAACTCTGTTGATTGGCTCCGTCTGCCTTGGGATTTATCCCTATCAAGTTGCCCCCTCACTCTATGGGTCCATTGCCTGGTATCCTAGACGGACACGTGGAGTGACGGTCTCACCTAGTTTCTAGGGAGTTCTGTTTTGATTGACAAGTCAGTTCAGAGTCATAAATACTGGGGGGACAGTGGCACCATTCCAGTGGTTGGTTACTCGGACCGAAGCGTCTCTTCGTCTTCCGCGCCATTTCCTCTATATATATGCTGCTTCTCCCTTTCATTTCTACTTTTTGCAACCATTTTCCAATGTCAGAGAGCCACTACCACCTGCAGGAGTTTGTTATTCCGTCACCTTAGTGCATCCGTTCACCACGCCGATTCCGTCCCCTTTCTGCATCGTACACCCGTAAGTGCTTTCTGTCCTATACACATAATTTTCTTTTCTTTTTCTTTATGTATTGTATGTCCGTCACATATGCAAACCTATAGAGTCTTAGGAGTTTATCTGTCACGTGTAGGTGTAATAGATGTCTAGTGAAGTGTTGAGTGAGCAATCGTGTGTCCGCGAAGGAGTGGGCTACGATGAGGTGTACCAGTCAGGTCAAGACAACCCCGACACCTCTTATTCTAAAAGGATTCCGTCTGCTAACTCACCTTCTGTGGAGGAAGATGAGGATTCGGACATGGACGGGTCAGAGAGTGGTATAAATGAAAACTCAAACGGCGAGGAGAACGTTGAGAATGTTGAATCTCCTATTAGATCCGTCATTGGCCTTGACAACCTTAGGAAGTTCGTTCTTCCCCTCATGTGGATGGTCAACGACTTTAACTCAACCATTAAAAGAAAACATTTTGACACCTTACTGGAGAGATATCAATCCCCGTCGACATCCCCATCCGTCTACCCTTTAAGTTCGAAAAGTGCTATTACCGTGGCGCTGACGACATCGGGATGTGTGAGCAAATGTTCAAGGTGGGATTTAGGCTGCCTTTGAGTGCTCTCCACCGTCGCTTACTCCAATACCTAGGACTAGCCGTCACCTAGATTGCTCTGAATGCTTTGAGGATCTTCCTTGGTGCGGAGGTGCTATATGGGGTTCTCACTAAAGGGAGACGTCAACTAACCGTGGAGGAGTTCTTCCATTGTTACCGTCCTTCTGAGATTGTCAAGTCTACGGGCATTTACAGCTTCCTGCCAAAGAAGCCGTTGCTTAGGCTAGTGTACGAGACTCCTGACTCTAATAGGAACTGGAAGAACCAGTACTTCTTCATCCAGGGGGACAACTGGATGTGCCGTCCAAATGAACGGGAGAACATGCCCCTTATTGATAGAACTTGGGGTATAATGCCTCCGTCAAGTAGGCTTCTGTTTGTTTAAATTTGCCCGTTTATTTATTTTGTCTGTTTTACTTGTTAGTCTAACCGTTTCTTATTGCAACTCAGGACCATCTAGAGGTTAACCTTGAACAGTGGAGCTTTTTGGAGAGGATCTTCAAAATCTCCTTAAAAGAGAGGACGTGGTAGAAGCTTGTCACCTTGGACACCCTGCACTGGTACCGTGAGGGTCCTGAGCCTACAGCTGTTACCCGTCGTTACGACAACCAAGCACGCAAACGTGAGTCTGTCGCCTATTCCTTGTTTAACTTTGTTTACTTTTTCAGTAATTTCTGTCTAACTCTTTCTTTTCGTCTCCTTTGGTGCAGAAATGGAAGACGGTAAGAAAAGGGTTTACATTCGTCAACAAGTCGCCACGTAGGCGAAGAAGAAGCCGGAAGAAGGCGTGCCCCCCAAGGGAATGGGTCCACTAAGCCGTTCATTAAAAGAAAGATGACGGACAAAGTTGACCGTCCCACCAAAAAGCCAAAGGTGGTGACTGGTTTAACCGTCGGGGAGACGCCTCCGACTACCAAGTTGCCTCTTCCTCCCCGTCCTGGGAAAGGGAAGGGTTTGATGACGGCCCAAGGTCCCATCTTTGAGAAGTGCCCCACCCTCCTTCGCGAGGATTCGTAGTATGTCATCGGGCACCTCTCGTCCATCATCAAGGACAATGATTATAAGGACTTGGGTAACCATGCAACTAAGGCCATGGGGGAGACGGGTCTATTCAGCTTGGCTCAGGTGTGTATCCGTCCTCTTTTCCTTCCGTCTCTCTTTTACCCTCAATCCTAACCTTGTTTTGATTTTTGCAGGGGGTACTAATGATGAAGGGCCTGATGGACCTTTGCATGGCCCGAGAGAAGCTAGTTAACCGTCTAAAAGAGAAGGCTGAGGCTGCGGAGACGGGCTGCGTGAGCTTGAGGCCTGGAGGGAGGTCTAGATCAAGAAGCTTGACCTAACGAAGAAAGCCCTGGAGGAGTCGGAAGGACAAGCCGAGGTGTTGAAAAATGTGCTTAAGGACAAGAAGGGGGAGATCTCCTCGTTAAGGAAGCGAGTTCTTCAGGCGAAAGAGGACGGGAAAACGGAGTTTCGTAACTCTAACGCCTTCCTTTACGAGCTCGGCGGTTGCTTTGCCGACAGCTTCAACGACTGCTTCCGTCAGGTCAAGGCTTCCTTCCCCGATCTGGACTTGTCTTAGATCTCTATTGATGCTGCGGCCCAAACCCCAGCCAGATTCGTCGATCCTGAAGGTACTGACGAGTTGTTCACGGACGACCCTACTCCCGACGCTCAAGGTGATGAGGAGGCTGCTCTTCAAGATGAACATGTTAAATCCGACAAGGATGAGAACCGTCCTCTTGAGGAGGCCAAAACAGTTGACCATGAGAAGGTCATGGACAATGAGGCCCCCGTTAACCAGCCATAGATTTTGAAGTTTTATTATTGTCTTGTTTTTCTTTTTTTTCTTTTGTTATTTTTATTGTAAAAATCTTTGGGAGAACAATGTTTATGTAATTTTTAACGTTGCCCCCTGTTTTTGGGCTTTGGATGTAAACATTTGCCTTCTATGGGCTTTTTATCCACTATCTTTTTTTTATATCCGTCGCTTTACTTGCTTGTTTGAACATGTTTCTATCATTATATTTCAATGTCCATGTAAAGGTTAGGTGGGATTAAACACACCTGCCCGTTCCTTTTTGGGATCCATCGCGTGTAGGGTAATTTTTACTTGTTCGTTTTATGGACTTAGAGATGTTGGACCCTTTGTATCTTTTATTCGTCCGTCCATAGACTTGGTAGTCTTTGGACGTTGGTTTATATCCATCCGTTGGGGGAACTTATGTCGTGTGTTGCTGTCCGCTCACTCGGTGGACTTGATAAATTTTTGAATATTAGTCGTACCCGTCCCTCATACGGGTTAAAAAGTTTGAAGGCATCCCTTGGGATGCATCCGTCCACTTAAGGACTTAGTAAATTTCAAGGCATCCCTTGGGATGTATCCGTCCACTTAAGGACTTAGTAATGCAGTTTTGTAGAAATGTATATATACATGTATCCATCCACTTAAGGACTTAGTAAATTTCAAGGCATCCCTTGGGATGTATCCGTCCACTTAAGGACTTAGTAACGCAGTTTTGTAGAAATGTATATATTCATACGACATATCTGAATAACTCCTCTTATTGTGATAAATACGTGCATAAGCCAAAAATTGTTCTTGAAAAAAAATGAAAAGCTGCCCTTAGGGCTTAAAAAGTATTGTAGATAATAAAAATTAACTGAAAAGAAATAAACTGGAAATGAGGAGTGATGCTCTACATGCCGTCGTTCTACTGGTAGTATTTCTTGAGGTGCTTAGTGTTCCATGGATGGTGCAACTTCTGTCCGTCTAGCGTCTCCAGGTGGTAGGTGCCTTTCCTCTGCCACGAAGTGATTCTGTAAGGTCCTTCCCAATTAGGTCCTAGCTTTCCCTAGGAGGGATCTCTTGTGGCGCCCATCACCTTCCTTAGGATGAGATCTCTAACTTGGAAATCTCTGTGTCTGATTTTGGAGTTGTAGTACTTGGCCATGAGGTCCTGGTATCATGCTAACCTTTGTTCATATGTTGCTCTGACCTCGTCCACTAGGTCAAGCTGTAGGCACATGGCTTCGTCGTTCCTACTCTCATCACGGTTCTTCACTTTGTAGCTTGTGAGTCCAACTTCAGCTGGGATAATGGCTTCACTCTCGTATGCTAGTCGAAACAGGGTCTCTCCTGTAGGTGTTCTGGCCGTCGTCCTGTATGCCCATAGTACACTTGGCAGTTAGTCTGGCCATATACCCTTTGCCCCCTCGAGCCGAGTCTTGATAATTTTGAGCAAAGATCGATTTGTGACCTCAACTTGTCCGTTGGCCTGAGGGTGGTCGGGCGAGGAGTAGTGGTTCTTGATCCACAGTTGTGAGCAAAAATCTTTGAATGACACGTTGTTGAACTATTTTCCGTTGTCCGAGACCAAGACTCTAGGGATCCCGTATCTGTAGACAATGTTTCTCTAGACGAAGCTTCGTATGTTTTTCTCCGTGATAGTGGCCAGCGCTTTAGCTTCTACCCATTTGGTAAAGTAATCTATACCCACTACTAGAAATTTCAGCTGTCTTGCCGCCATCGGGAATAGGCCCATAATGTCTAACCCCTATTAGGCAAAAAAGGCCACGGAGCTGTCATCGGGGTGATCTCTTCTGCGGGCTATCTGATAATGTTGCTGAACCTCTGACATTTGTCGCAAGCTTTGACATAAGCTTGGGCATCCTTCTGCATAGTAAACCAATAGTATCCTGCCCGAATCAGCTTGTGCACTAGTGATCGTGACCCCGAATGGTTCCCGCAGATCCCTTCATGAACTTCCCTCATGATATAATCGGCTTCCTCGGGGCTTAGCCATCTTAGGTACGGTAGGGAGAAGTTTCTTTTGTACAAGACATCCTTTATTAGGACAAATCGTGCTGCCTGAACCTTCAGCTTCCTTGTGGCCTCCTTACCATTAGGTAATGTACCGTCTTTCAAGTAGGAGACTATCGGTGTGGTCCAATTGCTTTCAGAACCTATCTCCTGTAAACCGACGCCATCTATTAAAGGTGAAAGCTGAGCAAAAGAAAGTACCTTACTAGGGATGAACATGTGTTCCGCTGATGCGGCCTTGGCAAGAAGGTCGGCTTGCTTGTTCTCTCCCCTTGGGATTTGAACAAACTTGGCTTGAAGGTCGTCCACCCGTTTCCTTACTTGCTCTAGGTACTTCTTCATCCTTTCACCTTTGCATTCGTAATCACCGTTCACCTGACTTGTGACCACCTGAGAGTCGCAATAAACAACCACACTTGTGGCTCCTACTGCTTTGGCGAGATCCAGTCCCACCACTAGAGTTTCGTACTTCGCCTCATTGTTGGTCGTAGGGAAGTCGAGATGAACCATGCACTCGATCTCGTCCTCTTCTGGGGAATAGAGTACTATACCAGCTCCGCCAGCCTGCCTGTTAGATGATCCGTCCGTGTGGATACTCCATTGAGAGTGCTCTTCTGACCCTACCCTTCCACGTTGGTGAACTCTCTGCGATGAAGTCAGCGACCACCTGTCCCTTCAAGGTAGTGCGCGAGCGGTACTGTACGTCGAATTCACTCAACTCAATTGCTCATAGCGTCATCCGTCCAGCGGCTTCAGGATTACTCATTGCTCTCCATAGAGGCTTGTTTGTCAAAACAATCACTGTGTGGGCTTGGAAATATGGTTTGAGCTTGCGAGTTGCGGTCACTAAGGCGAAGGCTAGCTTCTCCATCGAGGATTACCTCTCCTCTGTGCCTCGGAGCGCTCTGCTAATGTAGTATACGGGCTTCTACACCCTGTCTTTTTCTTTGACCAAGGTTGCGTTGACGGCAGCTGGGGAGACGGCCAAGTAAAGAAATAACTCTTCTCCAGCTTTAGAAGGACTTAGCAATTGCAGGGAGGAGAGATATGCTTTTAGGTCCTTGAATGCTTGTTGACACTTGGTTTTCCACTCAAAGGACTTCTTCAATATGCGAAAGAAAGGCAGACATTTTTTCGTTGCCCTTGACATAAACCTGTTCAGCGCCGTTACCTTGCCGTTGAGGCTTTGCACTTATTTTATGTTCCTAGGTGGTGCCATCTCCATTATGGCCTGGATCTTGTCTGGGTTGACTTCAATGTCTCTCTGAGACACCATGAACCCTAGGAATTTTCTAGCCGTTACCCCAAATGCGCATTTACTTGGATTAAGCTTCATGTTGTAAGAGTGGAGGATATTGAAGGTCTCCTTGAGGTCGTCTTCCCGACGACTTTTCACTAGCATGTTGTCCACGTAGACTTGGACATTCCTCCCAATTTGATGTGCAAACATTTTGTTTATTAGCCTCTGATACGTTGCGCCCGCGTTCTTGAGACTGAATGTCATCACTTTGTAGCAGAAGAGGCTTGGCTGGTGACGAACGAAGTCTTCTCCTAATCAGCCTTGTCCAGCTTGATCTGGGTGTAACCAGAAAACGCATCCATGAATCTCAACAACTGGTGTCTTGTTGTCGAGTCTACCAGGACATCGATCCGCGGGAGTGGGTAGCTATCTTTGGAGCATGCCTTATTTAAGTCTGTGAAGTCTACACACATCCTCCACTTTTCATTGGCTTTCTTGACCATCACTACGTTGGCCAGCCAGTCGGGGTAGTACACTTCTCGTATGAACTCTACTTCTTGCAATTTGCGAACTTCTTCTGCTATAGCCCTGTCTCGCTCCTAGGCGAACACTCGTTTCTTTTGTCGAATAGGGGGAAAAGAGGGTGATACATTCAACCTGTGAACCATGATCGAAGGGTCAATCCCGGGTATGTCTTCGTGGCTCTAGGCAAAGACATTCTAGTTCTCTCTCAGGAACGTCGTGAGTGCTTGACGAACTGGTAGGCTGGTGAAGGTGCCGATCCTGGTCGTTCACTCAGGTTTAGAGTCATCGAGGAGTATCTTTTCCAACCCTTCAACGGGCTTTGCAACCGTCCGTTGTTCTTCTATGCTCATGGTCTATAAGTGGTCGTCCATCTCCAACATTGCTATGTAGCACTCGCGCGCTACCACTTGGTCTCCACATACCTTTCCTATCTTGTACTCGGTGGAGAACTTGATCATCAGGTGATAGGTCGAAGTTACGGCCTTCCACGAATTGAGGGTAGGACGGCCCAATATGGCATTGTAAGCAGACGAGCAGTCGACGATAAGGAATGTAACATCCTTAGTAATTTGTTGAGGGTAATCACCAACCGTCACGGGTAATGTGATTGCACCGAGGGGGTATACTCTCGTTCCTCCGAACCTAACTAGCGGTGCATTAGTCGGTACGAGCCGTTGTCTCTCGATCCTCATCTGCTGGAACGCCAGGTAATAGAGGATATTAGCAGAGCTTCCATTATCAACTAGGACCCGGTGAGTGTTGTAATCCCCTACTTGTATGCTAACAACGAGTGCATCGTCGTGTGGGTGGTGGAGACGTCGAGTATCTTCCTCCGAGAACCTAATTATGGGGTTGTCGACCCGTGCCATCTTTGGAACGAAACACGTCAGCTGGACGTTCTGAACCATCCTAAGGTAAGTCTTACGTGCCTTTCTAGACGAACCGGAAGCTGTGGTGCCCCCTACAATCATCCTTATGTCTCCTAGGGGTGGCTTGGGCGCTCGTTATCCCTTCTTATAGCTTGCTCCTGTGATGGGTCTGCCCTTTCCTTACTGACGAATCGTTGTAGTTTCCCTTATTTGATTAGGGCTTCAATATGTTGCTTCAAGTCGTATCGTTTAGATGTGTCGTGACCGTGATCCCAATGAAAATGACAACACTTGTCTCTGGAATTCTTACTGGGATCTCCCTTCAACTTGCCAGGCCATGTCAAGGCCGTGTCGTCCTTGATCTGCATCAGGACCTGATCGATTGGGGTAGTCAGCAGGGCGAAGTTTGAGAACCTTCCAGTAGGGGGTTTGGAGCGCCTACCCTCCCGTCGGTCTCTGGTTATGGTTGTCTTCTGTCCCCTGTCCTGTCGTGCATCTTCTTGCCTTTCCCTATTCTTGGGTTTCTCCTCTCAGTTTAGTAGCACGTCTTCTGCGTTCATGTATTTAGTGGCTCGATAAAGCACATCTGACATGGTCTCCGGCTCGTTTTTTTATAAAGAGAACAAAAACTTCCATTTCCATAATCCATTGGTGAACGCAGCAACAAGTATCTTGTCATCAGCTTCGTCTATCGAGAGGGCTTTCTTGTTGAAGCGGCTTATGTAAGGCCTTAGCGTCTCGTCCTCCCATTGGTTAATGCTCATCAGGCATGCAGTGGACTTCTTATACTTGTGCCCCCCGATAAAGTGCGAGACAAATTGCGCGCTCAGCTCCTTGAAGGTATTGATGGAGTTGGGCGTCAATTTGCTGAACCATACCCTTGAGGGTAGTTGGGAAGGCTCAACACATGATCTCGTCCGCCACACCTTGTAAGTGCATAAGGGTTTTGAATGACTCCAAGTGATCCAAGGGATCCTTAGACCTGTCGTGGGCTTCTATCTGCGGCATACGAAACTTTAGTGGAAGGGGGAATGAAGTGACGGGTGCAGTAAAAGGTGAGTCCGTCTAGTGGACCAACTCATCGACGTCGTTTAACACCCGTCCTCTGAGGGCGTTCATCATGAAGTTCATCCGTTCCTTCATCATCTGCATCTCTGCAACCATGTACGGCGGTACCATATCTGCAACGGATGGACAGCTGGTGTCTTGTCGCTCTTGTCTGCTCGGGGCGTTACTGCCTTTTGTCTTGCTTAGTCCCTTCTTTCGGCGCTGGTACCCTCTTGCTCCTCCCCACGATTGTTGGGTCCCACGTTCCTTTGGTCCAGTTGTTCCTCCAGGTCATGGTTTTGCTTAGTAAGGCATTCTACAGCCACGGCGAGAGTTTGTACCTGTCTTTCAAGGGCAGTAGTGCGTGGTTCATCTCCTTGGTTGTTGTTGGTTGCCATCGAGTGAGTGAGTACCATACAACTCTTTGTCTGAGAAGTGGTAGTATGGCTTCTACTACGATCTTTGCTTCCCATAGACGGCGCCAACTGATGATGCCAAAAATCGTCAGTTAGTCGCACAGTCCTCACGTGCTTTAGTGCTTTAGATAGAACCTGCGAGACAAAAACAAAGAAAACCCTACAGAGAGTACCGGTGTGGTATCGGCCAAATACCCTCCAAAGGTTAAGTTAGAGAGAATTTCTACAACTTTAGAATGCCAGAATTGGGGTAAATTATGCGTACTGTGGTTTATGACGGATTTGGGGTTTTTATAGTGGTATAGAGCTGACTTCCGTTTCTTGATGGAGAAGGTATTTCCTTATAGGGAAGATCATCTTCAATGCCCATATATCATGGGATTTTTCCTTGTAGGGATTCTGGGCGTGAGATGCAAGACATTTCCATATTAGGTTTCTTGGAGACCACTTAGGCCACGTGGGTGCCATGTGGCTTCACTATCCGTCTCCTTTGCATCCGTCCGTCACAGTGGAATCCGTTCTCTACAAAGAATCTGCCCGTCTTACTTAGGTCTGTCTGTTTCGAAGGGTCTGTATGCTTTTCTGCCTTTCTGTCTAACATACAGTGTCTCTACCAGTTCTTTGACTGTTAGGCCATCTAGACCGTCTCCTTTGACAACATCGTCGCTAATGACTAACTCTGTTGATTGGCTCCATCTGCCTTGGGATTTATCCCTATCATAGATCAAATAAAAAAATACTAAGTCCACAACATTTTCATACTAATTTTGCAACAAATCATAGGTAAGCTACTATTGATGGATAAAAAAGTGATGTCAGTCGTAGGTCTATTTTAAAATCAGTAACAACTTGCCAACTAGAATTTGTTATGAAAATATTATTGAAATAAAATTTCTATAAAATAAATAATAATATATCAGACTGAAACTTACCATAGTTGAAAATAAAGGTATTGTGAAAATATTGTGACAATTTGTTGTGTTCTTAGACTTCTTTTTTGGTTTAGTCAAATTCGGTAAACAAAAATTCACTGTTTCATGCACAATTTTCTTTTGTTGGTTTTTTGCTTGTTTTTTTTTTTTTTAATGCATAGTTTTAAGTGGTTGTCCCAATTAAAAACCAATAACAATTTACCACTTAGGATTTGTTGTGCAAATGTTGTGAATGTAGCATTACTCTAAAATAAAATTATAAAATATCATACTAGGGTCCACCATAGCTAAAATAAAGGTATTGAGAAAATATCGTGACATTTATTGTGTTCTTGACTTTTTTTTTTTTAGCCAATTTGTTGAGCCAAAATTCATAGTTTTACGAATAGTTTTCTTGGGCTGACTTTTTTTTTTTAATTTTTTTTTAACACATTGTTTAAAGTAAAAAAACACATAGTTTTACCAACAAAAAAAGAATTATGGAAAAAAGTACTTTCCCCTTTTATGTTTGGGGTAATTTCATCTTCCCCAATTTTAAAGTTGAATAATTTCCTCATTTATATTTTGTAGACAAGTATATGGTCTCCATTGTTACTCTCTTAGTTAAACCCTAACAAAATCTTATGATTCCTAGAATATTTCATTGTGCAATAACTAAAATCCTCATTAAATTTTAATGTCCCAAAATTTTTCTTCGTGTATTTTGAGTTTTATGTGTTAATCATACTTAGAAAGTAAAAATGGTGATGTATGGTATTCTATTTGTTACCTAGAGAACACTAATTTATTAGTGGTTTAAATCTTCTAAATTTATAATTTTATCTAATAGAAACTTCAATGACATATGTTTTTTGTTATTTTGTTCTTTTTTTTTTTCTTAAAAAGGTGTTCATTAAAAATTAAGCAAGCTAAGTATCGTAGTTAGGCTCATAAAATAAAATGATAAAGAAGGAAGTGTGAATAACAAAATATTCATTGCAAATGGTTGTAGGTATTTAATTTGATGAAGAGTTTCAATTGTAGCATATATCATCATTTATTGCGAAAATTTAAATATTGTGACAATGCTTTATCAAAACTTAATTGTTGATTGTTGGAAGATGACATTTGCTATCATTCTTTGTAGAATTTTGTTTGTGAATAGATACTATCTTTAGTAAATAGGTTCTAAGAAATGAGTATCAAATTATATTACGTCATACATATCAAAATCAAATAAACGAGAGACATGTATGCAAAAATAGCTACCCACTAACATGTCTTTCAGTTGTTAATGGGTTAGTTATTTTTTGCTGACATGTCTCACATTTATTAGATTTTGATACCGTTGACATGGTATCATTTGATACCAAATACCTTCTCCTAAGAAATTATCATACTAAATAGATAGTCATATGTTAAATAATTATTATAAATTTAAACACATGGTTTGATACTGCTTCAAATTAAAAAAATATATCTTAAATTTTAACACTCAAGGAGCAGCACGTGCCTTGCACGTGCAACCCTTACTAGTAGTAGTAACAAAAGTTGAAAAGAGACGTCCCGATCTTCTAAGCTACTTTGGTAATCGACTATTCTCTCTCCACCATTGAACCTTGGTAGATTTTCCATCTTCACACAATTATTTATGTTAAATTGTTGAGCGATTAAAAGAGAGAAAAAAAAAAAAGTGAAAAAGATGAAATAAGAATTTTTCATGTGATTTGATTTGATAATCTACGTCCAATAAACTCAATATAAAATATATATACTATAGAATCTTAAACTAACCCTAGACAAATCTTAGAATTAGAATTTTAACAGTTTTTTAATCACTCGCTTACTCCAAATAATCCTTTCCTAATTTTTCCTTTCATCCTTTGCAACAAAACCAATACACTAATCCACTATCTCACTCCGCCCAAAATCTCAATATGTTTTGGCTCTTATTCATTTAATTTTTTCATAGCGTTTTTGGAGGTTTTGAAATGTTTTAATTTGTATCTGGGCCTACTATAAGATGATTGTGGGAGGGCCGAGGACCGAGGTACCCTACCTGAAGATAAACTTGTCGGCCCAAGCAAAGAAATGCAACCAAACCTCGAGGATCACACTTACCCAAGGAGGACTAAGAGACCAAATGGCAGTTGGCACCTCGGAAAGCTGAGGATAAGGGAGTAGATGACAAACGAAGGGTACAAGACATGCAGGGGGGAGGAAGGAAGTTTCCTAAAGGAGACACCTCCCACCTCCACATTCAATGTTCTGCACCAACTTAACTGGTTGCATTAATGGGGAAATCACTCCTAAACAGTGTTCTTACAATTTGCCAAGCATATCTCAGCCACCAACACTGCCTCGATGGGACAAGTATCTAAAGGAGGATCCTCAACCGTCCAGATGGAGGGCAATGATGCATTCAACATTGGTATATAAAGGCATGGAGAGCCAAATGAAAAAGGGACGGAGAAATCAAGTTAGAACAGGAATAGAGAGAGAAAAGTATTGTAGCTCCCCAAGCATTGTTACTTGAATATTAACAATATAACACATAACCACGGGCTTATTCGACGAAGAGTTTGAATTTAACTTTTTGATTTCCCTTTGAGTTGTAATTTCCATGTTGCACTTATTAATCAAACCTTACCACAAGATTAACTGATATACGTTCCCATACTCTACAAATTAGTTGTATCGAGTCGAAATAAACCTAAGTTTCGCCCATAAATCTTGGTGGCTTATTTTCGGGGCCCCTACAATGATGATTATGATTATGATTATGATTATTATTGTTATTATTGTTATTATTATTATGTAATGGTTATTTCTGTTGATTTAAACCACATGATTCTTTACATCAATGCAAAAAAAAAAAAAAAATTGTGCATTATTTTTAGGACAATTACATTCAACTATATGGTTTATTGGTCAATACAATATTTTAATTAGGGAACTTAAGTAAGGTACAACATCTAAGGAAACAATGAATTCTGACTTAACTAGACACTTTCCCTCAAGTTTTCTACCAAATTTGGAAAAAAACTGTTTGGTAGGCCCAAATAGAAAACATCCGAATCCCACCAAATTTCTTCTCATATTCCCATTTCCCACCATAAACCAAATAAATGGAAATTTAGTCTTCTTCCCACTTTTCCCTTGATTTTTCCATTCACACGTACAAACCAAGCACAACATAAATTTTACATTTATTATTTATATATATATTTTTTATGGTAAAAACAAGCACAATCCAAAACCTCTAAGGCTGTAATGATGGGAAAAAGATCATTTCTATTTGAAATAGACCAATTTCATGGTTGAAATTGGATTTTACAAATTTAAAAGTGTACAGATTCCTATGTTATATCATTTCATATACTATTGCATTTAAAAAAAATAAAATCTTAAACATAAAATGGACAAAATATAGAGAGCTTCAAAGGAATAAGATCTTACTCCATTTGGTTTTGAAATGTGATGGTATAAATCAATTGTAATAAGGAGTTAATAAAATATTTCATACCAATAGACAATCAAAATATCCACTTAAATAGAGTTGATAAATCTGGACTTCAAAATGGTACAAATTGATGACATCATCTGAAATTTGATCATGTATCTCTAGAGCAATGTAAAGACTATATGAAATTATATTAACCCAAAAAAAAATCAAGTTGCATGGCATAAAACGTGTTCTAATATATATTTTCAGCAAATAACAAAAACTATAACATCACGTGAAATGAAAGCAATAACATTATATAAAATCACGGGGAATATAAAGGTACAAAAACAATTGTCTCATTATTTTATGGTAAATGTTAACAAGCATTGTGCAGTGCTTGTTAATGTTGCACTAATGCGAGTCCCTTTTGATAAAAAAATTGAACAAAAAGAGAAAAAAAAGAAAAAGAAAAAAATATAAAACTAACCCCACAGCTTATTTTAATATATTTTTTCTCTTTATAAAGCTGGTCTCACTACTTAAAAACTGAAAAAAATATGACATAATGCTGGAATAAAGCTGAAAAAATGTAGAAAGGGCTGCAGGTAATGGACACCTTACCCATTAACACAACCCTTATTTTATTTCACAATTTCGTTATTTTCTTTCACATTCCTTGGACAAAGTATTATCCTATCATTGAATTTAATTATGAAGTACAGTCACAGGTATACCAACTATAATATATAATAGGAAAGTTGAAGATGCTATTTTGTAAAAGGAATTATAAAAAATATACAATGAAAATAACATTATACCCTAAAATAAGATAAAAAATGATAAGTAATGCCCAGACCCACTCAAACACGATAATCACATGTACAAGACGACTTGAATCTGAAAATTGAAATATATATATATATATATATATATATATATATATATATATATATTGCACTATAAGTACATGTGACCTAAATTGAATGGGATGCAAAAACTTAGACCACGTTGGGCTAGCCCAGCCCACGAACTCGATCAATAACAACCATTAATGGACCTCAACGTGACAACTTAGTTTGACATTGACAGCACAACAGTCACATATTACTCTTTTGAAGAAGCTTACACTTTCACCAAAGGCCCAAAAATATTTTGACATTTATAACATATTCGTATTTGCTGAAAAATGATGAATATCTTTTTTCTTTTTTTGTAAAATTGAGTTTCAATCTAATGGTTGTATGTGAAACAAAGGTTACTAAGTCCAGGGGCGGAGGGAGGGCTTCTAGTAATGATTATAAAAAAAAAAAAAAAAAAAAACCCACTATAACTCTAATATAAAACTATGGGTTCCACCTAGTAATGATTAAAAAAAATAAAAAAAAACCTACTGCTATTTGCCTATACGGAATAGGAATCACAGCAGCCTAATACTAATAGAACTCTGGAAAATAAAGTGTTTATATAATATAAAGCACCCCTGACACCTCCCATAAAAAAAAAAAAAAAAAAAAAATTCTTTTGATACTAGTCTCTTTCAGTGTGTACCTTAGAGTTTCTGTTGAGTTTTTAAAAGTATTCAAGCTGAGTTTTAAAAGCATTCAATGAAAGATCAATGGATGAATAATTGTTTAGTCACATATATTGAGAAAGATATATTTAAGATTATTGAGTGTGAAGAAATCATGCAACGGTTTCAAAATATGAAAATTCATTGAGGGTAATTGAGTAAATTAAGCTAGGTGTGAAAAAATAAATTAAAGTTTACATTTTATGTTTGATTTTGTATGACAATTACATTATTTTGTTATTACTTTTGATTAATTTTTTTAGATTAGTTTTTTACTTTTAATCTTGTCCCTCTTGACTTAAATTCTTGGCTCCGCCTTTGACTAGTCGAATATTATTTTTTGTCTCTTAGGGTCAAGACTTAGTGATAATGATTGTATGCATGCAGTTAATCGATGCCAAACTTACATACAAGAAAGAAGAGTTTAATGGAGCTTCATAGGGCAAGGTTTCCATTTAGTGCACTAATGCATTTGACTTAATCGTGGTCAATTTAGACGCATATTGTGTCTGTGTCCTATCCAGTGCTTAAAAGTTTATGGCAAATTTTGCCCCTTAGGTGTTGTTATTATTATTATTATTATTATTATTATTTTTAATTATAATTGGTGGTAGGAAATTGTTGGTTTGTTCTAATAAAAAAAGCGTTTAGGTTTTGGGTTGTGTTTATTACATACTCTCCAATTATACACAATTTAGTTTTTGAATTGAAATCATGTCTTGAAGTCACAACTTCAGTTCAAAAATTGAATTGTGTATATTTTGTGTGCAAGGAGTAGTGTGTTACTTTAGTTTCTTACCCTTTTCCTTAATCAGATCAAGGATTTATTTTACGGACAAAACTTAGGTACAGTACCTTAGGTGCTGTTCCTTAGGTTCATCTCTTAAGATTCTGCCACATGGATACTTATCTAAAAAATACACTTCCATCTCATGAGAAAAAATCCACATGACAGAATTTTAAGAGGAGAACCTAAGGAATAACGCTTAAAGTATGTTGAGGTACAAATTTTCGGGCCTTAAATTCTTTAGCCCACTCACAAAAAGACCCACATGAGCCCATAAATTATTTTGAGCTCACATAAATATCTCCCACATATTACTCAAATATTCTCCATGTTATTGGGCTCCCACAAATATTTCCTATATAAAGCCCCATGAATTACCTTGGATCCTTTCACAAATATTACTCATTACATCCCACAAAAAATACTCATCATGTCACTACCAAAATTGGGCCACAAAATTATACCATCTCTATAAAAAGCCTAAGCTCATTTACCTTGTGGGAAAAGCTCAAAAGCCCAACAAAACCTTTACAAAGCCCGTTGCTACACGGCACCTCTAAAAGCCCGGTACGATCCAGCACCTCTAAAGCCTGTTGCTACATGGCACCTCTAAAGCCCGGTACGATCTGGCACCTCTAAAGCCCGCTACGATGCGGCATATCTAAAAGTCCATTACTACACGGCACCTCTAAAGCCCGGTATGATCCGGCACCTTTAAAGCCTGCTACGATGCGGCATCTCTAAAGCCCGTTGCTACACGGCACCATTTACAAAGCCCGCTACGATGCAACATCTTTAAAGCCCGCTACGATGCGACATTTCTAAAGCCCGTTATGATACGACAATATTTTTACAAAATCCTACAAAGCCCAAATATTAATTTGGCACTTATCTTACAAAACCCAAATACTAATTTGGCAACTATCTCTAAAAGCCCAAATAATAATTTGACACTATTTTCATAAAGCCCAAATATTAATTTGGCACTTATCTTACAAAGCCCAAATACTAATTTGGCAACTATCTCCAAAAGCCCAAATAATAATTTGGCACTATTTTATAAAGCCCAAATAATAATTTGGCAACTATTCTTACAAAAGCCCAAAATCTATTTTGGCAACTATTTCACAAAGCCTAAAATACTATTTTGGCAAAAACAATTACTTTATGCTTAAAGCCCAAAAGCTAATTTGGCATTATTTTGCAAAGCCCAAATATTAATTTGGTACTATCTTTCAAAGCCCAAATATTACTTTGGCAACTATTTCATAAAGCCCAAATGCTATTTTGGCACATATTTACAAAATGCAAATATTATTTTGACACTTGTTTTACATATACTAAATCCCTCACTCATGGGAAATATAATTGTTCATCCCTCAAGAAATACCTCTCTTACAAGATTTATAAAAGCCCATGAATATCACCCATGACAAAACTATTCATTTTGTAGGGATAACCAAGCCCAAGGAAGCTTAACTACAAAGCCCAGCTGAGTCAGACCAGCCCACACACAAATCCCAGCAGCTGGAGGCCATGTGAACTGACCAGCCAAATTTCAGCAACAACTGAACAACTGGAGCCCCTTCCCATCAGGTCCCAACTTGTCTAATCAGACCAGAAGAGGACACGTGTCCATCAGGGGTTGAACCCTTCATTCACAAGCTGAAATTCCATCATTTCTCATGTGACATAAAGCTGAAACTGATGTGACAGAAAGCTGGGAAGCTTCAGCCAGCTGTCCCATCTTTCTTCTCTAACCCAGCCGGTTAAAAATCAAGAGCAGCCATGACAAGGCCACTAAAGCTCCTGAAACAACATGAAATCAACTCATTTTCATACTAAAAATGTGTATTCTCTGGTTTATGGATCAAGCACATGAAGCCCAAATGGGGAAACTTAGGGAAATGTGGTTTGAAGGGCACCAAGGGGATCCCAGCAAGGGCTCTAAGGTTGACACCTGACTTGGGGTGGTCCAATCTGCCCTAGGGAGCTCTGATTCTAGTTGCAGCATAACCAAGATCATTAGCCTAAAGCATGCTCTAATCCCATCAGCCAAGGCCAATCAGCATTCAATACTAAGTCAGAATTCCAGCTGTTATTTCCCAAACAGCAAGAACCTTCTAAAGTTGAGCTTACCATTCTTAGCTAAAATCCTAGGAACGATTCTCTAAGGATTTCCTGGAGATTGAGGAAGATTTAGTAAAGATTATTTGCTAATTACCCCCTAAAAACCCAGCTATAAATGGAATTCTCCATTAATGCTTCAGGGGAGGAACACACGAAGCTACACATCAAGACTTTTCTTGAACCTCTCTGTAAAAAGGCCTTCTCTAAGCTCTGAAAAAGCCATTGAATTCTTAGTTTCAAGCTTAGAAACTAAGTTCCCCAGCTGCTAGTTCAAAAATACTTCTCATAGCTCTACTCAAAAACACTTATCTACCCCCAGCAGAAAGTTCCAGCAGCCTTACTATATTCTCTCACTCATTACTCATACTACTCACAAATGACTCTCTCTACTCATTACTCACTATACATTTACGAGCATGTCTTGGCACCATAATGATCTTGCTGCGCTAGCTGGGATCTCTCTCTCTCCCTTCATCTCATACTAAGTTTTTCTCATTATTTGTCATAATGGAACCCATGATATTTACTTATTCATTTACTATTGATGGTTATGATGTAACTGTTACTATAGCATTTTTCCCTCATATTATTGTATTGGAAGATTCTTCTCCAGAGCTAACGGATGATGAGTCTGAAAATGTAGACATTTTCCTTAATTTGTGAAATAGCCAACAGCTAGAGGTTTACATTGTTTTCCTTAATCTGTGAGACATTCGAGTATAAAACTCGAGTGTGAAACACTCGATTTCCAAGTGCAATTTCAAAGGGCAAAATCGAGTCTAACAGACTCGATTTGCTAGATACCAAAATAGTTTCAAAACTTGGCTAACTAATGAAATTGTTTGAGGGATTTGATTATTTAAAAAAAAAATCCTTGTTTGATTAGATAACTTTATATTTTTTTCAACTTATGTATGTACTACAACTTCCTTTTAACATGGGCTTCTTCCATATTGTTTTTATAAGATAATTTTATATTTTTTCAACTTATGTACTACAACTTCCTTTTAACATGGGTTTCTTTCATAGTTATTAAATCTAATACTTATTAAATACTCCTACCTAATTTTTGGTTTTGGGTTTATTGAATGCCACTCTATTTCTTTGGTCTTGAAATAGAACACAACTTCTAAACGAACCATTGAAGAACCTTAAGTCCTCCACTAGCATGCCTTGCACTGAATTTTTTAGTTTGTCCCTACCATATTATAATTTGAGCCTTTTATGGGTCCACATTAACCAAAATAATAGAAATTTTTATCTAACTACTAATAGTTTCATTCATAACTTGAGTTTTGGCTCTAAAAAAAATTAAAAATAGATCATTCATGTGAGAAATATCTCAATAGATAAATACAATATTATGAATAAGCATTTTTTTGTAGATTTTTTTGTAGATTTTTTTTTTTTTTTTGGTATAATTACATTAAATATCACTTAGTATTTAAATGAATAGCTTTTAATTTTTCAAATTGGTCTCAAATATGATATATTCACATAATGTGTGTAAGTGCGTGTATCATATATAAAATATGCCCTCCCTCAACTCAAATCCTGGCTTCGCCACTAGTACTACAACTTCCTTTTAACATGAGTTTCTATAAAAAGAGAGTGATGAGGCCGCTAGAGTACTCAGGTTAGAAACAATTTTTAGGTTTGCCTTTTTGCCCAAAATGACATAGTTTTAGGCATGAGAGAGGATTTTTTTTTTTTTTTTTTTTTTGGGTCAGGCCTATTGCGGTGGCTCCAATCGCCCCTATAGGGCCTAACTCAAGTAAGGACTCTATAGTGGTGGTTGAGAGGCACTGCTATAGGTTAAGTCTATAGCCGTGTTTCTTAAAAACGCGGCTATAGGTTAGCTATAGCCGCGTTTTTTAAATGCGGGTATAGCTCTTCCTTAAATTTTTTTTTTTTTTATTTGGCTGGATCTATGGCCACATTTTTTGAACACAGCAATGGGCCCTATCCAAAAAAATGTAGCTAAAAACACTTACAAACACGGTTATAGGTTAGTTATAGCTGCGTTTTTTTGTAAACACGGCTAAAAAAAAACACGGCTATAACCCGCGTTTTTAGTAGTGAGAGATGACCCAAAATTTAATATTGAAGAAGGAAGAATAATTAGTTAATTATTCCAAAAGGAGATATTATTGACAAATCATATTCATAAACACAGTGCAGTGCACAGATCACTTGTTAGCTACTTTTACAGTGCACAAGTCACACCACAAGAATCTTGATAAGGAGGCTCCATTAGCCTATAAGAGGCATTGTAAGTGCCATATAGGGGATCAGTTTACGCTAGGCCCTTTAGAATAAATATTCATCGTAAAGAACTTGTAAAGAAGTGGAGGAAATTGCCTTGGGTTTCAAGAACTTTGTAAAAAAGTGGGGAAAAAAAGATTTAAGTATTTTGTTTATATTAAATATTGTTGGGTTCTAAGACTTTAGGTTTAAATGTATTAGAACTTCAATTTGTAATGTTGGCAAACCATGATCAAAACATTTAGTCTTGTTTTAGACTTACTTAAAGTATGTTTATGTGTAAAGTTGGAATCGAGTGTACTGCAGGATTTACTGTGTAAATCTGCTTGACTCGATCGATCGAAACTCGTGCAGATTGTTTTTTTGCAGAATTTTTCAACTCAACCCAAGCCCGTTTGACGTGTAGGGTTTTAGGTTTTGCCTTAAGTATAAAAAGAAAAACCCTAGCCACGTTTTGTAGTAGTTGTTTATGCTGTGTATGTGAATCTCTTGTGAGATCTAGAGGTGTTTGCCTTCACATATACTTAGGGTTATCAAGAATCAAGATTATGTCAAGAACTTGATGATCAATTCGGTTGCTGCATAAAGAGCTTAAAGATATACAAGCGGGAGTGCTTGTGCTTGCTGTGAATCCAAGAAAGAAGTAGTTCGTGGACTCGGAGCTGTCACGTGGTCGTGGTAGTAAGTTTTCTACTCGAGGTAGCAATAGGATGTTAGTGGTCTAAGTCGCTATTGTAAAACTTTAATTCTTTCATAGTGAATTTGTTTTACCTTGAGGATAGCTAGGTTAAATCCCCCCTAGGTTTTTTACCAGTTTGGTTTTCCTGAGTTATCATATCGTTGTGTTTTTTATTTTTCGCACTTTACAATGATATGATATATTTGTGTTAACCTAGATCTGATAATTTGACTAACTAATCACTTGGCTAATTAACTAGGTTAATCTGGTTGTGTTTTAAGGGGTCTAAAAACGTACAAATATTATAAATCTAAAAAGATATATCTTGTTATTTAATTTTTTTTTTAAAAGGCATATTTTGCACATCCTATGCTTAAAGGGATATAGGATGCAAAGTTAAATTTCCATATTAATTTACAAATGGAGTAAAAGGCTGAAGAATATGGCTATACTAGGAGTATAGCTAAAAAGACTGATAGATTATTATCTTGAGAGAGAAACAAAAAGTGGAAACTTCTTCAAGTGCTGCTCAATTTGTTTGATTCAGTACTTAGTATCACTTCATCCAGAAAGATGATACATTGCCAACTTTCTAGTTCGACCACATATATTGTCACACTGCCCTTATATGAATTAGGACTGCATCTAATTGATCATTCTCTATGAGGAGTGATAAACATCTCTACGAGGTAGGGCCAACATGATTTCTAAAGAGAATGTAATGCGTCTAAAGTAGGCATGGATATATGTAGTGGAATTGATGCCTCTTCAGAAGATTCACTAGCATATTTTCGTTGGACCACTGGTATCTGACCCACATTCTCAATGCAATGGCTTTGCACACATTGTAGGTCCCTTTTTGAGGTTCTATAGTCACAAATGGTGAGTCATCTAGAATCTGATACACATGAAGAAGTTTTGATTTTTAAGAGTTGAAGAAAGCTGAAGAGGGATTTGATAAAATGTTTAAAGAAAAGCAGTCAGAAAGGTTTTCTGATAAGGACAAGAGAGGAGCATTCAAGAGAAAGAGAGGAGGGGATGGATGGATGAATGGAAGTTGACAACACTATGAGGAAAAGGTATTGCAAGAGCATGTGAAAGTAGTAGTATTAGTAGCATAATTGGTAGTTTTTGTCACTTCTTCCTTTTGCAATTCCATACACTTCCTCTTTTAGATCTTTCTCTCTTTTATGAATATTCCTGTTGATCCAATATTCCTACACTTATATATTAGCTTTTGTCTGTGTAAAAGATTATTTCAAGACAAAGAGGTAGTAAGTTCTAATTTAAGCCAAAAACTGTAGTAGTCATGTGTTACTAAATGTTCTAGACTGTCAATCACATATGACTCTTTTTTTGGCTGTGTATCAATCACATAAAAATTTAGGCTTGAAGAGAAAAAAGCCTTTCAAATGTGTTATAGAACTCAACGGATCACATATGGGGTGCTATATGGAATCAGATTGGGTGCAAAGTACTTCTGGCTTTGATGTTCTGCACAATGGATGAATGCATGTTTTTTGGAATAGCAATTGTATCACACTACCACTTCTGAAGGGAAGGGAGTAGGAGGCACTAAAAGAAAGATTGCTAGTGTGCTGCAGCACAATGTTCAGCAGCAAGAAATGGCTATGGAATGAAGGGCCTAAGGGCAATAGTAAAGAAAATTTATGAGGTCTACGGATACTTTGAATATATATTGAAGAGAGCTAGCTTCCAAAAAAAAAAAAAAAAATAGAACTCATTGGAATTGGACATTACAAAGCAAATATTATTCTCAAAATCCCTTTGTAAATTTTTAGTTTCTTGGTTTGGAAAGGCTTAACATAAAAGCAACCTTATCTTCTATTTGTTTTGTTTTGCAGAAAGCAATACAGTGAAATGTCACCAGAATCATGTCTTATTCAGACAATGAAATCACCAATAATTGATTTTTACACAAAGAAAAGCCAAAAAGCACAAATAACATATGGTTTTATTCCTATAGTATATATTAACATGTCAATTAAGAAAATATTAGTGTATGATTTCGGATAGAATAGAATTGGGGAACATAATACATGTGGTTAACCCTAACTAGTTTGTTGAAGATCCACAATCAACCCCAAAATTTTTAAGGCTAAAGCTTGGTGGTTGTAGTCTATTTCAAAAATTTAAAATTCACCTGAAATTTACAAAAACATTTTCAGGATAAAATCTATATACAAAGCAATTGTAGTTCACTACTTCCCTACTAATTTTTCATGGGACAGATTCCTTTTGACTTCCACGAGACCATTTAGTATGGATGAAATTTCCACCATATGTTCCTTCTCAACTGTATGGCTCCACATCTCCCTTTAGCCCTTTTTCTGATACTATAAGGATAGCATTGGCACCATACAATCCTTACAATCTTATTTGGAGCTTGCTCCATCGACCTTAAACATTGATATGTGGTCACACTACCACCTTCATTTCCTTTTCATGACTCTTTTTTTCTATTTCCATGTTAATGATGATCTTTGTTCGCACCCATCTACTTTTGTTCTACATACCTGGTGGAAACAAGACAAAAGTTCAATGTAAGGTTCAATGTTCCATCATTCATTTCATCAATCCATAATCAGTTTGTGATGCAAATAACAGTGTTCCCACATATGAATGGGGGTTCATGTTTCACTACTCAATTATAAGCATTAATGGGTAATCAATACTGTGCAAATGTCTCAACAACAACAGGACTTTGAGCCATAATTCAGGCATGATATGTTTTGGATCATTAGAGTTGTAGCAGACCATTGGTCAATATCAGATTCATTATCTGTAGCCACCAATTCTGTGCCCCCAAAAGAGTATTCTCATACTCTCAATTGCCCTATTAGAAATGGAAAACTTACTTATGGTATCTTCCAAATGCCCAAGAAATTTATGAGAGTCAACCAATAATGCGGATATAAAGAGATCATTAAGTACATGAAAACCGCCATTCAAAGCATATCGATCATCCAGTTGGATTCAACAAAGAAGTATGTCAGCATCATTGCCATTGTAATTAAACAGATCCTACTCCATCTTTGGTAAGTGGTCTGCATAAATGTAATGAGCTAAAGATAAAGAGCTGGCCTATCAATAAGTCTCTCTCAATGAACATCAACATACAGGACTTACAGTGGACATTGAACTAGTTAGTGTCTTATTATGAATGGCTCATATTATCTGATCATTAAAATGTGACAGAAGTTTAATCCGCCTATTTTTGATTCTCCACAAGACTCAAATTTGTAACTATTTTTGTACCTTGTCAGGATTGTACTTCTAATATTGCAAGTAATTTGAATATGATCCTAGTTTAAATGCAAGTTAATTCTTCTATATCAATTTGATTATGCAAACAAAGACAATTTTCTTTGTATTTAAACAAATATATCAAGTTTGTCTTAAGCCTGTTGCATATCCGATGGCCCCAAACATAGTTGCTTTCAATGTTAGTGACATCCTGTAAGGCCTTGTGTTCTTTAATTCAGATACTCCCTCGTCCCACATAGTTTGTGCACCTTAAAAATGAAGTTTTTTAAAGAGACATCATTCAAAATTGCCCTCAATCCCTGTTCACTGGTCATTCCTCATTCCAAATTCAGAAGGACACCATGACCATCCATGTTGATGCTTTTCAAGTTTTAATAGTTCCTCAGGGCTACTGAATTTGGTTGGAGAGTAAAATTGATGGCTACCAGAAAGTGATTTTTTAGTTGCAAATTCTTGGACCGGTTGAGCCTTGGAATGCATGCATGTGTTCACTCATAACCATCATTAAGTTAACACCATGCTTCAAATCCCCCACCCCCCAAAAAAAATTATTCTTGATAAAATTCACGTATTCCTTAAAACTTCAATTAAGCTAACATAAATCGCCTACGAATGCTGCCACATGTGGCCAGCTTGATACAATTTGAGGTCTGAGACGATAAGAAATGAGATATTTTTATTATTATTTGAAAATCAATTAAAGAATATATATATATATATTTTTTAAAAATCCATTTTCTTACTTTTGACTTTTGAGATGCAAAACTAATAAAATCTAGGGTTTGGAGCCACACATTTTTAATTCTCACAAATTTAAGATATTTGGAGGGAAAGGGATTCTACTTGTACTCTAATTTTTCAATTAGTCAGTTTTGCCCTTATAATTTAAATTTTTCTCGATTTCATTAAATTAAATGAAAAATGTTATAACTATCAATTTATTTGATATCTTATCATATTCTCTTTTCCCTATTTTAATTTTTAAAACATCTAAACAAAGAGACCGTATCTATTTTCCTCTCCTACGACCTTCCTTAATTTTATAAAAATCTATATAAGGGAAGGATAATCATTTCCCTCCCCTTTCCTGTCCCTCAAAATTCCAAAATTCCAAACTGACTTATAAGACCATTCTAGAGATATCAAAATTGAATGCAAATCTTCTGTACCACTTTTTGTGTACTATTCTATATTCTACCAATCACTACTTAACATGTGTATGACTGCTTTTCATTTTAAACTTTAGTTATTTTGTAAGAAAAGTAAAATAAAAACATGACAAATAGTGATTGGTGGAACATAAAATGGTACACAAAAAGTGGTACAGAGAATTTGTATTCATCAAAATCTTCTCCCTTACATAGCATTAATACTAACTCTCACATTGATTTAACAACAAATAAATAATTTATATAGAATTGTTAAACACAAATTGATGAGGATGTGAATTTGTTAGTCTCGTAATTTATTTCACATTAACCTAATAATTTTTGGAAATACAGTGTACCTTCTCTTATTTGCATTATTGCACATAAATTATAGTCATGGCTGTATATGCATGTAGATTTGTTCTCTGGAATAATAGGTGCCATATGATTGTTTGTTTGACATTGATATGTTCAGTGAACAGGAATTGTGTTTATGTATGAAAACATTGATAAAGATACTAGGTTTGCTTTTTGTAATTCCCCTCTCTGCCCGCTGTCTTTTTTTTTAATAATTTTTTTTTTAAACTATCAATGATAAAGATACTACAAATTTTATTTTATAAACTTTCATAGTTTACCTAATGCAATTTGCTCCTATAACATTTTAATACACAAAATTGTAATAGTTAGAGTCTGTTTGGTAATAGTATTTTGAAAAGACATTCCATCTGTGCATTTAAATTACAGCCATGTCCTAGGTTTGCTTTTTATAATTCCCCTATTTGCCCGCTGTCTTTTTTTTTTTTTTTTAATAAAAAACTATTAATGATAAAGATACTACAAATTTTATTTTATAAACTTTCACAATTTACATAATGCAATTTGCTCCTATAACATTTTAATACACAAAATTGCAATAGTTAGGGTCTGTTTGGTAAAAGTATTTAAATATAATTTTTTGTTTTGCAATTCATAAAATGGTAGATCCCACACTTGAATTTATTATTTGGCTAATATTTTCTAAATACAGTTTTTAAAAAACTGTATCCTATTTTTTTGGTTCAGAACAAGATTTTAAAAATGGCTAAGGGGTGTTTTCAGGATACAAAAAATATTTTTAATGACATAGTTGTAAATAAATTGAAAACAGTGGATTCCACATATTTGTCTAAACTCTTTTATCTCTTAAATTAAGGAGCTTATCTTTATCACTATAAGAATTTTCACCATTCAAATGTGAAACCAAGCTCTATTCCCTTATCATTATCTATACAAAAAAGTAATATACAGATTCTACACGTTACTTTTTGTAAATATTTTTTTTTTAAAAATCTCAGAAAATAGAAATGGTCTCCTAAACAATTATTTTTTGTTTTTAGTATTTTAAAAATTGTTCTTAAAAGTGGGAGCCAAACACGTAAAATATAAAAATTATTATTTGAAAACTAGTTTCAAGTTCAATTTTTTGAAAATTATTTTTATATTGTTTAGAAAACAAAAACAAAAATCCTTCTACCAATCAAGCTTTTAGATTTTTTTTTTAAATTTTTATATTTCCGCTAATGTGGGTGTCACTTCAAGCATTTGATAATTTATGTATAGTCCTCTCATCACACACACAAATAATTATATAAAGAAATCCTTTTGGAGTGAATCTAAGGTTATGTTTGGTAACAGTTTTTATTTTCTATTTTCAAAAACTTGTTTTTGGGAATATAAAGAAAGAACAATTTTCTTGTATTTTTGAAATCAAAAACATGTTTGGTTAGCTGAAATTAAAAAGATCACTTTTTGAAGAAAAAAATAAAAAATACTAAAATATGTTGTTACTAGGATTTGAACTCTAATACTAACTCATTAAATGAGACAGATTCATTATATTAAATGCGTGTTTTCATTGACTTTTGAAAATTAAAAACTGAAAACAGCCTTTTGCATGTTTTCAGTTTCCTTTACAAATTGAGTTTTAAGAACAGTTTTTGTTTTCTGTTCATTTTGGGTTGCCAAACAAGTTTTTTAGTTTCAAAAATAGAAAATTGTTTTTGGAAACATAAAATAAGGGAAAAAAACAGTTATCAAACATACCCTAAGATTCTAGCTAGAGGTTTTATATGGTAATAACTGCTTCAATTGACACCCTAAAATATTATAATCTCTATATTAATATCCTATGCTATACAATTAACGATCTTTTCCATATGACAAGTACTTACACTCTTATTAATTATTAAAAAAATTTATCTTATTTACAGTTTTACTTTATATATGCCATTGAAAAATTATTATGACGAGTGTCTTTTATTCTGGGATGATGTGTGTAAGACCTACTATTATTAGAAACACATGTTATAATATCTGTGAAACCCAAATCTTAGCCGTTAGAAACAAGAGATTTATGGAAGTCTTCCCCCCTAGTGAGTGTAAAACGGGAAATTATTGTGTACTCCCGGAGTACCATAAATGCGTACTCCCTCCTCTCATATGAATGGTGGGTCCCACTAATTAAATTCATGGTGGACCCACCATTCATGTGAGAGGAAGGAGTACGCATTTATAGTACTCCAGAAGTACTTAATAATTTTCCGTGTAAAACATTCAAAATCAATTATTATTTCAAGGTTTTGAAACTTTTCTCACAATAGAGAATTATAAATGCTTTTATATGAAAGTGGAACCTTTATGTCATTGTTTCACTTTCTTGTAGTCAATAATGTTATTTTCTCCAACTTAACTTATCCATTTCACCAGGAAAGGAGGAAGACATTAGTGGATGACTATGCTGAAGTAAAAAAAAAAAAAAAAAACATACACACACAACTTGAGCTGCTTTTTCCAAACAAAAAGTTAAAAACAAGAAAGAAAACTATTATTTGAAGGAGAAAATCTTGGAAAGTTGGATTACTAGTATTTTTAATTCCCACCATCCTTCATAATGTCAAGTTGTTCCCATTCTACTCTCTTTTTTCTTGTAAGAAAATTAGAGGGGTTTTATTTATTTATTTCTCTTAATCATGACTAGATAGAGAGAAATGCTAGCCAGAACACTTTAGACAATATGGTGTAAGAGTTAAAACTCTATGATTAAAAATTGATCACTTTTGACTGATGCATGATTACACCCATTTAGTTATGGATTGTTACCAAACTTGAGGCAAAAGATGGATTTCAGCATCAAAATTATAATTTGAAAATTTTTTCATTTTAAATCCTATAATTTAGAAAGTAACAAATGAAATCCTATTATTTCAAAAGTAGTAAATTAAATCCTGAAGTTTTTAACAATAAGAAATTAAAGTTATAGTTTCAAAATGAACAAATTAAATCCCAAGGTTTTAAAAACTAACAATTTAAACCTCAACCTATTTAAGTGGAACGACATTTTGTTTTGAGTTCATATAGGCTTAGGGTTTAAGTTGTTACCCTGTCAACTTAGGGTTTAATTTATACTTAAAATATTATAAAGTTTAATTAATTAATTTGTTACTTCTTTAAATTTCAAGATTTAGATTGTTACTTTTAAAACTACAGGTTTAATTTATCACGTTTGTAAATTAAGTTTAAAATGTAAATTTCTTCTTATTATTAAAAAAAAAAAAAAAACAACAGGGATCTCTTCCCTCTTTCCATCTCTTTTTTAGCAGAATAGCATCTAATTTGGTTGTTCCACTTTGTGGAAAGAAAAAAAGGCAGAAGAAAGAGAGGAGATTAATATATCCTATCAACTATAAAGTCAAAAATAGACCAAAGTGTATATACGACCTTCTATCTTGATTCTTGAGCACATGTAAACTGGAAAAACATTACGAGTGCTGGTTTAAATTATCATGTTATTCCTCATTGATCGCTAAGCACTGACGTTTCCTCACATTACTTTTCTAGAAAAGTGATGCGGAATGCAGAAGCATTAAGAAGCAGAACACGTCTACTTCTAGAAAGCAAGAAACAAAACATGTTTGCTTCTGAAAATAACCTCGAATCTATGAGGGTTTCTTGAATCCACAAGGAAAAATGGTCTGGAATCCACCAAAAAATAGAAATACAAAAGTCTGAATTTTATTGATTGAATAATTGTTCCAAAAACGTGTACAGACTTATGGGCTTATTTAAGGGCTCCGTAAAACTTGACAAACTAGAAAATATAATATAAAATAACTCCTAATTGATACCTAACTATAACAGGAATCAAATTTGACCTAAAAAGCATTAAATGCACCTAAAAACAAGGAAATAATAACCCTAAACCAAAAATAACGTTTTTTACATAAAAAATATCAAAATTAAATAATTATGAAAATTAAATTGTAGATTCTATCCTACATCAGACCCCTCCACTTGAAACAAACTCGTCCTCGAGTTCATCTTTGAAATCTGAAATCTTCCATGCCATGAGAACAAATACTTTGAATACTTCATCTTCCTTGCCTTCTTGCCAAACTTGAAAGTCATAAATTGAGCAACTTGAACTTCTTGTCCCTTGATCTTCATGCAATTGACAATATTCACCAAATAAGAGTCAATAATCATATCAAATCTTTCCACCCCAATAAAATCAATAAACTTTGTTTCGGTGTCTCCCACAAAAATAATAGGAGCTTGAACGTTGCAATCATCTAACTTGACTTCATTGAGATCATTGACAACTTCCTCTATAATTTCTTCTTTAATGGTCTCTACTATCTCGACCTCAAGATCTTTCTCTATAATAGGGTATTCATTAATCTCCTCCACAATCTTGATTTCAGGTTTTTCTTCTATAACAAGGCTTTCATTAATTTCCTCAAAAATCTCTATATTTTCTTCTTTGACTTCTACATATTCTTCAAGAAAAGTATTTTCTTCAACATGTAATTCTTCTCTTAATGGTGGAATATATGGCTCTTTTAAATAATTTAAGTGTGAACTTCTTGGCCAATAATAATCTTGTATTGTATATGACAAGATTTCTTCACAATCCAAAGGATAAAATTTGATAGCAAGCATCTTTTTCATCTTTGGCCATGAACGAACTTTGTCTTTACCTTGTCAGATTCTATCAGATTGTACTCGTTCCCACCAATGCAAGGCATACTTACTTAGTTTATACAAAGCAAGTTCAACTTTTCTCTCATAACAAATATTCTCATAGTCAAATAAATCTTCTAGATCAAGTAACCAATCAAGAAAATCTTTTTTTATTTTTTATTTTTAAAATAACCATTAAAACTTGCAATTATCTTATAAGGCCTATATGAAATTTGCTTACCAATAGGTTGCCTGTGAGTTATGTCTCCGCGACAGTTATCCCTATTGTTTCCATGCTCCAGCAACGACATCCTAACAAAGATATTTGTGAGTGCTAGCTGTACGTCACGTAATACTTGCTAAGTATTTTGTCACCGGAATTGCTACCGTCTCATACATTAGCCACCAGACCAGGATAAGTCAAGGCTCTGATACCAACTGATGCGGGATACAGAAGCGTCAAGAAGTAGAACACGTCTACCTCTAGAAAACAAGAAACAAAACACGTTTGCTTCTGAATCCATGAGGGTTCCTTGAATCCATAAGGAGAAAAGGTTTGGAATCCACCAGAAAATAGAAAGACAAAAGTCTAAATTTTATTGATTGAATAATTGTTCCAAAAACGTGTACAGACTTAGGGGCTTATTTAAGGGCTCCGTAAAACTTGATAAACAAGAAAATATAATGTAAAATAACTCTTAATTGATTCCTAACTATAACAGGAATCAAATTTTACAAAAAAAACATTAAATGCACCTAAAAACAAGGAAATAATAACCCTAAACCTTAAATAACGTTTTTTACATAAAAAATATCAAAATTAAATAATTACGAAAATTAAATTGTAGATTCTGTCCTACGTCAAAAAGCTTTATACTGGTGCTTGTTAAATTACATATAGAGAATCACAGGATGAGGCAGAAGAAAATTCTATAAAATTAATAATTTGGCTATAGTTGGTGCATGCGACAATGTCAAGCAGAATATATATCATTATCATATAGAAACTTTTTAGTGTTGCATCAGAATAAGCATATTTCTGTGGAAAGTAAGTATCACTGAGATAGTGTTATTAGGATCTAGAGCAGCATTAATTGGTACACATTAGCAATTTAGCATACACACATGTACAGTGAGACACAGAATTGACTTTGCATGCACTTCAATCATGGATATGTAGCTTGCTAAATTGGAGTGTGAAAAACAATGTTGTAATCTTATAAGTTTGGACAAGGTGCTGGCAATGAATAATATAATATTTCATAATTTAAGTTCGCATAATTCACATTTAAAAATTGATGCAAAATGAAAATTTAGTTATATTTCAGCGTAAAACGACTATATAGTGAATGGAAATTCAACTTCAGACTTTGTCTTCACATCTAAAAGACAAGAATTAGGTTGTATCTTCTTCTTGTTAATTTCTAAGTTTGGATGACGAGAAACATTCTTGATGTAGACCAGTTGCAATTTATTTTTCTTTCACGATTCTCTTTCTTCCTAGCTACTAGTGGCTAGCTAGGCTGTTTTCTCAAAATATATTTGCGTGCACTTTTTATACTATTGAATGGATACAAAAGAAGAGTACAATGCTTGCATTGTTGAAGTCCAGTTCACGTAATTAGTAACATAAAATACTTAACATTTTGGACTCTATGCAGAGATTCTCGACAGAGATGGATCAAGAATCAAGATACCCTAGTTTGAAAAGGTGATCAAACAAAACGGACATAATTATTCAATAGTTGCTTTTTTATTTTTTTGAGAAACTTATTCAATAGTAGCTGATTGCTTAATAATTAAACTCAGCGTTGATTATAGTTTTACATTCTTTAAGATTTAAGAAGAAAAAACTATTTATTAATTTTGTAGAACGGTGACTTATTCAAGTCTTCAATATTTTAATATAATTTACTAGCTTTATCTGCTTCAATTATTCATACACATAATATAATGTGCACATTCATGCATTATGAGACTGGTTAGAGACAAGTACATTACACACAAAAAACACAATTCAACAGCAAAGGGTCCTAAAGGCAACTATCAAACACAATAATTGTCATTCGGATGAATGCAAATCCTAATAATTAAGGTGCCTTAATTAGTTAGTTGTCCCTCTTTGCCCTATGGGATAGAGCCTTATATCCGTGAAAAGGTCACTGCCTTATTACTATTATTATTATTTAAATGATATGTATATGTTAGCTTTTGACCATACTGATAGCATGACAAATGAAATTTAGAACTTTCAAATTTACAGTACGTCTTTAAGTTTATTAAGCCCACTACCCAAGTATCCCAAAAAGACATTTAGTTTGTTTCTTTAATTATATATGTAAAAATAATGTTACGTAACACTCACATCGCGTATAGGCTTACGCAATTGCTTCTCTCTTTATCACCTCCAATTCTCCACCGCAATCTCTCTAGGTGAGCTGTTGATCCGGAAGCCTTAGACATGCAAAATATGCAAAACTTTGCCAAGAATGGTTGGCCAAAGATATTATTGGGGCCACATAGGACTTGTAACTATCCGGTAAAAAGAGAATACCTTTTTTTATTTTATTTATTATTTATGATTAGAGCAAATTAATTCTCCTGTACCTTTCAAAAAAGATTGTCATGTTCTCTCACTCTCTCTTATGTAGCTAATATACAAATATATATTGGCGACCAATCCATTTGCCAAATAAGACAATTATCACGGGAGGTTCTCGAGCTAATCGACTATAATTTAAAGAAGAGAGATTACTATAAAGAAGATAATAATTTAAGTAATATATATATTATATGCAAGAAAACTATGAAAGCGCCGCATCTTAATTTTAATAGGTATAATATTTTAAAGATATTATGGATCAAGAGGTCCAAACTCATTAATCATTATATATATGTCTTTGTACTTATGGGACAAAGAAAGTAACATTAATCTTAATTATAGTGTAAGTACTACCGTTATTGGTTTGACTATTGAATATATCTTTGGATTCCTTTTTATTAAGTCTTTTTTTTGTGTGTGTGTGTGAGATAAATTCCTTGTATATAAAGGCTTGTCATTATAGAAATAGACCTTCAAAACCTAAGTTTAAATTAGGTTAATTTTTTGCGTTGGGTTTTCTAATGTCTCTCTAATGTAGGGAATATGATGAGCTGTTTGTGTATGGTTTAAAAACAATGAAAATGCTGAGTTGCTTAAAACACATTGATAGGTGGATAAGTACCTCTGCAAGAACTCACAATTCTAAATAGCACACAAAGGCTAACAATTCATTCACATACAAAAAACTAATATACAAAGAGCTTATATTCTACTACTTATACTAGTTGTTTGGCATTGGCAGCCTCTAAATGGTTGACAAGTGTCTAAATCTTATCGGCTAATACTTAAGAAATCATCTAACTAACTAACTAATTAGTTATAAGAGGATTATGATATATATATATATATATATATATTTATATATATATATATATATAGTGCTACTTGAAATTGCTTTGCATCAGGACCCTCCCTCTTAAGAAGCACTTGACCTCAAGTGCACTTGGTTGCCACAAGATTTGTATGAATTTCTAGCCTTCTAGGATGATGCAATTGCCTTGTTACGCCCTTGTATAATGAGTTTGCTGTTGTTGGCAGCACACCAAATGTTGCTGCTTCTACACAGCGAAGTCCCATACAACTGAAACTCAAATGTAGATGCATTTGCATTAGGAGGTGGTTGACCCTCCAATTTTAAAGCCTTCTTCATTTTGACCATTGGTTTGAGACTTGCTTTCCCCTTCTTTAGTTGCAATGAGTAGCGAAGCATTATCTTGTGCAAACTACGTGTGTTGCACCTTCCTCCTAAGATGGTTTGCCTATCATAGTTACATGATTATATGTCTACTTCTTCACAAAGAATGGAATAACAACCTCTTGACACTGTAATTTCATCTCCTTTATTTAAGCAAGACAGTTTTTGTTGATGCTTCAATTCTTGCTTGTTCAAAATCTCTTGTGACTCCATATTCTCATAACTACCTTTCTTAATCAACAAGTCACAAATTCTTCCTTCAATGAAGAAATTAATTGAAAATTTTACCTTTATGTTGTTTGTCTTCCTCCATTTCTTGCTTTGGAACTTGCAAGGCACTTGTTCCTAATGATAAATCTTTTTTCCTCAACAATAACATCTGCTTCTTCCATATACTAATCATAAATAGGTTCAGCCACATGTATCATGCTATCACTCATTGCTTTCCCTTCTTCACCAATCTGTTCTTCAATGTAATTATCAAAAATAGGCTGCCCCACGTCATGATCTTCTAACTCTTCAACTAGCAAATCTTGATCTTCGAACGCTTCTACTAGAAAGTCTTGATCTTCAAACACTTGAACTAGAAAGTCTTGATCTTCTATCTCTTCAACCACCAAGGTTTTACCCTTTGACAAAATAGGCTGGTTCTTGGCTGGTTCCTTGGAAGCCTTACTTGATTTAGCAAAATTTGATCTATTTTCAACCTTCTTGGTGAAGTTGAATGTTGCATCACCACTTTGAGCACTAATTCTAGAATTGAAAGGAGCTAATTGTGCCCCCTTGACTTGCTGATTCTTAATCGGCACTGCTCTATTGAAAGCTTCTAAAACAGTCCAACCATTGTGGAGGAAATGGACATCTTGGATTTGCACTTTATTGTAAAGGGTGTGGCTGTAGTTCTAAGCCAAGACTTGCTCTCTAAGCTTCTATTTCATCTTCTCTCAAGTATGAATCTTGGTTTTTGTAAGGTTGAATTTAATCAACCATTCTGTTGGCTTTATTCCGTGCCAATTTGCTTGTATTTCAGCACTTAGAAACCTTGTATTTAGGTGGGAATCATGTAAGGGTAGTGTGTGAGAGAGTGTGATGAAATGCTCAAGACTATGCAGTGAAGCAGGGTCTCACGACTGGATCTCGCAGGTGGCTCACGGCTTGCAAGCTGCCAGAAGATGCATACGAGTGAAGTATGCAGAGAAGCTGAACCGTCATGCCAGCTGTAGCACTATAGGACAAAAAGTCCAGACTGACCATTCAGTTAACTCGCGGCTTGAACTCACGACTCAGTCAAGTTGCGAGGCCAAGTCGCCAGCCAACTCTGTTTTGGAAAAACAGACTCTTCGCATTCCATTCTCACACTAGTATAAATACCCCTTATACCCACGAAATGTAGAGAGCTTCCAGAGAGAAACCCTAGAGAAAAACAAGATTGACTCATCCACAATCTTCATCTTTGTTTGTCCAAATTCCTCTACTCTCACCCTCTCCATTGTTACATCCTTGAGAGGTACATTAGCCAAAACCTTTTCTCACCATACCCATATCTGTGAGAAGGCTGTTTGGTGCTTGGGAAGCAGTTAGGAAAGGACTAATTGATATTGGTTGATGCTATGGGCTATAGCGGAATTCGGTAAGCTAAAGAAGACAAAAGTTCGGCGTAACCTCGTTGGAGCAAGAAGCTTGGAGGGCTTAGGTATATTGGGTAGATTAGGCTTGGAGGGTCTTCTGCTGTTCATGTATCTCAACTTCATTCTTTAGTGGATTATTGACCGCTTGGAGGGCGGCAAAGAGGTTTTACGCCGAGGACTTCGGTTTCCTATTCGATAACACATCGCTGTGTTATCTTTGTGTTTGCATCTCTCTTCCCTTAATATTTGCCATTTAATTTCTGCTGTGGTTGTGATATTATTTGGTTTAGATTGTTTTATCAATTCTGTTTTAGCTATTTATCATATTCCACACATATATTGTTTGATAATTAGCTTGAATTGGTAATTTGTAAATTAGGGGTCTAAACGTTTAAGGTGTTTTACACATTATTTGAATGCATTAGGCTGGAGGCTGCCAAATCCACGTGGGATAAGGCAGTCCTCGCGGCGTCTAATGCAAATAGCAAAACACTTAACGCTATTTTTTGTGGTGTATCTCCAGATGAGTTCCACAGGATATCTCACATTTCTATTGCCAAGAAGGCGTGGGAAATATTGGAGACCACGTATGAAGGCACGAAGAAAGTGAAGGACACTAAATTGTAGATGCTAGCCACTCGATTTGAAAAGCTGAAAATGAGCGAGGACGAGTCATTTGACTCTTTTTATAGCAAGCTGAATGAGGTGGTTATTGGCAAGTTCAATTTGGGTGAGAAAACAGAGGACTCAAAGGTTGTAAGGAAAATCCTTCAATCATTGCCGGAAAGCTTCCATGCAAAAGTTACAGCTATTGAAGAGAGTAAGGATCTTGATGATATCAAGGTTCAAGAATTAATTGGCTCACTTCAAACATATGAGCTGTCATTGCCATCACAAAGGAAGAGCAAATCCCTTGCTCTAAAGACGATCAATGAGAGGGTAGAAACTCACGACTCATCGGATGAGGATGTTGTTGATAAAGATGTGGCATATCTTGTGAAGAATTTCCGAAAGTTCTTGAAATTCAAGAAAAATGGAAAGTTTGCTGAGAAGGGAAAATTCCTAAATTTCGGAAAGGAGAAAAAGGATTTCAAGAGAAAAGATGGAAAGGACTCTCAATCCTCTCAAGGAATCACATGCTTTGAATGCAACGGATATGGACATTTCAAGAAAGAGTGTCCCAATTATTTGAAAGCGAAGGGCAAGGTGTATGCCACTACTCTTAGTGATTCCGATTCCTCGGATTCAGATTCAGACGAAAGCTGTGATGGAGAAGGAAACTTCTCTGCATTCATGACCATTGATCATGTGGAATCTTCAGATGATTTGAGTATGCTAGTGGAAGAGCTTGGTGAGCACATTGAATTGGAGTCAATTGGGATAGTTGAGAAATCTGATGATGAGGAAGAAGATGAAACAGTGGGACTTCAAGAGACCTACAATTCCCTCATTGAGAAGACCGGTGAATATGCAAAAGTGGCTAACGCAGCCATTAAAAAGATGAAGAGGGCAAAGGAAGATTATAGAAGTCTTCTCGTGTGATACAAGGAGACCAAATGTGAAATGGAGACGCTGAACGGAGAGTTAACAGAAGCGTATTCAAAAATCAAATTCCTTGAGCATGAGGTGGTTCAAGCCAATGCTAAAGTAGACCGAGTCTTTTCACAGAAGCTTGATGAAATGTTTGCTCATCAAAAACCATTCTCCGACAGAGGCGGATTGGGATACATCGGAGAGAGCAGTTCAGCTGTTAATATATCCAAGGAAATGAAGTTTGTGAAAGCTAAAGAATCGAAGGTAGCTACCACAAATGCTAAGAAAGTGAAGCCAGAGAAGAAGAATGTGACTGACCAACGGTTTATGACTAAGCCTCCTAGACAACCAGTGGTCAAACCTAAGGGTAAAGGGAACTTACTCCCAAAGTCACAAATAGGTCCGAGAATTCAACACTTCTACGATCACTGTGGAATTCAAGGTCACACTAGACCCAATTGTCATAAGCTGCAAGCATTGAAGAATTCAGGTGCTAAAAGGTCAAGAGGACCAAGAAATGACAAAAGGAATTGGTCTGTTGAGCAATCAAGATGCCGAGATGGTGATTCCGGAGTGATGGATGTGATGAAGATGATTGATGCATTCACCACTTGTTTGGAAAGTTTCAACAGAAGGTTTGAAAGCCACAACACTCGTACCCAATCCCATAGGGATATCACCTCAAACGCACGTGACGTGTGGGTGAAGAGGGGTACTCATGCATAAGCATTACAACATATCTATGCATCAATACTTCCTATGTTTTGTGACTTTGCTTGGTTGTATGCTTTTTGTTGTGATGTTAGCATGATTTGAAAATGTGTGTTTATTTGCATTTGCTTTATTTGTTTTTACATTGTTGTCTTTGATCAATCTTTTCTTGCTTTTATGTCAAAAATCCAAAAACACATAAAAAGTAGAAAATCCAAAAAGCTTGATCGACATTATTGTGTTTTGTCACAAGCATATTTTGCCTTGTACCTTTATACTAATGGCTTTGTGCATCTACGAGCGTAGCTTGTTCTTTATGCACTCTTATCATTGTGAGAAAACTCTTGACATCTATGTGATTGTTGTAAATCGATCTTCAAACTTGTCATGAATGATTAGTCGATGGTTTTGTTGATCTTGAGACATGCATAGACTTGTGCCTATATATCTTCCCACTATTTTATTTTATTGTTTTTGCTTAAAGAGCTCAACAAATGTAAATCTCCAAATGAAAAGAGATAATGAGCTGTAAAAGCCTGTCGCACGTACTAGTATTTGACTAGGAAAAAGGGAAAGCGACTTAAGATAAAATGTATGATGCCCAAAAAGCCAAAGGCTTAATCATCAAATTGAAATATTAAAAATTTCAAGCATCGATCTTTAAATGAGATGTATTGATTCAAAAAGATCAAATTCAAGCATCAACCATTCTATTGGCTTTATTCCATACCAATTTGCTTGTATTTCAGCACTTAGAAACCCTGTATTTTGGTGGGAATCATGTAAGGATAGTGTGTGAGAGAGTGTGAAGAAATGCTCAAGACTGTGCAGTGAAGCAGGGACTCGCGACTGGATCTTGCGGGTGGCTCGCGGCTTGCAAGCCGCCAGAAGATGCACACGAGTGAAGCATGCAGAGAAGCTGAACCGTCATGCCAACTGTAGCACTACAGGACAAAAAGTCCAGACTGGCCATTCAGTTAGCTCACGGCTTGAACTCGCGACTCAGTCAAGTCGCGAGGCTAAGTCGCCACCCAACTCTGTTTTGGAAAAACTGACTCTTCACATTCCATTCTCACACTAGTATAAATACCCCTTCTACCCACGAAATGTAGAGAGCTTTCAGAGAGAATTTTGAGAGAGAAACCCTAGAGAAAAACAAGATTAACTCATCCACAATCTTCATCTTTGTTTGTCCAAATTCCTCTACTCTCACCTTCTCCATTGTTACATCCTTGAGAGGAACATTAGCCAAAACCTTTTCTCACCATACCCATATCTGTGAGAAGGCTGTTTGGTGCTTGGGAAGCAGTTAGGAAGGGACCAATTGATATTGGTTGATGCTATGGGCTATAGCGGAATCCAGTAAGCTAAAGAAGACAAATGTTTGGCGTAATCTCGTTGGAGCAAGAAGCTTGGAGGGCTTAGGTACACTGGGTAGATTAGGCTTGGAGGGTCTTCCGCTGTTCATGTATCCCAACTTTATTCTTTAGTGGATTATTGACCGCTTGGAGGGCGGCAGAGAGGTTTTATGACGAGGACTTCAGTTTCCTCTTCGATAACACATCGCTGTGTTGTCTTTGTGTTTGCATCTCTCTTCCCTTAATCTTTGCCATTTAATTTTTGCTGTGGTTGTGATATTATTTGGTTTAGATTGTTTTATAAATTTCGTTTTAGCTATTTATCATATTTCGCACATATGTTGTTTGATAATTAGCTTGAATTGGTAATTTGTAAATTGAGGGTCTAAACGTTCAAGATGTTTTACACACTATTTGAACATTCAATTTTTCCTTTCCTCAATTTTTCAATCTTCATCTTCTCCCACCAAGATCTTGCCTTGCCTCTCAAATTGGATGCTTCCAATTTAACTTTCTTGGATTTTAGAATATCGTAACAAGCAAAGATCTCCTCAACTTGATCAAGACAATCCACAAACTCCTCATGATCCAAGCTTCCATCAAATTTAAGGAATTTAATCTTAAATCTTGATTCTTAATTTTGGTTTGGCATCTTTGGTTGAACTATCACAGGATTGCAATTATGCCACTCTTGTTTTTGCTTAGGAATATGAACAAAGAATTGCTCATAATCCCCCCCTCCCCCCCCCCCCATTTGAAGTTGCACTTCCAGCAACATCATGTTGATTGTGTTGTTGTTTCCTATCTCTTCTCAATTGTTCAGTCAAGGCTTGTAATTTCCTTCTCAACAATTCCACTTCAGCTTCTAAGCCATTTTGAACCCTTCTATACCTTGGTCCATTGGTTGCAATATCATCTTCCTCTACTATAAGAACAACTTGCTTCTTGCCCTTATCCTTCATTGTCTTCTCAAACACCATAGCTTCTTGCTACTACAAACTAATTACTAGTACCTATGAAGGCTTTGGTTTTGGTAAGAGAGGTATTTTAGGCTAGGAAAAGTAATCAAGATTGAATCTTGATAGGTTCTTGGTCAGAAAATGAAGAAACAAATTGCAAACGAACTTGAATCCTAAGGATCTCAAGCTTTGATACCAAACTAATGTAGGGAATATGATGGGTTGTTTGTGTATGGTTTAGAAACAATCAAAGGGCTAAGTTGCTTAGAACACATTGATAGGTGGATAAGTAATTTTGTAAGAACACAGTTCCAAATAGCACACAAAGACTAACAATTTATTCACATACAAAAAACTAATTTACAAAGAGCTTACATTCTACTACTTATAGTTGTTTGGTATATTGGCAGTCTTTAGATGGTTGACAAGTGTCTAAATCCTATTGGCTGATGCTTAAGAAATCATTTAACTAACTAATCAATTAGTTATAAGAGGATTAGGATATAGCCTCTTGAAATTGCCCTGCATCATTCTTTGTCCATCACATTCAATCTCTCGACAACAATTCTTACATAATCTTTTTTTTTTTCTTCTACATTTTGAAATTTTATAACAATTTAATATACGCATGGATTCTTAGAGAAAAGATAACAAGATTGAATTAAGTGTTTTTTTTTCTTATAAAAGAAACATGCACTATATTTCTATCCATGTAAGCATTGTTTTTCCTTATTTAAATCCAAGGAAAAAAAGATAATTTATTTTACTCTACAAATTTAAACAAAATTTAGAAGATAAACGTATTTATTTCATACATCCATTCAACTTATTTATAATACCTCATTTTTTAAAACATTAAGAAATACCATCTAGTTACTATATGATTAGGGAAGGTTTGAATCTTGAATATTTTAGAAATACTAAGATATGGTGTCAACCAATTGAGTTGACCAATTGAGTTGCAAGACTCTTAATAGTTAATAATCATAATCTAATTATATTAGAAATATGTGGTTAAAATGATTAAATTTACTATATTTCAATAACTTAAACTTTTGGAACAATCGGTAATTTAACATGATATCAAAACATGAGATTCTATCAATAATTTAACATATATATATATATTTTAAACTCTTTTAAATTAAAGTTTAAAGAAAATTTAATTAGAATCAAAATTGGATTTTGCTTTTGTTAGCTTTCCATACAAATTAAATTGTTTAGATTTTTATTATTATTTTTTCTCTGAACTAATGAGCATATTTTTTATACTGTTTTTATTTAAATATTTTGTATGCAAAGATATTGAAATTAACAAACTGTAATTGAGCTGAACGATCTCATGCACCTATCTCCATTCAATTTAGGAGATACTATTTGACTAATTTATTATTTTATTTTGTGTTATATTTAGTAGAATTTCACAGACAATAATTGTGAATAAATATTGTATATATAGTATTTAATAGTGATTTTCAAAATTATATACGTAATAACAATGTAATGAGAAACTTGGCGTAACCAATATCATGAAAATTGCAAGGAAAAACTATTTTAGTACCTCTAAATGTTCTGGTTGAACTATGTCCAATATTTTTAATAACTCAAAGCCGACCTTTTCGTTTCAAGACAGAGCACTGAGTCTGAGCGTGCGAGTGCGATAGCTTACTTTACAAGTCAGCATGGAACCGTCAAAACTTGGCCGTGAAAAAGCAATAGTTTTCATTCTTTGAGCAAGTTTTTGTTTTGTTTTTGATCATTTCAAGTTTGACCCAAAGATTTGAGAGAGAGAGAGAGAGAGAGAGAGAGAGAGAGACATATTATTAGAGCCACTGACCCCGAGTCATATCTTTTGGGTCAACCCAAATGTGTGTACTGGATTTAGTGATTTTTTTACGTGTGGTACAATAATACAATTTAGTGGACTTTCAAATCAAAAATAATCTTGCTTTCTTTCTACCAAAAAAGAAATAATAATCTTGCTTTCTGTTTTAGGAAAAACCAAAACCAAAATTGCTTTTGTTTTCTCTTCCACTATAAAGTAACATTTGAGAGGCTGGAAATCAAATAGTGGACTCCAATTTATGGAGTAATTGATTAACTCCAAGAATTGACGCATCTTTCTAATTTGACATAGTATAGTTTTGCATGTGAGTATGTGAGTCAGTGACACATTTTGTCTGGTGAGTACAAACTTTTTCCCTTTTTGGTACAGTTTTGACCACTAAAATCTAAAATCTAGATGATTTAGAGGCAAAATTTTGGAATTGAAATCTTTTGAGACTAATATGAAAAACATAAAAGGTGGGAGGGGGTAGAAATTTGTGACCTCAAGAGAGGATAAGATGAAAGTTCAAATAGCGTATAAAACACTATGAACGTTTAAACCCCCAATATCCAAAATATCAATTCAAACTTATTATCAAACAATTTATGTGCAGAATATGAACATAAGCATATAACAGAATTGATAAACAATATAAACCAAATAAAATCACATTCACAGCATAAATTAAATGGCAAAGATTAAGGGAAGAGAGATGCAAACACAAGGACAACACAACGATGTGTTATCGAAGAGGAAACCGAAGTTCTCGGCGTAAAACCTTTCCGCCGCCTTCCAAGCGGTAAATAATCCACTAAAGAATGTAGTTGGGATATATGAACAGCAGAAGACCCTCCAAGCCTAATCTACCCAGTGTACCTAAGCCCTCCAAGCTCCTACTCCAACGAAGTTACGCCGAACCTATTTCTTCTTTAACTTACCGGATTCCGCTATAGCCCATAGCATCAACCAATAACCATTGGTCCCTTCCTAACTGCTTCCCAAAGCACCAAAAAGCCTTCTCACAGATGTGGGTATGGTGAGAAAAGGATTTGGCTAAAAACCTCTCAAGGATGTAACAATGGAGAAGGTGAGAGTAGAGGAATTTGAATAGTCTCTATGTAAAGATTGTGGATGAGTCAATCTTGTATTTCTCTAGGATTTCTCTCTCAAAATTCTCTCTAGAAGCTCTCTACATTTCGTGGGTATAAGGGGTATTTATACTAGTGTGAGAATGGAATGCGAAGAGTAAGTTTTTCCCAAACAGGGTGTCTTGGCGACTTGGCCTCGCGACTTGACTGAGTCGCAAGTTCAAGCCGTGAGATAATTGCTTGGCCAGCCTGGGACTTTTGTCCTATAGTGCAACAGCTGGCGTGACTCTTTAGCTCCCCTACATGCTTCACTCGTGTGCATCATCTGGCGGCTTGCAAGCCGCGAGATCCAGTCGCGAGTCCCTGCTTCACTGCACAATCTTGAGCATTTCTTCACACTCTCTCATACACTACCCTTACATGATTCCCACCTAAATACAGGGTTTCTAAGTGTTGAATTACAAGCAAATTGGCACGGAATAAAGTCAACAGAATGGTTGATTAAATTCAACCTTACAATCTCCCCCTTTGGCTATTCCGTGACAAAACCCTAAAACAAACTCTAGACTTAACATGTGAGTTGGGAACAGTTGAACATAACTCACTCACACTTAACTCTAGAATCTGTGTAGCTCTTGAACCATAAGAACAAGTATCTCCTGAAACACAACAACACAATATGATCATTGTATACAGAAAACTTGTAATTCATGTGGAGCAAGCACAATGTGATCAAGCAAAATGGAATATAAGCAATAAACCATGGCTTGACCAAAAAGGAACAATCACTATAAATAGTGACCATAATGCTCATTCACACAAGGAATGAACATTCGGACATGCAAGCTAATAAGCTTAATGCAAAATATCATTTGCATGTCCAACTCTCAACCAATGCAACAACTAAAGGTAATTGCATTAAGGATATAAAATCCAACAAATGGCACAAGAGTGAAAGTACTTAAAGAAAATGCATAACATTTAACAACAAGTAGAAGGCTACAAAGCAAAGGTACAACTACATGTACTGTAAATAACTTAAATATATATACCAAAATACCGCAAAAGCTTTTAAAAAAACATAATCACCAAAGCATTGTAACCATGACCAAGAGTATATATAAACTATAAGCAGATAACTGTTCTGAAAGAAAACTAAAACTAGTCAAAAGTTAGGCTATTAAAAGGTATGTGTGAGTGTATGTATCAGCATCTTCTGCTTGAGCACACAACTCCCCCTTTCACTATGCACTATTCCCTTTGTGTTGCTCTCCCCATTTCACTGTGCTCTCCCTCTTTTTGGCACGAATAGCTAAAGGCTGTCCTCTAGCTTTTGCTGAATAGCATCTAACTGTGTCTCCATTGATGTGAGACGCATTTGGACTTGATTGTTGGTGGAGTAGAGAACTTTTTCAAGTCTGGCAATACGCAGATTCAAACTCTCAAACAAAGTACCCAACCTATCAGTTTGAGGACCAGATTGTTCTTGCAGAGTGCTGGTCGTCTGTAACTCAGGAGTGAAAGGAGAAACGGTATCGGTATGCATAGGTGTAGCTGAATCATGACCAGATGGAGTGGCATAGGTGAATTGTTCACTCTTAGGTTCTTTAGAAGAGTGACTTTTGCTGGCTTGAAGGGAAAACATGGATAAAGGACGAAGACGAACCATTTTCTTCCCATCTGTTGGTGGACTTACCCCTTCAAGGATCATGATCTTCATGACAAGACTACAAAAAGGAATACATGTTCGAGCTGCTAATCGAGCCGCTGTCTTCCCAATGGTCTGAAAAATGTGGGCACATATGTCAATTGGAGCTTCGGTGATAAGATCACATAGGAATTGCGCTCTTCCAAGGTTGATGAATGTAGTGTTCGAGAGTGGATAGAGATTGAAGAACATGATCAATTTGAGAGTCGTTAGTTTAGGTGCAAACTTTGAAGTTTCTATAGATGTGCCTTTGCTTGAGACCTCATGATCAGGCTCGAGAACTTGAAGAATATCTTGTACTTGAAGCTGTCTATCATCATACGGAGTGAGGTCTACATTTGCTGGTCTAGTGATGTGAAGGACCTTTGCAATGTAGTCGGGATTGATGGTGAATTCTTTTCCTCGTACCCAACACTTCAACTCAACTCCGGTATATCAAGCATTTGAATAGAATTCCTTTACCAATTCATCAATCGGGTCCTCGAAGTTCCTGAACAGATTAGCCCAATCTTTTGCTTCAAATATCTTGGGGATAAATGTAGTTCCCAAGGTATCAAATTTAACCACTCGTTCCACCACAGTAGGAGCTTTCACAAAAATGCTGGAATGTGTTTGTGAATCGAGAGGAGTCCTGAATCTCTCATTGTTTGAGTCTTGAGACGAACGGCGAGTCCATTTCGAAACAGGGGATGATGGAACATCAGTCACAGGCTCTTTTCCTCGAGAGGAATGACGAGACATCTGCAAAAGAACATACACACAGCAGAGAACCAAGTACAGAACCACAAGACACAAACATCAACTTGATTAGATCCAAGTTAGTCAAAGGATTGAATACACATTGATATTCAGAGAGATATATCAACCACAGAACATGAACCAAGTTAGCAGCATATAAACCTGAGAAACACTAGTGCAATGTGTATAACTGGTGACAAAATATGATGAATGTGCATGCACAGCAGAGAACAGTGCAATCTATGAACACCACAGAGTTACAAGTAACTGTTATTGAGACAATCTACTATGAATATGGCATGCACAACACAACACAGGCAAGATACACAACCCAACAATGGGAATCAGCCATGAAACTAAGCAAAACAGGCATCAGATTAACAACTCCAATAGAACCCATATAAAAAAACTCAACACACATGAACCCAACCCATATCCAAATCATCTTATATCCCAAATCTCAATAACAACTCAAAAATCCAAGAAATCAAGGCAAGAAATATGAAATATTGAGAGAAAATAAGAAAACCCATACCTTTTTCTTGAAGATTAAAGTTGAAGAGATGATGAAAATGGTGGTTTTTGTGTGAAACACGGTGGGTTTGTGAGAGAGAAGACAATGAACAGTCAAAATGTTCGAGGGAAAACTAAAAAGTTTTAAAATAAAACTGTCCTTAAAACGCAAAACATGCGTTTTTCGCGACTGAATCAAGTCGCGTGCAAGTCGCCAGGTCAAGCCGCCAAACACCTTAGAGACAAAATATTGAAAATTTGTCTAGGTGTTTTTCGCGACTAGAAGTTCTACCCGCGAGAAAGTCGCGAAGGGAGTTGTGAAAATTTTTGTGTAACCTTTGCGATTAGAGCTTCCACCCGCGAACAAGTCGCTAGTATAAGTTGCGAGAAACTTAAAAACTCAGATTTTGAAAAATTTTCTAAGTATTTTTCGCGACTGGGACTTTGACCCGCCAGTGAGTCGCGAAAACCTTCTGTGTAACCCTCGTGACTGGGGCATGCGACTGGCTTAACCCGCGATCAAGTCGCCAAAACAGGGCAACACTGTTTTTGAATTTTTGAAATTTGTGCAAAAACAAAAGACTTTTCAAAAACAAATTAAAACACTCAAAAATATTTTTGTGTTTGATCAACAAAAATTGAGCATGTGAAAACATATTTAATCAAGTACAATCACATAAATGAATAAGGCATTCATTGAGCATAAACATGTGTGATGTGTGTGGGTACCAAAGATGAGATAGTCCTTACTCTATTGTGAAGCTTTAATGATCAATTCAACCAAGGCATACACAATTAGCACTAGGAAAAGTGACCTATCTCAATTATAGAAGTATGCATATATGACCTCCCACATAAACTTGAATACATAATATGAAGCTTTTCATTTGGCTCCATTCACATCATAACATTTGATTTTTTTGAATCTATACATCTTATTCAGAGATCGATGCCTGAAATTTTTAATATTTCAATTTGATGATTAAACATTTGGCTTTTTGGGCATCATACATTTTATTTTAAGTCGCTTTCCCTTTTTCCTAGTCAAATACTAGTATGTGCGACAGGCTTTTGCGGCTCATTATCTCTTTTCATTTGGAGATTTACATTTGTTGATCTCTTTAAGCAAAAACAATAAAATAAAAGAGTGGGAAGATATATAGGTACAAGTCTATGCATGTCTCAAGATCAACAAGACCATTGACTAATCATTCACGACAAGTTTGAAGATCTATTTACAACAATCACATAGATGTCAAGACTTCTCCCACAGTGATATGAGTGCATAGGGAAAAGGCTACGCTCGTAAATGTACAAAACCATTAGTACAAAGGTACAAGGCAAAACATGCTTGTGACAATACACAAAAATGTCGATCAAGCTTTTTAGATTTTCTATTTTTTATGTTTTTTTGGATTTTTGACATAAAAGCAAGAAAAGATTGATCAAAACAACAATGTAAAAACATTTAAAGCAAAAGCAAATAATCAAAACAATTTTCAATTCAAGCTAGCAGCAACGCATAACCAAGCATAGTCACAAAACATTGGAAGTATTAATGCATGGACATGTTGTAATGCTTATGCATGAGTACCCATCTTCACCCACACGTCACGTGTGTTTGGGGTGATATCCGTATAGGATTGGGTACGAGAGTTAGGACTTTCAAACCTTCTAGTAAAGCTTTCCAAGCAAGTGGTGAATGCACCGATCATCTTCATCACATCCATCACACCGGAATCACCTCGGTCTCTTGATTGCTCAACAACCCAATTTCTTTTGTCATTTCTTGGTCCTCTTGGCCTTTGAGCACCTGAATTCTTCAATGCTTGCAGCTAATGGCAATTGGGTCTGGTATGACCTTGAAGTCCACAGTGATGGCAGAAGTGTTGAGTTCTCGGACCTTTTTGTGACTTTGGGAGTGAGTTCCCTTCATCCTTAGGTTTGACCACTGATTGTTTAGGAGGCTTAGTCATAAACCGTTGGACAGTCACATCCTTCTTCTTCTCCAACTTCACTTTCTTAGCATTTGTGGTAGCCCTCTTCGATTCTTTGGCTTTCACAAACTTCATTTCCTTGTATTTATTTTTAGCCGAACTGCTTTCTCCGGTGTATCCCAATCCACCTTTGTCGGAAAATGGTTTTTGATGAGCAAGCATTTCATCAAGCTTCTAAGAGGAGACTCGGTCTACTTTAGCATTGGTTTAAACCACCTCATGCTCAATGAATTTGATTTTTGAATAAGCTTCGGTTAGCTCACCATTTAGCGTTTCAATCTCACACTTGGCCTCCTTATATCTTACTAGGAGACTTCTATAGTCTTCCTCCGCTTTCTTCATCTTCTTCACAGCTGCCTTGGCTACCCTTGCATACTCTCCTGACTTCTCAAGGAGTGAGTTGTAATTCTCTTGAAGACCGGCTGCATCTTCATCTTCTTCAGCATCCGATTCTTCTGCAATTCCCATGGATTCCTCATCACTATGCTCCCTAAGTTCTTGCACAAGCAAATTCAAGTCGTTCGAATACTCAACATGAGCAATAGTCATAAATGCTGAGAAATTCCCTTCTTCATCACAACTATCCTTCGAATCAGAGCTGGAAGAATTTGAGTCACTGAGAGTGGTTGCATATGCCTTGCCTTTCGATCTTAAGTAATTAGGACATTCCTTTTGGAAATGGCCATGTCCATTACATTCAAAACAAGTGACTCCTTGATTAGATTGGGACTCCTTCCTGTCTCTCTTTTTGAAGTCCTTCTTCTCCTTTCCGGAACTTGTAAATTTCCCTTTGTCACCAAATTTCCCACTGTTCTTGAACTTCAAAAATTTGCGGAAATTTTTTGCAAGGTAAGCAACATCTTTCTTGACAACATCCTTATCTGATGAGTCGTGTGCTTCTACTCTTTCATTTATGGTCTTAAGAGCAAGAGATTTGCTCTTCCTTTGAGTAGGCAACGACAATTCATAAGTCTGAAGCGAGCCAACTAGTTCTTGGACTTTGATATCATCAAGATCCTTGCTCTCTTCAATCGCCGTCACCTTGGCACGGAAGCTTTCTGGCAATGACCGAAGGATCTTCCTTACTACCTTGGAATCCTCCGTTTTCTCTCCCAAATTAAACTTGCTGATGACAACTTCATTCAACTTACTATAGAAAGAGTCAAAAGACTCGTCCTCACTCATTCTGATCTCCTCAAATCGGGTGGTCAGCATCTGTAGTTTCGTGTCTTTTACTTTCTTCTTTCCCTCATACATGGTCTCTAATATCTGCCACGCCTCCTTGGTAATAGAAATGTGAGATATCCTGTGGAACTCATCTGGAGATACACCACAAAAAATAGCGTTAAGTGCTTTGCTATTTGCATTAGACGCCGCGAGGGCTGCCTTATCCCATATGGATTTGGCAGCCTCTAGCCTAGTCCATCCAATATCCACTGCATCCCAAACGGTTTCATCCATTGAACACAAAAATGCCCTCATCCTGACTTTCCAAAAGGCATAGTTGCTACCATCAAAATATGGTGGAGCATTTAAAGATTGAGACCGGTCCATCTCAAACGGGGTCAATTATCGCACTAAGGTAATTAAACCACAGCAAGTGCACCCGCTTTGATACCAATTGAAAGTTCAAATAGCGTATAAAACACTATGAACGTTTAGACCCCCAATATCCAAAATATCAATTCAAGCTTATTATCAAACAATTTATGTGCAGAATATGAACATAAGCATATAACAGAATTGATAAACAATCTAAACCAAATATAATTACATCCACAACAGAAATTAAATGGCAAAGATTAAGGGAAGAGAAATGCAAACACAAGGACAACACAACGATGTGTTATCGAAGAGGAAACCGAAGTTCTCGGCGTAAAACCTCTCCGCCGCCCTCCAAGCGGTAAATAATTCACTAAAGAATATAGTTGGGATACATGAACAACAAAAGACCCTCCAAGCCTAATCTACCCAGTGTACCTAAGCCCTTCAAGCTCCTACCCCAACGAGGTTATGCAGAACCTATTTCTTCTTTAGCTTACCGGATTTGGCTATAGCCTATAGCATCAACCAATAACCATTGGTCCCTTCCTAACTGCTTCCCAAAACACCAAAAAGCCTTCTCACAGATGTGGGTATGGTGAGAAAAATATTTGGCTAAGAACCTCTCAAGCATGTAACAATAGAGAGGGTGAGAGTAGAGGAATTTGAAGAGTCTCTATGTAAAGATTGTGGATGAGTCAATATTGTTTTTCTCTAGGGTTTCTCTCTCAAAATTCTCTCTGGAAGCTCTCTACATTTCGTGGGTATAAGGGGTATTTATATTGGTGTGAGAATGGAATGCGAAGAGTCAGTTTTTCCCAAACAGGATGTCTTGGCGACTTGATTGAGTCGCGAGTTCAAGCCGCGAGATAACTGCCTGGCCAGCCTGGGACTTTTGTCTTGTAGTGCAACAGCTGGCGTGACTCTTCAGCTCCCCTGTATGCTTCACTCGTGTGCATCATCTGGTGGCTTGCAAGCCGCGAGCCACCCGCGAGATCCAGTCGCGAGTCTCTGCTTCACTGCAAAATCTTGAGCATTTCTTCACACTCTCTCACACACTACCCTTACATGATTCCCACCTAAATACAGGGTTTCTAAGTGCTGAATTACAAGCAAATTGGCACGGAATAAAGCCAACAGAATGGTTGATTAAATTCAACCTTACATAAAATTTTTAGAAAGGGGGGGGGGGTGGGGGGAAGAGTTTATACATGGTTCAACTTTGTGGTCTATAGGTAAGGGACAGACACCTAAAAAGTTATATTTTTTCCATATACTTTTCTTAATAACACATTACAATGAAATCCATATTTATAATAAGGATTACAAATAAAATTCAATCATAATTTGAATGTGAATTGAAGATTTAGTGCTAGAGAAAATCATTGAGCAATCAATCCCTTTATTTAATAACATACCCCATGATTTTCTCTACAATCAATGCCTTGATTTAGTTTTACACATCATTTGTTTAGTTGTAAAATATTTTCTAAAATCATTTCCAGTATATGTGGGTGTTTGTTTCATTGTAAAATCATGGTCAAACTTGAAAATAATTTTCGTTGATCGAAAAACACACAAAAATGTGGTAAAATGTTTTACACATTTTTTTCTTCGTAAACCAATTTTCAAAACCACGCGTAACAACCCCCGCCCCCCCCCCCCCCTCCCAAACACTCTTCTCTCTTTTCTCGCACAACCACCCTCCCTTTCTTTATTAGAGCTTCAATAACTTGATCAGATGACGGAGCTTGGAAGACAATGTCGTGGAGGAGGATGATCCTGACTCAGACCATCTCGATGGTGAAAATTTCTACATTTTATGTCACGTCAAACATAAAATAAAAAAATAAAAAAAAAGATTCCTAGAGTGCTTTCAAGAGTGTAATCAATCATAGAAAAAAAATATATCGGTTGGGGTCAAATTATGATATTGATGTAAATAGTCTAGCACAAATTTAAAGAGTGCACACACACACAACAGAGAGAGATTACGTATTGTGGAAAAAAAAAAGGCGTTAAATTTTTAATAGTAACAAACGTCATCACTCATTTCTTGTATACAAAGCTCCCAATTTTGATATATATGTTCATTCAAAAATCTTTGAAGAAGACTTATCATATCATACTAAACTCTAATAAATACACAAAAAGTTTTATTTTGCTTACATGTAAAAGAACCTAACATCTCCTTCAAAGTAATGTATACAACAATACTTTTTTTTATAGATTACATATATTCTTTTGTTACAATGGTAACAATGTGTGTTATAATTTTACTTAATTTAGGATATAATTGATACTCCGGTTATAATAATATTTTTTATAGTCACTCGTATCTTTGGTTTGAATTCTATTTCTTACTATTTATTTATCTCCAAAAAAAAAAAAATACTTATTTTAACTTTAAGACTTCATTTAAGCAAAAAGCTTTGTGGAAACTGGGGCTTTAAAAAAAAAAAAAAAAAAAAATTAAATTCCATATTTTACCATTGCCTAGGTGGGCCTTGAACTTGTATTAAGTAGTTAGGAGGGAAATTCGCCTCTCAAGCCAATGTGAGAGAGAGAGAGACAGAGAGTAGGGAAGGGAAATATATATCAAATATTGCCCACGAATCTGGTTCAAGAAAGAGATTTGAAATGAGTGCATTATTGGCTTATTGCGTACTTTCATATATAGTGGAATACAAAGATAATTTCAGAACTAATTTTGTCTTGTGGCACAAATTTTGTTTTATGGAATTGACATCAACATATATAGTTAGGCATAGTTAGGTTTGATTCTGAAAATTAATCAACACAAATTCTGGTCATTCAGAGTCCTCTATTTGGTAGGACATTTCTGCTCATTACCATGAATTAAACGTTACAAACCACCAGCATGTTATTACACCTGTCAAGCTCAGAATTGCTGCAAAATCATCCAATAGCATGACACCACGTTACAATTAATTAGGGCATGCAACAAAATCCCACCCCCCAACTTTATGTTAAGCAATTAAGCAATTTTGCCCTCTCTTTTTGCTTTGATTTGAGCTAATTAGTGAGAGAATGAACCAAAAAAATCACAAGGTGGGCAGCTGAAAATTTTGTAGTATATAATACTATTAAGAAGTTTTTGCAAACTGCAAACGTGTCCTCTTTCTTGTACGTGGGAGTTGGGACCCTCAAAGCACTCAAATTCTAAAAAGCACTCATATTTTAGAGAACAATACCACACGTACTATATCCTCCAACTTTATATAAAGCCATAGACATAGTAGTCACCCCCATCTCCAGTCTAAGCTTAAGAACCTCCTCCTCTATCACCACCATTAAAACCACCACCACCACCATCATTTCTCTCAGTCTAGCACAACTATTCCTCCAAATTTGGCACAAAAACCTCCTATTACACCAGCAAAAGGCATCAACAATTTAGTGTCATACATACATACATACATACATAGTATCCAAAACTTGTACCAAACAATATTTTTGTACACCCACTAGTGCAATAATCATGGGTAACGCTGACTACGTGTACCCTTCAAACGTGGAGTGCTCTCACCGTGTAGCGATTCCACCACCACAACCCTTTGTCAAGTCATTGAAGTACTCTCTCAAAGAGACTTTCTTTCCTGATGACCCATTGAGACAGTTCAAGAACCAACCACCCTCAAGAAAAGTCATACTAGGACTTCAATACTTCTTGCCATTTCTAGAATGGGCGCCTCGTTATACTTTAGAGTTCTTGAAAGCTGACCTTATTGCTGGGATCACCATTGCTAGCTTGGCAATCCCTCAGGGGATTAGTTATGCTAAGCTAGCCAACTTGCCTCCAATTCTTGGCCTATGTGAGTGCTAGAAATTTGAGCTTAAAACATAAAAGAATAATTTTAGTATATACATTATGAATAACTTTTTAATGGGGTTTGTGATTTTTTGTTTACAATTTGTAGATTCAAGCTTTGTTCCACCTTTGGTTTATGCCTTGATGGGTAGCTCCAGGGATTTGGCTGTGGGTACTGTTGCTGTTGCATCCCTTCTCACCGGAGCAATGTTGGGGGAAGAAGTTAATGCTCTTGAAAATCCTAAGCTCTATCTTCACCTTGCTTTCACGGCCACATTCTTTGCTGGAGTTTTCCAAGCTTGTTTGGGATTTTTAAGGTTTGTATTATTGCACAATTCATCATAGAAAAGGAAGTTGAGCTAGCATAGGGATCGATCACAGTAGCACAAAAAGATTGTTAACTTTGTTAGTCAGTTGCTCCTTTTCTCATCTCTTCAGGTTGGGTAAGTTAATTAATGGGAATCTTATTTGACCAAAAACAAGAATATATAAAAGGCATGCATGTTTTTTTAATAAATATTAGGCACTTAAACTGGCAAGAAAAGCTTTTAAGTAAGAATATTATGCTTGTTCTCTCGTTGTGCTGAAATTATATATTGTCTTTTATTATTTGGTGTTGCTGAATAATTATTTCAATGAGCTTCCCTCTTCTCTCCTAATGCAAAATTGGATTTTTTTTTTTTTTTTAATATAACCACAACCCATATACTCTAGGGCAAGTCTTTTTGTCCAATGTTCTAGTGCACTAGTTGGGATACAAGACGACACTTACTAATTTTGGACGTGTTGAACACATATTTGAGACTCTATACTGTGATTAATTCATTATTGCTTTCACTTGACATATATTTGCGGATAATGATAAACTTTGAATTATTTTACCCTAGTTAGTTTTCTCTCTTCACAAATTTTAGATACAATTCTTTATGTGATGCACGCCTTAGCCGTAGGAATTATACTTGAGTTTTACTTCTATTTTATTACTTTTCAGTGGCAAATTAATGGCTTCATGTATTCTAAAAGTTATGCATACTTGACCACAGGCTAGGGTTTATAGTGGATTTTCTATCACATGCAACCATAGTAGGGTTCATGGCAGGAGCAGCCACTGTGGTGTGCCTACAACAGCTAAAAGGGATACTTGGCCTTGATCATTTCACCCATGGGACCGATCTTGTGTCAGTGTTGCGTTCTGTCTTTAGCCAAACACATCAGGTAACTAGGGCTCTTCTTGACTGACTTAAACCATTTTTATAAAAAAAAATAATAATAAAACATTGCGATCTTGGTTTGAATCTCTATCCCCACTTTTTTATTAGGGAAAAAAAAACCATTTCATAAACACGAATAAAGCATAAATTGTTTTTCGCCAAACACATGTGAGCTCTTCTTTCCTCACATTAACCATTTCATAAACAACAATAACTTAAAAGCACGAAACTAAATCATCTACTAATAATTAAGTTTCCGACCAAATTTCTTTTCCACTAGCTAAGAATATCCCATTAGATGTCTAACTTTGGTTTTTAATTTATCAATTTATCACAGCGGAATCTCACAATAGCCACACACACACACACACACACAAAAAAAAAAAAAAAAAGAAGAAGAAGAAGAAGAAGAAGAAAGATTATAGGTCTATTGTCACACTCGTGTAATTTACTTTTACTTATTTATTTAAGAAATATACAGTAAAATGGGTTTTATATTTGATATTGAGATGCTTGTGATCAATATATATTATAAAGCTTCTATTTCCAATTCAAGAAAGAATGAGAATTTTTTGGATTCTTTTATAGTATTATTTTATACATCATTCTCTCCTTTGGTATATTGTTTTGTTTTGTTATCTAATCTACCTGTGAATATTACAGTGGAGATGGGAAAGCGGTGTCCTGGGATGCTGTTTCCTTTTCTTTCTCATCAGCACTAGATACTTCGTAAGTAAATCTAACCCATATTTTTGGTGATCTCTAGAGCTTTTCTTTTTTTAATTTTATTTTTAGATGCTTATTCTTTATAGTACTAGTTATTTCATAAAAGAAATGGCACTAACTCAATAAATCATACAATTAAGGCAAACTGGTATATTCAGCAAAAGGCCATCGCTAACATTTTTTTTTTATAATAAAAATTGTTTCGCTAATAGGATTTATAGGGCAGCTGTCATGAATTCTCTAAATAAGCAAAGCATCTACTTTATTTATTTATTTTTAATTTCATTAGGTAGGTTGGAATCAATTTTTCTCTTTTTATAATATTTGTTGTTGTTATCTTTCACGAGTCAAATTTCAACCCTAATTAGCTTAATCCAACTCCAAATTAATTAAGTAGAGCAAACAGTCAAAGATAACTGACATAAGTGATAAGCACTTGACTCCTATCCCTGTATATATGCACTTAGTTGCAACTCCTCGCCAATTAAATAATACACACTAGTAATGAGTAATGACAACAACAAAGACAAATAAAACAAGCATTAATTGACTAGCCCCAGATTAAGAAACAGTTCAACTCTTAATTTCAAAGGCAAGAAAATAAGGTTCCTCAATTAAGGCAATTTCTTTAATAAAAGTATAAATAAACCAACCAACTAGATATGGTTTATACTAGTACTTTCTAGGAGTTGGTTCCAATTAGATGAATTAATAACTTTTCTTATAGTTGATTTGATATTAAAATAAAAATTAAAAATTAGAATTGATCTGATTCTGATATTATTAAAAATAAATATCATAAAACAGATGATATTAAAAATAAAATTCTATCATAAACACATGCTTCTGGCTAGGTCACATGCAATCAGTGAACATAAGACATACTTATGCTTTTCTTTTTGTTTTTTTTTTTCCTATTAATTTATTTAATGAATTTGTTTGAAAGGGATTTTTTAGTGTTTACAATATAAAAAAAATTGAATGTGATAATGAAAAACATTGCATGCAGAGCCAGAGAAGGCCAAAATTCTTTTGGATATCAGCAATGGCACCATTAACGTCAGTCATATTGGGAAGCCTTCTCGTTTATCTCACCCATGCTGAGAAACATGGTGTTCAAGTGGTGAGCATATATCTTCATATCTCTCTCTCTCTCTCTGTAGAGACAAGACACACAGACATATACATGCACTGTGGAACCGTGACCCTCTGATGGTGATGCAAAAACAGTCCAATTAGCCACAGGTTGTGGACCACCACCCCTACAAGTATGAGTTGATCAGGCATTTGCTCCATCTCACATGTGTTTAGGCCTTTTAGCCTCCTTCTCAAACTTTGGGGCAATTAAAATTTAAAATACTATCGTTCTAGCACCTACCGTGTATAGAACTAGTCTATAGATTACAAACTTGTGAGCCCCACCAATAATACTACTCCTTGTATTTCAGTCGGTCCCATTATATTCTATTCTTTAAAAAAAATGCAAACTCCCAAAATTTCATAATTTATTAAAGTGTTAATTTATAGTTGGTGTAATATCAGTTTCACGTAACATTTGATTATAACATTTCTAATGTAATTGGGAATAAAAAATTATAATTTTTTATGCATTAAAATTAAAGTAATCATAATAATTCTTGCTATATTGGTGGGGCTTTGCCAAATCACCAGGTAAATTTAATGGATAATTTTGATTGATCATTGTTAAGCACACAATTTTTTGCACAAATTTTAAAGGTTAGAAGATTTGATCCTAATAATATCACTTTCATGGATTTAACCATTAACAGTATTACTTTTAGTCTTTTAGTATACAGTGTCACTAATATTTATGGAACATTTTTGTGGAAATCTTTGTATCACTGTATTTGTTAATTCATCCTTTATTTTTATTTATGGAATAATAACAATTTTGATTGGTATCTTACTCCTATGATAAAGAGGGCTGATATGCTGCATATATGGTACCGTGAACTTTTTTCAGATAGGAGAGTTGAAGAAGGGGCTGAATCCACCGTCGTTTGGAGACCTAGTATTTGTGTCTCCATATCTAACGGTAGCAATCAAAACTGGCATCATCACTGGCGTCATAGCTCTCGCTGTAAGAAATCTTCTCATTCCTTCACTATTGTATGCGTACATGCACACCACTTTAGCACTGTTCCCTCATTAACACCTAATACTCTGCTGAAGGAAAGTAAAAAAACAAAAAACCATGATCAATGGGCTTAAGCCAAAAAAGCAAAGGACAGCCCACCTCCAAGATCAATGTAGCTAATACACAATCTTAGCAACTTTTTTTCCCAATTTGGTAAAATCCCACGAGTTTTGATTAGAATAATATCACCTTTTTTTTTTTGCTAACTTTTTTTTTTGAGAAACTTTTTGTTGCTAACTTAGATGTCCAGAACTCTTTTAATACTTTACTATTCCTTTGAGGGTGTAGTTTCCTGTTCCATATACATCTAGTTGTTAACATAGCAAATAGTGGCCTAGTTTGGCTTAATTTTGTTACGGTTGATGGCGATGATATAGGAATTGTTGATGGTTATGTGCACAGGAAGGAATAGCTGTAGGGAGAAGCTTTTCCATGTTCAAGAATTACCATATAGATGGGAACAAGGAGATGATTGCTTTTGGAATGATGAATATTGTTGGTTCTTGCACCTCTTGCTACCTCACCACAGGTATTTGATTTACTCGACTTTGTCACTAAAAGTCTCTCATTACTTACTGATTGTCTTATAAAATAGTGCCTAATATAGTATGTTATTAGCCTAATTGTTCTGCACAAATCTATTAATACAATAACCACCACCAAACCTTAGTCCTAAAATTTTGGGATGGACTATAGATCCTAAATAAACTAATTAAGATCAATCACATGTATTCTTTTTTGTCATTTTATTATGCACAATTCTATTAATCCCCACAATGAATTATCAAAGTGATTCTCTCTTTTTGCTAACGAATTTGGCATTGACATAATTTTTTTAGGGCCATTTTCAAGATCAGCAGTAAATTACAATGCAGGATGCAAGACTGCAGTGTCAAACATTGTTATGGCAATGACTGTCATGTTGACATTGTTGTTCCTAACACCCTTGTTCCATTACACTCCTCTTGTGGTGCTGTCAGCCATAATTATCTCAGCTATGCTTGGACTTATAGATTATGCAGCAGCCATCCATCTCTGGAAGGTTGACAAATTCGACTTTGTAGTGTGCATGAGTGCATACATTGGTGTAGTTTTTGGCAGCGTCCAAATGGGCCTAGTCATAGCAGTATGAATCACTGGCCCTCCCAACATATATACCTATATCTCCAAAAATAGACTTTGTTTACTCATTCACTTACAGTAATTAAACTTTCTTTATGTGCAAATGCAGATTGCTCTATCTTTGCTCAGAGTACTTTTGTTCATTGCTAGACCAAGGACTGTGGTTCTTGGAAACATCCCAAATTCCATGATTTACAGAAATGTTGAACAGTACCCAAATACAAACAATGTACCTGGAATTCTCATACTCGAAATTGATGCTCCCATCTACTTTGCCAATTCAAGCTACTTAAGAGAGAGGTAAACTACTAAAATTTGGTTACTTATGTTAAGGAGAAGGATAACACCACTGTTGATTTTACTACAAAAAGCTTATAAACTGACATGACAATATACGTGATTTATACCACATTGATACCGGATTCGTATTGGGCAACCCAAACTTAACCGATATAATAAATGGAAATAAGTTGGATGAATATATTTTGTATTTTTTGGTTTTATGGGATAAGAAAAAACGCTCAATAATTTAAAGGATAGATAAACTCATCACCTAAGTAAACCCAAAGGGATATAGATAGCACCACTCAAAAGAATTTAGCTAAGGATACAGAACTATTTTGGTTCACTACTCTATGGGATATAGATTAATACCACCCAAGAGATACGGAAACTAACACTCGCCACCCAAAGGAATCCACCTAAGGGATAAGAGATGATTTGGAAGAAATCCATTTTCTGAAAAATACAAGTTTTTTTTAATTCTAAAAATACAGTCTGAATTTTATTTTGATTCAACCAAAGTCTTAAATAGAGCTTGGAACAGCCCCCAAGCATAGGAAAACAAAAATAATAATAAATACATTCACTTAACCTGACCAAAATCAGATATGACTCTTAGGAATTTAGAAACATAATAAAATACTTATCTGCTTAGGAGAAATAAAACATAAAGTCTGATTCATCTTAGGAGACACTAAATAAAGACTATTTGACTTAATTAATAATAAAAAAAAAACGTTTTAAAAATAATGGGCTGTTATTCTGATCTTCAAGGAAAGTTTTTGGGCCGGACTGACATCGGATTGAGCTTGTTGGATCTTGGGACACTTCGATGTCACATATCAACAACATAATGAATATAAAAATAAATTTAAAAAGGAAAAAAAGAAAGAAAAGAGAACATGAACTTTCAAATTCCCTAAAAGAAAACTAACAAAAAGCACTATTTGCTTTTTAGGATTGCAAGGTGGATTGATGAAGAGGAAGACAGAATAAAATCTACAGGGGAAACCAGCTTGCAGTATGTTATACTGGATATGGGTGGTAAGTGATGGGCCTGGAAATGATAGAAACAAATATTGCATTTATCTTTCAAATAGAACTTCCAAAATTTTAACTCTAACACCAACTAATAATTTGGTTGACAGCTGTTGGTAACATTGATACAAGTGGAATAAGCATGATGGAAGAGGTCAAGAAGATTGCTGATAGAAGAGGCCTTAAGGTACATTCTTCCTCTATGTTTTTTCTTCAACTTTATGTGTTTCCATTGCAATTTTCCTATTTAATTACATTGCTTATGTTGGAATTTTAGCACATGTTTCATATATTTCATATTGTATAAGTTAGTCTCTGATTGAGACTAAAATTAAGAAACATTATTTTGTCCTTGATTTAGTCTAATTAACAGTACCTCAAGTCAACTATTGTATGTACATATATATTCACAATATAGAACACTTCGACATGCCATGAAATGCTATTCTTTTCAGAACACTATTTTGTTCTTTCAATTCTCTTATTGCTTTATAATTAATACTTCTTTCTCCATTTATTATAGCTTGTATTGGCCAACCCTGGAAGTGAGGTGATGAAGAAGCTGAACAAGTCCAAGTTTATTGACAACATAGGCCAAGAATGGATCTACTTGACAGTTGGAGAGGCAGTTGGAGCATGCAACTATATGCTTCAAACTTACAAACCGAACCCAATGAAAAATGAAGCAGAGACATGGAATACAGTCTGAGCTATACCAATCAATGAAGTAGAATGTTTGGAGATACTTCCATCAATTAAGGGCTGCCATAGGTGTGTTGCATGTGCATTTATAAGTTAGGGGGCAACACATTAGACTTGTTGAATCAACAAAAAGATGATGAATCTCATTAATTAAGTTCAATGCTTAATTAAGTTGGAGGTATTTTTTCCCTTCCAACATTATGTAAGTTGTAGAATATTAAATATATAGCATACCTCAAATTTTCAGTGGCAAGAATTTCAGAGTTAAGGAGAATTCTACCATTTCTATGGACTCTTTCTTATGATAAATTCATAATACGTGTTAAGATGGTAAAAATACTTGAAAAAAGATATTGGATATATTAATGTTAATATGTGTATTACATTTCTAAACATGAACTATGATTAATATAAAACTACAAAAAAAAGAAGAGGAAGAAATTGCACATCAATAAAAAGAGAGACCATGGCTGCCAAAACAGTACCTGGGCTGCAGTCTCTATATCACCGTCAAGGAAAGAGGTGAGCTCAAAGTTCATCTTTAGCCAGTGGTTAGTAACCCCATTTTCCTAATTAAAACTTAAGAGTTCATCTCATTAATTAAGTTGTGACTTCCGGCGCCCCTGCTGCTCTAGAAAGACATGTGCTGTCTATTCTACATCAACTTTCTTCAAAGAAAGGGAAATAAGGAAACCAAGAATGGGATCATTGGTCTCCAGTAGTATCGGGCCATTGGCATTGGTCATACACGCACACTTAGCCAACCCTTTATGACAACATTTACTTATTGTTTACCCAACTGGTGCTAGTCCAAGTTTTGATAATGATAAAACATGCCTCTCTTTTTTCACTGTAATGAACCACATTTTAAATTCATTGTGTAGCATTTTGAACCATAAAAGATGACAAGATTTATGATCCTTTAAATAAATCTCAGGAGACTTTATAACCACAGTGATTGTATTAATCTACAGCCTCTACATTTTGCTTAAACTTTCTCATTCTTGTCTTAAAACTTTTATCTTGTATTGTCAATCTTCCAAGAATTTTCTTTCCATTCACTTCCTCTAAATGAAGCCTAGCTGAGACTGTACTAATGTAGAATCTAAAACTTTATCCATCAAAGATGCAAAAGCATCAAAGCAAGGCATCTACACCTTAAAGTATTGGAGTGGTAATCAAAAGACCTACCTAGCAAAGTTCGAAAGGCAAGCACAAGTATCCTGTTACTTTCAAAAAAAATGTCTTGAATGATAATCATATATCAGGAAGGAATAAACTAAGTAATGTCTGTGGTTAAAGAGGTTAAATCATTTGAATCTGCCTACAATCTAGGCCGATATTTTACTTTTAAAAGGCAAGAAACCACATTTTAGAAACTTTTTACTAAAGACAGGCATATAGCACATTAGAAAAGAGAACCAAGAAAGAATAGTTAGAGAAAATGTATCAAATTATAACCATTTCAAGTATCTGTTCTTTCCCACAAGAATTTCCTATATTATGGCACTCAAATCTCACCATAGGTAGGCAAGTCAATTAGATCAAATTAAAGCTTTTTTTATAAGTTAGAAACACATTTTTGTTGGGCCAGAATAATATTTTGAATTTCTATATGACAGTCTCTTTCATAGAAAGGATCTACCACATTGATTAATTACCCACATAAGGTATTTGAGTTTTTCATTCAATATTTTATTTTTTTTCCATAGGATTTTCAATTTAGCTTTAGCTTTAGTAAATAAGAGAGGGATCCATTCGGATACTAATTTGTGAGCACCAAATCCAATGGTGGGATTGATTCTGAATCTGATTGCCCATTAGGCCAAAGAGTTGGAGTTGCATAAGCTTATTTTAGTCCCCACTCCCAGATTGCCCATTAGGCACAGAGCCCATATATATATATATACACACACACATATTGGATTTGTTTATGCAACTTGAAAATTTGATAATTGCTTTCACAATTTTAGAAATAGCTAGTGCTAGTTAAACATGCAGAGTAAGATCTTTGAAGGAGATATTTCTATAAAGTGTGAATAGATATATATAAAAAGAGTACATAAGTTGTACTTCATCATAGAAAAATCTGGTTTAGAATGATTTCATAAGAAGTTCTTAATAGCAATATTATCATAATTCCATAAACAAACACAAACAAAGGTTCAATAAGTTCTGTATGAAGTTTTAGAAGTTTGCATTAAGAAAATCACATGCTTAATCAGAAAAAAACTAGAAATTAACAAAAAAAACTAACTAAGCCATCTTACTGTGACTCAATGGACAAAAATTACTCTTATGTAGCCAATGAATAATGCAGTTTTGATGAAAGATATGTGAGCATGGTAGCTTAGCTTGCCACCCAACACCAAACTCTGCCAAACACACTGCACATTGCTCAGCACCCAAAAGCACCAATGACCCTTCTTCAATATTCACCACCTTCAATCCTACTACTTATCATAATCATCGAAAGATTCGATGTAATAAACACCACCTTCATCATCATCGATCACCATAATCGAAATGAATAACACCACCATCAGAGTCATGATCGAACAACTTCAGATTCACAGTAATACACACCATCTTCATTATCATCATCATCCTCCAACCTCATATTGACATCAATCATCAGCACCTCCGGCAGAGTAATTTCCTGCTCCACAGCTGAGTTGGACGTGTTATTCATTGAGAGAGAATGATTTTTGATTGATTTGCGCTTTTGATTTGAACTCCAATTTAATGAAGAATACACACACGGCTATTTATTTATATTATAGAAAACCTACCGCCTATATATACTCTTAATTTCAAGAAAATAATTTTTACAAGTAATTCGTGTGCAACTTCCTTAGGACAGTTAAATAATTTTTCACTACTAAGCTATTATCATTCTCAAGTTTTACAAGTTTTTCATTACTAAATCTATTAACAAGGGAGACATTTTACAAATAATAATCACCAACTGATCTACCGAGTTCTTAAAACGAAATATTTTCCAAAATTTTCAGTCATAGAAGCAAATATTGGTCATAACGCATTATTTTCATGGAGAAGTATATAGAAGCTAGTGAAGTTCTGCAAGAAGGTACAAGATAGAGAATAAGGAATGGAAGAATAGTACAGATACAGGGCAATAAACTTCAACACTGAGAATATACAAAGCGTCTTCACCAAGGTTACATTTGGACTTCGAAATCTAAGATCAAGCGATCTAGAGAACAATTGCTACTATAAATTGGTTAATATGAATTTAATAACACAAGATTTGAACTTAGATATGCTGCTCCAACAAAAACACTAGTGATATCCCGCGTAATAATTTCAACTCAAAAATTAATAAAGCTCAACCATCCATAAATTTCATTAATAGACAAAGCAAATTTACCATATCATTCAAGTCATTTCAACTAGAATTTAAAATCCACATCCTACATTATAAGTAATTCTGTCCAAATCAACCAATAGTGATTTAACTAAATCATAATACCAATTAGAAAAATGTTATACAAATCAAAATCAATAAATCTAAACTAATACTCATTCTGCTGTTTATTGTCCCAACCAGGCATGGCCCCATGCAAACCAGTATTCGGAAAATTCTGATTTTGCTCTGCCTCATCGAGTGGGTGGCATCCTGTTACTTCCATAAGTTGTTGCTCAGACTTAGAAACCTTAAAAAATCCATATGATATATATAAAAAGAGAAATGCTATGTCTACAACATTTTTACAACAAATCCTAAGTGTCAGGCTGTTACTGGTTGTTATTGTTGGGACAAAAATGTAATCTTAGTGTTAAGTTCAAATTTGAACCAATAACAACTAACCACCTATGGTTTGTTGTAAAAATATTGTAAAAATGTTGTAGACGTAGCACCTCTCATTTAAAAAACATAATCTGTACGAATGCAAAAAACTACAAAGAAAGAAAGAAAGAAAGTGAAAGTAATTTTACACTTACCTGTGCCTCTTCCGACAACAATAACTAGAGGGAGAAGTCATGGGTTCAAAATTCATAGTCTACTGAGAGTAAGTAACTTACCCATGTGAAAGTAATTTTACACTTACCTGTGCACGAATCATCACATAATCAGCTATTGCAACTCTATACTCAAAAGATGAGTAACAATTTTCCTTAAACTCCAAGAGAACCTTTAATATTTTAGAGTGTGCAATCCCAAGAACAGCAACCTATATAAAACCATGAAAAACTTTAGTTATTATACATACAAGGATATTGCTGGCGAGGGTGTTTAGCATGCGTTAACAACAAACATATATAAAGCACTACCTGTTCCTCAATGGTTTTTATCAAGTCTTGTCTTCTTTTTTTAGCCGAGTCGGAATTGCTACCATTATTAACAACCTCAGAGGAATCGACAGCATACAACAACATTGGTTCTTCCGACATAGTAATCTCCTGTTCCATGGCGGGCAGTAATTGTTCCTTTATAAACGTCAACAACGAGTCAGTTGTTGGAAGAAAGTTGATCGGAGGAGCAACCTCGGAGTTGAAATTGGTTCCGGTAAGAACAACAACCTCCTCCTCGGAATCGACAGCTAACAAATTCCACTCGTACTCCTCCAATGTATTCTGCAGTATTAATTCTAACTACGAAAGAAAGAAAATATAGGAAAGAAAGAAAGAAAGCAAGCAAAATATAGTATGTGTCGGAATAGGAGTGCTGCTGAGTGCAATTTATATAGGAGAGTTTAGGACAATCACCGGCCTATTAGTTTATTTTTAAAGAAGAACCACCGCCTTAGATTGGTTTTAGTGCAGTTTTACAACAAATTATTAGTACTAGTAGCATACCAATGCTATGCGTGGGAATATAACTATTTTGTAACATGGTATAATATATGATTTATTCTCTAAAATGTACTGGAGATATTATTTCTAAAATTATTTTTCATCTCTTTCATCTCTACGCATATATGCTATTATTTTGAGTTTTTTTTTTTTTTTTTTTTTTTTTTTGTGAAAAACTTAGATGCATTTGATCGATATATATTATTCCATTATTGTTTTTGAGATAAAAGATAGAAATACTATTTTTTTTTCAAGTGATCTATATTATTCAAACTTTTGTATAGTGTGTTATATATGGTTCTTTTTTTCTACAACTAAAATTTTTAAGTTCCAAATTCTCATTCTCTTAAGAAGATTATCATGATAACCAAACCTCATCACCAATTTACAATTGATATTACTCAAATAATTTATATAGAGACATTTAAATACATAATCATTTCACTTTTAAAATATCTAAAAATTAACTCAAACCAAAACTATAAAAGGGATAGAGAGTACATGTGATAAATAACTCAAAAAACACACCACCAAAGTGTATCATCCAAAAGTAGAGACACACAAAAAAAAAAAAAAAAAAAAATCATCATCAATCTAAAATAGAGTTGCAAGAAAGAATTAATAAGAAAGAGAGAGAGAGAACTATCACATTTTTTGGAAGAGAATGTGAGACAAATAACAAAATTATATAAAAGAAGATGAGTAGAAGAATATTCAAAAGAAAATGTATAGTTGTAAACACCAAATTATCCAAGTCATGCTATGTAATGGAATAACATTAAATCATTCTGTAATTTCATAAGATATCATGTAACAAACAAACAAAAATTAAAATTAAAAAGATAAAAAATTAAAATATAACCAAATCATATCAGCCAAAAGTAGAGTTAAACATAAAAATTCATCAATCTAAAGAATTAAACATCCACCAAAAGAAAGAATATATATATATATATATATAGAGAGAGAGAGAGAGAGAGAGAGAGAGAGAGAGAGAGTATTCACCTTTTTGTGTGAGCAAAATATGGATTGAATAGAAAAGAAAATAACAAATTTTTATAGTAAAAAAAAAGGAAAAAGAAGAGTCAAAATAAAAAGGAAGATGAAGGTTTGGAGAAATTGTAAGGTTAAAGTATAAAGTAGTGGAGAGATAAAAAAGTAAAAAAAAGTAAATGTTGGAGAATGTGGAATTGTAAAATGGCAAATTAATGAGGAGAAAAATAATTAAAAATGAGAGAGCAAAAATTTTGAAAATAGGTTGATGATGTGACGTTGATGTAGCTCAACAAGAGCGCAGCAACATTAAACGTTACGCTTCAGCTTTTAGATATATATAGATATAGATTAAGCAATGTTCCTCATAATTACACAAATAATGTAATTGCATAATACCTAACACATAGTCTTATCCTAGCCGAAATTAGACGTGTTGTTCATTAATTACATATATATATATAAATATATATATATATAAATATATATATATAAATATATATATTTATTGATAGGCCAAGAATGTATTGACCCCTTAGGTAAATTAACCAATTAATTAGCCAAGTGAATTAATTAAGTCAATTTAACATACAATAGGCGTGGTAGCACAAACAAATCACCAATTAAGTTAAATGCAGAGAAAAATAAATTTGACACAGGTGATTTGTTTACAAATGGGGAAAACCACCGAGGCAAAACCCCACCGAGTGAATTTAAGGTCACCACTCCCGAGAATCTACTATTATCAAAACAAGCAGTTACAAGTAAAGGAATCCCAGTACCTTATACTAACCTACAGTTGAACCCTTACCCCAATACACAATTGGACTTGTAATGTAGTGACAATCTGTCCTTTCAATGCACGACTCCAAGTACGTGACTAACCAATCGATGCATGGATCCCAGTACGTGACTAACACACCAACTTGAGAAGGATGTTGGCTTCAAAGTTCTTCAGTTCATCCACACGATGAAGATCAAGAAGCTCCTTGGTTACAAAACCCTTGGCGTACAAACGCAGCAGCTTCTTCAAGAGAAAGATGAACTAGGGCAAATTGTCTCCGGTCACAATCTGAGTGAATAATCACTTTGCATCAAGTTGCACCACCTTCGACGGCCCTTAAAATAATCCTTATATATGTTTAGGATTGTGAGAAAAGAAACTCTATACAAATAGCTTGGATATGTGTGAAAAACAGATCTGGAAATCTGAATTTCGTAATTCTCGATAGATACAGCTGTTGAGCTATCTGTCGAGTTTCAAATATTAAATCTCGATAGATACATTTGTCGAGATATCTGTCAAGCTTTAATGAGCAGCACTTTTTCATTTGATTATTGGACAAATTTGCATGGTTTCAATACTTGAACTTGAACTCTTGTTCCTTGAAGTATTAAACATATCATAGATCTACCCAATTATAAGTAAAGTGCGTTTTGTCAAAGGATTAGTCAATTCTAAGTGACATATGTTCATAACATGTTCCACATATATCCTAACATATATATATATATATATATATATATATATATACACACACACACTTTTAATTTAAAGAAGATAATTTTTACAACTAATTCGTGTGCAACTTCCTTACCCAAAATCTAATTAATTTAATTTAATTTTTAGGACAAATAAATAATTTTTAAGACACAATACAATTTGAAAGCTTATTCTCAAATTTTACAAGTTTTTCACTACTAAACCCTATTATTATTGTCAAGTTTTACAATTTTTTCACTACTTTTAATTTTCATTGGGCTTTCAAGGTTAGAGTTCTAATTTGTTTGTTCTATTTACTTTATATATTTTTTTTCTTAACTTGAGTTATTAATTTTATTGTACATGTGTAATTTGATTCTTTCTTTTCTTTTTATATGGTTGACTGTTGTTATTGTATGTTTGCTAAAATAAGATTTATGTTGTAATTTCAGTTACCATCGTTATGGAGAGTGTGACTGCAACATTAGCAAAAATTGAAGAGAGAAAAAGGAAGAATCGAGAAGCTGTAAAGAAAGCACAAAATAAAAAAGACCAGTGTATGAAAGAGTTGGTGAATAAAAAATCTTCTTTGGAGAGCAATATCAAGAGATATAATGAAGAGAGCACTGTGGATGAAGAAAATCAAAAGACATATGACTTGTATACAACATATTTAAGAGTTGGAACGACCATATTGAAGCAATATGAGAACCTTTTGTCACAGTACTATATTATGAGGCACGGCAAGTGATATTGTGATCAATGCTTTTGCGTCATCTCCATCATGGTTCTTGCTCCACTACTTAGTATGTCCTATATTTAGATTACATAATAGTAGAAAATAATGTTATCCAATACTAGTATTGGTTTTTTAGTTGAGTTAAATATTAGTCATGACGTTCTTCACTCTATGTCTAAGATGTAAATCATCATGTAATATATAAAAATAAATTATCAAGTTTTTATAGATCCTTCCTCGATAACTTAAGATATATTTGGTTTAATTTTCAGTATTTATTCTCTCTTGTCTTGAATTAATGTTACGAGCTCAAAATATGTTTATTTTTTTTAAGAAGTTGTGAAGCATGTCAATAAATTGATGATTTAACTAGTTGGCACTTCTTAGTGTTTCCAATGGAGACATTCAAGGTTCAAACCCACCCTCTCAAGCCCCAACTATTGAATTATAAGAATAAAAAAAAAAAAAAAAAATCGACCTTTAGTCAACCAAAAGAGAGAAAATTTATAGTCTTATTTACACATCTTAAATTCGGATTATTGCGTGGATTTCAATTAACTTTGTGGCGGGTAAAAATAAGTCAAACTTACTTTTTTTCTCACACAATTAATTTATATAGGTGGTATGCTAATCAACCTTTGATACCCCTATTTAAAGGTGTTTGATTAACTAAAACTGAAAGGATCAATATTAAGTATAAGAGTATAAGATGAAAGATGGTAAAAAATGGGGAGACTTATATTATGTTCCTCAGGTTTGATCCGAGGTGTTGGTTACACTTGTTCTTGGCTTACAATTGCACTCTTATGCTATTTCTTCCCTAATCTTCCATCCCCTTTTTACAGAGGTCTTTCCGCCTTATATAGCCTCCCAGATTGTATCTCAGCCTTCCACTTGGAGTGTTTAGGTCTGTTTCCCTTGATACTTGTCCCTAGGAGTGTTCACCAACCGCATAAACCACAAAAACCGCACCAAAACCGTCCGCAAAATGGCATAACCACACCGCACCGCACTGCACCGCATGGTGCAGTGCAGTTTGCGGTTTTATAATAAGAAAACCGTATAAACCTCACCGCACCGCACCCTCTCTATATATTAATATATTTATTTATTTTTAATATTAAATATATTATTAATAATTTAATAACCCTAGTTTTCAAAAAAAAAAAAGTTTGATAGCCCTAGCAAGTGTTGACTAGAAAAGTCAACCCAAAATAAAGAAAAACTAGCTCAATAATTTAAAACTTGACCCAAAAAAAGGGAAAAAAATAGTTTTGGGCTGGGTAGGAAAAACCCAAAATTTGAAAAATATACCAACTTCAAACCGCATCTTATACATAGCATCGCACATGTGACCGCAAAAATGAGGTGAAGTGCGGTGCGATTATAGTTTTGGCTAAACTCTAAACCACACCATACTGCACATGTGACCGCAAAAATAAGGTGCGATGTAGTTATGGTTTTAGCTAAACTGTACCGCAAAATGCGGTGTTAAAAATGGTCCAAAAGCACACCGCACCGCACTGCGAACACCCCTACTTGTTCCATCAGGACTTCATTGGAAGGCTTCTACACCATATTGTGAGCTGTGATGACATTGTTCAGGGGTCATTTCCTCATTAATGCGTCCAGCTAAGTGGGTTCAAAGCATTGAATGCGGAGGTGATGGATGTTTTATCTGCACTCTTCCCTTCTTTGCTTGCCGACAAATCCTCCTCCTCTTCCTTGGTTTATGCCCGATGGTATTTAGAACTGGTCCTCAACCCTTTCTAGGACATAAAAGTATCCTCGGGGTCCTCGGGTATTATAGTCTCCCTAGGCTTGTGATGTGTTATTTATATTTTTCACAAGGGAATGCTGTTAGTGCCTTTCGAGGTTTGTTTTTCTGATATTGGACCTCTCTCTTTTGACCCTGTCCTCGGATTCTTGTCCTCCCACAAACTCAATTAGTAAAAGTCATTTTAAAACTGCTAAAAAAATAAAACCATATAACCATAAAAATAAGGATATTGATTGTGAGAGTGTTTAGTCATTAACAAAAAGCATAAAGCGTCACCTCATTGATTTGGATAGGTTAAAAAAAATACAAATTTACGTTGGTAACCATAATTGTTCTATTGAAGGTAATGCATACACGAATTATAGAGTTTGAATGATTTGCACCCACAATGTGTTTAGAATTCAGCTCCTCTACCTCATTGATTTGCATTACAGTAATAATTTTTCAAAATCTATCAATATTTTCTATATTTCTAATGCATATACAAGTTTATCACTATTCTTTGATTTTTTTTTTTTTTTTTTTTTTTGAGAATCAATATTCTTTGAAATTAAAATGAGTAAAAAATGATCATTAAATTTTATCAGATGATTCCAAAAAATCTGAGTTAGACCTGAACCAAATCTAACAAAATCCAACCTGATCTAGCTCTAATTATCTTTTAGTACTAATGCTAGATACTAAAAGAGGCACATAATGTCTAAGGAGAGTGATAAGCTCTTAGCCTATACCTTGGTGCCAGTTTAGAGTATATTCATTTTGAAACCCTACTCCTTTACAAATACTTTCACCGGTGGGACAAAGTACAAACCATATGGACCTAAATAACTGTTGCTTTTATGCCATTCAATAACAAAATAATCATGAATTAGTAAAAATGAACTAAACAATTCACCAAAAACAAGATTTTAAAGAAGATAGTACACAAATTGGTATGATATACCAAGTTACGTTTTGATTTTGTTGACAAAGTAGGTAACTTACTTCCAAGTAGTAATCCTCAGCATATAACAGAGTAGCAAATATAAGCCTTTAGTTGAAGGAGACAAAGGGTGTTTCAGAACTTGAGGCACAATGTTTCTCTTGATCATACCTTTGATATGATATCTAGATTCTAGCATAATATGGTTTACTCTCAATAAACACATTTCTAAGTTCTTGTACCGGATCTCACTATGTATCTCATCTCATGCTATAATATATTATCATAGTAAGATTTGACAAAAATAATAGTAATTTGTGACAGTCTCTTTCATAGAAAGGATCTACCACATTGATTAATTACCCACATAATATTTTTGAGTTTTTCATTCATTTTCAATTTAGCTTTAGTAAATAAGAGAGAGATCCATACAGATAGTAATTTGTGAGCTCCAAATCCAACGGTGGGATTGATTCTAAATCTGATAGCCCATTAGGCCAAAGAGTTGGAGTTGGGTAAGCTGGCTTAATAGGAATGAGATTTACAAATTATAATAGAGCTCCCTTGGGCAGGCCTAACATATAGAGCATGCACTCCTTTCAAGTTTCAGACTTTAACTTCCTACCTAGCTTTGGTGATTGAGGAGAGAAAGTATAAATTATAAAACATTGAGACAGACGACAGAGTGACAGTCAGAGAAAAAAAAAAAAAAAAAAAAAAAAAAAAAAAAAAAAAAAGACCCATATTTTACACAGTACCATGCTTTAGATATATCTGAGTATTGTGTTTGTTTGTTTTTATTTTTTATTTTGGCAAAAATCCAAAATTGTCCCTCTAACTTTTAGCCTTTTACATTTCAGCCTTCTAACTTTCAATTTTGTCATTTCAGTTCTCTAACTTTCAATTTTTGTCAATGTGGTATTCCGTTAGAGCTCAGTTAGTTGCTGCCATTAAGGGTGCTGAAACGACGCCGTATTGGCTTTTTTTTTTTAATTTCAGAATTAAAAGAAAATAAGAAAAATCTGTAAAAAAAATTTTTAGGGGAACGACGTCGTTGTTCCCCTTCCCATGAAATCAAAACAAAGAACACGATGGTATGACACTCAAATCCCTAATTGTGTAAATTTGGGGATAATAGGTCGGTTTGAGAGAGAGAGAGAGACTGAGTTGAGAAAGAGACCGAGTTTGAGAGAGAGACCGAGATGAAGACCGATTTGCAGAGAGAGATAGAGAGATTGAGACTAAGATAGACCGATCTGCACCGAGAAGGTGATGGATTTCTTGACCAAGAAGGTCGTCGTTTTTCCAAAGCCACCTCCTGCGTTGCTTCCTGTGAGCTGAAAATAACACCACACAACTAAACTAAACAAAACCACATCCTAGCTATGAATTTTTCAACGTTTGATGTTCCTATAAATGTAAGTTTTAATACTTGATCTTTCAACTATGAAAACAAAACAAATATTTAGTTAAAAGCTGATAAGAACAATGATTGAATACATGTTGCCTCCAAATCAGTCTCAATCTCAATATCTCGGTCTCAATCTCTCAATCTCTGCAAATCGGTCTTTATCAGAACTCCACCTTCATCTCGGTCTCTCTCTCATAATCAGTCTCTTTCTCAAACCGATTCAGGGTGAGTTTGGCTCGGCTTTTTGTAAAAGTGCATAATGAAAAAGTGGAGTTTTCAAAAAGTGCATAATGAAAAAGTGCATTTTCAAAAAGCTGAGTGTTTGGTAAAAGCTGTTAAAAAATGCTTTTTGAAAAAGCTGAGTGTTTTGCTAGCACTTATAAAAGTGGCAGTTTAAGGGATAAATTATCAAAAAGGACAATGTATATATAAGGGAGTTTATTTCATACTTTTTTTTTTTTTTTTTTTTGGATGTGAGTTTGGTTCATACTTAAATCAACTACTTCATCATACTTAAATCAATTTTTCTCTTTCTAAAAAAATTATTTTTTTCTCACCAATATTAGCTAATAATAACCTACCACTTAAGATTTATTATGAAAGTATTGTGAAAATATTATGATAAAAATTGATACTGATTTTAATTTTAACGTGCTATTAAAATTATTTTTTTCTCACCAATATTAGCTAATAATAACCTACCACTTAAGATTTATTATGAAAATATTGTGATAAAAATTGATACTGATTTTAATTTGAACGTACAGCCTAATCTACCCAATTTACCTAAGCCCTCCAAGCTCCTACTCCAACAAGGTTTCTCGGAACCGTGTCTTGTCTAGCTTTTCGGATCCCGCAATACGCCCGATTACATCCGCCAAGCCTCATCGGCTTCTTTTGGCAAATCCCCAAAACTTAATTATTTTTTTCTCTTTCTAAAAAAATTATTTTTTTCTCACCAATAATAGCTAATAATAACCTACCACTTAAAATTTATTGTGAAAGTATTGTGAAAATATTGTAATACCATTTCTTTTCTTTTTTTTCCTTTTTTTTCCCTCTTTTTTTATCCTCCACACACGTAACGCATTTCTTTTCTTTCCTTTTTTCCTTTTTTTCTCCTCCACACATGTACCCTTACACTTTTCTTTTTTTACTTCTTTCCTCTTTTGTAACCTACCACTTCCTGCAAACTCCAGAACATTCCAGCTCTCCTTCTTCCTCTCTTTTTTTTTTTTTTTTTTTTTTTCTTAGCACTTCCTTTCTCCCTTTACTAAAAATATAGCCTTACTCTTTTCTTTTTTTTCCTTCTTTCCTCTTTTTTTCCTTTACTCTTTTTTGCTCTTTGTTTTTCCCAGAACGTTCCACAGACTCACAGAGCTCTCCTTCAGTCCTTCTTCCTCTTATTGTTCTTTTTTTTTTTTTCCCTTTTCTCTTAGCACATCGTCTGTAACACCCATGCAAGGGATTTTTTTTTTTTTTTTTTTCCTTAGCTGATTTGGGAATTTGTTATAGATTTTTTTGTGTTTGGATTTGGAAATTTGTTATTGAGAGGGCAGAGCAGAGAGATGAGATGAGAGGAATGAGGGACAGCGTGAGAACCGATGATTTAATCAAGGGTAATTTGGTAATTGCCGGAAGAGCCCAACGGATAGCTTCAGAACGCGCATGGACTTTTTGTTTATGGACCTCCAGAGCTCCATAATTGGCTTGCGCGTTTTATACCTTGGCCCAAAACACAACTTTTACCCAAAAGTTGCATTTATGCTGAACCAAACGTGTGTTTATGTCCAGCTTTCTTCAAAACGTGCGTTTCAGCCCCTAAAAGCTGAAACAAACAGGCAGTCAGTCTCTCTCTCTTAGCTTTCCCTCTCTCTCAAACGAACGTCGTCGTTCCCCTTAATTTTTTTTTTTTTTACAGATTTTTCTTATTTTCTTTTAATTCTGAATTAAAAAAAAAAAAAAAAAAAAAAAAAAAAAAAGCCAAAACGGCGTCGTTTCAGCACCCTTATCTACAGCAACTAACTGAGCTCTAACGGAATACCACATTGACAAAAATTGAAAGTTAGAGGACTGAAATGACAAAACTGAAAGTTAGAGGACTGAAATGAACAAGGCTGAAAGTTAAAGGGTCAGTTTTAGTTTTTTGCCTTTTTTTTTTATAAAGAAATTACAACGTCAACAACTGCGATTGAGGGATTTACTAACTATGCATTGAGGGCATACGTTAGTAAATCATTTTAAGAATTTTTTTATGATAAAACAAAAAAGTGATTAATTTTTTTGATAATTTTTTCAATTTTTCATAAAAAGTTTTCTAAAATGAATTATTAATTTGTACGCATACATTAACTAGACCCATATTCGGTAGCATTCCTTAAATATTTCAAAATGGGTGCTATCTATTTGGCTAAAAAAACAATTCCTAAAAATGTGCTAATCAGCCAGAATTGGTACTAGAAAGTAGGAATGGCAACGGGTCGGGTTCGGGCCGGGTTTCTTTATGCCCGAACCCGATCCGCGGGTCTGTCCCAGAAACCCGAACCCGCCCCGTTTAATAAACGGGTTTTTTTTCTCCGCCCCGACCCGCCCCGTCGGGCCCCACGGGCCCCGCGGGCCCCGCCCAACCCATGTCACTTTAGGGCCCAATCCGTGGCCCAATCAAAAAAAAAAAAAAAAAAGTTGCCTGAAGCCCTAAACCTCCACAAACCTAGATCAGAAATCCAAAAAAAATCCCCAAGATCATGTTCATCAATTTAGATCAAAATCACAAACACAGATTCATAGATTTGAGAGAGGACATGAACCCAAAAAAAAAAAATGGAGAACTCGGTCCACCAAGGCTCTATCTCCGATCTCGGACTCCTGCTCGGCCTCTCTCTATCCCAGACCACCAAGATCTCCGATGATCGGCGGTGGTTTCAGCCATCAATCTCACGGCCTAAACCTCACACATCTCTCTCCGATCTAATCTCCGTGCTTCTCCTTGGCAAATATCGACCACCACGTGATGAGAGTGAAGGTGAGGGTGGGTCGGTGAGTGAATGAGAGTGAGGGTGAGGGTGATTGAGTGAGACCGTGTAGCTTGGCTTGAGAGAAAATGAGGTGAGAGCACTGAGAGACATCAGAGCTTCAAAGAGGGAGAGGCGGCTTGAGTTTAAGAGAGGTTCAGAGAAATGAAAATAGGGTTAGGGACTTAGGGTTTGCTGTAAGTGAAATATATATAGGTAGGTATTTTAGTAATTTTATTTTAAGTTTAAACGGGGCGGGTCGGGTCCGGGTTCGGGCCGGGTTTTTTCCAAAATCCGGACCCGACCCGAACCCGCTTCGGGTTTTTTGTTTCAAACCCATACCCGACCCTATTTTTAATCGGACCGGGTAAAATCCGACCCATTAGGGTCGGGCCGGGCCGGGTACCCGCGGGTCGGGCTTGGATTGCCATCCCTACTAGAAAGTGATCAAATGAGAGCTTCAATTAAAGCTTAATAAGAAGCTTCACATTCCCTCAATTTCTTGTCTCCCTCCAAGTCCAAGAACACATTTCCTGAATTTTATTTCCTTCCCTAACTCTCACTCTAACCTCTTGTCTTGTGGTCCATGGCGCCGCATAAGAAATCGAAGAAGAGCAAAAGGGAGCTGAAAAAATTGAAGAAACGCAAAAGTATAAGCACTGTGGTTCCTCCTGTTGAGTCCAAACCCACTGAGTCTGACTGGTGGGACACTTTCTGGCGCAAGAATTCTTCTTCAACCCCAGGTTTCTTTTTTTATTTTTTATCTCACTCACTCTTCTTTTCCTTCCTTCACTGAGTTTTTTTAGAAGAAATTCAACTCATGGGCATTCATATTTTATGGTAAAGTTGTGTGTTTTTGCTATCATGGTTTTGATCAGGGTTATGGTATTAATGGGGTTCTGTTCTTTTTTCATAATTTAAGGGGGAAAAAAAAGAAAAAAAAGAAGAGAAACAATTTTATTTTTGTACTCTACCATGGTTTTGATCAGGACTATAGTAGTAATGGGTTTGTGTATTTGATCATGTTTGTTTTGGGCATTCATATTTTGAGGTAATTTTTTCCCCTTTCATGATTTTGTTCAGGGTAGTAGTATTAATGGGTTTGTGTGTTTGATAATGTGGTTTCATTTTGATCTCACTCACCCTTTTTTACCTTCCTTCACTGCATTTTTAGTGGGAATTTAACTCATGGGCATTCATATTTTGAGGTAAAGTTATATTTTTTTTTTGGCTATCATGAATTTTGTGAAGGTTATAGAATTGATGGGCTTGTGTATTTGATAATGCTTGTTGTGCAAAAACTCGTGGGCACTCATATTTTGAGGTAAATTTATGTTTTTTTTTTTTTTTTTCTATCATGATTTTGGTCTGGGTTATACTATTAATGGGTTTCTGTATTTGATATGTTTGTTGTGCTAAATTCCATTTGAAGGAATTTGTTATTTGGGTCCAAAATGACTTTGCAATACACTACTTTTAAGTTTAGGTGATTTAATGGTTTTAGTACTGTCACAACACAAGCTCAGACATGTCTCAGAAAGGAATGGGTAGCGTTTTAGGCACAATCGTAGGGTGGATTTCTGGAGTGTAAGCCACTGATACCTTTTTTTTAATGAGTTAAGAAACTCAGAAAAATAGAGCATAAAAATAGTGGCATTTGAGTAAGAAATTTGAAGTAGAATGATGAATTTGGTTCCTAATCTTGGAAATATTAGATTTGAGTATGAGATAAGTAGTTTGACTTTAACTTTGTGAATTGAAATCCATGATAACTTTGTGAATTAGAATTTGAAGTATATTTCTGTACTTCAAACTTACAGGTAGTTCGGTACCCAGTGATGAAGCAGAAGGTTTCAAGCATTTCTTCAGGGTTTCAAAAAATACCTTTGAATATATCTGTTCTCTTGTAAGAGAAGATCTTATATCAAGGCCACCGTCAGGGCTTATCAACATTGAGGGAAGACTTCTTAGTGTTGAGAAACAGGTTGCAATCGCCTTGAGAAGGCTGGCCTCTGGTGAGTCCCAAGTCTCCGTGGGAGCTTCATTTGGGGTTGGCCAGTCCACAGTTTCTCAGGTGACTTGGAGATTCATTGAAGCACTAGAAGAACGTGCCAAACATCATCTCAAGTGGCCTGATTCCAATAGAATGGAGGAAGTCAAGTCCAAATTTGAAGTGTCTTTTGGGATGCCTAATTGTTGTGGAGCCATTGATGCAACACACATCATCATGACCCTTCCCGCTGTACAGACCTCTGATGATTGGTGTGATCCAGAGAATAACTACAGCATGCTATTGCAGGGAATTGTTGACCACGAAATGAGATTTCTTGATATTGTTACAGGTTGGCCTGGAGGCATGACAGTTTCCAGGGTATTGAAGTGTACTGGTTTTTCCAAACTCTGTGAGGGTGGAGAGCGTTTAAATGGAAGTGTAAGAACTTTACCTGGAGGAGAGGACATTAGGGAGTTTATAGTTGGTGGAGTTGGCTACCCTCTTCTTCCATGGCTCATAACCCCCTATGATAGTAATGGCCTCTTGGCTTCCATGTCCACGTTCAATGCCTTGCATGAGGCCGCAAGGTTGCTTGCAGTGAGGGCATTCTCACGGGTAAAGGGTAGTTGGAGAATCCTTAATAAGGTTATGTGGAGGCCAGATAAGCGGAAACTGCCTAGCATTATCCTAGTATGTTGTTTACTACACAATATTGTGATTGACTGTGGAGATAATTTACTTCCAGATGTTGCTTTGTCTGGTCATCATGACCCTGGATATGGAGAACAGTACTGTAAGCAAGTTGATCCATTGGGGAGGACTATGAGAGACAACCTAGCCAAATTCTTCCATCAGGGCAAAGAAAAAGCTGTGTCAAAGTAACCTAATTCTATTCTTTATTTACAGCACTAATACTGCTTTCTGTGTTGTTGTAGCCTAGACTGAAGTTCAACCTCTTTAATCGGGTGTCATGTACATTTTGTTGTTGAAATTAAGATTATAAAAGTTAAACAGTTTATTCTTTGAAGTGCCATTTGGTTTTCTAATCGTCAAGATTTGGTTATTTGCCCCACTTTTTGGGAAATGTTGGGGCCATAACTTTTCTTTGGTATTGAGGATCATTTCGGATACATAAGTTTCTCATCAATCATTTTACTATCGTACTGTAATTATGGTTTTATCTACATCTATATATATCTAAAAGTTGAAGCGTAATATTTATTGTTGCTACACTCCAGTTGAGCCATGTCAGTAGCCATATCACCTACTTATTTTCAATCATTTCTCTCTTATTTTTTGACTCTTTTTATTTATTTATTAATTTTGTAATTTACTTTTACATTTTCTCCAACGTTTTCCCTTTCTTTTTACCTTTTCATCTCTTTACTACTATCAACATTAATATCACTCTTCCTTTATCTCTTCATCTTCCTTTTATTTTGACTATTCTTATCCTCATCCTCTTACTATAAATTTGTTATTCTCTCTCGCTCTATACATATTTTATCACATAAAAAAGTTATTACTCTCTCTTTCTTATGTTTTTCTTTCTTTTTTTTTTGGTTTTTTTTTTTGGTATCTTTATTTTATGTTGATGAATTTCCATGTTCTTTAGAACTCTACTATTATTTTCTCTCTCTCTCTCTCTCTCTCTCTCTCCCCTTTTTTGTGTGGGTTTTTTAAATGTTTTATATCTTTACTTTAGATTGATGAATTTGTGTGTTCTTTAGAACTCTACTTTAAGTTGTATTTCACGCTCCAAACTTTTTGGTTTTGTGTTTTTAGGGTGTGATATTTCTTTTTCTTTTCTTCGATTGTTAAATGCTATCATATTGCATTATAAAGATAGTATATAATAATATAATATTATTCAATTACATAACATGATTTGGATAATTTGGTATGACTATATCATTTATTTTGACTATTCTTCTTCTCATCTTATTTTTTATAAATTTATCTAATTCAGGTTTCTCCCGAAAAATGTGATTATTCTCTTTCTCGATTATTTATTCTTTCTTACAACTTAATTTTGAAAAGGATATGTTCACAACATTTTCACAACAAATCATAAGTGGCAAGTTGTTACTAGTTGTTATTATTGGGGTAAAAAAGTAATCTCAGTAGTAGGTTCAAATTTAAACCAATAACAACTAACCACCTATGATTTGTTGTAAAAATGTTGTGAACGTATCACTTCTCCTTAACTTTAGGTTGATGAATCATTGTATTTTTTTATAACACTCTGTTGAGGTCCAAAAAAATCACAATGTTATACCAAGGCCCAAAACAAAGCAAACGATTGAAAACTAGGAAAAATAAAGCATTTGGGCTTCCAATAAGAAAGAGGAGAAGTCCAAACCCATTAAGGGTCCATAAGGAGGGGCCCAAATCCATGAATGGGCAAGTTTCAAACCCTATGGAAAGAAGAAGAAGGAAAAGCCCAGCCCAGCCCTCAAAGGCCAGAAAATCACTAGGGAGCCCGGGAAAAGAACTCGGCCAGGATACCTGGGGATTCCCAAGTGCCTAGGATCCTCGGGGCATGCAGCAAAGCCAGGTTGGGATTGAGATAGTTCAAGGGGGCATACCAAGAAACACAAAGAATAAGAACAGATATGTCCCTATCAATCACAGAATGATACAGAAAATGGGTCAGAGGGCTTGGGAACCAACAATTCATGAACAAGTGGCTGGTACCTCGAGAAACCCAGAAAGAAGAACCATGAAGGAAAGTGGCTGGGAAACTTTCAACCTGACAGAAAGGAATCAGTTCACCTGGGAAAAATGACAAAAGGGAAAGAAGCCAAAATGTGGGTCTGAAAAAGTGGAATCTAGAAGCCTTGGAGAAGGAAAGAACAAAAGCCAGCCTTCCAAGACCCCCCAGAACTAGAAAGTCAGCAAGAGGCCTTTTGAAGAAGAAACCTCAAAAGAAGAAAATAATGAGGAATAAGGAAGGGACCAGCCACCAATGTTGCTGGCACAACATTGGTTCTGGTACTTAGGGGAGCAAATGGAGGGAATCAGTGGTACCCCGGAAACCCTAGGATGGCACTATAAAAGGGAAAGCAGCCAGCAGTGAAAGGCATTCCGCAACAGTGAATTAGAGTAAAAATCATTGAGAAAACTCTGTCAGAATTCAAAAAAGGAGAGAAAATAAGGGAAATACCGTTCGGTATCCTTAAACAGCCACTAGAGAACACACTTGGATTCAAAGGGATTCAAACTTTGCAAGTCTTAGAGGCCTAAAAAGCCATCTAAGTCTGTGATTTTTGAACTTATTTGGACCTTGTAACATGTCCTAGTGAGCATAGTATATTACACAATCAAGAAAGTGATAAAGTATTTTACATTATCTTAAAGATCTCTAACGCTTCATTTTAGGTTCTTTATTTATCATTTCGTTCCATTACTATTCCTTGTTGTTCAATGCATATTATTTCCTATATGTTAGCATGTACGTGTTGTAAGATTCATGTTCTGTGCACCACTTGGCTCGAAATCAGTCCAAATTAGTTGCGGTGAACCAAGCCCAGTCCCTTAAAACAATAAGTATTGGGCCTAGGATCCTTGTTTCTACTTGGGCCTGTGTTTTTTAAAAAAGAACCCACACATTAAGGCGACTTCGTTGGGGACTGGGTAAAGGAGAGGGAAGAAGCAGTCACTTCGCAGAGCTTGACTCCAAGACCAAGGAACAGTAAAGGTACCAATGTACCACCTACAGCATCTGAGCCCATAGGAGAAAATGAGGTAGCTTCTAGGTAGAGGAATGAAGTACCTCTGGTGGAGCAGGAGGTTGTCTTAGGACAGAGGCATGGGGTGCAGGACCTAGACCCCATGGCTCGAATGGCAGAAATGATGAAAGACTTACAGCAGGAAATCCATATCCTTAAAGAGGGAAGGACTCAAGAAATCAGAGATAACGCCCCCCCTATGGTCAACCAAGAGAGAGCCCAACTAGAAGGAGGGTCAGTAGTAGGAGGGGGAGCTAACCCCTAGTATCTCACACTGGCAGATGTCAACGCCCTTTTGGAACAAGAAAGGGAAAAGCTCTCAGGGATCCCCAAGCAATTCTCTCAGGATCCCTCATTCCCACCAGAACTCCTTGGCAAGCCTTATCCCAAGGGATACGAACCCCCAAAGTTCCACCATTTTGATGGAAGGAACAGAAGTGTTGTGGAGCACGTGAGTAGGTTCATTCACACCATGGGTCCTTACGCAGGAGACAAGGAGTTGTGTCTAAGAGAGTTTGCTAAGTCCTAGTGGACAGAGTATACACATGGTACACTACCTTGAGGCCAGGGTCCATCAAGACCTGGGATGAGATGATGGAGAGGTTTTGCGCAAAGTATTATTCAAGTGAAGACAAGGTCACCTTCCAAAGCCTTTAGATGGTAAGGCAAAGGCCTGGAGAGGACCTTGTCCAGTTCATCAAAAGATTTGAGGATGTTTCTTTAGACTGCTATGGGGATCACGAAGAAAAGGAGCTTGTGGAGACTTGCATATCTAACATGCTCTTTGATTACATGCTTAATCTCAAAAATCTATGCATAACCCAGTTTGTTGACCTGCTACAGAGAACTAGGAGGACAGCGTTGACCATGAGAACAAAGAGGGTGCCAGTACCCCAGGCCATGACAGCTTCGGTAGAAGAAAAGAGGAAGAGACCTGAAGGAAAAATGGCCGAGGAACCACCTGTGATCCCATGTACTGCGGAAGAATTGAATCATGTTATGTATAAATGGATTGGAGACGGAATTGTCAGGCCATTCACTGTGTCCAGGCCACCTACTGAGGAAGAAAGGAAGAATCATTTGTTTTGCAGGATTCATAACTATGTCAAGCACTCTACTGAGGATTGTTGGACCCTTCGGAGGCTTTTTCACAAAAAGCTTAGGGAGGGGACCCTAGAGCTCACCCAAAAGGAGCCCGAGGTGCAGAGGAACCCTTTACCCAACCACAAAGGGAAATGAGTGGTGGTTGTATGTTGGAAAAAAACATGTTTGTAACGCATACAAAACATACATAGCGGAAAGTTAACGGATCTACTTCATTCGCAATTGATAACATGTACTATGTAAGTTTCAGAATTTGAGAACAAGAAAGCGTACCTTGGTGCGGTGAAATTCAAAACCAAAAATCTAGAAGTACTTGGGAATACTTTTAATCTTCACTCCAATTTCACTTGATGCCCAAGATGTGTGGTCTCTCAATCAATTTCCAAGGAGAGAATAAGAGAGTGTCTAACACTCACATACAAACCATTTCATTCCTTATGTGATCTTAATGAAAACCACTATAAAGATCTTATGAAAACCTTTTTCTTTTCCTTATGAAATTTTGTATGTTTCTCTCCTTATATACAACTGATTATCTAATTGGGCTAGCATTTTGGGCCATTTCAATTGGGCTCTAGTATGTGGCTTGGAGTGGGACCAAAAATGAACAAATAAGACTCTAGCTCCAATGGGCCTTGGGTTTTTCTGTCAACTCTTGACAAGTCCAAAGTTACCATTAATTATATTCAATACCACTATAAGAATATAATTGCACTCTAGGCCTTATTAATAAATTATATCACAAGACTTTATTGTACATGCAACCCATTTATTAAAATATTCGTAGTAATACAAAGTCATGAATTAAGACTGCCACTTTGAAGATTACTACATCTTAATCCTTGAGTACTCGGTTTAATCCTTTACGTTATTCAACATATATTTATGAAATCCAATTTCATAAATATATACTTTAGGAACTCCTTACTAAAGTAGTTGGGTCCAACACTCTGAATAACCAAACCCATTAAACTTATCTTAAGGGAATATTTTATATCTCTGTTAAGAGATTATGAATTCCATCTTGAGAATATATGTTCCATCAACACTAAATGTGGCTGCCCAACATACTGAGGTTTTGATCGTGACTCATAGATCTCACTCCTGATATATCAAAGCAACCTACATCTTATGATCAGGTCCATTATTCTCTCAGGATTTAGAGTTGATGTAAACAGAAGTCGTGAGATTTATTATTCATTTGACAGTCGTTAGGAGAATAATAAATCTCACAGCGGTCCAGTTCAATATGTTTTAACTCTTAAAACATATCAACTAGAAGTCTCTACTTCCATGATCAAGACAAATCATCTTAGTTGATATGTTATAGTCTTCGCAGATGAAATGCCCAATTTCATCACCGACTACGAACTAAATTCTGAGTTTACAAAGAACTTGTGATTTATATCTTCTGTGACTTTTCACATAAATCACATACTATGCATCTCATGGACTAAAATAATGTCTCATTAGTTCATTTATAAATAATCTCATATAATTAAACAATTTAATTATTTACGTCATGCCAATCAATTGGATTTTAGGGCATAAACCCTAACACTGTAGTAATCCATGGAAACTCGGCGGAAGTATAAGAACCTAAAGGATCCTTTCACCCTAGCACAGTCAGGACCTTTCAGAAGAGCCCTAAGTTCAGATCACTATTCAATCAATTGGGATTTGGGCCAGAAGCAAGAAGGATGGCCACAGAATCCTTTCACCCTAGCACAGTCAAGACCCTTCAGAAGAGCCCTAAGTTCAGATCACTATTCAATCAATTGGGATTTGGGCCAAAAGCAAGAAGGATGGCCACAGAATCCCTCATGAGTATAGCAGCAGATTCAGGGGTGGAATGTTTCACAGCAAAATCCTATGCTAGCCGAGCTTACTTGGAGACAACCAATGCAATAACCTTCACGGATAAAGACATGGAAGTTGAACATCCAAACCATCGCAGACCCCTTTATCTAATAGCCACCATAAACGGTGTCCAAATCAGGAGAGCACTGGTAGACACAAGGGCATCACTCAACCTCATAGCCCTAAGTACCCTGGAGGCTGTGGGCCTAACTGGTAGGAGGATCCTAGGGGCTCCTATGGAGATAACAGGATTTGGGGGAGCAACAGAATCGACTGAGGGATATGTGCAGCTGGCCTTAAGGGTGGGCCCAATAGTAGCCCTGACCAGATTCCATGCGATTAACTCAGAAGTTTCTTACCATGTTCTGTTGGGATGCCCCTGGCTCCATAAGCATCACCTCATTCCCTCCACGTACCATTAATGTGTTAAAGGAAGATTGAATGGGAGGCCCATAAGAATCCCTGCTAATCCAAACTTTTTCAACCAAGGAGAAGTGAACTTTGTAGAAACAATGTTTTAGGACGAGTTAGAACCAGATAATGAGAGTCCCACGCTAAGGACACCAGGAGTACCTGTCTTGGAAGAAGAAGAAGGAGGAGGTACCCACAACCTAAGGAACCTCCTGGACAGAAAAATGAAAAAGAAGGAGACCAGCTCCTCAGGATCCTAGGAATGCGTGGTGGTGTGGGAGCCCGGAGGAAGGCTAATATATCACTTATGAAGGTACGCAGGGCCTGAATGCATTGTGCAGGAGGGTCCCGGACCGCTAGATTGTATGATGGTTCAAGAGGAAATCCTAGAGGATCCAGATAAGGAAGCTCAAATCCAGCCCGAAGAGGAATTGGAAGAAGTAAACTTGGGGGCTGGTCTGGGATCCCTGAAACCTGTCTTCATTAGCAGTCAGTTGACAGCACAAGAAAAAGAACAATTAGTAGCATTACTTAGGAGGTATGTGGATGTATTCGCATGGACATACGATGAGATGCCTGGCCTGGACCCAGGACTAGTAGTCCATTCTCTCAATGTGGACCCAGGAGTCAAGCTAGTAGTTCAACCAGCCAGGGTCTTTCACACTGACATAGAGGCTCAAATAACTCAGGAAGTCAAGAAACTACTGGCAGCTGGGTTCATCAAGCCAATCCAGCATCCTAAATGGCTCTCCAACATAGTACCCGTGAAGAAAAAGAATGGCCAAATCCGGTGTTGTGTGGATTTTTGCAATTTGAACAAGGCATGTCTAAAAGATGAATTCCCTCTGCCTAATATTGATCTCCTTGTAGATTCTGCTGCGAGAAACTCTATGTTTTCATTTATGGATGGACATAGTGGGTATAACCAAATTCGCATGGCTGCCAAAGATGCAGAGAAGACAGCATTCAGGACCTCGATCGGGAATTTCTATTACACTGTGATGCCCTTTGGCCTTAAGAATGTAAGGGCCACGTACCAACGAACCATGATAGCCATCTTCCATGATATGATGCATAGGGAAATGGAAGATTATGTGGATAACATCGTGATAAAGTCTAAGACCAGGGCAGGGCACTTCCAGGTACTTGAACAAGTTTTTGAAAGATGCAGGAAGTACAAACTACGCATGAACCCCATGAAGTGTGCCTTTGGAGTGTCTGCTGGAAAATTTCTTGGGTTCCTAGTATATCACAAAGGCATAAGTGTGGATCCAGCCAAGGCCACAGCCATCGCAACAATGAGGAGGCCAGCAATGGTTAAAGAGCTCAAAAGTTTCCTGGGGAGGATCTCTTACATTAGGAGGCTGAGTTCACTTGGGGAACTGAATAGCAAGAAGCTTTTCAGAGGATCTAGTAGATCATGAACCATCTGCCTACCTTACAAGCACCAGTACGTGGGTGACCCTTGTTGCTATATTTAGCATCGAATTCCCAGGCTATAGGAGCCCTGCTAGCACAGGAAGATGATGATGGGAATGAGCAACCCATTTATTATGTGAGCAGGACACTAAAAGATATAGAGACCAAGTACCCCAGGATAGAAAGGTCGGGTCTGGTGGTTATCTACGCATCCCAAAGGCTAAAACGGTACTTCTCAGCCCACTAGATCCTCCTAGTGACCAAGTCCCATCCCATAAAAGCACTCCTTCATCAGCCTCTCATAACGAGAAGAATAGCACACTGACTGGTTTTGCTTTCTCAATATGATATAGGTCTGAGGACCCCCAAGACTGTTAAAAGCCAAGCTATAGTAGATCTGCTAGCCCAGTTCCCAGAGGAAGAAAAGTGCTCACTAAGCGAGGAGATCCCCGGAGAGGTGGTAGTAGTAGAACTCCCAAGAAAAAAGTGGACCATGAGATTTGACGGGTCAGCAACGACAACTTCAAATGGCCTAGGAATTGTGCTAAGTTGCGAAGATGGGGATACCATGCCATTATCCTTCAAGCTCGAGTTTCCATGTTCAAACAATGCTGCTAAGTACGAGACATACCTAACTGGATTGGCCATAGCACTCAGTATAAGGGTAAAACATATGAAGGTTTTGGGAGACTCCAACCTCGTAGTCTCCCAAGTAAAGAGTGACTTCGCGCTAAGAGAGCAAAGTTTGGCAGCCTACAGAACTTGGGCACAGAAGTTGGAGCAGAAATTCCAAACCTTCAGTATGGAATACACCCAAAGAAGCGAAAACAGGTTCGTTGACGCACTAGCCACCTTGGGATCCTAGATACCATTTAAAGGAAAAAGTACTTTGATAAAGGTAAGCAAGCAGGAACAATCCATCATAGGGATCCTCAAAAGGATGTTCCCTGAAGAACCGGAACAGAAAGATTGGAAAGATGAGGTAAAAGGGAAGATAGGAAAGTTGGGCATGAAGGAAGTATCAAGGAACTAAAAGATTACACTTTGATAGAAGGGGAGCTGTACAGGAGGTTGCCCGGAGGGATCCTGTCCAGATGTATCAATGAAAAAGAAGGGAAGCTGAGATTAGAAGAACTGCACAGCCAGGTTTGTGGGATTGCGGAAAAAATCAGCCTATATAGAAGGATGCAGCGCATGGGGTATTACTGGCTAAATATGAACAAAGAGGCTACAATTGTACAGGAGGAATGTCAAAAGTGTCGACTTTCAGTGGACAAAGAAGAAAGTTATGCCGTATTTATGACAGAAGATTAGAGGACCCATTCATGGAATACTTGGCTCAAGGGATCCTACCAACTGACAGGACACTGGCCCACCAACTCAAGAAACTTGTCGTTAGATACTTCTTGTAGAATGGAATCTTGTTCAAAAAGGGGTACGGCGGGGATCCCCTAAGATGCCTAGGGCCTAAGGAGGCCAGAGAAGCAGTCAAAGAAGTCCACTTCGGTGATTGTGGAAGTCACCCAGGGAAAAGAAGGCTTTACAAGCAGTTGTTGCAGTTGGGGTACTATTGGCCTACAATGAAAAAGGACTCCGAAGAGCTGGTTAAAACATGCCATGCATGCTAAGTACTTGGAGACGCAATACATACTCACCCAAATGTGCTGCAAGATATGACCACACCATGGCCTTTCCATACTTGGGGGCTCGATCTTATAGGACCCATAACTCCCCCTTCTAATGGCCATATATGGATCTTGGCAGCCACCGAATATTTTACAAAATGGGGTAGAAGCCATCCCTTTGAAGAAGGCCATTGGAGCAGCCGTGGCAAACTTCATCTGGGAACATATCATTACACGCTTTAGGATCCCTAAGAGACTGATCAGTGACAATGGTACACCATTCATAAATAAGCATATAAGGGACCTGACCGAGGCGTATCACATCAAGCATGGGAGGTCCACACCATATTATCCATAAAGAAATGGCCAGGCCGAGGCTACCAATAGGGTGATACTGAAAATCCTCAAGAAAATGAAACATGAGTATGGGGGAAAATGGAGTGCCCACCTGACAGATGTACTCTGGGCATGTAGGAGTTCCTTGAAGACAGCCACAGGATTTTCATCATTCTCCCTTATTTATGGGACGAAAGCCATCAGCCCTGTGGAGTTAGTCATCCCTACACCAAGAGTAGTACTTGAAGAAATCCAGACGGAATATACCGTGTGGTCGGTACTTGTAATGGCCTGTTCTGCCTTTCCGATGATAAACTGTCATACTCTAACCGTTTATGTCTTTGGAACCCATGTGTTAGAAAGTTAGTTTACCTTCCTATTCCCAATGTCACCTACGCCACACACGGTGGCTTCGATGCGACTGTTAGTCATCCCTACACCAAGAGTAGTACTTGAAGAAATCCAAGAGGCCACAGACGGTACCAACATTGAAAGGAGGCTGCCAGATCTGGAAGGGTTAAAGGAAGAACGAGAAGTGGCCAGAAGGAGAAGTCAGAGGTACCAGTAAAGAATGACTAAAACATATGGACAGACAGTACACCTAAGGGCCTTCACAGAAGGGTAGATGGTATTAAGAGCAGCGGAGCACATAAGGAAGAACATCCCAGGACCCTCTAAATTCGCTCCAAAATGGGAAGGGCCCTACATCATCAGGGAAGCCCACGATAGTGGATACTACTACCTCACAAAGGAAGATGAGACTGCCTTAATGGATCCCATAAACGGGAAATGGCCGAAGCAGTACTATGCGTGAAAAGGAGAGTTTCCAGTACACCAAGGCCCTCTTTCGTTCTTATTCTCCAATATGCTAAGTGTTTCATCACTCTCTATGTTTTGCCATGTTGTTTTTTTGCCAAGAACTTTATTTAGTCATCTTTTTTTAGAATCCATGATAGAAGGACACTCGAAGATCCTTACTATCTTTTTGTTAATTATCCTATGTTCCTTATTTTAGTAACTGTGATGTATTTTAATGGAATCTTTTTCAAAAAATGGAGCTTCAAGTAAGATGTATGATTGCATAATATTACATGGCTCAGCCCAAATGTAACTAACTTTGGGAGAGGTACCTGAGTTAGGCAAAAAAAAAAGAGAAAAAAAGAGGAAGAAGGATGAAATCTTAACGCATGACCCAGAACTCACACCACAATCAGTCCAAGTACATGGTCTGGGACTTCGGGCAAGAACGAGTGCCCTGGGGTACCCAACCCAGTACTTCCTCCAAAATAGGTCCTCCTGGTTCATGACCTAGGACTTGGAAAAAAAGAAGAAGAATATAGCATTCAATGTACCTAGTTCAGTACCTGCGCAGGAACACAACCACAAGGGTACCTGTTCCAGGACCTACCACAAGAATCTGTAGGAGCCATGGTCTAGGACTCAATACAAAAAAAAAAAAAAAACATAAAGAAAAATGCATAAAGCACAGATCCATATATATCATAAAGAAAGCAGTCAAAAAAAAAAAAAAAAAAAAAAACTTAAACACCTCGAATTGTCTGTAAAAAACAAAAAAGGGAGGAAATAAATTTATACACCCTGAGTTATTCAAAGAAAGAAAAAGAAAGGGGAACTAAGGTATAAGGCTGGTCAGCAAAGAGCCTCCTGAGGGAATTGCAGGAATAGCTAATGAAGAAAGAACTAGCTGCTTCTTAACTTTCAATCTTGCAGTGCCTTGTGAGCACGAGCCAAGGCCTTCTCAGTAGCAGCAATCTCAACGTCAAGGTCCTTAGAAACCTTCCTCTGGAACAGCATGTAAGCTAAGGACCGTAGGTACTCTAGCAAAAAAGACAGATTGAACTTGGCTTCCACAAGATCCTGCACCACTCCTCTTCACTCCAAAAGCCTCTCCTCGAATAGAGAATCAGGAGAGGAGTCCCTCAAAGAAATCAGCACGGCGCACAGGAGCTCCATCAGGATGTTTCCCAAGAATACGCCTCCCCTGAACCCACTAGTGAAGTCCCCATGGGCTTTGAGTAGCCCTTCCAAGAGTGGCAAGCCCTCAACAGGCACAGAGAAGCGCAGGAAGCTACCAAAGGGAGGCCCAAAGTGATGAAAGTGGCTTGTAGGAAGACTGTTGAACTCCAGAGAATCGAAACGGGCCAGAAAAGCAGGGAGCATTGAGCCAGGATCTGAGATAGCCATCTCGGGGGCCTCCTCCATTGTTGTGTCTCCATCTTCAGGAGCTGGAGGACTTCCAACCCTTTGAATAGTCTGGGGAATCCCTGTCTGAGCTTCAACAACCTAGACAGTGGGAATAGGTTCCTTAGCTTCTTTAGTAACTGCGGGCTCAAGATCCTTAGCACCTGTGTCAGTAGCTGTGAAAGCAGATAGAGTAAAAAAAAAAAAAAAAAAAGGGAGAGAGAAAGGGAGTAAAGATAGAAGGGAAAAAGAAGAAGAAGAGAAACCAGTACCATTCCCCTGTGGTAGAGCTTCCTTCTGAGCTTGGGCAGCCACTTCAGCCATCAAGGGAAACTCCTCCTCCCACCTCTCTGACCTCTCAGAAGACTCTGTGAAAGGGCATAAAGTATGTTGAAAGAAAGGTAAAGAAACCTTGGCGAAATTGCTAAAGGAAGGGAGGGACGTTGGGGGCTTCACCATAAAAGAAGAGACAAAAAGAAGTATGGAGAGAAAGAAAAAAAAATGAACTGAAAGGGGGAGAAGAATAACGACGGCGGGCAGTACACACCTTTAGAAGCCTCTGACTCCAAGGAAGGAGCATCTTCAAGGGCAGACTGGGCGTTGGTTTGACCTAAAAGAAACAAAGGGGAAAAGGAACAAGAACCTTTAGGAAGAAAGGATAAGGGAAATAAGAATAGGTGCTAATAAAGGATGGATAAGGCTTACCTGCTCGAGTAGATGAGGACGCACCTCCCAAAGACTCCTTGCCCAACGCAAACTCAGTAGTGGGCTCAAGTGTCACAGTTTTAGTTGGACTAGGGTTTTGCACGGGCTTAGGATCCTAGGGAACAGGAGGCTGAAAAGCTTTAGGGTCCTAGACGGCCAGGGAAACAGAAGGTGAAATGGGCTGGGCATCCTTCACTGCCTGCTTGGTTTCCTCAGCTATGCCACCACTAGAGGGCTCCTTCTCTTGAGCTACCACCACATCTTTCACTAAGGCACCACCAGTTGCAGGAGGAGGCACCTCGACCTGCAAAAGAAAAGAGGAGCAAGAAGGACTATGTGGCAGACATAAAAAAAAAATATATATATATATATATATGTACACAGCACTAGAAAAGGGAAAGAAAGTGTTGAGGACCAAAATTTCACAAGAAAGCCCATTCTATAAAAAGTAAGGAAAGACCATGGGCCTTAACAAAAGAAGGCCCAATTCATGAAGTTAAGAAGGACCATGAAGGTCCAAAATCTCAAAAAGAAGGAAAAAGAAAGGAATAATAATAATAATAATAATAAAGAAAAAGAAGAGGATCTCGGTCAGGCCAGAGGAAGGATCCCGATCGGGCCAGAGGATATGCAGTAAGAAGAAGGATCCCAGTCAGACCAGAAGATATGCAGCAAGATGTATGTTCATATTTCCAAAAAAAGCCATTAAAAAACCCAGCAAAATCAGATATTATCTTTGTAACCCATGGTCCAAGCCCGTGGGATCCCGAGTGAATAGTAAGGGAGAAATGGTTTGGTTGGTAGGGGAGTGATTTCTGGTGAAAGGAGGATCCCGATGGTTTCCCTTGGTTCATATAGTTGCTTGGAATGTATGAACCAATGGAAAACTCAGTTCCCCCATGTGCATGACACCTCCCCACAATTTCCTCTCAATTGTCATTTTCAACTAAAGCTGTCATCAAGTACATTGAGCAGCCCACCCACTGTTTTGACTTTCCAAGAAGGAATCTTTCATTTATAGCTAAAGCCAAATGCCCATTTTGAGTTATAATTGCCTAAATAAGCTAAACCTCTGCCCAATGCACCTTTTCAAGTTCCAGAGGACATGGTTTTACCCAGCAGACCTGGGACGTCCTCGCTTGGGGTACCAGACTATGTCCACTATAAAAGGAACACTAAGGCATATCAGTAGGGGGGGGGGGGAGAAAAATGGGGATTTAGAGGGATAGTTCAGAGGTTCAAAAGATATATTCTTAGAGCTTTAATAGCCCAACAAGGAAGAGAAAGAAAGAAACAAAATAAGAGAGCGAAGGTGAAGGAATTTGTCTCATATCCTTGAGATCATTCAAAATATCACTTAGCCTCCAAAGAAACATATGCCAAAACATGCACACATCAGATGTCACTCTCTCCCACAAAAATCCTCCTCACCTAACTATCTTGGAAGGCAATGCCCAAGCAAAGCCACTTGGACTTGAGTTCCAAACCCCACAAGTCTTGTGCAAAAGCATCAAGTCTGTGAGAATTGGGGCCAGGATCCTCGTGGCTGAATCATTCTCATGAAATTCATTTACATATATGTATATGTATTTAAATGTATATCCTAATCTAAGAAATTAACAATTATTTGAAGATATGTATATTGTATAGTGTGTTCTTATGCAGGACCTATAGAGGTAAAGGGAAATGACAAAACTCTATTGCATAATAAGCATGGAGAAAGATCATATAGTTTAGAGAATCAGCATTCTGGGTTCTTACAGGCCTAGTACCCCTGGGAACCACAACATCACGTCTAGGGTACCACGATATTATGCTCGGGGTACCAAGTGAAGGAATTCTTTTAAATGTTCACACAATAAAAGATAAGCCTCAAATATTCTATTTCAATCTCCTTCTCACTGTGAATATTGTGAATACTTATTTTACTTATTTCCTAAGAGTAAAGGGTCACTTTATGACACTAAAATACTTATAATGATATTTTATTGCTTAGGAGGAATCTCATTTTTGCCTTGAGGAGCTTTATGTGACTTGCGCACAACTTGGTTCGTAACCAGCCCCCATTTAGCTGCGGTGAACCAAGCCCAGTCCACCAAACAATAAGTAAAAGGCCCAGGATCGTTGTTTCTACTTGGGCCTGGGTACTGTCCGAAATGGGACCCTCACAGAAAGCAAACAATAAAAGGGCACAAGTGAAAGAGGGCCATACCACATCATCACTAGAGGATTGGCTTTTACCTCCCTTGGGGTCTAATTTGCACTTAGACTGCAAAAAAAAGGGAGTGACCATTCATCAGTTAAAGAAAAGAGAAAAGCAAGACACAACAAGAACAGCAAGCTAGGACGGCCAGGTGCAAAAAAAAAAAGAGAGAAGAAGGAAAAAGGCCTTGCCCTTCTCTCTCTCTCTACAGATTCTTCAATAGTCTTTTGTCTACTATGGGTACACCCAGAGGGTCCTAAGGGAGACTGGGGTGTGATGTCAAAGGACCCTGAAGAACCATAGGCTGAGGAACTCACAGGAACCTGAAAGACAGAAGACTTTACCTTCGTCTTCACTCTGATCTTTGGGATTAAAGGATGGCCAACTTCCTTTCCAACTGTAGAGGGATCCACTTTCTCGGGCTCCTCAGAAATAACTAGCTGCTTGCGAGACTTAGTAGTTTTCCTCTTCTTAGTCTCAGGGCCAGTCTCAATACCCTCAATGCTTTCCTTAATCTCAGCTCTCTTGACAGCTTCCTGTTTGATTTTCTTCTCCTTACCTTTACCTACAGGAGTTGCAGCACCGATTGCCTCTACCACACCTCTCTTAATTGGCACACTAGAAGAAGCACCCACAATAAGGTCACACCTTGACCAAATGTCAGGAAAATCATTCGCATAGCATATCAGCCACCCCTAGAGGCATGCCACTCCGCAAATCCTGTTTTGTTGCTTATGGCAGCAGACACAATGCCAGCAGTGGGGAGGGCTAGACGCTTGTTGAAGGTAGGAGTAGAGAAAAGAGTAGGATCAGGAACCCTCCCAATCTTACCGGAACCAACAAAATCTGAGAAGGACTTCTAAACTCTTCTCCAATAACCAGCAAAGCCACTAGAAGCAAAGACTCTCTACTGGGAGTTTGGCACCATAAATTGAGGGCTCCTCCGTGACTAGTAAGTTAGGACCTTAGAAACGGATCCAAGGAAGGAAAAGAAGGCACTACCTCCTTGAATACTGGCGGGATGTCCTGATTAAAACCAAATTGTCTAAGTACCCGGTGTACTAAATAGTGAGTGTACCTTGGACCACTTGATGAAGGTACTAGAAGCCACGAGGGGCTAATGCAAGCTAAGTATGCCAAACTGCCCTCATCTCCCCGACGCAAATCAAAGGTATTCCCTGGGGAGTTAAGGAAAGAAGCCAACACAGAATCACAGGTGAACCCAGGACTGAACTCTCGGGGAGAACGCCAACTTAAATGCCCTACTTGATCAAACAATTCCACCAAATTTAGGCTAGCCCCCTTCAAGTTAGACCAGCGAAAGATGATGGGATGGTTGTCAGTAGAACTTATCCTTCACATACTTTCAATTCCTACACTTAGCCAAAGTGACGGAAGACCGATCCCACATAAACACCTGAAGGATAGCATAGTGGAGGGAAAAAGTGATAGTATAGCAGGAGTTGCCCTCAACCTCATCCCCATGAAGCAGATCCAATTAAGAATAAACATGGCCTAAGAACATGGGGGCTAAAGGATACTAAGCACCTCGGGCCAACTTGATTGCCAGAGGAAAGAAAATAGACTTAATCCCGTATCCGGGGAACTCATTGAATAAAAACTTACTGAGCCAAAGTGTTAGGAACCCAGCTTGCCTAACTGCCTTGTTTTTCTCTCCAGAAAGGTTCAAGACCCACTTACCCATTCTAGCCGATTTCCCCCCGGCAGAGGCAGTACGCCTGCTAAAGTGACTAAAAAGCTTGTCTTCAACCTCGAGATCCTCGCTAGAAATGCTGATATCAAAGGGATTCTCATCACCAAACACTGGGAGGAGAAAATTATTAACCACATCCTCCAAAGTGATGATGAGCTCACCAACAGAAAAGAAGAAAGTGTGGATAAAAGGACACCAGCATCGCACCAAGTGTCTAAGGCCCTTGGCGTCCCTAAAACCTTCAAGATTCCTGGAGATTACTACTAATTTCAGGATCCCGACGCGCTCCAAGCAACTGACAAATTCACCATCAGAAAGCTCTTTGTCCACCAAACTGGACCAACCAGTAATCTTCCCAGGGACAAAGTCGAAGAAGATGGGAACCGCCTCGCGGGATCCTTGCCTAATCTGAAGGTCTAAAATTTCCCTCGGATCTGGAGCCTAGGCGGAACTGGCAAATCCAGACTAGCCAAAAAACACCCAGGTATGAAGGGAAGGAGGGGCTTCGCTATGGGACACCTGAGGGAAGAACAGGCTAGGGGTGTACCAGGGATCCCGTAAAGGGAAGGCTGGGCGCTCTACAACCTCCTGCATTTCGCCCTGTGCAGACCCAAAAGAGCTTTCACCTTCAGAAGGGCTAGAAGTACATTCCCTCCTTTTTTGTGAGGAAGAAGAAGCCATGGAACGGCAATGCAATAGGAAATAGGAAAGTTAAGGGAGTGAAGGACAGAGAAGAAGGGATAGAGAAACATAAGCTAGAAGGAAGAAGATAAGTTTGAAAATAAAATCTCTAGAAGTGAAAAGATGGTTTGAAGTAACGACAATAATGGCGCAGGGACAGTTGGAGAAAACAATGTATAGAAAGACGCGCCAGTTGCCAATATTTAATTTTTTATAAGAGAGAGTTATTGGCAGTTATTAATGGAGTTACGGGGAACGTAAAAAGTGGATGGGGAAGTTTTACTCAGACACTTAACTGCCACATTCCGTGCAAAGAAGGGAAGTTACAAAAGGAAGTGTAACACGTAAAAAACCAGGATGCCAAAGGGCAGCATGGGGAAGCAGGATTCCAAGGAAAGGAGAAAAGGGATCTTAAAACCGATTGAAACAACAAGGAAGGAATTCCCACAGAAATTAAAAAGTCTTGTCTACTCACGCATGGGCTGCAGGCAACCCACGAGCTCGGGGGGCTAAATGTTGAAGTCCAAAAAAATCACAATGTTATACCAAGGCCCAAAACAAAGCAAAGGATTGAAACCTAGGAAAAATAGAGCATTTGGGCGTCCAATAAGAAAGAGGAGAAGTCCAAACCCATTAGGGGTCCATAAGAGGGGCCCAAATCCATGAATGGGCAAGTTTCAGACCCCATGGAAAGAAGAAGAAGGAAAAGAACTGGGCCAGGATACCTAGGGATTCCCAGGTACCTAGGGATTCCCAGGTGCCTGGGATCCTCGGGGCATACAGTAAAGCCAGGTTCGGATTGAGACAGTTCAATGGGGCATACCAAGAAACACAAAGAACAAGAACAGATATGTCCCTATCAACCACAGAATGATGCAGAAAAAGGGTCAGAGGGCTTGGGAACCAACAATTCATGAATAAGAAACTGGTACCTCGGGGAACCCAGAAAGAAGAACCATGAAGGAAGGTGGCTGGAAAAATTTCAACCTGGTAGAAAGGAATCAGCACACCTGGGAAAAATGACAAAAGGGAAAGAAGCCAAAAAGTGGGTCTGAAAAAATGGAATCTAGAAGCCTTGGAGAAGGAAAGAACAAAAGCCAGCCTTCTAGGACCCCCCAGAACGGGAGAGTCAGTAAGAGGCCTTTTGAAGAATGAACCTCAAAAGAAGAAAATAATGAGGAATAAGGAAGGGACCAGCCACCAATGTTGCTGGCACAACATTTGTTCTGGTACCCAGGGGAGCAAATGGAGGGAATCAGTGGTACCCCGAAAACCCTAGAATAGCACTATAAAAGGGGAAGCAGCCAGTAGTGAAAGGCATTCAACAACAGTGAATTAGAGTAAAAATCATTGAGAAAACTCTATCAGAATTCAAAAAATGAGAGAAAATGAGGGAAATATCGTCTGGTATCCTCAAACAGCCACTAAAGAACACACTTGGATTCAAAGGGATTCAAACTTTGCAAGTCTTATAGGCCTGAAGAGCCTTCTAAGTCTGTGATTTTTGAACTTATTTGGACCTTGTAACACGTCCTAGTGAGCATAATGTATTACACAATCAAGAAAGTGATAAAATATTTTACATTATCTTGAGGATCTCTAACGCTTTATTTTATGTTCTTTATTTATCATTTCGTTCCATTACTATTCCTTGTTGTTCAATGCATATTATTTCCTGTATGTTAGCATGTACATGTTGTAGGATTCGTGTTTTGTGCACCACCTGGTTTGAAATCAGCCTAAATTAGCTACGATGAACTAAGCCCAATCCCTTAAAACAATAAGTATTGGGCCCAAGATCCTTGTTTCTACTTGGGCCTGTGTGCTAAAAAAAAGAACCCACACACACTCTTTCTTGATTATTTATTCTTTCTTCCTTTTTACCTTTTTATCTCCCCACTACTATCAACATTAATATCACTCTTCCTTTATCCTTTCATCTTCTTTTTATTTTGACTATTCTTATTCTCATCCTCTTACTATAAATTTGCTATTCTCTCTCTTACTCTATACTTATCACATAAAAAGGTTATTACTTTCTCTTTCTCATGTTTTTCTTTCTTTTTTTTGGTTTTTTTTTTTTTTTTTTTTTTTTGTATCTTTACTTAATGTTGATGAATTTCCATGTTCTTTAGAACTCTACTATTATTCTCCCCCCCCCCCCTCTCTCTCTCTCTCTCTCTCTCTCTCTCTCTCCTTTTTTGTGTGGATTTTTTTTATGTTTTATATCTTTACTTTAGGTTGATGAATTTGTGTGTTTTTTAGAACTCTACTTTAGGTTGATGCATACCACTACAAAAAATAAATAGGATTAAATTGTATTTCATGCTTCAAACTTTTTGATTTTGTGTTTTTAAGTTGTTATATTTCTTTTTCTTTTCTTTGATTGTTAAATGCTATCATATTGCATTATAAAGATAGTATATAAGAATATAATATTATTCAATTACATAACATGACTTGGATAATTTGGTGTGACTATATCTCTTATTTTGACTATTCTTCTTCTCATCTTATTTTCTATAAATTTATCTAATCCAGGTCTCTCCCGAAAAAGGTGATTATTCTCTTTCTCGATTATTTATTCTTTCTTATAACTTAACTTTAGGTTGATGAATCATCCTATTTTTTTATAACACTATTTTGGGTTAATATACGATTTTGTGTGTGTTTTTGAGTTCTCCATCACAAGTCTTTTCCCTCCATCTTATAGCTTTTGTTTTATTTTTGTTTGACATAATACTTAGTTATTTTGAAAGTGAAAATTAGAATTTATATCAAAATACAATCTTGCTATGTATTTGAATGTGTTTCTCAACTATTTAAGCAATATCAAGTGTAATTTTGTGATGAGTTTTGATTATTGTATCTCATTTAAGAAATGAGAAATTTGAATAATATATTTGAAAAAAAAAGGAAAACACAACATACCATAATATAATTTAGAAAAATATGGACTACCTCAAAAAGAGATAATTTCAATCAAACACAACAAATACTAAAATGATATAAATATATATATATATATATATATATATATATATAAAGATGGATAGATGAAAAATAATTTTAGAAATTTTTTTATTTTCAGAGAGAACAAATTATACATCATACCACAATTACAAAGTAATCATATATTCTCACGCATCGCATGGATCTGCGACTAGTTTTTAATAATAGCTCGACTATTAGTAATTGAAAGCAAATGAGAATGATACCATTGTCATCCGATGCCTAAGACTGAGACGAACAAGAAAATTTCAATCCTACTCTCCACTGGTTTACAAGATTTTACGATAAGGTGACCCAATATTTCCATATCTCTTTATTTTATACACTGAAGTTTTATCTGAATGATTAAAAGAGAAGTTTTTTTTTAAAAAAAAAATTATAAAAGATTAAAAGAGAAGTTGATTTCTCTTTGAAGAGTGTCCATGCTGCTGCCTGTGGGCCAGAATTTTCTTCAATTATTATATACTGATGATTTGTTGCTCCTTTGCAAAGCAAGAATCTCAGAGGTGTTTTACTCTAATGGGGTACTTGGAAAAGTTCTGTTTGTGGTCTGGCCAAGCAATAAACAAAGGAAAATCTGGATTTTTGTATCTAAAGGGGTCGATAGCCAATTTATTCAGCAGATTAGTTTCAATTATGACATATTTTAAAGATGAAAATAAAATATTAAGAATGTGAAAGTATCGTTTGAGTGAATTCACATGTGTAATTAAATTTGATTTTCCTTTGAATTGGCGAAGATAAAAATAATAAGGAACAAAGGGTGTTACTGTATTAGATTTGACCAGCAACCCCCCTCCAATTTGTTCAGTTTATTTGGCATATGTACAACTTTTTAAAAGTTTTCCTTTTCTAAGTACAATTATACTTTTGCAGTTTATTTTTTTAGCGAAATAAATCAATGCAAATAAGTTATACAACTGTAGTAATTTAATAATTTGAAAAAAAAATGTTTCTAAAAAAAATAATTTGAAAAATAAATGCATTAAATGTAATTATGAATTAAGATATTTGAAATTAAAGTGTTAAATGTGTTAAACAAATACATTAATAAAGAGTTGGCAGAAATTCATGAGGCAGAAGAAGTATTTCAATTCCTCTTTCAAATGGCACACCACATGGTAGAAACTCAAGTTATTGCAAGCTGAAGTTTTGCTATTTTTTGTGTACATAGATGTGCAATGCATAAAATTCAATCCACAAGACAACATCAGCAACCTTGAGAGAAATACTATTTTCATTTACACCCAGATTATTTATGCATGGTAGAAAATATAATAGGAAGCGGGGATGAACCATGCTCCCAAGAGAGCAGCCTCTGTAAAATTAGGAGCCTGAAATTTACTACAGGGTCTCTAAGCTAAAGAAGACCTGATCCTCTCTATAAGACATTGTAAAAACATGTAGGTCTAAAACACCTGTATGAATGGAACTCTACAGAAATGAAACTAAAGTCTCATTACTTTATCCTGATTATATGCCGAAAAAATGAAACTGCTTCAATCCCCCTTAGTTGGAGGTCGGACACATGCACAAAAAGGCGCCTTCTTTCTCTTGTGGCTGGTTCTTACCCCACCATAAAGATAATCTCTCAGCAGAACTCTTGGTTTTCGGTCACTGATTCTTGTTTTACCTTTGCTTTCTTTGTCATCATCGAGTTTCAGTAGAAGAAACTGTACTTTCTGCACCTCCAACTGCAAGCGCCCAATTTTGTCAGACCCTCTTCGTGCCTGTTCAGAAATTTTTCTCCTTCTGGCATTTCCACTCTCATCTGACTCTATTGCAGAAATTCCATCAAAGGACAGGAAACTGTTTTCAACTGTCTTCATCAATTTGCGGTTTACATCAAACAACTTCTTGATGGACTCCTCAGATTCATCCAGCTGCACCTTAACTGTATCAAATTCAATGCCTCTGCCCTTTTTGCTCTTCTCAGTAATCCCTACCTTCCTCTTCAAGTCTTCCACGGTGATTTGAAGGTTTGTCAACTTTTGGGCATCTGAATCAAGTCTTTCTAAAATCTTCCTCTTGTTCCCTTCTTGACTGGGCTCGGTATGTCTATCAGAGATTTCTAATTTGTCCACACCTAACTCCTTCTCAAACAATGATTCTGAAGAGGGATACGAATGCTTGTGTTCCTTGACAGCTCCAATCTGATTGCGAGCATGTTTTGCAGTGGCCACCTTCTGAGACTTGCCAACCCTCAGGTCAATGCTGCCATCCCGGTTTGCGGTTTCCCATAACTCAAGCATCTGATCAGCCTCTACAGTTTCTCTCCTGCTTATCCCATATGATGAACAATCAGATACCTGATCAAGCATGATATCTTTAGTCAGAACTTCATTCCTTGCTTCAGAGATTTCACGTGTCTGTTTCCCCAGCTTTAGATCATTACTGTGTCTGTCCCCAAGTTCCTCTTTGACCTGATATGGAGTAATATGCTTGCTTGTTACAACATATTCTCGAGACAAGCGGCTTTGAGATTTTAACTCTTCAATCTCTCTCAATGCAGTCTCTAGTTTGGCATTCGTGTTAAGGTGCTCCAGCATTGCGAGCCTCACTGCTTCTACCACTGCTTTTTCAATAGCTTTGATCCTTCTTTGCACATCCTGCAAGTCTGAAAATCCATCTGGCTCCATGGAAATTTGATCTTCATCCCTTTGTTGATAGCTTTCAGCAATAGGGTGAGTCATTAAATGAGCATCCTGCAAACATGTGGGATATAAAGCACAGACATTATTACATGAGAACCAAAATCACATGAGTTAGAAAAGGAAAGAAAGGGGGGTGGGGGGACACTACATCATAAGGTGTCCCTCATATACAACCCGTGTAATGAAAAACCTTATTGTGAAATTTTTAATAATGAGAAGCTAACAGTAAAATTGAGCACACTGCAACAGCTGATCAACAGCCCCTTAAAACTCCTAGAATTTTAAAAAATTAGCCACGTAGGAAGCACCGATACAGATATGGGATATGTATATGAAAGTTACCAACACAGCAATATGTTAATTCTTGAAAATTTAGGATATAACATAGTATAGATAATTTAATCAATTAATACATATACAAATATCTTTTGATGTACATATTATACTAAGTTTTAGCTTAAATGTAAGCAACAAATTCTAAGAGGCATAAAACATGTATAAATAATAAATTATTAAGTTATTAGTTCCATAGAAAGAAAGTAATAGAAAGAAAGAGATAATAAATAAATAAATAAAGAAGTATCCTACACTAATTATCCATATCTGATAGGTGTCTGGTGTGGATATGGCTGCTATTTTGAAGTATCAGTGTTTCCTAATTGACCACCGAATCAGAAAGTTAATTCTACTAAATCCTACGTCTCAGCAACTCATTGAATAAAAAAGCAAAAGAAAAGACAAGGCCATGCTAGTGAGGTAAGGTACATAGATAGTAGGAGCTACCACAAACAAGAAAAATCACACTTCTATAAAGGGATTACCATTGCTTCTTCCAGTAGCAAGTTCAATTAAAGCTTTAAGAACTCATAAATGTTACACGACACAATATTATGGCTCAAGGTAAATCCAATTTTGCTAATGCATAGAGTACTTATAACAGGATAAGGCAATAAATGGAATGAAGCATTTAAGAAATAGACCTTGGTCTCCAAAAGGGCAGAAATTTCAGTAATGGAGAATAGATAGAAATTACCATTGCTTCTTCATTTTCAACTGCGAGAGGTTTATAATTGAAAAGAGTATGCTTCTCCAGAGATGATATGCAATTTTTGAAAGAGATGACAGCTGGGGTATATGCAGCCAACTGAGCTTGTAGTCCTCCATTTTCGAATTCCAAGGTGCTAATTCTATCTTTCAGCAATTCGATCTTCATATCTTTGGAATTACTTCTATCTTCAAGGCTCTCACATGCTTCAATTAGCTCACGAATCTTTCCTTCAAACAACACTTCACAGACGGAGGAGCTTTGCTGTTCAGAAAAAAAAGTGGCAGCCTGAGACTCCCACAGTTCAGTCTCATCTCTCCCCTTTTGCAGTTCAGAACTCAACCTTTCCTCCCTAATTTTAGTCTCATCATATTTATTCTTCAGATCCTCCACTAAGTTGTGCAACTCTGTTTTCTCATTGGTTATTGCACTGATTATCTGTTCTGCTTCTGAAAGCTCATTTTTCTTACGGCACAATAGATCCTTTCCACTCACAACTTCGCATCTTAATTGATCACTAGCAGATTTAACTGATACAATCTCATTCTCCAAATTATTCACCAACTCCTTGAGATCTGAATTTTCCATTTTCACACCATCATATTTACCCTCCATAATTCTTAGCTTCTCTGCTAGGTCATTAGTGACGAAACGAAGTTTAACCAAATCTTTGGTGAGCTCTTCCAGTTCCACGAACTTTTCAAAGACTATATTATTAAAAATCAGAGAAAGGTTACACTGAGACATTGTTTCACCAAACAAGGCCCAGTGTGCTTCTTCTAGGTTATGTTTTTCATCCCCTAAGTCAAGTACCTCCTTACTCAGGGATCTTTTCTCTTCAAGCACCTTGCAATTCTCTTCCTGCAGGTTCTGGTTGGCCCTTTGCAAGTCCAACAACTGCTGACTCAGATTTTCTGTTGCAGTTGTTAATACCTTCTCCCTCTGATCTCCCTCCATTACTTTCAACCTCAATTCTTCACTCATCTCCAAAAGCTTTTGGATCTCAGTCTGCAACAATGAGGACTGCTCACACCGAATCATGAACTCTCGAGCAAGGGTGTGTCTTTCTGTCACAAGATTTGCTCCATCTACTTTCAGTTGCCCAAGTAGTGTAACAAGAACTGACTTCTCAATTAGCAGCTGCTGATTTTCATCGTAACTCCTAGACAGAGAGTTTTGTGTCTCTTGAAGTTTGCACAGTATGTGGCTTAGAACAGCTTCATCTTGGTTGATCTTATCTTCGAACAGGTCTGCATCAATGCCAAGAGTCTTCAACACCTGATACAATCCCATCCTCAATTTTTTTATTTGCTCAAACAAGGATTTCACTTCCACCTGTTGTTCAAGATTTTCATGCTCCAATTCAGAAATCAGTTTCTCTGATAATCTGGATCCTTCTGAGAGTTTTTGGCACTCGATCAAAAGAGAGAAAATTTTATCTTTTAGATCATTCACACATTTCTGCAAGATGAAGATCTCCATCTGAGCACTGACAGCTTTTTCTACCTCCTCTTCATATTCTTTCTTCCTGCACTGACCTTCTTCTTCCAAAACACAAATTTGTAATTCCATAGCAGCCAACCGAGTTTCACTCAACCTTGAAAAAATGATATGTTCTTGCTTTGCAGCATCCAAGGAAGCCTGCAGTTGCTCTACTTTGTGCAGTGCAGATTCTCTCTCATTCTCAAGACTTGAGTGCTCATATTCTAATACTGTGTATCTTTTCTCCAGATCTTCCAGTCTTTGCTTGGAAATGTCCAACTGAGAAACTAAGCTTTCTCGCTCAGTAATCAGGCCAAACTTTTCAGTATCAAGCAATTGGCAAGAACCTTCGAGGATCTTCAATTTCACCCTGAATGCTTCAAGTTCAGCGTTTGCATCAAAAAGGGAATTCTCCAGAAAGTTCTTTCCTTCTGAGAGTTTATCCAAATTATTAGTTGTAATCTGTAACTGAGAAACCAGGGTGGCCTTTTCAGCAACAAGAGTGGATTTCTCTCCAAAAAGAGACTGACAGGATTCTTCTAATTCTTTTACCTTCCATCTAACACCTTCTAACTCAACATTCAAATCTGAGAGAGAATTCTCCAAAAAAGCATTTTTCTCCTTAAGTTCTTTCATGATTTCCAACTTTTCCAACAGAGCAACTCTTTCACTTCTTTCTGCCTCACAGTTCTCTTTAAGTTTTGAGTTCTCATCCTGCAATTCCTTCACAGATGACCCAAAGCAGTCTGCGTCAAAGCCTACTGACTCCACCTGCTCTAGCATAGTCCAGTGTTTCTTGTTCAACTCCTTAAGCTCCTCTTTCAGACAGTATATTTCTTGCTGAAGTGCATTTCGTTGGTCCACTCGAAGTAAAACCTCCTCTTCAAGTTTCCCTATTGTCTCCCTTAAGCTTAAGATCTCATCTTGCAAATTTTTTATCGACACAGCTGAAGACAAATCGAGCTCATTCAAACTCTTGTTCTCCTCCTTGACCTTCTGGACTTCATCCATTAAACCCTGATTACAAGTTTCCATGTCCTTTACCATTAGGTTTCTATGCCGAAGTTCTGCCACCAGAGATCTCAGTTCTTCCTGGGATTGAGAATGTAAATGTTGCAGAGTTTGGAAAGCAGTTTCAGCCTCCACAAATCGCAACCGCTCTTCTTGTATACAAGTCCAGAGTCTACCCAATTCCTTCTGCTTCTCTGTAAGTTCCTCACTTTGAGACCCCATCTTATGCACCAAAGACTCCAACTCGGACTGTAAAGACTGATTTGAATTTTCGAGCAGAAGACACTTTTCTTCAGCACCCTTTAACTTTGCAACCCCATCGTTTATCTCAGTATTTAGCCTTTGGGCCTCCTCCTGGGCACATGAGATTCTCTGCTCCAGACTAGATATCATCTCCAGGCTTTGCTGGAACTGGAGGGCAGCAGCTTTCTTCTCTTCAGTTAATTTGGCAAGTGCTTGCTTCAGGGTCTCAACTTCACATTCAGCTTTATTGGCTCTTTCATTAATTGGTCTGGCATTCTCCTCTGCATGTAGTAATTTGTCTTCCAAGTTTGATATCATCTCCAAACACTTTTTGTATTGAGCAAGCACAGCTTCTTTTTCAGCTTCTACTCTCACAAGGTCTTGCTTTATGGCTTCAGCTTCAACTTCAGCTTTACTAGTTCGCTCATTAAGTTCTCCAGCATCCTTTTCAGCACGAGAGATATTGTTCTCCAAATTAGATATTCTATCTAAACACTGCTGGTATTGAATAAGACTGGTTTCTCTTTCAGACTCTAATTTGGCAAGGGATTCCTTCAAAGTTTGAACTTCAGCTTCAGCTTTACTGGCCCGTTCACTAAGTCCCTTGGAATACTCTTGTGCACGAGAGATTTCCGATTCCAGATTGGATAATCTCTCTAAACTCTCTTGATACTGAAGTAGGCCTGCTTCCTTTTCAGCTTCAAATTTAGCAAGGGTTTTCTTTAAGGTTGAAATTTCTGCCTCAGCTTTACCCAATCGCTCAGACTCAGAAAGAACTCGAGCCTGGATGCTATGGCTCCCATTGTTTTGCACGCTTCGTTCCTTCTCCTCCGCATCTTGAAAATTGAGTCCTTTTCTTGCCTTTCCTTCGGAAAACTTTGCATGGCTCCCTGCTTCTACAGAGCCAAACAAATCATTAAGCTGTTTCAAACCCTTTCTGATTGTTGCAGTATCAGATTCTTCAGTAAACGCTTCATTCTTCTTCAAAGCATGGAAATGAGATGATAGTCCCAAAGCATCCTTTTGCAATTCATCAGGGTCAAACATTGCACGTATGGGGGTTGGCATATCAGGTGTTTGGGGATCAGTCATCTCATTAGCAGAACCTGCAGGTGAATCATCAGCCAGAACAAATGGAACTTGGTTTGGAAATGCTTCTGCCATAGTCCTATGAGCCTGGCGTAGCGCTCCAGTTGCATGATCATATCTTTCAGCCAACGCACGATATGCTCGGTAAAACTCCTCGACCAATTTCATAAGCTCTGGTCGTTGCTTATAATACATCTCTGCTCTCCTTGCAAAGGAATCTGCATCTTCTTCAATAAGCTTGATCATCTGTTTAACTTTGGCATCCATATCTGTTCAAGCAGAAAGGAAATCTTTGGTCAACACACACACATACACAGCACCAATGCTAGGTATAATAAGGAGGCCATCAGCCTTGGGATTCATCTAGCAGAGGAAAATAACCTAGTGAAGCTAAGAATTTGCAGTTGCACATAGAACATAGAGTAAATAACCTAGTGAAGCTAATAATTTGCAGTTGCACATAGAACATAGAGTTGATTGCATTCTTTCCAATTAAGGGTGCAAACCTTCACTTGAGAGCCAGAAAAGCAGATAACTGATGCAAACAGTATAACCAATCTAGCACAAGTCTATGAACAAAATGGTATGTAGCTTTTCAAGGAGCCACATTCCCTCAGGAACATGCTTAATAGCAGCCACCTTCTTTTTGGATCATTGATCAGATTTATGTTAAGGGTGTGCTAGTGAGTAACATGCTTGAAATGCATTATTTAAAAACTTCGTAATAGCTTAAGCTTTTGGAACTAGTGTTTCAGCAAAATGATATGCATTGTTGATGGCTAGAGAGGAGAGTAAAAAATGAAAAATGATATAAGAGCTCAACTGAGAGCAGCTGGCTTCTCTACTTACAAGTGTCAAGCACACTTCTGCCCTTCCATATAATGCTATCCAAAGCAACCATCACACTATTCAGTGCCATTTGCACCACATACATAACACACTCAGTTGAGGAAATGGAATTAGAAAACAATAATAATATGCTTCTGTCATCAAAATTGAGATGGCAGTAAGACATCATTATAATAAGTAAATTCCTGCACAAATCCCTTCAAGAGATTGAAATGTGTTAACATTTTTTGAACAAAAAAAAAAGTGTTAACGTTGATAAGCTTTTTTGTTCAATTAAAGGAACTAATCACACACTATAATCTCGCAAGACTTTGTTTGGTTCTCAAAAAGACAGGAAGAGAGGGGATGGAGGAGGGAACACCATTAAATGACATTTGTCTCACAAATTATTTGACCCTTTCAATCATTTTCCTTTTCTTTAACTTCTAGGAACCAAATGGAAGTATCAAATCATTATAAACCGATCTCTAGGAAGTCTAAATTAGAAGATTTGGTACCTGAATCATTATGTCCAACAAAAATGCAAACAAGTCCTATAACAAAGAAAGCAATACCTGTAAGATTTTCCTGGAGCCATTTTGAATTTTTAGGGCTTATATGGCTGTCCCACCACCAAGAATACTTGCGTTTCGAATCAGCTTGGGATAGGGTTGCCATGATTCCAGCCAAAATCACCACTTCTGAAACTCACTTTCAGGCCAATTGTAAACCAGATAGTAAATCCCAAATAATGGAACAAAACGCAGAACAAGATATAGATAGATATAAAGCACCCAATCTACTTATTAGCAGGATTATTTCTTGCTTCCTTGTACCTATTCAACAAAATTGACAAAAGTTAAAAAAATAACAACCACACTTCAGCTTCAGATGAATCAGCACAATTAGTATGCGAGATCAGGTTCCAAAGAACTAGGATGAAAAGAATCAGCAAGCATAGTACCTGATCAATTGGACCCCAGTCCAAAAATTATGTACAAGAAGTAAATTCTACCTTTTAGAATTTTTCAGACTACCTGATCAAACACAGACCATATAAATTGTGAGAACATGATAAATAAATAAAAATGAGTATGCACAAGGTAACACTTTCAGAGAATATAAGTTCAGAAATCTGTTCAATCCACAAAAGTCATGATCATGCACAAGGTATCAGAACAACCTGATAAACTAAAAAAACCTTTAGAAAACATCATCAATTTTACAACTCTATGAATCCAAAAGTAAAGTAACAAACTTTTTAATACCCAGTAACTAAAAATTAAAATTTTAGTAAGTGGCAAGAGAATCAACCATACAAAGAGCCACAAAAAAAATAAATAATAAATAGTTACCTGAAACTGATATACATGGGCATGGATATTGTAACTGAAGCTGACAAATTCAGAGATGAAAAGGCTTACCAATGAGAATCAGATTCTGGGTTTTGTTTGGTTTGGATTGGATTGGATTAGCAGCTGTTACAAGAGCACCTTCAGCTGATTTTCCTCTTTCATTCTCAACCCATGTTAAGTTGGATCTTTCTGTATCTGTCTGTGTCTAATATAACTCTGTTTCTCTTTCTGTTTGTGTTTTGCTTTGCTTTGCTCTTATGTTGTGGTTTTTTTTTTTTTTTTTTTTTTTTTTTTTTTTTTTTGAGAACTTATGTTGTGGTTTGGTACCATGTGGGGCTGCCTGAGAACAGAAGAAAGAAAACAAAAACAAAAAAGGTGGGCGGAGACAAAATCACAAAACCAACTAAAATACAAAAGGAAAGGTGAATTTGCAATTAATGATTTTTTTTCCTTTGATAGGAAGGAGTAATTATTTCCTTAATTTGGTTTTGTTATTTACTAAGCTACTCTTTTGGCAAGTTTATAAGACTCTTTTTTGAAACTCTTTTTTGAAATTTAAAAACTTTCTAGCTTCGAAATTACTAGGTTGTCCCTTTGGTTAGGACTTAGGATTTCAAACATGTTTTTCCTTGTGTTCTATTACATGTTTTTACTAATTAAATTATGGTTTTGTGCATGGATTTTTAGGAGGATTTTGTTACCAAAATTACCAAAGACCTCCCAATACTTCTATTTTTTTTTACAGTTTCTTAATATCTTAGTTGTTAATCTAAATCGAAGGATTCCAAAAAAGGCTTGATAATTGAATAATTAAATCTTACTTAGTTCTCCTTTTCAACACCGTTTGTCAATAGTCTTAACTCTTAAGACTCAATGTCAATGGCATTATCTAGTTCTCCCTCCCAGGATAAACATGAACGCAATTTGGGTCTCCTAATTGTTGTAAAGAAAAAAAAAATTCTAGGTTGATTGTCATAATTTGATAAGCAATCTAAAAAAATAATTAAGATAAAAATAAAATTGCATGATATTTTTCTTATATTAACATAATAATATAGACTATATAATTTTTTATGAGACTCTACCTAACCTTTTTTTTTTTTTTTTTTTTTTTTTTTGAGAAGAGACTACCTAACTTAAGAGAAGATGATTAAGATAAAATAAAATTTTCAATTGTTTGACTTATCAAACTCAAATACAAAATTACATAAATTGTTGCTTTCACAACAAGTTCAAACATGTTAAAACACCTCGAGACATGTATTTTATGAGCTAATCTTCCTCTTTGGACTAATTAAAAACATGACATTACTATTTTGTTATATAAAATTAGGATTAACGGTTATATTGAAATCACAAAAATACCTCTAAAGTCATTGTCCACTCGCATGTTTTAGCACTCCACATGTTATAATCCAAGGTACCCCTACAATATTATGGTTCTCTAAAAAGAAATTATCCAAAGTAAAATTTTTAAAATGTGTGAATTGGATTTTAACAAATTAATAATGATATCTAACATGATAAGATCATTCAATTTATGGATAACATGATAAAATCATTCAATATATATATATATATATATATTTATATATATATATATTCCTTTAAAAAAAATCTATTTAGAAATTAGAGCATCTCCAGCAGAATCATCAAATTTTTGTACTGTTTGGAAAATGAACAGTGAATTTTACCCTTATCTACCCACTTTTTCAAATACACTTTCCAACAGACTTTCTATCTCATTCTCTATCTCATTTAAATATTATTTCTTTATTCATTATTTATTCTTTTTTTAACAACTACACATCTTCCAACATTTTTTTATTCAACACCTAATTATTATAATAAAAAAAAAGATTTGAAGAATGAATAGTAGCTCATCAGACTTGATGAGCTACTGTTCATGAGCAAAAAAAAAAACCAGTTTTAGAGAGACTGTTGGAGCACTCTTTTTCTCTTTTTTTCGGTTTCACTCTCTATATTTTGACTATGCATGCTCTGATGAAGATGCTCTTAGAACCCCTTTAAACATCTGTACTAGCCGAGTATGACACGGTGTCGTCTTCTTTTTCAGATAGACAAAAGGTAACGTCGTCTGGGGCGGTGGGAAAGGGACCGTCCTGATTGGTCATGCGGCTAACTTATTCCTCTTTCCAAATTGGATGGACCACTTGTATTTCATGAATATTGACTTAGTATATATCCTCACTCTTTTTCTTCTTCTTCTTCTTCTTCCTTTTTTTTTTTTTTTTTTTTTTTTTTTTGTGACAGCAATGCCAATAAGTTTTTTTTTTTTTTTTTAGGAAAAATGGTTTTTAAAAAATATATATATAAATTTGGATATACACCATATTTTATGATAAGTTATAATAAAAAAAAGTTAAAAAATAGGAAAGATGTTAAGTCTATTCACACGAAAATTAAGATTTAAAAAAAAAAAAAAAAAAAAAAAAAAAAAAAAAACTCTAATGTTGTAATTATCCAATTATTAAATACATATATTAACCATCAAGAAGGCATGATTTATAAATTATGATTGAGGAATTGACTATAAGTATTGTAAGGACCAGATTTGAGTCTCTAGCCCGAAGGATAAATGAGCTTAGGCCCAAAAAACCAAATACAATGAATTTGTAGAGAGTGGGTTGGAAAACTGGGTTTTAATGAATCAGACAATAAGAAAGTAGATTTTGATGACAAGAAAATGAAGCTAGATTGGTTTAATCTAAAGAAAATCGTCATCAGCACAGTCCGAGGAGATCAGTTCTTATGTATTGCTCTCAAGTTTGATTACAAGTTTCAATTCTTGATTGCTACAGTGTTTCTCTCTTCATTTCTCGATCCCTCTTTCCTCAAGGGTCTCTTACATTATATCTCTCCTTTTGAATGATCTGGGCCCTCCACTTGTCGGTTGTCCAAGCCATTGCTTGAGTGTTTGTCCCATCGGACACCCTCACAGGCCCTCTGTGAGTAGGGGCAACCAAGGCAGCACTGTTCAGGGGTTTTCTTCACATAAATGCGGCCAGAGAGTTAGCTGCAGAGCATTCAATGCGGTGGTAGCAACTTTTTCTTATATATTTCTTGGCTCCCATTTGTCCTGTACGTTCACAGTGCACATCCTTATCAATAGAACCCCCTGGAACATCATTCTGGATGACAGAACACACTTTTCGACCTCCACCTCGTTAGCTGAAGAAATACTCCTCCTCGGCATGCTTCCCCTATCTTTCATAGTCATAGCTTGCTTATGAAGTTCAAAATCTTACCTCTTCATTACTGTTGATCTGTCCTCGGACTACTAAGCCTCCTCGGCTAAGCCCAAGACCCAACATATATTTTTGGGCCCCTTGTCCCTACAAGTATGTTTAGGAAAAAAAATAAATTTGACTGTTTCAGTGTTTTTTATTTTATTTTATAAAGTTAACTTATGAGTTATGACGTCCGCTTCTGATAGTTATACTCTTTATCATGAGATCAAGACATGAATCGATTTTTTGTATAGGCGGGGATTGAACTTACTTATTCAACTATTAGAGACTTACAAGTTGAGCTAACTAAAACTCACAAAATAAACTTTTTTCATAGTTTTGAAACCCAGACCATTCATTGAACCGTAAAAAGGAGAGGTTCAAGATTTTTGAGGTCGAACCGAGGTTGAACCGGGATCGAACCGTGATGATGTCATAATTAATTTAATAATTAATTAAAGCCTAAATATAGATATTAAATTTATAAAACTAGAAAAATTGACTAATATATCTATATATGTGAGGAAAATTTAATGATTTTCAAGCATATATTTAATAATTAAGTGAGAAAGTTAATAAAATAAAATAATAATCATGAAAACATTAAAATTTATGATTAATTTTTGAAGTAAAGTTGAATATCTTTGAAGGATTTTAATTATAATTTTTTTTTATTCCTTGTAAGAGATGGATAATTTAATTAAGTAGAATAGAATTGTGTTAAATTGTTTTTATAAATAAATAAAAAATTGAACCGGGGTTGGACCGCATGGTTCATGCCACCGGTTCTACATGAACCGTGAGGTCCAACCTCAGTTTAAGGGGTTCATGGAATTAACAATAATTTCGATTCTCTATGCTAAAAAAATCGGTTTTCATCCCAGTTCTCGGTTTTCCCGGTCGGACCTCCCGGTCCGGTCCGGGTTTGAAAACAGCGACTTTTTTTAGAGGGTTTCAACATATGGCATCCGTTTCTCATGATTGCTCAAGAAACTTTACTAGTTATTAGTTTTCATGTTGAATTTGGGTTTCAAAGGCAATTGGTTCATAACTCTCTCAATTCTTTTCTTTTTTTATCTGAGATAAAATTATACTTTAGCCTTGGTTATTTTTCTTACCAAAAAAGTTGGTTATTTTTATAAGGGAAAAAAAAAAAAGATTTAGCAAGTTATGATGGGTGGAGCATAAAGTGAAACACCCAAAATAAGATAAAGAACTTTTAACACTTTACCCACATGTGAGTTGGACTATTTTAATTTTACTTACACGCGGTTTGAAAAAGTGTTACTTTACCCACTCAAGATTAGTTTCTGATAGTAATCAACAGAGTAGTCTTCATCCATAATGGTCGTCCAAGACCAGTAACATCCAAAACTGTCTTCAGAAAGGCGAAAAGAGAAATATGCACCACAAACATAAAATAAGGGCGTCCAAGCATGTCACTAGTTGTCCAAAGAGAATCTGGCCATCTAGAGAGAACCTAGTCGTCCATACTATGAGAGGGTATGTCCAACCAATAAACACATAGTAATTTTTTGAATATTTTCCACAATCTCAAATAGTTAGACCACTAAGAAGTCCACACATCTCCCACGATGTTAGTGGCACCTAACAAATAGACCTACTCCAGACTCTATAAAAGGGACCAAACCTCACCAAACTAAGGTATGTTCTACTATTCATCCACTCACTATACTTGTGTTCTAAAGAGAAAACTGACTTAATCGTCGGAGGATTCTTGGCTGATTCACCTCGGTTACCTTTGATAGTCTCTTTCTTCCTCTTCAAGTCATTCAACCATCGTTAAAACCCAGAGCATTCAACCTACTGATTTTCGAGCATCATCAGTTTCATTATATAACTGTTACTATCTCATCATTTTCACCATTGAAAACATTAAAAATAATAAACAAATCAAGATTTGAAACCTAAAAGATAAAGTGACACTTTTCAAATGGATAATAATCAGTGCAGTACTAGAAAACTAACGCATCTTCAACAACAATAATAATAGCATATGGCCATAATAGATATTTGACACATAACTAAAGATATCTTAGCTGTTTTTTTAAAAAAAAAATTATAAAAAGCTCTTTTTTTTTTCTTTTTGCTTTTTTCTACTTAATCACAATAAATCCTTGTGGTCACAATTGCCCTGATCATTAATTACGTCCATTACTGTGGAAATGCATCTAGTGCATGTTGAGGAAAGAGAAATGCTTATTGATTAAGAGATGGTTCAATCATATCATTTGTTGGGGGTCTGCAGAAGGTGCCCACCAAGCAAAATTTTTATACTTAACTTGATGCACATGGCTCAATAATGGTTTGCTAATGCAACTTAAAACGTGAACTAAATTTATAGAACCAAGAAAAGGAAATTATTACTCTTTTTATCTTTTAATCAGAATTATTTTCTGCTTTATTCGAAGAAATGCCAATCTATATTTATCGTTTGCTAAAAAATTAAAAACCCTTTAATATATGCCTCAAATCCACCATGGGATCTATATCATGCATGTTTCAATTATACACAAAAACGTCCAAAAAAGTTTACCTGTTCAACAATTGGAAGCATGCACAGCACCAATCTTGAGCTAATAATATATACAACATTTTTGTTCATTGGCCCCTAACATGATTCAAATTATGTATTGTTTATAACTTTATAAGAAGGCCCAATCACTTATTAGGAAAGCTTTTTTGGTCATATGATTGTAAATAGAATTCAATGTACACATTTTTAAAAGAAGATGAGTGTCTGATATTGCTTGTAAATGAGATTATTATGTATGAATATTAAATAATTGATTGTTACAGGGAAGAATAGAAAGGAAACTTATGGTCCAACTATAATTATTAATTTAATAGAAAATAAACTTATAATAGAATGGAATTTTGCTAATGTTTTTCTAATGCCAAATAAGTGTGAAGTGTAATTCTTTAGATTCTTCTAGTGAGAAAGACATGTTGAAGTTGAATTATTGAATAAGGGATAAGAATATTTTTAAAAATATGGATTGTTTGGTGGTATATATATATATATAAAAGTATAAACCAATCAATTGGAGAAGTTGGTCTTCAATCACCAGCCTGACAGATAAGGCGGCAAGCTTGAAATCTTTGATTGTTAGTTAACTATATGATGAAAACATATTAGTCAACAGAAAAGTTATAGATAGTGCTTTGTTTAGAGATAAATGACAGATGATAGGATGTGTAGCAAATCGGCTGTGTGTGTGTCTGTGTGTGTGTGAGAGAGAGAGAGAGAGAGAGAGAGAGAGAGAGAGATGTTGGGTGACTTGTAAGTTTAGATAGAATCACATGGTGATTCCTTAGGCTTAGAGACACTATTTATGTCACTCTTCCTTGCAAGTTATACTAACGGTTCTGATACTATTGAGTAAATTGTAGGCCAAAGTGCCAAAGTTTCACCACATAAATTTTTGGGTTAAAGCAGGCACCCCACTTATCCTTTAGCCCATGAGCAAGTACTCTTCATGCAAGGGACCTTTTTAATCATTGCTAGTGAATATTAAAGTTCAGCAAGGAGGAAGAGCCTTACATAATTTGAACCTTTAATTTTTCTATTTGTATTGTAATGTGCAATCAATCAAAAAGAATGGGTAATTGTCTCACGTTGCTTAAGAGAGTATGTTGTGTGTAGTATAATTTACCCCACCCTCTTTTAAAAATTATCATATCTTTTGAGTGGAGTTGTAATGTGCTTTTGTGTTAGAAGATCTTTCTCTCTCCCTTGTGTGTGTGTTTATATGAAATACATTCTCCCGAAATCATATGCATATCAATATTATTGAACTTTATTGAAGTGGAAAATTATAAAAATACCAAACCCTTACTCTCAAAGGCCAAAACTATGAAATACTTATAAGTCCTCAAGAATCTCAGGGAAAAAAGACTTAGGTAAAAAAATAATAAGGTTTACAGGTTAAAGTTTTGGGAAACATTTATTTTTTTATTACAAGGTGACATCATTACAAAAACAAGCAAGAAGCCAAAAGAACCGGTTATGTAAATTAATTTCCCAGCAAAAGGGTGGCTCTTCACGTGAGGGGGAATTTTCACTGACCACTTGGGGTATACATGGTCATGCTAGAAAACCTTTGAGAGTGACTTTACAAAAGCAGCTACAGTTTCTCCCCGATACTATAAGAACCTTAACCAAGGTCCAACTGAGGTGAAGAGGAAAAGGTGACCAAACTCCTACTCATCTCCCCGAAAAATGTTACATCCATAACATTTTTACAACAAATCTTTTTTTAGAGGAAGAATTTCAACTTATGGTCATGGTTTCGAAACTCGGACTGTTTAATGAACCGAAAAAGGGAGAGATTCAAAGTTTTTGAGGTTGGACTAAATTCAATCGAGATCAAACCGTAATGTGTCATTTAAGTTTTTAATATATTTTATACATAAATTGGTTTATATTTATTAATTTTTCATTCCTAACCAACAAGATGTGTGTGGCCCAATGGTTTGCATGTTGAGAAGTTATTTCACTTGTTGAGAGTAGGTTCAAGTCTTGCCAACATCATATTTTTATCAATTTTTACCAAAATAATGATATGGCTGAACCGTGGCTTACAGAACCAGTCCAGTGACCGGTTCCCGGTTAACTCGGCCGTTGGTGTAAACGGGAATAAAATCACAATTGAATAAGAAATTTTACTATTTGAGCTAATTAGAACCCAAAAAATTTACCAACTGTGAACAGTGAGTCTAAGGATGCAGAACAAAAAATTAATATTTTATTCTCACTCTCTCTCTCCAAATAAATTTGAAAAAAACCCTATTCTCTTTCCTTAGTCTCTATCATCTCTCTCTCTCTCTTTAGTCACCGGTCTCAACTCTCAACCTTTCTCCCTCTCTCATATCAGCTCTCTCAAACCTTGCTCTATGTAGATCAACAATGGCTGAGCATAGTGGGTCCGTGGAAGTGACCTTGCTCCGTGTAGATTGGCGGTGGCTGAGCATGGTGGGTCCGTAGAGGTGCTGTGGTTTGGGTTCGTGTGTTTGGGTTCGTGGATTGGGTCTAGGTCCGTGTAGATCGGTGGTGGTGGTGGGTTTGCTCATCGGTGGGTTTATTTATTTATTTTTTTTCCTATTTTTGAGATGGGTTTGGTGATTGGTGGTAGTGGGTTAATGGTGTTGGTTTTGGTTTTGGTTGTGTTGATGGTGGTGTGGGTTTAATGGGTTTTGGGGTTGTTTTGGTTGTTGTTGGTGGTGGTTCATGGTGGATTTATGGGTTTAGTGGTGGTGGATTTGTGGGTTTTTGTGTGTAGAGGTGGTGGTGGTGTGTGTATGGTGTTGGAGGGGTTGCTGATTTTTTTTTTTTTTTTTTTTTTGTGATTGTTGGGGTGTGTGTGGTGGTGAGGTGGTGGGTGGCTGAGCTCCTCTTTCTCATGTGGTGGTTGCTGGAGAGATAGAGACAAAGAAGAGAGGCAAGAGAGAGATGGGAGAAGAGAGAGAAATGAGTTTTTTTATATTATTTTATTAAGTAGTTTATATTATTTTATTGGGATATATGTAAAAATAAAAACTAGGATGTAGGATGAGTTGTAAAATGGGTTGATAAAATAAATAAAGTGGTGTTTGAGGATGCAAAATAGGTTTATTTTTGCATCCTTGGATGCTAGTGCTCTAAGTTGATACTAGTTTTAATTTGAACATATCATTGAAATTACTTTTAAGCCTATTAACAATAAGGGGAAATTACACTTTACCACCCTAAATTATATCTTATGTTACACTTTACACCCCGACGTTAGGTTTGCTGTTAACTTAGATGGAAAAATATGACACCACGTGAAAATACCCAATTGCCCCTCTTCTCAATGATTTAAAAACAAAATATAAATTACACTTTACCACCCTAAACTATACTTCTTACTACACTTTGCATCCTAAATTTTGAATTTTCATCAATTTTCATCCAAGTTAAGAGCAAACTTAATGGTAGGGTGCAAAGTGTAACATGGGTCATAGTTTAGGGTGCAAAATGTGCATTCAAAAAGTTTAAGGTGTAAAGTGTAACATGAGATATAGTTTAGGGTGATAAAGTGTAATTTCTCTTAATAATAATCGATAATAACCTAGTACTTAAAATTATTATGAAAATATTATAGTTGAAATATAAGAGGGACTATATAGTACACTAGGGCCCGTTTGAGATTCGCTTATTTTGCTGAAACTAAAAATTTTTTTGTTGAAAGTACGGTAGATAAAGGTAAAAGTTAGCTGAAATAGTATAGAGAGACCTGTAAATAGTACCAAAAAGTGCAATAGGACCCATGAATAGTAGCAAAAATAAGCTGAATAGTAAAAATAAGTTGGCAAAAGTAATTTTTGCCAAACAGACCCCAAATAACTTTATGAAGAGAAGGTACAGAAATTTAGTGCGGTAACCGGAAAGTATGATGGTCTAAATTTCAAAATTTATAAACGTCTTTTATCCACGTTCCACAGTGATCAAGGATGTTGATTATGACAAAGCAAAACAATAAAAAATTTGTAATCTAAGGACTTTTTGGGTCATGCGGATTAGAAGGATGTATAACTGCTGTCTTAGGACTCTAGAGACCATCATGATTCTTATGTTATCTTCAATTGTAGGGTTGCTTTTTCTGAAGTTACCACTAACGTCACCACCACCCAATGAAGTTACCTTGGTGTCAACCAAGTAATCAACTCTAGGGTGTGAACAATTCTGGTTGGCCCAATGAAGTTACTATGGTGTCAACCAAGTAATCAACTCTAGGGTGTGAACAATTCTGGTTGGTCCTCGATTCAAATAAACAAATTTGTAAGTTGTGTAACCCAATGTGAATGGAGATTTCATACTACCTGCTAATGCTGAAAGGTAACTTTTTCCCTCCCGTGTAGTGTGGAATGTAGAGTAAAATACTTTTTTAATAGAAAATGGGTTTAACTTACTTCTAGTACTTTTGTAATTGAAGATTTTCTTTTGTCTTAAATACACAATAGCAAGTAGTAGTAGGTTTTAATCTCCATCTTTTATTTAGTTAGTGGGTGATGTGGCAGTTTCTTATTAAAACAAAAAGAGATTCCAGTTAAAAAAATACTATAAGTAAGCTAAACCCATAGAAAATAATCTTAGAAAAAAGTATTTGTTTTTCTTTGTTTGGTTGTGATTCAAAAAATAATTGCCTAACATTTTGGTTGCACCCAACAATTCTGTCAATGGTAGTAGTTGTGGGAAGTGGCAGTGGTAGTGACAATTACAGATGATTGATGATAGTGGCCATAGTCAATAGGCGGTGGTCGATTGTGACTATGGTCAACGAACGATGGTGATTGGCAATAAGTGGTCAGGGGTGGCAATGACTAGGTAAAGGGTGGGCCTAGTGGCAGCCGATGGTTGACAATTATTGATATTGATGGTTGGTGATTGATGTTTGAAGTGACAGTTGTCAAACCCGTGACAATGGGTGGGTGGTGGTGGTTGTAGCCTTGTAGGTGATGTGGGGATAAGAGAGGTGGTAGTGGTGTAGTAAAGGAGTTAAAAAAGAAGGTAAAACTGATAGATGTAGTCGGACTAGACATGATGTTCCCCACCCTAGGTCTTTAGGACGGGAAAATTTGAGCCAAGTGGGAGTGGGGTAGGGTGGGTTTGTTGTATTTTTATATTCCTAATGAGGTGGTTTTGACATGAGAGAGAGAGAGAGAGTGTGTGTGTGTGTTGGGGGATAGTAATAGAATATACAATAATAAAAAAATAAAAGACATGTATAAAAAATTAAATTTTATATAAATAATTTAAAAATATATTAAGTAAAAATAATATTTATACATATTCGAGGTGGGAAAAGCAAAACTTGTCATTGCCTAGTCGCCTCTTCGAGATGAGGAAAATCCGCACAAGGCATAGTGGAGAATTTTACCATCCCTATAAGCAGGGGCTTTTTTTTTTTTTTAAACCTGTCACGACATTTTAATACAAAATATCATTGAATACAAAAAATATTTTCTGTTGACTAATATTTTTCAGTTACATCAAGAAGTAAAAACTAAAAAAAAAAATTATAGAAATCATTTTTAAAAAATTATCCCAAAACATATTGGACCTTAATACCTTTTTTTTCCTCTATGCAATTTAGTAGCTTCCCTTTTCCTGTGGTGAAAAAGGAATTACTTGACTACAATAATCAATAGTAAGGCCATATCACTAATTATGAATCAACCTGATTAAATTTGATTTGTGTGGTGCTAATAAGGCATGTTTCTCTTGCAACTAATCTACTATCAGAAGCAGACATCATAGGTTGAAACTCTCTTAAAAAAAAAAAAATCCTACCTAATTACCATCACAATTTGATTTTAGACTTTTGGTGGACATAATTATCCCTCCCATCTTTTAAAAAGTTTGCTTCATATATACATTTCTTTAAGTTGTAAACGTGACTCTGTAAATGTTGGTATTGGGTAACTAAAATGTGGCCCCGCCCAATTGGAAGGCATCAATAATTCTATCTCTTTTCTCTGCAAAACTGAAAAGAAGAAATCATCATTCTGAAAAAAAAAAACACCAAGGATTTGAAGGATAAAAGCAACAAAGAACCATTTTGTGCTTGGAGCTTCTATGAAACTTAAAAAGACAAAAATCAAAATTGCCATCTCTGAAGTCTAACCTCACCCACCCCCCATTACTTTGGAGACCTCTTTCTCTTCACCATTTTTCCTCCTATTCCAATGTAAGTATGTAGAAAATGACATAACAATATTACTGGGCCCTCAAAGCTTGACTATTACAAGTATATATGGAATGGTTTCACCAGCACTCCACATGTCATAGCCAACATTAAACAGTCTAAAAGCCCATGTACCATAATTACCATGATGATGTTAGGTTAAAGTGTGAGCAAGTGTGAAGAAGAACCAAGGGGCCCAGAACTCTCCCAGCTACCATGTGCAAGTCTTAAACACTCTTTCTTAATATGTGGTTATTATGAGTTCAGTTAAAACCTTTTATTAAAAAAGGTCCTTCTTGGTGCCTTTGGTTTTTAAATGGCGGCCCAGCAAAAGAAGAAAAAGATAAATGCCTACTAAAGTACATGTCTAAGCATAAATTACAGTTGACATAAAAGACTTGAGTATTTAGGAAAGTCTTTGTTTGGATTACTTACTAGTTACTACTTAGATCAAGTTTGTCACATTCTATTGAAACAATAAATTAGAAGTTCATTAGGCTAATCATCCCTAGATTTTGTTGAATATAAGAAGTTAACAAAATAATAAAATTGATTTGAATCTCATTTATTAGAACCATCATACATCTCTTCATTAGTTGAATAAGACTTATCAAATACTAGTAAATTTTGATCAATGATTTTATGATTGATACTGAACTATAAAGTCTTTTACCTTGTTCCTGAGGCGATATATCTAGAATCTACAAGCAAACTGCATAATTATCGTGATTAATTATCAGTCCATCTTCTCTTGGGATGGGTCATGAGTGGGGATGGATTCCATTGATAACGTATCTTAGTTTTTATTTATTTATTCTTGGCTAATTGTTAAGCACGTATAGTGAGATGAAAAAAACACAGTGCCATCCACTTGATGGTTGATCAAGCTGGCTTGCTTGAGTAAATGTTTTCTGCACAATGTGTACCTCACACTTTACTTTCACAATGTTTCTCCAATAGGCCCAAACTTCCAATGGGGCCGAGACCTGAACTCTTTCATCCAACATATTGGTACCACCGTACCTATTAGATAAAGGTAACATGCATATCACCATATGGACCTAGTTTTTATGCACCATCATCTGAAAACATTTAACACATTTTATTGCCTTGGTCTGTCATGTTGCGCTAAGCTCATTTCTTTTTTTTCTTTTTGTCTTTTTTAGGGTGGTGAATTTATTTGTTGGTTAGAATTATAATAATCATAATTATATATAGGTAGGGGGTTGGTTGTGTCTAGAGCAAATTTGGGGTACTGAACACCATGCCAAGGTTGGGTGATTTGGCCCAAAAGCATAGATGTGTAGGCTTGTGTTGCTCAGAACATCGTCATCCTTTTAGTGTTTCTTATAAAAGCCCAAGCTAGTATATTACAAGCTTTTGGAATTTACTTTGTCAAAATAAATAAAGGGAAAACGAATGGGCTTCAATAAAATAAAAAAAACGAATGGGCCTAATAAAACCCAACCCACCATCCAAACCACGAATTTACATCTCTCTCTAGAATATGATCAAAGTATTTTGCATTTATCATTTTCGATTTTTTTTAAGGTATCCTTTTTTTGTCTTCCTTTTCTCTCAATTAATTAGTACTCCATTATTTATCAACAAAGAAGTGACTAATCTGCTTTTAAGCAATATCATAAAATGTTGGATTTATTAGAAATCATTTTGTGAGAATAGATTAGGGGTTATCCAAAGAGTAATTAACATCATGGATACCTTCTTGACAAAACTTTGAGCTCTAAAAAACTGATTATCTTAACCAAATTCAATGAATATTGGTTCTTTTGAAACAGAAATTTATTTATTATAAGTTTTTTGAATTTACAAATTGTCACATGTCACATGTGCTATTAAGTATTAACTATTCTATGCAACCCATTTTAAGCAAGGGACGCATTCTCTAGTTCTCTCCCTAAAATGGAAAGGCAAGATGATGACATTTTGCTTGGTAAGAGCATTTATATCGGTTTGTATAAAAAATTATATCTATTTTAGCATAAGAAACTACTCTTCTATTTTATATGCTTATTTTTCAAAACATTCCCATATTAAATTATCAATTTCACATTACATTATATTAAAATATCAATTTTTCTTGATTTTTTAAATTGTTTTTATTTCTTCACACACAATAACCACCATTCACTCTCTTCTTTCAGTTTCGGGATACGTAAAGAAAGAATAAAAAACTATATGCAAAGTGAATAGTATCAATGTAAATTTACATAGTTACTATAATAACTTTGCAAATTTACACATTTTTAACTTGATTGATATAGGTGATTTTGGAGGTTGAACATATAAAATTGATAGTACAATTTTATTTTTTTTAATCTATACTACAATTTAAGGGGCTTTCTCTGTTTGGACCGGATATTTTTTTTTTTTTTTTTGGTTCTAAAATACTCCTACAACCTACGTTTAAGTAAGGGCAAAATTTGATAAAAATGCTTCTTTAACTTCCATGTAAAATACTATCTACAAAATAGGATCACACTCCACTACACTCACGTTGGTTTTTAAACTCAAATTGCTTCTTCTTCAGTTCTTCAATTCCCTCAATTATGTGTTAATATTCTTTTCACCATTATCATCATTTTTAAGAAACTCTCACTCTCATCCACCTCTTTGCTTCAGATTTCACTACAAATATTATTACAGATCGATTCAAGGTAAGCTCTTTCTCAAATCAAATCTCAGCTCTCTCTCTCTCTCTCTCTCTCTCTCTCTCTCTCTCTCTCTCTCTCTCTTATTTCTACATTTCTCACTTCAATTTCTCTCTTTGTTTGGTTCCTGAGAATTCGAGGGAAAACATAAGAAAAAAAAAAAAAGAAAAAAAAAAAAGAGAAAACTGAAATTCTCTTTTTGGTTACTTTCAGATCACACTTTCTTCAATTAGAATAAGCTTAGAGTTTGATTTAGCTTCTGTTAGAGTGAGATTTCATCAAACAAAATCTAAGACTCCATTTTTTTTAAAAAATGTTGTTAGTGATTGAATTAGTCTCTATTGACTCGTTCTGTGTTTTTTTTTACATGTTGTGAATTTGATTTTGTAGATCTGAGATTGGCGGTGCATAAATCTCTTAAATATGTGGTTTTTTTAAGCCTTTTGAGTTATAGTTTAGTTTGTTAGGCTTTGTTTGTTTCCTAGGAAATTTTTTTTTTTTCCATTGAGGTTTTGGGTCCGTTTGGGATCTGCTTATTTTGCTGAAACTGAAAACTTTTTGCTGAAAGTACTGTAGATAAAGGTAAAAGTTAGCTGAAATAGTATGGTGGGACCTATAAATAGTACTAAAAAGTGCAGTTGGACTCATAAATAGTAGTAAAAATAAGTTGACTTTTAATTTGCAGCCAAACGCACACTTTGTATATGGAAATTCTACTGTGAGTCTAAGATCCTATTACCTGAAAATTGCAAGTTTGCAATTCTCTGAAGATTGAAAATAGTTGCACAGTGTTCTGGATTTGATTTAAAATTCAGAAATTGATTTGTTGTGATAGTTGTTTCATTTGTGGGTTTATGGAATTGTATTATTTGTTATAAATTCAATGATGAATCGACAACGAAGTTGGATTGCGGGTTTCAATTCCAATTCAAAAGTGGTTGAACTGTGTGTGTTTTTGTGTGTGTCATTATATTATTTGGGTTATTCTTGGTTTAACTTCTTATTTATGTCATTAACCAAAATTTTCATTTTATAGGTTCTCGGTATAACCTTTTTTGCTGCCTTTTTCAACTGGTGGTTATTGGTTCTTATTCCAAATGTTTTTTTTTTTTTTTTTTTTTTTTTTTTGAAAAAAGTTAATAATTTGCATCCATTATAATTTGGAATTACTATATTTTTTAATCACAAAATATCTACAGGTGTGACGAGTATTATGGGTTTGTGGGTGAAATAATTTTTTCATCGCACCCTTATTTTTTATTTTTTATTTTTTTGTGATTGGAAAATGTAATAATCTCAAATTATAATTGATATAAATTATTAACTTTTTTCCAAAAAAAATAGAAAATCCTACCGAATAAATACTCTCATAGTAGAAAGATACAAAGTTACTATTTTTTTTAAAAATTCCTACACGTTACTTTCAAAAAAAAAAAAAAAAACTTCCCACACGTTAGTTTTGGTTTTGTTCAAAATTCAAAAAATTTCTTTTGGCAAAATTTACGGGAACAAAACACCTCATGGTTACTTTTGTTAAGCCTGTGTTCTATTTTTTTTTATTTTTTTTTTTTTTTGTTTAAAATTTTTTTATGAAAACCTGTGTTCTATTTGAACTCAAATTACTTTTATGTTATGAAAAATAATAACCATAAAAAGAAAAAATAATTAGAATTTTTCTCTACCACGTTGCTCTCTCTAGAGACCGTGGTACGTAGAACTTGGTTATCTTCCTAGAAGTGATATTTTCTTCCCTCTACTAACACTGTTAGTAGTAGGACTTGTTGGGTTTTCCTTTCCTAGGATCTGGGAAACACTTTTCTTCTCTTTCTTTTCTTTCCTTAACTCTCAAAACCACATCCGGAATGGAAGATATCCTTAGTGAATGGAAAAAGTTGTCCCTAACTGCTGAAGAAGGGACCAAACTCAGCCTAACAAAATCAAAAAATCTGAAGAGTAAGGAGTATGTATTAGCAGCAAAGTTCCTGACAAAACGTGCCATTAACGTGGAAGTTATTGGACGAACCTTTAAACCCCTGTGGAGAGCCCGTAATGAGTTCAAGATCAGGGAAGTGGGTGACCATGTTCTGCTTTTTATATTTGAGTTAGAATCTGATGCTGAAAGAGTTTTAGCACAACAGCCATGGTCCTTTGACAAACATTTAGTGCTATTCCAGCGCTACGACTACAAGACTCCAGCCAAAAATTTGCGCTTCACAAAGGTCAAATTTTGGGTGCAAATACATGGTTTACCGATGAGATTACTAGATCCCGAGACGGCAATAGAACTTGGTGAATCCCTTGGAGAAGTATCAAAGACGGAGAATCCAAAAGAGCTAGTGGGAAACGACTTTGTCCGTGTGAAGGTGGGGGTGGATATCTCAAAACCCCTATGCCGAGGTCGTAAAATTGATATAGGAGAAGACAGTGAACGATAGGTGTCTTTCAAATACGAAAAACTCCCTAACTTCTGTTATTGGTGTGGCTTGGTGTCCCATGATGAGAAAGAATGCGAGAAACGGTTCACGGGTAGAAGTTCTAGATCTGAGGAAATACAGGGGTATGGTGCATGGCTCAGGGCGACACCGTACAATCCAGGGAAATCATCCTTTACGACCGTTTCAGGTATGGGTGATGGCCTTGGAGGTCTGGGTGCCAATAACACCATGAAGCAATCAGCCAAGCCAGGGAAGGAGCCGCCGGTAGACACGCAGAGCACCGGTCAGACTCAGCCCATCACGGAGTCACATCCAAGCGCTGACTTCCATGATTTGTCAAATAAGGATATTGCGGAAAATAGGGACGTCCCTCAGCAGATTTTACGCGAGAATTCCCCTCAAAATCCTCAGGTAATAAATCACATTCCTATTACATATCCATCACCTCACCCGAGAGATTTTGAATCCCAAATTGAGGAGATTGATACGGCTTTTAAAAAGTTTGAATCCCATGATTATAGCACACCAAATATGACAGTTGGCATCTCAACATTTGCGGCCTCTAGTGGAGACAATTTAGGGGTTATTATGGATAGGGTGGAAAGTGGGGAATATCAGAATTTGGCACACGTGGATAGTCAGCCTTTACCTATTATACCGGATACAATTGAACTCAGGAAGTGGAAAAAGTTGGCACGTAATATTCCTAAGACAGATGCAGACACACAACCCCCAATAGCAGTAAAACAGGGAAGGGAGGAGGGTGATGAAATCCAACTCGAGTTACCTTGCAAAAAATATCAGGTTTCAAGAGTGGATGGACAGGACATTTCAATGGCGAAGGCTGCTCAACAGCCCACCAATCACCATGAGTATCATTGTATGGAACTGTCGTGGGCTTAGGAACCTGCGGACAGGGAAGGAGCTTGAAGTGATGATTCGAGCTAAAGATCCCTCTGTCGTGTTTTTAGCCAAAACATGGGCAGATGAAGTTAGGCTACAAGAGATTAAGCGCAAGATAGAATTTGATAACTTATTTTTTGTGAAAAGAAATAATAGAGGGGGCGGTCTGGCACTATATTAGAGGAATTCTGTTGATGTACATGTAGATACTTTTTCTAAGAACCATATTGACTCCATTATTAATAAGGGAAGGGAGGATGAATGGCGCTTCACAGGCTTTTATGGAGAACCAGTTTCCCATAAAAGATTTGAATCATGGAATAAGCTCCGACAACTCCATAAAAAGTTTAATCTCCCTTAGTTGTGTGCAAGAGACTTTAATGAAATTCTTAGGAGCTCAGAGAAACTTGGAGGAAGTAATAGAAGTCAAGCGCAAATGCAATTATTCCGGGATGTGGTGGATAAATGTGGTTTTATTGATCTTGGATTCTCAGGCCATCAGTTTACATGGCAGAAGCACTTCTCTACAGGTCATTCTTTATGGAAGCGACTTGATAGGGCTTTAGCAACTAACGATTGGTTGTTGAGATTTGCAGGTACAAAAGTCCACCATTTAACCGCAGACTCGTCAGATCACTGTCCACTATGGATCAATACCGTGGGACTTGACTTTCACAATGCACCAAAACTCTTCAGATTTGAAGAGATGTGGCTGTCTGACCGGGGATGTGCTGAAATAGTTGAGGCAGTCTGGGATGCTAGAGGCATAGATGATCCAACCTTTAGAACAGTGCATAAGATCGAGAAATGTGGAAAGGAGCTGATGAAATGGAATAGGGATCACTTTGGTAACGTTCAAACATTGCTAAAACAGAAAAGAAAAGAAATGATTTATGAAGAAAAGGAGGCCATGAGGACTGGTCAAAATTTTCGGCTGCTAGAGTTAAAAAATGAGATTGCAAGTCTGGTGGACAAAGAGCAAAGGATGTGGTTTCAAAGGTCCAAAGTGTTATGGGCCTCACAAGGTGACCGAAATTCTAAATTCTTTCACTGTAGGGGCACTCAAAGAAAAAGGAAAAATACAATTCAAAGGTTACGAGCTTCAACAGGACAATGGAGCACATGCAATGAGGAAGTGGCCGAAATACTTGTGTCCTATTTTCAAGGACTGTTCACTTCGGCAAGAGGCACACAGTGTGAGGAAGCCACCAATTCAATCCAAGAAGTGATTAGTGCTGACATGAACCATCAGCTTTCAGCAGACTTCACAGCTTGGGAGGTGCAAAAGGCTATCAATGAAATGACCCCACTAAAAGCCCCTGGACTCGATGGTATGCTACCATTGTTCTACCAACACTTTTGGAGTACCCTTGGTAATGATGTCTCACAATCTGTTTTGCATTTTCTTAATTCTGCAACTCTCCCTGAACATCTTAATCATACTTTTATTTCCCTCATACCAAAAAATAAATCCCCTGAGCATGCTTCAGATTTTAGACCCATAAGTCTTTGCAATGTGCTTTATAAGATTTTCTCTAAAGTCTTGGCAAATAGACTCAAAAAAATATTACCAAATATTATTACTGAGAATCAGAGTGCTTTTACTAAAAGTAGGCTTATATTTGATAATATTTTGGTTGCTTTTGAGTCTCTTCATTGTATGCAGAGACATAGTGGAAAGGAAAATTACATGGCTATTAAGTTAGACATGAGCAAAGCCTATGATAGGGTGGATGATGGAAAAATGCATGTTTGTATCGCATACAAAACATACGCAGCGGAAAATTAACGGATCTACTTCATTTGCAATTGATAACATGTACTATGTAAATTTCAGAATATAAGAACAAGAGAGTACCTTGGGGTGGAGAATTTCAAAACAAAGATTAGAAGTCCTTGGGAACACTTTTAATCTTCACTCCAATTCCACTAACGCCCAAGAAGGGTGATCTCTCAATCAGTTATATGTGTATGTTCAAGAGAGAATTAGAGAGTGTCCAACACTCACATACAAACCATTCATGTATCTTGTTGTAACAAAATTATATATGTTTCTCTCCTTATAACTAATTATCTAATTGGGCTAGCCTTTTGGGCATTTCCAATTGGACTCTAGTATGTGGCTTGGGGTGGGACCAAAAGGGAACAAATAAGACACTAGCTCCAATGGGCCTTGGGCTTTTCTGTCAACTCTTGACAAGTCCAAAGTTACCATTAATTATATTTAATACCACTATATAAATATAATTGCACTCTAGGCCTTATTAATAAATTATATCACAAGACTTTATTGTACATTCAACCCCTTCATAAAATATTCGTAGTAATACAAAGTCATGAATGTAGACTGTCACTTTGTAAATTACTACATCTTAATCCTTGAGTACCTGATTTAATCCTTTAAGTTATTCATCATATATTTATGAAATCCAATCTCATAAATATATACTTTAGTAACTATTTACTAAAGTAATTAGGCCTAACATTCTGAATAACAAACTCATTAAACTTATCTCAAAGGAATATTTTGTATCTTGGTTAAGAGACTATGAATTCCATCTTGAGAATATATGTTCCATCAACACTAAATGTAGCTGCCCAACATACTGAGATTTTGACCGTAACTTTAGATCTCACTCTTGATATATCAAAGTAATCTACATTTCATGATCAAGTCTATTATTCTCTTAGGATTAAGGGTTCATGTAAATAGAAGTCGTGAGATTTATTATTCAATTGACAGTCGTTAGGAGAAAAATAAATCTCACAGCGGTCCAGTTCAATATGTTTTAACTCTTAAAACATATCAACATATCAACTAGAAGTCTCCGCTTCCATGATCAAGACAAATCATCTTAGTTGATATGTTATAGTCTTCGCAGATGAAATGCCCAATTTCATCACCAACTACGAACTAAAATTCTGAGTTTACAAAGAACTTGTGATTTATATCTTCTGTGACTTTTCACATAAATCACATACTATGCATCTCATGGAATATATGATAATGTCTGAATATTCATGTTACCATTATTTTAGATAATAATAAAACAACTTTATTAATCACAATATTAAGTCATACATCATGTCATACATAATGTCATACATAATATCATACATAGCACTATACAATAGGATTTAAGGGCACTAATTCTAAAAATGGAGTGGCCTTACCTTGAATCTGTGATGAGACGGCTGGGTTTTACTGAAAACTGGATTAATCTGATGATGTTGTGTGTCAGAACAGTCTCCTATTCCATTCTTGTGAATGGAGAACCTAAAGGGTTGATCAAACCTTCCAGACGGATATGCCAAGGGGACCCACTTTCACCATTCCTATTTCTGTTGTGCACTAAGGGTTTACATGGCCTCATTAATAAGGTGGCAGCACAGGGTGATATCAAGGGTTATTCTCTTTGTAGAAATAGCCCCAGACTAACCCATCTCCTTTTTGCAGATGATAGGCTACTATTTTGCAAGGCCACAATTCAGGAGTGTCAGCAGATTATGAATATCCTTGAAATATATGGCAAATGCTCGGGTCAACAAATCAACAGAAACAAAACCACCATTTTTTTCAGTAAATCCACTTCTGAGGAAATCAAGAACCAAATCAAATTGGCACTGGATGTACCTGAGATTGTGCAATATGAGAAGTATTTGGGGCTGCCATCATTAATAGGGAGACATAAGAAAGCCAGTTTTAACTTCATAAAAGAAAGGGTGTGGAAAAAACTTCAAGGGTGGAAGGAGAAACTATTGTCTCAGGCAGGCAAGGAAATTCTTATCAAGGCAGTGGTTCAAGCAATGCCAACTTACACAATGAGTTGCTTCAAACTCCCTTTGGAACTTTGCGCAGATATTGAGAGCCTCACTAGAAAATTTTGGTGAGGGCAGAAAGGAGATAGAAGAAAAGTACATTGGGTGAAGTGGGACACTCTTTGTAAACCCAAATCGGAGGGGGGTATGGGTTTCAAGGACCTAGCTAATTTTAATGATGCATTTTTGGCAAAGCAGGCATGGAGATTACTACACTAAAAAACTCTTTATTCTATAGAGTTTTTAAGGTGAGGTTCTTTCCCAATTGTTCCATCCTTGAAGCCCCAAATTCAAACACCGGTTCCTATGCATGAAGGAGTATTCTAAAAGTAAGGGATTTATTATTGAAGGGGGTCAGATGGAGCGTTAGGTGTGGAGAGGCCATAAGTGTATGGAATGATGCATGGCTGCCCTCAACAACACAACCTCGGGTCAGCTCACACGTTGTACAAGGTTTTGAAGACATGAAGGTCTCAGATCTCATCGATCCAGTCACACATAAGTGGGATCAAAACCTATTGCATGTACTTTTCATACCCCACGAGGCAGAGCTTATTGAAAGCATTCCTCTGTGTTTGAACAAGGTAGAGGATGTAGTGGTTTGACCTTTCACTCCTTCAGGTTGCAACACAGTGAAGTCAAGATCAAAGTTCCTAGCCACGGAGCACCTTAGAAGCCAACAACCAAGTTCTACCCCTAATGATAAAGGATTGTGGAGGATGATATGGGGTCTCTCTGTTCCACCCAAGGTTCGCAACTTCCTATGGAGGGCTTGCCAGAACACCCTTCCTGTCAAGTACAACCTGCGACGGCGACACATATTGACTGAAGATACTTATGAATCATGTAAGGTGGAGGTGGAAGACATATATCATGCATTATGGGGATGTAATCAGCTCTCACAGATATGGGATTCCATTCCTTCGTTCTCCTTCAGATAATCAAAAACCTTCTCATCAATCCGAGAAGTGCTTACGTTCACTTATGAAGAACAGAAGAATGTTGAGCTAATGGCATCGGTTATGTGGACCATTTGGCATTGTCGAAATCAGGTACGAACCTCATCCAAAGATTGTCTGTTGTCGTAAGTAATCCATGCAGCTTCATGGGCTCTTGCCACATTCCACGACTCTGTTTCTAGCGCCTCAAAACAAATCCGACACAACGCATCAACTCAGATTAGGTGGTCTCCTCCTCCGGTGGGAAGGGTCAAGGTAAATTTTGACGGGGCTTTATTCAAAGATATAAGGAAAGCCGGCATCGGAGTGATTGTTCGTGACAGTAACGGGCAAGCAATAGCCTCTCTGTCCGAACAAGCTAGCCTCCCTTTTTCCCCGGAGATAGTTGAAGCTATGGCTACAGCAAGAGCATTATCTTTTGTACAAGACCTTGGTTTCACTTCATTCATCTTGGAAGGAGATTCAGTTAACGTAATAAACACTCTGAACTCAGATGAGAAGTCCCTATCTACCTATGGTCACATACTCAGCTCAGCAAAGTCCATGTTAGTGGCAAGCAGTTGTGTTTCATTTTCCCACATTCGTCGTTCGGGTAACAGTGTAGTGCATAGCCTAGCTAAACATGCTAGACATGTTAGAGGTTTTTCGGTGTGGATTGAGAATGTTCCTCCACACCTGAATTCTGTATTTTTCGCCAACCATGGCTAAATTTTATTAATAAAGTTTGATGTTTTCTTTCTCAAAAAAAAAAAAAAAAAAAATTTACTTTTATGTTTATTAGTCATCCTTATCTTATCACATACAGTCTTATCCAAATCAACTTTGAAACCCACTATCAAACTCAAACTTATCTATTAAAGCAACAGTTACAACAATATATATAGAAAGAATTACTCAAACGTCAGTCTCTACTCATTTTCTTCAATACTATTCATTATATATATATATATATATATCTATATATATATATATAAAGCACGCAGCCAAAAAACAAAAGGTGCTACCACACATAAAAAAAATGGTGCTCCCACTAAAATGAAGATGATTTTCCCATGGTTGCCTCCTAAAATCCTAACGAGTTTTGGTAAGTTTTTTTTTTCTTTTTTTTTTTAAACATTTTTCTTTTCACTTCTTTAATTGTTTTATTAGTTTCATGCGGTATTAGTAATTTAGTATTCACCAAATTTGATGATTTTAGTTTTATAGTTAGCGAATGAGTTTGTTGAAAGATGGCTCTCTTAGCTTGCACCATCAACAAGAATGAAAAAGAAAGTGGTAAGATACTCAACAATATCTGGAAATGAGGATTGGGAAATGTAGAAGCAGCATGTAAACAAGTTTTGGATCATTGTGCATTGATAGTGTGAACTTTGTTTGTAAATGTAACTTTAGCAAATTTTACTGCTTTTGAGTTTTGGGTCCTCTGTTACAGAAAGTTTGGCTTTAGAACACGCCTTCTATAGTAGGAGATGGTGTATACATATGTATTGAAAGTTTAAAATATTATGACAAAATTTATTATATTCTACTTTGAAAAAAAAAAAATACACATTTATTGTTTTTAAATTTTCCTCACATTCTTTTACAATGTTCTGCAATGGTTCTTTTCAAGGGTTTGAAGATCCCAAAAATAATGGGATGAATGGATTGATTGGCTACCTTGAAAGTATGATGCAATTTGAACCCAACCAGCATATGTGATGCTTATGATTTTTATTTTTTGGTGAGATTCACGATAATATGCTAATTAGGAACAAGGTAAAAGATATGGGTTCCAGTTAGCTCAACTGGTAAAGTATCTGATGGTTATATAAGAGATCTGGGGTTTAATCCCCGCCTACACCAAAAACTGATTGGTATCTTGGTCTAATGATAAATAGCTATTATTCGGAGCGGACGCCATAGGTTGAAATTTTCTCAAAAAAAAAAAAAGGTAAAAGGTTTGGATTAATTGCAACTTAATTTTATTTTTAATTTTTTTTTAAAGTTATTATAATTTGTTCAATAATATCATTCATATTTATATATCATTATTTTATTTATTGAATTAAAAATGTGCAACATTTCTTAAAAATAAATTTGGATGTAATATTGTATTTCCAATATTTTAATGTGCTTCAAATTTATAGTATCTTTAAGACAGAATGATTATGAGAAGTTTGAATCTGAATTCAAATGAGTCTATGTATGTGGCTAAATTAATTTGGATTCAAATATAACTATATCCTAATGTGATTTTTTTTTCTTTTTTTAAAGAATATCCATATGTGATTTAATTGAACTTTTTAAAAATAAGGAAACATGAGATGTGGAAAGTAAAAGTGAAATACCGAACTGGTGAAGGTCTTCTCTTTTTTTTTTTTTCTTTTTTTTTTCCTTCTTCTTCTAAATACCCTTATAATATTAAACAAAAAATTCACTATTGGCGTAGAATGGTGCTTGTGGGGACGCAGGCCCAAATGTGTGTTGGGCCTTGGGCCTTGTTCGAGGAAGCTCCGTGATCCGAGAATAGGTCAATAGTAAGAAAGACGTAATACTTGGAACTTCATGAGCAAACTATGACTGTAGAGGCTGGGAGAGGTTGTCTGAGAAGGAATATCCCCTCGGCTAAGCGCAGCAAAAATCAAGAGGTGCCCCCTGTCATCCAGGGTGATGTCCCGGGAGGCTCTATAGATAAAGACATGCATTATGAACGTACGGGAAGATCGGGAGCTAGGAAATATCTAGGGAAAAGCTGCTGCCACCGCATTGAATGCTCTGCAGCTAACTTTCTGGCTGCATTTATATGGAGAAGACTCCTGAACAGTGCTGCATTGGTTGCCCCAACTCACAGAGGGCCTGTGAAGGTGTCCGATGGGACAAGCACTCAAGTAAAGGCTTAGATGACCAACAAGTGGAGGGCCAAGATCGTCTAAAAGGGACTATATAATGTAAGAGACCCTCTATGGAGAGAGGATCGAGAAATCAAGAAAGAAACAATGTAGCCATCAAGAACTGACTTTGTAATCACACTTGAAAGAAATATATATAAGAACTGATCTCCTCGGACTGTGCCGAGGACGATTTTTCTTTAGCTTAAACCAGTTTCTCTTCCTTTTCCTGTCTCCTGAATCCATTATATTTGTTGTCCAACTCGTTAAAGCCCAGTTTTCCAACCTACTCTCTACAAATTCATTGTTTTGGGTTTTTTGAGCTTGAGTCCATCCATCTTTTGGGCTAAGGTAACCAAATCGGGTCCTTACAATTGGCGCCATCTGTGGAAAATTACTGGTGTTATAGTGAGTCTGACATTCAACGATGGTAAGTTCAGGTCCACACCAGGCAGAATCTAGGGGGTCCCAACGTGAAGATCATTTTGTCAGCCTCGAGCGAAGATGGGACCGGGAGGGGAGTGTGCATACTACCCATACTAGTAGGAGCCATTCTCGGGGTGGTAGCCACCTCTCTCATGAGAAAAATACCAAAGTCATGCAACTGGAGATTGATAATTTAAAGAGGAAGTTGCGCCACGAACGGAAAAGGCGAACTCCCTCAATTTCTGACTTCTCTTCTAACGATGAAGATGATGGTAGTTATAGGCAGAGATCAAGGACTCCTCCTAGTGAGTCTTTCTCGTATGACGAGGACTACCACCATCAGCATAGAAACAAAAGCTCATCTTCCAAAGGCCAGGGGAACGATGCGATGAGCAGAGCACTCAAACAAATTTCCAGATCACCTTTCACACACAAGATTGAGGAAGTGAGACTTCCTTGGCAGTTCACTCAACCCATTTTCACCATGTACAATGGTCGTACAGACCCTGTGGAGCACGTAAGTCACTTCAACCAAAGAATGGCTGTACATTCTAGGAATGAGGCTTTGATGTGCAAAGTGTTCCCCTCCAGTTTAGGGTCTGTGGTTATGAGGTGGTTTGATGGCCTAAGGGCAGGTTCCATTGATTCCTTCAAGGAGCTTACCCAGGCGTTTGGATCTCGTTTTGTCATGTGCAGTAGAGTTCCTCGGCCCTTGGATTCCCTGTTAGCCATGTCCATGCGAGAAGAGTAAACCCTGAAAACGTACTCGGACAGATATTGGGAGATGTAACGAGATTGTTGGGGATTTTGATGACATGGCTGTAAGGACCTTCAAGGTTGGCCTGCCCACCAAACATGATTTGAGAAAATCCTTAACCAAGAAGCCAGTAAGGAGTGTGCGTCGGCTTATGGACCGCATTGATGAGTACAAGAGGGTCGATAAAGACCAACAGCAAGACAAGGGGAAGAGTAAGGTTATCCCTCAAGAGAGGAGGGATTTTAGGTCGGACCGCTATAGCAATAACAAACCCCGAAGGGATTTTGCTGGACAATCTGGGTCTATGGCTCCTCAGGTGGTTAACACTGTGTTCCGAGAACCAGTGCATCAAGTCTTAGAGAAGATCAAGAATGAGCCCTACTTCAAATGACCAAATAAAATGGGAGGAGACCCCTTGAGGCGCAATTAGAGCCTTCATTGCCAATATCACCAGGAGCAGGGGCATACCACTGAGGACTGCAGAACTCTGTAGAATCATCTGGAGCAACTGGTCAGAGAGGGAATGTTACAACAGTTTTTGTATCGGCCCAACGGGTAGGGAGACCAATCAAGGTCAGGGGCTCAGGGAAACGCTTCTTCAAGGCCCCCATTAGGCACAATTAATGTTATATTTGATGTCTGTAGCTCGGCTACCAGCCGAGGACTCTAATTCTGAGCAGAAGAGGGCTAGAGTGGAAATCTGACCGGCGCTGAGTTTTTCGGATGAGGACAAGATGGGAACCATCCAGCCACACGATGATACTTTGGTGGTCACCCTCAGAATAGGAGGGTATGATGTGAAGAGGGTAATGGTAGACTAGGGCAGTGGTGTAAAGATTATGTACCCTAAATTGTACAAATGGCTGAACTTGAAGCCTAAAAACCTGACAGCCTATGATTCACCTTTAGTGAGTTTTGATGGGAAGGTTGTCATCCCAATGGGTCAGATTAGGTTACCCGTATAGGCAGGTTCAGAAGTGGTTGAGGTAGACTTCATTGTGGTGGATGCATACTCTCCCTACACGGCCATTGTGGCCAGACCCTGGCTTCATGCCCTAGGGGTCGTTTCTTCAACTCTGCATTCGAAGGTGAAGTATCCATCAGGGGGACCGGATTGAGAAGCTTGTGGGAAGTCAATCCATGGCTAGGTAGTGTCTCATGGCTGCCATCATGCATCAGCCTGCAGCTGAGTCCTTGGCCTCTGCTGAGGAAGGCTTATAGCAGTCAAAGTCTCCGGTGTTATCTGTCAATGGGCCAGCGGAGGAGGTGAAATGTGAGGATTTGGAGAAAATTGTTGTGGGTGATGATCCGGAGAAGTTTTTTCAGGTTAGAGCTCAGCTGCCTCCTCAGGAGAAGGAAAAACTGATAGAATTTCTTAGGAGGAATGTGGATGTGTTCGCGTGGAGTGCTTACGAAGCCCTGGGGGTGGATCCAAGCTTCATTTGCCATCATTTGAATGTCAATCCATCTGTCACCCCCAGAAAGCAACCACCTCGGCGCTCCTCTAAGGATCATTCTGATGCTGTTAAAGACGAGGTGATGAAGCTCAAGCAGGCTGGGGCTATCAAAGAGGTATTCTACCCCGAATGGTTGGCTAATACAGTGGTAGTAAAGAAGAAGAATGGAAAGTGGCGGGTGTGCGTAGACTTCACAAATTTAAACAAAGCCTGTCCAAAAGACCCCTTTCCCATGCCTCGGATTGATCAGCTAGTGGACGCAACTGTAGGCCATCCTCGGATGAGCTTTTTGGATGCCTTTCAAAGGTACCATCAGATACCTTTAGCCTTGGATGATCAGGAGAAGATAGCTTTTGTCACTCCTATTGGGAATTACTACTACAAGGTGATGCCCTTTGGTCTGAAGAATGCGGGATCCACTTATCAGAGGATGATGACCAGGATGTTTAAGCCACAACTAGGGAAGAACATTGAGATTTATATAGATGACATGGTGGTCAAGAGCAAGTTGGAATCTGAGCACGTTGACGACCTCGGGAGTATCTTTGAGATCTTGAGGAGACACAAGCTACGACTTAATGCTTCCAAATGTTCTTTTGGTGTCGGATCAAGGAAATTATTAGGGTACATGGTTACACATCGCGAAATTGAGGTCAACCCCGACCAGATTAAGGCAATCAACAATTTACAGCCACCTCAGAATCCCAAAGAGGTCCAGAAGCTAACAGGAATGACCGCTGCTCTAAACCGATTCATATCTCGGTCAGCAGATAGGTGTAGGCCTTTCTTTCAATTGTTGAACAAATGGAAGGGATTTGAATGGACTGAGGAGTGCATCCTAGCTTTCTAGCAGTTGAAGGAGTATCTTTCTTGCCCACTCATTATGTCTAGACCTGAGGTGGATGAGGTCTTGTTTGCTTACATTGTAGTGGCCCCACACGCTGTAAGCTTGGTACTGGTACGAGTTGATAGTGGTGTACAGAGGCTAGTTTATTATGTGAGCAAGTCACTACACGAGGCCGAGGTCTGTTACCTACCACTAAAGAAAGCCATTTTGGTAGTTGTGCGTGCTACACGTAAGCTCCCCCACTACTTTCAATCACACACAGTTGTTGTCCTGACCCAACTTCCGCTTAAATCTCTACTCCGGAGTGCTGATTATACAGGAAGGATTGTCAAATGAAGTACAATCCTAGAGGCTTTTGATATCAAGTACATGCCTCGCACCTCTGTCAAGGGTCAAGTCCTCGCCGATCTGGTGGCCGAGTTTGCTGAAACCCCATTAGAAGGGAGAGTAGAGAAGCAGAACATGGATGAAAAATCAGTTGGGTTGGTATCCCTGTAAGAACCTTTGTCTTGGAAGGTGTACGTTGATGGTGCGGCGAATCACAGGGGATCTAGAGTTAGACTAGTTCTAATATCTCCAGAAAAGATCGTAATTGAGAAGTCCTTGAGATTGGACTTCTCGGCCACAAACAATGAAGCTGAATATGAAACTCTGCTAGTAGGAATCACTATGGTTCAGAAGATGGGTGGAAAGGCAATAGAGATATTCTCGGATTCAAGGCTGGTGGTGGGCCAGGTTCGGGGAGAATTGGAGGCCAGGGACATGAGAATGCAAGAGTACTTAAGTCAGGTTAAGCGTTTACAGTCTGGTTTTGAGTCTTTCAATTTACAACACATTCATAGAAGTGGAAACACCCATGCCGATTCTCTGGCCACGCTCGCAACCTCCTCGGCACAAAGCCTACCTTGGGTCATCCTTGTTGAAGATCTGAGTAAACCTACTGAGATGATGAATGAGGCGGTCCATATCCATCAGTTCAGGGTGGGGCCTAGCTGAATGGACCCTATAGTGCTATTCCTTGAGGAAGATATCTTACCCGAGGATAAATTAGAAGCTGACAAGGTGCGAAGGAAGGCTTTTGGTTTTGGCTGTCCGAGGACAAAAAATTGTACAAACACTCTTTCTCTGGGCCGTACTTGCTGTGCATACACCTTGAGGCATCAGAGCTGCTTTTGGAGGAGTTGCATGAAGGGATTTGTGGAAGCCACACAGGAGGCAGATCCTTATCTCACAGAGCCCTTACACAAGGATACTGGTGGCCGAGCATGCAGAAGGAAGCACAAGAATATGTGAAGAAGTGCGACCAGTGCTAAAGATTTGCCTCAAATATCCATCAACCAAGAGAGGTCCTTAATCCTCTGTCTAGCCCTTGGCCCTTTGCTTAATGGGGCTTGGATATTGTTAGACCTTTCCCTAAGGTAGCAAGGAACAAGAGATATTTACTAGTTGGCACGGATTACTTCACCAAGTGGGTTGAAGCTGAACCACTGGCAAATATCAGAGACGTGGATGTGAAGAGATTTGTTTGAAAGAACATTGTCACTCGGTTTGGAATCCCTCGTACCCTCATCTCGGACAACAAACTTCAATTTGATAGCAAAGCTTTCAGGAGGTATTGCTGTGGCCTGGGCATAACGAATAAATATTCCACCCCGGCATATCCACAGGGGAATGGACAGGTTAAAGCTGTCAATAAGATCATAGTGAGTGGGTTTAAAAAGAGGCTGGAAGACGCAAAAGGAAAATGGGTAGAAGAGCTGCCACACGTCCTTTGGACATAGCGGACTACACCTCGTAGGTCCACTGGGAAGACCCCCTTTTCAATGACTTATGGAGCTGAGGCTGTTATCCCTTTAGATACTAGATTCCCAACATTGAGAACGAGTTCTTTCATTTCGAGCAATAATGATGAGCTGTTAGGAAAGAGCCTAGACTTAGTTGAAGAATGAAGAGAAAATGCTATGGTCCAATTGGCCTATTATCAACACATGCTCAAGTAAGGGTATGATGCCAACGTGAAGTTGAGACCACTAGCACCGAGGGACTTGGTGTTAAGAAAAATTTTGGGTACTGCTAAGAACCCAGCATAGGGAAAGCTGAGACCTAATTGGGAAGGACCATATCGCATCACATCAGTGGCAGGAATAGGTGTATATCATCTTGAAGACCTAGATGAAAATGTTGTACCACGGCCCTAGAATGTAAATAACCTGAAAATGTATTATTATTAATGAAAGCTTTCTTTGTCACATTCTCCTCTATTACATTATCCATTAAGTTTCCTATTATTATTATTCTAAGTATTAAACAGAACCTTAGTCATGCCTAATCCATCAGACCACATACTTTGGATAAATTAATACTTAATGACATCTTTCTAAGTGTCGAACAGAACCTTAGTCATGCATGGTCTCTCGGACTACATACTTTGGGTAAATCAACACTTCAGCTCACTTTTCTAAGTATTAAATAGAACCTTAGTCATGCCTGGTCCCTCGGACCATATACTTTGGGTAAATTAATACTCAATGACATCTTTCTAAGTGTTGAACAGAATCTTAGTCATGCTTGGTCTCTCGGACCACATACTTTGGGTAAATCAATACTTTAGTTCATCTTTCTAAGTATTAAACAGAACCTTAGTCATGCCTAGTCCCTTGGACCACATACTTTGGGTAAATTAATACTTAATGACATCTTTCTAAATGTTGAACAGAACCTTAGTCATGTCTGGTCTCTCGGACCACATATTTTGGGTAAATCAACACTTTAGCTCACTTTTTTAAGTATTAAACAGAACCTTAGTCATGCATGGTCCTTTGAACCATATACTTTGGGTAAATTAATACTTAATGACACCTTTCTAAGTGTTGAACAGAACCTTAGTCATGTCTGGTCTCTCGGACCACATACTTTAGGTAAATCAACACTTCAATTCATTTTTCTAAGTATTAAACAGAACCTTAGTCATGTCTGGTCTCTCGAACCACATACTTTGGGTAAATTAATACTTAGTGACATCTTTCTAAGTATTAAACAGAATCTTAGTCATGCCTGGTCCCTCGAACCACATATTTTGGGTAAATTAATACTTAGTGACATCTCTCTAAGTGTTGAACAGAACCTTAGTCATGCCTGGTCTCTCGGACCACATACTTTGGGTAAATCAATACTTCAGGCTCATTTCACTAAGTGTTAAACAGAGCCTTAGTCATGTCTGGTCTCTCGGACCACATACTTTGGGCAAATTACACTTTAGCTCACTTTCCTAAGTGTTAAACAGAACCTTAGTCATGCCTAGATTCTCGGACCACATGTTTTGGGGAAATTAACACCCTATGACATCCTTTAAAGTATTAAACAGATCTCAGGTTATCCTCAGCTCCTTGGATCACTCGCCTTGGGTAAGTTAACATCCTTGATTATTTGCCTAAGTATTTAATAAAACCAGGATTATGTCAAGTCCTTTAGATCTTTTTCTACTAAGTGTTTTACTCATCTCCATGAGGATTAGCCTTCCCTGTGAATGGCCCGGTGCTCAATGCAAACATGTGATCATTCTCTTTACTGTTTATACTTATTCGACTTATCTAAGTTAGCAACAATGCGCTATCCTTAGTTCTTGTTAGAGCATGTTCATTAACGTCAAATTTTATTAAAAGGCAAAATGATAATTACACCAACCAAAAGATAAATACTGCAAGAAAGCATAAGGATCCACAAGGTAAAAAGCGAAGTCTTTTCATTAGATAAAATGAAAGTACAATATATTCAATGATAGACTGTCACTACAAAAACAAAAAAGGGAGAAGAAGAGCTAAGATCCTAAAGCTATGCCTTAGCAGCGGGAGGGTCATCCTTGGCCTTGGCAACGTCATCCTTGGCCTTGAAGTCAGCATCCTTGACCTTGAGGGCAGCCTCTTTACCCTCGGCTTCTGGCAGGGTTGTAGCCTCCTTGCCCTTATCCTTGGGCAGAGATCCCCCCTAGCCGACCTCTTTGCCCTCAGCCACCTTAACCTCCTGGCTTTGGTTACTGGCCTTATTAGGCCCTTTGAGGACTTCAGGAGGAGAAAGAGAGGCCTGGGCAGTGGAGGGCTGTCCCGAAGGAGGGAGAGCAGGAGCAGAGGGAGAAGGGAGATCCGCTGGAACTTCTCGGATGTCTACAGGGTAAAATATGTTCTCAGCAAATCTCCACTCGGAGGTAATAGGGACTCCTGCTCGGTTGAGCGCCTCCGCCCACACCTCTTTGCAGAAGTCTCTACACACTTTCGTCAGCTCTTCTGCTAACCGAGTTTGAGTTTCCTGCAGCCCACGGTCAAAAGCTGCTTGTTCTAAAGCCTCAGCAACTTCCTTGACTATCCGAGCTGCTTCCTTGGCCTTCTGCAAGTCTGCCTTCAGCTCTAGGACCAGTTGTCTTTGGGTAGCCAGCTCTATCTCTGTGAGATGAAGCTTCTTACGTTGGTCCTCGGCCTGGATCTCTATGTTCTTTAGACTTGCCTTAGCACTCAGGCGTGCGCTTTTCTCAGCAGCCAGCTTGGTGGCAAGCTCCTTGTTCTTTTGTTCAAATGTGCCCAGAGCCTTGTCGGCCTTAGCACGGAGGTTGGCCTCGGCCTTGGCCTTATTCCAGGCGTCCTTAACCCATTCCTCGGCCACAAAGACCTCCTGGGTAACCTGCACAATAATGACAAGGGAATCCCGTGAAAAGAAGAGAGAAGGTGAAAAGAGCACCTTAGCATCTAATTAAAAAATAAAGGCGATGAGCTTACCATAGCAAGGTCCCTTTTCAGGGACATGAACATATCTGGCTGCCTCACATGCCTTAAAGCCTCCATGTCTTTAGGCAGAAAGAGTGACTGCTCTAAGGCTTCAGCAACATATGCTGAATGCCCCCTCTGAAACTCCCTGATGGAGGCGTTCCACGAGATGGCAGCACCGTCCAACTCCAGCTAAGGAGCTTAGGTGCATTGCTGTTGGCGTACCTCCGCCCCACTTGGCTCCTCCGTGTTGTCCACAGAAGAGGCCCGCTTGTCCTTAGCCATCTTTTGGTGCTTGGCCCCCTTTTGCGGGACCACCTCACCCTCCTCCAACTCCTGCTCCTTCATTTTCTTTTTCAAATTAGGAATGGGGAGCAGGCCGAGCTCGGTCGTGGGAGGAGGAAGGGGAGGGGGAAGTGCAGGAGGAGGCTTAGATCCCACGGCGCCCTGAAGGCCCGCCCCCCTGCGTTTTAGGAGGTCGCGCAGTCTTTTCTGCTTGTTATCCAACGATATCTCCTTTTTTTCTATGGAGTCGCTATCAACACGCGCGATAATGAGCTTGGGAGAATGGGCAGCAGAGTGTCTATCTAATTCGTCCTCAAAGTCTGGGAGATGGATTATGGGATCTACTTATTCCTCCTTATCCTCCTCGAAGTGAAATTGGTCAATCTCAGCCTCCAAGGATGGGCGTGAGGAAGCAGTCTCTTCCCTCGGGACTGTTGCTGCAGGGAAAGCACGGTGGAGGGGCAGTTCAACGGGTGGAAGATCTTCTCGGGCTAGGAAACCGGGCACTGATATGTCAATCCGGGCTAGCCGAGGGTCACCTGCTCTTATCGCGTTGCCTACTTCTTGAAAATTGTCCGAAAGGGGCATGAAGTCCAGGATCAGATGGACGGCTCGCAACTGTTTGTCTTCACTCACGAAGATCTCAGACCTCAGCACTTTGTTGAGACCCGGAACGTTGACAAGGCTGAGTCTGGGAGCAACATGCCTTTTGTTTGCAAAAACATCCGAGAAGCAAAACTCTGGTTAGTATAATGAAATCACCATAAAAAATGAACGAAATACAGAGAACATGAAGGAATATGAAGCCGAGGGGCTACTGCCCATGCTTTAAGAGAAGAGAAAGAATAAAAGGGACCTAAACCTAGGGTACCCTACCTGGCTCTCCCTCTCGGACTTGGCAGTGAAAACCATCATGCCATGCCCTTGAGGCTATTAGGAAGTCGTCCTTCATACCCTTATTGAATTTAAGGAGACACGAAACGAGCCTAACGACGGGCGATCTGGACTTGAGGTAATACCTCGAGTCAACGAGCGAGTGACACTCGTACATGTGGACAACATCGTGCCAAGTGAGCCCCAAATCCATCTACTCATTGAGAGCATCAACGCAACCTAAAACTCTAAACAGGTTAGGAGCGCACTGATAGGGACACAACCTATGGTTGAATAGGTAGTCTCGGGTCACCCTACCTATGGGAAGTGTCATTCCTCTTTTTATAAAAGCGATCATAGGAATGACAACCTCTCCTTCTTTCCTATCAAAGTCTATCCGATCTAGGGGACAATACCGCAAGGCTACTCCTTGCGGAATGTGGTACTTAGCCCTAAAGCCTTCCATACCGGCATCAAAGTCTACAAGGGGCTTAAATCTACCCATCTAGGTGAGCTAAAGGGAAACGGGTGAAGTTTTCAAGGAAATGAAGTAGAGAATGGAAGGCCGAGTAGACCGGCCGAGGAGAAAAGAGCCTAGAAAAGAAGAAACTTACGAGAGTGAGTACGTGTATTGCTTCTAGTACTTCTTAAAAGTTTAAATTTCTTAAAGAAAAGGACTTGAAGACTTTAGAAACTTGGAAAGCTTTGAAGTTTTGAGAGGCAGGAATCTCTAGAGAGCTCGAAAATTTGCAAAATGGGGAAAAATGATTCCCCCGGGTTCCTTATATAGGAGGCGAAATTGAGTGGGAGTTATCCCGCTCAAATTTCGAGGAGAAACGCCAGCCGTTGGATTCACATCTCATCGTAGGATACGAGGAACATAACGCCGCCTGGAGCATTTAATGAAATATCGTGGGTTCCAAAGCGTCAGGAACAGTTATGGGACACGCGAAGCGACATTCTCACGTGCAAAAATCAAGGGAAGATGTGAGATTTATCATTCAAAACATCAAAACCCAATTTTTCTCCTCGGATAAGAAGGGAAAAATGGAATTTTGAGGGGCTATTGTGGGGACACAGACCCAAATGTATGTTAGGCCTTGGGCCTTGTCCGAGGAAGCTCCATGATCCGAGAATAGGTCAATAGTAAGAAAGACGTAATACTTGAAACTTCACGAGCAAACTATGATTGCAGAGGCTGGGAGAGGTTGTCCGAGAAGGAATATCCCCTCGGCTAAGCGCAACAAAGATCAATAGGTGCCCCCTGTCATCTAGGGTGATGTCCCGGAAGGCTCTATAGATAAAGACATGCATTATGAACGTACGGGAAGATCGGGAGCTAGGAAATATTTAGAGAAAATCTGCTGCCACCGCATTGAATGCTCTGCAGCTAACTTTCTGGCCATATTTATGTGGAGAAGACCCCTGAACAATGTTGCCTTGGTTGGCCTAACTCATAGAGGGCCTGTGAAGGTGTCCGATGGGACAAGCACTCAAGTAGAGGCTTAGATGACCAACAAGTGGAGGGCCAAGATCGTCTGAAAGAGACTATATAATGTAAGAGACCCTCCATGGAGAGGGGATCGGGAAATCAAGAAAGAAACACTGTAGCCATCAAGAACTGACTTTGTAATCACAATTGAAAGAAATATATATAAGAACTGATCTCCTTGGATTGTGCTGAAGACAATTTTTCTTCAGCTTAAACCAGTTTATCTTCCTTTTCCTGTCTCCTGAATCCATTATAGTTGTTGTCCAACTCGTTAAAGTCCAGTTTTCCAACCTACTCTCTACAAATTCATTGTTTTGGGCTTTTTAAACCTGAGTCCATCCATATTTTGGGCTAAGGTAACCAAATCGGGTCCTTACAGTGCTTATTTATATCCTAAGTTTTGATTTCATTAATTTTGTTAATTTTTTTAAAAAAAGTTAGAACCGCTCTTCTATTTTTTGGATAAAATTTAATAATTTGCATTCATTATAATTTGATATTATTACATTTTTTAATCACAAAAAAACCTAGGGATTAGATGAGTATTATGATTAGCAGGTGAAATAATTTTTCATCACACTAGGTTTTTTTATGATTAAAAAATGTAGTAATTTTAAATTATAATAAATACAAATTATTGAAATTTACTCAAAAAAAATAGAAAAGCCTCTAAGCATTTACATGAGCTCGTAGTCAGAAACTAGTTTTTCTAATGCAAATGCTCTAATGGTCTATTTGGATCTCTTAAATTTAGATTTGGATTTGGATTTGGATTTGAGGGAGCCCAAATCCAAATACTTTGTTTGGATAAGTTAAAAGAAGGATTTCAGGGTCCAAATTCGATGATTTGAAATCCCCTCACAAACCCAAGAATTTAGAAATCCCTCACCCTCACTCTCACGCTCACTTCTCAATTCTTAATCAGCTCCAGAAACTCTGTCACGCTCTCTTTCTCGCCCAAGCTTTTCTTCTTTCTCTCTTTCTCGCGACAAAACAGGTTTGTCTCTCAACTCTTCTCTTCCTCTTTTGTGTTTTGGGTGTTCAATTGTGAAGAAATGTGATCTGAGTTTCGCTTATTTTGATTGGTGAAGGTTGATTTCCTGTCTAATTTTGGTGGTTTTGTTTGATCATATGGGGAATTGATGGTTAATTTGTGTTTGATTTGGCTGATTTTTTCTGGGTTTTGGTTGGATTTATCTGAGATTGGTTTTCGTATTTTTTTTGGCAATATGTTTAAGCTCTACTCTGTGGACGAAGTTGGATTTATCATTTAGGACGTGCGTGGGTATTTTTCATCCAAGAAGTCATTGTATAGCTTTGTGGTGTATTTGTTCTGACTATGTGTATTCAGTTTTGTAGGAAAAGAATGTTTGATGTGGTTTAATTAATGTGAAGGTATAGGGTCATGGAAAAGAGTGAGCTTTATGTTAAATTGGATCAGATGGAAGTTAAAGTATTATAGGTAAATGAACTAATTAATATATAAGAAGTAGATGTTTGAATAGGAAGGTGTTGTACTTTGGTGGGAGATATTAATCTTTCTATCAAAGTGTGAAGATGTTTGACAGAAGTTCACACAGGCATATCTTCTTTTTTAGTACTACAATATTCTGGTTTTCCTCATTATAAAAATAAGAGTTGGGATAGGAATTTAATGCAAGATGTGAAGGCTAGCTGGTGTGTGTCATATTCTTTCCTGTTGTGGACAATACAGATTGAGAATTAGTCCGGAGCTGTTCCACTTTTCAAATTCAAGAATTTTGTTGAGGTAGAGTAAGGTCTGGAATTAGATATTAGTTTCAAATCTTTCCTAATAAAAAAGAAATGGGAAATCCCGGGTTCTTCAATTAACATCGTTACTTGCTCATTGGAATGAAAATACCATATTAATCTACGTTACTATTAATAACATATACTGTGATAGGGGCCTGCTTCATTGGTTAGCCTAGTTAGCATTGACAAGTTTGATTTATTGAGCACCACCAGATGTGCATCAATCAATGGTTCCAATGTTTTTACTTTTAATTGGAGCCCCTTAATCCTTGTTTTCCTGCTAATGTATATGCTTCTACATATATATATTTCTCTGTTGGAAGCAAATCGATGAGGATGGATGATAAACTCATGCTAACTGTTGACCAGGTATCCTTTTCAGCTATCTTTCTCAACAGTCAAATTATCATGCGTAATAGAGACAAATTGAAGGAACTCCATCAACAATATATAGAACATAGTTCAAAGTATAACCAGGCTTAAGTCTCAAGGCAAGTTTAAATAACTTGAGCCTGATGTGGTCATGCCTAATATGCTAGACCTCTTGTTGTACATCTTATTATATGCTTGTCTCATGGGTCAACAAAAGGTACAGTGTCTTCATCACAATGATAAGATTCATAATAGAACTTTGATAAAATAACTTCAAATTCTGGATGGTGAATCATTAGAATTTTCATGTTGAAGTTTAATTCTGCACGCCTATGCACATTTTATTTTTCCATTATTTGGAAATGAAACAAGTACCTCATCTCAGCTGTGCTAAAGAAGTTTTTTTTCTCTCTTTATTTTTTGGAAGTGTTCAACAACAACAACAAAAAGTATTATTGAAAGTTGCTGATGTATACTATCATTTTTGAGTTCCTTCTCCAAAAGAATGGGGTTCAATTTTTAAGTTTCAAGAATCAAGCTTAACCTTGAGGAGAAAGATGGGGTTAAGGGGTTGAAAGTTTTGATCTGAATTTTGGTTGTTGGAGTATATGGAACATGGCTGAGAATTCTATCAGAAATATAAAACTATTGGGATAAGAGAATTACTTTCTATTCACAAGTCGGAGATTCTTCTGAGCTTGTTTTTTTGTTTTTTCAGTGGATTTTTGGGGCTGTTTCTAGGTATTTTTCTGGTATGATTTACAGAGGATAATTTGAGGGTCTTTGTGAGGTTTTTCAGTAGAGTTTTGGGTAATTTGTAGGGATGTTTTGTTAGTTTTTGGTGCTGTTTAGAGCTGGCTTTGCAGTGGGGTTTTAAGTGAGCTCTTGGCTGGGTTTCACTAACTGTTTGAGATTAATTTTCTGGTTTTTGGGATTTGCTATTATAAATGAGTAGATTTCAATAGTTTTGTTTAATTATGTTAATTCACTGCATGCTTTTTTTTTTTTTTTTTTTTTACTTTAGAAAAATGCAAAAGCGGGTGCTTATAAAAACATAGCTATTGACAATTGGGAAGACATTGAGATCTTGTGTGGGAGGGATAGAGCTACTGGCATTGGTGTAGAACATATGAACGATGCAGTTGAAGTTACGACCGAAGAAGGAGAAAATGAGGTGAATTCTCCCATTGCACAACAACCATGTCAATATTCATTATCAACAAGTTCTACAGTTGAGCCTCACAAAATAAAAAGGAGTAGGAAAGATCCATTAGTTGAAGTTGTTGCAGATATTGGTTCTACTCTTATAGAGTATTGTTCCTCATTTTTAATTGTTAAGAACTTTAGAAGAATTTTTTAGTTGGATATTTTGAATGTTATGAAAAAACTCATGCATTTGGGTTCTCTCTATGTTGATATAGAATGTTTTAGTTGTCAATAGTTGGCATGACATTTCATCTTGACAATTGGATTATCAATGAATTTTTGTTTTTCATTACCTCATGCATTTATTAATTGGATTATCAATGGCTTTTTCATTACCTCATGTATTTATTAAAATTGTTAATAAAATTAAAATGTAGAAGGATTAAGAAAAATAATAATTAAAAATATATATTTTATTGATCTTAAATCTAAATCCAAATCCAAATTTAAGTATCTAAACAATGGAATTTCAAATCCTTCATTATTCAAAAATACCTAAATAAAGAATTTTTAAATCAATAGATTTCAAATCAATGAATTTCAAATCAATGAATTTCAAATCTAAATCTAAATCCGAATGTTGTCATCCAGGCACAACCTAAAATTGAGATGGATATATAGGTAGGAACAGTTCACCTGGTCAGCAACACATCAGGACAAGATATTAAAAAAAAAATGAAAGAAATGAAGAAGCACGTCAGATCCAAATCCAGTAACAAGTCTTTGATCCAGATTCAAATGAAGACAATATTTCCAAACCAATCACATGGTGCCACATCACAAAACGACATTTCCACCATACACAATTGCCCATACTGAACCCTAATGAAATGACCAAAACACCCATCCCAATCCTGCTCTTTATCTAACTAACATTTCCCAATGCAAACACACTCAGTTTTCACTCACAGAGCTCAGAGTCTCTCTCTCTCTCTCTCACTCATGGCGTCCATGGCTTCTCTTCTTCATGCTTGGAAGTTTACTTCCGCTAGCAAAATCAGCCCCTCTATTAGTAGGTTGCTGACATGTTCGTTAAGTGCCACATAAACTAATGAAGTGTACTAGTTGATCCAATTAAATATATGACACGTGGATATAATAAATCCACAACAGATAAATAACTTAAAAACTTTAAATAAATAAAATAAAAACTTTTTTAAAAATAATTAAATAAAAACTTTTTTTTTAAAATAAAATAATTAATTTCCTTAGCAACTATCGTGCTGGGTTTCTCATGGGAATTATTCACTTTCTTAATGTCTTCTTCCCTTCCATTAAACTTAAGCCTTTGCTGGTAGCTAGAGAAGATATTAGAAAATGTTCATTCAAATTTTATGAACTTCAAGTACTTCTCACATAGCAACAATCAAACCAACAAAATATCAGTAAACCACAAACTGATGTGTTCATCAGAGACAGAGGGAGAGAGAGTGATGAGGAGATTAAGCCAGCGGCAAAACAGATCGAGTGGTGGTGGCTAAGCTTCATGTAGCCAAATCTCAACAGCTGCCAACGACCACCGCAAGCCACAGAAGGATGGATCTCTCTCTCTTTCTAATCTCGTAGGTTTCTCTCTCCTAAACTCGATTCTTTCTCAAGCTCAGCCATGCCGGAACCTCACGAGTACGGTCACCATACATGGCAGCACAAGTCAACGGGGTCTCCACCATTGATGGTTGTCGATTTCTCTCACTTTTTGTTTTATCCTTTGGTTGATTTGGTGATTAGGTTATGAAAGCTTGAGAATTTCATTTGGGTTTGGGAAATGAGAGCTTGTAAATCCATGGGTTTTGATATGTGCCCTGTTGAAATTGTTTGTATGTTTTAGAATGGGTTTTTAATTTGATTTGTAATTTTTTTAGTATTTGTTTGGATAGAAAATCTTGATTTCTTGAGAAAATTTTGAATGCCCAAAATATTGTATTTTAAGTATTTTGGTTGTTGCTTTTGCTCATTAATTATTGTGTTGGGTTTCTTGGGAAAATTTTCTGTTTGGTCACCTAGAAAATGCTGGGATTTTTTTTTTTTTTTTTTAATGGCTGGATTCATTTGGATTTTTGCATCGCATTGTCATTTTTTAGTGTTTATTTGGAAAGAGATTCTTGATTTTCTTGGGGAAATTTCAAATAACTTGAAAATAAAAAATGCTATAAAAAATATAGATTTATTTTAATTTTAGTTAAAGACATTAAATAGTTAATAATACATGTTACTATTTAATTGTTCCAACTAGCAAATGTCACAATATGATGTGGCACTTAACACACACACCAGCAAACCACTAATGGAGGGTCTGATTTTGCTAACGGAAGTAAACTTTAGGGTGTAAAATCTAATTTTTCAAACTTTGGGTTGTAAAATATAAGCAACACCAAACATTAGGGGGTATTTTGCCATTTACCAAAAAAAAAAAAAGAAACGAAGAAGCACGACAGATCCAAATCCAGTAACAAATCTCCGATCCAGATTCAAATGAAGACAATATTTCCAAACCAATCACATGATGCCACATCACAAAACGACATTACCACCATACACAATTGCCCATACTGAACCCTAATGAAATGACCAAAATACCCATCCCAATCCTGCTCTTTATCTAACTAACATTTCCCAATGCAAATCACACTCAGTTTCCACTCACAGAGCTGCGTCCATGGCTTCCCTTCTCCATCGAAAGCTCCAACACCAACACAATCACAAACCTTTCTTCTTCTTCCAATCACGCTTATTCTCCGACTCTGCTTCTTCTTCTTCACAGAGCATAGAGAAAATTCTCGTGGCAAACAGAGGCGAAATCGCTTGCCGAATCATGAGGACCGCGAAGAGGCTAGGGATTCGGACCGTCGCGGTGTACAGCGACGCAGACCGTGACGCGCTTCACGTCAAATCGGCCGACGAGGCCGTTCTTATCGGTCCTCCACCGGCTCGGTTGACTTACCTCAACGCGTCGTCGATTGTCGACGCTGCGTTTCGCACTGGTGCGCAGGTGAGCTAGAGAAAGGAATTCGTTTCTCTGTTTGGTTGGTGAGAAAGTGCGGGAAAATTAGAGAAATTGAATTTGTCTTGTTTTGAGCTGATTATGCATATGTTGTTGATTGTTGAAGTTAATTTCAATTCCATTGAGTTTTAGTGAAATTTGTGCTATTTATCATTTTTCTAATTAATGTCTATAGTAGTAGTATTTGAATAATGATATACTTATTAGCCAACGTCTAGATTCTAGAACAATACTATTTGAATTGTACTGATCTAAAACTTGTTCAAAATAAGATTGTTTTGTGCAAATATGTATTAAGATATTCGAAAATCAAAATATGCTTTGGCAATTGGGATATATATGCTTGGAGGTTTGCTATTTGCATTAGTTTTGTGCACAAATTGATGGCATAATCATTGTTTGCAACTCCACATGTACCCTAACCTCTGCAATATTTTGTTGACATCGTAATAAATATTCATGCATGTAATCCCATTACATAGGATTTATGTGGGTCCCACATAAGATTTTATGGGTCCCACGTAATGGACATTTAAGTTCTTTGTTGGGAATGTGATGAATTGCTTCTGTGTTGACTGATTAATACTATCAAACTGTAATAGCATATATAGTGATGATGATTGATGTAAAAGTCAGCATTTTTTACTATAGTAGATGGCTTTTGCTTGGTATTTTAGCCCTAAAAACACCTACATATGGTGGATATGTAGGTGTTTTGTTATTACATTTTCTTTGTTTGAAACTTTGATTGCCTCACTGATGTTCAATACTTGTTGTGCGTGGCTTTGGCTGTGTTTGTTTTGGCTTCAAATCACTTCCGGAAATGCTTTTCTGTAAATGCGGGTGTTTGGTTGCGCATGGAAAATAAATTTTTCGGAAATGCTTTTCAGTTGACCGTGTGTTTTAGTTGGTTTGACCCGGAAATGGTTTGAAGTGAAAATTTTCACTTCAAACCATTTCCGGACTCACGCGCAAAGAGAGAGAGAGAGATCGCACCCAGATCACGCCACGAACCCAGAGCCCAGAGCCCTTCGACTTCGCACCCTTCGACTTCGCCGTTCGACTTCGACTTCGAATCGCACCCAAATCGCACCCTTCGACTTCGACTTCGCACCCTTCGACTTCGCCGGCGAACCCAGAGCCCAGATCACGCCTTCGACTTCGCCGAGATCGCACCCTAGGATCGCACCGAGATCACACCGATGATCGCACCGATCGCACCCCAGGATCGTACCGAGGCGGCACCGATCGCACTGAGATCGCAATTGAGAAATGGTTGGGTTTTGATGAATTTGACCGGATTTGATGAATTTTTTTTGGTTGGGTTTTGTTTCTATGTTTATCTATTGGGAAATGGTATTATATATTTGTTTTGAAGATGAGAAAATGTGAGGAACAAGAAGAAAATGTGTTTTCTATATTATTTTCAGCAACACAACCAAACACTAGAAAATATTTTCCAAAGCATTTTTTGGAATGCAACCAAGCACTTGAAAATATTTTCCTTTCTCGAAAATAGCATTTCTGGAAAATATTTTACATGAAACAAACACAGCCTTTGTATCGCTAGTAGATGATTAATTGCTTTTAATATTTTGGACATTGCAAGGACATGCTTTCAGAGTGGATATCTTATTTTGATAATTAGGCTATCCACCCTGGCTACGGTTTCTTATCGGAGAGTGCTGATTTTGCTCAAATTTGTGAGCATAAAGGTCTTAAATTTATCGGCCCTCCAGCATCTGCAATCCGCGACATGGGCGATAAAAGGTACAACTTGCTGGTTTCTGACCAAATTTCTTCTTAACGTTCATAAACCAGACACCCGTTTCTGTTATGCTCTCAAATATTCCCATTTGTAACTACTGTTAATTCTTTTACAAGCATGTGTGTGTGTGTGTGTGTGAATATGTGCACACACATGCATTTGGGAACTTACCCCTCTCTGTGCAATAAAATTTTCTATTTATAAAGGACAGATTCTCAACTTAGTGACGCTTAATCTACTTAACAGTGCATCAAAGAGAATAATGGGTGCAGCCGGGGTACCACTTGTGCCTGGATATCATGGCAATGAACAAGATATAGATCTGATGAAGTTAGAAGCAGACAAGATTGGGTACCCAATCATAATAAAACCAACTCATGGAGGAGGAGGAAAGGTGTGTGACTATTATTATTTTGACATATTTCCTACAATTGTAAATGGTGCTAGTGTTATGGGTATGGTGATGCAAAATACATATATGAAAACCTACACATGTAAAATGTCTTACCTAATATGTGTGTCATGATGTCCATGCATTTTTATTATCATTGTCCTGTTACATTAGTGGGGACCTTTTCATGTAATGTTTCATCAGAATGATCAATCTGCCATGTGTCTGAGTTGAAAACTCTAGGGAAGAGATGTATTGATTTAGGTTAGATTTGAAAAGCCAGATAGGTTGTTCTAAACTCTTGCCGAGGGAGTCTATTTCTTGCCAGTTGCACTTCAGCCTGGTTTCAAGGGTCACAAATTTAATGGCAACATCCATAAAAAGTAAATATTTGATGTAACTGTTCAGAAATTTAAACATAGCTACATATTTTATGATAGTGATCTTCTCCAGTACATGCTTTTGCCACGTCCACCTGTTTAATATGTTCAATAGTAAAAATTGTTGGTATTGCCTCTACAACAGGGCAGGAGAAAAGGGCTTTAATTAGGATTTTCCTTGTCATGACTGAAATTCTGTTTTCTTTTCACATGAAGTTCTTAGATTGTTCATTTTATAGGGTATGAGGATTGTAAACAGTCCAAATGAATTTGTTGAATCTTTCTTGGGAGCACAACGTGAGGCTACTGCTTCTTTTGGCATAAACACAATATTGCTGGAGAAATATATCACACAGCCAAGGCACATAGAAGTTCAGGTATTGTCATTCTTTGTATAATGTGAGTATTTCTTTTTCAAAATAGTAGTTGATTTTAACTGTAATGTAATGTAACCATTTCTTTTCTAATATTCTTATGGTGCTCTATAGTGGATATTAATTCTGAATAAAATTAGACTCAGGCTCCATAAGTTAGTGGAAAATAAATTTTATAAATTTTTGGTAGACAAGTAAACTGCACTCAATCTGATACTCATCATATGCTCTGATTGTCAATCAAAATTACATATTGATTGTAGATACTCCTCTGTTTATTGTAGATATTTGGGGACAAACACGGGAATGTTCTTCATTTATATGAAAGGGATTGCAGTGTGCAGAGAAGACACCAGAAGATAATTGAAGAAGCTCCAGCTGTAATGATAGCTTTCTGGATTTTTTTTGTACTGGTTTGTGATTGTAGTTATTCTAGATTTGTAATGGAACACTCATTAATGCAGCCAAATGTTTCTATTGATTTCCGCTCCCACTTGGGTCAAGCTGCTGTTTCTGCAGCCAAGGTGAGGTTTCCTAATCTGTTGAACTATATAATATTTATGCTCATGATCTGATGTTTGTAGTTTGTTTGAAAATTGCATTACTTGGCTATGAACACGTGAATGCATGTGAGTAGATAGGTACATATATGCTCTGGGGAACTGCAAGGATTAGTTAATGTAATAATGTCCCCTCTGACTCTTTGAATATTTTACATTGAGCTACCACTTTTGATTAAATATATTAATACTATTGTGATAGTGGAAAAGAAAAAAACTGAAGAACTTCCTATCTTGGATTCCATTTGATAGGTTTATCATACAAAAGACTTTTAATTAGCTGAGACTTCACATACATTGTGCAGAAAACATTACTCAAACAAGCCAGCTTGATAAGGTGAGGGTAATAAGATAGATTGGATACTTGGGAGTTTATAAATAGCTAAAAGTTTTTGGACAGGATGGCATTTTGTGGTTTGAGGTGCCAAATTCTGCCCAAGCAAGCATTCTAATTCGTTTGCCTTGCTTTAAAACTTGATCTGTAGAATATTTTTCTAATCTGTGCCCCTTTCTCTCTTCTTTTTCTATTTGTCTTATGGTAGCATGTCTGTTATGGTGTCTAAACATGCTTGTAGTGGCCTTATTTAAACTTTGGATTATATCCCACATGTTGAAGTTGTATCTTCAATGCATAGCACCTTGTCCTTTTACAGACTTGTCTCTTGAGTACTTCCTTTTTGCCCTTTTGTTGTGGTTGTTGTGTGTGTGTGTGTGCGTTTTATTTTACTTTTTTAATTACCACTACGATGAAGTCTCTATCTGATACATAAAGGCAGTTGGATATCACAATGCTGGCACTGTGGAGTTTATAGTTGACACAATCTCAGGCCAATTTTATTTTATGGAGATGAACACCCGTCTTCAGGTACTGTAGTCAATCTATCTCTCTCTATTAAAATCCACAAGATGTACAGAATCCTAATGAGGAGCATATATATGCAGGTTGAGCATCCTGTGACTGAGATGATTGTTGGTCAAGATCTTGTAGAGTGGCAAATCCGTGTTGCAAATGGAGAAGCTCTTCCCATGAGTCAGTCACAGGTGCTGTTATCAGGTAAATATAATCTCTTGATGAAGGTCATGTGTAGAGTTGATCTTGCTTGCTTTCCTTTTCTATTTTTTCTTATGCTTGTTTACCTATTTATAATATATGACCCTAGACTACTTTTTAATTAATGGTTTGACTGGCATTAACCATGAGAAGGGGAAGGCTACCCCACATTCCTACTAACGCTATTATATCCCATAAAAATGAAGAAAAGGTCAACTGCTGGATGGGAACTGTTTTAGAATAAATCCTTTCATCCTTTTGCTTTATTTGGTTGCTTAAAAGATGGAATAAATAACTGAAATATCTTTAATTCTCTCTGCTCCTCTATTGCCTTTACAACCTAAACGTTAAAATAGGACTTCTAGATTTGAAAATATAAACTTTTTCTGCTAATAAACTGAACTGATGATAGCAGACTGCAGTTTTTAGTTATATAAAGTTGATAGTTATGACTCAGGTTGTATAATTAAGTTGCTATCAATTGTTAGTTACCAAAAGGGAGGAAAAAAGAAAAAGAAAAAAGGAGTCCATCTTATGTTATTACAGTTATGTCTTGAAGGGCCATTCTGATGAAATACTTGAATTTGATAGGCCACAAATGGATTGACTCCTTGTGATTGAAATTAATTAATTAATTATCCAAGTTATTAATTATCCAAGTTATTAATTAATCAATTTATCATGCAAAGCGCGTGGTAGCACAAACAAATCACCAAATAACTAAATACGCAGTGGAAAATAAATGATACGGTGATTTGTTTACGAATGAGAAAAACCTAACGGCAAAAACTCCACCGGGTGATTTTTAGGTCACCACTCCCGAAACTCTACTATTATTACAACAAGCGGTTACAAGTAAAGGAATCTCAAGTATCTTATCAACCTACAGTTGAACCCTTACCTCAATACCCAATTGAACTTGTTCTGTAGTGACAGTTCCCCCTTTTGATGCACGGCTCCCAAGTACGTGATTAATTAATTGCGCGGATCCCAGTACGCGACTTCAATCACCAACTAAGAAGGTTGTTGGCTGCAAAGTTCTTCAATTCATCCACACGATGAAGATTAAGAAGATGCTTGATCACAAAACCCTATGGTGCAAATACACAACAACTTCTTCAAGAGAAAGAGATGAACTAGGGTAAGAACTTCGTCTCCGGTCACAATTTGCTTTTAACAGAGTTTTCTCAATGCTTGTACAACTTGTGAACTCTTTGACGGCTCTTAAAACAATCATTTTATATGTTTAGGGTTAGGAAAAAATAATGCCCAAACACATAATCACGGATTCCAAGAAAAACAGATCAGATTGCTGTTTTCTTAAACCTCGATAGATAGGAGGTGTCGAGCATCTGTCGAGCTAGCTGTCGAGCACATGGGCATAAACAGCTTCTTAAACCTCGACACATGCTAGCTGTCGAGCTAGTTGTCGAGTTTTAATGTTTCTGCACTTTTAGCTTGTTTTCTTGGACAGACTTGATGACTTCAACACTTAATCTTGAAACACAGTTTCTTGAAGTATTTAAACACATCTTAGATCTATCCAATTACAAGTAAAATGCGTTTTGTCAAAGGATTAGCCAATTACATAAAATCATGACATATGTTCCTAACATGGGAAACACATATGTCTTAACAATCTCCCCCTTTGGCAATCCGTAACAAAACCACAACAAACAAATGAACACATGAGAGAAGTCATAAATCACTAACTCATATTCACTTGTTGAATACAATAAAATCTATCCTAATACAAACTCTTGAAAAACTTTGTAAGAAGAGAGTTTATGGTAAGTAGACTTTGACAACCTGTATTTCTGAAACACTTTAAACAAAACTCATCAAGACATCTTTGTGTGAAACAGAAATAATAGATTGCATACAAGTTATAAGAAGCATGTGTATAAAGAGAGAAAAGAAACAACACATGTAAGAGGTAGGTGAAAGAAACAACATACATCAACATAGAGATAAGAATAAGTACAATGTATGTCTAAATGGTCACAAGACCTAATGTACAAGAACAATATATCTAAATAAGAGAAAAGAAAAAGATACATAAAATCCTCACTGCATCCCTCAAAACACATCAACACTCCCCCTAACAAAAAAAATTCTATACTAACTCTCCCTCTAAGAATGACTACTCTCATATCCTAAAACTACTCCCTCTTTTTGTCACGAGTGAAAAAGAGTAAGAGTGTCAAGTAGACATCTCATCGATAGAGCTAGCATCTCCATCATTATCACTAGAAGTATCATCGTCATTACCATCATCATCATCATCATCCTCAGAATCAGAAGCCACGGGAGGAGGTGGTGAAGGAGTAGCCTCAGGAGCAAAACCGCCCATGGTCGCCTGCCATTTAGCAATGCGGCCAACACGGACATTCACCTGATACAACTCTGTGGAGAGTGTATTGAGGCGAGCATCCATGCGCTGAAGTTGCGTCATGATGTCTCCTAAAGACACATCGCTAGAAGAAGAAGAGAGAGCGGATGTGGGTCGAGCAGAACGAGATGGAGTCGGACGGGAGGGAGGTGCAGAATCCTGCTGTCGCGACCTAAACTGCGCCTCACTACGTTTTACGGTAGCGGTGTCTATGGTAAGATGCTCAAGAAGGGATAACAAGAAACGAGCACGAGACTCCGTAATGGAGTTGTAGTGCGAGAGAGGATAGAGTACAAAGGTTATCACAATGTTCAAAAACCGCGGGCCTTTTGCAAAGGCCGAACAGTAAGTGAACTGGCGCTCATCCCACTCCGAAGGATGCTCACAGAAGGCAGACATGAGTTCATCCTTAGACACAGTCCTCAGACACTCACAGGAAGGATAGTCGGGAAACTCTATCCTAGGAACCCTAAGCACATCCGCAACAAGCTGCGGTGTGACAGGAATAAAAATACCTCTGACACGAGTAACGAAATGAGGTACGGAACGGTTAATCCCTTGCATGTTGAAGTAGAACTCCTGAATCAACACGAGAGGACAAGTGACGGGCTTATCACAAAGACTCTCATTCCCGACTGTGAATGACAGTGGGAAGGTCAGTGTTAGCAAAATGACCCAAAACGACTCGGCGCTTCGAATGAATGCTCGTCGGGAAAAGTTCTCCGAAAATGCCTTGTGGGCATCATCATTACGGAACCGTAGAGAGAGAGGTGCATGATCAGAAGATGAAGAGGCACCGGAACGAAGAGGATTCCGGGCCAGAGTGGATTTACGTTTAGGTGCCATAGACACTACTAACGTAACCAACAGTAGAGGGAGAGGGAAAGAGATAATCAGAAAAGTCCCAAAACAGTTCACAAAGGTAAGAATATATGAAAAGTACATATGCATGGAGAATGCATGAACATGTGACGTGCAAAGTAAATACATCATGGGCTCAGCCCAATCCAATCCTATCAGCACACAGAGATTGCACGCATCTAAATGCATGATAATATTGTTATAATGCAAATGTAATGCAATGCATGAAGTTTTTAAGATCAAATTTTCAAAAACTAACCAAAATTTCAACAATGTCTCATCAATTTAAAAAAAAACCCAAAACTTAGGTTTCAAAAACATGAATGCATGAAATGCAAGAGAATAGAAGCTTACCACGAAAAGAAAAGCTTGGTGAAGCTTGAAGAAACCTAGTAGAACAAATTTGAGGGAGAGAAGAGTGTTTGGGAGAGAAAAACAGAGATCAAACGAGAGAGATATCGAGAAAATGACAGGCGGATCGCACGAGGAGCTTAAATAGAACTCTCAGTAAATCTCGACAGATGAGGTGTCGAGGTGGTGTCGAGACATCTGTCGAGTAGGTGTCGAGAAAAACAACGTCGACAGATCATGTGTCGAGAAGCTGTCGAGGAATAGAAACACCAGAAGCAAGAGATGAGGCTCGATCGATCCACTAGGTGTCGAGAAGCTATCGAGGGGTTAGAAACTTTCTCGATCGATCCACAAGGTATCGAAGTGCTGGCGAGATTGCGATAAGAAAAAGCTTAGGAAGCTCGACAGATCGCTAGCTATCGAGGAGGTGTCGAGCCAGTTTTTCAAAACAGTTTTTCGAGGAGAGAAAAACACAAATATGAATGCAATCAAGCATGCAACTCAACCAATGATTCAATCAACATATTAAGCTCTTAAAAACATCTCTCAACAAAAATTTTAAGCACAGGGATCTTCAAAAACACATACACACACACTAAACAAGTCTAACCGATTTTATATTTCAAAAACAAGTTAAAACAGTTTAGTGAGCATGCATTAACACATGTAAAACTTTGTGATGGCCAAATCATATTGTACCTGCACATGTATCAAGAGTAGCAAAGAATGCGAGTTGTGTGTGAAAAACATCGCAAAATTGCAAATGTGTCACCATGTTATGATAATTTGAGATATGAGAAAATCACTTTAACTCACACACAATCATAACTGTTTGATGGAGATTATCACCTTCGAAGTACATCCTATAACTCCCACATCTCCTAGAATACACGCTTGCAATCATATTTAAAGCATTTTTGATCTTTTTGCTTTTTATTTTTCTTTGCATATTTTTATTTTAGCAAAACATGCATGGGCATATAAGAGATAGAAAAGAAATACCCAATTATGTTAAGCGTTTGACATTTCAATTTTGCTATGTCGAAGCACACAAATGTCATTAACACTGCACTTTTGCTATGTCGAAGCATACATGTGTCATTATGATTGGCGGGCAATAGTGGTGAGATAGTTATTTATGCCTTTTTCTTAGGATTTTCTAATCCTTCCTGTCAAAAAGAGTGATACGAGTGTTAAGTACAAGAGATTACTTAATCTTACTCATCACAAATAAGAGCCACAAAGCTCACTTACTTAGTTGTGCATAGGGTTGCTCATCTAAGCTACAAGAGATACAAAGTTTAGAAAACTTTGTTCCATTGGTTATCCAAGGTACACAAGTACCAATGTACACAAAACACACATTGTTTTTGTATTTTTTTTTTTTTTCAAATTTTTTTTTTATATGAAAAAACAAAATAAACAAAACTGAAAACGAACAAAAACATGTTAAACAAATTAAAGCGTAAAACTAGACTGACTCAAAACAGTAAAGCAAAACACACAAGTAATGCAAACAAAAACAAGAAGAGAGAGAAAGAGAAAAGTGATAGAATCACTTGGAGCCATTTTCCTTCCACACCTTGGAAGAACCTTTCCGTCTAGCAAATCCTTGAACCGGCGGTGAAGGGGAAGAATTGAAACCGTTCAAGTTCGAGAGGAACATGAAGGCTTTGAGAAGATTTCCAAGGGGAGCAAGAGAGGATTGAAGCTGATTCTGGCTTCCAGATACTATCATGCCGTTGCTCTGTTGAGTGGCTAGCTACTTATAGCAATTTGGTCGAGTATGACCGGCAACTCCACAATGATGACAGAGATACTGTTCTTCTATTTAGGCTTTTGAGAGTTAGCCTTTTTAGCCCTAGGGTTCTTAGTTTCCTTCTTATCTTACTTAGGGGGTGCTTGTAAGATAGATTTATTATTGTCTAAGTTTTCACTAGCTAAAACAGTGTTAACATTATTGTTCTCAATTTCAACATTATTAGCAGGAGGAACAAAAACAGTAGAACTAGTAGAAGCAATATTAGAGGAAGAGAGACCATACCCCAAACCTGTTCGATCATAAGCAGATTTCTCAAGGTTGAGCATCTCATCATGATTTGCACTTGAAGTCTTCTCTAATTGAGCTCTGACTTGAAACAGCTCCGCTTTAAGTTTCTTGGTCTTCTCAGCCAAGAAATTGTTCTCGAACCTCAGTGCACCAATAGTCTGATTAGCCTCATCAAACTTTGTGGACAGCTCTTCACGATCAAGTTCCACATCACTGAGCTTCTTGGTGGCCAGTTTATAAAGTTTCTCATGTTTTTCAGAAACTTTGTACAATTTTTCATAAGCTGTATGGATATCATCTTGATCATCCATCTTCTCAAAATTGGACTCCACCAAGTCCTCTTTTTCATCCACACTTTCAACAATCCCCTCAGTAGGATTGACAGTGGCAGTGAAGGCATTCAAGATTCTGTCATCTTTATTGTCGGAATCATCCTCAAACTCGGTGTCACTTAAAGTAGCAGCAAGTGCCTTGCTCTTCCCAATGCTCTTGAGATATGTAGGACACTCATTTTTCATGTGACCGAAGTCTTGACACCCAAAGCACTTAGGTCCTGCGGGAACAGTGTACTGACCGCCATCCCTAGCATCCTTCTTCCCTTTGTCTTGACTCTTGAACTGAGAAGAACTAGATTGCCTACGGTCCTTGTCGAAGCCTTTTCCATTGGCATTCTTCATGAATTTCTTGAACTGCCTGGTGATGTAGGACTTTATCTTGGAATCTTCATCGTCGGAAGACTCATTTGTGTCACTGCTTTTGACCTTCAAAGCCATGCTCTTGCTCTTACCTGACTTACCAATCCTAGTAAACCCTAGCTCATAGGTCTTTAGATTTCCAACCAGCTCAGTCAAAGGAATCTTGTCAATATCCTTTGATTCCTCTATCGCCGTGATCTTGGCATGGAATCTCTCGGGTAGAGATTTGAGCATCTTCCTTACAATCTTGGGTTCAGGAATGGTTTCCTCAAGATTGAAAGCTGAGTTCACTATGTCCTTGAGCTTGGCATAGAACTCATCAAACGACTCATCCTCCTCCATTTTAATCTCTTCGAAGCTTGTAGTGAGCCTCTGTAGCTTCGAATCCTTGACAGCCTTGGTTCCCTCATAGGTTGTCTGGAGGATGGTCTATGCCTCCTTAGCATTTTCAGTGGATAATATCTTCTTGAACTCCTCATTGGTGACTGCACTGAATAAGGCATTCAATGCCCTGCTGTTGAAGTTTGCCGCCTTGATCTTCGCATTATCCCAATCGGCCGGCACTTCTGTAGGCTTGGTCCAGCCTATTTCCACAGCTTGCCACACCTTCTCATCTAAAAACTGCAAGAAAGCTCTCATGCGTACTTTCCAATATGCATAATTAGTGCCATCAAATAAAGGAGGTATAATTAACGATTGTCCTCTATCCATAACAAACAGGGGTTAATGTATCAACACAACAAAGATTAATACCTAATCAAAGTGTGTCTGCTTTGATACCACTTGATAGGCCACAAACGGATTGACCCCTTGTGATTGAAATTAATTAATTAATTATCCAAGTTATTAATTAATTTATCATGCAAAGCGCGTGGTAGCACAAACAAATCACCAAACAACTAAATACGCAGCGGAAAATAAATGACACGGTGATTTATTTACGAATGGGGAAAACCTAACGGCAAAAACCCCAACAGGTGATTTTCAGGTCACCACTCCCGAAACTCCACTGTTATCACAACAAACGGTTACAAGTAAAGGCATCCCAAGTACCTTACCAACCTACAGTTGAACCCTTACCCCAATGCCCAATTGGACTTATTCTGTAGTGACAGTTCTCCCTTTTGATGCACGACTCCCAAGTACGTGACTAACCAATTGCGCGGATCCCAGTACGCGACTTCAATCATCAACTAAGAAGGTTGTTGGCTGCAAAGTTCTTCAATTCATCCACACGATGAAGATCAAGAAGATGCTTGGTCATAAAACCCTATGGTGCAAATACACAGCAACTTCTTCAAGAGAAAGAGATGAACTAGGGCAAGAACTTCGTCTCTTGTCATAATTTGCTTTTAACAGAGTTTTCTCAATGTTTGTGCAACTTGTGAACTCTTTGACAACCCTTAAAACAATCCTTTTATATGTTTAGGGTTAGGAAAAAAGAAGGCCCAAAAACATAATCATGGATCCCAAGAAAAACAGATCAAATTGCTGTTTTCTTAAACCTCGACAGATAGGAGGTGTCGAGCATTTGTTGAGCTAGCTGTTGAGCACACGGGCATAAACAGCTTCTTAAACCTCGACACATGCTAGTTGTCGAGCTTTAATGTTTCTGCACTTTCAGCTTGTTTTCTTGGACAGACTTGATGACTTCAACACTTGATCTTGAAACACAGTTTCTTGAAGTATTTAAATACATCCTAGATCTATCCAATTACAAGTAAAATGCGTTTTGTCAAAAGATTAGCCAATTACATAAAATAATGACATATGTTCCTAACATAGGAAACACATATGTCCTAATAGAATTATTTCTGGGATTTCATTATTTTACTAGTTCTTATTATGCGTCTTTAACGTAGATCTATTTCATACACTAACACTTCTTAATTAATTAAAATTAAACAATTTACAAAAAAGAAGAAGCTCATAATGGGTTTGAATTCCATATTTAAGTTTACACATTATGCACACAGCATGTTCAGTATAGAGATCCTGGATTTTTATAATTTCCTTCTTACCTATCAAAAATAAATTAAAAAAATAATAATAATTTCCCATTATCATGACAGGCCATTCTTTCGAAGCCCGAATATATGCTGAAAATGTAGCGAAAGGTTTTCTTCCTGCAACTGGAGTTCTTCATCATTATCGTCCTGTTCCAGTGTCATCAACAGGTCAGTTGCATCACATATCTATGCTACTTATATAGTGTAAAAGATGTTTCAGCCCACACTTTTGCTGTTGAAAATAGCCAGTCTTTGTCCTTCCCTGCCTACAACATTGCAATTGCCTTATATAACTTATTAAGATTTCCTACTCCTTTTTTGTTTTGCTTATGTGGAATCTGTCTTTGAGCAGTTCGGGTTGAGACTGGGGTTGAACAAGGAGACACTGTTAGCATGCATTATGATCCTATGATTGCTAAGCTTGTAGTATGGGGAGAAAATCGTGCTGCAGCATTAGTAAAATTAAAGGATTGCCTCTCAAAGTTTCAGGTATACTTGATTTCAGAATTACAGCGTAGCAATCTTAATGAGTCTATTATAGTCATTGTTACAGCTGTTGCACATGTATGCATTTATTTCCAAGTTGTACACATTTTAGATAATTTTATCAGGTATCTCTAGGCAATGGATCCTCAATGGGGATGACTCCAAGTATGATGCCTATTGTCTGGATAAATAGGAATTTTGTCTGATAAAATTGTAAAAAGGTTTGTTCAGATGGTCAGGATGGTTCTACATATCAAATTGGGGAGGGGAGATCCCTAAAAGGGCCAAAATATATAATTCTACTTTTCTGCAATAGCTTCTATTTAATATGCATCTTGTGTTTCCTCTGTACCATTCCTGGGATCCTATAGGTTTATTGCCTCATAACTATAGGTTCTACAATTTTTGGAAGTTTCAACTATTTTTGGACGGTGAATTTCTTCTTGAGATGTATTTTATCTTTTAGACAGACTTAATCCTGATTGAATCACTAATGCAAATCTTTTGATTAGGTTGCAGGTTTACCAACCAATATCAATTTCCTCCAAAAACTTGCGAAACATTGGGCATTTGAGAATGGCGATGTAGAAACTCATTTCATTGAACACTTTAAAGATGATCTCTTTGTTTCTCCTACAAATGCAGTATCAGCAAAAGAAGCACATGAAGCTGCTAGATTTAATGCGACCCTAGTAGCTGCGTGTGTTATCTCAATGGAACATTCTCTATTGAAAGAAAATTCCCCTGGTAATTGAAGGTCTCATTCTTTTCTTGGGATATGGTAGTTGCTCTTAAAAGATATTTACGTCTGCCAATGTGTTCAGCAGGCAACAGCTCACTCTCCATATGGTATTCATCCCCACCTTTCAGAGTTCATCATTGTGCTAGGCATACAATGGAAATTGAATGGGAGAATGAATATGATAGCGCTGGTTCAAATGTCCTTACACTCTCTATTACTTATAAGCCAAATGGAAACTATCTGATTGAGGTATTCATCCACTTGTAATGTGTTTAAGATAATGGTTTTTGTTGGCCAGTAATTTTGAAGTGATTTATGTTTAAGAGAGCATTCCCCCCCCCCCCCACAAATTATATCCAATATAGGGTTGTTCTTTTTGGCATGATTCAATATGCTGTATATGTAAATTCAGACAGGAGAAAATTGCTCCCCTGGTTTCGAAGTCAAAGCAACACATCTAGGTAACCATGATTTCAGAGTTGAAGCTGATGGTGTAAGCATGGATGTCAGTTTAGCTGTTTACTTCAAGGTAGGAGCCTCTCTCTGCATGCATCTTTAGGAGTGTAGATAAATTAATTTATGGACTCTCTTCTGTACAGTTTCCATTGTTCTTGATTTTTCCCTATAGAATTCCGGTATAACTAATTATTGATTGCCAATTTGAGCTGGCAGGATCAAACAAAGCACATACACATATGGCGTGGGTCACATCATCATCAATTCAGACAGAAAATAGGACGTGAGTTGTCTGGTGATGATGAAGCCCAACATAAGCCCAGTTTTGATACAGCATCCCACCCCCAGGGAACTGTTGTGGCCCCCATGGCTGGTTTAGTAGTCAAAGTTCTGGTGAAGGACGGGACAAAAGTGGAGGAAGGGCAACCCATATTAGTCTTGGAGGCAATGAAGATGGAGGTTTGTGTTAATGCTACTTTCATTTTGCATCTAATTATTCCTTTTTCAAAAGTTTTCTATGCTGAACTGAATTATTTTTTCTTCTTCCCTTTAAAAGCATGTTGTAAAGGCACCATGTACTGGGTGTGTCCATGGGCTTGTAGTTACAGCTGGCCAGCAAGTTTCTGATGGTAGTGTTCTCTTCAGTGTCAAGGTCAGTTATTTGCCCTCTTTGATACACTTAGATATGAGCTAATAGATTTGGAATTGGTACAACAGAATAAACCGAATGTATAACTGGTAGTTGCAAATGCTGAGAATAGAATGGTATCGTCTGGTGGATATTCTCTTACACTAATTGACTATTTGCTCTTTTACCTGCACTATGTGGTTTGGTTAAATGCTCTGTATCTTTTGCTTGTTTGTGGTACAAATGTAAACTAATTATTGGATGAAAATGAACAAATTTAAAAATTGTTTCTCCCTTGTGGTGATAAAGCTGAATACAGTCTTCATGAACTTAAAGATATCAAGAGTGAGTATGTTTCATTCCAAAAAAAAAAAAAAACTAGAACAGTCCATACATCACTATTGTGAGCAGATGTTCTTATGAAATGTGGTACTGTTGCTTAAAAATATACTGTATAATAACCTCGGTTTTAATGTTGAAAGAATAACAGTTTTTTAAATAAGACAAACTCGGTGTTAATGTGTCAAATGTACTGCAATTGCATGCATATATAAGTTCTAGAGATTATCAGGATTTTTACCTCAGTGGCTCATTGCTCAAAAAATAATTTGTCAATTTTTTAGTTATGGACAAAATAATTCACCATTGTATTTAGGTTGTAGCTAGTATTTAACATTACCAGAGAGGTGGATGCATGAAAGGAATTGATAACTTGTTAGCCAGTTTGTTGTTATGTTCAATTGGAAAATGATTACAATTTAAGCTCTTATATTTGTTCTTTGAAATGTCATAGAGTCATTCAGTTGGTGATCTTTAAATTTGTAGATTAATTGTGGTTAGAATATGTGCTTGGGCAGGATCAGTAGAACCATCATGATTTTACGTTCTCTCTCCTGACAAATATTGATCGAGCTCGTAAGAATTGTGCTCAAATGAGGAGTCAGCGGAAGTTCTAACTACATTTCTGTTGTAATAAAATTGATGTATATCCCTTGTTTACTAGATAAAATAAAATTTTACCATTATCAAGATGTAATAACAGAACTTTTGCAGGCCTTTCAGTAATGAAAAGTAAAAATTGTAGTGTTCTTGTTCTTCTGAGCTGGTGAGCTGTTGTCTTTACCAGTCATAGACTCATAGTTTAATTAGCCTCCCATCAGAAACAATCATTATTATTACTATTATTATTTTTTTCTTAATATATTTTTTGTTGTTGTTTGGTGGTTGTTACATGTCAAGAGCATTGTAACTCAAATCTTGGTGTTTCCAACAAACTCATCCAAGGTTGCAATCCACCCCAACCCCAACTATTGAAATATCAAAAAATCATTAATTCTTTTCATCAAATGCTGGACGGATCAGCAGTAGATGTGCCTAAGGAATTTCTTAAATAGACTTGTCTAAAATTAGCCAAAATGTAGAACTTATTGCAACGTGATAATAAATGTATAATGATTAAATTCATCATTTTTTGTACACTTTAATTTTTGGAACAAGTAATAGATTAGATATTGATTGTTGCACAACTAGAAAAGACTCCCTAAGTGCATTTTGGAAAAATGAAAAAAAAAATGGTAGAAGTGGGAAAATTTTCTTTAAGGCTCTGTAAAACTCTTTTGTAATCTTAACTCTTAAGAAAAAATTGATATCTGAAATTTTTATGAAAAGTTCTACAATTTACTTTCATGCTTGTAATTTGCCAAACGTTTAAAATGTTAAAAGTGTTTGTCAATTAAAGTTCTATAACTAAAAAGTTATACTAATAAGTGCTTGTTTGGTATTGTTTTAAAAAACTAAGTTTTAATTTTGAACTTTTGCAAAATAAGGCTATAATTGAAAATCCTTTTAGCGTTTTGATTGTTTGATAAATTGCTTTGAATAGTGTTTTAAAACTAGATTTTTTTTTTTTTTTTTTTTACAAGATAGAAATTATACTCTAGAATAATTTAAGTGTATATGTGTGTGAAGCTTACTCTAGCTTCTGAGAGACTTGAATCTGAACCCTTGCCTCCCACACCTCATAAGCACTTATACTTGTGGAGTGACCATCGCGCCAAGGGTGCGCGGTGGTAAAACTAGATTTATAAAATATATATAAATAGTGAATTGTATAGTTTTTTCTATGAAGTTCCAAATTTCAAATTTAACCTTAAAGCCAAAATTGTCTATTTATGGTTCTAGAGCTTTAAGGCTATTAAAATCATATTTATGGTAGTTTACCAATTGATTTTCCAAGTGACTAGACTGTGACATGGCAGTAAATTACATGTTAGAAATTAAGGCTCTATATGATGAGAAGCATAGACTTTGCCAAGTTTTTAAAATTACGTAGCTATCAATGTAAAGCAGCTTTCTTCGTATAAACCCTACGGCATCTTCTGGGTTCGCTTACCTCATTCCAACCGCGTCTAAAGAATTTATATAAACTTGTCAAATCAAACACCAAGGCAAGAAGGCCATGTTTTTTTTATTCTTTGAACGATACTGAGGGACAGACAAAAATAAGATGCTTGAAATGAAGGGCAAAATGAAGTAACCTGTCACATTACAAGTAAGGATTACAAGCATTATTATCAATACAAATTTGCGTGGAAGTCATGCTGTTTTCCTTTTCTTTATTATTTTAATCAGATAGCAAGGCTACACACACAAAATAAATAATAATAATAATAAAAATTTCAACATTTTTCTTGGATGAATTGGTAAATTTCTACTGGTTTTCATTTAAGTTTATCACTGATATAACTCTTTTACTTACCATTAACATTTTGCCACCTCGATCGGTATGTGCAAAATTTATTGTGTTTATAGATTTTCTCTTTAATCAAACAATATAAAGCCAGTTTGCCGTGCAAGACCAAATGGTAAGAATGGAAGCTCCGTAGTCTTCAAGGTAATGCCCCCAATGGCTAAAAAGGAACATCAATGATGTTAATCACGCGTGATGAATATATATTATTATGAGTCATGATCAATTAGCATAACTTTTTTCTTAGTGTTACTCTATTTAATACTTTTTAAGTAGATTAATATTTTAAAAAATTGTACAGTTAGAATACGCATTTTCTTTATTTTTTAATATGCATGTCAAATTTTATGTTAATATGGTATAATTTACTATTTGATCCATGGTCTCAATTATTTTATGCATAATTTTAAGATACAAAATACTTGAAATTTAGATATTTTGTGAATACAATAATTATATATCTCTAATTATCTTGAAATTTTACTAGTATGGAAGTTATAAGTTTGGATGAAAAAGATATAATCTAACAATGGATTTGTTAAAATATACATTTAAATTTCAATAAAAAATTATTGAGGAATTTAACAACATAAAAAAGAAAGAAAGTGTAATTCAAAACCAGAGGATCCTCTCCCATGTATCATGCAAATCTTTAGAAGACCTTATTAATTTTTATCAATTTGCCAAGCTTTATGATAAATATTTGAATCTGTTATATCCCATGCAAGCTTGTACCATTGGATGGTCCACCAAGCCTGTATTCTCATTTTCAAGAATTATTTTCTGATTTGTGGCATGGTAGAAACATGCATTTTTTTTTTTTTATTAAAAGAAAAACAAAATGAAATGTCAAATCTATAGTTTCTTTTATTAAATTAATTTCTTTGTTTGTTCTAAATTAAGCACAAAGCAAGCAATGCAAGCATAGAAAAAAAGAAAAAGAAAAAAAGGTTGTACACTTTGCACTAATCCAAAGCTAGAGAGTAAAGATAGAAGAAAAGCTAGGGAGGGCGAAAAGAGCAATTTATGTGTTGAGGAATATACCGTAAATCGAATAGATAAATGTTCATCATTGGGATATGTATGGAATATATCATGGTTGGTTGTATACGAAGAATCAACTAAGCTGCCTTTTTGGTTTTTGTTATGTTATGTTTTCAATTCTGGATTCTATGGCTGGCGCCTTCAGGTTGATGAGGATGCTGTTTTTGGGTATCTTTGCTTTTCCACCTCCTAAAAGTTGTCAATCGTCACTATAAAAGTGAACACAAATCTATAAATAATGAAAAATTTTAAAATAAATTTTGCTAGACTTGTTATTAGCTGTGGAATATAAACTAATCACCAATATAATGCATGATATTTCCCAAGTGTATGAGACATTACTGGCCAAAGAAAAAAAATTGTTATTGACATGTATGTGCTACTACTTTTATGCCCAAAACACCCTTGTGATGTGATTTATGCCACAATACGAATACACATTTGTCATATGAGCTATATAGCAAAAGACCATTCAAAGGTATTGTTTATATAAATGAAGCTTAAAAAAAAAAAAAATAGTAACCAAAGCGAATAAAACGTTCACAATTAACAATAAATGTAAGTTTCAATTAGTTTAATTATTAAAATTTATTATCGTCACCTAAAAGATCTAGAATTGACTACATAAATAATTAATTGGTATCTTAACTTAATAATAAGAACAATCATCATAGAATAAACGCCATAGATTAAAATCTTATCATATCTAATAAGTGACAAATGTAACAATTTTTTTTTTTTTTTATAAAAATAATTACAACATGCTGCTAATCTCGTAACTCGAACCCTTTCCCCCCTATACCCCAAACACTTTGTAACAAATGTAACAATGACAAACATTTTGTGATGTAAATCCGTTCTCAAAAAAAATGTATAAGCAAGCACTGGTCACGCACCAAAACAAAGTCTACTAATTTCACATGCTGAAATACTTGCATGATACATTCTACAAGGTGGGTCCCAACTTGAGACGTGCTTCACCTCTATTGATCAGAGCAGAGATTTTGTCATTTTGGACCTTCAACAAGTCCTAGGGAGTAGAGAACTTTTTTTTGTGTGTGTGGGAAAATGTTTGTGCGCGGGGGGGGGGGGGGAGGGGGGGTTTGCTTATACTAAATAGAAGGTTATTTCTTTTTGGAATCAAAATAAAAGGCCATTTAAACAATATTACAAAAGCTAATAACTTTTTATTATACTAAATTAATATCTTGAAAAATCCTATAATAGATTATGCGTTCTTTATGTTCTTAATATGTATGTTAGTTTATCAAAAACCTTATAACTCAACTGGTATTTTATAATATTTTCAATAAAGATATCTAGCGGTCTAGGGTTTAAATCTCCTTCTCCCAACTATCACATTATCAAAAAAATAAAATAAAAATTATGCCAAATTTTATGTCAATCGAACATGTCATAAATGATATAGTTTAGATGTCTAATTATCTTAAAATTTTGCAATAATTGAGTTTATGAAGAAAGTGTTATTCAACGGTAGACTTTGTCAAAATTCTTGTGCAATGAAAAAAATATTGAGTAGTGTAACATTGTTTAAACTTTAAACTGTTACAATAGTTATATCTTGAACTTAACTCTTAAATATATATCGAATTATTGTTTATGATTAGTGACACATCCGTTTGTAGACTTATATACTAAAGTTTGTAGCAATCCTAGCATTACTTAAATTTTTTCTATAATCTTTTCATAGAGTTGATATGTTGTGATTGGTGCTGAATTAATGTGACGGTTCTAATCATAACTTGTCATATTTACAATTATGTAAAAATTGGTAAAAACATTTGTATCATTGCCTAAAACAAAACAATATTATTTGTTATTTAGGTCATTCTATAGGTTTTTTTTACCAGTGTCATACTTACCTAATCTTAATTTAGTTAATTGTTGGTTTGTACTATTAAAAATTACAAAACTAAAATATAGTTCCTTAAGTGCAGTACATTATGTTTTCTAATTAAAGTCAAATACATGGTAATATAAACAATATTATTTTTTCTAACGACAATTATATTCAATACAGCTATGTCTTTGGATACAATTAGTGAACCTAAATAACTATACCTAAATTTAGGTAGAATCCTGATAAAAAGAGAAAGGGCAATTACGTCAATTCATATGCAGAAATTATGAAAAAAAGAAAGAAAAGAAGAGCAACTCAAGTGACCGGTAAATCCGTTAAATAACAGCGTATCCAAGTACAACAACTACATAGAATATATGTTTGATTTTGAAACAGTCACGCAGCTAATCTAGGCCACAACTCCGCGCCTCTCTTTTCTTCTCTCTCAAATTTGCTTCACTTTAGATTTCCCTTTTCTTTCTATTTTTTTTTTCCTTCTTGTTCTGTACTTTTTATTATTTTTTTATTGTTTCCTTCCTCTTTCATTCCTCAAATCTTGTCCACAAAGCTCTTTACTTTCCTTTCGAATCCACCTATTCATCACCCCCACTACCTTTTTGTTTTTGGGTTTTTTTCCCTCTTTCTTTTTCTTTTCTGTGGGGGTGAGTTTTTTTTATTTAGTGTTTTAGTTAATTTTTAATATTATACTAGTTATTTTTCTGTATTTGTTGCATTGGGTTTTTTGGTTCTTCCAGAGAATTGCCAAATTTGAATATTTATGATAAACTCAGGGTTTTGAGCTCCTAGTTTTGTGGGGTTGGATTTAAATTTTCTTTTTTTTTTAAAATTTTGATTTTGAAATCTATTATTGGCAACTGAGTAAGAAAAAGTTTAACTTTTTTGAGTTTTTTCATTGCCCATTTCGATTATTTCAAAAAAAATTTGGTAGTTTTGGTTTGAACTGGAAAGAAAATAAATGTTATCTATGAAATACAGTCCATTTTTTTACTACAATTAGTCCTGTTTTTGAAGAAAAAACTTGTTGAGTATTTTTGGGTTTCCTTTGTTTTTTGCTTTTTCTGAAATTTCTGATTTAAAATGGATTTGAGCAATGGTGAGGGATTTGGAGCTGTCATGGCAGCTGACAAGTCCAAAAATCGTGAAGTAGACATTGCTTTGAAAGTGTCTAATTCCAAAGAGGAGGCCTTGAGCTCAAAAGTGAATGATGTGGGAAGTATTAGTAGCAAGGATATGTTTTTCAGGGCTGATATGATTGACTTCAAAAGCTTGGATATTCAGCTGGAAAAGCACTTGAGCCGGGTTTGGTCAAAAGACAGGGAGGTGAAGACTCACAAGGAAGAGTGGGAGATTGAATTGGCTAAATTGGATCTAAGAAATGTTATAGCTCATGGGACTTATGGGACAGTATACCGAGGTGTCTATGATGGCCAAGATGTTGCAGGTAATTTGATCAGTCATCCTGCTTTCCTTGTTTAAGAATTCATCATATATCCTGCCAATGAGGTATCGCTCAACAGGCACTTCCTTCTCCCATAATAATGGGATGAAGGGTGAGGCCATGGGTTCAAGAACCACTGAGTGTGAGTATAACTTATCAAGAAGTAAATCATATATCTCTCTTAATGATATACTTACTTTGTTAGATTTATGTTTTTGGCTATCTTATTCTTAGTGTTCCATTGTTTAAAAATTGGGTGCATGCTTTATAATGAATTCAAACTATTAGTTAAACTGGAGTGAAGAAAAAGTACCTTGTGTTACCTATCAAAAAATATATAAAAAAGTACCTTGTGAAGTATATTGCTAGGCACACTGCTAAACGATTTTTCAGACCTTCAAATCCTGAATCGTGGAATTCAATTTCTGATTCTGTGCTTTTAACTCACCTCCTCCCCCACTAAGAATAAGGTGGGGGTGTGGCCATGGCTCATGGGTTCAAAACCCACCAGCTGTGTGTATAAATTAATTATTTCAATCAAATTCTTGTGCTGACAATCCTTAGTTTGGGGCAGAATAAGCAGCACACATGTGATATATGATGAGTTTTACAAGGTGTGGCTTTCATCATGTGTAAGAGCCACTCATTTTGAGGCATGATCCTTCCTCAATTTGTATTTAGAGGCTGCATCTTGAAGCTTTTGAATATCCCTTGAAGGCCAAGCCCAACATACCTTCGACAGTATGTTGTATATCATATCTTTTATGGTTTTAAAAGAAACCTTTGCTTAGGGGATTGGGTAGGTATTTTGTGCAATTTCAAGTGTGCACTAATATATTCTGAAGAACGATAGATAGTAAAACAATAAACATATGCAATACACTATTAAGTTCTGCATATATGTTAAGTTAATGAGAAGAAAATTTGTAAAATATCTAAGTATTCAATGTAGGTGCCATGTTCTCAAGTGTCTGACATACCAATTTTTATATAGAGAAGTGGCCTGCTGTATTTGTCTGTAACTTAGTGTTATTTGTTGAAATTTTACTGTTAGTAGAAAATGTTTTCCTTTGAAACCATAGAGACATTCCTTTCTTGGGAGTTTTAAAGTTTCAATCTTGGTTCAGATTTGACTTTTTTATCTTTGAAAAATCTGCTAAATTTATTCTCAGTGATTGCCTTTGCAGAATCCTGTTTCTGTTAACAACTAAAATCTGATTAAAACTTTAGAGAAATCTGTTTTCTATGATATCTCCCCAAAATTGAAGATGCTTGTATGATGTAATGTCTCCTCAATCTCTTGGAACATTTTAAACAAATTTCCATTATGTTAATTTTTAGTAACATTTTGGTTACAGTTCTTAAAATTGGATGTCATATAGAAGGTAACAGTCTTTTAAGTTAGTATTTTTATGTTATCATTAGCTGTAACCTTGTATAGCTGTATTAGGTTTTTGGCTGTCTGTCCACTTCATTTCCTAGATTATCTCCATTCCTGCTCCCAAGGTGCAAACTAGATGCTAAGTCCAAAGATTCATGCGATTTATTTTTGTTGGGACTCCCATAGAAAGTGCTGGGTGTCTGTCAACATTTGCTTCCAATGGATGACAGATACTGTGCTAGAAACTTGATAATCAAATAGTATTCTGATACCTAATAGAATAATGTTAAATGATTAAATTTACGTAATAGTGTCATTATATCAGCTTCAATTCATTAAGCATCAGTCAAACTGAGGACTTGATTGCTCCATTTCTTTTAACTGCATGTAGTGCAGGAGGTGACAGTTGAGCTAGAGCTCATTGACATGTTTTGTGCTAAATATTAAGTTGATGTAGTATTTTTCTTCTGAATTTGGACTATGAGGTTTACTATATTATATCAGAAAGCAATACATTTATGCGTGTTTCCATATATACATAAATATGTACATGTCTGTGAGTGCTTTGTAAGTATGATGATGTGCCAAATATCAGCCTTAATAATTGTAAAAAGCAGTGTGCTTTCAGTTCTATGAAATAACCCCTGAAACATTGCTGAACAGTTCAATAGCATTAAATTATCTCATTTCTGTATATAGATAAAATTTTTGAAAGGACTGATTGCCCACTGTTATTCTTAATATTTATAGTGAAGCTATTGGACTGGGGAGAGGATGGTATTGCCACAGCTGCTGAAACTGCTGCTCTTAGGGCGTCGTTTCGGCAGGAAGTTGCTGTTTGGCATAAGCTTGACCATCCAAATGTTACAAAGGTAGAATTTATGCATCTTTGACGGATACTATGATGCCATGCATTTTTACAGTCAGTCCACACATGCGTGCACACGCACACAAAGAGTTTAAAAAATAATCATTGACTGGTTATATTTGATAACAAGAGAAAAACTTTTATCTTTTTGTCAAGTGATAACAATAGAACTGAGGCCCAATTGAGTTAAGTTGTATTAACTTCAATAGTTTATTTATGTTAAGTTTTAAATTCAAATAATCTTTTCAACAGTTTATTGGAGCTTCAATGGGAACTTCGAATCTCAAATTCCCCTTGAAGAATGAATCAGGTGAAGGTCATAATCCTCTTCCATCCAGGGCATGTTGTGTTGTTGTTGAGTACCTTCCGGGTGGGACTTTAAAGAAGTTTTTAATTAGGAATGTGAGAAAGAAACTTGCCTTTAAGGTTGTCATTCAAATTGCTTTGGATCTCTCTAGAGGGTAAGTATATTAATTATATTAGGCTGGAGTTTATTACAGTATGCTGTTGGATTTAAATTATTGGATCATGACTATGTATTCTTTAATCCAACCTTGCAGGTTGAGTTATCTTCACTCAAAAAAGATTGTACATCGTGATGTCAAAACGGAAAATATGCTGCTAGATTCTCAGAGAACTTTGAAAATTGCTGATTTTGGGGTTGCTCGTGTTGAAGCCCAAAACCCAAAGGACATGACTGGAGAAACTGGTACCCTTGGGTACATGGCCCCAGAGGTACCCACTCCTTTTTTACAGAATTCAGTCATGTCTACAATTGGGAGTATCATAACCATATAATGTTCAATTCCACAAAATCTTTTTAGTGGTGTGTTTCATTTTGAGTCCCTTAGAAGCAAAAATGAGTCACTAAAGATTTGAAGCAAGTTGTTATACTCCCTATTTCTGGCTATAATTTCCCTTTGCTTAAAGCTAGAGACAACTTTAAGAAGATAATTTTTGCAGGTCCTTGATGGTAAGCCCTACAATAGAAAATGTGATGTCTACAGTTTTGGAATATGCTTGTGGGAGATCTATTGCTGTGACATGCCTTATCCTAATCTTAGTTTTGCTGAAGTTTCATCTGCAGTTGTGCGACAGGTTCGTTTTTTGTTTATAACAACACTACAAGATTAGGTTCTTTAGCAAGTGTCACTATACATATGTATATAAAGTACAGAAATTCAACACTGCAATTATCAACTAGTCTACTTGGAAACATCCTTTGGCATTGCCTTTTATTTTATTTTATTTAAAAAGAAAACTTCATCTATATATATATATATATATATATTTATTTATTTAAAAAGAAAACTTCATCTATATATATATATATATATATATGTAAAAACTGAAGCGTAGCATTTATTATTGTTGTGCTCCACTTGATCCACGTCATTATCTTTTTTTCTTTTTCTTTTTTTTCCAATTTTCCTATAATTTTTTTTTTTTTTTTTTTTTTAACGTTTACGTTTTTTTTTAATAATTACACTTTCTCAAACCTTTCTCCTTCACTTACCTTTTCATCTCCCCACTACCCTCAACCTTAATATCACTATTCATCTTTCCTTTCATCTTCCTTTATTTTGTCTCTTCATCTTTCTCTCCCTTACCTTTTCATCTCCTCACTACCCTCAACCTTAATATCACTATTCATCTTTCCCTTCATCTTCTTTTATTTTATCTCTTCATAATCACATCATCATACTATAAATTTGTCATTTTCTCTTCCATTCTTTACATAGTTTTCCCTTACAAAAAGGTTCTCTCTCTCTCTCTCTCTCTCTCTCTCTCAATATTTTTTGGATTATTTTTTTATTTTTCTTGCATCTCTACTTTAAGTTGATAAATTTTTGTGTTCATTATAACCCTACTTTGGGTTTATGCGATTTAGAGTGTTTTAAGTTTTTTTTTTTTTTTTTTTTTTTTTTTTTTTAGTCTGCATTTCCCATGCACCAATTTGAATTTATATATTGACACAAGATAGCGAAGGACCAATACTTTGCCTTTGGGATGGCTTGCAATATTAAGCTGGTTCTCCCAATCAATGGTTTTTGTAATAAAATTGCTTTTTTAGATATTGTAATGTATAAAAAAAATAAAAAATTATTTAAGGCCTTGATATTGTAATGTTAGTTTGCAAGTTCTTTATTTTTTAAAAATAAAATTGTTGGTTTTAGCAAAAAAAGAAAGAAAGAAAAATGCCAGCTTTAACATCTTTGAAAATATCAGTTTGGTAATGTTGTTCTAGTAACGTTGTTTGTATTTTTTAGGAATACATGTGGGTGAAAAAATGTGTGAAAATATGTGTAATGTTGTTTAAAAACTGAAAACATGTGTTTAAACACATGTACCAAACAGGCCCATAAACATGTGTCTTTGACCCCCTCAAAAAAAAAAAAAAAAAATCTTATGAATAAGTTTTGTAACCGGTATCTTTTGAGAAATTATTCACTCTACTGGAGGACCATATCAATAATGTTTAGTGATCCTCTTACTTAAGAATATTATGCCATGTATGACAGTTAGGTTGAGTCAGATCCTAATTACTAACTCAATCATACATTTTTTTTATTTAAATCCTTATAATTGGGATGGTGACTAGGATTTGACTCAATAAATTGTCATACATAACACAATTTAATTAAGTGGAAAGACCACTAGGTATTGTTGACGTGGTCCTCCCAGTAGAGTGAATAAATTGTCACTCATAACACAATAATATTGAATGAGCCGTCTATTAGGTATTGCTAATGTGGTGGTTGTCCTAAAAGGGTGAATAATTTCTAGGTGTCTCTCATGCCAAAAATATGTTTTTTTTTTGCCCCTCAAATACAAGAAACTTGCATTGGAATTGAATCAATTGATACAAGTTGATGGCCATACTGAATAAGGCTGTGTTTGGTTCATGTAAAATATTTTCCGGAAAATATTTGTTTTCCGGAAATGCTATTTTCAGGAAAGGAAAATATTTTCAAGTGTTTGGTTGCATTATGAAAATTGTTCTAGAAAATATTTTCATGTGTTTGGTAACATTTTGAAAATGCTATTTTCCACCACCACCCACACAAAACCCACCACCACACAACAGGAAAACCACCAAAACACCACCACCCACACCACCACAACAACAACAAAAAAATCAGAGATCAAAGGCTCGTGGGTTCGTGGGTCGATCAAAATCACACAGAAAATCAAAATCACACACAGAGAGAGATCGGTTCGTGGGTTCGTGGCTCTGGGTCGAAGATCGGTTCGTGGGTTCGTAGATCGGCGAAGTCGAAGGCATGATCGATTCGTAGATCGGTGGGTTCGTAGATCAGCGAAGTCGAAGTCGAAGTCGAAGGCTGTGATCGGCGAAGTCGGTGAAGTCGAAGTCGAAGGCTCTCTCTCTCTCTGTATTTGTGCGTGAGGAATGGAAATGGTTTGAAGTGAAAATTTTCACTTCAAACCATTTCCGGGTCAAAGCCTTCAAAACACCTGGTCAACTGAAAATAATTTCCGGAAAATTTATTTTCCATGCGCAACCAAACACCCGCATTTACGGAAAAACATTTCCGGAAGTGATTTGAAGCCAAAACAAACACAGCCTAAGTAAATAATATATATATATATATATATTTATATAAGGTTTAAGAAAAAGTATATGTATAGTTTTTATTGACTTAAAAGATAATGAAAAACCAACTATTAATAAATAGTAACTAAAATAATAATATTATCATGCGCAACGTGCGGGTTTGCGACTAGTTGATTTATAAAATTCAAATCTTTTTACTCCAGTGCCTAGTGATATAAATTATGTGCTTAATATCTATGTTCTAGCTTAAATGGCCTTAAAATTATTTGTCTGGGGTCTTTGAATCATTTTGATCACCAAAAATTTTCTGCAATATAGGTACTGCTTAGTTTACTTCCAAACCTGTGAAAGGTCAATAGTTGGCCCTAAGAAATTTTGACTAGTTTATTTTCCTTCGACTTACAATTCGCTTATCTCCAAATATTGGAAAACCGTATGCATGTTTTTTCCTTATACAAAATGGTACCTTATTCATAGCACCATGTAGCAAATGTCTATCTTTCCATGCGTGCTTTTGGCCTAGGGGCCGTGTTTAAGGTTGGAATATATTCAGCCCTGATCCCTAGATGGCTTGTATCTTTAGGTTTTTTATCTGGGTGCTCTAGGTCATAGAATCTGACTTTTTGCTGAAAGTTTGTTTAAAAAAAACAAGATTTTAAAAAGCTGTGTATAAGCAAATAAGCTAAAAAGTTAAAAGAAAAAAGGTGTTGGCAAACGCACACACTTGCCTACCATAAAAAGTGATGCTATGTTGATGAAATGTGTTTGAAATTGTTTTTGACAGAACTTACGCCCAGAAATCCCAAGATGTTGTCCAAGTTCATTGGCGAGCATCATGCGAAAATGTTGGGATGCACACCCAGAGAAACGTCCAGACATGGATGAGGTGGTGAGAATGTTAGAAGCATTAGACACTAGCAAGGGTGGTGGCATGATTCCTGATGACCAGGTTAATGGTTGTTTCTGTTTCAGCACAGCTCGTGGCCCATAATATAGTATCATATTACAAGTGCAAATGAAGTTAGTCTTGCAGAGCTAGTTTGCTTGACTTGCAAATGGTCTTAAAATAAGTAGTTCACAATTTTCTGTAGTGGATAAAAAGAAATACAATTGACATTTTAGAATTTGTGGTTCCTATGAGATCTTACACAATTTCACTGTATAGAGATTGGTGGGGCAACAATTTATAACTGTAATCACTTTTGTTGCATAATATTAGTAGCATGGTTTGTGGTTTCCTGCAACTTTGTATTTGTTACATAACTAAGCAAATCCCAAGAAATACAATAATCTGTCTGTTAAAAAGCAGAAACGATGAACAAAAAAAAAAAAAACCATTTGTTTCTACGCATACCTTCTCTATGATTAATCTTACAATATGCAGGATCTATATAAGTGTTCTATAATGCCTCTCACGAAATGAATATTATTGAGACTAGTATGTTGGAGTTTGTTACAAGAATAAAACACAATATCCATAAGCTAAATGTTCAAATGAATTTGGTGAGAAAAGCAAGAGAGAAGCTTATAGATAATCAAAGGATATATAGTCAAGAGATGCGACTCTTTGGCAATGCGACATAACCTTAAGTAATGAATTGGACTGGGCTTATTATGTCAAGAGATGCAACTCTTTGGCAATGCGGCATAACCTTTGGTAATGAGTTGAATTGGGCTTATTATGGACATACTTTATTTGGGTTTGGTCTGTAATTTAAACATTGCCTTTAAGCTTCATGAAGTAAATTTAGGAGTATTTGTGAATTTAATTTCATTGTTAAACTATTGTAAGACCTCTTTTTATAAAAATAAGGTAGAGGGTGAGATCGTGAGTTTATGACCCATCATGTCATGTAATTTCCACTAGAACATGAATCTCGAATCTACAGTGTGCAAGATTGCAATTTGAGGGGGTTATGATTCTTATGAATAACCAAGATTGCGTGTTTGGCATATTATTGGGATGAACATGTTCTATGTTGTGAGTGGGAATCTGCTTGTGTTGCACAAAAGAATTGTGCTTATCACAAAGTCCAATTTGAAAAAAGTGAGATGGTGGACTTATAATCAGCCCCAATTATAGATAGGTAGATCATGGAAATGTGTTACTAATTAGTAATTACCTCTCTCTTTCTTTGTGAGAGGTTGTGTAGGTGCAAACTCAATAATAATGGAAATAACACAGAAAAACTGAATAATACTTCTGAATATTATTAATTTGAAGAGAAAAATTACACAACACTATTTGGACTGAGGCGACACTCGCTCTCTTTAAGGAGATTCAAGCCCTTGGTTGGCTGCTCCACTAGAAAGAACAACCTTCCTTGCCAAGAACCTCTCTATTTTTTAGTGTATAAGCACCTACCCCTTGCGCACGTATCTAGCCTAATATTTGAATCAATACATATTAGCCCATTAATCACCACAATTAAAAAAAATAACATAGTCTCTCTCATTTTCAATGTGGGATTAAACAATTTCTCTAACTCCTCATCTTCCATATTAACTCCCACATGTTTACAATTATGTTGTAATATAAATTCATTTTAATTAATTAATATTAAAATGCTTCAACAATTTCCCACTCATTTTAATATTAATTTTTTTTTAGTTAAAGAGAGATAACTAGGCAAAGACGGGTAATTATGCATCATGAAGGTGTGCTCTGCATTGACCTTCACTTAGTAAAATAGCGATCTCAACTCTAGAGTCGTAGTAGTCTCCGACTTGAACTAAGTAGTGACGCTTTGGGGAAATTAAGCGTCACTGCTTACACCTAACAACCTAGGTGTTGACATGAACTTTTATAGCTAGCACTTTACGGCCGTTTGTTGATCCTAGTTTCATGAGTGTATTTGAGAATAAGTCCAAATCTCATAGGGAGCAGCCCCACCCCCACTCTCACATAGGTGAAATTTTGTCAAGGGTGCTCTTGTAATTTTGACACCCCACTTATACGAGCTACAAATTTTATAAAGAGTTTTTTTACTCAACCTCTCCACATTACTGGATAAATGCACTTATATCATAGAGATGAACAATTAAAAAATTATTTACAAAATAAATAATTAAAAAAATAAATAGTGCATTTCTTACGACCATCGTATGGTTCATTTTTCACATTGAACCCAATTCTCAGGATCTCTGGTCCTTGTGTTGGGTATCCTCATACATGGCTTATGATTCTATGAATTTTAGTCTCATCCCCCTTGATGTATTCCAGACCCTATCTTTTACCAAGGCCTTGGTAAATGGATTTGCAAGATTATCATTAAATTTAATATAATCCACAGTTATGATGCCACTACTTAAATAAGATCGCACAGTATCGTGCTTTCTTCTTATAGATATGGATTTACCGTTGTAATAACGGTTTTTAACTTTACCAATTGCGACAGTGCTATCACAATGAATAATATAGGTGGAATTGGCTTTTCCTAAAATGGAATTTCATACAACAAATCTTTAAGCCAATATGCCTTTTCACTAGCTGAAGCTAACGCTATTAATTCAGCTTCCATTGTTGAATTAGCAATTATTGTTTGCTTTTTGGATTTCCAACAAATAGCACCACTACCTAAGGAAAAATATAACCAGTGGTAGAGAGCAAATCACCTGACAAAGTATTCCAATTGGCAGGGTACTTTTTATAAAATAGGCCATAGCTTTTGGTATCAATTAAATATCCCAAGACTTGCTCAATAGCTAGCCAATGATCTCTACTAGGCTTGCTAGTAAATTTGCTAAGCACTTCTATTGCATATGCAATATCAGGTCTAGTACAATCAATAGCATAACACAAACTACCAATGATGCTAGCAGAATCCTTTTGATTAAAAATCTCATTATCATTATTCACAGGAAATAAATGAACACTAGAATCAAAAGGAGTAGCTACACTTTTGTGATCATGAAAATTATATATTTTCTCAAAATTTTCTCAACATAATGTGATTGATTAAGAAATATTCCATCACATGTTTTTATAATTTTCATGCCCAAAAAAAAATTAGCCTCACCAAGATCTTTCATATCAAAATGACTTTTAATCATATTTTTCGTCTCATTTATAACATGCATATTTGAGCCAAAAATCAACATATCATCCACATAAAAGCTAATAATAACATGTAAATTATTTCATAATTTAGAATAAATAGACTTATTACATTCATTTGATTTATAACCATTCTTAGTCATGCAGGAATCAAACCTTTCATGCCATTGTTTTGGTGCCTATTTTAAGCCATATAGGGATTTAGTTAGCTTACATACCTTGCTTTCTTGTCTAAGCTCTACAAAGCCTTCGGGTTGATCCATATAAATCTCTTTTTCTAGGTCCCCATTTAGAAAAGCAGTTTTTACATCTATTTGATGAATTTTCCAATAAAAAATTGCAGCAATAGTAATTAACAATCTAATAGATGTAATTCTTGTTACCGGAGAAAATGTATCAAAGAAATCAAGATCAGCTTTTTGTTTAAAGTCTTTTGCAACAAGTCTAGCTTTAAACTTATCTATTGATCCATATAGTTTTAAATTTTTTCTAAGGACCCATTTACAACCTATGGTCTTACAACTCGATGAAAGATCTACTAATTTCCAAGTTCTATTAGAAATTAGAGATTTAATCTCATCATTTACAACCTTTTAGCATCAGGTGATATTAAAACTTCTTTTAAATTTTGTGGATTTTCCCCAATGTTAAAAACATAATAATCAGGACTAAAATCTTTTTCAACTCTAGCTCTTTTACTTTTTCTAGGTTCTATTTCAAAATTTTCTTGATTTTGTAAGTGAGAAGTAGAAGAATTAGGTTGTGACAAAATATTTTCTTCACCCCCACTATTTTTCAATTTAAAAGGAGAATTTTTTTTTCATGAAAAATTGCATCACGAGATTCAAAAATTATTTTGTTTTCAAAATAAAAAAATCTATAGGCTGCACTATTAATCACATAACCAATAAAAGTACAGGTAGTAGTAGCTCTTATACCAAATTTAGGTATTTTAAGGTCAGTAAGCCTTACATAAACAAGACAACCCCATACTCTCAAATATCCCAAATTTGGTTTATGTCCTTTCTACATTTTTCAACTTCTTTTTAAAAATCTTGAAAATTTTCAAATGCATCACTTTTATTTTTCAACAAATAAATAGTTGTATATTTTGAGAAATCATCAATAAAAGTGATAATATATCTATTTCCTCCATGAGTTCAAGTTCCCCCAAATTCACATAAATCAGAGTGAATTAACTCAAGCAATTCGGTATTTCTTACAACACTTTTATGAGGCATTTTTGTAATCTTAGCTTGACTACAAGTTTCACATTTTTCAAAATCTTTTGACAGTCTTGGAATTAATCCTAAACTACTAATGATTCCCACATATTTACTATTTATATGACACAAACGAGCATGCTAAAAATTAACAGAAGAAAGCATATACACTGAACTGGTAGATACTTTATTATTCTCAACATTTAATTTAAACATTTCATCACAAGCATAACATTTGCTCACAAATAATCCTTTTTTAGTGATTACATAATTATCAAATTCCATAGTCTGCTTGAAGCTAGCCTTGTTAAGCAAAAAGCTTGACATCAAATTCTTCCTCATGGACTTAGTGTAAAGCACATCTTTCAATGTTAGCACACATCTAAGAGTGAATTTCAAATTGACCTCACCACTCCCAAGAATCTTGGTTTTGCTAGAGTCATCAAGCATAACAGTTTTTTCTTCTTCACAAGGAGTGTACACCTTAAACCAATTTTTGTCATAGCAGATGTGCCTATTAGCACCAAAATTTGCCCACCACCCTTCAACATATTGCACCAAATTGATGTTTGTAATCATAGCTATTAAAGGCTCCTCGACTATGTTAGCTTGTGGAACAGATTCACATTTTTGAAATTTGCAAAATCGAGCAATATTCTCACTCTTACCACAGACAAAACAAGATCTATTAAATGGATCTTTTGAAGGGGGTCTTTGATTCTTTTTGTTATTTTTATTTGGGTTTCCCCTTCCTTGAGGTCTATTATTATTTTTTAAAACTCTCTTTTTAGGCTTTAATTGACAATTTCTAGGAAAATGATTTTTTGGCATATTATTATTGGCTGAAGTAAGGTTTACCTTTGTGGTGGAATTATCATTGCTCTCTTGTGTCATGAGTGCATCTTGTCCTCTAGTCTCCTCCTTCACACGAATGCGTGTGATCAAAGTCTCCAAGGATGTCTCATTTTGTTAGTGTTGCAAAGTCTTTTTGAACTCCCTCCAAGATTGTGGTAGTTTATCAACTATGCCAGCTACCACAAGATTATCTCCAATCTTTATGCCTTCGGATCTCAATTCTGCCACGATCATCTGGAAGTCTTATGCTTGATCCACCACCAATTTCCCACCCACCATTTGGTAACGAAAAAAATCTATTGGCAGCATACTTCGTTGCACTAGCCTCCTCAGTATCATACTTGCTTTGTAAAACTTTCCATATTTTCTTGGTAGAATTATAAGTTGTATTGTAATAATCATAGAAATGATCGGCAAGACAATTCAAAAGATAAGTGCAACAATTGTATTCATCTTTTATATATTTATCTATTTTTTCTTGATGGGGACGAAATTCTTCCTCACTCATCTCATCGATAGAAACCTTTGAAGGATTCTTGTCAGTAAGGATGTAGGCGACTTTAAAATTGTAGGTGCAAACACAATAATAATGGAAAGAACACAAAGAGAAACTGAATAATAGTTCTGAATATTATTAATTTGAAGAGAAAAATTACACAACACTATTTGAACTGAGGTGCGACACTCGCTTTCTTTAATGGACTATCAGCTTGGACCCCCTCCCTTCACCTCTCCCTTGCGCACGTATCTAGTCCAATATTTGAATCAATACATATTAGCCCATTAATCACCACAATTAAAAAGAATAACATAGTCTCTCTCCTTTTCAATGTGTGATTAAACATTTTTACTAACTCCTCATCTTCCATATTAGCTCCCACATCTTTACAATTATGTTGTAATATAAATCCATTTTAATTAATTAATATTAAAATGCTCCAACAGGTTGATTATGATTAAAAATTTAGATAAAACATGAGAGTGGTCGTGACAAAAGTTACATGGGACAAATGTGTATGCCACATGGTAGAAGAGTATAGGGCCACATAACAAAATTTTTCTCCAAACTAATTTGAAGAAAAACCCTTTAAACTCCTCATATATCTTTATATTGAGTGTGAATTTTGAAAATTTAACTATTGGATTGCATGTTCTTATCATATCCTTAATGCTTGTAAAATTTCAAGAAAATCAAAGATCAATTGCTATGTCATCAAACAAATGTAAAAACTTTAAGTTTTTGTGATTTAAACTTGTGTGTAAAAAATAAGTTAATTGATCGAATAGTAAATAACATTCAATTTGAGCAAAATTTGAGATGAATGTTAAGAACATAAGTAACATGAAATTCAACGATTAAATTTTTAAAATTCACACAAAAAAATGAAATATATGAGAAGTTTAAAAAGTTTCTCTCCAAACTAGTTTGGAGAGAAACTTTGTACCGGCCACACCAAGTATTCTTTTAGATTTCCTTAAAACTAAATCTTATCCATTCTATAAACTAGTCGCTAACCTGTGCAATGCACAGGATTGTTTTAAATCAAATGTTAACATGTTCAGGTTTAAACATTTCTCAAATTTCAATTATTGAAAGCTAAACTAGCTCTAATATAAGATGAAACATGTAATATTATGAAGTAATAGTAAAAATGAGATAAATACAAATATTATGAAATAATATATTACAATAATCATAATGTGCTCTTACATTTGATTTAATAAGTATTACAAAAGAACCAGTAAATAGAACAAATATTCAATTGTGCTTACATCTTCAAGCTTTATCCAATGCTTTTCAAGAATGTATTTCCTCCCTTTCTTAGGCTCTTCTCTTTTCTCAACTTCTTCAAACTACTTAATTTTTCGCCAAATTAGTATCAAGTATAACACCAAATTATACCAATTCATCAAAGATTTACAAGGTAAAACCAAACACTCTTAATGTCAATAAATTTCATAATAACCCCACCCCAACTATTGAATTATTAAAAAAGTTCAACATTTCTATAATCTTCATGAAAATAAGTATTCCATTGGTTTTCATCATGAAATTCAGAAATAAATAACAAAATAGATTATTCACACACAAAAAAAACTTCAATATATCCAAGTTATAAATAAAATACCAATACGAATTGTGCTAAGGTGGAAAATGGTACTATCTTTTGCCATATATAAATACAACATGACCTGTGACTCTGCATTTGTGGTAAGCATAGGTTTTTTCCTTGGTCATGGTAATCACGCCTATTTTATTATGTTTATTTTGCTTGCTGACTAAGTTTGAGAAAGTGTAATCCTATGAGTAAACCTAGTATTTCAGTCAGATGTGGCCATTTATGGTTGCAGACCTATTACCCACCAAACATGGTGCCATGCATCAGTTTTCACAATACGGCTTGCATTGACGCTTTGAGCAGTATTGTAAAGACTGTAAATAAATTAAAAATGTGAATCCAAAACAAAGCACTTACTGATCTTTGAATTTAGTAGTCTCAGGAATGTCCAAATCAATATAAACTCTTGTTCCACTTGTTGACGATAAGTTATACTCTCCTGCAATGCACGGGATTCATTAGGAAAAAAGTACAATTATCTATATATAAACTTATATTTGTGGTAAAAAGGTCATTCCATTCAGGCCCATCAGCTACCTAAAAAGATAAAGTACCCACTCCAAGTACCCTGATTAATATCAAAGTTTCATTAATTTTTATTTTTTGGAATGTTGAATACTTGCTGATATGATCATTTGAAAGTACTATGCACAAATATTCATCATAACAATAGCATATCACTGACTCCAACCAAATGTACAACAAACAATTACGCATAATACAAAATACAAAATACAAAACCAAGCAAAAGCCATCATAAAAAAAGTTATAAAATTATTACAAAGAAAGGCTATTATGTGGATGGCCTACTCATATTTCATTGCAAGGGAAGTATATTGTGGTAGAAGTAAGGAATGCAATCAATAAGTCAAAGAATTTATACAATCTTCATAAAATTCTTGATCCATTCATTGGTATGGCAGAAAATCTTGAAGGCTTAGAAGAGTTTGTGGATTTAGCAATGAGGTGTGTGGCAGACTCAGGAGACAAAAGGCCTATAATAGATGAGGTTGTTAAAGAAATTGAGAACATTATGAAGCTGGAACAGTTTCTAAAATGAATTCCCTTTTTTGGTCTGTGATTACAATCTTTAGCTTGTAAATACATGACAAAAGAGTGTGTCGATGAGAAAGTTATAAATTGAAATTATTTTTTCAGAAATTCAAGACCAAGTTGGTCAATACTATTACTATAATAATCTGTCAAAATTGTATGCGAAGTATATCCGCTTGTGGTACTTTTGCAAACAGATTTAAGTGTCCTATTTGCCTATTTCAGTCTAAATCATGTGCTGTGCATTTTTGGCTATGCTGATGATTGCTTCATTTCATAACACAAATCCAATATTCATCATTTGCACACCATTGAATATTGAAGTTTCAATGGAATCATCACAGTAACAGAGAGAGGTCTACATCAGAGGGCATAGTATCTTGTAGACATGTACAATACAGAGGTAAATAATCTAACTTTGCTGTGCTAGATATAGATGCTAAAGATAATGACATTTGAGTAAAGGTTTGTCACATTTTGAAAACTGAAGGACCCCAAAAACCATGCTCATGAAACGGATTAAAAAAAAAAGAAAAAAAACCGCTCTCAACAAAGAAAAAAGGAAAGGGAAGGAATGGGGTCTCTCAAAGCCAGAAAAAAAGAAAAAAAGCAATAAAGTAACTGGGAAGAAAAATCATAATGCCTCAGAATTTGAAATGAGATCCCACCCATCTACAATAGGTTATTCCAGCTTCTTAGTGAGTCCATCCCTCACTCCAAGGTAAACTATCTCTACAAAACCTAATGAATATATCAAAAATTCTAAAACCAAAAAATTCACATAAAACTACAATACACAGTTTACCACTATGTCAAAGAATAAGCTTAACATCTGCTAGAATAGCTTAAAAAGAATAATTGCTGGAGTTTCACTACAATTCTACCATAAAACAAAACAACAGCTACAACCCAACTGAGAACATAAAATTTCTTCCTACATTTTACAATCAGAGACAGACCAAAACAAAAAAGACATGAACTTGTATAGAAGAGGTAGAAGGTTTGAAAAAAAAAAAAAACAGGAGACTGAGTGGAGACAAAGAAGGCTGACGTTTTAGGTGCCCAAATAATTATTCAATCAAACAAATGATTAAGCTAAGCTAAATCAGATGTGCTAAAAAACCTAGATAGCAAAATAAAGCAAAATAAACCTTTAGGATTGTTGTCAGATTTTGAAGGTTGGGAGGCTCTTCAAAACTATCTCCACTTTCTTACAAAACCTGTAGAATTTGATTTTCTATGAGTGTTTCCCTGACTTCAACAAAAAAGAATAGAGAGAAAAAGGGGTTAGGAATTGAAATCCCTAAATTGACCAAAAAAAAAAAAACCTAATTAAAGACGAAATCCTTAAATTGATAGAAAAACCTAATTAAAGACAATAGGAAAAGATATTATTCATAGATTAATTGAGAGATACCAAGAGAGAATGCTCTGATATGGAGGCTGGGTTGGAGATTGAAAACGTTGGCTCCCATGGTCGTGCCCTTGCAAGCTTTCTGCGAAATAGCTTGGATTTGCGTTTAGGAGAGTGTAGAGGTTCTGCGTTTGGTGAGTAATGTCAAAAGGAGAGGTGCTGGGTTTGGTTTTGTCGAAAGGAGAGGTTCTGCCGTTCTGCCCTTGCACTATTGCTTTAGTGTTTTGGTTTCACAATTATATCAGGGAAGAGCATTTGGTTTGAGAAAGGAGAGTATATATATTTAATATAAAGAAATAAATCAGATTTAAAAAAAAAAAAATGCTGATGTGGATGAGTTTTATATATATACTCGTCGCTAACCTCTGCGATTTACGGAAAGAGCTACTGGATGAGTTTTAGGAGAAAAAAAGCTTTTTTTTTTTTTTTTTAGTTAGAGTAATAAGCAAAAATGCATGAATTTTTTTTTTTAAATAATATTGAAAGAAATAGCACAAAGTTTTATTAGTAAGGCAGAAGAAAGCAACATTCTTTTATTTATTAGTTTTTTGTGAGAAGGAATAAGAAACAAAATGTTGCGTTTTTAGTTTAGTTTGTGTTGTATATACATGTATAAATAAGATAGGTTGTAATATATATACCAAAAGGTGCCTATTGAAAGGTCATAACCCTTCAAATTGGATATATCAAAAGGTGTCTATTGAAAGGTGATAACCCTTCATATTAGATATACCAAAAGATATTTATTGAAAGGTCATAACCCTTCATATTGGATATATATTAAAGGTGTCTATTATATGAAAATGTGCTTATTAACCGAAAAAATGCCTATTAAACGAAAATTTGTCTATTGATTAAAAATGTGTCTATTGATAAAAAACGTGCTTATTGAATGAAAATGTTCCTATTGACCGAAAAGTTACATATTTAATGAAAAGATGTCTATTGAAGGGTTATAATCATTTGAGTATAAAATAGTGGTTCATATTCATTTGGTAACTTCTTCTCTTTTATCTTTCTTTAAATGCTTTACGGATGCTTTTCTTCTCAAATTTCTCATTCTCTTCCTTACGTCTTATTAATGCTTTACTTCTCGATGATAGTTTTTTGTTTTAACCTATACATCTTATATACATATCTTATTCTTGCCAAATTTCAACCTCCCGTATCTTCTAATGATCTAATCTTAAAAGAACTTTTTTTTTTACTCTCATTTATTTGTCCTCCACGCATTCACCATTATTTTAATTTTAATTTTTTTTCTTTGTTTTAGTTTATCTCTTCCACGTATTTCTTCTTTTTTTGTCTTATCATATTTCATTTTACTCTTATCTTTTAATCAAAATAGAAGTCTTATCCTCTTTCAATGCTGCACGTTTCTCAAAAGTAATTTTGAATGCTGTACTTCTTTTACTGAGGATTCTAGTTTCAACTTTCACATGAAAAAGATAGAAAAGCAGTAAGAGGGAGAGAGAGGCAGAGAGAAAGTAAAGAAGAAGATGCAGTGTAGAGCACGCCAATGGATGCCGGTGAAAATGAAGAAGAAGAGGCAACGTGAAAGCAAAGAAAAAAGAAGAGAGAGACCAAAAATCTAAAATCATCATAGACACCAGTAGATCAATCTAACAAAAATAACTAAATCTAAATTTGTCTATTAAAAATACCTTTATTAGTTTCGATTGTGGGGTGCTGGCCTGAACAGGCATACTTTCTTGACGGTAGTAGTGCCCTCAGATTTCTCACTTTTTTTTTTTGTTTTTGTTTTCTCTCCTTAGGCCTTAATTATGTAATATTCTCTACGACAATTTTTTGTTTTAATATATATATAAATATTGTAGGGACACGTTTTGCAGCTCAAGCCCACAACGTATGGGATCTTAGCCCAATGAGCCCAGTACAATAAATTTTTAGAGAGTGAGTTGGAAAACTAGGCTCTAATGAGCTAAGTAGCAATTATAATGGGTCCAAATAACAATAAAGTAAGAACAGATAGATTTTATCCAAAGAAAGTCATCCTCGGCTCGGGCCGAGGAGACCAGTTCTTGTATATATTGATCGAAGATGGTTACAGATGCAATTCTTGTTGCTACAGTGTTTATTTCTTCATCCTCCGATCCCCTTTTCTCAGGGTATCTCCTCTATTTTATACTTAATTTTCTTTTCATCTCTACCTACATGTGTAGATCAGATAGTTAGTGTAGATACTTGTCCCATCAGCCCCTCCCTAGAGTCTTTGGGAGTAGCTGTAAGGCTGAAAAGCACTGTCCAGACATCACTTCATCATTAATGCGGCCAGAGAGTTAGCTGCAAAGCATTCAATGCAGTGGTAACAGCTTTCCCTAAGATATTTCATAGCTCTCCTCTGTCCTGTTCCTTCCTGATACTTATCCTCTTTCATGGAATGGTCCGGAACATTGCTTTTGATGGCGGACCACACCCCCGACCTCGGCCTTGCCCAGCCGAGGAGGGATTCTTCCCCGGACCACCCTCTTGGGTGATCACGATCGGACCTTAACTCTTTACCTATTGACATGGATCCTTATGACAGCATCTATCTGTTCTCGGACCGCTTACTGCCCTCGGATTGTCTAGCATTCTCGGGTTATGCCCTTGGCCCAATATATGCATAGACATGGGCTCCCAAGCCTTTCACCCCCCACAATAGCCCCTCAAAATTCTTCTTTCTGACTACTCAGAAAGAAAGGAGGATTTTGATATCACCACACTTACTCCGTGATTGTCATATCTCACTTTTTGATTGCGCATTGATGTAGATATTCCTGCAAATGCTTTAAGTGATGCTTATGAGCATTTTTTTTTTTAACATGTTACCACGATAAAGATCTTTGCCCTGTATAGTAGCTGATTCTATTTGACATCTAAAGAATCAATATGAAGTACTAATTTATTTTAGGTAGGTAGGTAGTTTGAGAAGCCTAAAATGACTAAGACTGTTTGATATACGGTAAAATGATGGGAAGTGTTAGTTTACCCCCAAGTACGTGGTCTGAGGACACAAGCATGGCTTGGGTTCTATTTAAGCACTTGCAAAGATGTCACAGTATTAATTTCTCCTTTAGCATGTGGTCCGAGGATCCAACATGTACTAAGGTTCTATTCAAGCACTTGTAGAGATGTCACAGTATTGATTTCCCCAAAGCATGTGGTCCGAGAAGCCAGCATGTACTAAGGTTCTGTTCAAGCACTTGTAAAGATGTCACAGTGTTGATTTCCCCTTTAGCATGAGGTCCGAGGATCCAGCATGTACTAAGGTTCTGTTCAAGCACTTGTAAAGATGTCACAGTGTTGATTTCCCCTTTAGCATGTGGTCCGAGGATCCAGCATGTATTAAGGTTCTGTTCAAGCACTTGTAGAGATGTCACAGTGTTAATTTCCCCTTTAGTATGTGGTCTGAGGATCCAGCATGTACTAAGGTTCTGTTTAAGCACTTGTAGAGATGTCACAGTGTTGATTTCCCCTTTAGCATGTGGTCCGAGAATCCAGCATGTACTAAGGTTCTGTTCAAGCACTTGTAGAGATGTCACAGTGTTGATTTCCCCTTTACCATGTGGTCCGAGGAGCCAGCATGTACTAAAATTCTGTTCAAACACTTGTAGAGATGTCACAGCGTTGATTTCCTCAAAGCATGTAGTCCAAGGAGCCAGCATGTACTAAGGTTCTGTTCAAGCACTTGTAAAGATGTCATAGTGTTGATTTCCCCTTTAACATGTGGTCCGAGGATCCAGCATGTACTAAGGTTCTGTTCAAGCACTTGTCAGGTCGTTTATGTTCCTTCCAGCAAAGTTTCATATTTAGCCCCATTATTCGTAGCTGAGAAGCCTGATCTTTAGTGGTTTTTCAATGGTGATTTGTTTAGGAGAAACCGGAAATAGCCCCACTCCGGAGCCCCCTTTGATTTGCAGAACCATCAACATATACCTTCCAGGATAAAGGTTCTTGCAGGGAGATCGTGCTAACTGATTTTTCATCCATGTCCTGCTCTCCCGTTTTTATCCCTAATGGGGGTTCAGCGAACTCGGCCACCAAATCTGCGAGGACCTGACCCTTGATGGAGGTGCGAGGCATATGCATGATATCAAAAGCCCCTAGGGTCGTACCCTACTTGGAAATTCTTCCCGTATAACCAGCAAAGAAAGCTGAATCCGCCATAGTTGAACGTTAAACTCACTAAAACACAAGCTTTCCCACAAACGGCGCCAATTGTAGGGACACGTTTTGCAGCTCAAGCCCACAACGTATGTGATCTTAGCCCAATGAGCCCAGTACAATAAATTTTTAGAGAGTGGGTTGGAAAACTAGGCTCTAATAAGTTAAGTAGCAATTATAATGAGTCTAGATGACAATAAAGTAAGAACAGATAGATTTTATCCAAAGAAAGTCATCCTCGACTCGGGCCGAGGAGACCAGTTCTTGTATATATTGATCGAAAATGGTTACAGATGCAACTCTTGTTGCTACAGTGTTTATTTCTTCATCATCCGATCCCTTTTTCTCAGGGTATCTCCTCTATTTTATACTTAATTTCCCTTTCATCTCTACCCTACATGTGTAGATCAGATGGTTAGTGTAGATACTTGTCTCATCAGCCCCTCACTAGAGTCTTTGGGAGTAGCTGTAAGGCTGAAAAACACTGTTCAGACATCACTTCATCATTAATGCGGCCAGAGAGTTAGCTACAAAGCATTCAATGCAATGGTAGCAGCTTTCCCTAAGATATTTCATAGCTCTCCTCTGTCCTGTTCCTTCCTGATACTTATCCTCTTTCATGGAATGGTCCGGAACATTGCTCTTGATGGCGGACCACACCCCCGACCTCGGACTTGCCCAGTCGAGGAGGGATTCTTCCCCGGACCACCCTCTTGGGTGATCACGATTGGACCTTAACTCTTTACCTATTGACATGGATCCTTATGACAGCATCTATCCGTTCTCGGACCGCTTACTGTCCTTGGATTGTCTAGCATTCTCGGGTTATGCCCTTGGCCCAATATATGCATAGACATGGATTCCCAAGCCTTTCACACCCACAAATATATAATTATATATATATATATCTCTGTAATTCTGTATATATTAAGAGGATTCAGAAAGTTAATTATTGTTTTTTTTCCTGTCAGAAATACCCCTAAAGTAATTAACCAATAACTTAAAAATGGAGTTAAAATAGTAAATTGAAAAAAGAAAGTTAGTTATTGTTTTTTTTATTGTAAAAAATACCCTTATCTAAAACTTAAAAATGAGGTTAAAATAGTAAATTGACAAAAATAATAAATTTCTACTTCTACGTTGAAATGCCTTCATGTTTCTAATTAACTCCTACTTTTACGTTGATTTAAATTCCTACTTCTACTCAATAACTCCCTACAAAATAGAATTACTCTTTTGTTAGTCTTAAAACTCTTCCAATCTACAAAACTCACCCCACGTATTTTTTTTATTTTTTTTACTTCATCACAATGTATTTCTTTCTTCTGTCCTCCTTTTTTTTCAATTTTTTTTTTAAAAACTTTCATTACACCCTTAGGTTTTTATTTATTTTTTATTTTTTATTGGAAAAAGTAGAAATCTCAAATTATAATAAATGCAAATTATTGATCTTTACCCAAAAAATAGAAAGCCTCTGAGCACGTGCGTGAGCGCATGCTCAGAGGCTAGTATATATTATGTAGTTACCGACACTGAACCAACAAAATGAAAAGTCACAATTGTTTGGTATTTTTAAAAGTAGATGTGACATAAATTTATGTAGCCAAGTGGCGCATTGAGAAATGGTCAACAAAAAGCCAAACATTTCGACTATTAGTTATTACTAGTGTTTAACCCGCGCAATGTGTGGGATAATTTTTAATTTTTTATGCAATGCTAAACTCATATTCACCACCAACACCACTACATCACTGTTACATCACTGTATTGTAATAAACCTGACAAAAGAGGTGCTCTAAACTCTATATACACATGCCACAAAGTTAATATGCTCTACTATGTATTCTACAAAGTTATCATTACTTTCCTATGGCCAAACCATAGAGCTACACGGTTTCATGCTGGATTTTTCAGAAAAATTCTAATGATCCCTAAAAGCCACCAAAAAAAGTAAATATTAATCAGTGAGGTCATATTGGATATGACCAACAGGTAGTGTTACTGTCACATATACTTCATTTTCAATTTCTTTTCTTACAGCTCCCACCAAACCCTCTTAAACCAGCAACTTGTGACAGTAACATATTAGTCTCTGAAGTCATATTGAAATGACTAACAGGTAGTGTTACTATCACACATAATTCAATTTCTCCTTATCTTACTGCTCTAGCCAAACTCTCTTAAACCAGCAAATTGTGTCTACTGAAAATTTCAGCACTGTTTAGACTATACAGTTTTGTAGTCCAAGCCTTGATCCTCCTCCGGAGAGTAATCATCAAAACTTATATAAAAAAACTTAACCGTACCATAGTGCTTGTTCCTCACCCTGAGCATGTAAACCTGACATAGTGACATTAAAATGAACTTAAACACATCATATATTTAAAATCACAAACTTGAAAAATAACAAATTTACATACAAATGAACCAATATGTTACGTATACGCTGAAAAGAAATGCATCATTTCAAAATTAATGCTTATTAAAGAAAAAGTGTTTGCTTACTGGCTAAGATCAGATTGTGTAGTAGCTTTTGTTAAGTAGTGTTGTTTTCTACAGTGGTACATATCATGGGACTTCATTTATTAAGGAGGAATTTAGATCTAAACTTAAAGAAAAGTGTTAAAATAATAATTATATGATCAACTTCTTCATTTTATAATAGCTTGAACTTTTAGAATACGCATAGTTTAACTTCTTCATTTTCTAATAATAATTCAATTTCTTACCTTGAAAATTCTGCTCCTTTAATTTTTTTTAAACAGATTCTGTTTCAATACTGAACGAAAAAATCCACCACTGTCAGTAAAGCATGCCAACCAAAAAGTGTAAAGTTTTATCATCTAGAAGAAACTGGTGATATTATGAAACTAATCTTGGTATCAGTGGACACTTCAAATCCCACAACCTGTAATGAAGTGAACTCAAATAAACGATAAATCGGGCAAAACTGTTATGGAACTTTGACACTCCATGCTGATGTTGCTTTTTGAAAATAATCTATAATGTTGCTAGCTTGCCTCTTGGCCTTCAGTTGAGGCTCCCTTAAAATAGTAGAAGCCAAAAATTATGGAGTACACTAACCATAATACTGTGAAACATTACAGTTGACAACAATATTAAAAATTTCAAGTACTTAACGGAATTTGAAAGAGAGGATTCTTGTTTGGAATTTACATCCTTTCTCATAGTGTGGAAATTCATAAAAATTACCAAAAATTTAATAGCTAAACCAAATCTTATTTTTGGTACTCTTAACATCAAAGCATCGAATATTCTTTTACAGGCCAAAAATACAAACCAATAAATCACATCCTAACTTTTTTAGCTTATTAGGATGATTAAGTTACTCAAGTATGACTTATTAAAAAAACAAAATACTCAGGTATGAATTTTATATAATAATAACGCTAACAAAGATACTCTTGACAAATAAATCATATTCACTCATTTGTTACACTCTGCTTGAATAGATTGTAACATTGACTGCCTTAATTTCTTATTCCAATTCCACGCCATTTCTCACATTGCAAAAATGCATAAAACTAATGAATTTCAACATTTTAACCAAAAATGTTTAGTAACTGACCAATTCAAAGAACTCAAAATTCTATGTATACACTTCTCTGATTATGGGATCAAATCTAGGGTATGAATGAAAAGAGAAAAAAAAACACATACACACAGTCTTGTTTAGAAAATGACCAACCTGGCATCAACACATGACAGGTTCTCTGCTTGTCTCCTTAACTTATCGAAATTTCATGGAATTTAAATACCATAAGTAATCCACAATTAGCAAAGTAAACTAACAAACAAAATTGAAATTTGAAACAAACAAAAAAATAAAACTTTAGAACTGGCTGCAATTACTTTTACTATTATACCTTCAGATTTCACAATCTAAACCCATTAAAACCCAGCATCAAAAACAACAAAATCAAGTCTTAAAAGTCTTTTTAAAAATGTCAACTAAAATCTACTAAGTAATAAACTTAGTATAAAAAAAATTATACTATCAGATTTCATTAAGGGAAAAGGAATATGAATCCAAATTCCTAAATTGACAGCAAACCATAATCGAAGAGAATATTAGGAAAAGAAATTAGTACCTTTGCTTTGATTAAATTAGAGACTCTAGATTGTAGAGAGATTCCACTTCATTTCTGTAGAGAAAGAAATTGAATGTTTAAATCCAAAAGAGAAGAATTCAAACAAACCCATTATCAAAAATATTTAATAAAAAATAGTCACATATCATAATTCCGATTTCCTTAACCCTAATTTCCGGAACCAAAATCTAACTGCGATTGTATAAGTGGAAAACATATAGCGAAAGTAATTAAACGTTAAATTTGGTAGAAAAAAAAAAGTCAGAGAAAGAATAGGGACCCATTGGAGGCATTATTAATCAAAAAGTCAGAGGGAACTCTTTTTACTCGACTTCATCTTCCTTCTTCTTCTGCTTCCTTTTCTGGAAAAATCAAAAAGTAAAAAGGTCGTTTTAGCGTAACTGGAAAGAAAGAGTTTTTGAAAGGAACTGGAAAAGGGTTCTCTTTTTTCTTGATCGGTTACTATGGGGTATATGCAGTTTTTGTTTGATTTCTCAGATTTTTCTCTCTCCCAACTCTCTGCGCCTAATCGACTCGTTCTCTCTCTCTGTTTATTAGACTTTCGGTCTCTTTCAATTTAACAGGGGTTTCCCTTATTTTAACAAATAGAAAGGAAAAGGGTTATAAATCCAAATCCCGAAATTGACAAAAAAAAAAAAAAAAAAAAAAAAAAAAAACAAACAAACAAACAAACAAAAGAAAATATCTACGTACATTTTGATAGAAAACCCTAAAACCCAAAACAAAAATGAATCAAATCTAAACCTACCCAACAAAAAAAAAATAAATTAAAAGTAACATTTCATACCCAAATCTAAAAAATGGAAAAAGAAAAAATTTACCGGTGCGGTTCCGTCGATTTGGGTGGTTGATACATAACCTAACAGTTTCTTTCTATGCTTGTTGTCCGATGGTCTAAGTCTGGCCAGGGAATGGACAATGGCCGGCCTTGGATCTTTCTCTCTTTCTCTTGGGGTCCGACGAAGAACTCTGTTCTCTCTCTTTAAGCAGTTAGTGTTGCATTTATACTCAGAGACCATCAGACTATTTTAACGCTGTGATAGGAAGCCTCTTCAAACGATGCACTGTACGATTTTTTAAAGATTAAAAAATACACTGAAATCCGAACATTCAAAGTAGAGTACTAACACCATCAATAAACAAAAGCAATATATTCATCCAAAGAGCAAATGATAAACCCTAGATCCGACAAAAATGAAAAAAATCAAAGTAGATCTAAGCGATCTGGAATCTGATCGTTTCAAAATTGGTACCTGGTTGAACTTGAGGGCGTGCAGATGAGAATGTCAAACTGAAAAGCGAAGAGAAAAACTTAATTAAAATACCAAAATTGAAAATAATCCAAACAAAATATCAAAACCTAATCATAATTAACAAACAAACTTAAATCGAAGATAAAAACTCACCGGTGAAAGAAATTAACGGACAGTTAGATGAAGAAATCTGAGAGGAAAGTGAGAGACATCTTTTCATTCTTGATTGCAAACAGTGGAAATATTTCAATGGGCTTCTGTTTTTTCTTTTTCATCGGCAGGGAAAATCTTTTCTTTTGGCCGTTTGTGTTAACAAATGGAAAGAATGGATGATTGTGTGTTTTGGGTTTCAGTTTTTAGAGCGTGCAGTTTTTGATCTCTCGATCTCTCTCTCCTTCTCCGTTCTCTGCCTCTCCATTTCTCTGTCTCTCTTTTCTCTCGGTCTCTCTTTCTCATTTTTTTCTCCGTGTAGCAATCTTTATTTTTTCTGTCTTAAGCAGTTAATTTCCTTTTATACCAAGAGGGCTCTAAACGGGGTTTTAACGCAGTGAAAAATTATAATATTTTTCACAATTTATCGCTTTCAAATGGTGTTGTAGCGTTACCAAACAATGTAATTTATCACTTTTTAATTTAAACGTGACTGAATTTTAGATAGGCAGTAATCCTATTTGTCAGTACCTCTTTAATTGTAGGAATCAACTTTCTCTCATCTTCTGCTATTATATATATATAGATGATTTGACACCATCAAAGCAAATTCTCTTAATATCTTACTTATTTTAATTGTTGTTAGAATCTAAATCATGGTTGTCAAAATTGCGATCCGGATCGTAAAATCGCACGATTTTACGATCCCACCTCACCAAAAAATTTAAAATCGTAGCAGAATCGCAAAAATGGTAGGATCGTATGTAGGATCGCATAAAATCATAGGATCGTATGGGATCCTACCGATCCTACCATTTGGCTTGAATTTTTTTTTTTTTTTTTTAAGTGTTATTCATTTGGGTAAGATAATCCACCTAAACCCACAAACTCAACGGGTTATCAGAAACCCAATAATGAATTGAAGTCCCAAATTTTCTCCTATGTCAACATAAAATCTCAAAAAAACCTATAGTACTTAAGTTTAACGTTTTCAAAAACAAAACCTAAAATATTTAGATGATGAAATGGGATATGACAATGACAGTGATTAGATTAGAAGAACCTTAGAATGAGAATTCTCTTTTGGATTTCATATTTGTAATTAGCTAGTTTACCTTAGATTGAGAATTCTCTTTTGGATTACATATTATAAATTTGTAGTTAGCTAGTTTTTATATGCTAACTAGCTTAACTTATTTTGGATTTGGAACTTAGAATTTGGAAAACATTTTCCATATGTGTAGATAATATTTTGGTACTTAGTTGCTAATTAAACATGTACTGAACTTTTTAGATACATTATGTCAAAAGTTAAATATATTTTGTTTCGTTAGAATGACATAAGAACGATGTAGTGCGTGCAAATTACATTTTATGATACAAATTTTTTTTTTTAATAGATGGATTCATATTTTAAGTGATTATATAACATACAAAGTCACTATCAATATGTTTTTTGCTTAAAATCTGAAAATAGGTAGGATCTTACGATCCACGATCTGATCCTACGATCCTACGATCCACGATCCTACTTACCTCCCACGATCCTACGTAGGATCTCGATTTTGACAACCTTGATCTAAACTGATATCAATATATATTACACAATTTTTTTCACAATTCATTTAAGTGATGTGTGTGTGAGTGATGGAAATGCAGAAGTAACATTTTTTTTTTCACCATTCACAAGGATATGTCAAAATTTCAATTAGTTTATTAAAAAAAAAATCACTTTCAATTTTTATTTTTGGGTATTACTTAAATAGAGTGTTACTGTTTATAGAAAGGATTAAGATTATGATTATACAAAGCTGTAGCGTGTATGCGTATTTAAACCAAACCAACTTTCATAACAACTTCAAAGTTGTTATTTTTTTTTTTTCATTCTCAAAAAAAATAACAACTTCAAAGTAAACTGAAACTGAATCAGACTCGAGCAAGCGAGCGAGCGAGATAGATATATAAAGTGATGGGACTGGGCATCGAAGCGACGTCGTCGTCGTCGTCACAGTCGCAGTGGGATTTGATGAGGGAGTTTGTAGAAAGTGAGGGAAGAGCGGCGGCGGTGGTGGACGGTGGCTTGGCGACGGAGTTGGAGCGACACGGTGCCGACCTCAACGATCCACTCTGGAGCGCCAAATGCCTCCTCTCTTCTCCTCATCTCATTCGCCAGGTCCTCTCTCTCTCCGTATATTTATACGTATATTTATGTGTACGTATTCGCTTCTGTATTCGTATTTGTTCTTATCTCAATTTGCGTTGAATGTAATGTAATCCAAGAGAGACATATAACAAATTCAAATTGAAAAATAGTTAATTTTCTCCTTAATTTGGTTGATGAAAATATAGGAGAATATAATGCAATTGGAAATCTTGAATTTTTAGATATATAGGCCCTATTTTGAGCAACCTTTTGAGCATTTCAAACATACTTACACACATTTCCACACACTTTTTCACCCATACATATATCAAAAACACTCAAACAACATTATTCAAACTCCTCTATCAAACACACCATTAGTTGGGGCCCAAAAGAGACTAATCAATTTTTTTTTTTTTTTTTTTTTTTAAGATGGGAGAATGTAATGAATGGGAAAGGTTGAATTTGATAATATTTATTAGTTGGGGGGTCCAAAAGAGTAAGAGGGAAATTGAGAATGTAAATATTAAAGGAAAATTATTTATATTTAAAAAAAAAAAAAAAAAACCCAACTTTATGGTTGTGTGAAATTTTAGAAATTTAAAAGGGTTTTTTTTTTTTTTGGGGGGGGGGATAATGTTATTGGTATGGTGATGAGGTTGCATGGATCTTAGGTTTTGCAATATGTGTGAAGATTTGGGATACAATGCGGACATGGTTTGTAAAATTTGTGGTGAAAGGAAAGGAACATTGGAACTTATGGATATGGACTGTTAATTATGAACTTGGACCGTTAAATGGGCACGGCTTTGACACTTAGAGATTCTGTTTGTTGAATCAGTTAGCTTTTTAGGTTTGTTTGTAGCAGACTTTCATTGCTATAGATGTAGCATTAAACATATGATAGGACCACCATGTGGTGTAGAAAATCAGTTTCAAGAACTGTGCTTGTCTTTTCTCTCTTAAGTCAGTCTTGTGACTTGTATAAACCAATAGCAGCTTTCCATGTAAGTATTGAATCTTACTCTGTGATGCAAATCCACCATCTGATAAAGTTTGTGTAAATGTTTTATGAAATATCTGTTTTGATGAAAATTTTAGGAGGGTGTAAAAATATTTGAAAGTTAAAACTCATACAATAGAATTTTTTTTTTCTTTTCTTATTTATTGCACTTGATCAACTAATCAGACCAATCTACCCATTGTTATAAGGTGAAAAATGATCAGTTAAAATTTTTAAAGTAATTAAAACATTTAATGAATAACATTTTATGAGTAAAGGGTTAATTTGGAGATGTTTCTTCAGATGAAAAATACTTTACATTAAATGTTGGTTTCAAAATTTCACAATTGGACAAAGTACTATGATCTCAGCTTTTTGTTGGCTTGAAATTATATAAAGCATGATATAACCTATCAAAAAATATAAAGTATGATATAAGGGAAGGGGTCACTTTAGAACCTATATCCTAAGTGGAAATTGATTTATGTTTAAAATTTCTCTTTTCATTTATTTGCGTAATTCATTCGAGTTTCTTGATGGTGCAGGTACACCTTGACTACCTAGAAGCTGGTGCAGATGTTATAATAACAGCATCTTATCAGGTAGGTTCCATTAAATAATGATAATCTCACTATTAGTTTTCTTTACCCAAAATGAATTTCAAGTTTATCCATATGTGCACAGGCCACAATTCAGGGCTTTCAGGCTAAAGGCTTTTCTAGAGAAGAGGGTGAAAACTTGCTTAGAAGAAGTGTTGAAATTGCCATTGAGGCACGAGATAATTATTATAACAGATGTGCTGAATGGTCATCTAATGACACTGGAGTTGGAAGAATTCTCCAACGTCGCCCAATTTTAGTTGCGGCATCTGTGGGGAGTTATGGGGCTTATTTGGCTGATGGTTCTGAGTACAGGTGAGTCAACAAGTGCTGCTTAAAGTAATTGCATGAGCTGCAATTTTCTTTGGCTTTGATATTTCCTATATCTAGCAGTCCCTGGTTAAACTTTAACAACCTCCTTTATGTGTATTATTGGCATAACATTGTACCCTTTTCGTTATTCTTGCCTCACATGCTTTTATATCGAAGTTTGGCAGACTTGTTCTTTCTGTGAGTTCAGAATTGTTGTCCAAATTGACAATTCAATGATCATGTCTTTTTTTTTTCTTATGTACTCTTAACAGTGGGGACTATGGTGATGCAATTACACTAGAAACTTTGAAAGATTTTCATCTGAGAAGGGTTCAAGTCCTAGCAGAATCAAGTCCTGACCTAATTGCATTTGAGACAATTCCTAATAAATTAGAAGCTCAGGTATTTGCCTATTCTTGTTGGTTTTCAGTAACACTATAATCTCTTCATAGCAGATATTTAATAAAGGCCTATATTATTTTATTGTTGGCTTCATACTACTGATACTTGTCATGACCCACTGATATCTTGAACTGATGTGCCCAATATTTGGGTTGGGTCATCAGTCAAATTCTTGATGGACGCTCAAAGCTTGTGGTGGTAGAGAAGGATTAATTCTCAATAGCTATCGAAGATCCCCACACCCCCCCCCCCCACAAACCCCCAGGCTGTTCTTTATTGAGAACAATGGATTTAGGCGTAACTATGGTGTTTCACTTCTTGCTTTTGTTCTGAAACGTCGGTGTTCATGCAGGCTTATGCAGAGATTTTGGAGGAAGAAGACATAAAGATTCCAGCATGGTTTTGTTTCAATTCTAAAAATGGTGTTAATGTGGTTAGTGGCGATTCCATTCTTGAATGTGCATCCATTGCTGAATCATGCAAGAAAGTTGTTTTAGTGGGAATCAACTGTACCCCTCCTCGATTAATTCATGAACTTATATTATCTATTAAGAAGGTATCATCTTTATGGTGCTGTTCATTTTGTTGATTTTCTTATTTTGCTTTGGGTTTTATTTGTCTCTATTTTTTTTTTTTAAGCTGAGCATGAGACTAACTTTTTTCTGTTCTTAAGGGCCATTTCACCTATTGACCTTTTTGCTCTTTCTTTTAATATAAAATCTTGCATAAAACAATTTAGTTCTTCTAGATTATACCATTATTTATTTATTCATTTGATAAGTTAGATTATACCATTATATCTTGGTTAATTGACTCTCTTTAGAGATGGAGGTTAACGTAATCATTTGAGTTGGCAAAAACATCATTTAATTATATGGGCAGTTAATTTGGACCTGTGAGGCCAACATATAATAGATTACTACCATAACAAATCACATACTGGGATAGATTTATTGTCCTTGATAGATAGTATCACTGTCTGCTGACTTTTATTTTTATTTTTTTTTCTGATCTGTAATGTAGTATACTAATACTTCCTGTATACTGCAGCTCTCTTTCTTCATCTTTCAATGAATTACTTACTTTTTCTGATAAAAAAAACAAATCACTACTGGGTCCATATGTGTTACACTTGCATTCCAATTTGCTAATTTTCAGTCCATTTATCTTCTTTTTTTTTTTTCTTCCCTTGTTATAGAGTTTCTGCAAAGAAAACTAGGCTTAATTTAGAAAGATTTAAAATTGAAGATTACCTTGTCACATATTAAATTCTCATTAAACAATATATAAAATGTATATGCAAGTGTACCCTCATTCTTCCATGTTCTGGATAGGTGGCATACCATGTTCCTATACCCCATTCACTCTGCATGCTTTAACGATCTGTAGTCCATTTTCTTTGTTTCAGTGAATTAACTTCTTGTTTGTGAAGAATCATATGACATATATACGTACTTTATTTAATTTCCAATTGAATCTTTTATCTCTACATGATTGCATTCCTACAAGTCACTCTGCCTAGTGGATTTTTAAACCTTATTATTTTGAACAATTCCTTCAGGTATCAAAAAAACCAATAGTTATATATCCAAATAGTGGTGAAAGATATGATGCCGAGCAAAAACAATGGGTGGTACGTTCACTTTCTTTTGCTACACTTGTACAAATATTACATCTGCATTTACAACTCTTGTTTTTTAATGAAGTTTTGAGTGTGAAAATCTTTCTCAGCAAAATATAATCTTACTTGAGAAGAGGGTTAAAGTTGTATTTACTCTTTACCAATTTTCAGAAATCTAGGCTGTGCCTGTGGTTGATGCAACTCTGTGTTCTTCCCAAATGGCAGGAAACTTTCAAATATCAATTTCAAATTCCTGTTCACTACTTTATCGGAAAAACTTCTATTCTCACTTATTTAATTTTGTTTTGTAATGAAGGCAAAATCCAAATTCACTAGATTAGCACAACAATTTACTTTTATCCTAATGAATAAAAGCATATCAATGATTGATCACATCATGATCTGCTTCCTGGTTGTTTTTATGTTTTTCAAACCAAATTCAATGAAAGCTTATAAATACATGCTTGACCTTATTCTTGTATACTATCACACCCACACTGCCTTCGACCTTGTTTTTTCATTGCAGCAAAATACTGGTGTTTCAGATGAAGATTTTGTCTCGTATGTAAACAGATGGTGTGAGGTTGGGGCTTCCCTTGTGGGAGGTTGTTGCAGAACAACTCCAAATACCATTAAAGCCATATACAGGACTCTTTCCAATAGATCTGCTCCTGCTCTACCGCCATAGGTACTGCTCTGACTTGAAGAGAGCGAAACATAATCTCTTTAATGCAGATGGTGGAAAGGCTTGCTCTATCTCCAATAAAAAAAGGGTTTCTGCTTGTTTTGGGAAGGAGGGCCTTGTACAAGCTGTTAGAGGATGAGGCAGTTTCCTCATAGAGCTTGCATATTTGAATCTTAGAGCCAAAATAGAAAGAACATCTTAATGTGTCATCAGTACTTCACCTCTTTTAATTCTTTGAGCCAAACAGAAAGTTTAATTAACTATACGAACCGTTTTGGACTTTGGAGACATTCATTTATCATTTTTTATATGTTGCTCTTCACCACAACCCCAACCCCCCCCCCCCCCCCCCACACACACACACACACACTCTTTGAGCCAAAAGTAATGTGATCTGAAATATGTAAGCTAAAACATGAAATTGAGAGGAAAAATAAAATCATCACATTGCTATGCATATACAATACAAATGCACGAATCAATGACTTGATTCTAATGTTAGTACTTAGTACTCAAATGAATAGCATATTAATTTATTGAAATTGAAATTCCATTACATGATTACGTGTTGAGGACATTCATGATTTTAGTGTATATGAAGAGCTTACTCATGTTATTGGTTTATTAAAAAAATAAACTAATAACATGAGTAAACTATAGGTTGAAACTATTTCTAAAAAAAAAAATTACAACACAAGGATTGGTTTTTTTTGTTGTTGTTGTTGTTGTTGTGGTGGTGAGAGAGAGATAGGAAATAGGTGCTTACGTATCTTTGGATTTCGATAACAATTTGGCTGAATTTGCCATCCATATTTTCCTTCAATTGCTTCACATTTTAGTTACACATGAAAGAGACAATTAAAGGGTGCTTCACATTTTACAGAAAAGGCTTTACACGTGATTAATTCTTATTGCTTCTTCTTTTCTTTTCTTTTTTGGTGCTGAATGCTTTAAATAGGGATATGAAAAAAACAATAAAAAAAAACTCTTGATCTGCTAACCGGTCCAGTCCACTCCAACCCGCCAAAGGCAATTTGGTTAAAATTTTCAATCTCAATCCGCCCAATCTGATCTGTGGACAATCCCTTCAACTACACATCATGACAATGGAGTTTTTCCTTCAATGGGACATTTTAAAACACAGCCATTTTGCATAGATTGGAAAGTGAAAATTCCAATTTACTGTAAAATATCATGTTAAACAAAAAAGATTTTGTTGCGCATCATCTACTAATTATAGTACTAAAATATGCCTTTCTTCTTCCAATTCACTGTAAAATATCATTGCAACTTGCATCGTGTATATTGCTCTAACCTTCCCCTCCCCCAAACCAAAACATTCAAACAAATGATGGACTCGCGTAAACAATAGAGAGTCTTAATATATATTCGATGCATAAAATAATTATTATTTTATAATGGAAGTTTCTTTAGCTCTATTGGTTCGTGTTAGAGTAAAACCATCATCTCTCTTCTCCATCTTCTTTTGCTCTCTCTCTCTCTCTCTCTCTCTCTCTCTCTCTCTCTCTCTCTCTCTCTCTCTCTCTAGGCATGTAGGACAAGTTGGCCATCTGTATCTTTTAAATATTACTCAAAGTTTCTCAAGATAAACACATTCAATTTATTTATCAAAAAAATAGAAACACATCTCCAGATTTCTCTCAAGTCTCAACCATCATCTTGGTAGGGACCTGTCAAAGTGCTAATGTGGATATCACCTCTAAGAGACGCAGAGACAATAATGCAAATATAATAAAGAATTTCAACTATAAGTTGAAATTCATGTTAGCACTGCCCAAGATAGAGATTCATACCAATGATCATAATTCCTAGTTAGATTCTATAGGATTATGCTTAAAACCCAATAACATTCTAAAAGTTGGAATGGTAAATAATTATCAATAGGTTCAATAAGACTCGTAAACCAGGCTTAAAAATGAAACCCAAATAGAAAATTTTAAGAACTAATTCTTTGAACAAACTACACATGTAACTCAAACTTTTCATGTAAAAATCAAATTAAAAAATAAAACCCATTTCACCAAATTCAAAAATACATTGAAATGAATAACCACTACCTTCTAAGAGGGCCTAACATCATAACACTTGCTTGCCAAACTCATACATTCCAACCAATGCAATGTCTCCGCATTGGGGTCCCTCTCCACCACCACATCCGACACCGTGATTTGCACCGCGCCACGGTAACTCGTGATCCTCCCACGTACTCTTGCCACTACCCCAAGCCTAACCTCTGCCGCGAAATGACTCGCCATTTGGGCAATTAGTCGAACACTTGGCGGGCTGCAGCGGGAGAAGTAAGGCGACACAAGGTGGTTGAGCCAGAGGACGCAGACAATGCAGCCGGTGCCATCATCAACAGTGAATTTGAGGAATTTGTTGGGTTTGAGTTCCCGGGAGGTGATGGTGCCGACGGTCTCGGCACGGAAAAAAAAGGTGCCTCTGCGAGAAAAGGAAATGGGGTCTGAGGGAGAATGAGAAGGGGTTTGGGTGAGAGAGAGGAGGTCAAAAGCCGAAAGCTTTACATGGGTATTGTAGAGTCGGTGAAGCTGTTCCATTACAGAGAAGCTTTTTTTTTTTTTTTTTTTTTCTGTATTCTGCTTTTGGGTTTTAGTTAACAGCTTGGATTTAAAAAGGTTAATGGGTCTGGTTGTGGTAGTTGTTGAAGAAGGTGAGGGGTTTTGGAGGGAAAGACTGTATTCTGCTTTTGGGTTTGGGTTTGGCTTTTTTTGCCTTTTGTTTTTATAGACAGACAAAACAGGTGCCATTTTGGTACTATCTTTTTACCTTTCAAAGTAGGAATAAAATTTATGCGTCAAAATTCTCGGATCATAGACCAGTTTATAGTGCGTTCTTTGATCTTTGTAGAGGTTTGAGTCTTTAAAAAGTTTAAACCGTAGTAGGATCAGAAAAAGCATGAGTTGTTCCAATGTCAGGATCGAGGTTGAAGAGCTGTTGCCATACCCACACGGATACACTGATGTCAATTTCTTTTGAGGGATAATGTTTCACATGTTGCTTGTATTTTATTGTGACTAGGTTGGTAAAATTGGACACGACCCGTGAACCTGACACAATACGACATGAAATTAACAGGTTATAGATTGAGACTTAATGGGTTCGTGTCATATTTAGGTTGATACAACTAACCCGTTTAATAAACGGGTTGAGTTTGTGTTCAACCTATGGAACCTGTTTGACCCGTCTAACATGTTTAATTAAATGACATTTTACTAATATACTATTCAAACCCTAGGTACATGGTCGTCAAAATCGCGATCTAGATCGTAGGATCGTACGATTTTATGATCTCACCTCACCAAAACGTTTAAAATCGTACTAAGATCGTATGTAGGATCGTAGGATCGTATAGGATCGTAGGATCGTATGGGATCCTACTGATTCTACCGATCCTACCAAAACATTAGTTTTTGTTTTTGTTTTTAAAGGGATAAATTTTATGTTTTGATGAAGTTTTAAGGGTTTTTTTTTCCTATGTTGTGATGGTATGGCTTTTTGTTTTTATTTTTTATAAAATTATTATAACCTAAGCAAATGTTTTCTAGTTTTTAGTTCACTTGTAATAAAAATGAAGGAATGCTTCATCATTTCTAAATGAAGAATTTATATTGGCTTTGCTACATTTTAAGCTATAATGTTCTTAAATTTTTTTTATCAATATACTAATTTGTGTTATAATATTACTAAAATGTTTTTCTTATATATAATTTTATTAGTATGCTTGTATTTGTATATTGATTGATTGATTTTTTTTTAGCACGTTCTGTAATTATTGCTGAGCAGTATAACTTGAATAGTTGAGTGTGAAGTTGTATCTTGATCTCATTTGCAGCTCTAATATACAAATATACAATGTCTACATAGATGGTAAAATGATTGATGATGATTAAGACAGTGGTCATAAGAACCCTATAATGAGAATAATTAAATGTTCACTTCACTTTAATATTAATCTTGCTTTTGGATTTCATATTTTAGTTAGCTAGTTTCCATTTGATAACTTATTTTAAATTTTAAACTTAGAACTTGGAACTTGGAACTTAGAACTTGGAAAATATTTCCATATTGTTGATAAATATTTTGGTATTTGGTTGCTAATTAAACATTTATTGAACTTTCTAGATACATTAGGTCAAAACGTAAATATATTTGTTTCATTAGTAGACGTAGTGATGTAAGACATGCAAATTACATCATATAATGCAAATCTTTATTTTTTTATGGATAAATTCATAATTTATGTGATTATTTAACATATAAAGTCATTATCAATGTGTTTTTTGCTTTAAATATGAAAATATGTAGGATCTTAGGATCTACGATCCGATTCTACGATCCACGATCCCACCTACCTCTCACGATCCTACGTAAGATCCCCGATTTTGACAACCTTGCCTAGGTATATAAACTTATTAGTTGTTGTGGTTTACTTTCTTTGACATATTGTAATTGATTATTTGTGATATTGAAATATACTTTAGTTTTGAATGATTATTTGTGATATAGTTACTTGTTAGTTCTTAATTTTATATTAAAAATATTTATTTGTTTGTTTTTCATAAATTTTTTTTTTCATTTTGATAAAATCTAATAAACATGTCGATACGATTGACCTGTTTAATAAATGAGTCGTGTTAGAGTTGAGGAATCTTGACCTGTTTTATTAACATGTCGGGTTAGTGTTGATCCATATAGTCAGATATTCATGAGTTGACACGACACGAACCCGACACGTGAACACGAATTGCCACCCCTAATTGTGACTTAGCATTAGAATTTACTTAAGTTTGCTGACTATAAACAAGATTTCCTCCATATACAAATTCCAATGATCAAAATAGATTTCTCAGATTTTCCAACCCAAGTATGTCTCATCAATCAGTCAGCTAATTGCTCGCCTTATTTACTTCTTTAGATCAATCTTACATTATGTTTACAAAAATTATAAAAAATGTATTTCCACTCTGAACCCTTTATTTTTAGTTTATTTTATTTATTTATTTATTTTTTTTTTTTAAGGAAAACAATCATTAAAATGCAAATAAATTATGCCTAAACAATCCTTAAACAATATTTTTTTTTGGAGAAGGAATACGGTCAACTTTATTAAGAAAAACCAGCAATATCAACTAGTACAAGAGAAACAAAGGGTGGTGGAACAAACTCCATCCACACTGAAAAATCAGAAATACTAATGGAATGTCTTGCTAAATTATGCACTACCTTATTACCCTCTCTCTTTACATGAGAGTAAAGTAATTGATTAAACAAACTAGCATTACATCTGATATCCTCAAGTAATAAACCAAAGGATGACAGGTAAGGGCTGTTATTTCTAAAAGCATTTGACAGCACCTGAGAATCTGTTTCCAGTATTGCTCGACTAAAACCCAACTCAGCTGCAAACTCAAGGGCTGTTGAGGCTGCCAGTGCTTCAATCTCCAAGGGCGTGTACTGCTGTGGCAGAAGTTTAGACATTAAAGCCATGACTAAGCCATTGTTGTCCCGGATCACGACATCAATGCCTGATTTTTTCTGCTCCTTGAAAATAGCTCCGTTGCAATTTATCTTCACCACTTCTGGATTTGGAGGACGCCACTTAGCTCGAAATGAAGTGAGATCAGGCCGAGTGATGGAAGGCGTGGGTTGGGTCATTACAAACTCAGCCACATGCTCTTTTGCCGACGACAAAATTTGATGGACACTTATGTTTGGTTGGCTCATACGCACCTAGTTCCTTTGAGTCCAAATTAACCACACTGAAGTTGAGAACATCTCCAAACTGTGATCATTTGTAATGAGCCATGAAAGCAATTCCTTAAAATCCACAAAGGTCTGTCTTCTTCGGCAATGTCGAAATGGTTCATCTTCCAACACCACGTCCAGTTCACTGCAAGTCCAGAGAGCATGAAGAGCTGATTCGAGTACCTGTTTGCAGCGGTCACATGTCGGGTTCTCGATGATAGTTCGCCTTACCAAATTATCCTTAGTTGGCAATGAGTTCCTGCATGCCCTCCACACCAAATTCTTGATTTTGTTCGGTACCTGAAGAGACCAAAGTGTCCGCCACAAAACCTTATCATGCGCCCTCTGATCTTCATCCCACTCGGTCTGTACTTCGGCCTTCAAGAATCTATATCCAGACTTACTTGTGTAAAGTTCGTTGCTAGTGAATGGCCAAAATAAGGTGTCTTCTGCCTCGCACCTTGAGAGCGGAATTGATTTGATCAACTTAGCTTCTTCAAGGGTGACCATTCCTTCTATCAAACCATGATCCCACTGCCTTGTGTCTTCCTTAATCAAGATCTCCACTTTAGCATCAGCCAATGATTCCACACTAGGTGATTGAACTTGTGGCATGATTTTTCTTGGCAGCCAGTGGTCTTGCCATATACTTACAGCCATCCCATTCCCAATTCTCCATTGACAGCCCCTAAGTAATTCCTCCCTTCCATGCAAGATGCTATTCCACGCATGAGAGCCGCTACTTAAGTGTTTAGCCTCCATAAAGGTGCAATTTGGAAAGAAGCGCGCCTTAAAAACTTTGTGCAACAATGACTCCAGATTTTTCAATAATCCCCATGCTTGTTTAGCTAACAAGGAGTCTTTGAACATAGCTATGTCCCTAAACCCCATACCTCCCTCCAATTTTGATTTAGTTAGTTCCTCCTATTTCAACCAATGGATCTTTCTTTTTTCTCCTCTTTGTCCCCACCAAAATTTCTTGATCATGGTTTCAATTTCATGGCAAAGGCCCAAAGGTATTTTGAAGCACCCCATAGCATAGGTTGGGATGGCTTGTATTACTGCTTTAATGAGCACCTCACAACCGGCTTGAGACAAGAGTTTCCCTTCCCATCCTTGCAATTTTTTCCATACCTTCTCTTTGATAAAATTGAAGCCTTCTTTCTTTCTTCTACCCACCAATGATGGCAGCCCAAGGTATTGCTCAAAATGCACAAATTCTTGTAAACCCAAGGTAGCCATGATTTCTTGTTTGGTTGCTTCCGTGGTAGATTTGCTAAAGAAAATAGCTGTTTTGTTTTTGTTCACCTTTTGGCCCGACTCCCCTTCATATTTTTCAAGGATATCAATGATCTTCCTGCATTCATCACCACTTGCCCTACAAAAGAGGAGGCTATCATCTGCAAACAAGAAATGGGTTAGTGCTGGGCCTCTCCGGCAAAGAGGGAAACCCTTGATTTCTCCCAAATTTACTGCTTGTTATATTAGGCCATGGAGACCTTCGGTGCAAAGTAGGAAGAGGAAAGGTGATAGTGGGTCACCTTGGCGAATACCTCTAGAGGGTTGGATAAATCCTTGAGGTTCGCCATTGATCAAAATGGAGTAAGAGACTGTTTTTACACAAGCCATGATTAATCATATCCACCTCTCATTAAAACCCATTTTTCTCATAACATTTTCAAGGTAACCCCACTCCACCCGATCATATGCCTTACTCATATCTAGTTTAATAGCCATGTACCCAAATTTTCCCGAACTCATGTTGTTCATGCTATGTAGAGATTCAAAAGCCATAAGTATATTATCATAAATCAATCTATTCTTGGTAAATGCTGATTGGTGCTCAGTGATGATGGTGGGTAGAATATTTTTAAGTCTATTTGCTAGGACTTTGGAGAAAATTTTATAAAGGACATTACACAAACTAATTGGACGATATTTAGTGAAAAATTCAGGGTTTTTTTTTATTTTATTTTAGGGATCAATGTAATGAAGGTGTGATTTATTGGATGAGGAATTGTACTTGTATTGAGCCAAGATAGGACAGAATTTGTTACATCCCTATCAACCACCCCCTAAAAGTGCTGATAAAATAAAGGTGGCATGCCATCAGGTCTTGGGGCTTTGAGGGGGGCCATTTGCTTGAGGGCTTCCTTAACTTCATCCTCTCTAAAGGGAGCAACAAGGGCTGCATTCATGTGGTCGGTGATGACATTAGGGATGTGATCCAAGGCTGCCCCATGTGCATTCGACTTTGAGGAGGTGAAGAGGTCCTGATAGTACTTGATTATAAGGGCTGCTATGTCATTCGGATCCACTCTCCAATTATTTGATTCATCCATAATCCCACGAATAATATTTTTCCGGAATCTCCTAGTGGCTCGGCAATGAAAGAATCTGGTATTTTTATCTCCATTCTTAAGCCATAGTGTACGTGATCTTTGGCTTCACATACGAGCTTCCCTATCCAAGAGAATGTTCATTTCCTCTTTGAGTGCTCTAACCCGTGTGTTCAACCCAATTTCTCGGGCTTCTTGTTCTGCTTGAATCAAAAGCTCCTTCTTCTTGGCCAATTCTGTCCTCACATTTCCAAAAATGTTGTAATTCCACCATTCAAGATCTCGACCACACTTATCAACCCTTTTTAAGATGTCAATATCACTAAAACCGTGATGGTAGGATGACCACGAAAGCTTCCACCACTTCACCACAACGCTCATCTGATAACCACATCTCTTCGAATCTAAATAATTTCCTTCGTGATGGAATTTCCAAACCTGAAAAATTAATGTATAGAGGCAAATGGTCTGATGAAGTACAATGGAGGTGGTGCAGAATTGTACTTGGGAACTTAAGAAACCAGCTTGCATTGACCACACCTCGATCCAGTCTCTCCCAAATAGAATGTCCATCTACAAAGTGCTTACTTCATGTAAATCTGTTTCCTACAAAGCCAAGATAAAGAAACCCACACTCATCCAACACATCCCTGAATAGCTGCATCTAACCCTGATTTCTTGTTGCACCCCCAAGTTTCTCTTCTTGTCTAACAATCTCATTGAAATCACCTGCACACAATCATGGGATATCGGGGTGGTGATTTAGACTTCTTAGACTATCCCACGCTTCACCATGCCTTGAAGTGTCTGGTTCGCCATAAAACCCTATGAATCTCTATTCGTTTAGGGAGCCTTTGTCAATCCAGGTATCAATATAATACTTGGACGAGTCTAGCACCACCAAGTTAACTGAGGCTTTCCAGAAAAGAACTAAGCCACCACCGTGCCCCACTCTCGGTACCACCCACTTATTTTCAAAGTCTATGTTTTGTTGGATCGTAGCTAGCCTTGCTTCGTCTGCCAATGTCTCTAAACAATATTCTTGATAATCACATATCTATTATTATACGTAAAGGAAATGATTAGTTCAAAAAAAAAAAAAAATTTAAGAAATGATATAAAATATAAATCCAAGGCCCACACAGTTCCAAAAAAAGAAAGTCCCACACAGATTATAAAAGTGTGTCTAAAGCCCACCTAGCCTTATGCTTACTCATTTTATAAGTTTTAAGAGTATAGCCCACTCTGAATTGTCAAACGATATGTTTACAAAAATTAGAGGTAAGTTTTGTTGCATTTGATAATAATCACCTAGTAAGGAATAGTTTACAGTTTACCTAATGTAAGATTCATTAATGTTTGTTATGGGCTAAATAGCTTTCTCACCTTTTGGCAACCAAAAAAAAAAAAAAAATGAGAAGTTTTAAAAGTATAGCCCACTCTGAACTGTCAAACGATATGTTTACAAAAATTAGAGGTCAGTTTTGTTGCATTTGATAATAATCACTTAGTAAGGAATAGTTTATAGTTTACCTAATGTAAGATTCATTAATGTTTGTTATGGGCTAAATGGCTTTCTCACCTTTTGGCAACCAAAAAAAAAAAAAAGAAGAGGGATGTTGCTATCATGGTTATCAATATCTTGATCCAGATCCTTAAACCGTTATGGATCTCACTAAGATCTCTACCACGGTCAAATCCGTGTGGGATCCCAATTCGGATCTTAGGATCTTATAGGATCCCGATCCCATAGCGATACTAAAGATCCTGTGATATAAAGGAAAATTAAAAAAAATATATATTCTTTTTTTGGGCCACCAAATGAAGCCCAAATGCCCCAAATTGATATAAAAATGTAATAAATAGATTAGCTAGTGGCCTTAGCCCAAATTGATAAAACTTTAAATATAAACTTCCTTTTTTTTTTTTTTTTTTTTTTCTACTATTAGTGATGAATCTGAGTTTGGTGATGTCAATGAAAATGAAGTGAATGAACGCCCAAATGCAATATTAAGAGATTTTGATGATTATCTAATGGATGATGCGAGTCATGTGGTTGCTAATAATGACAATAATGTTGTTTATAATGATCAATCGTACTGTTGCGATAACCTATTGTAATAAAAATTTTGTTGCAACAAATTATAGCAACAATATTTTTTGTTGCAATAAAGTATTTTTAATAATAATAAAAATATTTTATTGCAACAAAACTCTATTGCAATGAAATTTTTGTTGCAATAGTCTATTGCCACAGATTTTATCACAACAGTAAGCAACATAATTTTTTCATTGCAATAGAGGGGTTATTGCAACAATTTGAAGTTTATTGTAACAACAAATTTGGTTGCAATAAGGCTTTTTCTTGTAGTGATTGTAATTTGGTACTTTATTAGTAATTTCACTAATTTGTGTCAAAATTTACTTTTTTTTTCAATGTTTCTTTAATATATATTATGAATTATAATTATAGGTATTTTTTAGTATTCTTTTTAATCGGAAAGTAGGATCTTACAATCCTCATGCTGATCCTACGATCCGATCCTTGAACCCTCTCACCGATCCCATGTAGGATCTCGATCCTGATAACCTTAGTTGCTGCTAATGATTTTATTGATAATTATAAAAGTTAACATGGTTGATTATTGTTTCCATTTTATATTTTTCTTAAAAAAAAAAAAAACACATTTTTAATATATCATGCCCAAATTAAAAAAGAGAGGTTAATAGCAAAATCTGAGCAACACAAACAACATTTTATATAAACTCGTTTAGCAAAATAAAACAATATATATAAACTTAAACGTTAAACAGAAATATAAAAACAACTATTAAATATAAATAAATAAAAATGTCTTTTTTTTTTTCTCTTCTTCCTCATCTTCTTTTTGGCGGCAGTTCGTTCTTCTTCCTCACCCCTTCTTCTCCTTCTCCTTCTCAGCGGTAGTCACGACCTCGACAGCGGCAACAGCAGCTTTTTCTCTAGCTCTGATATCTCCCAGTATCTGTCCGAGTATGCTTTCAAGGGCCGAGGAACCCTACTACACGTGATGAAGCGGGAGCCAAAGGCCTGGGTGAGCTGCTTAAAGGAACCTATGGAGTTTGGCTTCAGGCCATCAAACCATCTCATCACCACTGGTCCCAAGCTGGATGAAAATACCTTGCACATCAAAGCCTCATCTTTGGAATAGACGGCCATCCTCTGATTAAACTGGTTTACATGTTCTACGGGGTCCGCTCAACCATTGTATATGGTGAATGTAGGTTGATGGAATCACTGAGGGAGCTTAGCCCCTTCTATCTTGCGTGTGAAGGGTGACTTAGAGATCCGATCCAAGTCCTTGCTCATGGCGTCGTTTCCTAGGCCTTTACGAGACGGGCTTTTGTGTCTGCGTTTATGGTGGTGCTCTTCTTCATAAGAAAAAGTTTCACTTGGTGGAGTTCTTAACCTTTGCCTATAATTGTCGTCCCTTTCATCATTAGAGAAAGTATCAGAGCTAGAAGGGGACCGCTTCCGTTGCGCACGACGTAGTTTCTTTTTTAAGTCATCAACCTCTTGCTGCAGGGCTTTATTACCGTCTTGCCTTTGGGACACGTGACTTCCCACTCTAGAATGGCTTCTGCTTGTATGGGTAGTATGCACACTACCCTCTCGATATCTCTCCCGATCCCTTTCTCGTTCAAGGTTAAGAAAATTGTCTTGCCGTTGAGAACCTGCAAGCTCTGTTTGGTGTGGACCTGCTTGGTGTGGACCTGATCCCACCATGTTTAACCGTTGCACTCACTGGTGCACAAGTTCTTCCCACAGACGGCGCTAATTGTAGGGTCCCGATTTGTGGCCCAAACCCAAAGTGTATGGGATCTCGGCCCAATGAGTCCAATACAATAAATTTGCAGAGAGTGGGTCTAAGAGCTGGGCCCTAATGAGTTGAACAACGGCTGGTATTAAATTAAATGACCATCAGGCACAAATAAGAGATATTGATATCAATGGACTTTCAGTCCGAGGAGGTTAACAATTAGATGTCCTGATCACAGCTGGATGCAGAGACAATTTATATTGCTATAGTGTTCTCTCTCTATTTTTTCGATCCCCTTCTCGTGGAGGGTTTTTCACCTTATATAGCTCCATTAGGATCATCTTGATCCTACACTTGTTGATCATCTTAACCCCTACTTGAGTATCTGTCTTATCAGACACCCCCTTTGGCTTTCTGTGAGTTGTGGTAGCCAAGGCAACACTGTTCAGAGGTCTTCTCCACATAAATACAGCTAGAAAAGTAGCTGCAATGCATTTAATGCGGTGGAAGCAGCTTTTCCTTAGATATTTTTGGGCTTCTTTCCTCCTTAGGTGTTCAGGAGGCACGTTCCTGTCGTGGGAGCTTCTTGGAAGGATACTCTAACTACTGGAATACGTGTTTGGACTGCATACGTCATATCCGAGAAGGAATTCCTCCTCGGACCACCTTCCCTTAGGTCCTTACTCACGAGACGTTGAATTGGAACTCTTGACAACTATTTGCCCCTCCTCGAATCATTTAGCGTCCTCAGACAAAGCCCAAGGCCCAACTTACTATTTTAGGCCTTTATCCCCACAATAACCCCTTAAAATTCCGATTTTTCCCTCTCATCCGAGGAGAAAAAGTGGGGTTTTGGTTTCTAAGGGGTGAGACCAACTGATTCTTTGATTTACACGTGCGGGAGTGCAATTTTACATGCCTCATAATTGCTGCTAATGCTTCGTAGTCTACGAGGCGTTATTAATTGCTTTAGGCGGCATTATGTTCTCGCATCTGATGGTGAGGCGCCAATCCGACGGCTAATATCTTCCCTAGAAGTTTGCGCGGGGGTATTCCCACTTATCTTCTCCCTCTATATAAAGCCTTGAGGGAACCCATTTTCCTCTTTCCTTCAGAAAATCTTCAAGTGCTTCAGAGAATTTTAGCGCCTCGTCTCATAAAACGCTTTATACTCTTGAGTCTCCATAGCCATTTCCTGTAAAAAGTCTTCGAAAATTTTCTGAAATTTTCATAGATTAACATACGTGTTCCCGTAAGTCTTTATCTGTTATACTCTCCTTTTTCTTCTCGGCCTTTCCGTTTGTTTAGATGGGTAGGTTCAAGCACTTAATAGACTCACCGGTCGGTATAGAGGGCTTTAGGGCTAAGTATCACATCCCACAGGGGGTGGTTTTAGAATATTGTCCCCTGGACTAAGTAATAACTGATAGGGAAGTGGGTCGAGTCGTCATTCCCATGATTGCCTTCATAGAAGGAGGAATGACACTTCCCATGAGTAGGATAACTAGGGATTATTTAATTAACCACAGATTGAACCCTTACCAGTGCGCCCCTAACCTATTTAGGGTCTTGGGCTGTGTAGATGCTCTCAACGAGCAGCTGGGCTTAGGGCTCACGTGACACGATGTGGTTTACATGTACGAGTGCCACAAGCTTGCCGGCGCGAGATACTACCTCAAGTTCCGGTCCGAGGTCGTCAGGCTGATATCCTGTCTCCCCAAGTCTAATAAGGGCATGAAGGATGACTACCTAATTGTCTCAGGGGAGTGGAGCGATGGTCTTCATTGTCCAACTCGGGCAGGAGATCCAGGTGGGGTACCTTTAGGATCAGTCCCTCTGGAAGGGGATTTAGCCTTTTTAGCTCTATTCCTTTTTACTTTTGACATTCCATCTTCTTTTGGTGATAATTTCTATCGGTCTGACTATGGTCTCCTTCTCGGATGTTTCTGCAGATAAAAGTCACGTTGCTCTGAGGCTCAGTTTTACCAACGTCCAGGCCCTCAATTATCTTCTGAGGTCAGAGATTTTTGTGAGTGAAGACGGACAGCTGCGGGCCACTCATCTAATTTTGGATTACGAGCCATTGTCTCGCATCTTCCAGGACGCAGGCCAAGCAATAAGGGTTGGAAGTTCTAGATTGGCTTGGATTGACGTCTCCAAGCCAAGTTTCTTGGCTCGGAGGGATCTTCCCCCAGTTGCACCGCCACTTCGACATATTCTTCCTGAAGTAGCGGTAATACCTGAAGAGGAGATTGTCTCATCTCGTTTATCACTAAAGCAGGAGATAGATAAATTCCATTTTAAGGAAGAAAATAATCCGAGAGCTACTCCCATCAACATCTCGGACACCGAGGGTGAATCAGATAGGAATTCTGGTGTTCGTACTCCAATTCTAGTGATCGCCCGCCTAAACAGCTCCTCCGAAGAAGAGGAAGATTGTATGGCGCTGAACAAGGGCAACAAGAGTTTAAGGGAGCTCATGGCTTCTAGGGGCAAGGAGTTAACCTCGAAAGGAGCCTCTAAGTCCCAAGTTCCCCCCAACCTTCCCCCTCCTCCTCCTCAGATCCCGACCGACCTTGGCCTGAAGCCAGTTGTTGACCTGAAGAAGAAAAGGCTGATTGAGGAGCTCGAGGAAGGCGAGGTAGGTCCTCGGAAGGGGACAAAGCATCAGAAAGTGGTCCAAGAACCTTGGGACAAGAGGTCCCAATCTGTGGATAGTTGGGAAGAACAAAATAGGGTTGATGTGCGTATGACACAGGGCACATGGAGTCCTCGGCTTGAAGTGTATAAGACTCCAATTCCTTGGAACACCTCGGTTCGAGAATTTCAGAAGGGCCGAGTCGGATATATAGCTGAAGCCTTAGAGCAGCATTTACTCCTCCCAAAGGACATGGAAGCTTACAAGCGCAATCTTTTTTTGTCCCTGAAGAGGGACCTTGCTATGGTAAGCAGTCTACGTACTCATGAATTTAGGCGTTAAATCGTGTTTTCGTTCTTTTCTTTTCTTTTTTCTTTTTTTAAACTTTCATTATTTTTCTGTGGTCTTTTGGGGCAAATAACTCAACAAGTTTTCATAGTCGAGGAGTGGTAACGTGACGCTCATAAACAGGTCGAGGCTGAGGCCCACACTCGTGCTGACGTTGAGAAATCATTGGGGGCTATCAAACAGGAGCAAACTGAGCTGTCCAAGAAGTTAAAGGAGGTGAACCAAGCTCGTTTAAGTGCTGGGGCCGGTTTGAAAACTGTAGAAAGGCAAGCTGAGGATCAGCGCCAGAAGCTGCACTTAACTGAGATAGACCTGGCCACTCAGAGACAGTTGGTCCTAGATCTCAAGGCCGAGTTGCAAAGGGCCAAGGACACACTTCAGCTAGCCAAGGAGGCAGTCGAGGCTGAGAAGCATGTTTCTTATCAGCTTGGCGTGGAGGAGACGCAGAGAAGGCTTGCTGAAGAGCTTTCAGAGGTGTGCAGGGACTACTGCAACGTGACATGGGATAGGGCCCTTAGCGTTGTAGGAGTCCCTGTAGACTCTATCTGGAGGCAGCCCAGGAGTATTTATTATCATCCGGATATCCGTGAAGTCCCCGGAGCTGTTTCTTCTCCTCCTGCCCCTGTTCTAGAAAAGTCCGCGTAGGCACCTGCTATCCAAGAGTCTCTTCCTCTCCTCGAGGCTTCCAAGTTACCCAGCCAAGTTAGTGATCAAGGCTAAGGAGCTGGGGTAGAGAAGGAAAAGGGTAAGAGCAAGGGGAAAAAGCTCTCTGCAGAAGTCAAAGGTGCTGCCAAGGATAGTGAAGCTGCAACCAAGGCGAAGGAAGCAGAGGCCGAGACTCAGGAAGTTGACCCCAAGGCCAAGGATGCTTCCACTTCCCAGTCGAGCTAGAAGGAAGATCCTCCTGCTCCTCCTGCTGAAGCTTAGCCCTTAGGATTCCTTTTCTAGTTCCTTTTCTAGTGGTTTTTTTAAAAATGACACTTATGTCAATGCGTACAATGTACTTTCTTTATCACTTAATAAGAATGTTCTTCATTTCATCTCTTGTTCTTTTGCCTTACGTAATTTAAATTTTATTATTTTTATACATAGCATTGAACTACCGTTACTGTGCCTCCAATCTTCAGCAATAATATGGTGCTTAATAGTATAAGTAATTTGATTAAGTGCCAGGAGCAAAATGGTGTATTAGGTATTTGCATTGTGAATTGAATCTTATGTAATGAAGGTTGATATTGATAGACTTATATCTTGTGAGGAAAAATAAAAGAGGCAGGCTACATGCATCTTGCTCACCACTAATGCAAATAGATATAAGTTCAAATCTGCTTAAAGATTTCAAGTCGAGGATCTAAACATAGCATTGGATCTGCTCTGACCTTAGGTTCTGTTTATACGCTAGTATAGATACCTTTGAGTATTAATTTCTCCTCAGTCTGTTGTCCGAGGAGTCATGCAGGACTTAAGTTCTGTTTAGTACTTGAATAGATGACAGAAGTAATTAATTTCCCCCAAGCCTGTGGTCCAGGGAGCCATGCAGGTCTTAAGTTCTGTTTAATACTTGAATATTTGCCAGAAGTAATTAATTTCCCCCAAGCTTGTGGTCCGAGGAGCCATGCAGGACTTAGGTTTTGTTTAATACTTGAATATTTGCCAAAAGTAATTAATTTCCCCCAAGCCTGTGGTCCAGGGAGCCATGCAGGACTTAGGTTCTGTTTAATACTTGAATAGATGACAGAAGTAATTAATTTCCCCAAGCCTGTGGTTCAAGGAGCCATGCAGGACTTAGGTTCTGTTTAATACTTGAATATTTGCCAAAAGTAATTAATTTCCCCTAAGCCCGTGGTCCAAGTAGCCATGCAGGACTTAGGTTCTGTTTAATACTTGAATCGATTGAGTGACAGGAAGCACGATGCCTTTACACAACAAAAGAACTTATTGATAAAGGAAATTTTCATTAATAATAGTACCTTTTCAGGTTGTTTACATTCCAAGGGTGAGGTATTACATGCTCATCTAAATCTTCTAGAAAATATGCCCCTATACCTGCCACTGAGGTGATACGATATGGTCCTTCCCAATTGGGTCCTAGCTTTCCCTATGCTGGATTTTTTGCAGTGCCCAGAACTTTCCTCAACACCAAGTCACCAGGCACTAGTGGCCTTAGCTTTACTTTGGCATCATAACCTTGCTTGAGTTTGTGTTGGTAGTACGCCAATTGGACCATTGCACTCTCTCTTCTTTCTTCAATAAGATCTAAGCTCTTTTCTAGCAGCTCATTGTTGCTGCCCGGACTGAATAAGCTAGTCTTTAGCGTTGGAGAGCCCGTTTCTAAAGGAATAATAGCTTCGACTTCGTAAGTCATCGAAAAGAAGGTCTCCCCTGTTGATCTGCGAGGTGTGGTTCGATACGCCCACAAGACATGTGGCAGTTCTTCCACCCATCTTCCCTTCGCATCATCTAACATCTTCTTAAGTTCGTTCACTATGACTTTGTTAACGGCCTCGGCTTGCCCATTCCCTTGGAGATAAGCTGGGATAGAATATCTATTCATAATTCCTAATTCACAGCAGTATCTCCTAAAGGTCTTACTATTAAATTGAAGACCATTGTCCGAGATGAGAGTGTGAGGGACCCCGAACCAGGTAACAATGTTCTTCCAGACAAATTTCTTAGTATCCACATCTCTGATGTTCGCTAAAGGTTCAGCTTCAACCCATTTAGTAAAATAGTCGGTGCCGACCAGCAGATACCTTTTGTTCCCTGCTGCCTTGGTAAAGGGCCCGACAATATTCAAGCCCCATTGAGCGAATGGCCAAGGGCTGGTCAACGGATTGAGGATCCTTCTTGGTTGATGTATGTTTGGCGTAAATCTTTGGCATTGGTCACACTTCTTCACGTATTCGTGTACTTCTTTCTGCATGTTTGGCCACCAGTAGCCTTGCATGATGGCCCTATGAGATAAAGACCTGCCTCTCGTGTGGCTTCCACAAATCCCTTCATGTAACTCCTCCAGGATTAGTTCTGAGGCCTCAGGGTGTACGTAGAGCAAGTATGGTCCAAAAAAGGAGCGTTTATACAGCTTCTGGTCCTCGGATAGCCAGAACCGAGAGGCTTTTCTCCGAATCTTGTCAGCCTCGATCTTCTCCTCGGGCAAGATGTCATCCTTCAAAAACAGTACTAGAAGGTCCATCCAACTAAGTCTTACCCTAACTTAGGGGACATGGATCACTTCTCTCTTCGTCACTGAGGGTTTGCATAAGTCTTCTACAAGGATGACCTGGGGTAAACTTTGAGTCGAGGAGGTGGCAAGTGTAGCCAAGGAGTCAGCATGTGTGTTTCCACTTCTAGGGGTATGCAGTAAGTTAAAAGAATCGAAACGTGATTGTAGGTGCTTAACTTGGCTTAGATATCCTTGCATTCTTTCGTCTCTTGCTTCTAATTCCCCATTCACTTGGCCAACGACCAATCTTGAGTCCAAGAACATGTTTACTGCTTTTCTGCCCAGTTTTTGAACCATGGACATCCCCTCTAGTAGGGCCTCATATTCGGCCTCATTATTTGTGGCCGAGAAGCCCAGTCTTAGTGAATTTTCGATGGTAATGCTTTCAGGGGAAACCAGAACTAGTCCCATTCCGGAGCCTCTTTGGTTCGTTGCCCCATCAACATATACTTTCCAGGATGTAGGTCCTTGCAAAGAGATTATGCCAACTGATTTTCCATCCATGTCTCGTGTCTCTGTTACTTCTTCTAATGAGGGTTCAGCGAATTTAGCCACCAAATCTGCGAGGACTTAGCCCTTGACGGAGGTATGGGGCATGTACCTGATGTCAAAAGTCCTTAGAATCGTACCCCTCTTAGCAATTTTCCCCGTGTAATCAGCACTCCGAAGTATGGATCTGAGCGGAAGCTGGGTTAGGATGTTAACTGTGTGCGCCTGGAAGTAATGGGGAAGCTTTCGTGTAGCTTGAACCACCGCTAAGATGGCCTTCTCTAGTGGTAAATAATGAATCTTGGTTTCATGCAATGATTTGCTCACGTAATAAACTGGTCGCTGCATGCCGCTGTCCACTCGGATTAGTACTAGGCTTACTGCATGAAGGGTCACGACAATGTAGGCGAACAAGACTTCATCGACCTCGAGACTGGACATGATCGGTGGCCGAGATAGATATTCTTTAAGTTGTTGGTAGGCTAAAGCACATTCCTTGGTCCACTCAAATCCCTTCCATTTATTCATTAAGAGGAAGAAGGGTCTGCACCTATCTGCCGACCGAGAAATAAAACGGTTTAGGGCAGCAATCATTCCGGTAAGCCTTTGGACCTCTTTGGATTCTGGGGCGGTTGCAGGCTGTTGACAGCTCTGATTTGATCGGGACTGACCTCGATTCCCCTGTGGGTTATCATATAGCCCAAGAATTTGCCTGATCCTACCCCAAATGAACATTTGGAAGCGTTGAGGCGCAGCTTGTGTCTCCTTAGAACTTTAAAGATGTCTCTGAGGTCTCTCACGTGCTCGGACACCACCTTACTCTTTACTACCATGTCATCTATATTGACTTCAATGCTTTTACCTAGCTGCGGCTCAAGCATTCTGGTCATCATCCTCTGGTAGGTGGACCCTACATTCTTCAAACCAAAAGGCATCACCTTGTAATGGTAGTTTCTAATGAGAGTGACAAAAGCTGTCTTTTCTTGGTCGTCTACGGCCAGTGGTATCTGATGATATCCTTGAAAGGCGTCTAAGAAGCTCATCCGAAAATGGCCCGCGATTGCATCTACCAATTGATCTATCCGAGGCATAGGGAACGGATCTTTTGGGCAGGCTTTATTCAGATCCGTAAAGTTTACATAGACTCGCCACTTTCCGTTCTTCTTCTTTACCACTATAGTATTGGCCAACCACTCTGGGTAAAAAACTTCCTTGACAGCCCCTGCTCTTTTAAGCTTCATCACTTCGTCCCTAACGACGTCAGCGTGCTCCTTCGACAGGCGGCGAGGTGGTTGCTTCTTTGGGGTAATGGATGGATTAACATTTAGATGGTGGCAGATGAATTTTGGATCAACCCCTGGGGCCTCGTAGGCATCCCACGCAAATACGTCCACATTTTCTCTAAGAAACCCAATTAGCTCTTCTCTCTCTTGGGGAGGTAATTCCAAGCCGACTTGAAAGAACTTTTCCGAATCACTGCCAACAGTAACCATTTCTAGATCCTCGCATTTTGCTTCCTCGGTTGATCCATTACCAGGCAATGTCGGGGTTGTTGATTGCTATAAGCTCCTTTCAGCGGAGGCTGAGGACTCAACATTGGGTCGGTGTGAGTTGGCAGCCACCATGCACTGTCTGGCCATAGACTGATTCCCCACAATCTCTTTAACCTGGCCCTCCGACGGATACTTCACCTTCTGGTGCAGGGTAGAAGAGACAGCTCCCAAGACATGAAGCCAAGGTCTAGCCACAATAGTTGTGTAGGGTGAATAGGCGTTGACCACAATGAAATCCACCTCCACCAAGTTCGAACCGGTTTGTATGGGCAGTCTAATCTGGCCTCTTGGAGTAACGGTTTTTCCCTCGAAACTTACCAGAAGGGAATCGTACGCCCTTAGGTTCTCGAGTTTCAAATTCAGCCCCTGGAACAGGTCAGGGTACATTACCTCCACAGCACTACCCTGATCTACCAGCACTCTCTTCACATCATATCCCCCTATCCTGAGTGTGACTACCAGAGCATTGTCATGAGGCTGGATGGTTCCGATCTTATCTTCGTCCGAGAAGCCTAGCACCAGTGGGGCTTCTTTCTTAGCTCTTTTTGACTCCCGATTGTCATCCTCGGCGGATAGCCGAGCCACAGACATCACTCTGGAAGGACAGGAGCCGGTCTTTCCCGGAGTAGCGAGAATGACATTTATCGTGCCTATAGGAGGTCTTAAGGAGGTGTCTCTCCGAGACTCCGAATTCGGTTGTCCTTGTTGACCACTGGTATGATGCAAGAGGTGCTTTAATTTTCCTTCTCGGACTAGCTGGTCCAAGTGATTCCTTAAGTTTCTGCAGTTCTTGGTGGTGTGCCATCTTATTTGCAATATAGGTTTTGATTGCGCCTCATGGGGTCTCCTGCCATCTTATTTGGCCATTTGAAAAATGACTCATTTTTTATCTTCTCCAAAACCTGATGTATTGGCTCTCGGAACACAGCATTAACTACCTGCGCGTCAACAGATCCGGATTGCCCTGCAAAGTCTCTCCTTAGTCTATTATTACTATTAAATCGGTCCGATCTGAAGTCCCTCCTCTCCTGAGGGACAACCTTTTCTTTTCCTTTACCCCATTACTGGTCCTTTTCAACCCTTTTGTATTTGTCGATTCGGTCCATGAGTTGGCGTAGGCTAGTGACGGGCTTTCCTGTTAGGGTCTTTCTTAAACCATGCTCGGTTGGGAGGCCGCTCTTGAAAATGCTGATGGCGACGTCATCAAAGTTACCATCTATCTCATTGTACATCTCCCAGTATCTGTCCAAGTATGCTTTCAGGGTCTCCCCTTCTCGCTTGGACAAAGACAGTAGAGAATCCAAGGGCCGAGGAACCCTGCTACACGTGATGAAGCGGGAGCCAAAGGCCCGGGTGAGCTGTTTAAAGGAACCTATGGAGTTTGGCTTCAGGCCATCAAACCATCTCATCGCCACTGGTCCCAAGCTAGACGGAAATACCTTGCACATCAAAGTCTCGTCTTTGGAATGGACGACCATCCTTTGATTAAACTGGCTTACATGTTCTACAGGGTCCGTTCGACCATTGTACATGGTGAATGTAGGTTGATGGAATCGCCGAGGGAGCTTAGCCCCTTCTATCTTGCGTGTGAAGGGTGACTTAGAGATCCGATCCAAGGCCTTGATCATGGCGTCGTTTCCTAGGCCTTTACGAGATGGGCTTTTGTGTTTGCGTTTATGGTGGTGCTCTTCTCCATAAGAAAAAGTTTCACTTGGTGGAGTTCTTGACCTTTGCCTATAATTGTCGTCCCTTTCATCATTAGAGGACGTATCAGAACTGGAAGGGGACCGCTTCCATTGCGCACGACGTAGTTTCTTTTTTAAGTCATCAACCTCTTGCTGCAGGGCTTTATCACCGTCTTGCCTTTGGGACACGTGACTTCCCAATCTAGAATGGCTTTTGCTTGTATGGGTAGTACGCACACTACCCTCTCGATTTCTCTCCCGATCCCTTTCCCGTTCAAGGTTAAGAAAATTGTCCTGCCGTTGAGAACCTGCAGGCTCTGTTTGGTGTGGACCTGCTTGGTGTGGACCTGATCCCACCATGTTTAACTGTTGCACTCACTGGTGCACAAATTCTCCCCACAGACGGCGCCAATTGTAGGGTCCCGATTTGTGGCCCAAACCCAAAGTGTATGGGATCTCGGCCCAATAAGCCCAATACAATAAATTTGTAGAGAGTGTGTCTAAGAGCTAGGCCCTAATGAGTTGAACAACGGCTGATATTAAATAAAATGACCATCAGGCACAAATAAGAGATATTGATATCAATGGACTTTCAGTCTGAGGAGGTTAACAATTAGATGTCCTGATCGCAGCTGGATGCAGAGACAATTTACTATAGTGTTCTTTATCTATTTTTCCGATCCCCTTCTCGTGGAGGGTTTTTCACCTTATATAGCTCCCTTTAGATCATCTTGATCCTACACTTATTGATCATCTGAACCCCTACTTGAGTACCTGTCCTATTAGACACCTCATTTGGCTTTCTGTGAGTTGTGGTAGCCAAGGCAGCACTGTTAAAAGGTCTTCTCCACATAAATGCGGCCAGAAAAGTAGCTGCAATGCATTTAATGCGGTGGCAGCAACTTTTCCTTAGATATTTTTGGGCTTCTTTCCTCCTTTGGTGTTCAAGAGGCACGTTCTTGCCGTGGGAGCTTCTTGGAAGGATACTCTAACTACTAGAATACGTGTTTGGACTGCATACGTCATATCCGAGGAGGAATACCTCCTCAGACCACCTTCCCTTAGTTCCTTACTCACGAGACGTTGAATTGGAATTCTTGACGACTATTTGCCCCTCCTCAAATCATTCAGCGTACTCGGACAAAGCCCAATGCCCAACTTACTATTTTTGGCCTTTATTCCCACAACTACAGTGCCACTTTGGTTTGTTCAAGTGGCACTGTAGCTACAGTAGCTATAGCGTTTTTTTTTTTCTTTTTCTTTCAATCTTTCGTTTGTACTTTTTTTTTTCTTTTAAATATTTATAAGAACCTGCATATATATTGTTATACTAACACAACAAATTTCACAATATTATATACATTTGAAAAAAAAAATTGTACAAATTTTGCAAATGTGTACAACATTTACCAATTTTTATGTGTTTACAATATAAATTTACATTGTAAGTGCAATGTATATTTCTATATATATATATTTATATATAAATATATATATATATATTATATAAAAAGAGTGAATGGGAAAAGTTACAGTAATTTCGCTACAGTAGTTTTGGTTTGTTTAACTTTCACTGTTTTGCTGGCTGTTTTCTTTTTTTTTTGAATGCATAAAGTTGTAGTATATTTGCTATATTATTTTTGGTTTGTCCATAATAATTTTCACAACACTTTCATAACAAATCAAATATGGTAAATTGTTATTGGTTCTAATTTAAACTTACTAATGAAACTACTTTTTTTAGTAACTTACTACTTATAATTTGTTGTGAAAATGTCATGGACATAACATTTTTTTGTGTGAAAAATGTTAAAACATCTTGATGGTGTCACAATATTTTCAAAACTGTTGAGCTGTCAATTCTTTACAAGTTAAAATAAAATATAACAAAATTATAAAGGTATTATGAAAATGTTGCGTCATTCTGTTGTGTTTTTAGAAATATTTTGTTGGTTTAATCAACTTTGTTGAGCCAAAATTCACTATTCCACATACAATTTTCTTGGGTTGACTTTTTGTATATTTTTTTCTTTACACACTATTTTAAGTAAAAACACATAGTTTTGCACACAAAAACAAAAACAAAAACTTAGGAAAAAAACATTTTTCATCCTTTATGTTTGGGGTAGTTTACAATTCTTCTTTAAACTTTAAATCAAACAATTTTTCCCTTAATATTTTGGAAAAGAGCAAATATGTCATATTGTTATTCTCTCAGTTAAACCCTAATGAAAACTTATGATTCTTAAAATATTTTATTGTGTAATGTCTAAATTACTCCTGCTAAATTTTAACATCCTAAAAATTTTCTTTACGTATTTTGAGTTTTAAATGATAAAAATTCTTAGAAAGTTAGAATGATGATATTCGATGACACAAGCCTTTTGTTATCTTTTTATTTTTATTTTTATTTTTTTTTAATTTCTTAGCAAAACTCAGTTGTTTATTGTTGGAAGATGATGATATTCGTTATCATTCTTAGAAGTTTTTAGAGAATAGATATATTGTCTTTAACAAGTAGGTACTAAAAAACTATTATAATTAAATAAATATTTATATGTTAAATAGATACCCTAACTTTGTGGTTGATCAAAATTCTTAAACGAATGAGATTAACTTTTTACGACATAATTATCAAAATTCTTAAAATTAATGTCTCTTTTGATTAATGTAAATCTCTATATACTTTAAAAATCAAATGATTCATATCTTTGTTTTGTAATACAAATAAAATCTAGAATTGACCTTAATTACTACAGTTTTTTTTTTCCAAGGCAAGCACATGTCTTGCACGTGCTGCCCTAACTAGTATATATAAAATACATACATGTTTTATGTTTGAAACAATAGTATAAGTGAGGCTAAGGCTGGCTCAGAGAATGGTTTAGGAAGTGAAGTGTTATTTTTATTATTATTGTGTTAGCACCAACACATTTCCCTTGCACCATGTTAAGTATATATAAAATACATACGTGTTTCATTTTTGAAACAGTAGAATAGGTGGCTTCTTTGCCACCCTTAGCTAAAACAGGCTCAAAGGTTTATTGAAAATAATCAAAAACATCCTCTGTGAGAAGGAGCATAATAAGCTGAACTCAGGGAGTGAAGACTCTTCGAATGGCTTTGGAAGTGGGTTTGGGGCTGTTGGGAATAGCTCAGAGGCTGGGGTTAACGCAGGAAGTAAAGATGGGTCGAAAAATGGGGTTAGCTCAGAGGCTAGCTCAGGAAGTGTGGCTGGTGGGAATAGCTCAAAGAATGATTCAGGAAGTGGGGCTAGGGTTGGCTCAGGGGATGGTTCAGGAAGTGAAGATGGGTCAGGAAGTGGGGTTGGGGTTGGCTCAAAGGCTGGCTCAGGAAGTGGGGCTAGCTCAAAGGCTGGCTCAAGGAAGAGTGGGGTAAAACCCTGATGAAAAGGTAAAGTATATGGTGTCACCATTTATGTTTATAATTTGTTAATTAGTGATAGTAGGGGTGGCAATTTTTATCCATATCCATGAACCCATCCATTACCCACCTTATTTGGATAAGTCTTAACCCAACGCATTTGAATATTTGGGTTAAATGGGTAAAGACCCATTTGGTTATTTAATTAGATGGGTCTAAATGGATAAATCCACTAATACCCACTAAACACATCTAAAATTTAAATAAACAACATAAAATCTAAATTTCTAGAAAATGACAAAAATACCCCTGAAACCTAAAAAATGACCAAAATACTCCCAAAACCCAAAAAATTACCAAAATACCCCAAAAACCCAAAAAAACCCAAAAAAATGACCAAAATACCCCCAAAACCTAAAAATTACCAAAATATCCCTGAAACCCAAAAAATGACCAAAATACCCCCCTAAACCCAAAAAATGATCAAAATACCCCGAAACCTAAAAATTACCAAAATACTCCCAAAACCTAAAAAATGAACAAAATACTTCCAAAACCTAAAAATTACCAAAATACCCTCAAAACCCAAAAAATGATCAAAATACCTCTGAAACCCAAAAAATGACCAAAATAGCCCCAAAACCTAAAAATGATCAAAATCCCTCCGAAACTCAAAAAATTACCAAAATACCCCCGAAACCCAAAAAATGACCAAAGTACCCCCAAAACCCACAAAATGACCAAAATACCTTCAAAATCTCTAAAATGAGCAAAATACCCCCAAAACCTCTAAAACGTCCAAAATATCCCCAAAAATTGACCAAAATACCCCCGAAACCTAAAAATGACCAAAATACCCCCAAAACCCACAAAATGAGCAAAATACGTCCAAAACCTCTAAAATGAGCAAAATACCCCCCCCCCCCCCCCAAACCTCTAAAATGTCCAAAATATCCTCAAAACCCAAAATATTACCAAAATACCCCTAAAACCCAAAAAATGACCAAAATGCTTCCTAAACCTAAAAAATGACCAAAATGCCCCCTAAACCTTAAAAATGACTGAAATACCTCTGAAGCCTTAAAATTACCAAAAATACCCCCGAAACCTAAAAAATGACCAAAATACCTTTGAAACCTATAAAATGACTAAAATACTCCCAAAATCTGAAAAAATTACCAAATTACCCCGTAACCTAACAAATTACTGAAATACCTCTGAAACCCATAAAATTACCAAAATACCCCCTTAACTTAAAAAATGAGTGAAATACCCTGAAACCTAAAAAAAGGACTAAAATACCCCCCCCCCCAAAGCCTAAAATATGACCAAAATACCCCAAAAACCTAAGAAAATGACCGAAATACCCTCAAAACCTAACAATTGCCAAAATACACCCTAAACCTAAAAAATTACCAAAATACTCCCTAAACCTAAAAAATGATCGAAATACCTCCAAAACCTAAAAAATAACTGAAATACCCCCGAAACCTAAAAAAATTACCAAAATACCCTGAAACCTAAAAAATGATCGAAATACCCCCAAAACCTAAAAAATGACCAAAATAACCCCATAACCTAAAAAAATGATCGATAAAAACCCCTTAAACCCAAATTATGACCAAAATACCCCTAAACATGTAATATGTCCAACATACACCTGAAACATCTAAAATTACCGAAATAGAGGTTTAGGGTATTTCAAATGTTTCGAGGATATTTTTGACAAATTAAAGGTTCTAAGAGTCTTTCAGTCATTTTATAGGTTTCGAGGGAATTTCAGTAATTTTTTAGGTTTCGAGGGAATTTCTGTAATTTTTTAGGTTTTGGGGTTATTTTGATCATCTTTTAGATTCTAAGGGTATTTTAGTCATTTTTTATGTTACAAGGGCATTTCTGTCATCTTTTAGTTTTAGGGTTATTTCAATAATTTTAGATTTTTTGGTTATTTCGGTAAATTTCTAGGGTTCAGAAGTATTTTGGTAATTTTTAGGTTTTGGGGTACTTCGGTAATTTTTTAGGTTTCGGGGTATTTTGTTCATTTTTAGGTTTCAAGGGTATTTTGGTCATTTTTTTGGGTTTCGGGGTATTTTGGTATTTTTTGTGTTTCGGGGGTATTTTGGTCATTTTTAGGGTTTTGGGGGTATTTTGGTCATTTTTAGGGTTTTGGGGGGTACTTTGGTCATTTTTTTGGGTTTTGGAAGTATTTTGGTCATTTTTAGGTTTCGAGGGTATTTTGGTCATTTTTTGGGTTTTGGGGGTACTTTGGTCATTTTTTGGGTTTTAGAAGTATTTTGGTTATTTTTAGGTTTCGGGGGTATTTTGGTCATTTTTAGGTTTTGAGGGTATTTTGGTCATTTTTTGGGTTTCGATGATATTTTGGTCATTTTTGAGTTTTGAAAGTATTTTGGTCATTTTTAGGTTTTGGGGGTATTTTGGTCATTTTTTGGGTTTCGGGGGTGGACTTGTCAAGAGTTGACAGAAAAGCCCAAGACCCATTGGAGCTAGAGTCTTATTTGTTGGGGTTTATGCCCTAAAATCCAATTTATTGGCATGTCATAAATAATTAAATTGTTTAATTATATGAGACTATCCATTTATGAACTAATTGGACATTATCTTAATCCATGAGATGCATAGTATGTGATTTATGTGAAAAGTCACAGAAGATATAAATCACAAGTTCTTTGTAAACTCAGAATTTTAGTTCGTAGTCGGTGATGAAATTGGGCATTTCATCTGCGAAGACTGTAACATATCAACTAAGATGATTTGTCTTGATCATGGAAGTGGAGACTTCTAGTTGGTATGTTGATATGTTTTAAGAGTTAAGACATATTGAACTGGACCACTGTGAGATTTATTATTCTCCTAACGACTGTTAAATTAATAATAAATCTCACGACTTCTATTTACATCAACTCTAAATCTTGAGAGAATAATGGACCTGATCATAAGATGTAGGTTGCTTTGATATATCAGGAGTGAGATCTGTAAGTTACGGTCAAAACCTCAGTATGTTGAGCAACCATATTTAGTGTTGATGGAACATATATTCTTAAGATGGAATTCATAGTCTCTTAATGGAGATATAAAATATTCCCTTGAGATAAGTTTAATGGGTTCAGTTATTCAGAGAGTTAGGCCTAACCACTTTAGTAAGTAGTTACTAAAATATATATTTATGAAATTGGATTTCATAAATATATAATAAATAACATAAAGGATTAAACCGGGTACTCAAGGATAAAGATGTAGTAATCTTCAAAGTGGCAGTCTACATCCATGACTTTGTATTACTACGAATATTTTAATGAAAGGGTTGTATGTATAATAAAGTCTTTGAAGGGGTTGGTCTCACTCCAAGCCACATATTAAAGCCCAATTGGAATGACTCAAAAGGCTAGCCCAATTAGATAATCAATTTTATATAAAGAGAGAAACATACAAAAACATAATGAAGTGGTTTTTCATTTAGATCACATAAGGAATGCAATGATGTATGTGAGTGTTGGACACTCTTTTATTCTCTCTTTGGAAACTAATTAAGAGACCACACTTCTTGGGCATTAAGTGAAATTGGAGTGAAGATTAAAAGTTTTCCCAAGTAATTCTCAAGTCTTGGTTTTGAATTTCACTGCATCAAGGTACGCTCCCTATTCTTTGTTCTAGAATTCAAGGTTACATGTTATCTCTCATGAATGAAGTAGATCCGTGATTGATGCTTTCGCTGTGTGTTTTTTATGAGATGCAAAACCAGATTTTCCAACTAATAGTATCAGAGCGGTCTTCAATATCATGTTTGTATAACATGTGATTGAGTTTTAGAATTAAAGAAAAATCATTTTCTTGGTGTTCTAGTTTTCTGCAGTAAAAGTTTCTGCATACTTGTTGCACATATGGCCTGATATAGATATGTGTTGGGTTTTATTAATTTATTGTTAGATTAATAATTGAACATGTTTCTATATGTTTTGATAAGAGATAGCAAGAAGGGAACTGTATGAAATCATTTTTGCTTTCTGCACTAGTCTCCCATGTTCATTCTTGATTAAAGAATGAGGAAAGCCAAAATGTTTGTCTTTGTTTCGGTGTCCGAATCAAAGAGTTAACTGTTTTTTGGTTTTTGGTAGTGTGTGGGAAACTTGCTATTTATCATGATCTACGATGTGGATTCATAGTTGTGAAAATTTTGCAGCCATTTTTCTGCATATTATAGTTTTTGAAACTATTGTTTGATTAAAACTGATTTTGATTTTGTTTAAGTTTGATTTTAACCATGTAAAATTGAATTTTAACACTTTAACATCAATGAAATTCAAGTTTTAATCTTAATCTCATCGTTTTTGATCATTAAGAATGTGTTTTGTTCATTGGAAACGTAAAAAACGGTTAATAGAAAAAACAGCTATTTCTGGGCGTTTTCGCGACTGGCGAGTCGCGAGATGAGTCGCGAATGAGTCGCCAGAGCTTCTGGATGAACTCACGACTGGGGTCTCGCGACTGGTCGAGTCGCCAAAACAAGTCGCCAAAACTCGCGATTGGAGTTTCACGATTGGGCGAGTCGCCAAAACAAGTCGCCAAAACTCGCAACTGGAGTCTCGCGACTGGGCGAGTTGCCAAAACGAGTAGCCAAAAATTCTGATACCTGTTTATTACATGTAGTTAAATAGAACTCTTAGTCCTAAATTGTTTTATGATTAAAAGTCCTTAATTTATATTAATTAGAGGTTTTTAATGAGATTAAAATTCTAATTAAAGTTATATAGTTTCTAACAAGATTAGAATACTTTATCTAATAAATTAAGGATAGAGTTCTATATAACTAAATTTTGATTCATTAGTGTTTAAGGAATCCTAAATAGTTTAGGACTTCCATTTTAGTTAGTGATTCTAATGAGATTAGAGTCTTTATTAAGTGCAAGGTTATTAGTTGTGATGGGATCACAATTATTTAAAGAAAAACCCAAATAATGAGTGGGAGTGCTGAAATAACCCTTTTGTTAAGTTTATTGTAAAGTGAATAGATACCTTTTCTTGACTTCGAGTCTTGCATTCCGTGTGGAGGGTATTTACTTCACAGATTACAAGGTTAAACTTCTTTGTGATTGCGTGAATGTTTGTTACGCTATTGTGACGTGACTTAGTTACATCACATTATTTAAACAATTAAACACATTTAATGTGTAGGGTTAAAATTGTGATTAGATCACAATGATTTCATGACAATCCACTTGTTTTAAAATTTCTAGTGGGAGAGAGATTCAAGGGTTGATTCTCACGGCCTCCATTGCCAGTTTATAGTAGTGTGATTAGGCACCTCGCCTTGACGTATATGCCTTGCTCCCTTCGGAGGGTGTTTAATTCATGGTACTATAGGTTAAACTTCTTAATGATAGATGAAGTGTGTTTTTACATTGAGAACGACCACGGTTCCGTGGAGTTACTTGGTGACTCACATTGATTTTAGGCAATGGTGTACACTAGACTAAGTGTAATGTTAATATCCCTTCGGAGCTATGTCATTATTACTTAGAGGCCAAAGGAAAAGCGGAAAATTATTTTTGTTTGGTAAGAGTTACCATGATAGCATTAATAATGAGAATAATTCTCACCTGATCATAGTGATTGGTATGACCTCGCTTCCAAGGAATATTAATTGCGGGATTAGGTTGTCGTTGCACCTAATATAGTATGTTTTTTCGGGTTCCATATTATATGGTTATGGATGTAAAATGATAATGTTCTTGTAATTATGTTCATAGTCTCAAAATAAATTTGTCATAATTTTGTATGCAACAAATTACTTAATGTAAAATGCATTATTTTGAATTCACCATTTATATCAAGAATGAACTCAGTTAAACTTATTAATACTTATTCAATAATTTTAAAATTATACAAATCCTAACATTGCTATCTAAAACAAAATAACACAAAAATAAGTACAACAAATACACAAGTTTTATTTCTACACAATATCAACATCCCAAAACATAAAACAAAATTACAAATGACTTATTGAATAACTCATTTGATAAATAATACAAACATATAAGAAATTTGCAATCTTGAAAATTAATTTTATAATCTATTATCAATTGTCGTTGACACTTTATTTCAATTTGAGATATACATTGAAGTTTGATTGCTTACTTATTTACACATGGTCTTTTTTATGAATATCATATCATTGTTAAGCAACACATACTCTAGGAAATATCATAATTTATTTTGAATAGTCGTTTATTTTGGACATAAATTGTTAAAAAATAAGTCTAAGCATTCATAATTTATGCTAATTTGATACTTTGGCTTCACTATTTTCACACTTGTGAATGTTTCTCACACATGTCTACAATTTTAAATCTATGTTTTTAACTCTATAGATTATCTTGGTATGTACTTTACTATTTGATATCTAAAAATCTTTACTCATTACAGAATACTCAACCACATGCATTTATCTTTCAATTAATTTGCATACAGTTATGTAAATGTATTAATTGTTTCCTTAAAGTTCACAATAAACAATTAAACCAATATTGTTTTAATTTTACTATTTTTTTTTTACCAAAAAAAAAGTTTAAAAAAAATGGTTCGGGTTCGGGTCGGGTCGGGTTGACCCGCAAAAAACGCGGGTCGGGTCACGGGTCAACTCGTTTTTGCTTCGAGTTAAAAAAATCGGGTTTGGGTCGGGTATTTTTCGGGTCGGGTCGGGTCGGAAAATTCTGACCCATTTTGCCATGTCTAGATATCGGGGGTATTTTGGTCATTTTAGAAGTTTCATGAGTATTTTGCTCATTTTAGAGATTTTGGGGATAATTTTGGATGTCCAAGGGTGTATTGGTAATTTTGGAAGTGTAGGGGTATTTGCATCATTTTAGGTATTTAATGGTATTTTGGTAATTTTGGAGGTCAAGAGGGTATTCAAGTAGTTTTAGAGGTATTTGGGTCATATTGGGTTAAATGGGTGGGTTACTAATTAAATGGGTTGGGTTGGTAATGGATAATTAATTTATATATAAACGGATTATAAATGGATAAATGAGTAATTACACACCCAACCCATTTATGACCCAACCCGCCCATTTACCACCCCTAAGTGCTAGAACTTCCTGTTTGGAATCCAAACTTTTCTTTTAGCTTAATATTATCTGATTTTGACGGAGGTTGTGTAGTGTTTAAATTTTTCAAAAAAAATAAAATCATATTTTTTATAAAAATAATTGTTTATGGAGATATTTTTACACAAAGCTTACTAGGGTATTTCTGGTTTATTTTTTATTTTTAAATGGTGTGGGCTAGCCGATTGCACAAAATACTGACCACCCAACCTTGTAACACTGATTATGACTTTTATATATATATATGTAACATTGTTCTCTAATTTCTTATCGAGTGACTTTATTCATAGAAAATAGAGCTTATCAAGGTTGTGGTATTTTACCACTGAAAAAAAAAAAAAAACTGTGGTTGAACTATGCCCTTATAGTCTTTATAGGTTGTTTCTTCACCACCATTGGCATAAACGGGCTCGAAAGTTTGATGAAAATGATCAAACACATCCTCCGTGAGATGGAGCAAAATAAGCTGGACTCAGGGAGTGGAAACTTTTCGAGTGACTCAGGAAATGAGGCTAGGGCTGGGGTTGGCTCAGAGGATGGTTTAGGAAGTAAAGATGAGTAAGGAAGTGGGGCTGGTGGGGCTAGCTCAGAGAATGGTTTAGGAAGTGGGACTGGGGCTAGCTCAGAGAATGGTTTAAGAAGTGAAGATGGGTCGGGAAATGGGGTTGGTGAGGCTAGCGCAGAGGCTGGCTCAGGGAAGAGTGGGGTAGAACCCAATACTGCACCCTTATTACTTAATTTTTTTTCATTGATAGATAAAATTTTACTGGTGAAAGTTATAGAGAACAATTGAAGCAGGACTAGAAGCTATTTCAGGTAGTTTAGTTTACCAAAACAAGAAAATGATTCTAACAATCCCATATGTTGCTTGTACGTTATTGTGATTTTGCATTAGAATGGACTTAAGTTTGCACAGACTATAAACAGGATTGCCTCCATATACAGAATCTAATGATCAAAATACATTTCTCAGATTTTCCAACTCAAGTACGTCTCATCAATCAATCAGGTAATTGCTCACCTTATTTAGTTCTTTAGATCAATCTTACATTATGTTTACAAAAATTAGAGGTCAGTTTTGTTGCATTGATAATAATCACATAGCAAGGAACATACCTTTTGTCTAATTGTCCCACACCCATCCTTGTCACAACAGGTACCAAAATTTGTGATTTTGTCAAATGTCTACCGACTCCACAAGTTCATTTGGCTCACAATTCCTTTCATAACAAAGTCCTATTTGACGAGCTCAATGGCTCCCTGAATGTAACCAGTATATATAGTCTTGTTGATAAGGTAAGTTAATTGCTACTGCATAATGCTTTTTATAAGTCAACAGAAATAGTCGACCCGGCTTTTTTTTTTTATTATCTTAAATAAAAAATATATATAGTGCAATGTTATGTTATGTACTTTCTATACAAGCCGTTGGTTTTTGTAGCATACTTTTTTCTATCCAAAAACCTTTAGAAAGAACTCAAACTGAGCAGTGTAATTAACTATATTTTGTGTTTTTGCAGGATGAACTCACCCAGTCCAAGTTCCAGAAGCACGAACTTTTTTCTGGTGTCCAATTAACTTGTAACTCTTTATGGTGAAGAGGAAAGAAATAATGTCAGGGAGATATTTATACCAAAGGAAAATCAAAGAAGGAAAGTAATCATTTTGTCATTTTCTTTCTGTTTCTTTCTATGAGAAGAAAAAAGAATTAGAGATGTGATGGTTACCTGTTACAAGAGAAAAAAAGAAAAGTTGAAGTTGTGATTGATATGAAGCTTTTTCTGTTGCTGCTAATGAATTTTACTGATAAATAGAAAAGTTAACATGGTTGATTGTTTCCATTTTCCATTTTTCTCTAAAAACAAAAGGCACACATGCATTACTATAAAGTTAACTAAAAAATTGTATTTGAATTGGACTCTAATTATTATCTTTAAAGTAAATGATGATGATATATTGGTCCATTGATTGTAAGCACTTATTATATCATCTTTAATTTGTTTTTAGCATCTCAACTTTAATAAATTGACACTAAGTCTAGATATGACCCTGTTGTCAAACAATTTATGAATAGAACTTTTCGTTATCATAAACATAGTAAAAGACATGACTAATGGGAGTTTACATGATTGTAAAGTCTATTGAGAATGATGATATATATATATATATATATATAAATATATATATATATATATCCGATACATAATAACTTTACTTTATAACGGGAGTTTCTTTCACTCCATTGGTTTGTGTTAAGAGTAAAACCGTCATCTTTCTTCTCCATCTTCTTTTACTCTCTCTTTATCTCTCTCTAGGCATGTTGGACAAGTTGGGCCATCTGTATCTTTTAAATATTACTCAAACCACTAGTAAAGGAAAATGATTGCTTTTGTGATCAATGAAATTAACATTATATAGACTATCCTCAAAACGATTTTTTTTCCCCAAAATAAATAACTAACAGATGCGGAAGAGTTTCAAAAATTTCATAGTTATAACTCTATAAAAAATAGTGAACTTTATCAAAATTTTAGATTGATAATAGTCAGGGGCGGCTTGATGTATTTGGGGGCCTAAGGCGAAAATTGATCATTTTGTTTTAAATGCAAAATTACTACTAATTAACATGAACTGCGTAGAATTTTTTTTTTTTTTTTTTTTTTTAGAAATTTTATAGACAGAAAAAATTTGACAAAATTTTTCATACTTGTTGATGTGGTAGATTGATAGTGGCAAGTAAAACAGTGGTGTTAGTGGTAGATTTAGATGAAAACTAGTAAAAGTTTGCTAACTAAACTCTTATTATTATTCTTATTTTTTTTAGAAGTGCAACATTCACAATATTTTTTACAACAAATCCTAGATTTTAAGTTGCTTTTTGTTTTCTATTTGAAAATATCACTATAATTATTTTTTTGCCATCAACAATAGGCTGTAACAACCTGCTATTTAGCATTAGTTGTAAAAGTGTTGTGAAAAATATTGTGGACGTTGCATTTTTCTCTATTTTTTATTTGTTTTTCATTTGGTAAAAAAAAATATTTTATTTATTGATTATAAATAACCCTATTGATTAAAATTTGGGGGCCTTTTTTTTACTTGGGGCCTTAGGCGAATGCATTTTTTGCTCCACCATTCAGCCGGCCCTGATAATAGTTACAAATTAATGTGAATAAAACATGAGTTATATAGAATTGCGTGATGCACTAATGTTAGGGATATAAAGTTTGAATTAACATTAAGCGTGAGAGGGAGGGAGTATGTGAGAGGGAGGGGGTATACTCCTGGAGTACTCAATAACAGCACGCCAAGGAATGTGTGGGGAGAGTGTGTTGGTAGAGAGAGAGAATCAAACTTGGTGAGTAAGGATGGTGTGTTGGCAGAGAGAGACAAAACTTGGGAGAGCAAGTTTGCATGAAAATATTTCTTGAACATACTAGAACTTTGGGCACTTGGCCACATCATAGGCTGCCATATGGCATGATCTTGGCCCTCCATATGACAAGAACCATAATGTATATTCATGTAACAATTAATTGAAGATTAGCACAACATGAAAAGGGACCTAATTAATTTGGACACGCACAATAAAATGGAAGACTAGATGAATTTTCAAGGAATGACACGTGTTATATGAAAAATCAAGTAATCTCTAGCATGTATCCAAATCAAATCAAGGCAAAAAAACACATTTTTCATGAAAGATTCCAAGAGATAATTGTCACAATAACTCGCTCAATTCAGGCATAATTTTTGTTCAATAACAGTCAATTTTGAGGAGAATTTTATGATCTTTAAGGATACTTCAGGGACAACTATCTTTGAAGGATGCCAGTGCTACAGTTGTGGGTCTAGAACATCATTTTTGGCAAGTCAGGAAGCACTGGTGGAGGCTTTAGTGAAGGCTAAAGAACTTGGTTTTCAGAATATCATAGGTCTAACTGATAGCAGGAACATGGAACAGGTCTGGTATAACAGAAGGAAACCTCAATGACAAGAGCAAACAATGCTAGCTGATCTACACTACCTACAACAACATGGTTTAGGCCTCACAATTAAAACTGTTCCATGTCTGACATAATAGATAAAGCCTTAGTAGCTTCGAATATGCCTGTACACCAAAGCTGGGTCAATCCAGCAATTTTGTAACGCTTCTGGTAATGTTCTCGAACTCTCTTTTATCTTGGTATTGAAAAAAAAGTTATAACAATATGATTATCTACCGTAATTATAGAAATAGCAAACACGTATCCGTTTTTTTAATATAAATTTAGACAGTGATAGCAGTTTAAATGGAGACAAGAAACAAGTACCCAGTGTGTTTAAATCAAAGATATATATATACACGTTAACATATATACTCACATGTATGTATTCTTCTTTTTTACATGAGCTAGACTCCTGGTATTGGCATCTTTAACGCACTACAACTAGTCCACAAAAAATAATCTGATGAGATGTGACACGATACAAATTTTCAAGCAAATCAAGATTAATGTAGCCATAGGCCCATAGCTGGCAGCCTTGTAGGTCTATTTCCCTCACTTTTGCATTAGCAAAGGTATTTCCATCAAAATGAATGTAAATGTTATGAACTGGGATTTGAAAAGAGGGGATAAAAAAAAAAAAAAAAAAGGAAAGAGAGAGAAGGGGCTACCACCTTTAATGAAGGAACCCATGTGCGTAAGAAAGGTTTTGTATGCAGTTTTATGATATATCTGAAATAAATTGATTATTTGTTGTATCAATATGGGCTCCTTAGTGGGTTCCAGCTAGCTCAACTGGTAAAGTTTCTGATAGTTGAATAAGAGATCTAAGATTCAATTCCCGCCTACACTAAAAAACTGATTGGTGTCTTGGTCTGATGATAAAGAATTACTATCAGGAATGGACGTCATAGGTTGAAACTCTCTCTAAAATATATATATATATATATATATATATATATATATGGGCTCCTTACATAACTGTGTAGTTTTGCAGTTACACTATTTTACTCTAGAAAATAAATGTAGCTAATAATTGCTAAAAAGAAAATAAGATTTTATTTTTTATTTTTTATTTTTTATTTTTTTTTATATAAGATAGAAATTCTACCCTAACCTAATCTAAATGTATATGTGTGTGAAGCTTCCTCATGAAGACTTAAACCCCGGCTCTTGCCTCCCACACTCCATAAACACTTATACTTGTGGAGTGATCACCACACCGAAGGTGCGCGGTGAAAAGAAAATAAGACTTGACACCTTCTTAAAAAGAGTTTTAAATGGCTTTGTGTAAGAGGATGACTGTAGATTCAGAGGGAAGTTTACCTTTGTCATTCAATGATCAATTATCATTCGAGTCCAGACATAATTCTCCTAGTGAAATGAGTATTTCTTTCACAGTGCAAAATGGCCTTATGCTTCAGTTCCTAATGGTATGAAACAAACACCAAGTACTAATGATATGAACCATCTGGAGACTTTCATTCATCATTCTGTAGATGTTGCGCTTTTGCCCTCGTTCAAGTTTCAAGGGCACATTAATTACTTTTCTAGAAAGAAAGAAGGAACTGCAGAGCTTAGGTTGCAATGACAAGCCCAGAAAAGGAACTGCATGTCTGTATGTAAGCTGGTCGCCTAAAAACAGTGTACATATCAAGACAGGATGCGCCAAAAATGATATATTTCTGAGAATTGCTAACTACTCACATCCCAATCTTTTTAATTCAAGAACGAGACTAATAATATTAGTTTCCACGTATTATACATAATGAAACTCAATAGCTACAAGCATCACAGTTCAAGCATCAAAACCAGAATAGATGCCATTCTCCCTCAACAACCTCTTCTCTTCTTCCACATAATTCTTTCCCCTACTAGCTTGACCAAGCTCTCTTTTCCTCTTTTCCTTTTGAGAGAAAGAAAGGTTCTTCCTGTCTTTCCGAGTTTCCACACTCACCAGCTGCTCTCCAGAGGATAATGCAGCTCTTGTTTTCTGTCGTTCTTCATAAGACTCTTCAGTCTCCTTGGTTTCACGACTTTCCTTACCGGTAGACCATGACCAGTCCTGCTTGTCATCTTCTTTTGGTGGAGGCACGCTCAAGATTGATGGTCCACCTTTATAACCACGTCGCTTCAATTCTTCAAAGTCCAAAACTCCAGTTTTTTGCTTTCTAGATTTAGCTGTATGCGTGCAGAGACAAAAATGTTACACCTTTATTTTAAACAACTTGAAAAGAGGAATTTTCTGGAGCATTTCTGCAAGCAAAGCTAAACAAGACTCTGTTGATCCAGCATTATGGTAGTTAAGTACAAGTAAATGACGTGTGAACATTCATCTTGATATTAATACAGAGATTCTATTCTTTACATGTTGTTCCATTTTAAAATTGTAAACAATATCTACATTCAGAAAAAGTTATTTCCTACAAGCTTTTCTAATATATTACTGTTCTGCCCCTAGCTTAAACTCATAAGAAGGTAAATGATCAATTTTTATTATTATTTTATATATAATTATATACTTGATGAGATGGAGACCATTGCCAAACAGTTACTTACAAAATTATCAGCGCAGGTAAAAAAAGCTATAGGAAATATCATGGGACAAGAAATAAAACATTTTTTCAGGTTTTCTTATGCAGCCAATTTTTATATTAGTATTACTATCTGTTATCTTGGTAACCAACCCTGCAATATCATAGACTTCCTTCTCCTTCCTTTTATGTGACCTATTTATTCAAATTCAGCAAAATGATTCAGCTTCTTCTGTGTTGTAAATTTCTTGTGGACATTATTTTGTTCCACTATTTGATTAAGAAAACCACTTCACTAGTTTCTAAAAGAACGTAACGAGTAGATAGAATCTATAAACCCCTAACATTAAGGTTCACCATGAGCCCCAATCCATTGTCATTTGCTTGAGTAAAGAAGACAAATCAAAATATGAAGCAATAACTTTGTTTGAGAGATATCTAGACACACAAATTCAATTCTAGCTAAACATGGATAGAGAACTAATCCAGCAATACCTTTCGAATTTTTTTCTTTGGAATGTTTTGATGGATCCTTTGCCTTTTTCTTGTCAACCCCATCTTCAGCTCCGGAGTCTGAATGTGAAGACAATGATTCATCATCCGATGAATCATCCTCCTCATCACTCCATGGGATAGTCCTCTTCATGGTATAAATTTGACCCTGAAAGCAGAACACAATTAACTACACATTAACACCCAGAGTCCATTTGGTTTGGGTTAGCTATTTGAAAGTGTGCATTTTTTAGGAAGAAAAGAAAACAAAATGTGGATTTTGAAAACATGTTTATTAAATAAGTAACACGCATTTTATAAAATTTGTGGAAAGTAGTATTGGTGTGAAAAGTTGTGGTGCCAAAATGCAGTTTTTATTTATAAAAAAAAGAAAAAAAAAAAGAAAGAAAAAGAAAACCCAATTCGAAAACAAGCTTTTTGCTTGGTTTAAATTTCAAAAACACAATTTTCTAAAAATTGCATAGCCAAATGCCAACCTAATCCAACAAAAAAGAAAACCCAAAATAAACAAACCAACCCTTATTAATATCTTGAGTGAGAATATCTCATAGTTCAATTTCATAGCATTTAATTAAATCAAGTGCATAACACAAAAACACTATCCAACTAATCAAATAAAGAGACCCTTTTTTTTCCCCATTTTCTGAATCAAAGTAACTCAAAGTTAGATTTAAAAAAAAAAAAAAAAAAGAAAAAAGAAAAAAGAGTTGCAGAGCATTCAAATCAACTACATAACAGTAACACACAAAACCCAAATTCGAAGTGAAACGAAATTAACATTATGGAAGCTCCAAAGGGTGCCCTAGAAGCTTCGAATCCAAGAAAAATAGATAAAAATATACGAAAACCTCTATTCAGATGAATTAAATTACAGACACAATAGGTAAATCTCTATATCTCTCAAATCTTATTTTGTCTCATTTAGTTGAATCTAAAAATGAAGGACCTAAATTCACCAGATTAAAACAAATTAATCATATATGTACGTTACGGTTTCAGAACAACGAGTCCATACCTGCCGTGTCAGCGAGCAAGAGATTGACGGTGATAAGAATAAGAGAGAGAGAGACCGAGAGTGAGAATGAGAGAGGCGAGCCGAGTTGGTTTTTGTTTCTTTGTAACTGTAGCAAAAGATATTTAGAAAGACTAGCCTCTTTTATTTTTATTTTTTTTTAAATGTTAATAATTTGATTTTATTATAATCTGAGATTACTATATTTTTTAATCACCAAAAAATTTTGGGATGTGATAAAAAAATTATTTTACCCGCAAATACATAATACTCATCACATCTTTAAGCTTTTTTTTTTTTTTTATTGAAAAATATAATAATCTCAAATTATAATGAATGCAAATTATTAAAATTTACCCAAAAAAATATAGGGGTAATTACACTAAACCCACTTGTGGTTTGGGCAAAAATCGTTTTACCTACCCGTGGTTTGAAAAGTATCACTTAACCCACCTGTGGTGTGTTCATTTTGTTTTCCGTAACCCACCTCTGTTAAAATCAGGGGTAAATAAGTATTTTTGCTCAAATTTTATGTCTCTCTCTTCCCAAAACAAAAAATAGCACAAAAATGCAAGAGAAACAAGATCAAAAAGTGGTATTGGTCTCTCTCTCAATTCACATAAATCTTGAACATGAAGAACATACCCAGTTTTCTTAGCAACCAAATAGAAGCAGAAAATAAATTTTACGCCAAAAAAAAAAACAAAAATTCTTATATTAACTTTAGCATAATAGAGGCAAGCTTCTAAATTCAGGTAACATAAATCATTAAACCCAGAATTTTTTTTTTTTTTTTTTTTTTTTTTCACATTCCCAAGTTCTCTCAAATTTTCTCAGCAACCATATAACTATAAAAGAAATCAAACTCTTCAATCTTAGTCTTAAACACCCATTTGGCTCAACTTTCAGTAAGTCTCTCATCTTTACAAAAACCTCAACAACATAAATCACAAAACCCAGAATTTCTTTCTCCTTCCCAATCCAAAACAAATCAAAAGTTTCAATCGTAACATAGCAATATAAAGCTCAAACAACACAAACTACAATACCCAATATTTTTTTCCCCTTTTATTTTCTTGGAAACCAAACAAAGAGAGAAAATTGAATAATGGGTATGTATTAAACCTCAAAAAAAAAAAAAAAAAAAAAGCTTACCAACATACAAGGACGATTTGGAGAAGAATTTAGAGAAGCCAGGTGTTTGATATGGCTATGGTGAGATTGAGATTATGAACCCATAACCAAATTCTCTAAAACCCAAAACCTCTATCTTTCTTTTCTCTCTATTGTGAACCCATAACCAAATCCACCAATAACCACTGGCCACCGTGATTTCTGCAAAAAAAATAAAGCAAACCCAAATGCAAAAACCAACAAAACCCACAAATGGTGACACAAAACCACCAAATGGAGAGCCACAACCCATTAATGGCGAGAAAATTTGCAACCAACTACCGAGAGCCAAAACCACCGTGACGAGATGAAACCACCGGGCCGGGACAGGCCGAAAAAGAGATATAAAAACACGTGTTTTCTCCTCCTAGCTTCGATGTTGCGAAACTTGTGTTTTCTCCCCCTCCAGACACTCCAAACCACGAAGAACACGTTGATCTCACCACAGGTCTCTCTCTCGAAAAGTTTCTGAGTTTTGGGTATTTTGATTCGCGTTATATTGTGTTTTGGGGTTAAGAAGTGTTTTTGTAACGGCTGGGCTTGAGGTGGGTTATGGAGATTGACGAAAACATACCACAAGTGGCTTAAGTGATACTTTTCAAACTACAGGTAGGCAAAGTGATTTTCGCCCAAACCATAGGTGGGTTATGTGTAATTACCCCAAAAATATAAGAGCCTCACGCGCATCCTCATAGGCTAGTTTTAAATATATTGTAAGCAAGTACATTGAACTTTAGAGCATTTGCAGCAGTGTAGCTATAATGTTATATTGCAATATTTTAGCTACACTAACACTAAAATGATGCTCCAGCAGTGGAGCTAAATCTATTTTTTTTAGCTCCATTGCTACAGTGCACATCTAAAGATAAATGTGCACTGTTCATGAGAGCTAAAAAAAAAAACTATTATTTTATTCCACCGGCTTGATTAAAATAATCCACTGCACATTTCTTTTTCATTATTTTCTCTCTCGTTCACTCTGAAGCTCATCTCTCTCGTTCACTCTCATCTTATCTGACTTTGAAGCTCATCTCTCTCGGACTGACGCCATCCCAGCAGCCTATCTCTCTCAACTCCGGTCTCTCAACTCCCACCGAAGCTCGGCGGCATGGACTCAAGATCGGTGACAACACCGTGGTGGTTTGGAGCGGCGGCGATGGTGGATTCTCTCTCTTTCTCTCATTCCGATCCTCTCTTTCTCCCACTCCGATTCTCTCTCTCAGATTGGATCTGGGATTTGGTTTTTCTTTGAATTTTTGTTGTGGGTATTGATGTAAGATTCATGGTGGTGGTGGTGGGGGATTGCTATGTTGTTGGTGGGGATGGGTTCACTGTGGGTTTAGGGAGGTTGCTACAGATGTGGGTGGCGATTTGGTGGCAATGGGTCTGTGGGTGTTCTGATTCTCTCTCTCAAATTGGGTGTAAGTTTTGGTTCTATTTTGAATTTTTGTTGTGGGTATCAGTGCATTTGCAGGTTCATGGTGGTGGTAGTGGAGGGTTGCTGTGGTGATGATGGGGATGGGTTCACTGTGGGTTTACGGAGGTGGCTACGGATTTGGGTCAGATTTGTGTTGTGTTGCAGTGGGTCTATGGGCTTGTGGGTGTTGCAGTGGGTCTATGGGTGGTTGGTGGTGGCAATTTGTTTTTGGAGTAATTTTGGTGGTGGATTTGGTCTTTGTAGATATATTATTTTATTGTAGTAGATATATTATTTTATTGTGATGTTTATATTATTTTATTGTGTTAAAAGCTAAAATAGATCCACTGCTGCAGCATGTATGTAGGTAAAATAGATAAAGTAACTTTTAGTAGAGCTAAAAAGCTAAATTTTTAGCTCCACTGCTGTGGATGCTCTATGGGTCATTCTACTGTACCCCCAATTTTTTTAGGGGGTACAGTACCCACACAAATCATGACCATAAATTTGGTGGAGTTTTAATCGTGATGGTTAATTTTATTTTAATGGGTTACAGGATACTGGTAGAATAAGTCAGATATATAAACCTAAAATAAAATTAAGTTTGTTCCTTGCACGCCATTCTCTCTTGCCTTCTCTGAGTTTCTTCCCGATTGTTTCTCCAGTTCTTCTCAAAAAACCAGATGCTGCTTCTTGCATTCTCTGTCATTCTCCTTTAGCACCTCTTTGACTTACAATCCAGTGAAGGTTTCTTGAGATGATCACAATCTCTTTGATATTGTTTAAGGTAAGGATCAAACAATGAAACCTAGTTTCATTGCCATTGTTTTGTATCCCTTTTTCTTTGTTGGTTTTTCAAGGCTACCCATTTGAAAAGGTAGATATATGCAATTATTTCAAAGGATTAATGTCAAATTTTTTTTATGGGTATTGGGTATAGGGACGAGAAGGGGGAGGGGGGGGGGGGAATCTTTAATCTTCTCCATGATTTGTTATATAAGTTGATTAATAGTATCAATATTCATTTGTTATGTTTATTTATTTATTTATTATTATTATTATTATTGTAAACTTTCGCATATAAGGGTATGTGGGTTTCTAGTGTTTGTGTCTGTTTGTTCTTTTGAAGTAGCATGTGTATGTGGGTTTGTGTTGTTTCATTGCTTTGCTAGATTAGACCATTTAGTGAATATGCAAAGTAAGCATTTATTAGTTAAACTCACGAGCAAGACAGAGCTTTATGGGTTGGTTCTTATAAATTTGATTGTGCAGGTATTTGAAATGAAATTAGGAGCAGAGGATGTAATATGGAATGGTGGCATTTACCGTGGTTTAACCTGGCCATTTCCAAACATTCATTTGTTGGTTGGATAGTTATTCTTAGTAAGCTTTCAACCAAAGCTAGAATCTTGCAACGGGGTCTTCCAAGTTCCAGTGCATGGTTTGCGTGTTTTCTGCAGCTCTAGCATTGAGTTCAGGGACCATTTATTTTTTGGTTCTTCTTTTATGAAGAGGGTCTGGGAAATTACAATTAACTCGTTTCTAGTATCTTTTTCTACGACTGATTGGCAGGATAGTATGAGTTAGGGGGAAATAATCTTAAAGGAAAAGGCTTAAGAACAACCCTTTGCAAACTAGCTTTGTGGGCTATAGTTTATCATGTATGGAAGCAAAGAAATTCTACTATATTTTCTGGGAAGGTATACACTAAAGATCAACTTATTTTCATTATAAAGAAGGATGTTCAAGGGAGACTAGAGAGCAAACTATGCAGTTGTGACTCAATGCTTAATCATATCCTTTGCTATTAATAGGGACTCAAATCTGAAATGCATACTACATTATCAAACTAGTGACTGATCTATCCTATGATGGAGAATTATTGAAAGCTTGATATTGCTGGATATCTTGTGGTGCTCTATTATTGTCAAAGCTTGGTGGATCTGTTGTTTCATTGCTCAATTGTGACATGTTGCTGCTGTGTTAAAAAGTTGTAATAGCTTGATGATGTTAATGTATAAATTTTGTTGTAGACTGTGTTTTAGGAGTGGCCAATTTTAGCTTGATTTGTTAAGATCATGGCACACTGTTAAGGGGTGTAAGCTGTCACAACCTGCTGTTTTGTTATAGTGGGTCTGTTATAAACTGTTTTTTACAGAGGCCAGTCTTAGTTTTGCTATGGCTTGGTTGTTTTGCCTTGTATTTTGGTTGATTTCTTAGTCAATAAAAACCTCATTGATTCATCAATAAAACTGAAAAAGGAGGTGGTGATGCAAGACAAGGACAGGAGAAATTGAATGTTAAAGAGAAGAAAAAAAAAATCACAGAAAGGCCAAGGAATTAGAGGTCATATATACTGGTATGTTTCAAATGATGGTATGTGAAAATGAGGAAAATATAAGCTTCCTAATTGAATTAAATGATGAAATTCTTCAAAGAAGCAGTGACGAAGAAAGTGGACTTGGATTTTTGTTCGATGTTCCTGTTGTAGGGTACTTTGTAATTTTTTTTTCAAACAAAAAGAAAAAAAAGAATTGAAATTTGTGTTATATAAGGCTTATAAATTTTGTTTGATGTTTTGAATCTCAAAACAGGACAGGAGTAACTTGATGATGACACATATTTTGAGTGCTAGTTTGATCTTTTAAATTTGATGTAAAAGACACATATTTTGGATATTTTATCGTCTCTATTGATATATAACTTTTTTGCAGTTAAGAACTCAGAAACAATTTTTTAGTTTGAAATTTTAAATGTTGTGAAAAAACTCATGCATTAGAGTTCTCTCTTTCTATTGATATAAAACATTTTAGTTGTCAATAGTTGGCATGACATTTTTTTTAGTTGGCTATGTTGACAAATTTTTAGTCATCATCTTGTCAATTGGATTATCAATGACCTTTTCATTACCTTGTGTATTTATTACAAAATGTTACTAAAATTAAAATTTAGAAGGTTTAAGAAAATAATAATTGGAAAAAATATTTTATTGATCTTAAATCCAAATCTAAATTCAAATTTAGACATCCAAACAATGGAATTTCAAATTCTTCATTGTATAAAAAGACCCAAACAAGGAATTTAAAAATAAATGGATTTCAAATCAAGGTTTGTAAATCCATTAATTTTAAAATCAATAGGTTTCAAATAAAGCAAATAGAGTGGTTGTATAAAATTTTTATTGTCATTTTGGTCTTGCAAATAGAGGTTTCAAGGGTTATTTTGGTCATTTTTATATTTCAAGGGTCCTTCGGTTATTTTTTAAGTTTCAGGGGTATTGTGGTAATTTTTTTAGGTTTTGGGGGCATAACGGTCATTTTTTAGGTTCTAAGCATATTTCAATAATTTTTTAGGTTACAGGGTCATTTCGGTCATTTTTTAGGTTTCAGGGGTATTTCGATTTCTGGGGCATTACGGTCACTTTTTAGATTTTAAGGGTATTTTAGTCTTTATTTTAGATTTTAGGTTATTTATGTCATTTTTAGGTTTTAGGGTCATTTGGTCATTTTTTAGGTTCTATGGGTATTTTGATCATTTTTTAGGTTTTAGGGTCATTTTAGTTTTTTTTTTTGGTTATAAGGTTATTTCGTGTTTTTTTTTTGTTTTTTTAGTTTTGGGGGTATTTCGATCATTTTTTAGGTTCTAAGGATATTTCAGTAATTTTTTAGGCTCTAAGGGTATTCCGGTAATTGTTGAGGATTTCGGGGGTATTTTTGTCATTTTCAAGTTTTATGAGGTATTTTGGTCATTTTAATGGTTTTAAGGGTATTTCAATTTTTTTTAAGGTTTTAATGTCATTTTAGTCATTTTAAAGGTTTTATGGGTATTTCGATCATTTTTTAGGTTTAAGGTACATTACGGTCATTTTTTAGATTCTAAGGGCATTACAGTCATTTTTTAAGTTACAAGGTCATTTCAATTAGTTTTTAGGTTTCATGGGTCATTTGGGTAAATTTTTAAGGTTTTAAGGGTATTTTGATCATTTTTTTTTTTGGTTTAGAGGGTATATAAGTCATTTTTAGGTTATAAGGTCATTTCGGTCATTTTTTAGATTTTAAAGATATCCTAGTAATTTTTGTGAGTTTGAAGGTTATATTGGTAATTTTTAAGTGTTAGGATGTTTTTTTGGTAATTTTAGTATATTTAAGGGTATTTTGGAAATTTTAGAGGTTTTAGGAGTATTTTTGTTATATATATTCGTCAATTATTTGGTAATTCGGTGGGGTTGAGTTGGGTTGGCTACGCCCATACGTGATATTGATACTGATTAGTGTGATGATGGAACAGTCAAATGTGAGTAAAAAATAAGAGAACAATCGAATGTGACAAAAGTACGGTTACATGTGATTTTGGTACTGCTCAATATGACGATGAAATTGTTAAATGTGAGGAAAAAAAAATAAAGGTACAACTAAATGTGGCAAAAGTACAGTCATATATAATGTTTGTATTGCCTAATGTGACATTAGAACCATCAAATGTGAGAAAAAGAAAGGGAACCATCGAATGTGACAAGAGTATGGTCACATATGATATTGGTATTACGCAATGTGAGAATAAAACTGTCAAATGTGAAAAAAATACGATTATATGTGATGTTGGTACTGCCTAATGTAACAATGAAACTATCAAATATGAGAAAAAAAATAAAGGAATCACCAAATGTGACAAAATTACAGTCATATGTGATGTTGATACTGCACAATGTGAGGATGGAATTGTCAAATGTGACAAAAAAATAAAGGAACCACTAAATATGACAAAAGTACTGTCAAATGTGATGTTGGTACTGTCGAATGTGACAATGGAACCATCAAATGTGAGAAAAAAAAAAAGGAACCACCAAATGTGACAAAAGAACAATTACATGTGATTTGGAACTGCACAATATGAGGATGAAACCGTCAAATGTGAGAAAAAAAAAAAGAAAAAAAGAAAAAAGGAACCACTGAATGTGACAAAAGTACAGTCACATGTGATGTTGGTACTGCACATTGTGAGGATGGAACCGTCAAATATGAGAAGAAAAAAAAAAGAAACCACCAAATGTGACAAAGTACTGTCACTTGTGAGGTTGGAATTGCATAATGTGAGGATGGAACTGTCAAATGTGAGAAGAAATAAGGGAACCATCAAATGTAACAAAAGAACTGTCATATATGATGTTGGAACTGTACAATGTGAGGATGAAACTATTAAATGTGATGTTTTGGTAACCTAATATAACAGGTTGCCAACTAGTGGGTATCGTACCTCAAAAAACAGAAGGGGTACCTTAGAATTACCCTGAACTTTAACATCATATGTGATGGAGACAAAATTTTCCTATCAATTAAAAAAAGCCTAGCTAAAAGAAATGGTGAGAATATCCTTGGAAGGAATTTGATAGAGAAACATGGTTGTTGTCATTTGCAGGTCGCTGATCTTTATACTCCTTCATCCAAAGACATTGATCAAATGAAGCTAAGATAAAATTGTAAATATTCCAGAAAATTAAACATCAAATTTTAACTCTAATTTTGATTAGATAATTACAGTTATATAAAATATGGACCAATGGTACACAATTTTTTTTTTGCTAAGTAATGGAACACGATTCAGTGGTGAGACCTGCACCTCAAACCACTCGGTAGGACTCACTGACGGGCGTTTCAAAATTTCTTAAAGTGTCCATGTTGCTGTTGCTACCCAAATTGCCGCATCACCATACATCCACGACCAAAAATTATTTTGTATCGCATGAGTAGAGTGAAAATTGAGGTCAGAATGGGCAAGTCTGAGGAGAGTGAGCCTGCATGAGTAGGTGATGCCATCACCGTGATGGTGGTGGACGCAGCGGGCAATCTGTTTGAGTGTTGAGTAAATACCTTCTAAAGCTTGTTTTGAGTGGCTGTCACCTGTTACCAAAATGCAAAAATGGTGGTTGTTCTTGGTATATATAAAATTATTAAAAAAAAAGGACTTGAGGATAGGGATGAGGAGAGATTGGATAGTTGTAAGGCCTGTTTTTGAGGGTGAGGGAGGAGAACGTACGTGAACCTAAACAATTAACTGGGAGCAGCTTCTTTTTTTTTTTTTTTTTTTTTTTTTTTTTTTTTTCATAAAAAAATTTAAAAATAACGTGAGATTAGAGTAAGAAACTGCAAATTAAAATAAAAAAAAATAAAAATAAAAAGAGAAACGGTCAATTTTTTTTTTTTAAATGTGAAAACAGTTAAGACTTGATAAAGGTAAATTTTTTTTTTTTTAAATCGTGAGTTTAGTGATGGAAGGAATATGGTTATATGGGTAATTTGAGCATTTCAAATACATGAGAGTGGTCTTATTTTGTAGGCAATGTTTTTGCAAGAGTTAAATGACAGTTTTACCAAATTATCTTTTAGTTTTGTTTCTACTTAAACCTAGGAATGTGTGGGTATTTTGAAACAAAAAAAATCCGGTCCAAACAAAGAAAATCCCTTAAATAGTAGTATAGGAAAGAAAATATTTTTACCTTTGTTACATATCAATATAAAAATTTTTTAGGCAAAAACACCATTTTGATCCCTACATTTTGGGGTCACAGTCAATTTGATCCCTACATTTTGATAGCAGTCAATTTGGTCCCTGTTATTTTTAACTTGCAATCAATTTAATCTCTACCGTTAACTCACTAATGGAAAACGTTTACTTGGCAAACGGTGTGCATTGTTGACACACTACACATCTACATGGTAATTGAAATAATAATAAAAAATATATTTATCATTTAAAAATGCCACGTGAACTTCTAAATGGGAAAAAAAAAAAATTCTCAAATTTATGTATAAATTTTTTTTTTAATCTTGAATTCTTTCTTAGCCTTTGTTTGGTTGCCAAGAAAATGGAGGAAAACAATTTATGATAGCACCATTGAAGCTTGGTCACATACACATCTACATATTCAACACACGATTGGTAAGACCCACAAGTTCCAAAATGAAAATTCCACAGCCCCAAATAAACCTCAATGAAAACCCACCAGCCACCAATACATTTTGCAGATCCAAAACTAACCAAGGAACCCATTTGTTGAGAGGAACTTGGTCAAGTACGAACCATCTTGGCTAGTAATTCCAGTGATTAGTGCTAAAAAACCTCAATCTAAACCAAATGGAAGCAACAAAGTTGAACCAGCCCTACAGACGTTTTCACCGATTTTTATTTTATTTTATTTTATTTTATTTTTTCTATAAATTTAATAAATGATTTTTTTTTTCATTTAAATGCTTTTATTTATTTATTTAAATGCTTCTTAAAAAATGCCGATGTGGCATTTTAAAATTGATAAATAAATTTATTATTATTATTTCAGTTGCCATGTAAATGTGTAGTGTGCTAACAGTGCACACCGTTTGTCAAGTAAGCGTTTTCCTTTAGTGAGTTAACGGTAGGGGCTAAATTGATTGCAAGTTGAAAATAATAGGGACCAAATTGATTGCTACCAAAATGTAGGGACCAAATTGACTGTGACTGCAGAATGTAGAGACCAAAATGGTGTTTTCGCCAATTTTTTAAAATGGTTAATTTTTTTTTAAGAGAAGTGTCACGTCAATAATATTTTTACAACAAATCATATGTGGTAAGTTGTTATTCATTCTAATTTGAATTTATAATTTAAATTATTTTTTTGTCCACCCATAACAACCAATAACAACTCACCACTTAAGATTTGTTGTGAAAATATTATGGACATATCATTTCTCATTTTGTTTTTATGATAAAATTCAAAATGGTTTATTGATAAATGTTCTAAGGAATCAAGTCTTAAAAAACTCTGGTACTTTGGTTATGTAATATATTATAAGCCTGTCCACAACATTTTCACATCTTATGTGGCTAGTTGTTACAGGTTGTTATTGGTGAGGTAAAAAAGTAATTTTAGTGATAGATTAAAATTAAAACCAATAACAACTAACCACCTATGATTTGTTGTGAAAATGTTGTGGACGTAATACTTCTCTTAAAAAACTACTACTCTCGTATTTGCATATTCTAATAAGTATTACTGTTTTTTTTTAAAAAAAAGTCTTAAAAATTTATCAAAAAAAAAAAGTCTAAAAAAAATAATCAGCACTCAACTTTACTGATATATATATATACACATTTTTTAAAGCTTTTTCTACGATTTCATAATAAATCCCAGAGTAGCAAAGTTGTTATTGACTAATAATTTAAAATTTTGTGGTAAATAAGTAATTTTAGTGGTGGGTCTAAATTAGAATTGTGAAATTATTTTAAAAATATTAAGAAATAATCATTTCTCTTAAAAATTAAGGGTCCGTTTGGATAAGCGGTTTAAAAAAGTGCGTTTTCAAAAATAGCATTTTTAAAATAAACGTCTTGAAAACAATTTTGAAAATCACAACAAAACGTTTGGCAAACTTTGTGAATAGTATTAATCTAAAATTGTTGTCTCGGTGCAAATTACCAAAAAGGGCTTAGCGTTTGGTTTGTCTACTATTTAGTTTGTCTACTAAATCATCATCCAAATTTCAATATATAAAAAAATATAATTAAATACAACCAATTACATGATGTATTGTTGTATATTTTTGTTAGATATAATAATAGTTTGTTATGTTCATTTAACAAATAAAGATAAAAAAGAAAAGTCATAAAAGAGTTTATGACCCATACCATTACCTTACCACCTAGGAACTCTAAATTTTGAGACTTCAAGTTTCAACCATACACGTGGTGGAGGTAGGATGGGTAATTGATAAATGTTGCTTGGTAAAATCAAAAAGTCACTCTCTGTGCTTCATAAAAATGACGGAAGAACTGAAGAAATAAAGAAAGAAGAATTGGAAGAAAAAAGGTAGAAGAGTTAGGATGCTGGAGATTTAAAGGAGATGAGCTAGGAAAAGTAGGAAGACTGCTTATTTAGCAAGTGCCTACCCAGATGCATCTGCCAGCGAAAGCTAGTGCTGTCTGCAACTATATGGTGGTGCAGATTAGGTAAGTTGCTAAAATTACATTAAGCTTGAAGTTTTTTTTGGGAGGGCAAGCTTGAAGGTGGCTTCGCCACTGGACAGAGAGCAAGCTTGAAGGTGACCAGTGAGGTTATTTGCTAGCTGGTGTTTTTGTCATTTTGCAAAAACTTGAGGGTGTTTTAGGTATTCAAACTTTAAAATGTATAGTGTGATTTGCGCAGAGCCGGCTGAATGTTAGAGCAAAAAATGCGGTCGCCTAATGCTCCAAGTAAAAAAAAAGGCCCCCAAATTTTAACCAATAGGATTATTTATAATCAATAAATAAAATAATATTTTTTTACCAGATGAAAAACAAATAAAAAAGAGAGAAAAATGCAACTTCTACAATATTTTTCACAATACTTTTACAACTAATGTTAAGTAGTAGGTTGTTATTGATGGCAAAAAAATAATTATAGTGATATTTTCAAATAGAAAACAAAAAACAACTTAAAACCTAGGATTTGTTGTAAAAAATATTGTGAATGTTGCACTTCTAAAAAAAAAAAATTTGCATCTAAACAAGATAATCAATTTTCGCCTTAAGCCCCTAAATGCATCAAGCCGTGGATTTGCGTTTTCAATGAAGTTTTTCAAAAAGCTATCCTGTACCTCAGTTTCAAAACATAATATTTGAGGTTTTAAATAACGCAATTTTTAGTAAAATCGTTATACCAAACACACGCGTATTGACGATTTTAATAAAAACGCGCGTTTAGGATTTCATAACAGCCTATCCAAACGGCTCTAAAGGTGAGTTTGATTCAGCTTTTTGAAAAAGTGCATAATGAAAAAGTGGACTTATAAAAGTGGCAGTTTGAAAGGTAAATTACCAAAAATGACAATGTATATATAAGAGAGTTTATTTCATACTTAAATCAATATCGTGAAATTATTTTTTTCTCACCAATATTAGCTAATAATAAATTACCACTTAAAATTTATTGTGAAAATATTGTGATAATTTATACTAATTTTAATTTAAACATACTATTATAATTAATTTTTTCTCTTTCTAAACAAATTATTTTTTTCTCACTAATATTAACTAATAATAACCTAACACTTAAGATTTATTGTGAAAGTATTGTGAAAATATTGTGACAGTATTTCTCAATTTTAATTTCTTATTCTTTATTTTATGTTTCCTTTATTTTATTTTTTTATCCATCTTTCCTTCTTCTTTTTTCCTTCTTTCTTTTCCCTCTTTTTTTCTCCTCCACACACGTACCCTTAATTTTTTTTCCCTTATTTCCTTATTTCCTCTTTTTCCCTGCCACTTCCTCCACACACGTGCCCTTACTTTTTTTCCTTATTTCCTTATTTCGTCTTTTTTCCCTTCCACTTCACACTCCACTCTAGAATGTTCCACACACTTCAAACCCCTCTCTCATCCCTCAAAGTCTTTGCGTCTCTTTTTTTTTTTTTTCTTTTTTTTGACAATTCGAAAGCTAATGATGATGAAGAAGTCTCTGCATCTCTTTTTTCTTCTTTTTTCTTTATTTCCTTATTTCGTCTTTCCTTCTTTATTCTTTTTTTTTTCACACTCCAGAGAAGATGATGATGATGATGATGAAGAAGATGAAGATGATTAAAACATAAGGATTTTGGGATTTTGAGTTTTTTTTTTTTTTTTTTTTTGCTTTTTAGTTTGTTTTGCTGTGGATTTTGGGTTTGATTTTGAGTTAATTTTGTTTTGGGTTGATTTTGAGTTGGGTTTGGGATGGGTTTTCCAATGGGGTTTGAGTTGATTTTAAGTTGTTTTGTGTTGATTTTGAGTTATTTTTTGTTTGGTTTTGTTGATTTTGTATTTGAATTATCAAATGTTGAAATGGGTTTTGTTGATTGTGGTGGTAGACCGATGAGGGCGGTGCTGTGTTTGTAGCAGCACGATGAGAGGAATGAGCTTCAGGCGTGAGAACTGAGTACTTTTTATCAAGGGTAATTTGGTAATTGAAGGAAGAGCCAACGGATAGTTCCAGAACGCGCATGGACTTTTTGTTTATGGACCTCCAGAGCTCCATAAGTTTTGCGTGTTCTCAGCGCGTTTTCAACCTTGGCCCAAAACGCAATTTTTTCCAAAAAGTTGCGTTTTGGGCTGAACCAAACGCACAAGTTGCTCCAACTTTTACAGAAACGTGCGTTTTAGCTCCTAAAAGCTGAAACAAACGGGCACTAAATCAAATTCCACTCCATTTGACAATTTTTATTATTATTTAGAAATGACACATTAGTCACTGCCGCCTCAATCGAATTTAGTTAGAAGTAATAAGATTGAGTTGTACCTAGAAAAAGCTACTGGAGTATATTGATTGCTGTTACCTTAGCCAAATTTAGAAAAACTAATAGAGCCACCGACCTACCGCCCTAAATATTTCAATAGAAGGACTTTTTGGCTAAAAATAATTTGCCAAAATCGCCTAGTTATCGGAGGCAAATCAAAGCTAGAAAGAAATAAAACAATTTTATGATTGAGTGAAGTACACTTTAGTTATAAAAATATTGAGTTGTTTTAGATTTGTAACTCTACTTTTCAAAAATTTTATTTAACCTTTTATGTTTGATTTCATTGTCATATTAGTACTACCATTCATTTTCGTTAAAAATATAAGAGGGTGTTTAAATTGAGTGAAAACTAAATTATATAACTCAGTTTTTATCACCTATAACCCAAAATATGTGAGACCCACGAATGAATGTTTGTTTGGCAAGATTTCTGAACCATGCTCCCATCACTCAAAACTCAAAAAAATAAGTTAAGAGTTGTGAAAACTGAAAATACATTTGAGATGTTTTCAAGTTATGAAAATTGAGTTCAATGGCAAACTTGTAAAAAATACATTTTCTTTTCTTTTTCTTTCTCTTTCTTTCTTCTCCGCCTTTTCTTTCTTTTTTTCTTTCTTCTTTCTTTCTTCTTCGTTAACACCCACAAGCAATTGGGTTCAAGATACTTTCTTCTTTCTTTCTTTTTTTATTTTTATTTTTATTTTCTTTCCTCTTCGCCTTTCACATTCCAGAATTTTTTCTTCTTCTTTCTTCTTTGCCTTTCTCATCCCAAATTACAAATCCGTTTCTCAGTGGGTTTATGGGTTGAGATTGGTGGGTTTATGGATTGTTTATGGTGGCATTGGGTTTGTGGGTTGAGATCAGTGTGTTTGTGGGTTATTTATTGATGATGCACAAAAATCGTCAGTGAGCTGATTGTCCTTGAACGGTCCAATGGGTACCTGAAGAACAAGAATCCAAGAACCAAACAGAGAGCACCAGTGGGATGCCGGCCAAAGAACCTTTGAAGATTAAGTCAGTGAATGAGAAATCTCTAGGAACTCTATAGTGAGAGAGCTAGGGATTTTTTGCGTATCTGGAAAAGAGGAGGCCTGTTGTTTATATAGCAATGTGGAGGAGACTTAGATCCCGGGAATACAGGGGTTTTCCTTATAGGGAGGAGGTGGAGTTAATGCCACTAAGATCTTGGGGATACCCTCCATACTGGGAAAGTGAAAGTCGTGTGGTAGAGTCTTTGTGCGTGTTGCGCAAGATATTCCCATATAGGAACATGCGTGGAGACCACGCAAGGCCACGTGGGATTCGTCGGTGTGCCTTTCCATCTGTCGGTGTGATCCATCCGCTTAATACAGGAATGTATCCGTCAGCTTAATAAGGGTCCGTTCGCTTAGCCATCAGCTTCTGCTGGTGTAGGGCACAAGGTTCCAAACGGGCCTTGTTGAGACCGATGGCTCCTTCGGGGATTAGGGTCGTCAGTTTTATCATTGGTATGACACTCTTTGCTGATAGGCTCTATAGTTAAGAATCCTTTTTTATTCCAAAAATACCCTTATCAGCTGCCCCCTACTCTGTGGGCCTGTCGGCTATGCTCGACGGGTCTCGAAGTGAAGATGGTTTTCATGGATATTAATTGCTTTCTTGAGAAATGTGTCATTGATGGGGGTAGGTAGTTTTTTGTAATGAATGCTGGGTGACACGTGGCACTCATTGATTGGCCTCGTTTCTAATCAGAAGCGTCGCTTCGTATACTGTGCTCTTTCGCCCTATAAATAGTTTTTCTTCCTTAGTTTTCTCTTTTTATTTTATTTTCATCTCTTGCTCGCTGTGATTTCAATTCACTTCGTCGTTGTTCTCGTATTTGTCTGCATCCGTCATCTTAACCGCCGATCCACCGTCAACTTCTTTTTACGTAAGTTTCTCTACTCTGTTTTAATTACTATTTTTTGAACTTAGTTAGTCGTCGTCTTTTAGAGACCCGTCGCACGAATAGGTTCTTAGTATACATCCGTCGCTTATAGGTGAATAGATGTCAGGTAATAGAGAAGCAACGAGTGAATAGTCGTCGTCAGTTCGTGAGGGTGCGGGCTATGACGAAGTCTATCCGTCGGGACATAAGCCCATGGAGGATTTGCCCTAGTCCCTAGAAAGGGAACTGTCTGCCCATTCTCTTACCGAGGAGGAAGACGAAGAGGATGAGGAGGAAGAAGAAGAAGGTCAGGATGAGTGTGAACAAGATGACGGTGATGAGGGAGAGGATCATGGAGAAGGAGACAGGACTGTAGGTGGAGTAGAAGATGGCGGCCATAGACCCTTCATCCTTCCCTTGATATGAATGGTGAATGACTTCTACCTAACCATGTCTTTGAAGGATTTCAACAACCTCCGCGTCCGTTATCAAATTCCCAACCATATCCCTATGCAGTTGCCAAGGAAATTTAAGAAGTTTTATTCGAGTAAGATAGCGGACGTCGGCTTGTACGATGCAATGTTTACCGCTGGGTTGAGGTTGCTGTTGACGGAGTTACATTGTCAGCTTGCTAATTATTTAGGCTTGTCCATTAGCCAGATCGCCCCAACTGCATGGAGGATCTTTATTGGGGCCAAAGTGATATGGGGCCAGTTGAGTGGGGGCAACCGTCGCCTCACACTTAAGTAGTTCTTCTACTACTACAAGCCTCAGCAGATATACTCGTCAAAGGGCATTTATAACTTTCTAGCAAGGAAGCCATCGTTTAGGTTGGTGTCAGACATGCCTGACTCCAATAGGAATTGGAAAAATAGGTACTTTTTTGTACAAAGGACGAACTGGGTGTGTAAACCCGAAGAGTGGGATAGCATACCTGATGGGTTTGATAACACTTGGGGTGTTTTAAACGAGTCTGCTGAGTCGTCGATGTTTGTTTTCTTTTCATCCTGTTAGCTTTGATTATGTAACTAACCTACTGCTTTTGATTTGTTTTAGCCCAAGCCCATCCAAAAATAAGTGAAGAACATGAGAGTTTCCTTAGGCATGTTTGGGCAATTCTGCTTGGGCAGAGAAATTGGAAGGATTTGGTTATACTTGACACCCTCCACACTTTCTGTGGTGGTCCGGAGCCAACGATTGAAGCCCTACGGTTGGACGCGTTTGCCCGTCGACGTAAGTTCTCTTCTGTCCATCTACTTTCTTGATTGTCTATTTTAACCCGTCTATTTTCCTTATTCTTTTTGTTATCATTTTTCAGAGATGGACAGTGGTAGGTAGAGGGCGTTGGTAAGGAAAGCCATTGCCACTCACCTCAAGCAACGTGGGGAGACGTTGGCTTCTCCTTCTAAGGTGACACATCCTCCTAATACCGTCTTCTAAAGCAAGGGTACAGGTAAGGATGAGCGTTCTACCAAGAAGGTGATAGGCCAATCTACTGCAGCAAATCAGGGGGATCCATTATAGAAAGCTTCCCTACCTCCTCACCATGGTACTAGTAAGGGCTTAATGACAGTCCAAGGTCCTGTCACCTCTGGCCCCGTCCAGAGACTTGTGAGCCACATGGAGTATGTTGTCAAGATGGTCAACTTAATCATCAAGGACATGGACATGGATGAATGTGGCGAGCATGCCACCGAGGACTTGGGGGTTTTTGGTCTCTTTGACCTGGTGAGGGTGAGTATCCATCGGTTTGCTTCTTTCTTTTGTCCCCTTTATTTCCTTCTTTATTATACCAGTTGTCCTTTGTAGGCTATGGTGAGGATGAAGGCCCTTCAAGCTAGATGCGAAGCTAAGGAGGGGGTGGTCCGTCGCCAACGTACCCGTCTGGAATATGAAGCTGACCAGCTAAATCAATATAAGGATGCTGCTCGTATTCTTAACGATGAGCTGACAAGGAAGAAGGTTGTGCTGGAGACAACTAGCCGTCGGTGTGAAGAGCTAGCCAAGGCAAACACCAATCTGAAGATAGAGTTGGTCGCCTTTCATAAGCAGATAGAGCAGGCTAAAGCTGACGTCATGGCGGAGTACTAGACCTTCCAGCCCTTCTATGATGAGTTGGGGGGCTTGTACGGCGACGACTTCGAGGATTACCTTAAGCAGGTAGCCGCCCTCTATCCTGACTTGGACCTATCCCGAGTGCTGATCGACGACTCAGTTCTGCTAATGCCTGGTAATGCCAACGCTGTCTAGAGTGAAGCTGACGATATTGTCCACTTGGTGGAGGGAGAGGTGAAGGAGCCTGCTTAGGCTGAGACAGACGGTTCGAGCGTCCCCGAAGGCCAGACTGTTACTGTAGACCCGTCTGTCCCCGAGGGTTTGTCAGCTTCTAAAGGCCAATCCGTCCCTGATGCTCATTCTTCCTAGTTTTATCTTTTTCCTTTTTTGTCATTTATTTTTGTGTTTTGTAAGAATAATTTCAAAACAATGGAGTGCCCCGTTTTGGGCTTATGTATTAACTTTTATCCCTGACAGGTTCATCAAGACTTTATATTTATTTTTGTTCTTATTATTCGTTGCTTTTGTTCATTGCTTGATTTTCTTTCACTTGTATGCTTATTGCGATTGTAGGCATGCCCCCTATCCGTCATAAGGTCTTGGATTATTTATAAGCGATCTTATATTCGTGGGTATTCGTTGCTTTTATTCTTCTCCTATTCCGTTGGTTTTATTGACCATCCATCCAGGTAGAGACAAATTTTGTCTACCAAGCTCTCCTTGGGGATTCGTCCATCCCATAGGTAGGACTTAGAAAATATATATATATTTTTTTATAACTAGGCACCTGTCAGTGTCCATGATAGTCTGACCCCCCTGTAGGTAGGACTTAATAGATTCTTTGGACCGAGGCACCCGTCGGTGTCCTTGGTGATTCGTCCACCCCGTAGGTAGGACTTAAGGTTTTTTGTGACCAGGTACCCGTTGGTATCCTTGGTCATCTGTCCACCCTATAGGTAGGACTTAAGTTTTTTGTGACCAAGTACCAGTTAGTATCCTTGGTCATTTGTCCACCCTGTAGGTAGGACTTAAAGTTTTTTGTTTGTAGACATAATTTCTTATGAATGGTTCCTTTATTAAAAATGACTTGAATACAAAACGTAGATACTTTCGCCCGTCAGGCTTTAAAGTCTAAAAACTTGAAAACTTAACAGAAAAAGAAACATAGTTTGTAGCTTCTAACAGTGCTACTAAAAGTACTTCCTCAAGTGCTTGGTGTTTCACGAGTGATGGAGCCTTTGCCCATCGAGGGTCTGTAGGTAGTAGGTCCCGTTTCTATGGCAGTCAATGATCCTGTAAGGTTCTTCCCAGTTGGGGCCTAACTTGCCTTGTGTGGGATCTTTGGTAGCTGTCGTCACCTTCCTTAGGACTAGGTCCCTAACCTGAAAGTGCCGGGGTTTGACCTTGGTGTTGTAGTGCTTTGGCATTAGGTCTTGATAATGTGCGATCCGTTGTTCAGCCATCACCCTAACTTCATCTAGAAGGTCCAACTGTAGACGCATTCTTTCTTCATTCCTTCCTTTGTCATGGTGGAACACCCTGTAGCTAGTTAATCCGAATTTTGCCGGGATGACGGCTTCACTTCCAAATGCAAGGCAGAAGGGTGTTTCGCCCATAGGCGTGTGAGCCGTTGTCTGCTATACCCATAGCACACTTGGTAGTTCGTCCAACTATATACCCTTTGCCCCCTTGAGTCGAGTCTTGATCATTTTAAGCAAGGATTGGTTTGTAACCTCAACTTGACCATTGGCCTGAGGGTGGGTAGGGGAGGAATAGTGGTTTTTGATCCCGAGTTATTGGCAGAAGTCCCTGAATGTGCCGTTGTTAAATTTCTTTCCATTATTAGAGACTAAGACTCTGGGATACTGAAGCAGCTTATGATGGTTTTCCAAACGAAGCCTTGGACATTTTTCTCAGTGATAGTGGCCAAAGGTTCTGCCTCGACCCATTTAGTGAAATAGTCGATCCCTATGACGAGGAACTTAAGTTGCCGCATTGCTATGGGGAAGGGTCCCATTATGTTGAGCCCCCACTGAGCGAATGACCAAGGAGTGTTCATTGGGGTAAGCTATTCCGATGGTTTCCGTATGATGTTGTTGAAGCGTTGGCATTTGTCATATGCCTTCACGTAGGTCTAGGTGTCCTTCTGCATAGTAGGCCAATAGTACCCCACTCGTATGAGTTTGTGAACCAGCGATCGTGCTCCCAAATGGTTTCCACATACTCCCTTGTGGACTTCCCTCCTTACGTAGTCTGCTTCGTCGGGGACCAAGCATCTCAGTTACAGATGAGAGAAGCCTCTTTTGTAAAGGACACTCCAATTAGTACAAAACGTGATGAATGCACCTTTAGTTTTCGAGAAGCATTGTGGTCTTTCGGAAGCGTCCCATTCCTAAGATAAGAGACGATTGGTGTCGTCCAGTCGGCTCCCGTGGGGATCATCTATACATCTATTCTGTCAATGGCAGGTGAGTACTGGACAAAGGATAATACCTGCCCGTTGATGTTCATGTGTTCTGCGGATGCTATTTTGGCTAGACGGTCAGCTTGCTTATTCTCTTCCCTCGGGATTTGCACAAATTTGGCCAAGAACTTCTGGCTTACCCTTCCTTTGATTATGCTTAGGTATTCCTTCATCCGTTTCCCTTTGGCCTCATAGTCTCCGTTGATATGTCCGACGATAACTTGCAAGTTGCTGTGTATGACTACTAACAAAGCCCCTACTGCTTTAGCCAGGTTGAAACCTATTAGGACCACTTCATACTCGGCTTCGTTGTTGGTTGTCCGTTATCGGAAATTGGATACAGACTGCACACTTTATCAAATCTCCTTTTGGTAATTGTAGGACGATCCCGACTCCTCCTGCGCGTTGGTTGGATGAGCTATCTGTTTGTATTATCCATGGCACTGGTCTCTCGTCTTCAATTTCCTTTGCTGTGAATTTAGCGACTAAGTTGGCCAAGGCCTGGGCCTTGATCGTAGTTCTTGGTCAGTACAGTATGTCGAACTCACCGAGCTCTATCGCCCATAAGACCAATCGTTCGGCTGCTTCCGGATTGTTCATCGCCCTTTGTAACAGTTTGTCTGTTTGGACCACTTTGGTGTGTGCTTGGAAGTATGGCCTGAGTTTTTGGGCGGCCGTGACCAGAGCAAAAGCTAACTTTTCCATAAAGGGTATCTTCCTTCTGCCCCTCAAAGCGCGCGGCTGGTGTAGTAGACGAGTAACTGTATGTGATCCTTTTCTCGAATGAGGGCTGAGCTGACGGCCGTTGGGGATACAACCAAGTAGAGGAAGAGTTCTTCGACGAGGTTGGATGGACTGAGTAGCGGTGGGGACGCTAGGTATGTCTTCAGCTTCTCGAAGGCTTTTTAGCATTCGTCGGTCCACTTGAAGGCTTTCTTCACGTTTTGAAGAATGGTAAGCATTTGTCTGTCGCTCTGGAGATGAACTTGTTGAAAGCTGCGACCCTACCGTTCAAACTTTGTACCTCCTTGATGTTCTTCGGAGGTGTCATCTCCAGTATGGCCTGAATTTTGTCGGGGTTGGCCTCTACGCCTTACTGTGACACCATAAAGCCTAGAAACTTTCCTAACAATACTCCAAACACACATTTGCTGGGATTGAGTTTCATGTCGTAGAGGCATAAAGTTTTGAATGTCTCCCAAAGATCATCCAGGTGACGGTCCTCCTTCTTGCTCTTCACAAGCATGTCGTCCACATATACCTCAACATTCCGCCCAATCTGCTGGACAAACATCTTGTTCATAAGCCTTTAATACATTGCCCCCGCATTCTTTAACCTGAATGGCATGACCTTGTAGCAAAAGAGCCCTTGGCTCGTGATGAATGAAGTCTTCTCTTGGTCAGCCTCGTCCAACTTGATATGGTTGTAGTCGGAGAAAGCGTCTATGAAACTCAATAGCTGGTGTCCAGCCGTCGAGTCCACATGGAGGTCGATATGTCAGAGTGGGTAACTGTCCTTCAGTCAGGCTCTGGAGACGAACTTGTTGAGAGCCATAACCCTACCATTCAAGCTTTGTCCCTCCTTGATGTTTTTCGGAGGTGTCAAGTATGGCCTGGATTTTGTCGGAGTTGGCCTTGACACCTCGCTGTGACACCATAAAGCCCATAAACTTTCTTGACAATACTCCAAACACACATTTGCTGGGATTGAGTTTCATGTCATAGAGGCATAGAGTTTTGAATGTTTCCCGAAGATCGTCTAGGTGACGGTCCTCCTTCATGCTCTTCATAAGCATGTCGTCCACGTATACCTCAACATTCCACCCAATCTGCTGGACGAACATCTTGTTCACAAACCTTTGATACATCGCCCCCGCATTCTTTAACTCGAATGGCATGACCTTGTAGCAAAAAAGCTATTGGCTCGTGATGAACGAAGTCTTCTCTTGGTCAGCCTTGTCCAACTTGATCTGGTTATAGCCGGAGAAAGCATCCATGAAACTCAATAGCTGGTGTCTAGTTATCGAGTCCACAAGGAGGTCGATATGTCAGATTGGGTAACTGTCCTTCGAGCAGACTCTGTTTAAGTCGGTGAAGTTCACACACATCCTCCACTTGCCATTTGCCTTTTTGACAATCACTACGTTGGCCAACCATTCAGGATAATACACATTCCTGATGAAGTCTACTTCTAGTAGCTTGCGGACTTATTCTACTATGACCTTGTCTCTTTCTCGGGCAAAAACTCTCTTCTTTTGTCAGACGGGAGGGAAGGATGATGACAGATTAAACTTGTGAACCATGACACTTGGATTAATTCCTGGCATGTCCTCATGGCTCCAAGCGAAGACATCCTGATTATTCTTTAGGAAGAAGGCGAGCTCCTTGCGGATTGAAGGATCCGCCTACGTACCAATACGGGTGATCCAATCTGGGAAGTTGTCATCTAGGGAGATCTCCTCTAGGTCTTTCGTTATTTCTACCATGACCTGTCAGTCCTCAATGTTTAACACCTACAAACGATCGTCCATTTCTAATATGGCTATGTAGCATTCCCAAGTGGCCATTTGATCCCCGCGTGCTTCTCCTATCCCGTACTTCGTTGGGAATTTCACCAACAAGTAGTATGTAGACGTGGCTGCTCTCCACTTGTTGAGCGTAGGTCGCCCGATGATGGCATTGTAGGCAGATGAGCAATCGATGACTAGGAAACTGACCTCCTTAGTGAGCTGCTGAGGGTATGTTTTGATGGTCACTGGTAAGGCGATGGTCCCGACGGGGAAGACTTTGGTACCGCCAAATCCGATTAGAGGTGTGTCTAAGGGCAGGAACTGCTCCTTATCGATCCTCATTTGTTGGAAAGCAGGGTAGTAAAGGATGTCCACAGAACTCCCATTATCCACTAGCACTCGTCGGGCATTGAAGTCTGCTATCGATAGGTTGATGACCAAAGCATCGTCATGAGGGTGGTGGAGTTGTCGGGCATCCTCTTCTGTGAAGCTGATGGTTGGGTTGTCGACCCAAGTCATTTTAGGCAGTCGACCAGAAATTTGGACGCTTTGCACCATCCGTAAGTATGTCTTTCTCACATTTTTAGAGGAGCTCTCCATTGTACTTCCTCCTATAATCACCCTTATCTCCCCAAGTGAGGCCGTCGGTTGCTTTTCGACCCGTCGGTTGGGTTCGGGGTCCCTTGGCGGGTTTTCTCCGCCTTTGATGAACTGTTGTAGTTTTCTTTGCTTGATGAGGGCTTCAATTTGCTGCTTTAGGTCATAACACTCGAAAGTGTCGTGCCCATGATCTCGGAGAAAACGACAATACTTGTTTCTAGGCCTTTTGTTTGGATCGCCTTTCAGCTTGTTCGGCCAAGTCAGCGTTGCGTCGTCTCTTATCTGTATGAGGACTTGGTCTAGTAGGGCATTTAGTGGCGTGAAGTTGACAGTCCTCCTAGGCAGGGGTCTTGATTTCCTATTGTCCCTTCGGTCATTCATTCGGGAAGACTTTCTTCCTCTGTCGGGATGGGGATCATCTTGTCTTTCTCTTTTCTTTAGTCTGCCCCTTTGAGCAATCATGGCATACTCAGCATTCATATACTTTGTGGCCTTGTGTAACATGTCAGTCATTGTTTTCAAGTTGTTCTTGTAGATGGAGAAGAGGAACTCTCCTGACTGAAATTCGTTGGTGAATGCGGTGACCAAAACTTTTTTGTTGGCTTCGTGCCCATGATCTCGGTGGAAACGGTAATACTTGTTTCTAGGCCTTTTGTTTAGATTGCCATTCAGCTTGTCCGGCTAAGTCAGTGCCGCGTTGTCTCTTATCTGTATGAGGACTTGGTCCAATAGGGCATTTAGTGGCGTGAAGTTGATAGTCCTCCTAGGCGGGGGTCTTGATCTCCTATCGTCCCTTCGGTCATTCGTTTGGGCAGACTTTCTTCCTCTGTCGGGATGGGGATCGTCTTGTCTCTCTCTTTTCTTTGGTCTGCCCCTTCGAGCAATCATGGCGTCCTCAGCATTCATATACTTTGTGGCCTTGTATAACATGTCGGTCATTGTTTTTGGGTTGTTCTTGTAGATGGAGAAGAGGAACTCTCCTGACTGGAACCCGTTGGTGAACGCGGTGACCAAAACTTTTTCATTGGCTTCGTCAATCAAAAGGGCCTCATTGTTGAAACAAGTCACGTATAACCTTAGGCTTTCATCTTCCTGTTGCTTAATGTTCAACAGGCTTGTTGAGGACCTCTTGTACCTCTATCACCCGATAAAGTGAGTGACGAAGTGTCCGCTCAATTCCTTGAAGGTAGAGACGGTATTGGGTCAGTTTACTGAACCACACCCTCGCTGGTCCCTTAAGTGTAGTGGGGAACGCTCTGCACATAATCTCATCTGGAACCCCTTGTAGGTGCATGAGGGTCTTGAATGACTCTAGATGGTCGAGTGGGTCCCGTGACCCATCGTATGCTTCCACCTGTGGCATTTGGAACTTGGTTGGGAGGGGGAAGGAAGTTACCTGCGTTGTGAAAGGTGAGTCCATCTGCTGAACTAACTCGTCCAAGTTGGTGGATACCCGTTCCCTCATGGCGTTCATCATCATGTTCATCTTCTCCTTCATCATTTGCATGTCCTAAGCCATGCGCATTGCACTGATTTCTAATTCCGATAGGCGGTTGATGTCTTCCTGCCCGTTTTGCCTGCTGGGGATGTTGCTTTCTTCTTGATCCTCCCTCTCCTGTTGGTCTCCCGTTGGGAGGTGATTGCTGTTTTGCTCCTCGTTGTCTCGTCTGTCGCGCTGATCTTCAGGATGTCGCTTATTCCTCTGGTTTAGCTGTTGCTCCAACTCCTGGTTGCGCTGGGTGAGCCGTTCAACTGCCGCTGCCAGGGTTTGCACTTGTCTTTCCAAGGCATTGGAAGGGTTCCCTCTCTCCTGGTTGATGGTAGCCATTGATCGTGTCTGGACCATGCAACTCTTTGTCTTAGAAGCGGTGATATGGCTAATCACTCGTTCCCACAGACGGCGCCAACTGATGATGCACAAAAATCGTCAGTGAGCTGATAGTCCTCAAACACTCCAATGAGTACTTAAAGAACAGGAAATCAAGAACCAAACAGAAAGCACCGGTGGGGTGCCGGCCAAAGACCCTCCGAAGGTGAAGTCAGTGAATGAGAAATCTCTAAGAACTCTATAGTGAGAGAGCTAGGGATTTTCTGCGTACCTTGGAAAAGAGAAGGCTTGTTATTTATATAGCGATGTGGAGGAGACCTAGATCCCGGGAATACAGGGGTTTTCCTTATAGGGAGGAGGTGGAGTTAATGCCACCAAGATCTTGGGGATACCCTCCATACTGGGAAGGTGAGAGTTGTGTGGTAGGGTCTTTGTGCGTGATGCGCAAAATATTTCCATATAGCAACATGCGTGGAGACCACATAAGGCCACGTGGGATCCGTCGATGTGCCTCTCCGTCTGTCGGTGTGATCCGTCTGCATAGTATGGGAATGTATCTGTCAGCTTAACAGGGGTCTGTCTGCTTAGCCATTAGCTTCTGCTGGTGTAGGGTACAAGGATCCAAACGGGTCTTCTTGAGACCGACGGCTCTTTCGGGGATTGGGGTTGTCGGCTTTATCATTGGTATGACACTCTTTGCTGATGGGCTCTATAGTTAAGAATCCTTTTCTTATTCCAAAAATACCCTTATCATTTATGGTGGCGTACTCCTTGGTGGTTGATGGGTTTTTGTGCATTGCGGTAGTTTTGGTTTATGCATTTTAATAGTGGTGAGTTGTGCCTCGATTTCGATTGTGTTTGTCACATTTGTGTGCTCTAAATTTCGCTATTGGTATTGTGATTCTTGTTTGATTTCGTTTTCTCTCTCGATTTCGTTTGTAATTCTGCTGGGCATATGTGGGTATTGTGCTTCTTGTTACCGTTCTGACCATGCACAGTGTGTGGGCTCCACCACTTTATCAAAAAATTGAGTTTAACTAGTGAGATATGCACCTGAGAACAAGACCAAACACAAATCTATTCGAGATATTGAAAAAGTAGAGATAAAAAAATGAGATATGAGAATAGAGTTTGAGTGAAGAGAAATGAGAAATGGAAACTGAGTTTTGAATTATGTTCAAACTGAATAGACCCTAATTGTACATATTTGCCTATAACAGTGAAATTCATATATTCCTTCTTTTGTTTTTTTAATCAAAATTCATATATTCCTAGCATTTTAGAATTAGTGCTTCATGAATGAAACAATTGATGAATTAAACATAAAGTGATAAAGAGCACTTAATAGGTTTACCAAAAAAAAGAAAAAGAAAAAAAAGAGCACTTAATAGATCTTGACATCACATTTATTATTATTATTATTTTTTATAAGTTGACATCACATTTATGATTTGCTTGGCACTCATTTTCACTAGTAATAAAAACTGTCAATATCTACCTACAATGAAAAAAAAAACTTTCACGAGATTTTTAAATTAGTGTTTCATAAAATAGTTAAGCATAAAGAGCACTTAATAGATGAACACAAAAATGAAAACACAAGCATTAAAATTTTAAAAATCAAAATAAAAATTTTGAAAATTATAAAAATATTCACATCAGTATAACTATTTTAATATTTCAATAAATATATAGTTAAAAAAAAAAAAAAAAAACTCGTCTCAATATTTTAACAACGATTTTAGCCAGACCTGGCGATTCTTTTCACTCGCTACATAATAAAAAAAAAATCAAACCGACGTTTTTATTTTTCTCTACTTTCTTTCTCTCTTCACGCACTCTCCGCCTCTCTCTCGGCTCACTTAAGTCTCGAGTTCGCGCCAATTTTAGCAAGAGGAGTGGTCGATCTTCTTAGTGCAGAGAAGAGCATCAACCACGGCATAAATTAACCCATATACTCAGGTATCTCTTCCTTAATTTTATTGATTTTAGCAAGGAGGAGATGTTCTTCGACTTGTGAGTTTGTTTGTGTCCCTGGATGTGGGTGTGTGTTTGGTTTGTCTGTATCAGTCATTTGTTTTCTTATACGCATCTGTTATTTTGGCTGAATTGCTTGTTGATTGTTATGTGATTCTGAATTTTGGGTTTTGATAATCAGGTAATACTGGGTTGGTGATGTGAACTGGGTTCAATTTGGATTTTTTTTTTGATTGTATGGAATTGTTCGCACATTCCGATTTTATGATGATACTAGGCTTCCCTAGTCTTGTCAATTGTTGAATGTAAAACTAGTTATTGTAATTTTGAATGAGATGAATAACTAGTTATTGTAATTTTGAATGAGATGAATATTATAGCCTTACAGGGGCCTTTTTTGTTTTCCTAGTTATTGTAATTTTGAATGAGATGAACGTATATGTAACTTTTGTTGAACTATCTTATGTAGCAACCACATATCGGGATAAGGAGTGGAATCTGTTTGTTATAAACTTATAATATTTAGTGTCATAGTCATAGATTTGATGTTTCTTGGAGGTGGATTTTCAGTTTAATGCGAGATAAGATTTGAGTTTTCCTGAGGGAAGAGATCTTGGTGCTTTATTTGGAGGCAGGGAACTGAATTTACTGCATTGGTATGTAGAACCATTGTGAGTCTGTTTGACAGGATCTAAAAGTAGGTGAGTTTGGCAATTGAAGGCTTATTTGGAGGCGGCATGGAATTTAGGAGTTGAAGACAGAAATCAAACTTTGACACAAGTGTTAGATCATCATTTGTCATTCACATTCTATCATCTGATTTAAGCTATAAGCTACACTCCCGGAAATTTGAATTTAATCCTTAGAAATTAGCCCACCATGTCTATCATGGTTGTAGTAAGCCTTTCTCAACTCTTTTATCTGGTTGCTGAAGGTTACAATAGAAAGCATCTAAAGAGTAAAACATAAAGGCTTTATTATCTATATTTAACATGGGTATTGACTATCATACGCAGATCTTGTTTCATCTTAATGACTAAGTATTATTTGATTTATTTCTTAATTCTTATAGCCTGTACAAAAACAAAATAGACAAAAACCTCAAAGACCATACTCAAATGAATTCTCAGCCCACTGGATTTCTCTATTTTGCCGCAAGCTGCAATTTAGCAGCTCGATGCTTCAATAATAGCTGAGAAGTCTTACTCACCAAGGCCAGAAGGTTTTGCAACATTATATAGTTCTTTAGCAGTTGCTGCAGTTAAAATAGGTTTGGAAACAAATTTGTGCAGTATGATGCAAGTTTACAATCAAATACAGAATAGTAAGGGGTCAAATTGGGACACAAAAGACAAAACTGAACAATTTTTGGGACTCACAGTCAAGATGAACACGTTACTTTGTTTTTAGTCTATATGGGGACTCATTTAAGGGTTTAGATTCTCTCCCCTTCTAGAAGAGCACTAAATCTGAATAGGGTTTATAAAGCAGAAATTTCATTTTTGAGGGGGGTTAGCATAGGCATGAGTAGTGGGTGAGCCGTAGTGGGTGAGCCTTTTCTTTGTATAACAAATTTGCTTCCTGATATCAGTGCTTTAGTTTAAGTAAAAGACATTACTTGGCAGTCTCCAAGATGAAACCAAAACTAAATTTTAAGACAAGAATTGTAATTTTTTCCGCGTCAGCATTTGACAAATTCCTCAGTATAACTATAATATAATAAAACCCTACTATTTCAGAGAATCCATATAATCAAAAACCCAACTGGAAAACCCACTGTGTCTGCTCCAACTCGCCAAGCAGAGAAGCCACCGGAGTCTGGAAAACCACGCCGGAGCCGCCGTTTTCGTGGTGGCCGCGACCAAGAGGTTTGAAAATTTTGTTTTCTTGTTTTGTTTCTTTTTCCCATTTTGTGATTATGAAATATATGACAGTGTTTGAAAAAAAAAAAAAGTTGAGAGCTTTAACTGTTCCCAGTGAGAGAACTATTGCAAATAATCGTTTCTAGGAGAAGCTTAGGTTTATATGTTTTTTTTTTTTTTTAATTTTTTTTCCAGCTTATTCAGCTTATATATACAAGTTTTAAAAGCTTTACTATATTTTTTTAGCCAAATGAATCAATGATAAGTTATCCCAAAAGTGCAAATAGTGATCAATGATAAGTTAATTAAAAGGGTGACAGTGATAATGATTTTGGGTAGGATAGAATTGTGGAGAAGAAGATTTTTCCAATTCTCATTATCCTGTTGAGGATCCATAGTTGTCGACCCAATAATTTTGGTACTAAGACTTTGTTGTTGTTGTTGTTAAAGGGGTTTAGTGATAAAGGATTGGAGGTGTATGTGCATACTCAGACGGGGGAGTTGGTTGGATTATTTATTATGATGTGTTATTGGTAGTGTGGAATTGGAATCTTGAGGTTTTGCTTGTTTAAGGTTAAATGGGTGATGCCAAGAGCAGCATGGTTGACTTATTGGCGCGTTGGAAGGGATAATTTGGTAAAACAAGATGGTATCAAAGTGTGGAAGATGAATTCTTTATGTTTAATTTGGTGCAACAGGAGATAAAGGAATGGTTGTACTTCTAAGGGAAGAGAGTTATTTATAATAATAAAAAAATAAAAAAATCAAAGCCTTTTTGTTCCTGGTCTATTTGGATTTTTTAGATTCTTTGCGTTTTAGATGTTAATCTTGTGTGCTCTACTTTTAGTATACATCCCATGTGTTGGGTTGCTCCAATTTTTGCGCCTTAATGAAATTCATTATGAATTATATATAAAAGAAAAGGTTTCCTCACAAAAAGAAAAACCACCAAGTTAGCAAAGGAAGGTCTGGCTCTCATTTATTTCAAGTCTCTGACTTTCCGCATTTGAATGCTAAAATAAATATTCAGTTTCTTTTTGTGTTTTCTATATTGGCTTTGACTTGTGTGCATCTTGTATGGAATGCAAGAAATTGTATTTGGTTTGTATCTGGGCACTTAAACTGTTCATTATATTCTCCTTAACCATTTTTAGTTGGTGTTTAAAACCTTATGGTGTTTTAGGCACAATGTGTTTGCCTTTGTCTCATTTATTTCGAAACTTAGTGTCGTCAAATTCATCTCATTTTGACTGGAATTTAGATATCAAATTTCTTCCATTCTTTACATATTTTTGCCAATCTTCATACCATGTCATCTATATAGACACTACTCATTGAAGAGGTTTAGGTTATTGAGGGAGAGAAAATTTACTGAGCAAAAAAGAAGCAAGAGAAAATCTATTGAATCTTCAAGCTAATGAAACAATTGCAATATAAACCTGAGACTCTCTCTCTCTCTACACACACACTAGACTATAACAGACTGTGTGCTATATACAATTCTAACTGCATAACAAATCTGACTATAACAGACTAACATCCTCTAACAGATTCTACAACAGACTATAACAAATTTAAGATCTTCCACGTGCTGAATACAGAAACTCCACATGCTGAAATCCCAGACTGAGACTTACTGACTTTCAACCATGTCTTCTATAAATTACTAGTGTTTTATTTTTGTCAGTTTCTGTACCATGTCTTCTGTACGCAACTAGAGCTACTTTGGTAGCTCAATTGAGGCCCAAGTGGATTTTATCGTCTCATTGGGTTTTGAGTGGTTCCCATGATTTGCTATGTTTTTATTTTATAATGTTAAAAAAGACCAAAAAATAAACTTTTTTTCTTTTGGGTATGGTTTTTAGCCCCATCTCTTCTAATTGATAGTTGTTGGTGCAGAATCTTGGTGCTGTGGACTTTCCATTATGGAGATTAAGACAGATGTAAAAGAAAGCTCTCTCATTCTGCTGAAGCAAGGAGCTGAAGCTGTGAGTGCAGTTACAATTACATACATCCTGTGCAGCAGGAGACAAACGTTTTGTTTTATTTTATTTATTTTTATTTTGGCTGGAAGAATATGGGTCCCCCCCGGGAAGTTCCATGCATTCTCCCATGCTCAATAAAGAATAAAGCTCACTCACAAGTCATAATTATCTTGCTTGGTTTTATCCATTTTTATATGAGCCACTAGAAGTGAACTTTGAGCTGCACAGTTTATAATTTTTGTGCTGATCTTGATATTCCTTTTCAGAGAGTTTTTGAGTCAAATTTTGTGGGAAAGAGGTCTGTAATTAAGGAACGTTTCTCCAAGAAGTATAGGCATCCTACTTTGGATTCTAAAATAACTCTTAAGCGCTTAAATGCGGTAAGTTTTTTTTTGCTGCAAGAATGCCTTCCACCCTTAATTTTATTAATTGATGAATCGATTTGTTGCTTCTTGTCTGATGTCTTGTGTAAATTAATTGTTGAAACAGGAAGCCAGGTGCATGACGAAAGCAAGAAGACTTGGAGTTTCTACTCCAGTGTTGTACTCTGTGGACCCTGTGCTGCACACACTAACATTTGAGTACATAGATGGCCCTTCTGTCAAAGACATACTCCTTGAATTTGGGTCACATGGTATAATTGAAGAACGACTGGATGATATTGCTTTACAAATTGGTGATGCAATTGGGAAATTGCATGATGGTGGTCTCATCCATGGTGACTTGACCACTTCAAACATGCTACTCAAGAGTGGTACTAACCAGCTGGTGGGTTTTCTTTTTTTATTATTTCTTTTGATGCGTGGGGGTGGAGATTTCCCATTGTCTTTATCTTAATTTCCATGAGTAAAAGTTTTTCTAAATCTGCATTACAATCCATTAATATATCTTTGTAGGTCCTTATTGACTTTGGTTTGAGCTTTACTTCAACCCTTCCAGAAGATAAAGCTGTTGATTTATATGTGCTTGAACGAGCACTGCTCTCCATGCATTCTTCATGTGGGAATGTGGTAAGCAAAGTGGTTTTCCTTCTCTTATTTTAGTTTTTATTGGGCTTTTAATTATAGAGAGAAAATGAGAAAAGAATTGAAACTCAGATTCTTATAAGTGGTTTGGGTGGGAAGCTTGGTGCAAGATTTAATGTTACTATTTAGAAAGCCAAATTGGACTAGGTGGTTTGATTAGTTTGACTGTGAGCCAAATGCAAGTTGGTTGGGTAAATAACCAGACTATCCATAAACTTGGTGATACCCATTCAGGCCAGTTGGACCATCTGACCCGCAAAACCATCTGCAGGTTGAGGAACTTTAGGATTGGAGGTTTTTTTTTTTTTTTTTTTGGATGGGGGTGTGGGTGTTTAAAGGAGGCTCAGTGTGATCAAGTGTGCCTTGATCTATGAAGCACGGGTGCGGGTGCGGGACTCGGCAATTTTTGAAAAAATAGGGTGCGGCGGGGTGTGGCGATTAAAAAATTATTTAAAATATTTTTATTTATATATTTTATATATTGCTAAGCATGCTTTTTTATATAATAATAGTAGAAAACTCATATAATAATAATAATAATAATAATAATAATAATAATAATAAAACAAATAGATAGATAGCAATAAGTACACAAAAGTTTTTGACACTTGAATTATTGACAGAAATATTAAAATAGACGAGGCTTCTCATAAATAAATAAATAAAAAGATGTGACTTTGTGGCTCACATATTTGGTCAGCCCAAAAACAAAATAAAGGATAGATGTGGCAGGTATTAAAATAGGTGTAGCTTCTTCCCTTTAAAAAAGAAAAAAAAAAGGGAAGATGTGGCTGGCTCATGTGTTTGGTCAGAGAGGCATTTAACTTATCCTATCGTTTTACTGTCCAAAAAAAAAAAGAAAAAAAAAAAGGTAAATTACAAAATTAGTCCCTATCCTTTACACCAAATGTCAATTTGGTCTTTAACCTTTTAATTGTGTCAATTTGGTCCCTAACATTTTTAGTGTTGTGTTAATTTAATCCCTGCCGTTATCTCTTGGATGAAAAAAAGCTGATGTGTCAAATAAAATAGTAAAAAATTATTTTTAATGCCATGTCAACTACCAACCGGACAAGTCAGATTAAAAAATAAAAAAACCCAAATTAAAATCTGCACACAGATCTGATTTTTCTCACTAACTAGTTCTAAAATCCCTAAAAGTTTCTCTCTCTCTCTCTCTTGTCTGTATCATCTCCGCAGCAACCAAATGACAAATTATTGTTTAAAGGAAACAATCCCATTTAAGAAAGCTGGTCTAGAAACCAACTCAAAAAATCTGAGTTAGTCCAATAGGATCAAACCTGCGCTACCTAGTGCCACAGGTCCCTTTGCAAACGAGTGATCTGCTACTACTCTTTTTTACTTTCCAGATTTTATAGAATCATCACGTAGACCTGCCTACAAATCTACCATCATTTCAAATTCAAACCAAACCTGAAAACCCGTAGAGTTTTATAGAATGGTGGACAACCTTTCTCAAATAAAAAGAAAAAGGAATCCATTTTTTATGAGCTGCCAACAGTGGTTTCACAAGGTGCTTTGCATTCGTTGATAGCCCAAGCTCCTGAAACAAGCTTGTAGGAGAAAATTAAACAAACTGTTAACCAACACTTAACTTTTGAGAAATTTGTATAACGGCAGCTATGGAGATGATATTGACGATAGAGAGAAACTTTTATTAGGGATTTTAATTTTAGAACCATTTAGTGAGATGAATCCAATCTCACATGAGCAGATTTTAATTTGGTGTTTTTTTTTTTTTATTTAAAATCTGACATGATTGTATTGTTGGCAATTGATGTAGCATGAAAATAATTTTTTACTATTCTGTTTGACATGTCAGCTTTTTTCATCCAAGGGATAACGACAGAGATTAAATTAACACAACACTAAAAATGTTAGGGACCAAATTGACACAATTGAAAGGTTAGAGATTAAATTGACATTTGATGTAAAGGATAGGGACTAACTTTGTAATTTACACAAAAAAAAAAAAAAAAAAATTTCAAAAAAAGAAACAGGATAGAAGGCAGGGGGCTCTGGCAAACAAAAAAGGAAGAAGAAAACGAAGAAGCGAAGAAGAAGAAGAAGAAAGGGGTTAAGGCCACCGGTATCTTGTGACGGCGAGTCGGCGACAGCGGCTATCTTGTTTCTATATCCACTGGTATTTTCGGTTTAAGTTTTTTTTTTTTTTTTTTTACCGGCCGATTTCCTTTTTCCGGCCGAAACACATTGATATTCGGCCGATATGATCCGATTCGGCCCAAATCGGCGCGAATTGGCCCGTTTTGGCACGCGTCGGAGCCGAATCGGCGCGAGTCTGGAAATCAAAAAAAAAAAAAAAAATTCCGACGCGCAGGCAGCGGTGTTGCCTGCTGCACCCCGCGTCGGACTCCGGTACGGCGACCCTGTAGCCGCGTCGGTGCTTTCTAGGCCTTGATCACTTCCTTGTAGGCCACTGAGAGCAATTTCCACTCCTCCATTGTCGTTGAGGCCTTCTCCATGAATTCCACCATTCTTCTACAGCCTTGCCTTGTACGAGTTCTCTTTGCAAGCTGAAGGTGTGTCATTAGCATTGTTGATTTAATAGCAAGAGAGAGAGAGATTAGATACCTACATCTGGAATGGATTTTTTTAATATTTTTTTTTTTTTGTGGGGGGGGGGGGGGGGGGGGAGGGCATTTCATTTCATTATTGAATGAGTAAAGCTCATATTTTTTTGAAAAGCAAATCATATTTTGCATTGATTTTTTTATTTGTGTATAATGTTGTGTATCATACGGTATATGAACTCTCTATTATTTTTATTATTATTATCTTTTCAAGAGTATATAAATATACATATAAAAAGGTATTTTTTGTTACAGTAAATTAAAAATATAATTATCACATCTACATTCAAATTGGTCACACTCAGAAAGTGGTAATACATGATTATAATGTAAAATAAATCCTTTTTATTCATGTTCATCATCATGCCTACTCTTCAGCTTCAATCTGAGTCAAAGTTTTTGTCATATTCATTAGTTCAAATGTTCTTATGCATCTTCTTCATCATCATCAACATTTACTTATTATTCCTAATCAGTAATCATCTTCAAAAAAAAAGGTGGAGAGGAATACAATCTGTCAAAAGGATCGTGAAAGCTCGATTATGTGTTAAAACACAAGAGTTGTTTAGACCCCCAAATTAAAAAATTACGGCTTAGTTGATTTTACTCTAACTTAAACTAAGTGCAAAATAGAGTAAATGCGAGCGAATAAACAATAAAACTACTCTAAGCAATATTCATCAAAACACAGCAGTAAAATGAAAGCTAAAAGAGTAGGGAAGAAAAATGCAAACACAAGATAACATGCCGATGTGTTATCGAAAAGGAAACCGAAGTACTCGGCGTAAAACCTCTCCGCCGTCCTTCAAGCGGTAAATTGATCCACTAGACAATAAGTTGGGATACACGAATAGAAAGAGACCTTCCAAGCCTAATCTACCCAATGCACCTAAGCCCTCCAAGCTTCTACTCCAACAAAGCTTCTCGGAACTGTGTTTTGTCTAGCTTTCCGGATCCCGCAATACGCCCGATTGCATTCGCCAAAGCTTGGCTTCTTCCAATGCTTCCCAACAGCACGAAAACCTCACTTGACACTCAGAATGGGTGTGGTAAGTGTTTGAGCTATCAACCTTTCAAGGATTTGGAAATGGAGAGGTAGGAGTTGAGGAAAAACCACAATAGATTGTGTAGAGAATTGTGGGTATAACAATCTCTCACTCTCAAGAATAGTGGTTAGGGTTTTTTCTTTGAAAGCACCCCTCAACATATGTGGGTAATGTGAATATATATAGTGTGGGTAGAGATAGGGTGTATCAGATATGACAAAATAGCAAAACAGAATGTTTCGCGGGTATCTCGCGGGAAGGCTTTACCCGCGAGACACTCGCGAAAACCAGCTATCACCATCCTGTCATGACTCTTTGCATTCCAGTCATGTGCTGGGCACATGCTTTACTTCGCGGGAAGGCTTCTCGCGAGCTACCCGCGAAAACTTCTTTAGTCTTCAATTGCCTTGAGTCTTCACACTCTCTCTCACACACAACCCTTACAATGAAATCTCACATAAAATACAAGGTACAAAAGATTGAATATAATTACAATCAAATTTGGCACGGAATTAAAGTCAACATAAAATAGTTGTAAATCACAACTTTACAGATGGAAAAAAAGAAGACAAAAGAGAAAAACCATTTTTAAAAAAGCTGAACATGTGATGTTGTTGTTGTAGTTTGCATGTTTTAACCCTATTCTCTTTAGAAAACTAATTAAAAATTATATGTTTTTAGTTTTGGGGCTGAAAATTATCTCGTCTATTCTCATGAATATGCATGGGTCCAAAATAAATTTATGTAATTTATGAATTAGACATTATGCACTATTCATGGATACAATAATACGATATGATTCATGCGTTACACATACATGTATAGTTTGGTACATAAGGATCCCTGGTATACGCATTGATGCGGGAGACGCAAGAAGATTTTTATTTAGTATTATTTATGTTTGTAAGTCAAATGTATTTTTTTATGTTTTAGGTCGTAGTAGTTTATTAGGCTATTAGTATTTTAATTTGGAAGCAAGGTTATTTTTGTAATAAGGCAATAAGAGTTTCCTAGCCAATTAAAACTAGGGTTTAACAATCCTTTATAAGCAATCTATTGTACTCTTTGAGGGGATAGTTGATATTTTGATGAATGAAAAAATGGCCGTTTGGTCTCTCTTGGTCTGGTGCTGACTCCAGGTCTACCCTAGGTGCTGACTCCTAGTGGTTTCCTCACTTTGTGCTGACTCCAAGCCAGGCCTAGGTGCTGACTCCTAGGTCATATCCATTTATTTTTCTTGTTGTTTAGTTTTGTTCTGGTTGTCCTGCGTCAGTTTTGGTATCAGAGCAAACACCGATTTGTTTGAAGCATCATTGCAAGTCAATCCAGAACTAGACCAAAAAAAGAAAAAGAAAAAGGCATTCACCGTATTTTTCCACCACTAGAAATCCAGCCACCATACCACCTTCAAAATCCCTTTGCCACATTTCTGCCAAACCAACATCGGAAAACCATCTGTCAATACCCACGGGGCCACACGTATCAAGCCACCAAAAGGTTACCCATTAACCCAAGCCCTTTGACCCAACAACCAACAAACCCCACAGCCAAACCTGGTCAAGTTCTTTCAAAAGGTTCTTCACACGCCACCACCCATTGGAAAGCCAACACTGCCATCCCAATAAATGATTGAAGTGCCAACCAATTCCCCGGCCACTTTGAGTTCCTCCTTTGTCTCAGTGCAACATCGCTCCACCTTGCTGTCTCAGAGTATCGCGTCGCCAACCCACTCCACTAGAACAGTACCGCAAGAATTTGTTAATGTCGATCTCACCCTGTCATCCCAAAGCCGCTGCCCACAGCCATCACAAGACCACCACTGTTGCAACAAATAGCCAGTCCATCGAGCCCATATCAGAGGTAACCCGATGGTCTCATCTGAGTTCTTTCTTCCTAGCAGCACTAGTGTCCTGTTTCACTCTCAATACACACTTGTTTAAGCCCATAAAAGACATACCAACCCAACTTGCCAATTAAAAATTAAAAAAAAAAAAAAAAAGTTGGAAAGCCCAAGCTTCACCAGCCCAATTGCCAAAAAAAAAAAAAAAAAAAAAAAAAAAAAACCATTAAACCCAGAAGCCAACCTGTGCACTTCAACTTTGAGCAGAAAATTTAGTTTCAATCTCTGTGTTTCACTATTTTGTGCCTTATAGCTAAAAATGACTTCCTTTGATAGAAAGCTTGAGAAGCAGCTTAAAGATAGAGAATTTGAGAAGCAAATTAAGGAGGCTAGGAATAGACTCCTTAACCTTCCTTCCTCCACTGATGATCTTCTCACTCTTCCTGATAAAGTTGAAAACTTTTTAGCATATGTGGAGCAAGAACCATCCAAATCAATGCGAGATGCACTTTTACCCTCAGTGATGGCATTGAGCACTAATAAACTTTTGAGATTACAAGGATAACATCACCTAATGCCCCATATAAAGATGAGCAAATGAAAGAAATATTTCAGTTGATTGTGGCAGCATTTGAAAATATGCCTCATCTGTCTACTCGCTCTTATAAGAAGGTGGTTTTAATTATTGATACCATTGCAAATGTCAAGTTATGCTTGGTGATGCTGGATCTTGAGTGTGATGCATTGGTTGTTGAGATGTTTCAAAGTTTCTTAAAGATAATTAGGTCCAATTATCCACCTGTTGTACTTTCAGCCATGGAAACAATTATGAATCTGGTCATAGATGAAAGTGAAGACATTTCCTTGGATCTTCTTAGTTCACTTTTTGCTAGTGTAAGAAAGGAAAATCAGAATGTTTCACCTATGTCATGGAAATTGGGGGAGCAAATAATCACTAGGATTAATGCCCAGCTAGAAAAGATAATGGCACCCCCTCAAAAACAATGCAGCAAGCTTGAGGGTGCACATGATGTGAAAGTTGAAGTTGTTGAATGTGCTTCTGATCAACCCTCCATGGTGCTTGAAGATCTACATCTTGGTGAAGTCGAAGAGGTTAAAACCACACTGTTTCCTATGGTTCATAAGGTTCAAGATGATTATACTGATTCCACACATTGATTTTGTTATTCCAAATGAGTTTGATGTGGTGGAATTCAAGGTTTTTCTTTTCCCTGTGCTCCCTAAGGTGATTCCAGACTTGAAGCAAGTGTTACTTGTCAGCATCCTAATCCTTCAATGCTTTAAAACTCGAGGTCAAGTTTTCTCCAACCAGAGGAGAATGATGCGGGAGACGCAAGAAGATTTTTATTTAGTATTATTTATGTTTGTAAGTCAAATGTATTTTTTTTATGTTTTAGGTCCTAGTAGTTTATTAGGCTATTAGTATTTTAGTTTGGAAGTAAGGTTATTTTTGTAATAAGGCAATTAGGGTTTCCTAACCAATTAAAACTAGGGTTTAGCAATCTTTTATAAGCAATCTATTGTACTCCTTGAGGGGATAGTTGATATTTTGATGAATGAAAAAATGGCCGTTTGGTCTCTCTTGGTCTGGTGCTGACTCCAGGTCTACCCTAGGTGCTGATTCCTAGTGGTTTCTCCGCTTGGTGCTGACTCCAAGCCAGGCCTAGGTGCTAACTCCTAGGTCATATCCATTTATTTTTCCTATTGTTTAGTTTTGTTCTGGTTGTCTTGCGTCACACATACCATGTTATCTCTTTATTTATGGATTGATATGTATCATATGATGCTAACAACAATGGTTAAGCTAATTAGTAAAGGGATGACTTATTTGAACTCTATCTGGGGGTAGTTGGAATCAATAATTACGTTGGGAGGAGGTGGATTCGTGAATGGAATGTGGGTTGTTGGATCTAAAAGGGGGTGAGGATTGAATTGTTGATTGAGTGACTGAATGAGCTGAGTTAATTTGGGGAGGGGTGGCTGTTTTTGGGGGTGGTTGGGGGCAATAATTGGGTAGCAAGGAGATGGATTTCAAGGATGGAATGTAGGCTGTTGATTGGGAGTTCAGTGGTTCATTGAGGGAAGAAGAGAGGGAGTGGGTGTTCTGTCTGTCTAGCAGTTAAAATGCAGCTGGCAGATATGGGTGTTTTTATTTGTTTGTTTTTGTTTAAATTTTTTTCATGACTCACAGGCAATGTCACAATCTGCACACATGACAAAGGATTCCCTATATGGGATTATATTTATATGTTCCATATCACTGCAATTGTTTTTTACTATATTCGTTGTACTTAATGAGATATAGTACAAATTTGCTCAAATTCATGCAGTATCTATCTAATCTCCATAATAAATTGTGAAAAATAACATCTTGTCTTTAATCAAGGTATAGTTCAAAACTTTTTAAGTGAAAATATGCTTGAAAAACTGTTTAAATCCTTAAAATTCTTTAAATATGTTTTTAGGTACTGCCATAATTTTCGTATCTTTATATGGTCTGGTTTTTAAACATTGTTTAATATTACTTTTCCTTTTTGACACACACACACACGTATATTTTAAATACCTTGCTTTGTCATTTTTAGAGCGGTTCAAACAAAATTGCATGTTTAATTACATTTTGAGGATGCTGTTTTTAAAGATGATGAGAAGTTGCAATATTCTTGAGAATGAAAACAGTGAACTTGTGCGACCATTAGATTTTCTGCACTCTAATCTTTCTTCTTTCTATATTTTTGCTTATTTTGCATACTATCATTTCTTAGGGACAAGATTTAGATTGAAAGCAGTGGAAATTACTTAATGTTATTTCTTATTACCAGGAAATGGATTTTTTTGGGAGAAACAAGTTAAGTTTCTAGGAAGTTGTTCTCAAAAAAAGATTCTAGGAAGTTACTATTATTAGTGTTTAATGCATCATTTTCTTTTTTGAAAAATTATTGTTGACTACAAAACAAAGAATCCCCCAGTTCTGTGTAAATTCTTTTGGTTTCTTCCCCAACCCCCATCCCCCCAGGAGGCGGCGGCTTAATTTTATTATATGCATGCTTTCTGAATGGAGATTGACTTCTTCATTGTTATAACTTGGATAGATGGATCGGATACTTGCTGCATATCGGAAGTCCTCAAAGCAGTGGTCATCTACACTGAACAAGCTTGCTCAAGGTGTGGCCTCTCCTCCCATTTGTTTGTTTTCTGGCTAATTAGGAACTAGGAATAAGTACTATATTCTGTGTTATTCTTATTGCATTTGATAGTTGTGAACTTCTTCTGCTATTTATTGCAGTGCGACAAAGAGGACGAAAGCGGACCATGGTTGGATGAACCTTCTTCAAATTTCTATCCCCACTAAGGTAAATGAGAAGGAAGTTCTGATGGGGGGATGAATTTTATGATATAAATTAGCCACGTGTTATATTTATCATAATATTGCACATTTTCACTGTTATTTAAATGAAATGAAAATGCTTTGAATTTCCTACAGTACCTTCTGGAATTAAAAGGGTTGCCATGCACTTGCACAAACATTTCATTTCTTGACTCTGACTGCCAGGAGTATAACATTTTGTACAAGTGGACTTTCCATGGTTGATTAGAAATTTAGCTACTTGTTCTGAAATTGATTCGAGATTTTTTGAAAGCTCTAGTTGGTTTGCCCTGTTATCACCTCTTTTTTTTTTGGTTGTTGGTGGAAGGAATCATGCTGCAGTAAATGCAAAACCACCATGAAAAAATTTATTTATCTTCTGATTATATATGATTTTTTGGATATAATCGAAACTCGTTAGGATGAGCGCTGCATTAATTTTATAGCTAAAATTTCAATCTAAATTTGGGATTTTTAGTGAGGTGAGAAAGTGATGATTCATAGTGTTATGGGATTTGTAGTAGTGTTGTTTGTAAGATTATTTAGTATAATAATATGAGTTTCTTTGATTCTTCACTATATAAATTCCATTTGGATGCCAAGAAAGTGCTGGGAGAAAGGCTGGAAATTATTTTAATTTATTTGTGTATAATTTACATAAATTTTTTTTGTATATTTATCGAATTATTGTAATTATTTTAAAGTCTTTATAGTTTATTTAAGTGATGTGGCATAATTTGATTGGACAGTCTAATACATGTGGCAAGCTTACATGTCACTTAACGTACACATCAGCACAGCCATTGACAAAGAGGCTGCCAATAACGTTAGGGGTGTATTTTGCTAAGTATTACATGAGTGCCTTTTGATGATGGCAATATCATTCTCAAGATCTGTGGGCTTTCGTACCCATTTTTGTGTGTGTGTGTTTGTTGGGTTTTGGTTTTTGCTCTCACAAGCAAAGTTGTCCATTCATTTTCTGTTTTGGGTTTTAGATAGTTTGGGTTTTAGGGTAAGTTGTTGGGTGTTATTGGGTTTTATTGCCGTTTAGTCTATATGCTATTTTCCTAGGCAACACCTCCGCGAGTAATGGGATAAACACATAAATGGAACCAATAAAGAACCAAAATTCTTAAATTAATCTCAGTACAAACACGCCAAAAACGCAAGATTCATTCTGGGCTACAACAAAACATGGTGATTTGATTTGAGGCAGTGGGTAGGACTAGTCATGCTAATAATTGTGACTGAGGAAGGACCTAATCATGAAAATTATCGAATGCACCAAACTAACAAATCGAGCAAACAATAGTATACGAATTCCTTGCCTTTTCATTTTCAAGCTTATTTATCTGGTTGATTATGCTCCTAGCTCACTCATAACAAGCCCCGCATTTTGTATTCCTCGGGGACCTCTTAGTATAACTGGCATTGATGTGCAACTTCGTTTTTGAGTACTTGTAAGTTTTAACGAGTTTAGAACTCTTTAATATGTAATTCTTTGGCAAGAAGATAGATAGAATTTCGATAGATGAATATTTGTTTTTAAAGCTACCCTAGTATTCGAGCCCTCCAAGTTAGCAATCACCAAGCCCACTCTCTTGTTCCTCCTCTACAAAGCCCTTCCAAGGCGGTAGGTTTATTTCTCTATTTTCATCTTAAAAAAAAAAAAAAATTCTTGTGGTTTTAGGACAAATAAGGAAGAAATTAAGGAATTGAGGGAGTAGAAAATGCCGAAATAGAACTAAAACAACAAATGAATGAGCTGAGGGACAAAGTGATGCTCAAACAAGAAATCAGTAAAGTGATTGAGGAGCTCAAGCTAAAGGGAAGAGATAAACTAGCTAAGGGAGGAAGTTAAACAGTTTAGGGAGGCAACAAAGACACTCTCAATTTTATATTGGGGAAATTACATTTTACCACCCTAAACTATACCCGTAATTACACTTTGCACCCTAAATTTTTTGAATGCACGCTTTGCATCTTAAACTATGATCATTGTTACACTTTGCATCTCAACATCAAGTTTGCCGTTAAGTTGGATAGGAAAATATGGCATAATATGAAAAAACTTAATTGCTCATCTTCTTAATCCCTTACAAACAAATGAGAAATTACATTTTACTACCATAAACTATGTTTCTAATTACACTTTGCATCCTAAACTTTAAATTTCATTTAAGTTAACGGCAAACTTAATATTGAGGTGCAAAATGTAACAATGTTTATAGTTTAAGGAACAAAACGTGCATTCAAAAAAATTTATGGTGTAAAGTGTATTATGGAGCATAATTTAGGGTGGTAAAATGTAATTTTTCCTTTTATCTTTTTAAGTTTTAACTACAGTTGAAACCTAAGATACAAGACGCTGGGGTATGATAATGAATGAATTAATATTTAACTTTAGGTATATTTTATAATTGGTTCTCAAAAAAAAAAAAAAGGTATATCTTATAATTTGTTTTTATTTTAAAGCAAACAATCACTAATTCAATTAGATGATGCCTAACCAATCCTTAAACAATATTCTTGATACTCACATATCAATTGTTATAAGTCAAGAAATAATATAAAAGATAAATTGCAAATTACACCCCTAAAATTGGGAAGTATTTTGATTTTACACCCTGAAATTTTAGAATTTAGAATTTACTCCCTAAAGTTTGGGGGTGTTTGTATTTTACATCCTGAAGTTTTAGAATTTGGATTTTAACGCTCAAAGTTTTGGGATATTTGGATTTTATACCTTTAAATTTTGAAACTTTAGGGTGTAAAATTCAAACATTTTCAAACTTTAGGGAGTAAAATTCAAACACCCCTAAAATTTAGGGGGTAAAATCTAAATTATGAAACGTTAGAGTGTAAAATTCAAACACCTCCAAACTTCAAAGGGGTAAATCCAAATTCTGAAACTTCATGGTATAAAATCCAAACACTTCCAAACTTTAGCGGTGTAATTTGCAATTTACCCTAATATAAAATATAAGTTCAAAGCTTATACAGTTCCATTAATTAAAAAAAAAAAAAAGCCCACGCAGATTATAAAATGTGAGTCTAAAGCCCACGCAGATTATAAAATCTAAATTCTGAAACTTTAGGGTGTAAAATTCAAACACCTTCAAACTTAAGGGGTAAATCCAAATTTTGAAATTTCATGGTATAAAATCTAAACACTTCCAAACTTTAGGGATGTAATTTGCAATTTACCCTAATATAAAATATAAGTTCAAAGCTCATACAGTTCCATTAATTAAAAAAAAAAAAAAAAGCCCACGCAGATTATAAAATGTGAGTCTAAAGCCCACTTCTTATGTGGGCTCATTTTTATGGATTGAGATTAGATATTGCACCTGATGCAAGAAATAAGAAAAAGTAAAAAAGTAAGATTAGTAAACAAATATTGTGAGAGGGATGGGGGTTAATTGCATGGTGCATTGGATCTCAATCCCATTTTTATAATTATAAAAAAAATATTTTAAAAAATTAACACTAAAACTCTAAGTGAACGTTTGGATCCCACGTCCAGCGTCCACGTTTTGCGTTTTGCCTTTTTTTTTTTACCAGCGCCTCTTGCACTGTTCATGGGACATGAACAGTGTATTAAGGCAAATGAACAGTAATTTAAAAAGTGAACAGTAATCAGAAATTATTATTTTTTATTATTTTTAGTTTTTAGTTTTCAGGAAAATAAGCGGTATTCAAATGCATCCTAAATCTTACTCTAAAGAAGACACAAAATAGTGTCGTCTCTCTAACTGAAGCACTGAACAACATCTGTTTGTACTTTCACTTTCACTTTCACTTTCTCGTACAAATCCAGTGCTTCTTCCATTACTTTTGAATTTTCTAGTTCTATGGCAGACTCCTCAAAATCCGTCTTCTTGTATATCTCAAGTGCCACTCGAGGGTCACATCCAGCAGATGCCACTAACTTTAACCCAATAGAATATGCTTCGAGCTCCCCACTATGATTGAAACAAAATGTAACATTATTGTAATTTGACATGAAGGAAAATATCAACTCTTCCTATTTTTTCTCCTCGTGGTAGGAGTGCTCTTTCTCACTTCAGGTGAGTCTTCTTTTCCACAGCTTCTAGCAGTGGACTAGAGTCAAAAGGTGATAACACAATCCAAAGGACCACTTCTGTCGTGCACTATGGAGGCTGACTTCATTGACAGGATGCAACAGAACAAATTTGTACATGGTCGCTAACCTTAAAAAATTAATATTTGTTACACCTTACAACTAACAAGCCATTACACATTACAACATATTGCAAATAAATAACATGTTACCCATTAAAAAATTTGTACATGTTACACATTGCAACTAACAACCTATTACAAAGCACAAATAACAAATGCAAAAAACAATAATAATAATGATAATAAATTACTATTACAAACAACACATTACTCATCAACAATATAAAAGTGGTATGTGTATATATATATCTACCAAATGAAAAAGTGAGTATATATATTAGTCAGGTCTAACAAAAAAAAAATTAAAATGGTTTGACTATTTACCTACAAATTGAAGAAGAAGAAAAGCTTTTTAATTTGTAGAATGATCAATGTGTGTGAAAGGGAGAGTTTGGGCGTGGGAGAGAGCTGGGAGAAGCGAGAGTTGAGTGAGTTAGATGAAAAGGACCTTTAGTGTATCAAAGAGTTTATATCTGAGACGGTGAGGTTGGTGTAAAATTTAATGGAACTCAAGTCTATCATACTCAAGTTCCATTTAAAATATTTTTTATCGTGCTCGCATAACTGAGACAGGTGGGGTAGGTGGTGTAATCACTGGCCTGGAAGTTGAGTATGCTATACTCGAGTTTCAGTGAAAGTCGAGTATACCATACTCGATTTTCTATGTTGTACGTGACTTTTGCTCGTAGTACAGTATGGGGAAGCTTTCATAGAAGTCAAGTTCACTATACTTAACTTTCAATAGAAGTTGAGTTCAGTAAACTTGACTTCCAGGTGGCTTTTTTCATTTTTTTAATCCATGTCAGACTTAAATATTTGCGTGGGGGGGGGGGGGGGTGGGGTTGATTTTGCCTGGAAGTTGAGTTTGATAAAATCGACTTCCAAAAAGAGTCTTACTTACTAAATAAGTTTGAACGCGTGCTATTCGGCTGAATTATTTCCGAAATTGTACTGTTTGGCAAATTTTGCCATAGAAGCTAGTAAAGAGAGATAGGCTAGGCAACACGTACAGGCCCCACAAAAGACACAGAGACATTGATTTAAACTAGACACGCAGCAAGATAAACATACCCACTACACTACAAAGGAGCAAATCGAAAAGGAGCAAATCGAAAAGCCCATCGACATCGAGTCCTAATACAAACACTGAAGGAGAAACATGGGACATGTATCACTAAAGATTTGTCTTTTAGCGTGAGAAACTCCTCTTTTTTTTTTTTTTAATAGCTGGACAACCATTTAAGCCTCCCTCACTTTTTATCCATCACTTTTTATTATTTATTTTTTTTATAAACACTTTTTATTAAAGTTTAGTAATAAGTATCATTTGATCAAAAAAACATTTGTAGTTGCACGATATCAGTTGTGGATATTCTCAGTTTGATTGCTTTTTAAGATTGTGTTAATCAATATAGGCAGTACCTAAGGCTAGGACACAAAGTGGGGATTCACTAACCATTTAACAAGTTTGAGCCAAAGGATATTTCGTTATTTGGTTATGTAATACGCAGAAAGGCTAGAATGGGTATAGAAAACAAATGATATATAAGAACCCTTAGATTATTAATCCCCCTCTTTATTGGAGAGAAATTCAAGCTTTAGCTACCATAATTTACCGAGAGTCCTTGATCAGAAAACTAGAATGGTCTTGGCTTCATTTGCTAACCTAATTGATTTGCATACGTAGGTGAGCTCATTTATTGAACAAGTGATACCATGGTATATTCAGCAAAAAAAAAGAAAAAGTGATACCATGGTATGAATATACCTGGAATCCTCATATACCAAACAACACATATATGTGTGATGTATGAATTATATTGTATCGTTATATCAATGAATTGTGCTTAATGTTTGATTCATAAGTACATAAATTTATTTAATTACTTTGGTGCTGATGATGCAAAAATCAGCAGTTGAGCTTCTCGTCATAGCGGATGGACGAAGCTGTGATTAGGGTCGTCTCTGTTGGAGGAAAACCTGCAAAACGAACTGGGTGGAAGAGTAACACGCCGGTGTGGAGTTAGCCAAACCGTTTCCGATGCTTAAGTCAGTAAGGGAGAAAGATTTTTGAGAGAATTGTTTGAAGAGTGATTTTTGTAGAGTATTTTGTGTGTACCTTTAACTTCTGTTGCCTTCTCTTTTATAGTTGTGTGACTAATTAATGGGCAATGAATCGCTGTATTTATGCTCAACGGCTAGTGCGTTACAAAATCTTTGTCTGAAGTTCACAGCTCACTTTGTGATCGTTGCTCCGTCCGTTACGTTTTGTCATCAATGAGCATAATAAATGCGTAATGTCTTCTCTTGGTTAATGAGGATCTCTGCTTAATGACGATCATAAATTTCTGACTCATTAGTTGCCCCCTTGTTTGAATTCTCGTCTGTTTAGAAGAGATGAAAACATAGCCGTCTGACGCTTCATATTTCGTGTACGGCACATTTATGTCGAGTTGATGTTTGATTTGTTGAGTGCCACGTGTACGGTCAAGATGTGTTTGACGTGCAGACTTTTCTCGGTTTTCCCATGCACGTTTTGGCCATTTATCTCGCATTTTTCCCTCCTGTTTCCTTTTCTTCGTAATCTTTCCTTGTTCAGTTGGCATTTAAGGGTTTGTCTTTTCTTCAAGCTTTCTTTTTCAGTTCTGGGTTTCTTGGTAAGTTCTTTGTGCTCCTCTCTCTTTTTCTGTTCTTCCATGGTAGATTACTCTTTTGTTAGGGTTGATTGTCCCTCAGTAGCCTTTCTTTTTGCTTGCTTAGGTTGTTTGCTTGAGGTTGTGGAGAGAGAGTGTCTCAAGTGGGTTGGTTTCTTCGTGGGGGAGGACTGTCCGTATAGGTTTGTACTTTCCTCTTTATTTCCTCTGGTTTCTTGTTCTGCTAGAGTGGCTAGGTTTCTGAAAATGTCTGGGGAAGTTAGGTCTAGTGAGTTGGAAACGGGGTTGTCTTCGTCTGATAATCGCGAGGTTCTCGAAGTTACTTCCCCTTATACTCCCTATAAGGCTTGGAATATCCAATGTGCCCTCTTAGAGAAAGATGAGAAGCGAATCAGGGATATGTTCCAATTTCCTGATTCGGTAAGAATTAGGATTCCGAGTGATAAGGATAGGGCCTGTCACTCTTATGCTGATGAAGTCTGTTTCTACGAGGCAGATTTCACTAGAGGTCTTCGTCTTCTCGTTCACCCTTTCGTTAGGGAACTTTTTGCGTATTTGCATCTTGCACCGGCATAGTTAGTGCCTAATTCTTGGCAGATTGTCATTTCTTGTATGGTGGTGTAGATGTCTGCCAATGACGAAGATGTCATCAAGAAAGACGAGTTTCTCCACTTTTATCGTCTGAGAAAGTCCAAAGACCCTAGCTACTATGAATTTAAGTCATGGGATAGGGCGTTTAGGTTAATTATTGACTATTCGTCGTCCCTCCGAAATTGGAAACCAAACTTCTTCTTTGTCTCGGGCAATGGTTGGGAGTTTGTCCCTGATGAGAACCTAGACGAAGCCCCCAAGTTTTTTCGTAGTTGGGGAACCCCTGTGTTTGGTGTGTCTTTCTCGTCTGTTCTTTCTGTTATTTATTTGCTCTTCGTGAGTGACGATGATATATAATATACTTGCTTTTTGCAGTTCCTCAACGCCCTCATCTGAAGAAGAGATATCACGGTCGTGAGTACTTGGAGACCGTCAAATATTTTGATGAGCTTGTCTCTCCCCAATCGTTATTCCTTCATTTTCTGGGTCCAGAACCGTCCAGTAAGGTTCGGAAAAACCTCTAAGTTGTGAAAAAGAGTGAGTGTTCCATCTTTTTTTTTTTTTTTTTAATTTAATTTTTAATTTATAGTTTCTCTTTCCTTTTAGGAATGACGACCAGATTCAGTAAACAAAAGTTGGCTGAAGCTCAAGAGAAGAAAGAAAAAGGTGGCCTCGTCAGTGGCCTCTTGTTGAGGAAACGTTTGAAGGCAGACGATGTTTCCAAAGATGATCCTGTAGTGACTTCTTCCTCTGCCCATTCACCTGCTAAGCGTCCCGCCTCCCTTACCTCATCTCTGGAGGTGATTACTTCTGCTGGGGAGGAAGTCTTTTCTCCCTGCTTTCTAGAACGATGTCGATGCTGCTGCCCTGAAGGCTCACGAGGCGCTCTCTGTGGACGACCTAAGTCCTTTGATGGCAAAGTCGTCCAGTGAAGTGATGTCGTCTCATATTTAGAAGCTTGTGCAGGTATATTTTGATAATGTAGGTTGCTTTTTCTTTTTTGCTTTGCTTTTGCTAAGAGAGATTTTTTTTTTTATATGTAGGATTTGGGGGAGTCATTGGTCGTCTCTGGGAAGCTTTTGGATTTGGAGAAGAGGGTGGCCACGTCTGAGCCTATGATCAAATCCCTTTCTGTTGAGAATGAGACGCTTAAGAACAAGGTTGCCATCCTTACAGTCGAAGCTGAGAATGACAAAGAATGTGTTGCAGCTTTGGAGAAGAGTCTTCAAGTGGAGAAGGACTTTTGCAATCTAAAGGACAAACAGATAGGTGATTTGCAGTTGAAGTTGCAAAAAGCTGGGGTTGCGGCAGTGCAGGAGTTCAAGGACTTCAACTCTTACTCAGACGAGTTGTGTGAGTATTACGTGGAGGGCTTTGAGCTCTTTAGAAAATGGATGGCGAAGCATCACCCAGATTTGGACCTCTCTGGCCTTGTTATGGGTGAGGTTGAGAAGGAACTTCTGGCCGATCGTCCTTCCGAGGCCATAGCTGAGAATGTGATGGAAGAGGCTACAACCATAGCTGAGGTGACGGAAGAGGCCATGACCATAGCTCCTGCAGATCCAGCTCCTAATGAATAGTGACTTATTTTCTTCTTTCTATATTTCTTTTTTTATAAGACGAAAACAATGTCTTTTATGGGCTCGTTGTTTTGAGCAAATCTTCTGAACAATCTCTATGGGCCCGCGTGTTTTGGGCATATATTTTCTTTCTCAAAATGACAACCCCTTTTATGAATTGCTAACATGTAATTTTTTATGAGTAAATCTTTGCTGTGTTTAGATTACGAAGGCCTTTTGGATACCTTCATGCTTTAGTTGTGTTAAACAACTTCTTCATGCTCAGTTGTGATTAGACATCCTTTCATTGAGTCATGTTTAAATGTCGATGGTAACGAGCTGTGTTTGAACAGTTGAGTTATGACGATATTAGTTGTGTTTAAACCACTTTTTTAGGTTTAGCTGTGTTTGAACAGCTTTTTTATTGAGTCATGACGATGTTAGTTGTGTTTGAACAACTTTTTTATGTTTATCTATGTTTGAACAACTTTTTTTATTTTTTTTTATTGAATCATGTTTGAATGACGATGTTAGTTGTGTTTGAACAACTTTTTTATGTCTAGCTATGTTTAAACAGCTTTTTTATTGAGTCATGTTTGAATGACGTTGTTAGTTGTGTTTGAACAACTTTTTATGTTTTGCTGTGTTTGAACAGCTTTTTTATTGAGTCATGTTTAAATGACGATGTTGTGCTGTACGCGTGACTTAAAGTCATGCTATTGGAGCATCTTTAGGTTAACCATTTTTTTGTTTGTTCATGTTTGAATGACGATCATAATAGTTGTGTTTAAACAACTTTTGATTTAGTCGACTTTGATAGTTTTGTATTAACAACTTTGATGGCTATAACGATGTCGGCTGTGTATTAACAGCTTTTGATTTGAAATTTTAACGATGGAGATCCTGGGGACGTCTCCCAAGAATAACTCCTGAGTGTTGCACATGTTTTTGTTGATAAATAACTCATGGATAATCATTGATAAATACGCATGGATAATGCTTTAATGTATTATTGATCTATGAATGACGAAAGTAATAACTGTCGTACATACTGATATGAAGATTGGACAACTTGCAATGTAAAAGATTCCTTACTGGTAATACTTCTTCAAATGTTCTATGTTCCATGGTCAAGGCAGTTCTTGGCCGTCTAAAGACTTTAGGTAGTAAGAGCCTTCTCTGGAGTGACAGATTACTTCATAGGGGCCTTCCCAGACTGGTCCTAGTTTTCCTTGGGATGGGTCCTTTGTTGCCTGTGATATCTTCCTGAGGACGAGGTCTTCTATGTTGAACCTTCTTACCTTGAATTTTCTGTTGTCGTATCTGGCCATTGCTTCCTTGTGCTTGGCCATTCGCTTTATGGCTTCCTTTTTGACTTCATCAATTAGATCTAAGTTGCTATTAAGCTCCTGTTGGTTCTTCTGACCTTCGTAAGTTTTGACTTGGAGGCTCGTTAGTCCCACTTCCACTGGTATGACGGCCTCGGTGCTAAATGTTAGTCTGAATGGCGTTTCTCCTGTTGGAACTCTTGTGGTCGTCCTATATGCCCAAAGGACATTTGGTAGTTCTTCAAGCCATGCCCCCTCAAGCCGAGTTTTGATAATTTTGAGTAAGCTTTTGTTCGTCACTTTTGTTTGACCGTTGGCCTAAGGGTGTCTTGGAGAAGAGTAGTGGTTCTTGACTCCTAAGTCTTGGTAAAATTTTTGAAACTTGGGATTGTCGAACTACTTTCCATTGTCCGATATTATGACGCATAGGACTCCAAACCTGCAGTTGATGTTCTTCCATACAAAGCTGGTGACTTTAGCCTTTGTTATCGTTGTTACTGGTTCTGCTTCTACCGATTTTGTGAAGTAATCAATTGTGACGATCAGAAATTTGAGTTGCTTCTTCCCTAAAGGGAATGGGCCCATAATGTCAATCCCTTATTGGGCAAAGGGCCATGGTGAGGATATGGGTGTCATCGTCTCTCCTGGTCTCGTTTGGACATTTGCGAAGCGCTGACACTTATCGCATGCTCTGACAAGGTTGTGTGCATCCTTCTGTAAAGTCGACCAGTAATATCCTACTCTGAGTGCCTTTCTTGCTAAAGACCTTGCCCCAGCATGATTTCCACAAATTCCTTCGTGTATCTCGCGGAGCACATAATTTGCTTCTTCTGTGTTGGCACATCTTAAATATAGGAGTGAATAACCTCGTCTGTACAGTACATCTTCTATAATGACGAAGCGGGCTGCTTTGATCTGTATCTTCCTTGCTTCCGTTTTATCTTCTGGGAGCCATCCTTCTTTCAAATAACGGACGATAAGAGTCATCCACCCGTCTTGTTTTTTTATCTTCAGAACCTACTTACCTTCTGTACTTGGTTGCCTCCTTATCTCTACACATAGTTTGGAGGTTGCATTGTAGTTGTCTGACAAGGCCAACCTTGCTAGGAAGTCAGCTTCTGCATTTTTGGCCCGAGGGATTTGCATAAAGTCTAGTCTGTCAAAGTGCTGCGAGAGTTGTTGGACGATCTTCAGGTACTTCTGCATCCTCTCTTCTTTAGCTTCATAATCTCCCTTCACTTGTCCAATTATTAGCTAAGAATTAGCTTGGACGATAAGATTCTTTGCTCCGAGAGCTTTTGCTAGACTTAGTCCTGTCAGCAATGTTTCATACTTTGCCTCGTTATTCGTTGTTGAGAATTGTAGTCTAATTGCATACTTCAATATCTCTCTTTCTGGAGATATGAGCACTATTCCTGCCCCTCCTACTTTCTTCGTGGCAAGCCCATCTGTTTGGATCATCCAAGTTTCCATAGGGAGTTCTTCTTCCTTGTAGGGGTAAGTGAATTCTGCGATGAAGTCCGCTAGTACTTGGACTTTGATTGCTGCTCGAGGCCAATATTCGATGTTGAATTAGCCCAGTTCAATTGCCAATTGAATGAGTCATCTTGCTGCATCTATCTTGTTCATCGTCTTTCTTATTGGTTGGTCTGTCATTACGACGATGGAGTGCGCTTGGAAGTAAGGACGGAGTTTCCTGGAAGCGACTAACAATGCGAAAGCTATCTTTTCCATCCTCGAGTAATTTGCCTCTGCTCCCTGGAATGCCTGGCTGGTATAGTAGATTGGCTTCTGGACATTTTCTTCTTCTTTGATCAGTGCCAAACTTACCGCGGTGTTAGACATTGCTAAGGTGAGATACATCTTTTCCTCCATCACCGAGGGACTTAGCAATGGTGGCTTCGTCAAGTACTCTTTTAATTTTGCAAGGGCTTCTTCACACTCGTCAGTCCACTAAAAAGCCTTTTTCAAGACCTTGAAGAATGGCATGCACTTGTCCGTTGTCTTGGAGACGAATCTATTTAGAGCTGCGACCTTTCCTGTCAAGCTCTAAACTTCCTTCACTATTTTTGGTGATTTGACCTTGATTATTGCCTTTACTTTGTCAGGGTTTGCCTCTATGCCTCATTGGGACACCATGAACCCAAGAATTTCCCTGAAGCAACAGCAAAAACAAACTTTTCAGGGTTTAGTTTCATATTGTACTTTCGTAGTGTGCTGAAGGTTTCTTTCATATCATCCAAGTGGTTGGCTTCGTCCTTGCTTTTCACCAGCATATCGTCTATGTATACTTCCACATTCCTTCCAATCTGGTGAGAGAACATGCGGTTCACCAATCTTTGGTATGTGGCTCCTGCGTTCTTCAATCCAAAGGGTATAACTTTGTATTAGTACAACCCTTGGCTAGTGACGAACGAGGTCTTCTCTTGATCTTCTTCGTCCATGAGGATCTGGTTATATCCAGAAAATGCGTCCATGAAACTTAAGAGCTTGTGTCTAGCAGTTGAGTCTACCAGTTGATCAATCCTTGGCAAGGGGAAGCTATCCTTTGGGCAGGCTTTGCTCAGGTCTGTGAAATCAACGCACACCCTTCATTTGCCATTGCTCTTTTTTACCATTATCACGTTTGCTAGCCAATTTGGGTAGAAGACTTCCTTGATGAAACCAGCTTCTAGCAGCTTCTTAACTTCTTCCGTTTCTGCTTTGTTGTGCTCTGGTGCAAATATTCTCCGCTTCTGCTATACATGTTTGCATTCTGGGTTGACGTTGAGACGATGCTGTATAATCTTCCTATCAATTCCAGGCATATCCTCGTGTTTCTAGGCGAAAACATCTTGGTTTTCCCTCAAAAGGAAACTATCTTCTCTTTCTCCAGAGTTGGGAGTGCTGATCCTATCTTCAATACCTTTGTCGAATCTCCTGGGACGATCTTAACTTCCTGTGGTGTTTCTAACGGTTCGGGGATGGGCTCTGGTTCATTGATCACCCATGTGTGGTTCTCCCCAGATGTTAAGGCAGCTTGGTAGCACTCTCTTACCAGAACTTGGATCTCCTCTGATTTCTCCTTCTCTATGGGCTGTTGGAAATTTCACCTTCAAGTAATATGTTGACGTCGCTGCTCTTAGCCTGTTGAGTGTAGGTCTTCCCAATATGATGTTGTATGTTGAAGGACAATCAACTATGAAGAAATAAATTTCCTTGGTGACCTGTGCTAGGTAAGTGCTTGCAATTACGGTTAGAGTGACGATGCCCCTAGGGACAATTCTATCCCTAGTGAAGCTCACCAGAGGAGAGGCGAAAGGCCTGATCCTTCTCTTGTCCAGTTTCATCTGCTGAAATGCAAGTAAATAGATGATATTTGCTGAGCTTCCGTTGTCGATAAGTACCTAGTGGATGTTGAATTCTTCTACTCTGAGCATGATTATCAGTGGATCGTCATGGGGTTGCCTAATGCCGCGACTGTCTCTCTCTGAGAAAACAATATCAGGTTCGTCATTCCTTAGCATCTTCATTGGAGGGAGCCGCGAATGGACACTACTTATTTCTCTCTCATGGGCTTTTTTCAGGGACTTCAGCGTTTCGCCTGCCGTCAATCCTTCTGAGATCGTCTTTATCTCTTCTGCGGGAGGTTTGCTATCTCCTGCTTCTCAATCTTTGTCTTTATCGTCCTTCCGTTGGTATCTGTAGGGCTCCGTTTTCCTGACATACTTTAGTAACTTCCCTTGCCGGATTAAAGTCTCCACCTGGTCTCTCAAATGTCTACACTCGTCGGTGCGATACCCGTGGTCCAGGTGGAACCTACAATACTTGTTCTTATCTCTTCTTTCAGCTGGAATACTGATTGGCTTTGGCCATTGCAAGGAGGGATTGTCCCTTATCTGCATCAAGACTTGCTCAATTGGCATTATTAGAGGAGTAAAGTTAGTGAACTTTGGCTTCCTATCCAAAAGTTCCTTCTTTTTTCCTGTGGTATGCCCAACACTTCGTGTCTCTTTCTTCTTATCATGATTGCTGCTTGTTCCTTCGTCTCTCTTCCTTTTTCCTTTCATTTCTTTTACAAGCACCACGTCTTCTGCATTCATGTACTTCTGAGCTTTTTAGAACAATTCCACGACTGTTTTTGGTGGGCTTTTGGTGATTGAGAAGAAAAAATCTTCGGGTAGCAATCCTGCTTGGAAAGTTGTTAGGATGACTTGATCTTCAGCTTCGTCTACTTGCAGTAGCTCCTTATTGAATCGGGTCACATACTATCTTAGTGATTCTCCCTCTGCTTGTTGAATGTTGAGAAGATGACCGATTGGCTTCTTATGTCTTTGCCCCCCAATGAAATGACGAACAAAACTCTTGCTGAGTTGTTCAAAATCTGTAATAGTTCCTGGGGGTATCTTGCTGAACCATACTCTGGCTGCTCCTTTCAGTGTCGTTGGGAATGCCCTGCACATCACCTCGTCTGGGGTCATCTACAACAACATCAGTGTCTTGAATGATTAAATGTGATCCAATGGATCTTTGGAACCGTCATATGATTCCAATTGTGGGAGACGAAATTTTGGTGGGAGGGGACGATTCAAAACTTCAGTGGTGAATGGTGAGTCCATCCTTTGAATCATCCCATCCAAATTCTCCCTGCCTTTGTCCTTCATGGCACTTTTTAACTCGTCTATCTCCTTCCTCATGTTGCGAAGCTCATTCTCCATCCTGGAGGAATCTTCTCCCGAGGTCCTGTCTCGCCTGTTGGCTTGGGAGTTTGATTCTTCTTCATTTTGGTTTTCTCCTGTTCGCCAACGTTCTGCGTTTTGGGATTCCATTGTCTTTCGCAGCTCTTCATTTTGGTGAGTCAGCTCTTCCACATTAGTTAGGAGGGCCTGGATTTGTTGTTGTTGCACAGCTTCTGGCTGTTGTGCAATTTCTGGTTCCATCTTGTACTTCGAGGAACTCTTTTGTCACTGGGAAAGATGGCTCGAATGATTAGCGTTTCCTACAAACGGCGCCAAACTGATGATGCAAAAAATTAGCAGTTAAGCTCCTCGTCGTAGTGGATGGACGAAGCTGTGATTGGGGTCGTCTCTATTGGAGAAAAACCTGCAAAACGAACTAGGTGGAAGAGTAACACGTCGGTGTGGCGTTAGCCAAACTGCTTCCGATACTTAAGCCAGTAAGGGAGAAAGATTTTTGAGAGAATTGTTTGGAGAGTGATTTTTGTAGAGTATTTTGTGTGTACCTTTAACTTCTGTTGCCTTCTCTTTTATAGTTGTATGCCTAATTAATGGGCAATGAATCGCTGTATTTATGCTCAACAGCTAGTGCGTTACAAAATCTTTGTCTGAAGTTCACAGTTCATTACATTTTGTCATCAATGAGCGTAATAAATGCATAACGTCTTCTCTTGGTTAATGACGATCTTTGCTTAATGACGATCGTAAATTTCTGACTCATCAGGTCCTATGCACATTCATGAGACTAGACAGGATATTTTTCAGCCCAAAGACTAAAATCCTATAATTTTTAATTGGTTTCTTAAAGAATATAGGGTTAAAACTTAAAACATGTGAACTACAACAACAACAAATTGGTTTCGGAATCCAAAGCCCATGCCTTTGGGAAAGCCTACTGATATGGAGTACAGAGCGAATGCACAATGCAAGCATGACAAACGCAATTAAGTGATTAACAATTTCTATAAACACACTAAAACCAAATTGCAAACAATACATAAAAATAGTGTAGCCACAGATACATAATAGAACTTTGTATCGATATAACAACTACAATCCATCTCACCATAATACTCTAATGACAATATTGAGAGACAAAACACCATCAAAAAGCTTTGTTAATCTTTTCTTGTTGAGTTGAAATCAGTATTATTTACAGGTCATCGCCAGCCATGACTGCACAAGGTTCTACAAGAATTTAAAAACTATTAATGGTCTGTTTGGGTGGCATAGATTTGGATTTAGATTTGGATTTGGATTTGGATTTGAAGGAGCCCAAATCCAGATACTTTGTTTGGGTAAGTTAAAAGAAATGGATTTGGATTTGGCCCAAATCCATCTTGGATTTCAGGGGTACAAATCCATGGATTTGAAATCACCTCACAAACCCAAGAATTTAGAAATCCATCGCCTCACTCACTCTGTTTCTCTCTGGGCTCTCCGTGTCTCTCTTCGTAGCTGCAACTCACAGGCTCTTCTTCCATCTCTCTCTCGGCAACTTCAGGTTTGTTCCTCTCAACTCTTATCTTCCTTTTTAACATCTCTAATTCTCTCTAATCGACAAAGGCTGTAGATTTTTCCAGTGGGTTTTATTTGATTTTTTTTTTGTGGGTTTGTTGGGGTTTCATTTGATTTGTTTGTGGGTTTTGTTTGATTTGTTAGTGTATCTTGTTTCATTGTATTTTCAATGATTTGTTTTGGGTTTTTCTTTATTTTCTATATGTATTTTCGTTTGTGGGTTTGGAATGCAAATTATGTGTTTGATGAAATGCTTCTATGAACAGTCTATGAGTTGTGAAGTAATAAGTGAGAGAATATTCATTTGAAAAAAATGAGAACTTACCATAACATCTGTATTTGATCATGGGCATGGTTTTGGGGTTATGCCACATTTGGTTCAGCCATGGGAATAAGGAATGACTCATGGTTTGGTGGTGGAGTTGAAAGGTTTTGTTGTGGCAGATGTACTAGTTTAGCTATCATGAACTGGGTTGAGCCTCAGTTTGATGGGGGTAGTGTGGTGATGGTGTGTTTGGCTGTACCAAAGATGATTTGACTATGGAGGAGGCTTGATCATTTTGGTTCAGCTAGTGGTTGGAGCACTGGTCATCTAGTGGTATAGATGTATTTGGTAGAATAGAAGTTGAACTAGCCATTAATTAATTGCAGAGAGAGAGAGAGAGATCAGTGAAATGGGATGCGTTTATTTATCTATCTGAGGTTTTTTTGCTCATGTTGAATTTTTTATGTGGGAGTAAGCTTTATATAGACAATTGGGGATGACAGAGAGTGAGTTTGGATCAAGAGTTTTTAGATTCAATAAGGAGTTTTTGTAAAACCTGTTGTTTACACACCTTGCACATCAACTTTTTACAGATTAATGAATAGGAAAAAGCCATTGCACAATCATAAGACCTACCACACACACAATCATATATGGTAACAAATGAACACTTTCTTCAATTTCTTCTTTTTGATAGAGTTTGGGCTGATTTATGCTACTGTTTGAAAGTGTGACAATGGGCCTTGAGTTATTCAGGAAATGTGAAAAGTAATAGGTCTTGTTTTCAATGGGCAATCTTATAGCACAAGAAGTTTGGACAGGAAAATGGCCTAATTAACTTACTATAAGACTTATACTCCCTGAATTGAAACCCAGGACTAGGTCCTAGGAAGCTAGGAATTTGTATCAAGCACATATCCCAAGACTAATAGCAAGATAGAATAAAATTTCCTGCAAAATTATCTCATCTCACACAAAGATTACAATAGGAAAAATTGTGAGGTTGATAGCATATTGCTTTGAAAGTCTGAATGATTGTGCACATTGGATAAATATGAATGTCTGAGTCTAGCGAATCAGTCATGTTGTTGCTTATTTTCTATACTATATTAGTTATTCAATTTCTTCTTTTTAGTTTGTGCATATGTGTGTGTTTGTGAACTGTGAAGTCAAATTGCTTTCTTGCTTTCTTTTTAGTTTGTGTATATATGTGTGTGTTTGTGTATGTGTGTGTGTGTGTTTGTGTATATTAGTTACGTTACTCTCCTATGTCAACTAGATACACTTCCTTACTCTACCTCTTATTCTCTTGCTCATCTTTGTTTTCTGATTGTTATGCAAACTGGAAGCTTTTAGTTTGTACAGTAAAATCAACTATATATAGGGTCTATAATAGAACTTTGATCGAATAACTTCAAATTCTGGATGGCGAATCATTAGAATTTTCATGTTGAAGTTTTAATTCTGCGCACCTATGCCCATTTTATTTTTCCATTATTTGGAAATGAAACAAGTACTTCCTCTCAGCTGTGCTAAAGAAAAAATTTTTTTTTTCTCTCTTTATTTTTTTTTAAGTGTTCAACAACAACAACAGCAAAAAATATTATTGAAAGTTGCTGATGTATACTATCAGTTTTGAGTTCCTTCTCTGAAAGAATGGGGTTCAATTTTTAAGAGGTTGAAGGTTCTGAACTTTGGTTGTTGGAGTATATGGAACATGGCTGAGAATTCTATCGGAAATATAAAACTGTTGGGATAAGAGAATTACTTTCTATTCAAAAGTTGGAGATTCTTCTGAGCTTTTTTTTTGGCTTTTTCAGTGGATTTTTGAGGCTGTTTCTAGGTATTTTTCTAGTATGATTTATAGAGGGTAATTTGAGGGTCTTTGTGAGGTTTTTCAGTAGAGTTTTGTTTAATTTGCAGGGATGTTTTACTGGTTTTTGGTGGTGTTTAGAGCTAGCTTTGCAGTGGGGTTTTAAGTGAGCTCTTGGCTGGGTTTCACTGACTATTTGTGATTAATTTTCTGGTTTTTGGGATTTGCTATTACAAATTAGTAGATTTCAATAGTTAACTCACTACTTGTTTAATTATGTTAACTCACTGCTTGTCTTCTTCTTCTTCTTTTTTATTTTATTTTTTTTACTTTAGAAAAATGCAAAAGTGGGTGCTTATAAAAACATAACTATTGACAATTGGGAAGACATTGAGATCTTGTGTGGGAGGGATAGAGCTACTAGCATTGGTGTAGAACATATGGACGATGCAGTTGAAGTTACAGCCGAGGAAGGAGAAAATGAGGTGAATTCTCCCATTGCACATCGTTTATGTCAATATTTGTTATCAACAAGTTTTGCAGCTGAGCCTTATCAAAGAAAAAAAGGAGTAGGAAAGATCCATTAGTTGAAGTTGTTGCAGATTTTAGTTCCACTCTTAAAGAGTATTGTTCCTCACTTTTAATTGTTAAGAACTTTAAAATAATTTTTTAATTGGATATTTTGAATGTTGTGAAAAAACCCATGCATTTGGGTTCTCTCTATGTTGATATAGAACATTTTAGTTGTCAATAGTTGTTGGCAAGACGTTTCATCTTGACAATTGGATTATCAATGGGTTTTTCATTACCTCATGTATTTATTAATTGGATTATCAATGGCTTCTTCATTACTTTATGTATTTATTAAAATTGTTACTAAAATTAAAATGTAGAAGGATTAAGAAAATTAATAATTAAAAAATATATTTTATTGATCTTAAATCCAAATCCAAATTCAAATCCAAAATTAGGTATACAAACAATGGAATTTTAAATGATGAATTTCAAATCTTTCATTGTTTAAAATGACCCAAACAAGGAATTTTTAAATCAATAGATTTCAAATCAAGGCATTTCAAATCAATGAATTTCAAATCCAAATTCAAATCCAAATGTTGTCATCCAAACGCAATCTAAGTGAATTCTCGTTTGAGATATAATACCAGATGAAATAGAATAACACTAATCAACTTAGTAATTATATAGAAAAAACTTACATTGAGATGTGTTGTTTTCGGAATGTACAAATTAAGAAATACCCAAGCCTATACCACATGAACACGTGCACCAAGGGGGGCAGGGTAAATTATCTAAGCACATTCCTTTGCTAGCAAATATTATAATAATAAGATCTTGCTATTTAACAAAGGAAAAATGTAAAGAGAAGATACCATGTTCCAAAAGATAATAAGAAAATATAAATATTGCACAACTCATAGTACAAGAAAGAACACAAATGCATAATGGCATTAACTGATTAACTGCTTTTCAAAACCAAAATAAAACAGTCATCAATGAGCTATAATGGAGGAAAAATCTCTTATATGCTTACATAGAAGAAAAATCACCAAAAACATTGAATGCTTATCCCATCAGACACCACAGAAAACCCCATAACCAACACAGGGTTGGGTAGCCCTCACCATTTAAAAAAAAAAAAAAAAAATAACAACAACAACAACAACAACAACAATAACAGGGGCTTATGTGAAGCTAGTGTACTGTGTACGTTGTCTATCAGCCCAACTTTTATGTGTACATGTTGACCAGTATTTGATCAGAAACACTTTCACACCTTAGATAGAGGTGGCAAAATGGGACACAACCCGCGAACCCGACATGAAATTAGTAGGTTATAGGTTGAGGCTTAATGGGTTCGTATCATATTTGGGTTGACATGATTGACCCGTTTAATAAATGGGTTGGGTTAGTGTCCATCACATGGAACTTGTTTGACATGTTTGACCCGTTTAATTAAATGACATTTTATCAATATACCCTTCAAACCCTAGGTATATAAACTTATTAGTTGTTGTGGTTTATTTTCTTTGACATGTTATGATTGATTATTTGTGATATTGAGATATGCTTTAGTTTTGAATTATTATTTGTGATGTAGTTACTCGTTAGCTTTGAATTTTATATTAAAAATATTTATTCGTTTGATTTTTCATAATTCATATCAATTTGATTAGTACTAAAATTAGTTTTTTTTTATTTTTTCCATTTTGATAAAATATGATAAACAGGTCGACACAACTGACATGTTTAATAAATGGGTTGTGTTAGAGTTGAGGAATCCTGATTCGTTTAATAAACATGACAGGTTAGGGTTGACTCATATAGTCGAATACTTATGAGTTGATATGACACGAACCCGACACGCGAACACAATGCACAAAAAAAAAAAAAAAAAAAATCATCCAAAACTAAACAAAATTTATTGTTGTCATTTGAAGGGGGGTGGGGGTGGGGTGGCTCCGGCAGAGTAGTAGTAAATGGGTTTGGGGTGAGTGATGGGGCTGCGATCGGTTTGGGGTCAGAGTTGGGGTCAGGGTTAGAGGGTATGGGAATGGCTTGCTCTTGGTGTTGGTGAGAATGGCATATGAGAAGTGGTGTTAGTGAGAATGACATGAGAGAAGTGTCTCATAGAGAGACGAGAGCTCTGGCGAAATGCTGCTAATGCCATCTCATATAAAAAGGAAATGAAATGATGAAGATGACAACAAAAATTAGAAAATTAATATCTAGGGATTCAGACACCCTATTTCATTTTATAAATAGACCTTAGGGTTTTTTTTTTGGGGGGGGGGGTAAATAAGTCATTTAGTATTGTAGTAATTAATAAGGTTAGTTGTCAAGTGTAGTAATTAAGTCCTAAAATTCATTTGATTATCCACAACTAAATTAAATGGCACACACGGAAGTGACGAAACTAGTTCTAGAGAGAAAACAAAATAATTATTTAGAACTTACTACTCGGTCCAGACTGGACTACACTGGGCCAAAATTGGACCAAAGAGTAATCATATATGAGCAAAACTTAGGTACAGTACTTAGATATTGTTCCTTAGATTCTTTTTTTAAGATTCTGCCATGTGGATTTTTTCTCATGAGATGGAAGTGTATTTTTTAGTTAAATAGCCACATGACTAAATCTTAAGAGGGGAACCCAAGGAACAGCACTTAAGGTACTGTACCTAAATTTTGTCCATCATATATATATATATATATATATAAATAATTTTGAACTTACTATTCTGTCCAATTCGGTCCACACTGGATTGGACTGGACCAAAATGAATTGAAAAGTCTTAAATGGACCAAATAGTAATTATTTATATTTTTAAATCATATACATTTATTTAGAACTTACTGTTCGGTCTAGACTGGATCGGACCGGACCTAACTGGACCGAAGAGTAATTATATATTATTATTTTTATTTTTTAAAAATGAGTCTTTGTTTTCTATTAAGGAACTTGACACAGTCAAGGATGGCTTCCAAGTTAGTCTGCCATGGTTCTTCCATGGTAGCACTTCATGTTCCAACATGGAACATCAAACATGACTTGATGAGGTTTGAGTGCCATCATATAGGAAATTCTTGTGGGAAAGAACAGATACTTAATGGTTTTAATTTGCTACATTTTCTATAACTACTCTTTCTTGGTTGTCTCTTTTCTAAGGTACTATATGCCTGTCCTTATGGGTAATAGCTAATTATCGAATTGAATTTTCACCGATTAATTAGAAACTTCTTTGTTTGCGGACTTATAAATTGTATAGTTATTTGTTTTCCTATTTTATTATTGGTCCAAAAAATTCAAAAGTGGTTGAATTTCCTTTCATGGTGTCCATAATTGTTTTGAAAATCCAAATTCTACTTTCTTGATTTTTCCTTCACACTAACGGGTACTTGAAAGTTTAGTTGCATGTTTTTCATGTCAAATCACAATAATGTTACATTTTGTTTCAATCATAGGAGAGAATGGGAAGCAAATCAAATTGGGTTAATGTAAACGGCATCTGCTGGATATGACCATCGAGTAGCACATGAAGTATTCAAGAAGATGGGTGACAATTATAATGCTACGCTATTGGAAAAGTCCAAAGCAATGGTAGAAGCACTAGGTGTGTACAAGGAAGTGAAAGCTCTTATGAATTTGAGAAGCTTCATTTAGGTGGATGCTTTTTGAAATGGAAATTTTAATGCTAGTTTGCTTTAAAAAAAAAACACTAATTTCGTGGAGAGGATGAAGTCTTGATGGTATAATTCATTCTTCAAATAGAAGAATAAGTGTGTGTTTGGTTCCAAATTAAAAAACCAGCTTATTTTACTATTTAGCTTATTTTTGCTACTATTCGTGGGTCCCATTGCACTTTTTGGTACTATTCATAAGTTTCACTGTACTATTTCAGCTAACTTTTACCTTTATTTACAGTATTTTCAGCAAAAAGTTTTTAGTTTCAGCAAAATAAGTGGATCCCAAATAGAAATACCGCTTATTGCTGAAAACTGAAAACACGGTAGTAAAATAAATTTTAAATGTGTGAATAGTGCCATGAGACCCATTTTTAATGAAAATTTTGCTGAAAAAAGAGGTTTGTGAGTCCTGTAAATAGTGCATGGGACCCAGGTTTGGACGCAAACGCCAGACGCGTTTGTTATCCAAACGCACACTAAGTATGAATTAATTCAGATTCTACTAAGAATTTTTTTTCACGGCCTTTCATTGTTTTGATTTGATCCTGATTCTACTAAGAATTTTTTTTCACGGTCTTTCATTGTTTTGATTTGATCCTGATTCTACTAAGAATTTTTTTTCACGGTCTTTCATTGTTTTGAATGCTTTTACTTTTTAGTGTGATGTACTTATGTTTCTATTATTTGAGCCATTAAATTATAAAATAGAATCAATTTCTCATCTTTTGGAGCTAGCCTACTATGTATCTATGTCATTGTCAAGGCTCTTACAAGTCCTTCCTTACCTCAAATACCTCCCACCAAATATATTATATCATATTGCGTAGAATGTAAGTCAAAATTATATGCTTCTTCTTCTAAAGTGTCCATTTGGTAAAAATTATTTTTGCCAACTTATTTTACTATTTAGCTTATTTTTACTACTATTCATGAGTCCTACTATACTTTTTGATACTATTCATGACCCCCCACTGTACTATTTCAGCTAACTTTTACCTTTATCTATAGTATTTTCAGCAAAAAAATTTTCAGTTTCAGTAAAATAAGCGGATCCCAAATGGACCCTAAATATTGATGAATCCTTTACCCAATAGATTGCATCCAAAATGTTGGGTTAAAATGAATTGACTCCTTGCAAATTAATTAATTACCCAAGTTAATTAATTAGATCAAATTACATGCAATAGTGTGGCAACACAAACAAACCACCAATTATTCTAAATGTAGCGGAAAATAAATTTGACACAAGTGATTTGTTTACGAATGGAGAAAACCACCGAAGCAAAACCCCACCGAGTGAATTTCAGGTCACCACTCCCAAGAACCCACTATTATCAATCACAAGCGGTTATAAGTATAAGGAATTTTACCAAACCCTTAAGCCTATCCCGAAATACTAACCTACAGTTGAACCTTTACTCCAATACCCAATTGGATTTGTATTGTAGTGGCAATCTTCTAGTTCAATGCACGAATTCTAGTACGTGACTAACCAATGATGCACGGATCCAAGTACGTGACTAACACCAGTAACTTGAAGAAGATGTTGGCTGCAAAGTTCTTCACTTCATCAACAATGAAGATCAGGAAGCTCCTTGGTCACAAAACCCTTGGCATAAAGACGCAGTAGCTTCTTTAGAGAGAATGATGAACTAGGTCACTTTTTGCATAAGTTCTCCTTGTATGACGGCCTTTAAAAATAAGCCTTATATATGTCTAGGGTTGTGAGAAAAGAAACCCTACACATACATGTCAGCTAGGGCCAAAAATCAAATCTGGAAATTCTAATTTCGTAGATCTCGACAGATTCAGCATCTGTTGAGCTTCTGTCGAGCTTCGTCCTTAAATATCGATAGATACTGTTTCTATCGAGATTTAATGAACAACTCTTCTTCACTTGTTTCTTGGTTAGATTTGCATGGTTTAATACTTAACTTGAACACTTGTTTCTTAAAGTACTAAACTCATCCTAGATCTATCTAATTACAAGTAAAGTACGTTTTGTTAAAAGATTAGCCAATTTACGTAAAATATGTCCCTAACACAAAATAATTTTGGCCTCTTCTGCTAGCCTTGTTGCTGGCTCATAGTCATAAAGCTGACTTTCCCAAGAGCGCGCACTACCCAATATCTTAATCATACAACAGCTATCCTATCCTCATGTGGCTTGGTGTGTGGCAGTTATGCAAATTGTGAAGTTCGAGAATTTGTGGACTCATTAAATGTGGGAAATGTTAAACACCATTAATTTACAGGTCAGTAAACACCAATTTTTTTTTTTTTTTTTTTGATAGGAGGTCAGTAAACACCATTAAATTCACATAAATGACTCCAATTATTTTAACTTGATCATTTATAAATAGAGATGACATCAATGCTCAAAAAATAAAATCAAGGAACAAACTAACATCCAATGCCAAAATAAAGCTAAAGCTAAAATTAAGGACTTTGTTAATATCTAAAACTACCTATGGATTGGTAGCACAATAGAAAATATAATTTCTAATAGTGGTTATCAAATCCTAATTTAATATTGTCATAAACTTTCTCGTAATATTTTAATATAACTTAAAAAGTGATAATGTGCTGAAATCGTCAGTGAGTTGTAGGCTCCAAATTACTCGTTTGGGTACCTATGGAAGAAGAACAAATGGACCAAATAGAAAGCACTGGTGTGGTACTGGCCAAGAACCCTCCGAAGGTCAAGTTAGTGAATGAGAAATCTCTAAGAACTCTATAGTGAGAGAGTTAGGGATTTCCTGTGTACTTGTTAATGAACCAGAAATTTATGGTCATCATTACACGAAGATCGTCATTCACCCAGAGAAGACGTTACGCATTTATTACGCACATTGATGATGAAACGTAACGGACGGAGCAACGGTCACAGAATGAGCTGTGATCTCCAGATAAAGATTCTGTAACGCACTAGCCGTTGAGCATAAATGCAGCACATTATTGCCCATTAATGAGGCACATAACTATAAAAGAGAAGACAACAGAAGTTAAAGGTACACACAAATACTCTACGAAATCACTCTTGACTCATTTTCTCTTCAGAATCATTCTCCCTTACTAACTTAACCATCGGAGGCGGTTTGGTTGACGCCACACTGGCGTGTTACTCTTCCCCTCAGTTCATTTTGCAAGATTCTTATCTCCAGAGACGACCCCATTCACAGCATCGTCCATCTACTACGACGAGGAGCTCAACTGTTGATTTTTTGCATTATCAGTTTGGCGCCGTCTATAGGGAACGCTAATCATTCAAGCCATCTTTCCCAGTGACAAAAGAGTTCCTCGAAGTACGAGATGGAAGCAAAAACTGGACCTTAGCCAGATTTTGTGCAACAGCAACAAATCCAAGCCCTCTTAGCTAATGTGGAAGAGTTGACTCGCCAGAATGAAGAGCTACGAAAGACGATGGAGTCTCAAAACGTAGAACGTCGGTGAACAGGTGAAAACCAAAATGAAGAATCAAATTCTTAAGCTAATAGGCAAGATAGAACTTTAGGAGAAGATTCCACTCAAATGGAGAATGAGCTCCGCAACATGAGAAAGGAGGTGGACAAAGTAAAAAGTGCTATGAAGGACAAAGGCGGAGAGAATCTGGATGTGATGATTCGAAGGACGGACTCACCTTTGACCACTGAAGTACTGAACTGTCCTTTCCCGCCAAAATTCCGTCTCCCGCAGTTGGAGTCATATGACTGTTCCAAAGATCCCTTGGATCACATTGAATCATTCAAGACGCTGATGCTATTACAGATGACCCCAGACGAGGTGATGTTTAGGGCATTCCCAACAACGCTGAAGGGAGCAGCTAGAGTATGGTTCAACAAGATACCCACAGGAACCATTGCAGACTTTGAACAACTCAGCAAGGGTTTTGTTCGCCATTTCATTGGGGGGAAAAGGCACAAAAAGCCAACTGGCCATCTTCTCAACATCCAGCAAGCCGAAGGAGAATCACTAAGGCAGTACGTCACTCAGTTCAATAAGGAGCTGCTGCAGGTAGACGAAGTTGAAGATCAAGTCATCCTAACAACCTTCCAAGCAGGATTACTACTAGGAGATTTCTTCTTCTTAATCACTAAAAGTCCATCAAAAACAGTAGCGGAGTTGCTCCGTAAAGCCCAAAAGTACATGAATACGGAGGTTGCAGTGCTCGCAAAGGAGATGAAAGGGAAAAGGAAGAGAGACGAAGGAATTAACAACAATCGGGATAAGAAGAAGGAGACACGAAGTAGTGGACAGATCATAGGGAAAAAGAAGGAGTTTCCAGATAGGAAACCCAAGTTCACCAACTTCACTCCTCTAATAATACCAATTAAGCAAGTCCTTATGCAGATAAGAGACGATCCTTCCCTGCAATGGCTGAAGCCAATTAGCACTCCAATAGAAAGGAGGGACAAGAGTAAGTACTGTAGATTCTACCAAGACCACGGGCATCTTACTGATGAGTGTAGGCACTTGAAAGACCAGGTGGAAACTTTAATCCGACAAGGGAAGTTGCAGAAATACGTTAGAAAGACGGAGCCATACAGATACCAATAGAAGGACGACCGGGACAGAATTCCAGAGGTAAGGGATAGCAAATCCCTTGCAAGAGAAATAAAGACGATCTCGGTAGGATTGGCGGCAGGTGGAAAGCTGAAGTCCCTGAAAAAAAGCATAGGGGAGAGAAATAAACAGCGTCCATTTGCGGGTCCCTCCAATGAAGATGCCAAAGAATGATGAGCCTGATATTGTCTTCTCTGAGAGATACAGTCGCGACATCAGGCAACCCCATGATGATCCACTGGTAATCATGCTCAGAGTAGAAGAATTCAACATCCACCGAGTGCTCATTGACAACGAAAGCTCAGCAGATATCGTCTACTTACTCGCATTTCAGCAGATGAAGTTGGATAAGAAAAGGATCAGGCCTTTCACCTCGCCTCTGGTAAACTTCACAGGAGATAGAATCATCCCTAGAGGCATCGTCACTCTAACTGTGATCGCAGGAACTTACCTAGCACAAGTCACCAAGGAAATTGATTTCCTCATAGTTGATTGCCCTTCAACGTACAACATCATCTTGGGAAGACCTGTACTCAACAGACTAAAAGAAGTGACATCAACATATCACTTGAAGGTGAAGTTTCCAACAGTCCATGGAGTAGGAGAAATCAGAAGAGACCAAGTCCTAGCGAGAGAGTGCTATCAAGCTGCCCTAGCATTGGGAGAGAACCACACATGGGTGATCAATGAACTAGAAACCATTCCTGAACCGTTAGAAACACCACAAGAAGCTGAGATCGTCCTAGGAGATTCGACGAAGGTATTGAAGATTGGAACAGCGCTCCCAGCCTCAGAGAAAGAGAAAATGGTATCCTTTTTAAGGGCAAACCAAGATGTCTTCGCTTGGAAACACGATGATATGCCCGGGATTGATAGGAAAGTCATACAGCATCGTCTCAACATCAACCCAGAATGCAAACCTATAAAGCAGAAACGAAGAATATTTGCACTAAAACGTAACAAAGCTGTAACTGAAGAGGTAGAGAAGCTGCTGGAAGCTGATTTCATCAAGGAAGTCTTCTATTTAGACTGGCTAGCAAACGTGGTCATGGTAAAAAAGAGCAATGGTAAGTAGAGAATGTGCGTCGATTTCACAGACCTGAATAAGGCCTGCCCAAAAGACAGCTTCCCCTTGCCAAGGATTAACTAGCTGGTAGACTCAACTGCTGGACATAAGCTATTGAGTTTCATGGATGCATTCTCTGGTTACAACCAGATTCTTATGGATGAAGATGATCAAGAGAAGACCTCGTTCGTCACTAGCCAAGGGTTATACTGCTACAAGGTATGCCTTTTGGACTGAAGAACGCAGGAGCCATCTACTAAAGATTGGTGAACCGTATGTTCTCTCACCAAATAGGAAGGAATGTGGAGGTATACGTGGATGATATACAGGTGAAAAGCAAAGATGAAGCCAACCACTTGGACGATCTCAAAGAAACCTTCAACACACTACGTAAGTACAATATGAAATTAAACCCTGCAAAGTGTGTTTTTGTTGTTGTTTTAGGAAAATTCTTGGGATTCATGGTGTCCCAGTGGGGAATAGAGGCAAATCCAGACAAAGTAAAAGCAATAATCGAGGTCAAATCACCAAAAACAGTGAAGGAGGTACAGAGCTTGACAGGGAAAGTTGCAGCCCTAAATAGATTCGTCTCTAGGGCAACAGACAAGTGCGTGCCATTCTTCAAGGTATTGAAAAAAGCCTTTCAATGGAATGACGAATGTGAGGAAGCCCTTGCCAAGTTAAAGGAGTACTTGACGAAACCATCTCTATTAAGCCCCTTAGTGATGGGGGAGAAGTTGTTCCTCTACTTAGCAGTATCCAATACTGCAGTAAGTTCGGCACTGATCAGAGAAGAAGGGAACGTTCAGAAGCCAGTTTATTATACTAGTTAGACATTCCAAGGAGCAGAAGCAAGTTACCCAATGATGGAGAAGATAGCTTTCGCATTATTGGTCGCCTCTAGTAAGCTCCGTCCTTATTTCCAAGCACACCCCATCGTCATCATGACAAACCAACCCATAAGAAAGATGATGAACAAGATAGATGCAGCAAGACGACTCATTTAATGGGCAATCAAATTAGGCCAGTTTGACATCAAATATCGACCTCGAGCAGTAATCAAAGCCCAAGTACTGGTGGACTTCATTGCAGAATTCACTTACCCCTGCAAGGAAGAAGAATCCCCATGGAAATATGGACCGTCCAAATAGATGGGTCAGCCACGAAGAAAGTGGGAGAGGGAGGAGCAGGAGTAGTTCTTATACCTCTAGAAGGAGAAGTATTGAAATATGCAGTCAGGTTACAGTTCACAGCAACAAATAACGAGGCAGAGTACGAAGCATTGCTAATAGGGTTGAGTTTAGCAAAGGCTCTAGGAGCAAGGAATCTTATCGTCCAAGCTGATTCTCAGCTAATAATTGGACAAGTGAAGGGAGATTATGAAGCCAAAGAAGAAAGGATGCAGAAGTACTTAAAGATTGTCCAATGACTCTCACAGCACTTTGACAGTCTGGACTTTATGCAAATCTCGCGAGCTAAAAATTTAGAACCTAACTTTCTAGCAAGATTAGCCTTGTCGGATGATTACAATGCGACTTCCAAACTATGTGTAGAGATAAGGGGGCGGCCGAGCACAGAAGGTGAGCAAGTTATAAAGATAAAAGAGCAAGACGAGTGGATGATTCCCATCATCCGTTACTTGAAAGAAGGATGGCTCCCCATAGATAAAATAGAGGCGAGGAAGATATAGATCAGGGCAGCTCGCTTCGTCATTATTAACGACATGCTGTACAGACGAGGGTATTCACTCCCATATCTAAGATGCGCCAGTTCAGAAGAAGTAGATTATGTGCTCCACGAAATACATGAGGGAACTTGTGAAAACCACGCTAAGGCACGATCCTTAGTAGGAAAGGCGCTCAGAGCAAGGTATTATTGGCTAACCCTACAGAAAGACGCATACAACATCGTCAAGGCATGCAACAAATGTCAATGCTTCGCAAATGTCTAGATGAGACCAAGAGAGACGATGACACCCATCTCCTCACCATGGCCCTTCGCCCAATGGGGAATTGATATTATGGGTCCATTCTCATAGGGAAGAAGCAACTCAGATTTCTAATAGTCACAATTGATTACTTCACAAAATGGATAGAAGCAGAGCTAGTGACGACGATAACAGAGGCTAAAGTCACAAGCTTTGTGTGGAAAAAAATCATTTGCAGGTTTGGAGTCCCACATGTCATAATATCAGACAATGGAAAACAGTTTGACAACCCCAAGTTTCGAAAATTTTGCCAAGACTTAGGAGTCAAGAATCACTATTCTTCTCCAAGACACCCTCAAGCCAACAGCCAGACAGAAGTGACGAATAGAAGCTTGCTCAAAATTATCAAAACTAGGCTTGAGGGGGCAAAGGGGGCATGGCCTAAAGAACTACAAAATGTCCTTTGGACATATAGGACGACCACGAGAGTTCCAACAGGAGAAACACCATTCAGACTAACGTTTGGCACTGAGGCTGTCATACCGGTGGAAGTAAGACTGACGAGCTACCGAGCCAAAACATATGAAGACCATAAAAATCAGTAGGAGCTTAACAGCAATCTGGACCAAATTGACGAAGTCAGAGAAGAAGCTATGAAGCGAATAGCCAAGCATAAGGAAGCAATAGCCAGATACTATAACAGAAAGGTTAAGGTGAGAAGGTTTAACACAGGGGACCTCGTCCTTAGGAAGGTGTCACAGGAAACAAATGACCCATCCCAAGGAAAACTTAGACCAACCTGGGAAGGCCCCTATGAGGTAATTCGTCATTCCAGAGAAGGCTCTTACTACCTGAAGTCTTTAGACGGCCAGGAACTACCTTGACCATGGACCATAGAACACTTGAAGAAGTACTACCAGTAAGAAATGCTTTACATTTCAAGTTGCCTAATTTTCATATCAGTATGTATGACAACCATTACTTTCGTCATTCATAAAGTCAATAATACATGAAAGCATTATCCATGCGTATTTGTCAATAATTAGCTATGATTTGCCATGTGCGATACATACTTATCAACAGTCATCCATGATTTATCACTATCAAAATGTGTGCAACGCTTAGGAGTCATCTTTGGGAGACGTCTCAAGGATCTCCGTCATTAAAATTTCGAACCAAAAAGCTATTCGCGCACAGTCAACGGTATCATAGCCATTAAATTTGTTGGTACACAACTACCAAAGTCGACTAAATTAGAGTTGTTAGAATACAACCAACATAATCGTCATTCAAGACGAAACAAAAACGGTTAACCTAAAGATGCTCCAATACCATGACTTTAAGTCACGAGTAGAGCGCAACATCGTCATTCAAACATGACTCAATAAAACGTTGTTCAAACACAGCTGAAAAATACTAAGTTGTTCAAACACTACTAACATCGTCATTCAAACATGACTCAATAAAAAGCTGTTCAAACACAGCTAAAAAATACTAAGTTGTTCAAATACAACGAACATCGTCATTCAAACATGACTCAATAAAACACTGTTTAAACACAGCTAAAAAATACTAAGTTGTTCAAACACAACGAACATCGTCATTCAAACATGACTCAATAAAACGCTGTTCAAACACAGCTAAAAAATACTAAGTTGTTCAAACACAACTAACATCGTCATTCAAACATGACTCAATAAAACGCTGTTCAAACAGAGCTAAAAAAAATACTAAGTTGTTCAAACACAACTAACATCATCATTCAAACATGACTGAATAAAACGCTGTTCAAACACAGCTAAAAAATATTAAGTTGTTCAAACACAACGAACATCGTCATTCAAACATGATTCAATAAAACGCTGTTTAAACACAGCTAAAAAATACTAAGTTGTTCAAACACAACGGACATCATCATTTAAACATGACTTAATAAAACGCTGTTCAAACACAGCTAAAAAAAAAAAGTTAAGTTGTTTAAACCCAACTAACATCGTCATTCAAACACGACTTAATAAAAAGCTGTTCAAATGCATTAAGTACGAGAAAGCTGTTCAAATACGAGCTAAAAATAAAAGTTGTCCCAGCACAACTAACATCGTCACACAAGGTTTTCAAAACATAAAAGAGTTGGTTACTACAACTAAAAGTAGGAAAACCGTAACCTAGTCTATCATCATCAAAGAAATTGTTTAATTGCCCAAAACAACGGGCCCAAAAGAATTGTTTAGTTGCCCAAAACAACGGGCCTAGAAAGAAATATTGTTCTTGCCTTGCAAGGAAATAAAAAGAAAAAGAAAAGAAAAAGGTAAAGTTATTGCTCATCAGGGACAGGGTCTGCAGGGGTTATAACAGTGGCCTCCTTCATTCCTTCAGCAACGTCTGTGGCTTCCTCCGTCACATTCTCTGCGGTGGTCTCAGCAGACAGGAGCTCTTTCTTAACGTCATCCACGGCCAAACCAGAAAGGTCCAAGCCAGGGTGGTGTTTTGCCATCCATTTAACGAGAAGATCAAAGCCCTCCACGTAGTACTTGCACAATTCATCAGAGTACTCGTCTGAGTCTTTGAAATCTTGTATTGCCATGGCCCCAACGTTCTTCAGCTTTAGCTCTAGGTCAACAATCTGCTTGTCCTTTAGCTTGCAGAAGTCCTTCTCCACTTGTAGGCTTTTCTCCAAGGTTACCATGCGCTCCTTGTCATTTTCAGCCTCGACAATGAGGATAGCAACCTTGTTCATGAGCATCTCATTCTCAGCAGATAAAGACTTGACCAAAGGCTCAAACGTGGCTACCTTCTTTTCTAAATCCAAGAGCTTCCCAGAAATGAATAGGGACTCCCTCAAAGCCTACAAAGAAATTTTCTCTCAGCAGAAGAAAAGTAAAAGAAAAAAGAAGTAGAGATGACCAACAACACATACCTGCACAAGCTTTTGGATGTGAGACGACATCACCTCACCGGATGACTTCGCCATCAGAGGGCTCAGATCGTCCATAGAAAGTGCTTCGTGGGCCTTCAAAGCCGCTGCGTCAGCGTCATCCCAAAAGGTAGGAAGGAAGGATTTACCACTAGCCTTTTTCTTCTTCCTAATCTCCTCCCCACCAGAGGCAATCATCTCCAATGACGAAGTAGGAGAGGTAGGGCGCTTCGCAGGTGAGTGAGCAGGAGGAATTGTTGTCACAGAGTCTTTCTTAGAAACATCACCAGTCTTCTTCTTAGAAAAGAGACCACTGACGGTTCCACCCTTGGCCTTCTTCTCTTGAGCCTCAGCTAATTTCTGTTTGCTAAACCTAGTTGTCATTCCTAAAAGGACGAAAAAAAAGTTTTTTAAAAAAGGAGAAAGAAAAGAAGAAAAGAATGAAGAAGGCAGAAACACGCAATCTTTTTCACAATTTCCAAACCTTTCAGAACCTTAGTGGACGGTTTCTGACCCAGAAAGTGTAAAGACAAAGCCTGAGGAGAAACGAGCTCGTCAAAATCCTTGACAGACTTGAGATACTCCTTTATTTTTTCAACACGATGCTGGTACCTCTTCTTCAGACGAGGACACTGGGAAACTGCAAAACAAGAGCACTAGTAAGCCATCTATCATCGTCACACATAAAGAAAGAGAAAAGCAATCGAAAAGACGAGAAAGACACACCAGACACTGGAACTCTCCAACTACAAAAAAACTTGGGGGCTTCGTCCAGGTCCTCACTAGGGACGAACTCCCAATCACTTCCAGAGATAAAAAAGAAGTTTGGCTTCTAGTTCGGAGAGACGATGGGTAATCAAGGATTAACCTAGAAGCCCTATCCCACGACTTAAACTCATAATAGCTGGGGTCCTTGGATTTTCTCTGATGATAAAAATGGAGGAATTCGTCCCTCCTAATGACATCCCTATCATTGGTAGACATCCATACCACCATACAAGAGACAAGAATCCGCCAGGAATTAGGCACTAACTGTGCCGGAGCAAGATGCAAGTAAGAAAAAAGTTCCCTAACAAAGGGATGAATAGGGAAACGAAGGCCACTGGTAAAATCGGCCTCATAAAAAAAAACCTCATCAGCATAAGAGTGACAAGCTCTTTCTTCGTCACTCGGGATCCTAATTTTTATAGAATCAGGGAACTAAAATCTATCTCTGATCCGCTGCTGGTCCTTCCCCGTGAGGGAACACGAGATAGTCCAAGCTTTATAGGGGGCAGAAATAGAAGTAGCTTCTGAGATCACGCGATCATTAGACGAAGATAACTCCGTCTCGAGATCACTAGACCTCACTTCAGACATCTTTAATAACTTGGCTACCCCAATAGAACGAGAAACTAGAGGGAATAACGAAGAAAGAACGAAAGTGTATGGATAGTCTGCCCCTACGAAGAAACTAACTCTCTCAAGACACTCCCCCTCTACAGACTCGAGTAAACAGCCTAAATGAGCAAAAAAGAAAACTATCGAGGGATAAGCTACCCTAACAGCAGAATAATCTACCATGGAAGAACCAAAAAAGAAGCGGGAGCATGAAGGATTTACCAGGGAACGCAGAACAGAGAAAGGGAGCTTGGAGAAGAAACAAACCCTAGAACGGAAACTGAATAAGGAAAAAATACAAAGAAAAGGAAAGAGGAGGGAAAAATGCAAAACAAGTGGCCAAAACATGCGTGGGAAAACCGAGACATGTCCACACGATGAGCGCATCCTGGCCGTACAAGTGGCGTTCAACTGCTCAAATATCAAAACCGTCATAAATGTGTAGTACACAGAATACGAAGCGTTAGACAGATTTGTTCTTATCTCATCTAAAAGACAAGAAAACGAACAAAGAGGGCAGCTGATGAATTAGAAATTTATGGTCGTCATTACATGAAGATCGTCATTCACCCAAAGAAGACGTTACACATTTATTATGCACATTGATGACGAAATGTAACGGACAGAGCAACGGTCACAGAATGAGTTGTGATCTCCAGACAAAGATTCTGTAACGCACTAGCCGTTGAGCATAAATGCAGCACATCATTGCCCATTAATAAGGCACGTAACTATAAAAGAGAAGACAACAGAAGTTAAATGTACACACAAATACTCTACAAAATCACTCTCAACTCATTTTCTCTCTAGAATCATTCTCCTTTACTGACTTAACCATCGGAGGTAGTTTGGCTGACGCCACATCGACGTGTTACTCTTCCCCTCATTTCATTTTGCAAGATTCTCATATCCAGAGACGACCCCATTCACAGCATCGTCCATCTGCTACGATGAGGAGCTCAACTGTTGATTTTTTGCATCATCACCTGTGAAAGGTGGAGGTCTGGTGCTTATATAGTAGCGAGTGGTGAATCACAATCCCTTCAAAGTAGGGATCTTTCCTTGCTGGGAAGGATTAGCACTTAGGGTTTCCAATATTTTAGGGTGCCTTTCCATATGAAAGAGATACGGGCGAGTAATGGGTTTCATTTTTCGTGTCATGCATGATATTTCCATGTATAGGTATTCGTGGGGACCAAGATAGGCCACACTGGATCCGTCAGTCTCTCTTCCCTGTCAGGCCCATAACCCGTTCGATGGTTTCTCGTCGGCTTACAGAGGTGCCCATCGAGTTTCATTGTGGGATCGTCACGTTTGTTGTCGTTGGCCTAAGTCTTCCGTTGGTTTCCATGAAGCTAACGGGTACATGGGTGCCGTCGACCTTTTTGTGTGATGCTTCGGGGGTATTAAATTTATGGCTAAAATATCCCTATCAGCTTCCCCCTACTCTGTGGTACCATTAGCTTTGACTGACGGGCCATGGAATATTAGAGTATTTATGATCATTAATTAGGTGTTTTATTGGAGAGTGTGTCATTAAATGGTGTAGGCAACCCTAAGCTTAAATGCCAGGTGACACGTGGCACTCACTAGTTGGCCTCGTTTCCAATCAAAAGCGTCGATTCGTTTGTCGCGCCTTTTTGCTCTATAAATAGTTCCCCTTCCCCTCACTTGTCCCTTTTATTTTATTTTCATCCTTTGGAGAGCTTTAGAGATCAGAGTGCTTGAGTTCACCCGTTGTCTTCGAGCGCCTGTCCTTTGCATTGCTCCGTCACTTTCGAGGGGTCCGTTGCTTTGAGTTACCGTCTACTCTGTAAGTTACCTTCATCTTTTTCTTTCATGCTTAGTTGGTCATCATCTATATAGAGACCCGTCGAGTAGGTTCTTAGAATACCTCCATCGCTTGTAGGTGAATAGATGTCAAGTGGTAGAGAAGCGATGAGTGAACAGTCGTTGTCAGTCCGTGAGGGTGTGGGCGATGAGTGAACAGTCATTGACAAAACTGCACCGTCAACTTGCCAACTACCTAGGCCTGTCTGTTAGCCAGATCACCCCAAACGCGTGGAGGATTTTAATGGTGCTGAGGTGATATGGGGTCAGTTGAGTGGAGGGAACCGTTGGCTTACGCTTGACGAGTTCTTTTATTACTACAAGCCCCAATAGATATCCTCATCAAAGGGCATCTACCGTTTTTTAGCTAGAAAGCCGTCGCTTAGGCTTGTGTTTGACATGCCATATTCTAACAGAAACTGGAACAATATGTATTTTTTTGTCAAGGGGACGGAGTGGGTGTGCAGGCCTGAGGAGTGGGCCAGCATGCTCGACGGGTTTGATAACACATGGGGGATTGTCAAGGAGTCTAGTGAGCCTTTCGCTTTTTGTGTCTTTGCTATGCCTAGTCTCGTATCTAACACAATCTTTTCATTTTTCAGCTTCCGTCCGTCCCGAGATAACTGACGAGCAGGAGAACTTTCTTTGGAAGGTGTGGGCGATCCCTTTGGAAGAGAGAAAGTGGAAGGACTTGGTCACCCTTGACATCAGAGCCGACGCCTGTAGCCCGACGACTACATGCTTCTTCACGACGTCGTAAGTTTCCTTATCCGTGAACATTTTGCTGAACCCCCCCCTTTTTTTTAATAACCTGTTCGTCTGTTTTTTTCATTCGTCCCGTCGCTTTTTTTTTAGAAATAAATATAGGCAGACAAAGGGCGCTAATACGAAAATCAGTTGCGGCTCGTAAGCAACAGGGGGAGACGTCGGCATCGGTCCCCAAAGTGGTCCTCAAAGCATCCAACAAGAGGAAAAGCGAATCCAAGGATGACCGTCCACCCAAGAAGGGGATGGGCCCATTCACTAGGGTCCAGCAGCGTAAATCCCCTCCTCCCCCTCGGCATGGTGCTAGCAAGGGTTTGATGACGGGTAAGGGCCCTGTCGTTAATGATCCTGTCCAGAGGCTTGTTATGCACGAGGAGTATGCCGTTGAGATGGTCAATTCAATCATCAAGGAGATGGATTTGGACCTCTGTGGGGAGCATTCGACGGAAGACTTAGGGGCCTTAAGACTTTTTGATCTGTCGAGGGTATGTATTCGTCGTTCTTACTTTGGTAATTCTTGTGAATCCGTCCTAACCACCATCATTATTTTTATTTTTAGGCATTGGTGAGGATGAAGGCCCTCCAAGACAGATGCATGGCCAAGGAGGGGGTGATCCAGTGGTTTTGCAAGGAGGCCGTTCGTACTCTCAACCAGGAACTAACGGCCATGCTTGCAAAGATGAAGGAGGAGTCCAATCTTAGGATGGAGGCAGAGAAAGCAAAGACTAACTTGGTGACAGAGCTAACTACCCTTCGCGAGCATGTGAACAAGGCCAAGGCTGATGCCGTGGCGGAGTTCTAGGTCTCGCAGCCCTTCTTTGACGCATGCGGTACATACTATGGCGACGGGTTTGATGACTGCCTAAAACAGGTCAGATCTGTCTACACTGACCTAGATTTGTCCTAGATCGTTATAGACGACACCATACCGCCGACTCTTGGAGGGGACGATGTCGACGGCAGCGAGACCGATGATTTTGCTCATACGGTTGAGCAGGAGGTGAAGGATGACGGCGTGATCATTACTCAGCCAGCCCCTAAGGGCCCCGTCGCTCCTATAGTCTCATCAACTATGGATCCGTCGCTTGAGTATGGCCCGACTACTGCGAACCCGACGGCCTTTGATGCTCCTCCGTCCTAATTCTCCCCCCCCCCTTTTATTTTATTTTTCAAGTTGTATTTAAATTCTGCTTTTGTAAGTTCATTTGTCAAACAATAGTGAACGCCCTTTTTGGTTTTTGGGTTTTTTATATTAAACGTTTGCCTCGTTGGGTTTAATTATATAGTTTTTATCCATTGTTTGTACTTGTGTAATTTTTAGCTTCATTATGGTCGTGCGTGTGTTGTATTGATTCCATCGACTTTCTATATCCTTTTAATCCATAGTAGGACTAAGGTAACCGTCGGTATCCGTGGTCACCCGTCCACCTCGTTGGTAGGACTTTGTATAATTTTTTGGACCAGGTACCTGTTGGTATTTGTGGTTGTCCGTCCACCCCATAGGTAGGACTTAGTATAATTTATTGGAACCGGGTACTCACCGGTATCCTTGGTCGTCTGTCCACCTCGTAGGTAGGACTTAATAAAATTCGTAAGACCAGGTACCCCTCAGTATTCTTGGTCATCCGTTCACCCCGTAGGTAGGACTTAGTAAAATTTGTAAGACCAGGTACTCATTGGTATCCTTGGTCATCCGTTCACTTCGTGGGTAGGACTTAGTAAAATTTGTAGGACCAGATACCCGTTGGTATCCTTGGTCATCCATTCACCCCATGGGTAGGGCTTTGTAAAAGTTGTAGGACTAGGTACCCGTTGGTATCCTTGGTCATCCGTCCACCTTGTAGGTAAGACTTAGTGTGGTTTAGGTGGTCCATTGAAGGGTAAAGAGTAAAGCAAAGTTTTTGATAATGCATCCAAGTCTTATTAATGATAGAAAGAGCTAAAAAAGAAACTTGACATCCTTAGAGTCTTTGACATTCAACTTTTGATGTAAAAAATGGAAAAATGAAAAGAAAGCGATAAAATAAGCTGCATCTGACTGTTACTGGTAGTACTTCCTCAAGTGCTCGGTGTTCCACGGGTGATGGAGTCTCAGACCGTCGAGGGTTTCCAAATAGTAAGTCCCCTTCCTATGGTAGTCGACGATCTTGTAGGGTTCCTCCCAATTTGGGCCTAGCTTACCCTGTGAGGGATCTCTGGTGGTCGTTGTCACCTTCCTTAGGACTAGGTCCCCTACTTGAAAATGATGAGGCCTGACCTTGGTGTTGTAATGCTTTGCCATAAGGTCCTGGAAATGAGCCATCCTCTGTCCTGCCGTTGCTTTGACTTCGTCAAGAAGATCTAATTGTAGGCGCATTCCTTCTTTGTTCCTTCCTTCATCATGGTGGGATACTCGATGGATGATTAGTCCTACTTTCGCCATGATGACGGCTTCGTGTCTGTATGTGAGGCGGAAAGGCGTCTCCTCTGTAGGTATGTGAACCGTTGTCCTATACGCCCATTGTCCTATACGCCCACAAGACACTGGGTAACTCATTTGGCCATATGCCATTTACCCCCTCAAGCCGAGTCTTGATCATCTTAAGCAGGGATCGGTTTGTGACTTCAACCTGTCTGTTGGCCTGGGGGTGAGCGGGAGAGGAGTAGTGGTTCTTGATCCCCAACTGTTGGCAGAAATCTCTAAATGCGTCATTGGCGAATTGCTTTCCATTATTAGAGATGAGGACCCTGGGGATTCCAAAGTGGCAAATGATGCTTCTCTAGATGAACCTACAGACATTCTTTTCTGTGACAGTGGCCAATGGTTCGGCCTCGACCCATTTGGTGAAGTAGTCGATCCCTACGATGAGGAACTTGAGCTGTCGTACGACGATGGGAAAGGGCCTAACTATATCCAATCTCCATTGGGCGAAAGGCCAGGGGCATTCATCGGTGCAAGTTCCTCGGTCGGTCGTCGTATGATGTTGCTAAAGCGTTGGCACTTGTCACATGCCTTTACGTAGGACTGAGTGTCCTTCTGCATAGTGGCCCAGTAGTATCCAACTCGTATCAGCTTGTGAACCTATAAGCATGCCCTCGAATGGTTGCCACATATTCCTTCGTGTACTTGTCTCATGACATAGTTTGCTTCGTCGGGGATTAGGCACCTTAGATATAGATAGGAAAAACCCCTTTTGTAAAGGACATCCCTCATCATGACGAAATGTGATGATTGTACCTTCAGCCTACGGGAAGCGTTGTGATCCTCTGGCAATGTCCCATTCCTGAGGTAGGATATGATCTGCGTCATCCAGTCGACTTCTAGGGGGATGACCTACACCTCCATTTTGTCAATTGCAGGGGATTATTGGATGAAGGATAGTACCTGACCGGGGATGTCCGCATACTAGGCTGATGCTATTTTGGCCAAGTGGTCTGCCTGTTCATTCTCTTCCCTTGGGATTTGTACGAACTTAACCGGGAATTCCTCGCTTATCTTGCTTTTGACCATACTCAAATATTCTTTCATTTGTTCCCCTTTTGCCCCGTAGTCGCCATTGATGTGTCTGACCATAACTTGTGAATCACAGTGTATGCCAGCTAACTCGGCTCCCGCTGCTTTAGCTAAGTCGAGGCCCAAGAGGACCGCTTCGTATTCGACCTCATTGTTGGTCGTTGAGAACTGGAGGCGGACCGCACATTCTATTGTGTCTCCCTCTGGTGACCATAGCAGGACCCCAGCTCCTCTGGACCGTTGATCAGATGAACCGTTTGTCTATATCATCCACGCTGTTGGTTTCTTTCCTTTGTCCTCTCTTGTTGTGAATTCGAAAATGAAATCAGCTAAAGCTTGTGCTTTGATTGCGGTTCTGGGTTGGTATTGGACATCGAACTCGTCGAGCTCAATCGCCTACAGAACCAGTAGCCCTGCTGCCTCTGGGTTGTTCATTGTCTTCCACAACGGTTTATCTGTTTAGACCACTATGGTGTGTGCTTGGAAGTATGGCCTGAGTTTCTAGGTAGCTGTGATCAGTGCGAAGGCTAGCTTCTCCATTAGGGGATATCTTCCCTCAGCTCCCTAAAGTGCTCGGCTGGTGTAGTATAAGGGTAACTGCACTTGGTCTTCCTCCTGTATAAGAACGGAACTGACGGTCGTTAGGGATACAGCTAAGTAGAGGGAGAGCTCTTCACCAAGTTTGGATGGATTGAGCAACGGTAGGGACGCGAGATATGCCTTTAGTTCTTCAAATGCCCCCTGGCATTTGTCGGTCCACTTGAAAGCCTTCCTTAGCACCTTGAAGAATGGTAGACACTTATCCATTGCCCCAGAGACAAAACGGTTAAGAGTTGCCACCCTGCTGTTCAGGCTTTGCAGCTCCTTAACATTCTTTGGAGGGGCTATATCCATTATAGCCTGAACTTTTTCGGGATTGGCTTCTACTCCGCGTTGTGATACCATTAAGCCTAAGAATTTTCCTAACGCCCCGCCGAAGACACACTTACTGGAGTTGAGCTTCATATCATAGAGGCAAAGGGTATCGAATGTCTCTCGGAGGTTGTCCAAGTGGCTAAGTCCCCATGTGCTTTTCACAAGCACGTCATCTACGTACACTTCCACGTTTTGCCCAATCTGTTGGGCAAACATCTTATTTACAAACCTTTGGTATATGGCCCCTGCGTTCTTCAATCCAAATGGCATGACTTTATAGCAGAAGAGTCTTTGGCTTGTGACAAATGAAGTCTTCTCCTGGTTTGCTTCATCCAACCTGATCTGGTTATATCCCGAGAAGGCGTCCATGAAACTTAACAGCTGATGACCAGCCGTAGAGTCCACGAGGAGGTCAACGCGCGGGAGTGGATAGCTATCCTTTGTGCATGCCTTATTCAGGTCAGTGAAGTCTACGCACATTCTCCACTTGCCGTTTGCTTTTTTAACCATGACCACGTTGGCCAACCATTTAGGGTAGTAGACTTCTCTAATGAAATCTGCCTTCAGCAGCTTGCGTACCTCTTCGGCTATGGCTTTGTCCCTTTCTTGGGCGAAGACCCTTTTCTTTTGTCTAATTGGGGGGAAGGACGGGCATATGTTGAGCTTATGAACCATGGTACTGGGACTAATCCCCGGCATGTCCTCGTGGCTCCAGGCGAAGACGTCTTGATTGCTCTTTAGGAAGAGGGCAAGCTCTTTGCAAACCGAAGGGTCGGCTTGTGTGCAGATACGAGTAGTCCGGCCACGGGTATCGTCATCCAAGGAGACTTCCTCTAGATCCTCCGTTGGTTCTACAATGACCTTTCTTTCCTCGATGTTCAAGGCTTGCAAATGATCGTCCATCTCAAGCATGGCTATGTAGCATTCACGGGCGGCCATCTGGTCTCCTCGCGCTTTTCCTATCTCGTACTCCGTTGGAAACTTTACCAGTAGGTGGTATGTGGACATGGCCGCCCGCCATGCGTTAAGCGTGGGACGACTAATGATGGCGTTGTAGGCAGATGAGCAATCAACGACAAGGAAACTGACCTCCTTAGTCAGCTATTGAGGATACGTCCCGATGGTTATTGGCAAAGTAATGGTTTCGACGGGAAAGACTTTGGTGCCATCGAATCCTACCAACGGCACGTCTAAGGGCGGGAGAAGCTCTAGGTCGATCCTCATCTGCTGGAACGCAGGGTAGTAGAGGATATTTGCTGAGCTCCTATTGTCCACTAGTACCCGTCGGGTATTGAAGTCCGCGATGGACAAGCTAATGACCAGAGTGTCGTCATTAGGGTAGTGTAGTCATCTAGCATCTTCCTTTGTAAAGCTAATGGTAGGGTTGTCGACCTTTGTAGCTTTTGGGGGCTGTTCGGAAATTTGGACGCTCTGTACCATACGTAAATACGTCTTCCTGGCCTTCTTGGATGAACCTGCCATAATGTTTCCTCCTACGATTACTCTTATCTTGCTGAACGGGTCTTTGGTTTCTCTTCAGCCCGTCAGTTCGGCTCGAGGTCCCTTGGTGGGTTTTCACTGCCATAATGTTTCCCTGTTTGATGAGGGCTTCGATCTGCTATTTGAGGTCGTAGCACTTAGAGGTGTCATGCCCATGGTCCCGATGGAAGCGCCAATACTTATTTCGAGGCCTTTTGCTTGGATCACCTTTCAGCTTGTCTGGCCATGTCAGCACCACGTTGTCCCTTATCTGCATGAGGACTTGATCTAGCGGATATTCAAAGGGGTGAAACTTGTCGTCCTCCCTGACGAGGGTTTTGATCTCTTTTCGTCCCTTCGCTCACTTGTTCGAGACAACTTCCTTCCTCTATTCGGACGATGGTTGTCTTGTCTTTATCTCTTCCTTGGCCCGTCCCCCATGGCTATCATCGTGTCTTCGGCGTTCATGTATTTCGTGGCCTTGTATAGCGTTTCGGCCATCGTCTTTGGATCATTTTTGTAAAGAGAGAAGAGAAACTCCCCTAGTCGTAACCTATGGGCGAAGGCAGTAACAAGGACTTTGTCGTCAGCTTTGTCAATCAGGAGGGCCTCTTTGTTAAAAGGGGTTACGTATGACCTTAGGCTTTCATCTTCCTGTTGCGTAATGCTTAGTATGGCCGCTGAGGATCTACTGTGTCTTTGTCCCCTGATGAAGTGCGTGACAAAGTGTCCACTCAACTCTTTGAAGTTTGAGACAGTGTTCGGGGTAAGTTTGCTGAACCATACCTTTGCTGGCCCCTTTAGTATGGTAGGGAAGGCTCTACACATAATTTTGTCTAGAACTCTTTGCAAGTGCATGAGGGTTTTGAACGACTCCAAATGGTCTAGTGGGTCCCGCGAACCGTCATATACCTCCATTTATGGCATTCAGAACTTAGCCGGAAGGGGGAAGGAAGTCTCTTGCGCGGTGAAGGGTGAGTCGGTCCGTTGAACTAGTTTGTCCAAGTTGGTGGATACCCATCCTTTCAAGGCACTCATCATTATGTCCGTCTTTTCTTTCATCGTCTACATCTCCTGTGCCATGCGCAACGCGCCGACCTCCAGCTTAGAGGGATGACAGGTATCTTGCTGATCTCGTCTACTGACGACATTGCTTTCTTCTTGGTCGTCATCCCTTTTTTGGTGATCATTTGTCAGGGGACGATTGTTATCACGTTCGTCCCTGTTTTATCTGTCATTTTGATCGTTCGGCTCTTGGTCATTCCGTTGCTCCAACTGTCGTTCCAACTCGTGGTTCTGCTGAGTAAGCCGTTCAATCGCTGTAGTAAAGGTTTGCATTTGCCTCTCCAATGCGCTAGGCGGGTTCCCGATTTCTTGGTTGGTAGTGGCCATCGATCGTGTTAGGACCATACAACTCTTTGTCTTTGAAACGGCGATATGGCTTATCACTCATTCCCCATAGACGGTACCAACTAATGATGTGCTGAAATCGTCAGTGAGTTGTAGGCTCCAAATCACTCGTTTGGGTACCTGTGGAAGAAGAATAAATGGACCAAACAGAAGGCACCGGTGTGGTACCGGCCTAGAACCCTTCGAAGGTCAAGTTAGTGAATGAGAAATCTCTAAGAACTCTATAGTGAGAGAGTTAGGGATTTCCTGTGTACCTGTGAAAGGTGGAGGTCTGGTGCTTATATAGTAGCGAGTGGTGAATCGAAATCCCTTCAAAGTAGGGATCTTTCCTTGCTAGGAGGGCTTAGCACTTATGGTTTTCAAGATTTTAGTGTGCCTTTCCATATGAGAGAGATACGGGCGAGTAATAGGTTTTATTTTGCATGTCATGCAAGATATTTCCATGTATAGGTATTCGTGGGGACCAAGATAGGCCACGTTGGATTTGTCGGTCTCTCCTCCCCATCAAGCCCTTAACTTGTTCGATGGTTTCCTGTCGGCTTACAGAGGTGCCGGTCGAGTTTTATTGTGGGGTCGTCACGTTTGTTGTCGTCGGCCTAAGTCTTCCGTTGGTTTCCGTGAAACTAACGGGTATGCGGGTGCCGTCGACCTTTTTGTGTGATACTTGGGGGTATTAAATTTATGGCTAAAATATCCCTATCAGAGAGCATTTATAAGATTGCTAAAAAATATAGTTTTTAATAACTCAAAACACTACTTTATTTATTTTAACATCTTACTTTATAATATACCCATCATCAAATGTTTTATTTTAGCATTTAACATATTAAAATAATATAAACAAAGTAATAAAATAATATATCCAACACAATAAACAACAACCATATCCTTCAACACATTAAAATAATTTTTTTTTTTTTTATAACTTTGGTGCTATAGTAAAGCGTGAAGAACACTTTACTGTGGCTTAGTTGCTAAATTTATTAGATTTAACAGTTAGAGCATTCACAGCTCAATGCCAAATGCTAAATGCCAAATGCCAAATGTAAGCATATTTTAGCATTTAAACCCAAAATCCCCACTCCATCAGAACTTGTAAAAGCCAACTATTGCAAAAAAATTTGCAATTGTTCTACAATATAATTCTAAAGGTAGAATTGCACTGTAGCTGAATGGTAAACTTAAATATTATTATTTAATTCTCTCTCTCTCCTACTTTTTATTAATCAATTCCAACACTCTCTCTCTCTCTCTCTCTCTCTCTCTCGTTATTTCTCTGCTCTATTCCTTCTCTTTTCATACCCAAAACCCATAGCCACCACACCACGACGAGCCACCACTCCCATTATTTATCCTCTTTCTCGTTGTAGATTGGCCTAGTTGACGGCGGCGATGTGGCTTGCTTTCTCTCTCTCTGGTTGACGGCGGCGACATGGATCGGTGTAGTTGTGGGTTTGGGTTTTAGGCCGGTGGGTGGCGGCGGCGTGGTGTCTTTCATATGGGTTTGTTCAATGGGATTGTGTTGGATTTTTAGAATGGGTTTTGATGGGGTTTGCTATGGGTGGGTTTTGATGGGGTTTGCTATGGGTGGGTTCCGATGGTTTGGGTTTGCCGTGGGTCTAGGTCTGGGTTTGCCGTCGTGGGTTGTGGGGACCGTGGATTGCTGTTTTTTTTTTTTTTTTTTTTTTTTTTTTTTTTTTTTTGTGTGGTGTTGATGGTCGGAAAGGGTGGTGTTCTTTAGATTTTCAGTGGTGGTGGCTAGTTGGTTGGTTTGGTGGTATGGGTTTGTGGTGAGTGGTGGAGTGGTGGACGGGTTTGTTGTTTTGGGTTTGTGGTTGGTGGTGTTTATTGATTGTGGGTTTGCCACCGTGGGTCTGGGTTTCGCTTGCTATGGGTTTGGGTTTTGCTCACGGTGGTGGGGACTGTGGGTTGCTGCATTTGGTGTTGATTGAGTTGATGGTGGATTGGTGCTATAGTCTTTCCACTTCTTTTTTTCTTTTTTCTTTTTTTGGTGTTGATGGTAGATTATGGGTTGCTGGTGGTGGTGGTGGTGTCAGGTGTGTGTAGTGCAGCGGTGGTGGGCTTGTGGTGATGGTGGTTTCAGTAAATTTGTGGTTGTTCTTGAACAGAAAGAATGAGAGAGAAAGAATAAATAATGTGTTGTATTGTAAATGATGATGATTTTGGGATATATTATTTTATTTTGTAGAAATATTATTTTAATGTGTTGTATTGTAAAATAAAAGTTGGGATGTTGGAGTATTGTAAAATGGTATTGTATAATTGATAAAGTAACTTTTTAGGATGGTAAAATAGAATATGATGGCATTTTCGAGTGTGGATGCTCTTAACACCGTTAATATTGCTTGTATTTTTGTATTTTAGTTGCTAAAATAACTTTTAATTCATTTTAGCATCATTGAGTGCTCTAACAAATATTCTCATTATAGTCATAGATAGTCACAAAAGTTATATGCTAGGTTTTACATAATATTTTTCAAATCCATCATACAGCATCACATAACTGAAAAGCTTCAAGAGTTAATGCTCTCTCCATGATCTCTTTCTGTACCAGAAGAAGAAGATAAAGAAGAACGAAAATTTTCATTGTCTTTCCATGTTTTTTTGAAAAGAATAAGAAAACTTTGTTGTATTTTCTACACAAGCGTCATTGCTACATTTTTAGCTGTTTGGTTTTCATATTTGAAAGGTGAAGTCTCTGCTTTATTTTATTTTCTTGGTCTTTTTTCTCACATGGGTATTCATAGAATTACCCAAATAAAAATTAGACCATTTCTGTGATGACCAAGTTTTAGTAAGAGAAAAAAGTAGTTTTTTTTTTTTGGACAGAAACTTTTAGAGAAGGAACATCTTAAATTACTTTTCTATTTTATAAGGTCTTTCTCTCACAAGTAGTTTTTTTAATGTATAATAAAGAGTTTCATATATTGCCTACAATGCTATTCTAGTATTTGATTTAATATATCTTTTCTTTTATTTTATATTTTTGTATTATATATATATTTTAAAAGATTTTCATTTAACATTACTTTTTATGATTAATTCTCTTTTCCCTTAATTTTGCAAGTTTGTTGTTACATTCTTTGCTTCTTTTTTTGCAAATGGGACTGTGATAATTTAGCATAAGTTTATCTTGTTCTTGATCGTAGTGGAGAGAGTGAGAGAGGGTTTCAGAGATGGTGTATGTATATCTGATATTTTATTTTTATTTGACAGGGTTTCTCAGCTTTTGAGTTTGAAGGATTTGGGTTGCTCTGGAATTAATTTTGGAAGTTGGTGTTTGGTTCAAAGAGTATGGCAAGAAAGAATAGGAGAAAAAAGGAAGAGATTGCAGAAGATTACTGCTTCATCTGCAAAGATGGAGGGTTGCTTATGGTCTGTGAGTACAAGTGAGTTCCCAGAACTTTTTTTTTAATTTATTTTTTTTATTTTATAAATTTGGGCAGGCCAATGATTTATTTAATAAAATTCAAAAGTTGGTCCTCTGAATCTTTGGTAGAAGTGTAGTAATCTATCAAACATGTTTGTTTGTTGGATTGTGTTGCACGTGCCATGCATGTGATTGAGTGAGGCAATGTAAGGCACTTGTGGTTACTGTATATAGATGTATCAAAAATAAAATGTTAAAATATAACAGATTTCTTCCAAGGATGTAATTGTGTTGGGTGCAAAGGAAAATTCTTTTTTAACTTTGGATGGTAGATTGTTGTATTTGTACCTCCTGTATATGATAATTGAAGGGTAGCTCATTGGCTTTGGAATTATTATTTTAACTGTGATATAAAGTAGGGGTGAGGTGCCTGGATTGAACGAACGGTAAATTTGGATGAAATATTTTGGTCCTTCTATTTTTATTTGGTCACTTTTGTTTTTGTGGTATTAGAATGATATTTAAATAATCTGCGCAATATTTGGATAAATTAACTTGTCATTACCTGATTACCAACCCTTTCTGATGGTGGCTTGCTGCAGCTTAATGACTTCTGCTAAGTGTTTACTGCTGCTGGTTTTCCTCCTCTACAATCTGATCCATATCATATGTCTAAAATAAAACTTAAATGCTAGGTTAAGTCATCAAAGATATTGTAGGTGTAGTATTGGTTTCAGAATTAAGAAACTCGTAATTTGATACATTTGCTTTGTGGTAAACAGTATTTAGATACAAGCTTGGCAATTAGGCACACAAGTATTCCTATGATATGTTACTAATGGCACCGGATGATTTGAAAGTATGGTCAAATTTATGATTTTGCTTATATCTTACATGTTTGATCAAAGGAATTGTATATCTACTTTTAGTTTTCAGAATTAAGAAACTTGTCATAGTGCATATTTGATTTCTGGTTACCAGTTCCTTGCTACAAACTTGGTATTTTCTAGCACAAGCATGCTATGTTTCTAACAGGGCTAGGTGATTAGTGATGCTCGTCAGATGTATAATTTCCTATATATCCTATATAATTGGATACTGATACATCTCTTTCTCCTAAGAACTTTCACATATAATTGGAAATTATTATGCCTCTTTCTCCTAAGAACTTTCATATAAAATATACTTTTTGGTGTGGGGTTAAAAGACATTGTCGGTTTTTTTGATAGCATGTTCATTGCTTTCAGGGATTGTCTTGAAGTGTATCATCCTCATTGTGCGGGAAGAGATGATTCTTCTGTGAAGACTGTAGATCGCTGGACTTGCAGTTAGCCACTAAATTTGATCTATGATGAATTCTACCGTTCAAGCATTGTGCAGATTAGGTATATGTAAAATACATGGAGCCTGACAGCACATCCCTTTTTTATGTATGACACATATGATACGCGTGCCACAACCTTTTCCCCATTTTGATTATGCTAAATGTCACACTGTCACATTATCTTAATGGTTTAGGGAAACAGTAATTAAATCTGGACCAGATTTTTGCCTTTTGGATATTGAATTAAGTAATATTGGTATGATTTTTTACCTCAAATAATGAAAAATGCATACCCAACTTTACAATTATAGAGAAAACATGTTCCATCATATGATGCTGATGTTTTTTTCATCCTAAATTTGTGCAGTTATGGAAGATAGACCATCTTTCAGCTCCACTTTGGTGGCGAATTACTTTACTTTCTAAATAAACTAAAGCCTTTCTATAGTACTTTGTGGTGCTTTCTTAGTATTATTTTTTTGAGCCCCTCTTTTTTATGCTTGCATCATTGTAGATGTACCTGCTTATAAGAAGCGTAAGGTTTTATATTTTAGGTTGGCATTCTTACTTCATTTGCCAGAAAAATTCAAAATTTCAGTGCTTTGTTGCCCAAATGCTGTTTGTGGACGCTGCATCTATGATGCTGAGATTGCATGTGTTAGAGGGAAGAAAGGATTTTGCAATCACTGCTTGATTCTTGCACAACTTATAGAAGAAAACATCGATGTCGACTTTGATGGGGTATGGTCGTCTCTGGAAAGACATCTCTAATTTGATTTTTTTTGGATAAGTAATAGAAGTTTTATTAAATAAAAATGTTCTCCATGCTAGAAAGCATCGATGCGGCTCCAAGGTTGTCGTACAGGAGTCCGACGCAGCGTTCGACACGCCGATTCTCCCTTTTTTTTTTTATTCACGCCAACTTAGCTAGATTCGCGTCGATTCGCACCGATTCAAGCCAAAACGGGCCGATTTGGGCGGAAACGGGAACCGATACGGCCGAAACGGCCATCGAAACATGCTGATACGGCCGATTCCGGCCGAAATGGGCAGCGACTGCCATTCTTCTACTTCATGTGGCCTTGTGAGAGGAAAAAAAAAAAAAGAAGGAAGAAGAAGATGAGAAGACACAAAAAAAAAAGGATGGAAGAAGAATAAAGGTATGTAACAAAAGAATATAAATTAAGTAGGTGGGAAAGTCAATTATTTTATATGGGTGGGCTTGGGAATTGGAAAATGAGTAAAGGAACCTTCTTGAAATGTGGTTTTTTGTTTACAATTACCAAAAGTATTGATTTTATTAAAAACAAATCATAAATAATTGTTTTTTAATAATAAATTCTACCATTTATTTGAATTTTTTTTATATAAAAATATTAAATTTACTATATAAAAATAATTTTAATAATTTTTTAATCGCCGCATCCCACCACACCCGCACCCGCACCCGCACTCGCACCCGAATCCGGAAACGCACCCGTGCTTCATAGTCTCCATGTTCATGATGAACACACTATACTTGAAACAATTACTAACAAATCAATAAGAAATGCTAACAGATTGTAAGAAATCAAAACTAGAAATACATTGCATAAAACCCCAAATAGAAGACCACTCAAACAATGTCCCAACTAGTAGAGACTTCACCAGATCTAAGGGCCTCTCAATATCTTCAAAAGTTCGTTTTTTACGTTCTTGCCAAATTAACCACATTAGATATGCCGGTACCATATAAGACATCTCTAATTCGTTCTTTCTTGTATTCAGGATTTTTGCTTCTTCAACTATCTTCTTATATTTTTTTTCCTTTTCTTTAATTCAACAAAAAGCCACCAAGAATCCGCTTTTTTAGTCCACAAGTATACAAGAGAGGAGCAGCATAGAGTCTCCGACAAAGGAAAATGCTGTGTGTGTGTGTGTGAGAGAGAGAGAGAATGGCTGTCTTGACATAATGCTATCTTATCTCCTTTGTTTGATAGTTTCCATTTTTGTTACATTTAGAATTTTTCAAAATAATTTTTTAAGTTCTCCCAATTATTCACAGAACTAGTGATTGAATAACAAAAGAAAATAGCTCTTCAGCCTATAGCTTGCCACAGTTCATGACAAGGATAAGTGGCTTGCAAGTGAAATGAAAATATGAGAATTTAATGCTGATCTTTAGATTATGAAGGTTATGTCTCAGTTGAAAAAAGGCATAATTATATTTTACAATAACCTAAACCTTATTTTTATCAATGGATTCAAATAATCAGTTTTCCTACTTTTGTTTTAGCTTCTTGAGGGTTCTTTTTCTTCTTTCAATAAGTGTCTTATTGGTTTGGCGAAATAAATTTGGGCATTGCTACTTTTTTTCCCACTAGCTATATGGTTATGACATACAGGGCAAGATAGACTTCAAAGATAGAGATACATATGAGGGCCTTTTCAAGGAATATTGGGAGATAATCAAAGAAAAGGAAGGGTTAACTTCAAAGCATGTCCATTCCGCAGATAAATTACTGAAGAAGAATAAGAACTACATGGCTGGCTATGATTCAATGAAACTTGAGAAGGGAAAGAAGGCAAAGACGATGATCAATTTGACAAAGAAAGTCACCTTATATCACCTTATAGTATCTGATTACGAGAACCTGGATTATATAGTAGAAAACAAGGCTGTGGGAAAAAGGAAGAGATCCTAGGGAGATAAAAGTGCAATGAAAAAGAAGGCAAAATCAAAGAAAAAGGAGTTCATTGGATGGGGTTCAGGACCTTTCATAGAATTTCTTTCTTCCATTGGTAAAGACTCAACCAAAGAATTATCACAAATTGATGTTACGACTATCATTACCGATTATTGTAGAGAGAACAAGCTTTTTGACCCAGAAAAAAGAAGAAGAAAGTTCTTTGTGATGAGAGGCTACAATCTCTTAGGAAGAAAGTTGATGATTAAAAATAGTATACATAACCTCCTGACAGCTCACTTTGCTGTGAAACTTGAGCAATCAGAGGAATATGGGTTTGGGTGTAGTTCAGAAGAAAGGGATGAGAGCGTTTTGTTCCCCTCTAAAAGGCAGAGAAAGTTGAGCTCAGATGGAAAATCTTGGAAGGAATCAACTCTAGTTGTAACTCCTCTTCAACTTGCACAAGTTGATGAGTATTTTTTTGGCAAGAAGTCATTTGGGTCTGATTTTATTCTCTCAAAACTTCCCATTACTTTGCCTTCAAAAGTTTCAAGCTGCTGCAACAGCTCCTCTGCTACTTCAAGTAGGCAAGCTTGATGTTTTCAACAACAACGGATGCAAAGTAATGGGAAGTTTTGTGAAAAGCTGTTTTGCATCCATAGTTGTTGAAAACATCAAGCTTGTCTACTTGAAGTGGAGTTTAGCGGAGGAGCTGTTAAAGCAGCCTGAAACTTTTGAAGGCAAAGTAATGGGAAGTTTTGTGAGAATAAAATCAGACCCAAATGACTACTTGCAAAAAAATACTAATCAGCTTGTGCAAGTTGAAGATGAGTTACAACTGGAGTTGATTCCTTCAGAGATTTTCCATCTGAGCTCAACTTTCTCTGCCTTTTGGAGGGGAACAAAACACTCTCATCCCTTTCTTCTAAACTACACACAAACTCATATTCCTCCAATTGCCCAAGTCCCACAGCAAAGTGAGAGTTGGTCAGGAGGTTATGTTGGTTTGTTTTGTTTTGTTTATTATGTTTTTTTAATATGTGGTTGAAACAAATTATGCAAGTTGATTATCCCTCCTTTTGAACTTTGCGAATTGCATTTTAAGCTCTTTCTTCTTTTTCTTCTTGATAAGGATAATTCTAAAAGGATGATAAACTCGTTTACGTAAGATAAGGCTGACGGTCCTAATGAACTCGTCAGCCTTACTTGTACATTCAGAGACATAGACGACACCACCTCAAGGCCGATGACTCCACCTTAAGATCACGACACCTGTATGGGACGACTAGGACGCCTAGACGGGATAGGAAGCTGATGGAAGAAAGCTGGCGGGGATAAAGAAACCTTTGACGGGTTTGACAAGGTCTTGCTTGGTACCACACCGGTATTCTCTGTAAGGTCTTCTTCTTTGTTGTGCAGGTCTTGTCTAGAGCACGTGAGGACCGTGTAGCTCACTGACGATTTTCGACATCATTAGTTGGCGTTGTCTGTGGGAACCGCTTATCGACTTGTAAGCCATATTACTGCTTCTCAGACAAAGAGTTGCATGGTACTTACTCACTCAATGGTGACCACCAACAATAATCAAGGAGATGAATCACGTACCATCGCCCTTGAGAGACAGGTTCAAACTCTCGCCGTGGCCATGTAACGCCTCACCAAGCAAAACCATGACCTAGAAGAGCAACTGCACCAAAAGAACGCATGGCCTAACACTCGGGAGGAGGACCAAGAAGGTACCGGCATGAGAGAAGGGACCAAGAAGGACTAAAGGGCAGCAACGCCCCAAGCAGACAGGAGCGATAGGATATGAGTTGTCCATCCGCAGTAGATACGGCTCCACCATACATGGTTGCAGAGATGCAAATGATTAAGGAAGGAATGGATTTCATGATGAACGCCCTCAGAGGACAGGTGTCTAACGACCTCGACAAATTGGTCCATCGGACGGACTCACCCTTCACTGCATCCGTCACTTCATTTCCCCTTCTGCCGAAGTTCCACATGCCACAAGTAGAGGCCTACAACAGATCTAAGGATCCCTTAGATCACTTGGAGTCTTTCAAAACCTTGATGCACTTGCAAGGTGTGGTGGATGAGATCATGTGCCGGGCCTTCCCAACTACACTAAAGGGTCTCACAAGGTATGGTTCAGCAAGCTGATGCCAAACTCCATTAACACCTTCAAGCGCACAATTCGCCTCGCACTTTATCGGGGGGCACAGGTATAAGAAGTCTACTGCATGCCTAATGAACATCAAACAACGGGAGGATAAGACACTGAGGTCCTATATAACTTGCTTTAACAAGGAGGCCCTCTCGATTGATAAAGCTGACGATAAGATACTAGTGGCAGCATTTACCAATGGGTTATGAAAGGGGAAGTTTCTATTTTCCTTATACAAGAATGACCCAAAAACCATGTCGGATGAACTTTACAAGGCTACTAAGTACATGAACGCGGAAGACGCATTGCTGGCCCGAGAAGAGAAGCCCAAGAAGAGGGAAATACAAGATGACGCACGGCAAGATAGGGGACAGAAGGTGGCTAGGACCGGAGACCGACGGGAGGACAGGCGCTCAAAACCTCCCACTGGGAGGTTCACAAGCTTCACCCCGCTAACTGCCCCGATCGACCAAGTCCTGATGCAGATCAAGGACGAAGGAGCCTTGACGTTTCCTAGTAAGCTGAAAGGAGATCCTAGTAAGAGGTCCAGAGACAAGTATTGCCATTTTCACCGTGACCACGGTCATGATACGTTCGACTGCTACGACTTAAAGCAACAAATAGAAGATCTTATCAGGCAAGGAAAGTTGCAAAGGTTTGTCAGCAAAGAGAGGGCGGACCCACCACAAGAGCAAGCTATTTGGAGGGAATACGAACGTCCTAGGCCCCCCTAGGAGAAATAAGAATGATCATAGGAGGAACCATAGCTTCCAGTTCGTCTAGGAAGGCATACAAAACCTACCTACGGATGGTGCAGAATGTCCAGCTGATGGGCTTCGTCCCAAAGATGGCACGAATCGACAACCCTGTTATCAAGTTCACAGAGGAAGATGCTTGACGTCTCCACCAACCACACGACGATGCGCTCATGGTTAGCATACGGGTAGGGGACTACGACACTCATCGTGTCTTAGTGGACAACAGGAGCTCTGCTGACATCCTCTATTATCCGGCGTTCCAGCAGATGAGAATTGAGAGAGAACGGGTGGTTCCGACCAACGCTTCGCTTGTGGGGTTCGAAGGAACAAGAGTATACCCCTTCGACGCGGTCACATTGCTCGTAACGGTTGGTGATTACCCTCAGCAGATCACTAACGATGTTACATTTCTTCTTGTTGACTGCTCATCTACCTACAACGCCATCCTGGGTCAACCTACCCTCAACTCATGGAAGGCCGTAACTTCGACCTACCATATGATGATCAAATTCCCCACCGAGTACGGGGTAGGAAAGGTACGTGGGGACCATGTGGCAGCACGCGAGTGCTACATAGCGATGCTAGAAATGGACGACCACTTACAGACCATGAGCATAGAAGAACAGCGGACGGTTGTAGAGCTTGTCGGGGGATTGGATTAGATACTCCTCAATAACTCAAGACCTGAGCGAATGACTAGAATTGGCACTCTCGCTAGTTCGCCAATCCATCAGGCGCTTACCACGTTTCTAAAGGAAAGCTAGGACGTCTTTGCTTGGAGCCATGAAGACATGCCCAGGATCGACCCTTCAGTCATGGTGCACAGGTTGAATGTGTCGCCCACTTTTCCCCCTATCCATCAAAAGAAGCGAGTGTTCGCCCAAGAGCGAGACCGAGCCATAGCAGAAGAAGTCCGCAAGTTGCAAGATGTAGACTTCCTTAGAGAAGTTTACTACCTCGACTAGCTAGCCAATGTGGTGATGGTCAAGAAAGCCAACGGGAAGTGGAGGATGTGCGTAGACTTTATGGACCTGAACAAGGCGTGCTCCAAGGATAGCTACCCTTTCCCGCAGGTTGATGTCATAATAGACTCTACAGCCCGACACCAGTTGCTGAACTTCATGGATGCTTTTTCTGGCTACAACCAGATAAAATTATACGAAGCTGATCAGGAGAAGACGTCGTTCATCACCAGCCAAGGCCTCTTCTACTACAAAGAGGCTCATGAACAAGATGTTTGCACATCAGATTGGAAGAAATGTCCAAGTCTACGTTGATTACATGCTAGTGAAAAGCCGAAGGGAGGATGACCATTTGGACGATCTCAAGGAGACCTTCGACACCCTCCGCTCTTGCAAAATGAAACTTAATCTAAGCAAGTGTGCATTCGGGGTAACGGTTGGAAAGTTCTTGGGGTTCATGGTGTCTTAGAGAGGTATCGAGGTCAACCCCGACAAGATCCGGGCCATAATAGAGATGGCACCACCAAGGAACGTGAAAGAAGTACAAAGCCTCAACGGCAAGGTAGTCGCGCTGAATAGGTTTGTGTCAAGGGCAACGGACAAGTGCCTACCTTTCTTCCGCACGCTGAAGAAGACTTTTGAGTGGACGGCCGAGTGTTAACAAGCATTCGAGGATCTGAAGGCCTACCTCTCTTCACCGCCGGTGCTAAGTCCCTCCAAACCAGGGGAAGAACTATTCCTCTACCTAGCTGTATCCTCGACTGCTGTTAGTGCGGCCTTAGTCAAGGAAGAAGACATGGTGTAGAAGCCCGTGTACTACACTAGCCGAGCACTCCGAGGCACGGAGGAAAGATACCTACCAATGGAGAAGTTTGCTTTCGCTTTAGTTACCGCAGCTCGTAAGCTTAAGCCCTACTTCCAGGCCCACACTGTGGTCGTCCTGACTAGCAAGCCTCTACGGCGAGCGATGAGTAATTGTGAAGCTACCGAACGGATGGCATTATGGGCAATAGAATTGAGTGAATTTGACGTGCAATACCGTCCACGTACTGCCATAAAGGGACAGGTAGTTGCTGACTTCATCGCAGAATTCACCAGTATGGAAAGTTAGGGGGCAGAAGAACAATCTCAGTGGAGCGTCCACACGGATGGATCGTCCAACAAGTAGGCTGGCGGGGCAGGTATAGTGCTCTGTTCCCTAGAAGGGGATGAGATCGAATGCATGGTTCGTCTCAATTTTCCAACGACCAACAACGAAGTAGAATACGAAGCATTAGATTAGCAGGGTTAGACTTTACAAAGGCTGCAAGAGCAACAAGTGTGGTTGTGTACTGCGACTCTCAGGCCGTCACCAGTCAGGTGAACGGTGACTTCGAATATAAAGGGGAAAAAATGAAGAAGTATTTAGAGCAGGTGAGAAAACGAGTAAGCGAGCTAAAGGCCAAGTTCATCGAAGTTCCTAGGGAAGAAAACGAGAAAGCTGATCGCCTTGCCAAAGTCGCCTTTGCGGAACATATGCTTATCACCGGTAAAGTACTTTGTTTTGTTTAGCTCTCACCTTTAATAGACGACGTCCGCATGTAGGAAATAGACTCGGAAAGCAACTTGACTACGCCGATAGTTTTCTACTTAAAAAACGGCACACTACCCGACAGTAAGGAGGCCACAAGGAAGCTGAAGGTCTAAGCAGCACGATTCATTTTGATAAAGGACATTTTGTACAAGAGAGGCTTTTCCCATCCGTTCCTAAGGTGTTTAAGCCCTGAAGAAGCGGACTATGTCATGAGAGAAGTCTATGAAGGGATCTGCGGGAACTACTCAGGATCATGGTCTTTGGTGCATAAACTGATCCGAGCTAGATACTACTGGCTTACTATGCAGAAGGATGCCCAGGCTTATGTCAAAGCCTGCGACAAATGTCAAAGGTTCAGTAACGTCATTAGATAACCAACAAAAGAGCTCACCCCAACGACGGCCCCATGGCCTTTTGCTCAATGGGGATTGGACATCATGGGCCCATTCCTAATAGCAATGAAACAGTTGAAGTTCCTAATAATCGGTATAGACTACTTCACCAAATGGGTAGAAGCTGAAGCCCTGGCCACCATCACAGAGAAGAGCGTGCGAATCTTCGTCTAGAGGAACATCATCTACAGATACGGGATCCTTAGAGTCTTGGTCTCAGATAACGGGAAGCAGTTCAACAACGACTCTTTTAGGGACTTTTGCTCACAATTAGGGATCAAGAACCATTACTCCTCCCCCGCCCACCCTTAGGCCAATGGACAAGTTGAGGTCACGAATCGATCCTTGCTTAAAATTATCAAGACTCGGCTCGAGGGGGTAAAGGGTATATGACCAAAAGAGTTGCTAAGTGTACTATGGGAATACAGGACAACGGCCAGAACTCCAACAGGAGAGACGCCGTTTCGACTAGTATACAGAAGCGAGGCAGTTATCCCAGCTGAGGTCGGACTCACAAGTTACAAAGTGGACATTCATGATGAAAGAAGGAACGATGTGGCCATGTGTCTACAGCTTGACCTAGTGGACGAAGTCAGGGTGGCAACTGAACAAAGACTAGCACGATACCAGGACCTTATGGCTAAGCACCACAACTCTAGAGTCAGGCACAGAGATTTCAACGTCGGAGACCTCGTCTTGAGGAAGGTGATGAGCGCCACTCGAGATCCCTTCTAGGGAAAGATCGGTCCTAACTGGGAAGGACCCTATAGAATCACTTCATGGTAGAGGAAAGACACCTACCACCTGAGGACGCTAGATAAACAGAAGTTGCACCATCCATGGAACACCGAGCATCTCAGGAAATATTACTAGTAGATGACAGCATGAAGAGCGCCACTCCTCATTTCCAGTTTATTTCTTTTTAGTTAATATTTATCTACAGTACTTTCTAAGCCCAAAGGGCAGAGTTTTATTCTTTTTAAGAACATTTTTTTACTTATGCATGCATCTATCATAATAAGAGGAGTTATTCAGATATAACCTGTGTATGTGTATGCCTCTACGAAACTACATCTGTGACTAAAGTCCACAAGTGGACGAGTTTATTATTAAATCCACAAGTGGACGAGTTTTTTATTAAGTCCACAAGTGAACGAGTTCATCGCATGGGGATACTTTAAAATTATCAAGTCCACAAGTGGACGAGTTTATTATTAAGTCCACAAATGGACGAGTTCATCTCATGAGGATGCCTTAAAATTATCAAGTCCACAAATGGACGAGTTTATTATTAAATCCACAAATGGACGAGTTCATCCCATGGGGATGCTTTAAAATTATCAAGTCCACAAGTGGACGAGTTTATTATTAAGTCTAAAAGTGGACGAGTTTATTGCAAAGTTCACAAGTGGACGAGTTCATCCCATGGGGATGACTTAAAATTATTAAGTCCATAAGTGGACGAGTTTATTACAAAGTCCACAAATGGACAAGTTCATCCCATAAGGATGCCTTAAAATTATCAAGTCCAGAAATGGACGAGTTTATTATTAAGTACACAAGTGGACGGGTTTATTATTAGGTCCTCAAACAGAACTAGTTCATTGTCATGCCTAAAGGTGGACAAGTCCACCAAAGCAGACGGGTTCACCCCAAATATCCACCAAGTCGTTTGGGAGACAAGTACATTCTAACATGTGTACACAGAACCGACAGACATACGTATATCTCACAATAAAGATCAACACATAGGAAAAATATGCTAAAAGTGACGGATATAAAATAATAATAATATACCATAAATAAAGTAAAGTCTTTACAAGCAAGGCCCAAAAACAGAAGGGCACTTAATATTGTTTCAAAATAGGACGAAATACATAAATTATTACTAAAAATAAAAAAGATAAACTATAGGGTTATGGACGTCCTGAACTGGAGGATTCTCGTTGTCTTTAGAAGGAGGATTCTGGGCGTCTTGCGTAGAAGGGTTTTCAGCGTCATGAGGAGGATCTTCGGTAGACGGGATCAAGGGAGTGACGAGCTTCCCCACAGCAGGTTGAGCAAGAATTACACCATCATTTTTTGGATCCCGCTCTGACTGAATAGAGTCGTCGGTCTCCTCACTGATGGTGTTGCCACCCGCAGAGGTCGATGGCAGGTCGTCCATGGTGACTTTGGATATATCCAAGTGTGGGTAGACGGACTTGACCTGCTTCAGGCAATCCCTAAACCCGTCACCATAGTAGACGACACATGCATCAATAAAAGGCTGTGAAGCCTTGAACTCTGTTACGGCGTCAGCCCTAGCCGTCTCTACCTGCCCACAGAGAGCCGTTAGCTTTTTCTCCAAGATCGCCTTGGCCTCTTGCTCTTTTTCTCGCTGACGAGTCTACTCCTTCAACTTCTCATTCAAGTCTGTCACCTCCTTGTTGAGAGTACGGAGGACCTCCTTATATTGATCCTGTTCGTTGGTCAAGGTTTCATTGTGCTTCCTAAGACGGTTGATCACCCCTTCTTCAGCGATGCACCTATCTTGGAGTGCCTTCATGCGCACCAGCGCCTGAAAATGAATTACAACCGTCAGCTGATGAATAAATAACAAAATAAAAGAGTCTGGGAAAAGAACATACTCTAGAGAGGTCAAAAAGACCTGACGCCCCCAAATCCTTCGACGGCATACCCCTTATGCGTAAGGAGACGACGAGTTCCCTGGGTGACGGGGCCCGTCGCCGTCATTAAGCCTTTGCCAGCTCTATGACTTGGCTTCGAGGGCGACAGCTTTTTGGGCTGTTTGTCGCCAGGAGTGACCGTTCCTTTCTTAAGGGGACGATTATCTTTCCCTTTAGCTTTTCTCTTGGGCGCCCCCTTCTTGACGACCTTAGGGGCCGACGAGGACGCTCCCTCCTTCCCCTTCTCCTTCTCCTCTTTTTTACGTGCCGCGGCTGACGCCTTCACCAACGCTTTCTGTCTAGCTACCTCCATTTCTGTAAAGGACAGAGGACAGGAGTTAGACACAAAGACGACAAGGAAACGATGGAAAGAAATAAGTAAGGAAGGAAGGACTCACGCCGACGAAAGTAACTATTCAATCTACGTGCTGCAGGCGTCGGCTCTGGACCACCACAATAAGCGTGCAGCGTATCAAGAGTGATCAGGTCCCTGCACTTCCGTTCCTCGAATGGAATCTTAAGAACCCAACGAATAAAAGCCTCCTGCTCGTCAGTTATACGTGGACGAACACTAGCTATGTTAGGACATATGTGATTCAATGTTAGGAACATATGTCAATATTTTATGTAATTAGTTAATCCTTTGACAAAATGCACTTTACTTGTAATTGGGTAGATCCAGGATGTGGTTAATACTTCAAAGAACAAGGTTTCAAGATTGAGTGTTAAAGCCATGCAAGTCTGTCCAAGAATCAAGTGAGAAAGTGCTGAATTTTAAAACTCGACAGCTAGCATCTATCGAGGTTTAAAAGCTATTTCAGCTGGTGGCTTGACAGCTAGCTCGATAGATGGCTATCTATCGAGGTTTATGAAACTCAGTTTTTCAGAGTTGTTTTTCATCCAATCCGTGGGTATATGTTTGGCCTTTCTTTTCTCACAACCCTAAACATATATAAGGATTATTTTGAGGGCCGTTAAAGGTTACAGAAGTTGCATGAGTGTGAAGCAAAGTTTTATTCATGCAAATTGTGACCGGAGACATAATTTTTCCTAATTCATATTTCTCTTGAAGAAGCTGCTGTGTTTGTACACCGTAGGGTTTTGTGACCAAGAAAATTCTTGATTTTCATCGTGTGGATGAACTGAAAAACTTTGCAGCTAACATCCTTCTCAAGTTGGTTATTAAGTCACGTACTGAGATCTATGCATCTATTGGTTAGTCACGTACTGGGAGCCGTGCATTGAAAAGTAGAGATTGTCACTATAGAACAAGTCCAATTGGGTATTGGGGTAAGGGTTCAACTATAAGTTAGTATAAGGTACTGAGATTCCTTTACTTGTAACCGCTTGTTTTGATAATAGTGGATTCTCGGGAGTAGTGACCTTAAAATCTCTTGGTGGAGTTTTTGTTATATAGGTTTTCCCCATTCGAAAACAAATCACCCGTGTCAATTTAATTTCCGCTACATTTAGTTTAATTAGTGATTTGTTTGTGCTACCACGCACTTTGCATGTTAATTAACTTAATTAATTCACTTGGCTAAATTAATAAGTTAATTTATCACAAGGGGTCAATACATTCTTGGCCTATCAAGTGGTATCAGAGCAGACACACTCTGATTAGGGTTAATCTTTGCTGTGTGATCCATTGACCCCTGTTTGTCATGGATAGAGGACAGTTTCTTATTATACCTTTTTTAATTGATGGCACTAACTATGCATACTGGAAAGTACGCATGAGAGCTTTCTTGCAGTCTTTAGATGAGAAAGTGTGGCAAGTTGTGGAGATAGGCTGGACTAAGCCTACGGAAGCGCCGGGCGACTAGGATGATGCTAAGATCAAGGCGGCTAACTTTAACAGCAGGGCATTGAATGCTCTATTTAGTGCAGTTACGAATGAGGAGTTCAAGAAAATATCCTCTACTGAAACTACTAAGAAAGCATGGACCATTCTCCAGACAACCTATGAAGGAATCAAGGCTGTCAAGGATTCAAAGCTTCAAAGGCTTACCACGAGCTTTGAAGAGATTAAGATAGAGGAGGATGAGTCATTCGATGAGTTCTATGCCAAGCTAAAGGACATAGTGAACTTGGCCTTTAATCTTAAGGAAACCATTCTTGAACCCAAGATTGTGAGAAAGGTGCTCAGATCTCTACCTGAGAGATTTCATGCCAAGATCACCATGATTGAGGAATCGAAGGATATTGACAAAATTCATTTGACAGAGTTGGTTGGCAAACTGCAGACCTATGAGTTAGGTTTGATAAGGATCGGGAAATCAAGTAAGAGTAAGAGCATGGCATTGAAGGCCAAGAGTAGTGATACTGATGAGTCTTCAGACGATGAAGATTCTAAAATGAAGTCCTATATTACAAGGCAATTCAAGAAGTTCATGAAGAATGCCAATAGGAAGGGCTTTGACAAGGACCATAGGCAATCTAGTTCCTCACAGTTCAAGAGCCAAGATAAAGGGAAGAATGATGCTAGGGATGGCGGTAAGTACACTAATCCCTCAGGACCAAAGTGCTTTGGGTGTCAAGGCTTCGGTCATATGAAACAAGAGTGCCCTACTTATCTCAAGACCATTGGAAAAAGCAAGGCACTTGCTGCTACCCTAAGCGACACCGAGCTTGAGGATGACTCCGATAATGAGGATGATGGAATCCTAAATGCCTTTACTGCCACCGTAAATCCTACTGAAGGGATTGTTGAAGATGTGGATGAAGAAGAGGACTTGGTGGAGTCTAAATTTGAGAAGATGGATGAAAAAGATGACATCCACACAGCCTATGTAAAGTTATTCAAGGTCTCTGAAAGGCATGAGAAGTTGTATAGGTTGGCCACCAAGAAGCTTAGTGATGTGGAGCTTGAGTGAGAAGAAATCTCCATAAAATTTGATGAAGCCAATCAGACTATTGGAGCACTGAGATTTGAAACTAATTTCTTGGTTGAGAAGACCAAGAAGCTTGAGGCAGATCTGTTCCAAGTCAGAGCTCAGTTGGAAAGGACTTCAAGCGCTAAGCTCGATGAGATGCTTAGTCTTCAGAAATCTGCTTCTGATCGAACCGGTTTAGGGTATGATTTCTCTTCTCCTAATATTGCTACTTCTAGTACTACTATTTTTGTTCCTTCTGCTAATAATATTGAAACTGAGAACAATGATGTTAAAAATGAATTAGCTAGTGAGAACATAGACAAAGGTAAATCTATCTTAGGAGCACCCTTTAACCAGGATAAGAAAAAAGTTAAAAACCCTAGGGCTAAGAAGGGAAACACTCAAAACCCTAAGCAGAAGAAGTAGCATCTCTGTCATCACTATGGAGCAGCTGGACATACTCGACCTAATTGCTATAAATGGTTAGCCACTCAACAGAGCAATAGTATGATCGCGTCCTCCTTTGCTCCTCTTGGAGATCTTCTCAAAGCCCTTATGTTCCTTTCGAACTTAAAAAATTTTAATTCTTTCCCCCTCACTGCCGGATCAAGGGTTTGCTAAACGGAAAGGTTCTTCCAAGGCATAGAAGGAAAAGGGCTCCAAGTGATTCTGTCACTTTTTCTCTCTCTTCCCTTCGTGTTTTTGTTTTTGTATTACTTATGTGTTTTGCTTTCATGTTTTGAGTCAGTCTAGTTTTATGCATTGCTTTGTTTAACATGTTTTTTTTTTGTTTTCTTTTTAGTTTTGCTTTATTTTGTTTTTTCATATAAAATAAAAAAAAATTGAAAAATCAGAAAAATACAAAAACAGTGTGTGTTTGTGTTCTTTGGTAATTGTGTATCTTGGATGGCCAATGAAACAAAGTTTTCTAAATTTTGTATCTTTTGTAACTTAGATAAGCATTTTTATGCACAACTAAGCAAGTGAGCTTTGTGGCTCGTGTTTGTGATGAGTAAGGTTAAGTAATCTCTTGTACTTAACACTCGTGTCACTCTTTTTGATGGGAAGAATTAGAAAATCCTAAGAGAAAGGCATAAATAATTATCTCACCATTGTTACCCGCCAATCATGAAATGACATTTGTATGCTTCGGCATAGCAAAAGTGGAATGTCAAATGCTTAACATCATTGGGTATTTCTTCTTTCTCTTATATGCCCATGCATGATATGCTTATTAAAAGAAAAATATGCAAAGAAAAATATAAGCAAAAAGAATCAAAATGCTTTATATATGATTGCAAGCGTGTCTTCTAGGAGATGTGAGAGTTATAAGATGTACCTCGAAGATGATAGTCCCCATCAAATAGTTATGATTGTGTGTGAGTTAAAGTGATTTTCTCATATCTCAAATCGTCATAACATGTAGACACTTATGTAATCTTGCGATGTTTTTCACACACAACATGCAATATTCTTTGCTACTTTTGATACATGTGCAGGTACAATGTGATTTGGCCATCACAAGGAATACATGTGTTAATGTATGCTCACTAAACTATCTTAACTTGTTTTTAAAATATAAAATTGGTTAGACTTGTTTAGTATATGTGTGTGTGTTTTGGATCTATGTGCTTAACATTTTTCTTGATTGAGAGATGTTTTTGAGAGCTTAAAATGTTGTTTGGATCCTTTATCGAGTAGCATGCTTGATTGCATTTATATCTGTGTTTTTCTCTTCTTTGAAAAACTGTTTTTAAGCAATCTCAATAGCTTCTCGATAGCTCTCAACAGATAAGCTATTTATCGAGACCCTTTAGCTGCTTTTTATCACATTCTCGATAGATTTTGATAGCTAGTTCGATCCATCGAGAAATTTTCTGTCTGCTTGATAGCTTCTCGATAGCTGTCTCGATCCATCGAGAATCTTTGTTGTGGACACCTCTTGTTAGATCCTCGATAGCTAAAACATGCTTTTTAAATCTCGATAGCTCTCGATAACTCTCAATTGATAGAGGTTTATGAATTTTCTATATATAGGCGCCTCGCGATTTCTCAGTCACTTCTCTCTATCTCTCTCGATTGCTTTGGCCTCTTCACCTGCCAAAACACCTCTCACTCACTTTAAACTTCTTCCCCACTCATTTTTTGACCTCAAGAGAGATTTCTTCCTCTGGTATGATCTCTTTTCTATCATTCTATCATGCATTTCATATATTCTGACCTAACTTTTGGAGTTTTTGAAAATTTTTGGGTTTTTCAAAATTAATGAAGTTTTTGTGAAATTTTTGGGATGGGTGTTGCTTCAATAAGTTTAAAACTTCATGCATTACATCATACTTTCATTATAACTATATTTTCATGCATTTTAGATGTGTGCTATATATGTTGACCTGTTTGTGTGCTGTTAAGTTTGGATTGGGCTGAACCCATGATGTATTTTAATTTGCACGTCACATGTTCATGCATACGTACCTTTATGTTTTTATCTTTTCATATTAAAACTGTTTGGTGCTTTTCTGATTGTCTCTCTCTCCCCTTTTCTCTCTTTCTTACGTTAGTTGCATCGTGGCACCTAAACGTAAATCCACTCCATCCCGGAACCTTCTTCGTTCCGGGGCATCTTCTTTTTCTTCTCCTTCTGACCTTACTCCATCTCACGTATGGTTCCGTGATGAGAAGGTCAAATCGGACTTCTCGCAGAACTTTTCACAACGAGGCATTCATTCAGAACGCCAAGTCGTTCTGTCAGATTTTTCTGACACTGACTTACCCACTGTCATCTACAGTAGGGGTTGGGAGTCACTGTGTGGCATCCCGGTCACGTGCCTTTCCATGATCATACATGAGTTTTACTCCAATATGCTCGGATTTGATTATTCTATACCCCAGTTTGTCACTCGCGTTCGGGGTACACGCATGGTAGTTACTCCGGATATTGTATCCGAAGTACTACATGTTCCTAGGGTAGTGCATCCTGACTACCCTGGCTGTGAGCGTCTGAGGACAGTGTCCAAAGACGAACTCGCGTCTCTCTTTTGTGAGACACCATCATCTTGGGGTGAGCATCAAAACACCCCTTGCTCGGCCTTTGCAAAAGGTCCGAGATTCCTTAATATGGTGATGACATTTATTCTTCATCCTTTGTCTCACTATAACACTATCACAGAGCCTCGTGCTCGCTTTTTGTTATCCCTTATTGAGGATCTTTCTATTGACTTCTCTTCTCACTTTATACTCTCCCTTATAGATGTCTATAAGGATATGACGACCCGTGATAAGCTCATTTTTCCTTCGGCTGTCACGAGGCTCCTTCTCCATTTCTTTGTCTCCTATCCCGAGTCTCCCCACTTTACATTCATGTGTGCCATTGATGCAGCTACCGTTCGACTGAGTGCGGCACAGCTCAGACCGAGGCAGACTCGGATAGCAATGGCAGCTCCTCCAGCTTCTACCGCTCCATTCACCTCCACTCCTTCGTCTTCTGCAGGTAGAGTGACACTTGAGGCCATCATGGCACAGCTTGTGAGCATGGATGCTCGCCTTGACACTCTCAACGTGTCAGGTGAACACCCGTGTTGGTCGTATCGCGCGACGACAGGCTGTCATGGGTGGTTTCACTGTGGCTTCCTCTCCTTCTCTCGAGGCATCTGAGGATGAGAGTGATAATGGCTCCGGCAGTGATGATGCTGATGAGGACGATGATGCTAGCTTGCCCAGCTTTGATGAGATGTCTACTTGATATACTTACCCTTTATCATTCGTGACAAAAAGGGGGAGTAGTTTTGATATGAGAGTAGTCATTTATATAGGGGGAGGGTTAGCATATGAGAATTTTGTGATAGGGAGAATGTTTATACCTTGAGGGATGTAGTGAGGTTTTTATGTATTTTCTTTTCTTTCTTTTACTTTTACCTCATGTATATTGGTCTTTGACCATTTGACATATGTTGTACTTATATTTGGTTTACATGTGTGGTTTTATCATGGATTGCCAAAGGGAGAGATTGTTAGGACATAAGTGATTCAATGTTAGGAACATATGTCAATATTTTATGTAATTGGCTAATCATTTGACAAAATGCACTTTACTTGTAATTGGGTAGATCTACGATGTGGTTAATACTTCAAGGAACAAGGTTTCAAGATTGAGTGTTAAACCTATGCAAGTCTATCCAAGAATCAAGTGAGAAAGTGCTGGATTTTAAAACTCGACAGCTAGCATCTATCGAGGTTTAAAAGCTGTTTCTGCTAGTGGCTCGATAGCTAGCTCGATAGATGTCTATCTATCGAGGTTTATGAAACTCAGTTTTTCAGAGCTATTTTTCATCCAATCCGTGGGTATATATTTGAGTTTTCTTTTCTCATAACCCTAAACATATATAAAGATTATTTTGAGGGCCGTCAAAGGTTACACAAGTTGCATGAGTGTGAAGCAAAGTTTTATTCATGCAAATTGTGACCGGAGACAGAATTTGTTCTAGTTCATCTTTCTCTTGAAGAAGCTGCTGTGTTTGTGCATCGTAGGGTTTTGTGATCAACTTCTTGGTCTTCATCGTGTGGATGAACTGAAGAACTTTGTAGCCAACATCCTTCTCAAGTTGGTGATTAAGTCGCGTACTAGGATCCGCGCATCTATTGGTTAGTCACGTATTGGGAGCCATGCATTGAAAAGTAAAGATTGTCACTACAGAACAAGTCCAATTGGGTATTCGGGTAAGGGTTCAACTGTAGGTTGGTATAAGGTACTGATATTCCTTTATTTGTAACTACTTGTTTTGATAATAGTGGATTCTCGGGAGTGGTGACCTTAAAATCACCTGATGGGGTTTTTGCTGCTTAGGTTTTCCCCATTCAAAAACAAATCACCCAAGTCAATTTAATTTCCGCTGCATTTAGTTTAATTGGTAATTTGTTTGTGCTACCATGCGTTTTGCATGTTAATTAACTTAATTAATTTACTTGGCTAAATTAATTGGTTAATTTATCACAAGGGGTCAATACATTCTTGGCCTATCAAGCTGAAAAAGAGGAACGACGACGTTAAATACTTAATAAATAAACAAAAAAAAAAGTAAAAGAAAAGACCGATAGCACTAAACCTGAGTCTTTGACAATACCTCAAGTATTGTCGAAGCTATAAGGCATTATAACCCACTCCTCTGGACGGCATACCCAATCTGTCTCTTGAACGAAGAAATACCTGCCCTTCCAATTTCTATTGGAATCAGGCATATCTAACACGAGCCTGAGCTTTTTCTTCTGCGCAGCAAAAGGTATATCCCTTGAGATGAGACGATGTGCTGAGACCTATAACACCAAAAGAACTCGTCCAACAAAAGCTGACGGTTCCCACCACTAAGACGACCCCATAGGATTTCAGCTCCAATAAATGTCCTCCAAGCATTGGGAGCAATCTGGCTGATGGATAGTCCTAGAAAATTGGCCAATTGACGGTGCAATGCCGCCAGTGGCGACCTCAGTCCTGCTGCGAACATAGCATTGTACATGCTGACGTCTGCGGTCTTCCCCGAGTAGCACTTTTCAAACTTCCTGGGAAGACGAATTGGAATATGGTTAGGATTTTGAAAATGATCTCGTAAATTCTTAAAGATGTTGGTTGTCATCGTCGGCTTGAAGTCATTGACGGTCCACATTTTAGGGAGGATAAATGGACGAGTGTGGCCATCCTTGGGGCTTCTTGAACTTCCTCATTCAGAGGCTCTCCCATCACCCTCACCCTCGTCCCCATCATCTTCTCCATCGTATTCTTCATCCTCTCCTCCCTCATCACCCTCATCCTTACCCTCTTCTCCTTCTTCTTCCTCACCTTTCCCTCCATTATAACTTTCCACTTCGTCGTCAGGAGAATGGGTGGACGTTTCCCTTTCTGACGACCAAGAAAAGCCCTCCTCGAGCTCATGACCTGACTGGAAGACTTTGTCGTAGCCCGCTCCCTCACGGATTGACGACTGTTCACTCGTCGCTTCTCTAGACATCTATTCACCTACAAGCGACGGAGTAATCTAAGAACCTATTTGACGAGTCTCTATAGAAGCGCCGACTAAAATACAAGAGCCAAAGTAAAAAGAAGAAAGAAAATGAACGGAAAAGAGGACTTATAGGATGAAGTGACGACTCTGGAGATGACAGGATCCACAAGTTGACGATGACCAAGTGACGGATAACAGCTCTCTTTCTCTTAAGGTTTGCAAGGATGAAATAAGGAGAAATATGAGGAAGAGGTGAGATATTTATAGGAAGAAATACATGGGAAACGAAGCGACGTTTTTGTTCAGAAACGAGGCCAACCGACCTGTGCCATGTGTCCTAAGCATTAAATGATGGCTGCTCGAGGAACCATTAATGAACACACTTTTTCCTGAACAAATAGAAAAGCTACAAATCAAACTCCATAACCCATCAGCTAGAGCCAACGGAGCTATGAAGTAGGGGGCAGCTGATAAGGATAATTCTAAAAGGATGATAAACTCGTTTATGTAAGATAAGGCTGACAGTCCCAATGAACTCGTCAGCCTTACTTGTACATTCAGAGACATAGACGACACCACCTCAAGGCCGACGACTCCACCTTAAGATCACGACACCTGTATGGGACAACCAGAACGCCTAGACGGGATAGGAAGCTGACGGAAGGAAGCTGATGGGGATAAAGAAACCTTTGACGGGTCTGACAAGGCCTTGCTTGGTCTCCACGCATGAGTATATAAGGAAACATCTTGCGCCCCATGGTTAACCCTAATCAAGAGGATTCCTACAAGGAAAGGATCCCGCAAGATGCGCGCATTAATGAGGATCTTCCTTACAAGGAAAAACCCTCTTTGCCAAGGAACGGATGTCAACTCTCCGCTACTATAAAAACCCCAAAACCCTCACAAATCAAGGTATGCATAATTTACCCCAGCTCTGGCACTCTAGAGTTGAGAAAAGTTTTCTGACTTAACCTTTGGTTGGCCGGTACCACACCAGTACTCTCTGTAGGGTCTTCTTCTTTGTTGTGCAGGTCTTGTCTAGAGCACGTGAGGACCGTGTAGCGCACTGGCGATTTTCGGCATCATCACTTCTTCTTTCTTAACATGGGGTATTGAGTGCTCTTAAAGATCATGAGTAATTTCCAGGTGTGTGCATGTCTTGTTCTCATACTTTCCGAGTAGTAATCAGGTAGAATGTATGTGGTAGTTCCAAGGTGATGACTTGGAAACTTGTATGCAGGATCTCATGGGTCATTTGAGTCTTGAGAATCTTTAGACCTACCCTTTAGAGTTGCATTCTAAGCATGTTATTTATTTGCTGTACACAAACTACTGCATTGAAATGTTGCCAATGCATTCATGACCCCGAGTCCCTGAGTATAGCACTTGTGCAGTTGTGCGTGCGAACCAACACTACCATTTCCCTAGGCATATAGATCCCATGACCACTATGACACGGCTGACAAAACCACCCTCCAACTGCCATCTCTTTATCTAGCAACCCACTAGAACCTATCTTTGTCTCTCGTTTTATTTTTTAAAATTTTTAGTGGATTTTGATTAAGCTTTGTGAATCACAAGGAAATTTGGTGTTGTGGATTTGTTAGTATTGTGGATTTTATGGGATTATTGTATTGTTGGTATGAAAATTGTGTGTGTTTCATACTGTATTCACCACCACCCAATTACATCAAATTTTAAATGTGTTACCAAATAAGGTAAATTAAATTGTTTTTATAATATTTTATGCTGAAGCAAATGTAACCTAAAAAGCAGTTCAATATGATTGAGAACAAGATATTTTACAATTAACAAAAGGACTCTAAAATCAAATCCCCTCCCTAAATAATTTTTTTTTTTATTAATAAAAAAAATATAACTCTAAAATCACCATAATTTTTTATTTATTTTTTAAAAAAGTTTTAAGTTGGAAAAGTTCTATCCAACAAAAGGAACTAATTCTTGTTGGTGGGTATCCTTAGTGAGGGTTGGCCCCCTCACACGGGTTGGTTAGAACGGTTTGAGCTTAACCCAGCCCGGCGCTCTGCCCGGGGGTATAATACAACCATAAGGGCCCCCATTTTCTTTAACCAAAAAAAAAAAAATACAAAAAAATTAAAAAAAAAATTATAAAACTTACCGTTCGGTCCAGATTAGACTAGATTGGGCCGAAATGGACCAAAGAGTAATTATATATAATAATAATTTTGAACTTACTGTTCTGTCCAATTCAGTTCACACTGGACTGCATTGGACCAAAATGGACCAAAGAGTAATTATATATATTTAGAACTTACTGTTCGGTCTAGACCGGACTGGACTGGACCAAAATTGACCTAACTGGACAAAGAGTAATTATATATTATTATTATCTTAAAATAAGTCTTTGTTTTCTATTAGGCAACTTGACACAGTCAAGATGGCTTCCAAGTTAGTCAGTCATGGTTCTTCCATGATAGTATTTCATGTTCTAACATGAAACATCAAACATGACTTCCCTCTGTTGCTGTTTCAGTGAAACAACCAAAATGGTCATTTTTCAAAACAACTTATATTTTTTTGGAAATGTTACTGATCTTCATAGCATGATTGGTGTGTCCTCCTAATGGAATGAAGCTAAGCTTCACCGTCCACAAAGCCAATCATAGCATTAAACTACATTCAAGTGCACCCTTAGATTATTAATTCCATTTTTTATTGGAGAGCAATTCACACTTCAGCCACCATAATTTATTGAGATGCCTTGATCAGAAAGCTAGAATGATCTTGGTTTCATTTACTAACCTAATTGATTTGCATATGTAAGTGAGCACATTTCTTTGACAAACTCAAGTATATTGTAAATGAAAAAGTGGTTACCCTTTAGGACCTCATTTATGGTGATGAGTTAACTGTTGATTCTTTTGAATGCTATGTAAGCTCTGTTGGGGTCACTGGTGCTCGTGCATCTGTGAGTTTGTCTATTTAATCTCTTCTTCCATATATTAAAGAGGTTTTTCTACTTAATCTCTTCTCGGCATCCAATTATATCACTTATGATAACCTTTGAATGAGTTTCAAGTCCCAACCAAAGAGAAAAAAGGAGTTTTCAAGTCAATAATAAACCACAAACAATTGTGAGTATCATCAAACTATTAAGATGCCTAGCATGATATGATATAAAAAGCATGCTTAAATTTCTAATTTTGAGGAGTGGTCTCGGAATCTGAGATTAATTATCTACAATTAGCATGATAAGTGGTCATGTAACAAAAGCCTTATATAATGTAATTGTGAAGAAAATTAGTATTAATTTTACATAATGAGGACATCACAGAAACAATGATTTTTTTTTTATTTTTTATTTATACAAGATAGAAATTCTACTATAACTTAATCTAAGTGTATATGTATGTGAAGCTCCCTTCTGGAGACTTCAACCTCGACCCTTGCCCCTAACACCCTACACCCCACAAGTACTTATACTTGTGGAGTAATTATCGCACCGAGGGTGTGCGGTGGGTAACAGAGAATTAATTACACAATAACCACATTAATAAAATTTCAGTGACGGAACAAATCAAGGTGCAACAAATTTAAGAATTTTTGTGTTAGACAAAATACACGAATACTGAAAATATTTTTTGGAAGATATTTTTTTCCATTTTTGGGTGTTTGATTTGAAGTGGTTAACTTGAAAAATATGTTCAGATTGATCAATAAATAACCTTCTCAGAGGCATAAAACAATTTCTGCCTCACAACAAACCCCTCATCACTACAACCTAGTCAGCCCACTATGACACACTGCGAGCTATTGTGACCCACTTAGGACAAAATCAGTACCTGAGTCTCTCTCTCTCTCTCTCTCAAATTGGGACTGGTGATGATGACAAACCCATTGCCGCCATGGCACGGTTGACAAAACCATGACCTTCCAATGACCGTCTCTTGATTTGACAACCCATTAGAACCATCTTTGTCTCTCATTTTATTTTATTTTTTCAAATTTTTAGTGGGTTTTGATTACGTTTTGCAAATCACAATGAATTTTGGTGTTGGGGATTTGTTTGTATTGTGGATTTTGTGGGATTATATTGTTGGTATGATGAATTTTGTATTTATATATTTATGAAATGTATTACCAAACAATCTAAAATAATTTTTAATATTTTATGTTCAAACAAATGTTACCAAAAAAAAAAAAAAAAAGCCATCCAATATGATTGAAATAATCCACTGTGCGAGAACAAAATATTTTACAATTAACAAAAAGAACTCTAAAATCAAAAATCCCCTCCCTACCTTTTGAATATTAAAAAAAAAAACACTCAATTTATATATATATATATATATATATTTTTTGGAAAACAAAAAATTACACGATATTTGATACTACAAAAGTAAAGTACCGGGTAAAATATAAAGTTTTTGTTTTGTCATCTGTGAGACTGTGACTCTCACTCTATCATCTCTGTCTCAGTGTTTGGTCTCGCTTTATGCTATGTTTGGAAGTTTGGAGGGAGAGGAGAGGAGAGTAGAGAGGAGGAGAGTAGAGGGGAATGGTTACCTTCCACCTTGTTTGAATATTTTTAAAATTAAGTAAGGGATAGAAGAATAATTAGCCTTTTCATAGTTTGTAATTTTGTTAATATAACAATGGTAAATTTAGTAATTCATTTAGTCAAGCATTTCTATACTCTACTCTTCCTCAAAATCTCTCCAATTTGGAGAAATAAAAATAAAAAGGTTAGAAGTAATTAGAACCCCTCCAAATCCCTCCCACTCCTCCCTTAAAAAACATCCAAATAAGATAATTTAACTTACTCTCTCTCCCTTTACTCTACTCCCATCCATCCAAACAAGCTATTAAAGTGTCATCCTCTCCCTCCGTCTCTCTCACTCACAGCCATTGCACCACACCGTCTCTGTCACAACCGTTGCTCTATCAATCAGGTACTCTTTCTCTCTCTCTCTCAGCCTCGCCTATTTCAAATATTATCTACTTTCTCACCTCAATCTCTGAAACATGAAAGGAGTGCATGTTTCTATATGTTAGGCCTGCCCAAGGGAGCTCTGTTATAATTAGGAAATCCCATTCCCATTCTTGAATAATTCAAGCCTTAGCCTTAACCCTGTTCAAATCAAACGTACCATTAACTATGCTACCTCATCTTATCTTATGCCAAGTAATGGTCTAATGGGCAATCTGGGGGTGGGGACTAAATAAGCTTACCCAACTCCAACTCCAACTCAAATATATGAAAATAAAATAAAAAGGAATGAAAAACTCAAATACATTATGTGGGTAATTAATCAATGTGGTAGATCCTTTCTATGAAAGAGACTCTGTCATATAGAAAGTCAAAAATATTATTCTGGCCCAACAAAAACGTGTTTGTATATTTGTACTTAAATGTTATGATTTGATCATATTTGTCAAAAATAAAATAAAATTGCTTTGATTTGATCTTAATTGACTTGCCTACCTATGGTGAGATTTGAGTGCCATCATATAGGAAATTCTCTTACGGGAAAGCACAGATTCTTGAAATGGTTTTAATTTGCTACATTTTCTATTACTACTCTTTCTTGGTTCTCTTTTCTAATGTACTGTATGCCTGTCTTTAGAAAAAAGTTCCTAAAATGTGGTTTCTGACCTTTTTATAGTGCAAGATAACCTCTTTACCCACAGACATTAGTTGGAGTTTATTCCTAAAATGTGGTTTCTGACCTTTTCGAAAGTAACAGGATGCTTGTGTTTGCCTTTCGAACTCTGCTAGATAGGTCGTTTGATTACCTTTAAGGTGTAGAGGCCTTCCTTTGATACTTTTGAATCTTTAGTAGATAAAGTTTTAGATTCTACACTAGCACAGTCTCAGCTTGTTCCAATATATGTAGGGTTCATTTAGAGGAAGTGAATACAAAGAAAAATCTTGGAAGATTGACAATACAGGATACAAGTTTTAAGACAAGAATGAGAAAGTTTGAGCAAAAATGTAGAGGTTGTAGATTAATACAATCACTTAGACCAATGATCCCATTTTTGGTTTCCTTCTTTCCCTTTCTTTGAAGAAAGGGTAAAGGGTTGGGGCGCGTGAAGGGGGGGCGGGGGGTGTTATGGGGGAGAATCATTTTTGAGAAAAAAAGAAAACTCTTTTCTCGGTATAGGTACCAGCTATATTACATGGAGCAGAAAGTGCCTAATTTATTCCTTGGGAGTTCTATTCCCCAACAGTACTTTCTGGTGGCCGATTAACTTTCATATTGCCAGTAATACACAGTTAAGGATGGCTTCCAAGTTTTTCTGTCATGGTTCTTCTCTGGTTATCCTGTAGTCCATGATAGTACTTCATGTTTCAACATGAAACATGACTAGCCATTGCTGTTGTTTCAGTGAAGCAGAATGGTCATTTTTGTCATTTTGCAAAAGAACTTATATTCTTGGAAATGTGGCTGGTCTTTATAACATGATTGGTGTGTCCTCTTATTCCTAATGGAATGAAGCTAAGCTTCACTGTCCACAAAGGCAATCATAGAGAAGAATTTACTTCAACTATATTCAAGTGAACCCTTAGATTATTAAAGTTCCTTCTTATTGGAGAGAAATTCGTGCTCTAGCCACCATAATTTATTGAGATTCCTTGATCAGAAAGCTAGAATGGTTTTGGCTTTATTTTCTAACCTAACTGATTTGCATATGTAGGTGAGCGCATTTATTGAACAAGTTGTGGAAGATGAAAGCCAGATGGAAGCCTTACTGCAGGACTGCTGAGAATCATGGTTTGGAATAATTATCTTGGATCATTTAATTCCTTCTATCCTAGCAAATAATTAATGAAGAATAATCTAGATGTCATTCTTCCACTTGCATGGGTGTGAAGGGAGTCTATTTGGATTGCAAAGTGAGTTCTTTGAGAAAATTTGACATTTTCTTTTCCTCTTGTGAGATATTCAGGTGCCACATGAAAATGATGTGATTTTTCATTCACATTGATACATAATTCCATGGAAATATGAAAATTGCTTGTTGAAATTTTCAACATTTCATTAGTCCAATGAAAGACCATCTTTTACTCCCATTCCTTCAGATTGCCTAGTCTAGATCCTGCTAAAAGACCGATAGGGAGATTCATACACCTAAAGCTGCTTAAAGCAGGACCTGTTATAAGGCCTCTTCTAGCCTATTGACCAACAATTATTTGAGGAAAGAATTATTTTTGGCTACAACGACAAAGGCCAAGTTCAATAGACTTAAGTAACATGCAAAAGAATTTCACATGCTATACAAAACAGAAAAGAATGATTGTGTCAAACAAGTCTTACCTGATAAATTCTATTATGTTGGGTTTGTATTATGAAAACTGTTTTGTCCCATTCTCTCTCCCATATTTTCACATGAATTATCTGTATTATAAATTCTATTGTGTTGGGTTATATTATGAAAATCTGTTCTATCTCATTCTCTTTCCCTTAATTTCACATTAATTATCTTTATTGTAGGAAAGATGTTGATTAATCATAGATCATCCTGCTAGTGGTTACTGGAAAATTCCTGTTTGGAGTGCCAATCCTTTTAAGGCTGGCCGATTGAGTTCCCCCATGAGAAGAGGGAGTTTTTGTAGTACATTTTCTGCTCATTGGCCTTGAATTAGTACTACTTGCAGATCCCACGCATTGCACGTGATAATATTTTTAGGATAGTCTCATTAATTTTTGTTTTCTTTGAATTTGTACTAATTTAATAAATAGTATTGTAATTCATAATCATATTTTCATTTACTATAGTAACAGTCACAAAATGTAATGTACAGAATATTTGTTGTACCAAAATCAAAACAATACTTTTTTTTTTCTCAAGAATTCAAAGGTAAGTTAGTGAAAATATTAATTTTTTAATACAATTTATTTATAATATTTTGTATATCATTAAAAAGTATATATAATTTGGAAATTATTCTTTTAGTTTTAAACAACTTTTTCAAACATAGTTTTTTCTACAATACAATCAAAAACACCAAGAAATATATCTAAAAATAAAAATAAAACTCAACAAAACTACAATTAAAAATACAAAAAAAAAAAAAAGAAAGGGAAAAAAAAGATTGTAACTCTGTTTCCTTTTAAAAAAACCAAGGGTACAATTCCAAAGAGGAAAAAAGTTGAGAATTTTTTTTTTTGAAAAAGAAGAAGTATTGTGTTAATGCGTTCATAATCTAATGTTACATCTAATCCAACACGTGAAAATGAATAGATAAATAATTTTAAGCACAAAATTGAATATGTTTTCTTAAAAGTCTCAAAGAAAACACTAATAAGATAAGAAAGATGAAGAACAATACAAAATATTCATAAACGCTTAAAGTAATTACTCAAGCATCTAAGAACATCATATAACAAAGACATTACAATTCACTACTAGCTAATTTGTTTAAAAAAATATTTACAAACAGTGAAAGTAAACTGCACAAAGACCATTGCCTTCAACTGCACTAACTTTTCCTCATTAGCTTGTTCAAACTATTTTGTTGTTTTTCAAATAAATTAAAACCTAAAAACAACACAAAATTTAACATATTATAATATGATATTCCCTAAATAAGACCAACAACAAACACCATTCATTAAAAGTATTTAGTGCTGTAAAGAAAATGATAAAAAAAAAATACTTGCATCAAGGAACACATATGAATTAGTCAATAATATTCATCAATCTAAGGTAGAGATGCAAGAAAAATAAAAATTTCAACAAAAAAATGAAAAAAAAAAATTTGAGAGAGAGAGAGAGAGAGAGAGAGAGAACCTTTTTTGTATTGGAAAAATATGCAAAGAATGGGAGAGAGTGGAAAATTTATAGTAAAAGGTTGGGAATAAAAAGAGTCAAAATAAAGGAGGATAAATGGGCAAAATAATATTTCAAGTTAAAACCGCCCAAGAGAATATATATAGACAACATTTTCTGTTTGATTTTTCATTGATTTATTTTTAGTTATAACATCAAAATTAAAGTAGAAAAATATGTAAAGTTAAAACCGCTTAAAATGAATTTGTAAAGTCAATATTATTTTATATTTAATATTGTAAAAAAAATTAGAGGTAAAAATAAATATTAAAAAGACTTATGGTGTGGTTGATGACGTGGCGGATGAGGTGGCTTTACAGGAACGTAGCTATAATAAATGATACGCTTCAGCTTTTAAATATACTAGCAGCAGACCCACGCGATGCGTGGGAATATAAATATTACGTAAAGAGGTGTAATATATAAATATATATATATATATATATATATATATATATATATATAAAACCATTACTTCAAGTATTGTCTATTTAAAAAAAAAAAAGATTTCTACAATTATTTTTTTTTTTATCTTTTTATCTCTACAAATATATCATTTTATTATTATTATTTTTTTATGTTTGATTAATATTTTTTTAAGGTGAACCATATTCTTCTAACTTCTATTGTAGAGTATTATATTTGCTTAATATACAACTAAACTTTATAAGTTTCAAATTTATTATTCAAACTTCTCATCTCTTAAGGAATAAGGAAATTATCATAATAATCAAAACTTATTACAAAATTACAATGTTATCTGAACCAAAATTAAAATGAAACTAAAGGAATAAATAATAGGCTTTATAATAATTTATTACTCAAACAATCGGTAGGCATATTCAAATTCATGTTTCCCAAAAAATTAAATACTAACCCAAACTAAAATTCAACCAAAGCTATAAAAGGGAAAGAGAAGACTTTCTGATGGGATATTTAAAAAAAAAAAAAACACAATACCAAAACACATATTAAAAAAACCATCAACCTTAATTAGAGTTATAAGAAAGAATAAAAATTCACCGAGAGAGAGAGAGAGAGAGAGAGAGAGAGTACTCACAGTTTTGTGTGGGAAAAATATGGATTGAATAAGAAAAAAATATCAAATTTATACAAAATAAAATGGGTAGAAGAAGAGGCAAATTATAAAAAAGAGGAAGGAAGTATAACGGTAAACTAGTGGGTAGATAGAGAGGCAAAAAGGAAAGGGAAAGGTTGAAAGAAGTGTAACAGTAGGTGTAAAAGTAGGAGAAAAGGCAAATTATAAAAAAGCGTAAGGAAGTATAATGGTAAAGTAGTGGGCAGATAAAGAGGCAAAAAAGAAAGGGAAAAGTTGGAAGAAATGTAACAGTAGGTGTGTGAACTAATAGGGAGAAGAAAAGTTTTTTTTTTTTTTTTTTTTTTTTGAAAATAGGGGGAAGAAAAGTTTAAATAGAGAAAAGAAAATATAAAAAATAAATGTATGACGTGGCTGCTGATGTGGCTCAATAGGAGCGTAGTAACAATAAATGCTACGCTTCAGCTTTTAGTAATATATAGACTAGTGTTTAACCCGCGCAATGTGCGGGATCGTTTTATATATTAATGAACTTTGCATCTACCATAAACTAAATTATCATACTTCTACTACATATATTCAAACTTTAATAACATAGTATATTTAAGCATATAGTGTCCAATACCTAAAACTATATACATTAAGCTGTTATGAATATGGGGACATACAGGTTTAGGCATGTGGGTCAATGGTGACAAAGGAGCAGCCCCATGCTATGTTAATACCATTGGAGTACTTTCTCATGGGATATGACTTTTACCGACCATCTCAATTAAGTGTCAGCCCAAGGAGTCCCTTGAGTCCATCTTGCATTGCCCCGGAACTTCTTTCACCTGAAAGTATGAGCCTAAAGTTGAAACCAATTAAAACACAAATTTCATTGGAAGTCTAAAAGAGAGAATATGTACACTTAACCGGTTAGGGTGTTGTACATAAAAGGGGGAAAAGGAAATATGTAAGGAAAAAAAAATTAAGAAAAGGAAGTATATATTGTCATTCTTTAATTTGTAACCATCTATGTATGATAGTTAAGGTAGGCTGAATTGTCTGTAAATCCTCAAATAGTTATTCATCAGTGACAAACAAATTGTGATAATAAGAACAATAATTGATGGTGACTTTGCTTTTTTCAAGTTTTAAAATATGTCTTTTTCTTGGCACATTATTTAATTGCAGATTCATGGTAAAGCAATAAACCAAACATAAGGATGATCAACACATACACACCCTAAGAGCATTCACATCAGTTAGTTGGATAATATAAAGTTATCATCAAAGAATAGCTGCATGGCTGTCATAGCAATAGAAATTTCACAAACTATAAACAAAAAATTAACCAAAAGATACTAAGATGATACCACTAAAAACCTGTAATGCATCTCAAGTCCACAATTCCAAAAAAGCTGCAATGATACACAATTACAAATCTGAAATCTGGCACTTGATAGTATTAGTCACGTTTTCCCCTCAACCCACAATATATAATCAATACAGAATTCCACTTGTCACAATTAAACCAATTCATAATCCTTCACTAAAATTTATGGCAATATGTACAAAGAAAATGACATACAATAACTTAACAATATATTTAGTTTACTCTTTAAAAAAATAAAAAATAAAAAAAATAAAAAAACAATGAAATACATTAAAATTCATAGGGTAATCTAGTACGTCCATTTGTTTATCTTCTTCAAATTTTTTTTTCTTCTTTGATGCAATCTGCTTAGTACCCTTTTGACGTTTTTGAAGCATTTGGAGCGGCATACTTTTATCATCAGTTTCTTCAACTTCTGTAGTTACAGCAGCAATTAATTGAGGTCTTTCAACAGATGTTTGTCCTACAATAATTTGCACTTTTATTAAATGATGTTTGAAATAATGAAAGAATATATGCATGTTACTTAAAATTTAGAGTGCTTTCATTGTACTATACTGACTCTGACAGTGTCATACAAAATTTAAAATCATATAGCAAGCAAGGTGGAGTGTATGCTTCAATTTCAATGAATAGTATATAAAGCATATTGGAGATACCATGTAAAGAGTAGTTTACTTGATGTCTTTCAACTTTATGTGAGATTTCTGTTTCCAAAATCTTCGAAACGGTATAATTTTCTCTTCCATATTTCAAATTATATTCATCAAGATGCAGTTGGAAGAAATATTCATTGCCAATTATCCTCTGAATCTCTCTTGGTAGGACACTGTCATCCAATTTCAAATTATGTATAAACAAAGAGTCATACAATTAGCAATTAACACATAAATTAGAGAATGATGCACTATTCAAAGGATTATATCATAAATTATCCAATATGTTTGTCATTGACTGGGTATGGGTGCAGCAAACACATGCATGTAAAATTTTTTGGGTATAAGCAAAGAAATAAAAATAAAAAGCTTGTAACGTTGAATGCTCATAGGATCCAGACTTAACTGATTTAAAAAGTAAATTCAATGTTCAGCAAGTAATCTGTATATCAAGAATATTAAATGCAAAATAAGAGAATTCATTCCTAAAAAATAATTCATTTACAAAGAATTTAGTCCTCCCTGTTGTCCACTTGTATGTCATATCTACTATGAAGCTTCCTATCAGGCTATTAACAAATGTAATTGGTTCAACTCATATGTCATCAATTTCCCATAGAGTCCATACATGAATAAAAAGCATCTACTGGAGATGTCATAAGGACACATCCAAAACCATTTCTAATGGATTAATTGGACTTTTGCCTAATCAAGCTATGTTTTTGGCATTACCAAATGTATTAGATCTTACTAATCTTCTGCCAAAAGAGAAAAAATTAAATGATGCGCGCATTGACAGGAAGGATTTGAAAAGCGGAACATCTGGTTAGCCCGTAGCCAAACATATCCTATCCAATCCATCCCAGTTTATCTCCAAAACTTTGGGAATAAAACAATTCTGACGTCAAAAATTTACTCAACAGAATTTCAATATAGTTTTTTTTTTTAGATTCAGAATTTCAATATAGTTTTGTTTCCTATTATCAAGGTTAAGTTAACAAATTAATCCTAACTTGAGATCAAGACAATGTAGCCGGTGCTAAATAGACTATAGTCTGGTCCTTATCTCTACCACATAGGAGTAAATTACTTCTATGAAATCTCAAAGAATACCTATCCTTTACTCTTCATGAGATTTGAACTTTACCAAGTGAGACATCACCCCACTTGCATGCGTTAATTGTGGGGTTTCCTATTCAACAAAGACACTCTATTTCTTTTTAATGGATTAATAATTTACTTCAGCAGTTTCTACCCAATATTTGTCACCTATCAAATTTCAATTCTATGATCAATATGAATGATGCAGGGAGTATGAAAACAATTTTATTTAATTTTGAAATCAATCGTATTCTTACTAATGGTCCATTGGATTCTAATTTAACTCTTATTAACTAATCAACTTATTAGTAAGGCATCTACCAACTACCAAATAATAATAAAAATAAAAAGATTGTCAATCATTTGTAGTAGTGATGTAATACAAAGGAGAGTTAAATGACTTCAACAATTTCAGTATCAATCTACAATCTAGAAGAAAATTCAGCCAATGTCAGTTGGAGAATTCATTTTGGCATTTATACTATTGTAACTTGCACTATGAGCTTAAGAAAAAAACAATTATTTTTATGGTAAGCATAAAATGTAGTTTGTACTCATTTTCTTGCCCACAAAAAGGAGGTAATTGAAAGACATTTCAGAAAATACATAGAATTGGAAGTCTAATGAAAAAATTAAAATAAAAACCCTCATTGTCTCCAATCTGACAAACAGTAAATTATCACGTTTTAAATTCCCCAAATTTTATCATGATTTTAATTGCATTATTTATTTTACAAATTAGGAACCATTAGAGATACCTGGCCTGACGAACTCTTCTACATCTGCTAACATTGATATGTTTTCTTGTCTAATGCATTTATCTTGTGTACAAAAGAAACCATTTTGGAAGATCAAAAAAAGAAAAAAGAAAAGAGCAACAGAGAAACAAAAATGATGAAAATGTGAAGTCAAGGCTTGGAAGTTTGGGCGTGTGTGTAGGAAATATGAATGAAAGTTCCTCTAATAGGCAGAAACTAAATTTTTTGCTTCATTGCTATTTACGGGCTACAACATATGCAAAGTTTGACCACTGTTTATGAGATGCAGATGCCCCATAGTTACAAAAAAGCAATAAACAAATTTTTTGTTACAAAAAATGTTGAATTCTTGCAGTTAGTCTATATTGATGTAACTGATTTCCAAAAAAAAAATTTCAAATGAATAGAGGATGCACAAACATATATAATTTTTTAGTAAACTGAAACACCAGCCAAAGCCCCAAAATGGTCATATCATCAGTGACAAACAAATGTCCCAACACCCAAACAAAAATCCACAACTACCCAAAGTATACCAACCACAAACCAACATAAATCAATTGGAAATATGTTTAAAATAATAATAATAATAAGAGAAAAACTCACCTTATATAAGACTATAACCGACATAAGTAACGTTTGGGATTGTTGGGGTAAGAATGAGCCAAGAGATGGAGAGTGTGGCAAGAGGCGATCTTAAGATTTCTCTCTCTCTCTCTCTCTCTCTCTCTCTCTGCCTTATGGGGTTTCTGACGCAGGACAACCAGAACAAAATTGAAACAACAATAAAATAAAAGGGATATGACCTAAGAGTCAGCACCTAGGGTAGACCTGGAAACCATAATACTCTCCTTAGAAACCATAATACCCCAATAGATTCATGTGCACCCTCTAACATAATACTCTCCTTAGAAACCATCTCTTCACCTTGTTGCTCTTCAATAGATTCATTTCCTTGCACGCATGTTAAAGCAACACTTGTCGAGGCATGTACGTCTGTGTCAAAATTAGGCTTTGGTGTTGCTTGAGGATTCTCCACGACCAAGATATCATCATCAATGTTGTCTTCTATGGGGGCAACAATAAGTTCATTGTAATCAATTATCCTTAGTTTCCTAATTGAATCGGTTTGAGTCTTCATTTGCTTTATTTGAGCAATCCTGTCTTGAACATCTTTCATGAGCTTTACAGATAATTCCTTTAATTCCTTGGTAGATAATTCCTTGATAGATTGTTCAAAAGTGCGCTGAGGACATGAAATGAGATGAGAATTCATCCTATTTGCTTTAACTTGAAAAGTACCACACTGAGATTGTGATAGATACTTAGCTCGAAAGTATGGTGACAAATACTCATCACAAAGCTTTTCCTTCATATCTTCCCACACACTAATGGCAGGTTCATAATTTAGATAGCGGAAATATTCAAGATTCTTCCAAAACATTTGTGCTCCACCACTTAACTTCAACTTTGCATACCTAACCTTTTTGTTACCTACAAAATTTGCTTGCTCAAAGAATTGCTCCATCTCATTCATCCAGTTTTACAACCATCAAAATAAGGTGCTTCGGATATTACCATAGCTCACTGGGCAAAAAGATTTTGCCAACTTGACTTGCTATGTATGGCCCACTAAAGAAGGGATTGTCATGGCATTAACCAAATAAAGCTTCACTGTTTGAAGTTTGAACACCAATAGAAAAACCGTTGACTGGACTGAAGGCCTAGAAGGCTAGACTTACTTTTTTTTTTTTTTTTGTATACACGTAAAGAATATATTGACAATATTTCAAAGCAGCAAATTAAACCAAAAAAGAAGAAACTTCAAACCCAAAGTGGCGTGGCCCACTTAGGGCTAATGGGTTGGCTTTGTAAGTGAACTCACGTGTCTACCTTGTCTTGATGTGACTAATAAACACAAACAGCAAAACTTCAAAACGCAATATAGGTTGTGTAGACTCAGGTGAGGCTCGTGATAGGTCTCGGTGAAAACAACAGTGAGCTTTGGTCAGATCTGTATCGAAGTTTGGTCCGGCAGTGGTGCACCAGATGAAGGGCTTTTGGCGGTGCAACACTGACAAGGATCAGGATCGGGCTCGCGGGTCAACGGAGATGGTCTAGCTTCGATTGGAGCAGGTGAGCAAATGGTGGTTTGAAGGATGGATCGTTGTTGTGGTGGCGCTGGACAATGAAATTGGAAGTCGCTGGTGTGATGGGGACGCTGATGGCGATGCTGACTTCTTGTGGATCTGAATTGTGATTTGATGGGATGAGAAACACGGCAATGAATGATTTTTTTTTTTTTAAATACTTTTCTGGTTCGTGACTACGGTGATGCTTCAAACAGATTGGTGTTTGCTCTGATACCAAAACTGACGCAGGACAACCAGAATAAAATTGAAACAACAATAAAATAAAAGGGATATGACCTAGGAGTCAGCACCTAGGCCTAACTTGGAGTTAGCACCAAGCGGGGAAACCACTAGGAGTCAGCACCTAGGGTAGACTTGGAGTCAGCACTAGACCAAAAGAGAGACCAAACGGCCATTTTTTCATTCATCAAAATATCAACTATCTCCTCAAAGAGTACAATAGGTTTCTTATAAAGGATTGCTAAACTCTAGTTCTAATTGGCTAGGAAACCCTAATTGCCTTATTACAAAAATAACCTTGCTTCCAAATTAAAATACTAATAGCCCAATAAACTAATAGGACCTAAAACATAAAAATACAATTGACTTGCAAACATAAATAATACTAAATAATAATCTTCTTGCATCTCTCGCATCAGTTTCTTTTTGTAATTTTGGCAGTATGAAGGTGGTAGGAAATCGGTCATTGGCTGAAGGTTGGCTTTACAGTGGTGGTGGCACTACATCCATAACATCTCAAATAATATCATGGTCCCTCTGGCAGCCAAGACTTCCATGACTTCAAAGCTGTTAGGAAATACAATTCCTTGCTCATTGGGATTCAGTTGCATATGCCAATGAACTTAAGGAAAAAATAAACAATAATTATTAGAATTATATTGTACCTATTATGTAGAAAAGAAGTACATGAATAGAGCATCTTTGCAATTTTTTAATGTAAACTATCAAAAATTTTGATTGAAATCTTTGAATGTATTCTACAGTGTGAAACTCAAAGAATAAGAGGTGTCCTCCAACCAAACATGGTCTACTAAATGAATTACATGCAAAACCTATCAACTTAATAGCAACTACACTCATTGTTTTGTTAACCATTAAAACAAAAGTTTAAAGTACCTAACCCTGGTAATTATGCAGATAGGGTGAGAGGCAATAAAAATTTTGATAGGAAAAAAGAACAAAACAAAAAATAGCCTTTTTGTAACTCTTTAGCTATTGTTCTTATATGGCAGTTACAGGTTTCTCTCTCTGCACATGTTCACAAACACTTTTACCCTAGGCCTTAAACTTCCATTTGAAGTTCATAACTCTAAATTTTGTTTCCAATATATTAACTTATAAACACTATTTTCTCAAACCTGAAAAAATAAAACAAAAACTACCATATAATAACTGGCAGATCACCTATAACAAAACTTAACTACATTGACTTGCTATACAAAATTACAAACAACCATACAACTGTAATTTTCTTTTAGTCTTCATATAATAACTTTGGAATATTGTTTGTCCTACATTGCAACAGAAAAGGCATTGAATGAGGTAACTAACATAATGAAATAGATAAATAGTACCTAAAAGATGTACTAAAGAAGAATAAATTACTTTATAATTATGCGCTATGTATTCTCTTCAGCAGTTCCATCTCCTCCCCAATATAGTTAGTTAAGCAATTCCATCTCCTCCCCATTGGAAACTTCAGGATCAATATAGCACAACTGGAAAGATGAAACAAAAACAAAATATTATACCCACTGTCAAATTGTAGTACATTGTCAAACTGTAGTAAGACCAAGCACCAAAGTTTACTAAAGACATATAACCCCTCTATTTATGATAATTTTCATTACATAAGATTAAGGGTGCGTTTGGATATTGTTTATTTTGCTGAAAACTAAAAACTGAAAACAATTAAAAAAAAAAAAAGAAGTTACTGTTCACGCGTGGGTTACTGTTCATTTGCCTTAAAAAAAAAAAAAAAAAAAAAAAACCGCAAATGCTGGACGCGCATCAGCGCTATCCAAACGCTGCTTAAAGGTGGATTATAATATTCAAAATATTACCTACAGCCATTAAAAACTCATACTTTTAGAAATGATAATATGTATTTGTACAATGACCATCTATTCTTCATGGTTAGGATTAATTGCATTTTGTCAAGTGGAATGTTCAACAACAATTGCTGCTCTACTATTGTTTTCTCTTCACATTTAAGTGCCAAAGGAACTTAAAAAAAAAAAAAAAAAAATCACATTTAAGTTCCAAAAGGAACTTAAAAAAAAAAAAAAAAAAGGAATATAGACATTATCCGTCACCAACAACTTTATTATACCCCTGTTTTGTCCTCTATATTCAACACTTCTAAGAGGCATAAAAAAACTCAATAAATCTTCATGCTGGTCATGCTAATATGCACTAAAAATATGAAATAAAATAACATTTTAAAATAAGATAACTTTGAAGAAACAATTAACAGAAATAATAGAAGTCCTATAAACAAATAGAAAGAAGTACAAAGTGTGCCATATAAGAAAGGTGAAAAAGAATTAAAAGTTTAAAACCTGTGTTAATGACAAATTGTTGTAGACAATAAAGGCTATCCTGCAAAGAAGATTAGCCAGCTGCATTGGGTCTACCAATCATGTTGAAATTGCATCCTTTGTTGGTAACACTTCTGATTCTCTCATGTCTCATTACCTCCCTACTCTTTGCTCTCTACATAGATTGAAATATAAATAACACAAATAGAAACAATAGACACCATAGGTTAAAATTCAATCATAACTCTAAAACAAAGAAAGAACTGATGAGGTATCAAAAAAAAAAAACTTGAGGAACATTAATAGGTCTATGCCAATTAAAAATAAATGATGTCCACACCGTTATAATTCCACACAATCCAAAGGCTCCAACAAAAGGCAAACACAAATAGAGAAACCAAGATTTTGAATCAGGAATTTAACAAAAAACCAAAGGCACGAATTTAAAAATGCTCATTAAGGGGAAAAAAAAATCTAACCTAATTACTGTAGCCAAATCCAAATCTAACTAAAATACATAAATCCAAACCTATCCAACCAAATGACTAAACATAAAAATCAAGTTATGGCATAATTTAAAAACGAATAAACAAAAACCTTTACCTGTAGTGGTTCTGGCTACATGACATATTCTCTACTTGTCTTCACAACTTATTGAAATTTCATGGTATTTAAAAACCAGAAGTAATCCACAATTAGAAAAGTATACTAACAAATGTAATTGAAATTTGAGAAAAAAAAAAAAAAAAACTTTAGAACTTGATGCATTTCCTTTTACTATTATACTTTTAGATTTCACAATTTAAACCCATTAATATCCAACATCAAAAACAACAAAATCAAGACTTAAAAGTCTCTTTTTAAAAAATATATAGAGAAAGTTATTCTATCAGATTTCAAAATCCCACAATTTCACTCCCCTTAAAAAAACAGAACAGGTAAGAGGCCAATAAAACTTAGGTAGGATTTTCATATTGTGAGTGTTTTCCCTGATTTTAACAGATAGAGAGGAAAAGGGTTACGAATCCAAATTCCTAATTTGACAGCAAACCATAATCAAAGGGAATATAAGGAAAAGAAATTAATACCTTTGCTTTGATTAAATTAGAGACTCTAGATCTGCAGAGAAAGAAATTGAATGATTTAAATCCAAAAGAGAAGAATTCAAACAAACCATTACCGAAGATATTTAATAAAAATAGTCAAATATCATAATTCTAATTTCCTTAACCCTAATTTCAGGAAACAAAATCTCATTGCAATTTTATAAGTGGAAAACATATAACAAAACTAATTTAACTTTAAATTTGTGGAAAAAAAAAAAAAAGTCAGAGAAAGATTAGGAACTCGTCGGAGGCATTGTTAATCAAAAATCAGAGGGAACTCTTGTTAATTTTTGAGTTTTAATCAGGAACCAAAACGTAACTTTGAAATAGATAAAAAGTCAAATCTTCCTTCTAAATTTGGGAAAAATTTTGAAAGAAAAAAAATAGGTACCCATCAGAAGCTTGTCGTAATGGGCGGGGCGGACTCCTCTTCGTTCTTGACGCTTCATCTTCCTTACTTCTTCTTATTTCGAGGAAAGAAATTAGCGGACAGTTAGATGAAGAAATCTGACAGGAAGTGAGAGACATCTTTTCATTCTTGATTGCAAACTGTGGAAATATTTTAATGGGCTTCTGTTTTTTCTTTTTTATCGGCAGGGAAAATCTTTTCTTTTGGCCGTTTGTGTTTTAACAAATGGAAAGAATGGATGATTGTGTATTTTGGGTTTCAGTTTTTAGAGCGTGCAGTTTTTGATCTCTCGATCTCTCTCTCCTTCTCCGTTCTCTGTATCGCAAGTTTTTTTTGGGAGTATTGCAATCAATTTTAATTGTATTTTAACCGGTTAGATTTCCTTTTATACCGAGAGGCTTTTAAACGGTGTAGCGTTGCCAAACAATATAATTTATCGCTTTTTAACTTATATGTGGCTGAATTTTAGATGGACATTTTTCCTACATGGCATCACCTCCTTAATTGTAGGAAAAAGTTTCTGCTATTATATATAGTAGATGATATAGATAGATATAGATTAGTATTGTTAGAATTAGTTATTCATAAAATTTTAAATAAAAAAAAAGTATTACTTCCATTATTTTCAAGGACAGAAATATCTTTGTAAAGTTGAATGAGTTGTCTATTTTCTGCCTCAGCTGCTCTTATCTCTAAAAACAGTGAAATTCAACACAACCAAGTAGGAAGAAATAGCGTGGTGGCAAACAATAGTCATCGGCAGAGAGATGCATGATTTGGCTATTTCAGTTTATGTTGGATTCCTTTTCCCACAAAAAACTACAAGCAATTTTGATTTTTTGTAAATGCTTAGCCGGTGGATTTAGCCAAAACAAACGAAAAAACAAACAAAGAATATTTAGTTCGAGCTTCGGCCATTGTAATAGCTTGACATGATAGGCCTCTGCATGTGCTCCTTTGTACGTGGTGTCAACCATCAAGCATGTTGCTTCAGAATGATATATGTGAGGGTGTGAGTTTCATATAGGTCAGGTAAATTTTTTTGTCCTTGAAGAAGGGACAACAAAAATATATGCATTAGTGTTTTTGATAGAGTTAGATTGAATTGGACCAGTTGGGCCAAATTGGACAGAATGGACTAAAATGGACCAAATTGGGCTGAATTAGATTAAATTGGACTGAACTGGATGGAAGGACCGAAATGAGGTGAATATTTATAATGTAATTTTCCTATTATTTTGGCAAACTCATTGTTTGGAAAGTCTATATTGTCATTTCCAAAGTATCCAACATATATCTATTTTGTCTTTGAATAACTATTAATTTAAGATGGTCTTATGCTTAAGTTTAAAGAAATTGATGTCACTTCTATGCTGTGTGCAGGTAGAAACTATGATTGCACATATGTATGAAATTTATTCACAGCCCGAGAAAACTTGATAGTATCTAAGGATTATTAACCCAGATGACCTATTCAGTAATCTACGATAATTCTCAATAAGCATATTATAACCTTATGATTACAATAAGAATATGAGTATATAATCCAGAACAAAGAATTTCAAACAGGCTTGTTCTTAATAAATTGATATGCTGAACTTGAGGGATTTCAAATTTTGTCTTGAAGGATACTGCACTCTGCACATAATTTAGGTGGTTTGCTTCAGAACTTGTTATTGTAATGCAGTGGTCAGGTAGATTGTATTAGTGAAGTTTTAGTGTTTTTGGCCAGTTAATTGGCCTATGTTGTATGGGTCTTTGGCTCTGGGATGTTATAGAGATTGTTGTTCTCTGCTTTGGTTGTATAGTGAGTTTTGAGCACTAAAGTTTTATCTTACTTATAAAACACACACACACACACATATATATATATATATATATATATATATATATATCGAATAGATTCCATAAAATTGGACTTAACCCAGATCAGATGTCCTCGTAGATTACTTAAAATTTGTGTATTAGATATCATATCTAATACTATATATAATAGCGGAAGCATTTTCCTGCAATTAAGGAGGTGTTGCCAAATAGGAAAAAAGGCCCCTTAAAATGCTGCCATGTATACAGTTTATTCTTTAAAATACCGTATGGTGCATTTGGAAGACTCACTTTCATCTAACGTATATCTATAAAAACACCAAGCCGCTTATCCAAAAAAAAAAAAAAAAATGCGAACCCTAAAACACAAACGCCATATTTCTTGATCGAAAGTTCAGACTCACTTTGACTTCCACCTCTTCGCTGCAACTCCATAGACACACAGATTAGAATAGCGTGTTCCAAACCAACAAGCATGTGAAAAAAGAAAATCCAAAAAAAAAAAAAAAAAAACTCTATTCGTCTTTTGCAACAGTGAAAACTGAATAACTTTGTTTGCCCACTGCAACAATAGGCGATTCAGAAGCGATTCAGAAGATAATTTAAAAGGTAGGCATGTTTTTTTTTTCCCTTTTTTTTGTTTTCTATTCAATTACCGTTTCTAGGGTTTTGAAAATTACTATAGAGTGTAGATTTATTGATGATTTCTCTCAAAGTGAAATTATGGCTTTCCTGAAATTATTTACTGCATTTTTCTAATAGAAACAAACAGATAGATAACAAAGATTTTGTTAAATACTGTTTTGCTGCATTACTCAATTAAGGTTTAAGGTCTGGCTACCCTTTTCCTTAATTTCCGATTTATTTTTACAATTTCTTGAGTTTTGTTTGTTCGATTGTTTTATTGATTAAATTTTGTTTTTGTTTGGCAATTTTTTGTTATGTTTGTGCTTTTTTTGGTTCACCCCTAAATTTGAATTAATTTATGCTTTGTGTAGATCTATGGTTTGTTGAATCGTTCTCAAAAGAAAAAGAAAAAGAAAAAATCATTGAATTGTTAATTACCTTTCAAATGGAAACAACCCTTGATTTTAATAGTGATATTTCTAATACTTTCTTTATTTTTGTACGCTTCTGTGCTTTGTTGGATGGTTGTGCTAATGAAGTTCCTTATCAGTTTATATTGTACTTAATCTATGTTTGTTTTTTAATATATTTTGCTAATAGTTTTAAATTTTTTAAACAAGCATGAGTTGATAGACAACCGTAGAGCATTAGTCCTAAAATTACTGACAGACTTTTTTTTTTTACTTAGGCTACATTGTTGTTTTTAGCCCACATACAAAAAAAGAAAAAATAAAAGGAGGACATGGCACTTCTGTCCCTCACAAAAATAAAAACCCCATTAAACCTACATGCCATGGCACTTCTGCCCCCCATAAAAAACACACACAGAGCAGAGTGGATATTAAGAAAAATGGAAAGTAACTGCAGAATGGTAGATCATCAGATCAATTCTGATTTCAAGTTTGGAAGTTCTTGGCACTTCTCGGGTAAATACAAACAATTGTAATAAATCTTGGTTCTAAAATAAGGTAGAACCTCTAGGTATTTAAGGATAAGGATATATCTGCAATATTTTAGCTTTTGACTTTAGTTTTGTGTAACTCATATGTCAAGGTAGGGTAAGATTTATCAATTCTGCAGTCAGCAGCAAGTATGCTGACTTTGACAAAACATGGACGCCAAGTTTGGTTGGCCATCATCTGTATAAGTTATGGATTTATCAATTGTAAAGATGATCCTCACATCAAGATATTGATGGTCATTACAAGTTTATTACTTGATTCATTGACGTAGCACAAAATGAAAGAAAACTCCAGGAAACAAATTAAAGAACCAAAAAAAAACCCTAGGAGTTAGCACCCAGTGGGGGAAAAGGGATTTAAAAATTAAAAAAAAAAAAAAAAAAAAAAAAAAAAAAAAAAACACGCACACACTAGAAGTCAGTACCTAAGGTTACCTGGAGTTAGCCCCAAGCCATTGGAGAATTTCAAAAAGAATTGTGTTCATCCAATCATAACTACTAGGACTAAATGATGTGCATGAAATATATACAATAAAGTACCATCAGATTTGCATAGTTAGCCTTATTTTTATATTATTTTGTGACTAATTATATATAATATTTGTTTTGTGGAAAAAAAAGGCTATTCACAATTGAGAAGCTAAACAAGTCACAAGTTGAATGCTAGGTGGGTCAAGCCGATTATAAAGCCAACTCAAGAGAAGAGAGCTTGCCACGAAGTAAAGAAAAAGAAAAGCAAGACAAAGAAAGAAAAAAGAAGCAGAGCTATGCCAGAAGAAAAGAAATAAATGAAAGGAAGTTTGCTTTGGTAGAGACTTCTACTTTTGTGGGCTTAAGGTCTTGAATATCTTTTAGTGGGCTTTCTTCTTACTTAGCGGAAATACAAATTAGAGAAGAAGAGATACTTTTGGGCCATTCGGGTTTTGCATGTGAAATCTTGAAGTCAGCGTGTAAAGCAAGGCCACGGAATCCCTTGCATGTGCGTGGCTTTTGAATTCCTTATTCTGATTGTATTAGGAGTATAGCAGAATGTGTAAGGCAGCTATTTTTCATATATAAGCCCCTAGGTCAGTTTGTGTAAGGGAGGCTAGCAGCTAGGACTAGAGCGCAGGCAGCAGCACGTATTTCTTTTATGGCTTTTCTCTAGCACTGTGACTATTTCTTTCTCTATTTTATTTGTCTAGTTTAATGTTTAGTAATATATTCTTGTGTTTAATTTCAATTACCATGAGTAGCTAAATTTATAATTAGGGTTGAGGATGAAACTTTGTTAAGGATTATCAGTAATATTTATGTGATTTGATTTTTCCCACAATAGTTGTTCTTTAATGATTTAAATTGTTCTTGCTTCATATCAATTGACTAAGATGAGATTCTAGATATGAGTTCAATCATGTTTTCTCATGATTTAGGATTTATCTTAATTAATTGAATGCTTGGTTTATTAATTCTTGATTATAAAATTGGATATCGCTTGTGATTTGTTTGTCAATGGATACAATTTATGATTTGATTTATAGAATTGGATATATCTTGTGATTTGTTTGGCTACGGATACAATTGATGATTTGATTTTATACTTAAGAAGCGAAGAAGAACATGCTTTAGATTTTTAAACATAAGTTTTAATGATGATATTTTCCATGATAGCAAGATTGATTTCTAGATTATCATGTAGTGGTTGGGAAAAATTAATGATCATAAATATATGCTAATATGAATTAACAAGGCAAATTCCAAAACCTTAATTCCTTTCTCTTGATTGTTTACATCTTTTTATTACTTTATATCTTTGCTTAGTTTAATTATTTGTTTAGTTTATTTAATTGCAAACAACCAATTTTTATTAAACTAGATTAGGATTAATTTGGTTAAGGTTTAATTAATTTTCCTACTTTAAAATTTCACAACAAGTTTTTGGCGCCGTTGCCGGGGACTTGGTTAGGAAAATAAATTAAGTCTTAATTGAATTTTTCCTTCTACTAGTTGTAGTTAAAATTTATTTTTTTATATAGAAAAAAAAAAACAAAAAAAAAATTTATATCTTTGTGCTTGGTGTATGAGAACTTGGATACGTGATAAAGAAAATCGTCTTGTTAGTTTTGATTATTCATCCACCATGGGAGAAATAGGAGAAGATTCAAAAACTCTTAGGGAGTTGTTCTCACCCATAACCACCAACCCTCCATCTTGCATAGTATTGCCTGCAACCACTACTGCACATTTTGAGTTGAAGCCACAAATAGGAAACCTCACAATTAACGCTTGCAAGTTACCAGGTTGTACCAGACTGTAGTCCATTTAGCACCGGCTACATTGTCTTGATCTCAAGTTAGGATTAATTTGTTGGCTTAACCTTCATAATAGGAAATAGAACTACATTGAAATTCTGTCGAGTAAATTTCTGACATCAGAATTGTTTTATTCCCAAAGTTTTGGAGTGAAACTGGAATGGATTGGATAGGATATGTTTGGTTATGAGTTGACCAGATGTTCCGCTTTTCAAATCCTTCCTGTCAATGCACGCATCATTTAATTTTTTTCTCTTTTGGCAGAAGATCAGTAAGATCTAATACATTTGGTAATGCCAAAAACATAGCTTGATTAGGCAGAAGTCCAATTAATCAATTAAAAATGGTTATGCATGTGTCCTTATGACATCTCCAGTAGAGGCTTTTTATTCATGTATGGACTCTATGGGAAATTAATGACATATGAGTTGAACCAATTACATTTGTTAATAGCCTAGTAGGAAGCTTCATAGTAAATATGACATACAAATGGACAACAGAGAGGATGACATTACTACATTGACCCTTCTGTAGATTAGAAGCCTACTTACCTTGCAGTTTAGATGCAACTTTATTAGTAAAAGGAGAAAAGTGCTAATCGGGTATGCATGCTTCACATTATTGTTGATGTTCAATATTATCAAAAACATATTGGATCATCATCTTGATTGATTGCTTTTCAATTCATATAAAAGTCATACTAATTGTAAGTTTCCATTAACAGAAGAAAATATATATTGATACTTTTAATTGTTAGGATTAGTGCCTTTAAATCCTATTGTATAATGCTATGTATGACTTAATGTTGTAATTAATAAAGTTGTTTTATTATTATCTAAAATAATGATAACATGAATATTTGGACATTATCATATAGTCCATGAGATGCATAGTATATGATTTATAGGAAAAGTTACAGAAGATATAAATCACAAGTTCTTTGTAAACTCAGAATTATAGTACGTAGTCGGTGATGAAATTGAGCATTTCATCTGCGAAGACTATAACATATCAACTAAGATGATTTGTCTTGATCATAGAAGTGGAGACTTCTAGTTGGTATGTTGATATGTTTTAAGAGTTAAAACATATTGAACTAGACCACTGTGAGATTTATTATTCTCCTAACGACTGTCAAATGAATAATAAATCCCATGACTTCTATTTGCATGAACACTTAATCCTGAGAGAATAATGGATCTGATCATGAGGTGTAGGTTGCTTTGATATATCAGAAATGAGATCTAAAGTCACGATCAAAACCTCAGTATATTGGGTAGCCACATTTAGTGTTGATGGAACATATATTCTCAAGATGAAATTCATAATCTCTTAACGGAGATATAAAATATTCCATTGAGATAAGTTTAATATGTTTGGTTATTTAGAGTGTTAGGCCTAACCACTTTAGTAAGGAGTTACTAAAGTATATATTTATGAAATTGGATTTCATAAATATATGATGAATAACTTAAAGGATTAAACCAGGTACTCAAGGATTAAGATGTAGTAATCTTCAAAGTGGCAGTCTAAATTCATGATTTTGTATTACTACGAATATTTTATGAAGGGGTTGCATGTATAATAAAGTCTTGGGATATAATTTATTAATATGACCTAGAGTGCAATTATATTTATATAGTGGTATTAAATATAATTAATGGTAATTTTAGACTTGTCAAGAGTTGACAGAAAAGCCCAAGGCCCATTGGAGCTAATGTCTTATTGGTTCCTTTTGGTCCCACTCCAAGCCACACACTAAAACCCAATTGTAAAGGCCCAATAGGCTAGCCCAATTAGATAATCAGTTAGTTATAAAGGGAGAAACATACAGAATTTTATTTTAAGAGAGACATCATTGTGAAATGGTGTGTATGTGTGAGTGAAGCCACTCGATTATTCTCCCTTGGAAACTGATTGAGAGACCACACTTCTTGGACGTAAAGTGGAATTGGAGTGAAGATTAAAAGTGTTCCCAAGTACTTCTAATATTTTGTTTTGAATTTCACCACATCAAGATACGGTATCTTGTTCTTAAATTCTGAAATTTACATAGTGCATATTATCAATCATGAATAAAATAGATCTATGTTTGTTGCTTCCGCTGTGTGTGTTTTGTATGAGATACAAAACTAAATTTTCCAACAATTGGTATCAGAGCCAGGTTTTCATCTTATGCTTGTATAACATGTGATTGAGTTTTAGAATCAAAGAATATCATTTTTTTTGTGTTATGGGATTCTTGAATCTGCAGTGATTGTTTTATATAATCACGTTTATAGGATTTTTAATTTCATAATTTGTTTTAAGAAAAGGTGATTGACTTTGCGTTGATGTGAAGTGAATTTCTTTTAATGTGGAATTTTGTCTTTAAAATAATTTCTCTTGGCCATAGACTTCTAGATGGTGTTGTTATATAACCGTCAAAATAGAAGTTTAAAACTTAACGGTTTGGACCAACGCACTGTTTCGGGATAGACTTCTAGATGATTTTGTTATCTTTAAGGAAGTGATATTAGGATTCAAAGCCTAACTTCATGAATTGGTTTGAATATATATATATTAAGTCAATGATGAACGTTATCAATGATATATTGTGGCTTGGATACATCAATGTTAGCAATATACATTGATACATCAATGTTATCAATTTAACGTTAATGCTTGATATATATTATTATTTATATGGGTTCATATGCATTCGGATTACTGATATAAGGAAGTAATACAATGTTTCTAGCATGTGTTATATGCCTTGGATGTCTTGGATCCGTATATTAAAGTGTGTTTCATATGTTGCAATTTATATGGAGATACATGGATATATATATGCTATCTTGTTAATGCTAGGATTATGAAATTTATTTCTAATGAGATTAGGATTATGTTTTCGAGTTTTCTAGCATTATTATGGTTCTTGATTTTAAAAACCTTTAATTTAAAATATCTAGTGGGAGAGAGATACAAGGGTTGGATCTCACGGCCTCCATTGTATGTTCATAGTAGTATGAAATGTATACTTTGTCTTTGCTTCGAGCTTAGCGTTCTATGCGGAGAATATTTATTTCATGGTGCTACAAGATTGAACTACCTGGTTTATAGTGGTTTGATCAAACATCTTGTCTTAGCCTTGAGCTTTACATTCCATGCGGAGGGTGTTTTGTATCATGGTACTACAAAATAAACCTGTTAAGGGAGATGGCATTATTCTAGATAATGGTATACACTAGACTAAGTATTATAGTATCCTCTATGCTGAGTTCTTACTATTATTACTTAGAGGCTAAATGTAAAACGACATATTATTAGTGTTTGATAAGAGTTATCATGATAGCACTAATAATGAGAATAGTTCTCAATCAATCATAGTATTTAATATTCACTCTATGCTGAGGGATATTGAATATGAGATTGGGTTGTTGTTGTATATTTTATATTATAGTTTTATTAAGGTTCCATACTATATGTTTATATCCTAAATTGATAATGTCTAGTTTATTTATTATATTCATGTTTGTTATTTTCAAATTTAAAATCATGGCATCATTTAGTCCACTTGTTCCTATTCTTAATCAAAACAAACTGATTGGATCCAATTATATTGACTGGAAAAGAAATTTGGACATTGTTCTTATTGCTGAAGAGCACAAATATGTGCTTACACAACCATGTCCTAGCTTTCCATCATTATATGCTCCTCTTGAGAAAAAATAGCGATATGATCGTTGGCATAAATCTAATGAAATGGCTAAGTGCTATATCCTAGCATCTATTTCAAATGTTCTACAGCATCAAATGCAGGATATAGAACTAGCTTCGGACATAATGCTAAGTCTGAAAGAGATGTTTGGTGAGCAAGGCCGTTTTGCAAGGCAAGAAACTATGAGGCAGATTTATAATACCAAAATGGTTGAAGGTACTTCAGTGAGGGAGCATTGTCTTAGGATGATCCAATACATTGGAAGTTTTAGGTGCCGATATTGATGAAGAATCCCAAGTGGATATGATACTCCAGTCACTACCAAAATCATCCAAGGAATTCAAACTTAACTATAATATGAACAAAAAGGTTTATACATTGTCTGAATTGATGAATGAGTTGGTAGTGGCGGAAGGCATCCTTGGTACTTCTAGTGTTGATGCCAATATGGTTGAAACTTCTACTTCTCAACCTAAGTCGAAAGGCAAGGGTAAAAAGAAGAAGAAGAAGAAGGACTTCGCCAAGCAAGATGGTAAAAAAGTTGCCTTAGGAGTTGCCAACAAAGGAAAGAAAATCAAAGGAAAGTGTTTCCATTGTGGTGAGAAAGGACATTGGAAGAGGAATTGTCCAATATTTAAGGCTGCCAAGAATAAAGGTATGAAAAGTACATTCCTTCTTGAAACATGTTTAGTACAGAATCCCACGGATTCCTGGTGTGTGGATTCAGGTTGTAGTAATCATATCTGCAAATCTTTGTAGGGGTTTCAGGAGACCAGAAAGCTGAATGAAGAGGAAATGTTTCTTACCTTGGCCGATGGGAGCAGGATTCCAGTTGTAGCTATTGGAGTGACTAATTTATGTTTTGAATCTAGATTTTTAATATTGGAAGACTATTTGTATGTACCTAATTTTCGTAGGAATTTAATTTTTGCAACTTATTTAGGTAAACATGGATATTATGTTATCCTAAAAGACAATGTTGTAATAAAGAAGGATAAAATGTTTATCTGTTCTAGCAATATTGTAGATGGTCTTTATATTTTAACTCCTGATAAGTATGAATTATACAATTCTGAATTAGATAATAACTCTCATGTAAAATTATTAAAGAGAAAGTTTCCTTCTACAAGTGATGCATATCTTTGGCACTTGCGTTTGGGTCATATTAATTCAAATAGAATTCAAAGACTTATCAAAGATGGACTCTTAGGGCCCATGGACTTTGATGGTTTTCCAGTTTGTGAATCTTGTTTGGAGGGTAAAATGACCAAACGACCTTTTAATGCAAAAGGTAAAAGAGCCCAAGAGTTGCTAGAACTAGTACATTCAGATGTATGTGGTCCTATGTCAATCCAAGAAAGAGGTGGCTATGAGTATTTCATTACCTTCACTGAAGATTACTCTAGATTTGGTTATGTGTACCTAGTGAAACGAAAGTCCGAAACTTTTAAAAAGTTCAAGGAGTTTAGAACTAAAGTTGAGAATCAATTAGGTAAACGCATAAAGGGCATTCGATCTGATCAAGGTGGCGAATACCTTCTTGGGGGATTTCAAGGATTACTTGACTAAACATAGGATTATATCCCAGTTGACTGCACCTGGAACTCCACAACAAAATGGTGTAGCAGAAAGAAGGAATAGGACTCTTTTAGATATGGTTAGATCCATGTTGAGTTATTCAACTCTACCAATTTCTTTTTGGGGATATGCCTTAAGTACTACAATGTATCTTCTGAATTTAGTACCTTCAAAGTCTGTTCCTAAAACACCCGTAGAGTTGTGGACTGGGCGTAAGCCTAGTATAAGACATCTTCATATTTGGGGTTGTCCAGCACATGTGTTGAAAGGAAAGTCTGACAAGTTACAGTCTAAAACAGAAGTGGTATTCTTTGTAGGGTATCCAAAAGGAACTGTTGGAGGTTTATTCTATAGTCATAAGGATGATAAAGTGTTTGTTAGCACAAATGCCAAATTTTTGGAAAATGACTATATGAATGATTATACTCCTAGAAGTAAAGTTGTTTTAGCTAAAATGAATGAACCTGTAATAGAACAACCAATACACGAAACTAGGGATAATGTGGATGTATTAGATACACCACAAGACATTACTCATGAGATGACTAGTACACAGGTGCCTCGTTGTAGTGGGAGAAATATTCGGCCTCCTATAAGATTTATAGGTTTGGGAGAAACTTATGAAGCTATCCCAGAAGAGGCTGAATCTGATCCTTACACTTATGAAGAGGCAATGAATGATATAGATGCACATCATTGGGTCCAAGTTATGAAATCTGAATTAGATTCAATGTATTCGAATCATGTTTGGGATCTTATAAAAGCGTCTAACAACATTAAACCTGTTGGTTGCAAATGGGTTTACAAGAGGAAGAGAGGGATAGATGGAAAGCTTGAAACCTTTAAAGTAAGGCTAGTGGTGAAAGGGTATACACAAAAAGAAGGTATTGACTATGATGAAACTTTTTCGCCAGTAGCCATGCTTAAATCTATCAGAATTCTCTTATCCATTGCTGCTCATTATGATTATGAGATTTGGCAAATGGATGTCAAGACTGCATTTCTTAATGGCAATCTTGAAGAAGAAATCTATATGATGCAATCGGAAGATTTCATAGCAAAGAACCAAGAGCATATGGTATGCAAGTTGAAAATGTTCATTTATGGACTTAAGCAAGCATCTAGGTCGTGAAACATCATATTTGATCAAGCAATTAAATCATTTGGTGTTGAACAAAATTTTGATGAACCATGTGTGTACAAAAGACATCGAGATAAAGTAGTAATGTTCCTAGTGCTTTATGTTGATGACATTTTACTCATTGGAAATGATGTAGGGGTAATGTCACCAGTAAAAGTTGTTAGGATTAGTGCCCTTAAATCCTATTGTATGATGCTATGTACGACATTATGTATAATTTAATGTATGACTTAATGTTGTGATTAATAAAGTTGTTTTATTATTATCTAAAATAATGGTAACATGAATATTTGGACATTATCATATAGCTCATGAGATGCATAGTATGTGATTTATGTGAAAAGTCACAAAAGATATAAATCATAAGTTCTTTGTAAACTCAGAATATTAGTTCGTAGGCGGTGATGAATTTGGACATTTCATCTGCGAAGACTATAGCATATCAACTAAGATGATTTGTCTTGATCATGGAAGTGAAGACTTCTAGTTGATGTGTTGATATGTTTTAAGAGTTAATACATATTGAATTGGTCCGCTATGAGATTTATTATTCTTCTAACGACTGTCAAATGGATAATAAATCTCACGACTTATATTTACATGAACTCTTAATCCTGAGAGAATAATGGACCTGATCATGAGGTGTAGGTTGTTTTGATATATCAGGAGTGAGATCTAAAGTAATGGTCAAAACCTCAGTATGTTGGGTAGCCAAATTTAGTGTTGATGGAACATATATTCTCAAGATGGAATTCATAATCTCTTAACGGAGATATAAAATATTCCCTTGAGATAAGTTTAATGAGTTCAGTTATTCAGAGAGTTAGGCCCAACCACTTTGGTAAGAAATTACTAGTTCATATATATTTATATGAAATTGGATTTCATAAATATATGATGAATAACTTAAAAGGATTTAACCGGGTACTCAAAGATTAAGATGTAGTGATTTACAAAGTAGCAGTCTTCATTCATGACTTTGTATTACTACAAATATTTTATGAAGGAGTTGCATGTACAATAAAGTCTTGGAATATAATTTATTAATAAGGCCTAGAGTGCAATTATATTTATATAGTAGTATTAAATATAATTAATGGTAACTTTGGACTTGTCAAGAGTTGATAGAAAAGCCCAAAACCAATTGAAGCTAGAGTCTTATTTGTTCCCTTTTGGTCCCACTCCAAGCCACACACTAAAACCCAATTGGAAAGGCTCAAAAGGCTAGCCCAATTAGATAATCATTTATAAGAAGAAAAACATAAAGAATTTTGTAATAACATGAAATGGTATGTTTGTGAGTGCTAGACACTTTTTCATTCTCTCTTGAACATACACATGTAACTGATTGAGAGACCACACTTCTTGGGCACAAGTGGAATTGGAGTGAAGATTAAAAGTTTTCTCAAGAACTTCTGATCTTGTCTTTTGAAATTCACCACACCAAGGTACACTCTCTTGTTCTTATATTCTGAAACTTACATAGCACATGTTATCAATTGTAAATGAAGTAGACCCGTTAAATTTTTCGCTGCGTACGTTTTGTTTGGAATACAAACATGTATTTTTCCATCATGTGGTATCAGAGCGGTCTTCAATTTCGAATCTGTATAACATGTTTTGTGAGTTTTGGAATTAGAGATAATAATTTCATGTTGTTAGAAGATTATGCATTTAATTTTCTGCATGGTTGTTGAAACTATGGTTTGATGAAAACTGATATTGATGTTATGATGTTATTTAAATTTGAATTTAAGTATGTTAAATTGAACTTTAAGGCTAAAGCATCAATGGAATTCAGTTTTGATATCAAATTTTGTCTATCATGTTCATATGGTGGTTGTATATTCATGGAAAGCCGTTGAAAATTGTTCAAGTCTTCCCTTTAAAACTGAAAACATGGGTTTTTCGCGGGTTAGCTTCCCACAAAGTTACTTGCGAAAAATGCCTCTGAAGCACAAAACTTTTCGCGAGTAAGCTTTACTCGCGAAACAGTCGCGAGATAATCGCGAAAGTTTTCGTCTGAATTTTTTTTTTCATTATTTTGCCTTAACTCATTTTCGCGGGAAGAGCTTAGTTGCGAGATTCTCGTGAAAATGCCACTGAAGGGAATTTTGAACTTTTTCTATGTGTTTTCAAATGTTTAAAGTGTAAGGTTGTTTGTGATTAGATTACACTTGTTTACAAAATAAAAAACCTTTAATTTAAAACATCTAGTGGGAGAGAAATACAAGGGTTGGATCTCACGGCCTCCATTGTCGGTTTATAGTAGTATGATTAAGGACCTTGCCTTGGCGTATATGCCTTGCTCCCTTCGAAGGGTGTTTAATTCATGGAACTACAGATTAAACTTCTTAATGATGGATGATATGTGTTTTTGCATTAAGAACGACTACACTACTGTGGAGTTACTTAATGACTCACATAGAATTCAGTCAATGGTGTACACTAGACTAAGTTTAATGTTAACCTCCCTTCGGAGCTATGTCATTATTACTTAGAGGCTAAAGGAAATACGGCATGTCATTAGTGTTTGATAAGAGTTATCATGATAGCACTAATAATGAGAAAAGTTCTCAATCAATCATAGTGTTTATAATTTACTTTCTTCCAAGGAATTTTAAACATGGGATTGGGTTGTCGTTGCATATATTATATTATGGTTTTGTTAAGGTTCCATACTATATGTTTATATGCTTAATTGATAATGTCCAGTTTACTTATTATATTCATGTTTATTATTTTCAGATTTGATCATAGCATCATTTAGCCCTCTTGTTGCTATTCTTAATCGAAAACAAACTGACTGGATTCAACTATGTTGACTGGAAAAGAAATTTGGACATTGTTCTTACAGCTGAAGAGCACAAATATGTGCTTACTCAACCATGTCCTAGCTTTCCTTCATTAGATGCTCCTCCTGTGAGGAAAAACAATGATATGATCGTTGGCAGAAATCTAATGAGATGGCCAAGTGCTACATCCTAGCATCTATCTCAAATGTTCTACCGCATCAAATGCAAGATGTAGAACTAGTTTCGGACATTATGCTAAGTCTGAAGAAGATGTTTGGTGAGCAATGCCGTTCTGCAAGGTAAGAAACTATGAGGAAAATTTATAATACCAAAATGGCTGAAGGCAGTTCAGTTAGGGAGCATTGTCTTACAATGATCTCTAATCTGAATACACTAGAAGTTTTAGGTGCCGATATTGATGGAGAATCCCAAGTGGATATGATACTCCAATCACTACCAGAATCATTCAAGGAATTTAGACTCAATTATAATATGAACAAAAAGATTTATTCATTGTCTGAATTAATGAATGAGTTGGTAGCGGCGGAAGGCATTCTTGGTACATCTAGTGTTGATGCCAATATGGCTGAAGCTTCTGCTTCTTAACCTAAGTCGAAAGGCAAGGGTAAGAAGAAGAAGAAGGACTTCACCAAGCAAGATGATAAACAAATTGCCTTAGGGGTTGCTGACAAAGGAAAGAAGATCAAAGGAAAGTGTTTCCATTGTGGTGAGAAAGGATATTGGAAGAGGAATTGTCCAATTTAAGGCTGCCAAGAATAAAGGTATGAAAAGTTCATTTCTTCTTGAAATATGTTTAGTACAGAATCCCACGGATTCCTAGTGTATGGATTCAGGTTGTACTAATCGTATCTGCAATTCTTTGTAGGGGTTCTAGGAGACCAGAAAGCTTAATGAAGGGGAATTGTTTCTTACTTTGGCTGATGGGAGCAGGATTCCGGTTATAGCTATTGGAGTGTTCAATTTATGCTTTGAGTCTAGGGTTTTAATATTGGAAGACTGTTTGTATGTACCTAATGTTTGTAGGAATTTAATTTCTGCAACTTATTTAGATAAACATGAATATTGTGTTATCTTAAAAGACAATGTTGTAATAAAGAATGATAAAGTGTTTATCTGTTCTGGCAATATTGTGGATGGTCTTTATATTTTAACTCCTGATAAGCATGAATTACATAATTCTGAATTAAATAATGACTCTCATGTAAAATCATTACAGAGAAAGTTTCCTTCTACTAAGATGCATATCTTTGGCACTTGCGTTTAGGTCATATTAATCCAAACAGAATTCAAAGACTGATCAAAGATGGACTCTTAGAGCCATTGGACTTTGATGAATTTCTAGTTTGTGAATCTTGTTTGGAAGGCAAAATGGCCAAACGACCTTTTAATGCGAAAGGTAGAAGAGCCCAAGAGTTGCTTGAATTAGTTCATACAGATGTATGTGGTCCTATGTCAACCCAAGCAAAAGAAGGTTATGAGTACTTCATCACATTTACCGATGATTACTCAAGATATGGTTATGTGTACCTAATGAAACGGAATTCAGAAGCCTTTGAAAAGTTCAAAGAGTTTAGGGCTGAAGTTGAGAATCAATTAGGTAAACACATAAAGGCCATTCAATCTAATCGAGGTGGCAAATACCTTCTTGGGGATTTCAAGGATTACTTAATTCAAAATGGGATTGTATCCCAATTGACTGCACTTAGAACTCCCCAACAAAATGGTGTAGCAGAAGGAAGGAATAGGACTCTTTTAGAAATGGTTAGGTCCATGATGAGTTACTCAACTTTATCGATTTCTTTTTGGGGTTATGCCTTAAATACAACAATACATCTTTTGAATTTAGTTCCATCAAAATCTGTTCCCAAAACACCCATGGAATTGTGGAGTGGGCGTAAGCCTAGTATGAAATATCTCCACATTTGGGGTTGTCTAGCACATGTGTTAAAAGGGAAGCTTGATAAGTTGGAACCAAAATTAGAAGTGTGTTTGCTTGTGGGTTATCCAAAAGAAACTAGGGGTTATTTATTCTATAATCTTAAAGATAACAAAGTTTTTGTTAGTACAAATGCTAAATTCATGAAAAATGACTATATGAAAAATTTTACTCCTAGAAGTAGAGTTGTTTTGGCTGAAATGAATGAACCTGTAAATGAACAACCAATGGATAAAACTAGGGATGACGTGGCTGTATTGGATACACCACAAGATACTACTTATGAGATGTCTAGTACACATGTGCCTCGTCGTAGTGGGAAAATTGTTCGGCCTCCTATAAAGTTTATAGGTTTGGGAGAAACTTATGAAGCTATCTCAGAAGAAGCTGAATCGGATCCCTACACTTATGAAGAGGCAATGAATGATATAGATGCACATCATTGGGTCCAAGCTATGAAATATAAATTAGATTCTATGTATTCCAATCAAGTTTGGGATCTTGTAAAGGTGCCTAATGGTATTAGACCTATTGGTTGCAAATGGGTTTACAAGAGGAAGAGAGGAATAGATGGAAATGTTGAAACCTTTAAATCAAGGCTAGTGGCAAGAGGGTATACACAAAAAGAAGGTATTAATTATAAAGAAACCTTTTCACCAGTAGCAATGCTTAAATCTATCAGAATTCTCTTATCCATTGCTGCTCATTATGATTATGAGATTTGGCAAATGGATGTCAAGACTGCTTTTCTAAATGGCAATCTTGAAAAAGAAATCTATATGATGCAACCGGAAGGTTTCATAGCAAAGAACCAAGAGCATATGGTATGCAAGTTGAAAAGGTCCATTTATGGACTTAAGCAAGCATCTAAGTCATGGAACATCAGATTTCATCAAGCAATCAAGTCATTTGGTTTTGAACAAAATCTTGATGAACCATGTGTGTACAAAAGACATCAAAGTAAAGTAGTAATGTTCCTAATGCTTTATGTTGATGATATTCTACTAATTGGAAATGATGTAGGGGTAATGTCATTAGTAAAGGTTTGGTTGTCAAGCCAATTTGATATGAAGGATTTGGGTGAGGCTAACTTTATTCTAGAGATCAAGCTTTGGCGAGATCGCAAGAATAAGATGTTAGGATTATCACAAGCTGGATATATAGATAAGGTTCTAGAACGGTTTAGCATGCAAAGCTCCAAGAAAGGATTACTTCCTTTCAGACATGGAGTTCCTCTATCTGATGACCAAAGGCCTAAGACCCAAGAGGAAGAACATATGATGAGACAAGTTCCTTATGCCTCTACAGTAGGAAGTCTCATGTATGCCATGCTTTTTACTAGACCAGATATCTGTTATTCAGTTGGCATGGTCAGCCGTTATCAATCAAATCCAGGACCAAAACATTGGCAAGCTGTAAAGCATATTCTCAAGTATCTACAGAGAACGAGAGATCATATGCTTGTTTGCCGGTGTGAGGATTTGATTCCCATTGGCTATACAGATTCAAACTTAAAAATCGGATCTAGATTTTAGAAAGTCCATTTTAGGATATGTATTCACCTTAGGAGGTGGAGCCATAAGTTGGAGGAGTGTTAAGCAATTTTGTATTGCGGATTCCACCATGGAAGCTAAGTATGTTGCTGCTTGTGAGGCAGCAAAGGAAGCTGTTTGGCTCAAGAAATTCCTTTTGGATCTTGGTGTTGTGACAATGGAGCAAGTTCCTATTACATTTTTTTGCGACAATAGTGGAACGGTTGCACAATCCAAAGATCCAAGAAATCACAAGAAAGGAAAGCACATTGAAAGAAAGTACCACATCATTCGAGACATTGTTGCTCGTGGAGATGTAGTGGTTGCAAAGATTGAAAGTGCAAATAATCTAGCAGATCCCTTTACCAAAGCCTTGCCTCAAAAGACTTTCGAGTCACATTTGGAGGGAATGGGAGTTAGATTAGCGCATAATAGTATTTAGGGCAAGTGGAAGATTGTTAGGATTAGTGCCCTTAAATCCTATTGTATGATGCTATGTACAACATTATGTATGACTTAATGTTGTAATTAATAAAGTTATTTTATTATTATCTAAAATAATGGTAACATGAATATTTGGACATTATCATATAGCCCATAAAATGCATAGTATGTGATTTATGTGAAAAGTCATAGAAGATATAAATCACAAGTTCTTTGTAAACTCAGAATATTAGTTCGTAGTCGATGATAAATTTAGGCATTTCATCTGTGAAGACTATAACATATCAACTAAGATGATTTGTCTTGATCATGGAAGTGAAGACTTCTAGTTGATGTGTTGTTATGTTTTAAGAGTTAATACATATTGAATTGGACCACTGTGAGATTTATTATTCTCCTAACGACTGTCAAATAAATAATAAATCTCATAACTTATATTTATATGAACTCTTAATCCTGAGAGAATAATGGACCTGATCATGAGGTGTAGGTTACTTTGATATATCAGGAGTGAGATTTGAAGTAATGGTCAAAACCTTAGTATGTTGGGCAGCCATATTTAATGTTGATGGAACATATATTCTCAAGATGGAATTCATAATCTCTTAACGGAGATATAAAATATTCCCTTAAGATAAGTTTAATGAGTTCAATTATTCAGAGAGTTAGGCCTACCACTTTGGTAAGAAATTACTAAAGTATATATATTTATGAAATTGGATTTCATAAATATATGATGAATAACTTAAAAAGATTAAACCAGGTACTCATGTAGTGATCTACAAAGTGGCAGTCTTCATTCATGACTTTGTATTACTACAAATATTTTATGAAGGAGTTGCATGTACAATAAAGTCTTGGAATATAATTTATTAATAAGGCCTAGAGTGCAATTATATTTATATAGTGGCATTAAATATAATTAATGGTAACTTTATACTTGTCAAGAGTTGACAGAAAAGCCCAAGGCCCATTGGAGATAGAGTTTTATTTGTTCCCTTTTGGTCCCACTCCAAGCCACACACTAAAGCCCAATTGGAATGGCCCAAAAGGCTAGCCCAATTAGATAATCAGTTATAAGGAGAAAAACATACAGAATTTTGTAATAACATGAAATGGTATGTTTGTGAGTGTTAGACACTTTTTCATTCTCTCTTGAACATACACATATAACTGATTGAGAGACCACACTTCTTGGGCACAAGTGGAATTGGAGTGAAGATTAAAAGTGTTTTCAAGAACTTCTAATCTTTTGTTTTGAAATTCACCACACCAAGGTACACTCTCTTGTTCTTATATTTTGAAACTTACATAACATATGTTATCAATTGCGATTGAAGTAGATCCGTTAATTTTTCCGCTGCGTGCATATGTATTTTTCCAACAAAAGTTTGGTTGTCAAGCCAATTTGATATAAAGGACTTAGGTGAAGCTAACTTTATTCTAGGGATCAAGCTTTGGTGAGATCGCAAGAATAAGATGTTAGGTTTATCACGAACTGGGTATATAGATAAGGCTCTAGAACGGTTTAGCATGCAAAACTCTAAGAAATGATTACTTCCTTTTAGACATGGAGTTCCTTTGTCTGATGACCAAAGGCCTAAGACTCTTGAGGAAGAAAATATAATGAGACAAGTTCCATATGCTTCTGCATTAGGAAGTCTCATGTATGTCATGCTATGTACTAGACCAGATATCTGTTATTCGGTTGGCATGGTTAGCTGATATCAATCAAATCCAGGACTTAAACATTGGCAATCTGTAAAGTATATTCTCAAATATCTACGGAGAACAAGAGATTATATGCTTGTTTACCATAGTGAGGATTTGATTCTCATTGGTTATACAGATTCAGATTTTCAGTCAGATCTTGATTTTAGAAAGTCCACTTCAGGTTGTGTGTTCACCTTGGTAGGTGGAGCCATAAGTTGGAGGAGTGTTAAACAATCTTGAATTGCGGACTCCACCATGGAAGCTGAATATGTTGCTACTTGTGAGGCGGCAAAGGAAGTTGTTTGGCTCAAGAAATTCCTTTCTGATCTTTGTGTTGTGAGAATAGAGCAAGTTTCCATCACATTGTTTTGCAACAATAGTGGAGTAGTTGCACAATCCAAAGATCCAAGGAATCATAAGAAAGGAAAGCACATTGAGAGAAAGTACCACATTATTCGAGACATTGTTGCTCGAGGAGATGTACTAGTAGCAAAGATTGATAGTGCAAGTAATCTAGTGTATCTCTTAACCAAAACCTTACCCCAAAGGACTTTTGAGTCACATTTGGAGGGAATGGGAGTTAGATTAGTGCACAATAGTCTTTAGGGCAAGTGGGAGATTGTTAGGATTAGTGCCCTTAAATCCTATTGTATGATTCTATGTATGACATTATGTATGATTTAATGTTGTAATTAATAAAGTTGTTTTATTATTATCTAAAATAATGATAACATGAATATTTGGACATTATCATATAGTCCATAAGATGCATAGTATAAATTATCATGTGAAAAGTTACAGAAGATATAAATTATAAGTTCTTTGTAAACTTAGAATTGTAGTTTGTAGTCAGTGATGAAATTGGGCATTTCATCTGCGAAGACTATAACATATTAACTAAAATGATTTGTCTTGATCATGGAAGTGGAGACTTCTAGTTGGTATGTTGATATGTTTTAAGAGTTAAGACATATTGAACTGGACCGCTGTGAGATTTATTATTCTCCTAACGACTGTCAAATGAATAATAAATCTCACAACTTCTAGTTGCATGAACTCTTAATCCTGAGAGAATAATGGACATGATCATGAGGTATAGGTTGCTTTGATATATCAGGAGTGAAATCTAAAGTCACGATCAAAACCTCAGTATGTTGGGCAGCCACATTTAGTGTTGATGGAACATATATTCTCAAGATGAAATTCATAATCTCTTAACGGAGATATAAAATATTCCATTGAGATAAGTTTAGTAGATTTGGTTATTCAGAGTGTTAGGCCTAACCACTTTAGTAAGGAGTTACTAAAGTATATATTTATGAAATTGAATTTTATAAATATATGATGAATAACTTAAAAGATTAAACCAGGCACTCAAGGATTAAGATGTAGTAATCTTCAAAGTGGCAGTCTACATTCATGACTTTGTATTACTATGAATATTTTATGAAGGGGTTGCATGTATAATAAAGTCTTGGGATAAAATTTTTTAATAAGGCCTAGAGTGCAATTATATTTATATAGTGGTATTAAATATAATTAATGGTAACTTTGGACTTGTCAAGAGTTGACAGAAAAGCCCAAGGCCCATTGGAGCTAGTGTCTTATTGGTCCCTTTTGGTCTCACTCCAAGCCACACACTAAAGCCCAATTGGAAAGGCCCAATAGGCCAGCCCAATTAGATAATTAGTTAGTTATAAAGGGAGAAACATACATAATTTTATTTTAAGAGAGACATCATTGTGAAATGGTGTGTATGTGTGAGTAAAGCCACTCGATTATTCTCCCTTGGAAACTGATTGAGAGACCACACTTCTTGGGCGTAAAGTGGAATTGGAGTGAAGATTAAAAGTGTTCCCATGTACTTTTAATCTTTGTTTTGAATTTCACCGCACCAAGGTACGCTATCTTGTTCTTAAATTCTGAAATTTACATAGTGCATGTTATCAATCATGAATGAAATAGATCCATGTTTGTTTCTTCCGCTGTATGTTTTGTATGAGATACAAAACCAGATTTTCCAACATTAATTTCTTTCAAAATGAATTATTTTTTAGGAATGAATTCTCTTAGTTTGCATTTAATATTCTCTTATACCCAAAATTTTTTACATGCATGTGTTTGCTGCACCCATACCCAGTCAGTGACAAACATATTGGATAATTTATGATATAATCCTTTGAATAGTGCATCATTCTCTAATTTATGTGTTAATTGCTAATTGTATTACTCTTTGTTTATACTTTGAAATTGGATGACAATGTCCTACCAAGAGAGATTCGAGGATAATTGGCAATGAATATTTCTTCCAACTGCATCTTGATGAATATAATTTGAAATATGGAAGATAAAATTATACCGTTTCAAAGATTTTGGAGACGGAAATCTCACATAAAGTTGAAAGACATCAGGTAATAATAAAGTTGAAATCTATTTCCAGTATATTTATCACACCTAAGTACCATAGGATTCATAACTACTCTTTACATGGTATCTCCAATATGCTTTATATACTGTTCATTGAAATTGAAGCATACACTCCACCTTACTTGCTATATGGATCAAAGTCAGTATAGTACAATGAAAGCACTCTAAATTTTAAGTATCATGCATATATTCTTTCATTATTTCAAATAGCATTTAATAAAGGTGCAAATTATTGCAGGACGCAATAGAGGAAATTGTAAGGAAATCAAGGAAGAGCAAGTCAATTGCCAGTCAGAAAATAGAAATAGGACAAACATTTGTTGAAAGACCTCAATTAATTGCTGCTGTAACTACAGAAGTTGAAGAAACTAATGATAAAAGTATGCTACTCCAAATGCTTTAAAAATGTTAAAAGGGTACTAAGCAGATTGCGTCAAAGAAGAAAAAAATTTGAAGTCTAATGATCTCAATGTATTTTATAAATAACATACTCTTACAAGCAAGATAAACAAATGGACGTTCTAGATTACCCTATGAATTTTAATGTATTTCATTGTATTGTTAAATTTTTTTTTTAAGAAGAGTAAACTAAATATATTGTTAAGTTATTGTATGTCATTTTCTTTGTACGTATTGCAATGAATTTTAGTGAAGGATTATGAATTGGTTTAGTTGTGACAGGTGGAATTTTGTATTCATTGCAGCTTTTTTGGAATTGTGGACTTGAGATGCATTACAGCTTTTTAGTGGTATCATCTTAATATCCTTTCGTTAATTTTTTGTTTATAGTTTGTGAAATTTCTATTGCTATGGCAGCCTTGCAGCGATTCTTTCATGATAACTTCATATTATCCAACCAACTGATGTGAATGCTCTTAAGGTGTGTATTTGTTGATCATCCTTATGTTTTGTTTATTGCTTTACCATGAGGCTACAATTTATATTAGACACACTTAATTTTGAAAGTGTTTAATGAAAGTTCAATTAGTGTGTAAAACACTAATGAATGTTTAGACCCCCAATTACAAAATAACCAACACAAGCTTATATTCAAACAATGTATGTGCGGAATATGAAATATAAGCAATACCCAATTTGGTAAACTACTTTAACACATAATTAATCACAAACACAACAACAATTAATGGTTAAAGAGTAAGGGAAGAGAGATGCAAACACAAGGATAACACCGGCACGTGTTATCGAAGAGGAAACCGAAGAACTCGGCGAAAAACCTCTCCGCCGCCCTTCAAGCGGTAAAATGATTCACTAGAAAATCAGTTGGGATACATGAATAGCAATAGACCCTCCAAGCCTAATCTACCCTATGCACCTAAGCCCTCCAAGTTTCTTGCTCCAACAGGGTTACGTCTAACCTTGTCTTCTCTATCTTACCGGATCCTGCAATAAGCTCCATATTGAATCCACCATGCTTGGCATCTTCCAATGCTTTCCAAGCTCCAAAAACACTCTCAACACTTTGAATTGGTGTGGGTAGTGTTTGGGTACAAATCTCCTCTCAATGGATATAACAATGGGAGAGGGAAGGAGAAGAGACTACAAAGATTTCTCTCTAAGAATGAGTAGCTCTCTCTCTAATAAAGTGGGTGTGTTGTAGAGACCTTTCTTAGGGGTTTTCTCTCAATAGGCTCCCTTATTTTCAGCACCTAACATTTCGTGGGTATAAGGGTATTTATAGTAGGGTATGAGATAGAATGTGAAAAGACAGTTTTCAGCAAAACAGGGCATTCTAGTGACTCAGCCTCGCGACTGGAACGAGTCGCGAGTTAACTGCCAAGCTAGACTATACTTTTTTTTCCTGTAGTGCTCTAGCTGTCGTGACCCTTCAGCTTCCTGCATGCTTTACACGTGTGGCACTTTGGCGACTTGCCAGTCGCGAGTTAGTCGCGAGATCCAGTCGCGAGACTCCTCTTGAATGCACACAACTTGAGTTTCTTCACACTTTCTCACACACAACCCTTACATTATTCCCACCTAAATACAGGGTTTCTACATGCTGAATTACAAGCAAATTTGGCACGGAATAAAGCCAACACATGGTTGATGAAATTCAACCTTACATCTAATATAATACTTATTAAACAAAGCATAGTAAAAATGGAGACATACAACGTAAGCCTACTTCCCCTCCACATATGAACCAACCAAAAATTCCTAAACTTAAAAAAAGTATGACAATCTAGCTTACCTAACGAGTCTTTTGCATAAGCAACTATGGTATACAATTAAACAATGTGCCAAGAGAAAGAGATATTTTAAAACTTGAAAAAAGCAAAGTCACCATCAATTATTATTCTTATTATCACAATTTGTTTGTCACTGATGAATAATTATTTGAATGACAATATATACTTCCTTTTACTTTCGAGTGAGAGAAGTTTCGGGGCAATGCAAGATGGACTCAAGGGACTCCTTGGGCTGACACTTGATTGAGATGGCGGGTACAAGTCATATCCCATGAGGAAGTACTCCAATGTATATAGTTTTAGGTATTGGACTCTATATGCTTAAATATACTACGTTATTAAATAAAGTTCATTAATATGTAAAACGATCCCGTGTGTTGCGCGGGTTAAACACTAGTAGAATATAATGCGTAAAGATAACGGAATGTGATTTTATGATTTGCTTTTGAAATTGGCTTGTGAGTTCGCGATTTGTGTGTGTGAGATATTTTGTGGCTTCATATATGTGAAATTTCCAAAATTTATGGTTAGCATTATGGGCTTCTAAGTTAGTACTGACCTTTGGTGGCTAGGTGGTGAGGCCATGAGGTTACTAGGGTTTGAAATATGAAATTTGAGGAGGCCCTGAGGTTGACTTGTGAAATATAATGTATAATTTTTTCTCCCTAAAAATTAAACAATCTTTATTCAGCCCAATTTGGTCAATTTTGGTTCCCCTTTAGTCCATTTTAGACTAATTGGGTCTTAAATTGATTCTTTTTGTAGGTTTTCTTTTTCAAGTTTAGCTCAAAATTTCATTTTTTTTTCCCTTCATTTTATGGTTGAAAAGTATGAAATTTTATTATATTTGGGATAAACTCTTTAGTTTTGAGTGAAAAAATACAAAGGAAAATACTAAAATAGACATTAGAAATTAGAAATATGAGCCTTAAAAATGCAATGAAAATGATAAATATTCAAAAGTCTAATTCAGTCCACATTAGTTCTATTCGGTCCATTCTATCCTCTTCGATCAAATTTGATCATATTTAGTCCATTCCATCAACTAAAGTTCTATTTGATCCAATTCGGCTCATTTGGTCTTATTTAGTCCATTTCAGTCTAATTTGGTCCATTCAGTCCACATTGGTCCTATTCTATCCGCTTCGGTCCTAATCCGTCTATTCAGTCTTCTTTGGTCCTATTCGGTCCATTTTGTTTACTTTGGTTCTATTCGGTCCACATTGGTCCTATTTAGTCCATTTTGTCCACTTTGTTTCACTTTAGTCCTATTTCGTCCACTTTGGTCCTATTCTGTCCATTTTGTCCACTTTGGTTCTATTTGGTCCAATTTATTCCTGTTCGGTCCATTCTATCCACTTCGGTCCTATTCGGTCCACCTTGTTCCTATTCGGTTCATTTGGTCCTATTCTCTCCATTTGGTCCATCTTATTCCATTTGGTCCAATTCAGTCCATTTAGATTACTTCGGTTTATTTTGGTCCACTTCAATCTATTTTTGTGCTATTACATAATGGGAAAGACATGTTTGGGTTGAAAGCATCTAATCTAAATCCAAATTTAATAGTTAATAAATAAATCTCAAACTCGTAATAGCTAAAATCTTAAGCATAGCATTTATTGTTGCTACACTTTTGTTGAGTCACATTAATGTAGTATTTCAATTCATTTCGGTATGGTTAAATTTAAGTAAAAGTCTTTCTAAACATAAAGGTTATGAATATACAAATGTAATCTTTAGGGCAGTTATTCATTTGTTTTAGCGTCATTACTTTTAAATGAATTGCATGAGGTTGATTATACATTTAAGCAAAATAAATAAATATCTATATATGTATGTATACTTTTTATTTTTTGTTTTTTATGTATAATTTTTATTTAAATAAACTATTCAAATTATTCATTTTTTTAAAAAGAGATTATCATGATGATCAAAACTCATATCAAACTTATATTGAATATGGATAAATTATTCTCTAAATTTTATTAGAGAGAGAGAGAGACTACTTGTGATGGGGAACTATAAAATACAACAACAAAATGTATGAATCCAAAATAGAGTTTTGAAAATCACAATGATTCATCAATATAAAGTAGAGTTGCAAGAAAGAATAAAAAATCAAGAGAAAGAGAATAACCACTTTTTTCAAGAGAGAATGTGAAAGAGAACAATAAGAAATTTATAGAAAATAATATGAGAAGAAAAAAAGTAAAAAAAAAATAGTAATAAACACCAAATTATCCAAGTCATGTTATGTAATAAAATAGTAAAACAATTTGTTGCAATAAGTTTCCTAGGTAACTCCCTCCAAATTTATTATAACAAACAAATTGTTACAATAAGTTATAGCAACAGTATATTTTGTTGCAATAAATATTTTCAATAATAATAAAAATATTTTTTTGCAACAAATTTATTGCAACAAAACACTATTGCAACAAAATTTTTTGCATTATCATTTTGTGCTCCATGATGATAAAAAAAAAATTAGAATTTTAGGTCATGGTTGGTAATAATTTTTTATCTAAATTTTTTTTTCTCTTTCCATGTGCCTAAGATATTTTAGAAAACACATTTAATTTTCTCGGGAAACAAATAGAAAATAACTCAATCCACAAAATCATCCAAAACAAAATCCATTTAACCACAAACAAATGGGTTACACATCTTGTTTTTCATCTCATCTTAAACAGCAAAAAAAAAATCTTCAACCCTTAACCCTTAAACTGAGAGAAACTAGAAAGTTGTAAAACTAAAAATAAACTTAGATACCACATTGGAACTAGTCCTCCTTCTTCTTCTTCTCATTCTCCTTCTCCTTCTCTTCCTCTTCCTTCTCCTTCTTGCAGCTGCTGGAAGAAAAGAACCACTGGATCAGTCGATCGGTAGTTAAGTAAAGCATGCCTTTAGATAGATTCTAAATGATGAAAATAAGAACTAGGTAAGACGCACCTAGCTCGAACTTAAAGGATATCACAAGTTGGGTCAGGTAAGCTTTGACGACAGCATCATCGTCGTTGTTGTTTGGAGGGGTTGGGGTGGCTCTAGTAGAGTAGGCTAAGAGTGAAAGTTTCATAAATAGGTTTGGGTTTGGGGTGAGTGATGGGGTTGAGGTTAGGGTCAGAGCTGGGTATGGGTATGGGTATGGGTATGGCTTGGTGTTGGTGACAATGGCAAAGGAGACACTTCTCACAGAGAAGCATGAAAAACGAGAGAGGCAAAGTGCTAATGCCATCTTATAAAAGGAAATAAAGATGATAGTAGAAATTAGAAAATAATATATCTTGGGTTTCGGACCCTATTCCATTTTATAGGAGAGTTAGGGTTTGAGAGTAAAGAAGTCATTTTGTCTCTCCATGTTTTTTTGAAAAGAACACTACACCAAAAAAACTCTATTATATCAAGTGTTAATACAACAAAATATGTATAGTAGAATTAGACAAAATATCGCATCTATAAGTTAAAATTGTTGCAATGGTAACTTAAAAGTGTTAAATTATTGCATCAACAATAATAAGTTGCAATAACTTATAATTTTAGGTTGCAATAGAAGCTTTAATATGTTAGGAAAAATTGTTGCAATAACTTAAAATGAAGAAATCATTGCAATAAATTGATACCAATTATTTTTGCAATCTATTGCAACGAAAATTTCGAACTAATAGCTTATTGCAACGAAATTATCATTACAATAATTTGATATTAATTCTTTCACAATCTATTACAATGACAAACATGAAACAGCAACAAATATATCATTGCAATAACCTGGTATCAATTATTTCATAATCTATCGTAATGACAAAATGAAGTAATATCTATTATAATGAATATATCATTGCAATAATTTAATTCGACTGATTTTGGTCAATTATTTGCAATCTATTGCAATAAGTTTCATGAAGTAAAGTAATTTGCCAACGAAGTGGAGCTGAAAGATGATCTATCTTCCATGAGTTTATCTTGTTCTTGATCATTTAACTTGATTGTAGTGGAGGTGAAAGATGTGCTATCTTCCTTTAACACAATTACATCCTTGGAAGAAATCTGTTATATTTTAACATTTTATTTTTTATACATCTATATACAGCAACAACAAGTGCCTTACATTGCCTCACTCAATCACATGCATGGCACGTGCAACACAATCCAACAAACAAACAAACATGTTTGATAGATTATTGATTTGGACATCCCATTATTTTATTTTATCTAACTCTCTCTTCCATAGCATTGTAGATGACAAAACTACCCTTCTACCAAAGATTAAGGGGACCAACTTTTGAATTTTCTTAAATAAATCATTAGCCTGCCCAAATAAAAAAAAAAGTTCTAGTTATTTTGAGGACTCACTTGTACTCACAGACCATGAGCAACCCTCCATCTTTGCAAATGAAAGCTCGAAAATGTGTTGAAAACACAAGAGCTGTTTAGACCCCCAAATTAAAGTTATGGCTTGATAGATTTTACACTAACTTAATACTAAGTACGGAATAGCGTAAATGCGAGCGGATAAACAAACAAGCTACTCTAATCCATAATCAAGACAACACAGCAGTAAAATGGAATGTAAAAGAGTAGGGAAGAAAGATGCAAACACAAGATAACACGCCGATGTGTTATCGAAGAGGAAACCGAAGTACTTGGCGTAAAACCTCTCCGCCGCCTTCCAAGCGGTAATCGATCCACTAGACAATCAATTGGGATACATGGGTTAGCAAGAGACCCTCCAAGCCTAATCTACCCGATGTACCTAAGCCTTCCAAGCTCCTACTCCAACAAGGCTTCTCAAAACCATGTCTTGTCTAGCTCTCCGGATCCCGCAACAAGCTCCATGTTGCATCTGCCATCTTTGGCTTCTTCCAATACTTCCCAGCAGCACCAAACTATCACTTGACACTCTGAAAGGGTGTGGTAAGTGTTTGGGCTATCAACCTCTCAATGATATGAAATGAAGAGGTAGGAGTTGAGGAAAATCTACAAGCAATTATGTAGAGGATTATGGGTATAACAATCTCTAACTCTCAAGGTGTTTGGCTAGGGTTTTCTCTCAGAAGCACTCCTTAACATTTGTGGGTAATGTGGGTATAAATAGTATGGGCACAGAAATTGTGTATCAGAATTGACAGTCTGGCAAAACAGAGTGTCTCGCAGGAAGGCCTTACCCGCGAGATACTCGCGAGACACAGCTGTCTCCAACCTATCCTGACTCTTCGAATTCCAACATGTGCAAGTCACATGAGTCACTTTGCGGGATGCTTAGTCACGAGATACCCGCAAAAACTCTTCAGTCTTCAATTGCTTGAGTCTTCACACAGTCTCTCTCTATCACACAACCCTTACAATCAAATCCCACAATAAATACATGGTATAAAAGATTGAATAAAATTACAATTAAATTTGGCACGGAATTAAAGCCAACAAAACACATAGTTGTAAATCACAACTTTACAATCTCCCCCTTTGGCTATTCTGTGACAAAACCCCTAAAACAGACTCTAGACTTAAACGTGAGTTTGGGAACAGTGGCAAAACTCACTCACACCTAATCTAGAAGCTGTGAAGCACTTGCACATATGTACCTGTAACTTGAAACGCTTGCACACAAAAAAAACTTTCATTAAGCTTATGACAAGTTGAATACAAGGTACGTAAATGAGCAAGTAAAATGCGATCAAGTTAGTAAACACAATAGAACATGTAAGCATATCATGATCAAACAGGATCAGTCATTAGAACATGTAAGTAGAATGACTATAATGAACATTTAGCAAGTAAATGCTCATCCGGACATGCAATGCAATTAAGATCAATCCTACGGATTAATTGCATGTCCAACACTCAACCAATGTAGAATACACGAAGTATTTGCATCTAGGATACAAAATCCTACAAAGGGCACAAGAGTGAAGTACTCAAGACATATTGGCAATATCTTAAAAGTACAAAAGGTGCTACAAAGCAATAAGGTAAACATAACTACTGAATTATAAAATGAAATATAAAACAGTGTACTAAAACTTTAAACAAAAGCAGTAAAAACTATAAGCAAAAATAACTATCCAAGAGTTATAAAAGCTGAAACAGTTTAAACCATAACATAAATAAAACTAAACCACCTGTATGAATCAATGTTTCTAAGACTAAGCTATGTCAATGCTCTGCTCCCCTCAAATGTGCAAGCTCGCCCTCAAAATTTTCTCCCCTTTTTTGACCGGAATAGCCAAAGAGGCTAGAACTGATCAGACTTTGAATCTGATCCCTATGCCATGGACAAGTCATCGATCTGTGAAGACAATGCAGTGATCTGTCCCTGGACGTATGCAAACTGGGTCGCGGTGTGCTACACATGAGAGTCTAGCATGGTGAACATCTGGTCCACTCTATCCAGGAGGTGATCAAGTCTGTCTGGTCCTTGTGTTGGTGCAGAAGAGGATGGCTGTGCTGAAGTCTTTGGAGTAGAAGTGAATCTATCAATCTCCTCCTCTGTATCTCCACCCTCGTCCTCAACACAATCAAGTGGTATCATATGCAAACCTGTTTTGGAGCCCTTGATGTGAGCTGTGCTCCTAGTGACTGTGTGTGCACCAATGGGATAGTCCCTCTGAACTACTGTCAAACCACTCGGGAGTTTGAGCTTTATCTTTGTAATTAGGCCCATAATCAAGGAGGGAAAAGGCATAACTGTTCTGGAATTTTGCTTTTCAATGCTCTTCTTCAAAATGTGGAAAATATGTCCACAAATATCTATCTCCTTGTGGGTGAAAAGATCGTGCAGAAACCTTGTCCTTGGAGTTGACAATGTAGTGAGGTTGGTGACCGAATACAAGTTATGGATCATTACATATGCCAATGTCCTCATCTCTAGTGAAAACGGGATTGTATTCATGGAGGTTTTCTTAGAGGTACCACCAAGTATCCTCACCATCTCTTCAATAGAGCCCAAACGATCCTCATATTGTACTGTAATTGGTTGTGAGGGAGGACGAACTTCTAAGAACTCCTGAATGTTGTTCCTAGTGATGACAAACTCTTTATGCCTTACCTAGCAATTTATAGTATCTCCCTCAACACTAGCATTGGAGAAAAACTCTTTGATAATCTCCGAGTACTCAACTCCAGTCGGGTTCAAGAGCTTTGTCCATGTCCTGTCCTTAAACACTTCAGGTATGAAAGTGTCCTCAAGTGATTCCATTTGTACGACCCTTTCCATGATGATCGTTTTATCCTTATAACAGTCATTATACTTTTTATCAGCCTCAGCAAACTGAAAGTTATGAGAATCAGTGCGTGAACGTTTGGGGGATGATCTCTTAGTAGCTGCATGCTTAGTAGGAGACATCTACACAAATGGACACACAACAAAAGAACAAATGCAAAATGGCATATACAGACCATAAAACTTGATTAGATTCAAGTTAGTCTAAAACAAAGGTAAAAAACTACCTAAAAATAGAGCACAACAAACTCAACAGAGCTAGCAAACACAAAACAGCATGCTATAAGTGTATAACCATGTAAATAACAGCAAAATGCATGAAGTGAATCACTGTGCATGTGTGTGTATGTGTTGTGCATGTGTTGATGCATGTGTGTGTGGCATGAGATGCAAGAGGTGTGCCTAGTGTGTGCATGGCATGGCATTGAGGCACAAAATGAACAAAGTGTGAAAAACACACAAACACTGACCAAAACATGATAAACATGATCAGTCAAGACAAAATCCAATCATTGGAATTCACTTGAGTCCAATTAAGCACAAGAATGTCACTAGGACATTTTGTCAAACACCTAACATGCAACAAAGTACACATATGATGAAAAATGCATGAACATAATGAAATTTGCCTCAATACATGCTCAAACTGCCACATAGGGCCAACACAGATACACAAACATCAAATGGGACTCAACCTAATCAAAGGTTTGGAAAAATTTTCACAAAATTAAGAACCCCAACCCAGTTTTCGAAAATCCCCAATTTACAAAACCTCAAGCTAAAATCTGCATAATCTAAGACAAAAATGAAGATAATGTTTAGGAAAACATACCTTGAAGTGATCTTGCAGAGATTTTTGCTTGAAAATGATGGGGTTTAAGTGAAAAATGATTTTGGGTTGAAGGGGGGGTTCGAGAGAGGCTTAGCGAGGGAAATGAGAATGTTTTGAAAACCTGTCACATTTGCCTTATAAAACTGAAAACATGCGTTTTTCGCGGGTTAGGTAGTAGCAAGACACTCACGAGACAAACGCGAAAAGAGCCACTGAAGCTCAAAAGCTTTCACGAGAAGCTGTTAGTAGCGAATCAGTCGCGATAGTCTCTATATGAATTAATAAAAATACCAGGTTTTGCCTAAAAACATTTCGCGAGAAGCTGTTAGTCGCGAAATACTCGCGAGGCAGTAGCGAGACTTTCTGTATGAAAATGTGACTTTGAAATTTCCCTTAAGCACATTTCGCGAGAAGCTCTAAGTCGCGAGCTTTTCACGAAAGGACCTCTGAACCAGTTTTTTGAAGAAAAACACAAAAATGCATTTTTGAACAAAAACTAAAAGCACGAAAGTATAAAATCACTTTCAAAAACAAATAAAACACTCAAAAATATTTTTGGGTTTGATCAGCAAGTACTTGAGCATACACATCACATTTGAACATGTACAATCACACAAATGAGATAAGTATTAATTGAATCGAAGTCTTGTGTGTTGTGGGTGAGTATCAAATGTGGAATAGTCCTTAGACCAGAGTGAAGCTTCAATGATCAATTCAATCAAGGCATACACAACTAATATTGAGTCAAGTGGACTATCTCAATTATAGAAATGAACATATATGACCTCACACAAGAGAATGATTACAAAACGTTTAAGCTTTTCATTTGGCTTCTGCATAAATCATAACAATTGATTCTTTTTGGATAATACATCTCCTTTTTGAGATCGGTGCTTGAAATTTTTGATATTTCAACATGTAGAGTTAGCCTTTGGCTTTTTGAGCACCATACATTTCAATACAAGAGTCACTTTCCCTTTTTCCTAGTCAAATACTAGTATGTGCGACAGGCTTTTGCAGCTCATAGTCTCGTTTTCATTTTGAGATTTACATTTGGTGAGTTCTATTGTAAAAACATAAAAATAAAGGTGGGAAGAGATATAGGCACAAGTCTATGCAAGTATCAAGACCATCAAGACTATTGACCAATCATTCATGACAAGCTTGAAGATCTATTTACAACAATCACACAAAATTTTCAAGATTTCTCCCACAAAGATATATGTGCATTCATAACAAGCTAAGCTCGTAAATGCACTACGCCATTAGTACGAAGGTACTAGGCCAAACTCACATGTGATATACACAACACAAGCGATCAAACATTTTGGAGATTTTTCAATTTTTATGGGAAAACTCACATGTGATATACACAACACAAGCGATCAAACTTTTTGGAGATTTTTCAATTTTTATGGGTTTTTGAATTTTTGAACACACTCAAAAACAGAACAAGTAAAGTAAGATCAACAAAAACAGGTATAAACCAAAAAAATAAACATGCTAATAACCTGAAGCAGTTGACACAAATAGAATTATGCATGTCATGATGCATGAACAAATGTCCCTAAACATAGGAAGTATTAATGCATGGACATAGGAGGTGATCATGCATGAGTACCCTTCTTCACCCACACGTCACGTGCATTTGGGGTGATATCCCTATAGGATTGGGTACGAGTGTTGTGGCCTTCAAACCTTCTGGAGAAGCTAGCCAAACAGGTGGTGAATGCATCGATCATTTTCATCACATCCATCACTCCGGAATCACCATCTCAACCTCTTGATTGCTCAACAGCCCAATTCCTTTTGTCATTTCTTGGTCCTCTTGACCTCTGATCACTTGCATTCTTCAATGCCCTCAACTTATGACAATTTGGTCTAGTGTGTCATTGAAGTCCACAGTGATGGCAGAAATGGTTCGTTCTAGGACCTCTTTGTGATCTTGGGAGTGATTTCCCTCTGGCTTCAGACCTGACCACAGATAGGTTATGGGGCTTGTTCAACATCCGTTGGTCAGCCACATTCTTCTTTTTCTCAACCTTTTCCTTTTCCACAGTAGGGGCAACCACAACTGGCTCTTTGGCCTTTATAAACTTCACTTCTTTGGAGATATTCACAGCTGAACTACTTTCTCCGGTGCATCCTAATCTGGTTTTGTCGGAGAAGGGTTTTTGATGAGAAAGGACATCATCAAGCTTCTTTGTGGATACTCACTCTACCTTGGCATTCGCTTGAACCACCTCAAGCTCAAGGAATTTTATCTTTGAGTAGGCTTCGATCAGCTCTCCATTTAGCGTCTCTATTTCACATTTGGCCTCCTTATATCGCATTAGGAGACTTCTATAGTCCTCCTCTGCCTTCTTCATCTTTTTAATGGCTGCCTTGGCCACCCTTGTATATTCTCCAGACTTCTCAAGGAGGGAATTATAGTTTTCTTGAAGTCCCACTGCATTTTCCTCTTCTTCAGCATCAGATTCTTCTACTACTCCCATTGACTCCACTTCACTATGTTCACCGACCTCTTCCACTAGCAAATTCAAGTCCTCCGAGAACTCAACTTGAGCAATAGTCATAAAAGCGGAGTAATTCCCTTCTCCATCACAGCTCTCTTCCAAATCAGAATTGGAAGAATCTGAATCACTAAGGGTTGTGGCATATGCCTTGCCCTTCCCTCTCAAATAGTTTGGAAACTCCTTTTTAAGATGTCCATGACCATTGCATTCGTAACACACGATGCCCTAAGAGGGTTGTGAATCCTTTCCATCTTTCTTCTTAAACTCCTTCCTATCACTTTTGAAGGATGAAAACTTCCCTCTGCTGAACGGTTTTCCACTGTTCTTCATCTTCAGAAATTTTCAGAAGTTCTTTGCAAGAAATGCTACCTCCTTCTCCACTCCATCTTCTTTGGAGAAATCATCCATTCTTTCGGTGATGGTTTTAAGAGCAAGTGATTTACTCGACTTATGAGAAGGCGGTCCCAGCTCATACGTTTGAAGAGATCCAATGAGCTCTTGAATTTTGATCTCATCCAAATCTTTACTTTCCTCTATAACTGTGACTTTTGCTCGGAAGCTCTCCAACAATGATCGGAGGATTTTCCTCACTACCTTTGAGTCCTCCGTTCTCTCACCCAAGTTGAACTTGCCAATAACCACTTCATTCAGCTTACTATAGAAAGAGTCAAATGACTCATCCTCGCTCATTTTCAGCTCCTCAAATCTGGTGGTTAGCATCTGCAACTTTGTATCCTTTACTTTCTTTGTTCCTTCATATGTGATCTCCAATGTCTCCCAAGCTTCCTTGGCTACTGTTATGTGAGAAATCTTGTGAAATTCATCTGGAGAAACACCACAAAAAATTGCATTCAAAGTTTTACTGTTAGCGTTAGCTGCTGCAAGTACTGCCTTATCCCAAATGGATTTAGCGGCCTCCGGCCTAGTCCATCCTACTTCTACCGCATCCCAAACAGTATCATCAATTAAACACAAGAATGCCCTCATTCGGACTTTCCAAAAGGCATAGTTATTACCATCAAAATATAGTGGAACATTTAAAGATTGAGACCGGTCCATCTCAAACGGGGTCAAGGATCACACTCAGGTATTTAAACCACAGCGAGTGTACCCGCTCTGATACCAATTGAAAGCTCGAAAATGTGTTGAAAACACAAGAACTGTTTAGACCCCCAAATTAAAGTTACGACTCGATAGATTTTACACTAACTTAATACTAAGTGCAGAATAGTGTAAATGCAAGCGGATAAATAAACAAACTACTCTAATCCATAATCAAGACAACACAACAGTAAAATGGAATGTAAAAGAGTAAGGAAGAAAGATGCAAACAAAACATAACACGCCGATGTGTTATCGAAGAGGAAACCGAAGTACTCGGTGTAAAACCTCTCCGCCACCCTCCAAGCGGTAATCGATCCACTAGACAATCAGTTGGGATACATGGGTTAGCAAGAGACCCTCCAAGCCTAATCTACCCGATGTACCTAAGCTCTCCAAGCTCCTACTCCAACAAGGCTTCTCGGAACCGTGTCTTATCTAGCTCTCCGGATCCCGCAATAAGCTCCATGTTGCATTTGCCATCTTTGGCTTCTTCCAATGCTTCCCAGCAGCACCAAACTATCACTTGACACTCTGAAAGGGTGTGGTAAGTGTTTTGTTGTTAAGATGACAAGTTGTGATTGGAGTAACGTGACTTTCACATGGATTCTCCATTAACACCACTTTTATTATATATCAATCACAAACGATATCACAACATCGCTTGCGAAAATATGTTCCTCTCAGAAGCACTCCTTAACATTTGTGGGTAATGTGGGTATAAATAGTGTAGGCACAGAAAGTGTGTATCAGAATTGACAGTCTGGCAAAATATGGTGGAACATTTAAAGATTGAGACCGGTCCATCTTAAACGGGGTCAAGGATCACACTCAGGTATTTAAACCACAGCGAGTGTACTCGCTCTGATACCAATTGAAAGCTCGAAAATGTGTTGAAAACACAAGAACTGTTTAGACCCCTAAATTAAAGTTACGACTCGATAGATTTTACACTAACTTAATACTAAATGCAGAATAGTGTAAATTCAAGCGGATAAATAAACAAACTACTCTAATCCATAATCAAGACAACACAGCAATAAAATGGAATGTAAAAGAGTAGGGAAGAAAGATGCAAACAAAACATAACACGCCGATGTGTTATCGAAAAGGAAACCGAAGTACTCGGTGTAAAACCTTTCCGCCACCCTCCAAGCGGTAATCGATCCACTAGACAACCAGTTGGGATACATGGGTTAGTAATAGACCCTCCAAGCCTAATCTATCCGATGTACCTAAGCTCTCCAAGCTCCTACTCCAACAAGGCTTCTCGGAACCGTGTCTTGTCTAGCTCTCCGGATCCCGCAATAAGCTCCATGTTGCATTTGCCATCTTTGTCTTCTTCCAATGCTTCCAGTAGCACCAAACTATCACTTGACACTCTGAAAGGGTGTGGTAAGTGTTTGAGCTATCAACCTCTCAATGATATGAAATGGAGAGGTAAGAGTTGAGGAAAATCCACAAGCAATTATGTAGAGGATTGTGGGTATAACAATCTCTAACTCTCAAGGTGTTTGGCTAGGGTTTTCTCTCAGAAGCACTCCTTAACATTTGTGGGTAATGTGGGTATAAATACTGTAGGCACAGAAAGTGTGTATCAGAATTGACAGTCTGGCAAAATAGAGTGTCTCGTGGGTGTCTCGCCGGAAGGCCTTACCCACGAGATACTCGCGAGACACAGCTGTCTCCATCCTGTCCTAACTCTTCGCATTCCAGCATGTGCAAGTCACATGAGCCACTTCGCGGGATGCTTAGTCGCGAGATACCCGCGAAAACTCTTCAGTCTTCAATTGCTTGAGTCTTCACACTCTCTCTCTCTATCACACAACCCTTACAATCAAATCCCACAATAAATACAGGGTACAAAATATTGAATAAAATTACAATCAAATTTGGCACGGAATTAAAGCCAACAAAACACATAGTTGTAAATCACAACTTTACAGCAAATGAAGCAGTAATCTTCTGCAATCTCTTCCTTCTTTCTTCTATTCTTTCTTGCCACACTCTTTCAACCAAACACTCTCTAACTTCCAAAATTAATCCCAAGGCAACCCAAATCCTTAAAACTCAAAAGCTGAGAAACCTTGTTCGATAAAAATAAAATATCAAATATACATACACCATCTTTGAAACCTTTCACTCTTTCTACTATGATCAAGAACAAGATAAACTTCTGGAAGATAGATCATCTTTCAGCTCCACTTCGTTGGCAAATTACTTTACTTCACGAAACATATTGCAATAGATTGCAAATAGTTGACCAAAATAAGTCGGATTAAATTATTGCAATGATATATTCATTGTAATGGATAATTACTTAGTTTTGTCATTGCGATAGATTATGAAATGAACAGAGTTTAGTTACGAAATTGGTTGTAGCCAAAGGCTACAACCTTACTCAATAAAATAAAAATTACTACATATTTTGAAAATCTAACCATTGAATTGCATGTTCTTTACGCTCTTAATACACGTGTCAAATTTTGTGAAAATCGGATATTATTTACTATATGATTTATAAGCTTATATTTTATGCATAATTTTAAATTACAAAAATTGCAATTTAAACAATTTATTGATGACATAGCTATAGATCTTTCATTTTCTAGAAATTTTGCAAACATGGATGATATATAAGAAGAAGATATAATCCAATGATAGATTTGTCAAAATTCACCTCCAATAAAAAGATATTGAGTAAGGTTATAGCTTTAGGCTATAATTAATTTTGTAGCTAAACTTTGTTCGAAATGAAATAATCCCACAAAATGGACCGAAGGGTGATTATATATTTAGAACTTACTATATGGTCCAATTCGGTCCAGACTAAACTGGACTGGACTGAAAAGTTTGAAATGGACCAAAGAATAATTATTTATATTTTAAAAATATATATATTTAGAACTTACTATTCAGTCTAGACTGGACTGGACTGGACGAAAATGGACCTAACTGGACCGGAGAGTAATTATATATTATTATTATTATTTAAAATGAGTCGTTGTTTTCTATTAGGCAACTTGACACAGTCAAGGATGGCTTCCAAGTTAGTCTATCATGGTTCTTCCGTGATAGTACTTCATGTTCCAACATCAAACATCAAACATGACTTGCCTTTGCTGTTGTTTCAGTGAAGCACCCAAAATGGTCATTTTTTGAAACAACTTATATTTTTGTGGAAATGTTACTGGTCTTCATAGCATGATTGGTGTGTCCTCCTAATGGAATGAAGCTAAGCTTCATCGTCCATAAACCCAATCATAACGTTAAACTATATTCAAGTGCACCCTTAGATTATTAATTCCCTTTGTTATTGGAGAGAAATTCACACTTTAGCCACCATAATTACTGAGATGCCATGATCAGAAAGCTAGAATGATCTTGGTTACATTTACTAACCTACTTGATTTGCATATGTAAGTGAGCACATTTCTTTGACAAACTCAAGCATATTGTGAATGAAAAAAGTGGTTATCCATCAGAACCTCATTTATGGTGATGAGTAAAGTACTCTATGTAAGCTTTGTTTGGATCACTGGTGCCCGTGCATTTATGAGTGATCAAGTATAAACTCTTATTCTAGAAAAAAAGAGGTTTGTCTACTTAATCTCTTCTCGGCATCCAATTATATCACTTATGATAACCTTTGAATGAGTTTCAAGTCCCATCCAAAGAGAAAAAAAAGGAGTTTTCAAGTCATTAATAAATCACAAACAATTGTGAGTATCGTCAAACAATTAAGATGCTTGGAATGTAGCAAATACCCTTGCCTAGCATGATATGATATAAAGCAGGCTTAAATTTCTTATTTTGAGGAGTGGTCTCAGAATCTAAGATTAATTATCAGCAATTGGCATGAGAAGTGGTCATTTAACAAAAGCCTTACATAATGTAATTGTGAAGAAGATTAGTATTAATTCTACATAATGAGGACATCACAGAAACAGATAATTAATTATACAATAACCATATTAATGCAATTTCAGTGACGGAAAAAATCAAGGTGCAACAAATTTAGGAATATCTATGCTAGACAAAATACACGTATACTGAAAATATTTTTTGGAAGATATTTTCTCCATTTTTGGGTGTTTGGTTTGAAGTGGTTAACTTGAAAAATATGTTTAGATTGATCGATACATAACCTTCTCGGAGGCGTAAAAAATTTATGTCTCACAACAAACCCCTCATCACTACGACTTAGTCAACCCACTGAGACACACTGCAATCTGTTGTGACCAACCTAGGACAAAATCGGTATCAGAGAGTCTCTCTCTCTCTCTCTCAGATTGGGATTGGTGATGATGACAAACCTATTGCCCCCATGACACGGTTGACAAAACCATGACCTTCCAATGACGGTCCCTTGATTTGACAACCCATCAGAACCCATCTTTGATTTAACAAAACCATGACCTTCCAATGACCTTCCAATTTTGTGTGTTTAAAAGTGTATTCATCACCAACCAATTACATTAAATTTCAAATGTAATACCAAACAATGTAAAATGATTTTTAATATTTTATGTTGAAACAAAACAGACAAAAAAAGCCATCTAATATGATTGAAATAATCCAACGTGAGATTACAAAATATTTTACAATTAACAAAAAGAACTCTAATACCAAATCCGCTCCCTAACTATTGAATATATTTTTTTTAAAAGCACTCAAATTTTTTTTTTTTTTTTGGAAAACAAAATATTACACGGTATTTGATACTACATAAGTAAAGTATCGTGTAAAAATATAAACTCTTTGTTTTGTGACTCTCACTAAGTCGTCTCTGTCTCAGTGTTTGGTCTCTCTCTCAAAGTGTCACCCTCTCCCTCTGTCTCTCTAACTCATAGCCATGGCACCACATTTTCTCTCTCAGTGTCTGTCACCACCGTTGCTCTGTCAGTCAAGTACTCTCTCTCTCTCATATCATCAAATCAGCTACTCCCAAATCACAGAGTCGGCCTCATCGTGAGAACCCATCCACCACTACAAGATAAATACCCAAGATAAATTTTAGAGAAAATAATTATACATTATATTACAATAGAAAATAATTATTTATTTTCACGTACCGCATGTATCTACAACTAGTTAAGCTTTATAGAATTATATCAAAGCTATCTAAAACCCAAAAGCGGAATATAGAAACAAAAAAGCTTCTCTCTTATAAAACAGCATCACCGACTCTACAATACCCATGTAAAGCTTTTGGCTTTTTACCTCCTCTTTCTCACCCAAACCGCTTCTCATTCTTACTCAGACCCCATTTCCTAATGGAATGAATCTAAGCTTCACCGTCCATAAAGCCAATCACAGCGTTAAACTACATTCAAGTGCACCCTTAGATTATTAATTCCCTTTTTTATTGGAGAGAAATTCACACTTCAACCACCATAATTTACTGAGATGCCTTGATCAGAAAGCTAGAATGGTCTTGGTTTCATTTGCTAACCTAATTGATTAGCATATGTAAGTGAGCACATTTCTAAGACAAACTCAAGTATATTGTAAATGAAAAAGTGGATATCAATTAGAACCTCATTTATGGTGATAAGTTAACTGTTGATTCTTTTGAATGCTATGTATGCTCTGTTGGGATCGTTGGTGCCCGTGCATTTGTGAGTGATCAAGTATAAACTCTTCTTCCATATATTAAAGAGGTTTGTCTACTTAATCTCTTCTCAGCATCCAATTATATCACTTATGGCTACCTTTGAATGAGTTTCAAGTCCCAACCAAAGAGAGAAAGGTAGCTTTCAAGTCATTAATAAACCACAAACAATTGTGAGCATCGTCAAACTATTAAGAAGCTTGGAATGTAGCAAATACCATTGCCTAGCATGATATGATATAAAGCATGCATAAATTTCTTATTTTAAGAAATGGTCTCAGAATTTGAGATTAATTATCTACAATTGGCATGAGAAGTAGTCATTTAACAAAAGCCTTATATAATGTAATTGTGAAGAAGATTAGTATTAATTCTACATAATGAGGACATCACAGAATCAGAGAATTAATTACACAATAATCATATTAATGCAATTTTAATAACGGAACAAATACCACCTCACACCCTTGGTGCGATGATCACTCTACAAGTATAAGTGCTTGTGGGGTGTGGGGTGTGGGGGGGCAAGAGCCGAGGTTCAAGTCTCCAAGAGGAAGTTTCACACACATATACACTTAGATTAGGCTAGAGTAGAATTTCTATCTTATATAAAAATAAATAAATAAATAACGGAACAAATCAAGGTGCAACAAATTTAGGAATTTCTGTGTTAGACAAAATACATGTATACTGAAAATATTTTTTGGAAGATATTTTCTCCATTCTTAGGTGATTGGTTTGAAGTGGTTAAATTGAAAAATATGTTCAGATTGATCGATAAATAACCTTCTCGAAGGCATAAAACAATTTATGCCTCACAACAAACTCTTCATCACTACGACCTAGTCAACCTATTAAGACACTACGAGCTGTTGTGACCCACCTAGGACAAAATCGGCACCTGAGAGTCTCTCTCTCAGATTAGGACTGGCGATGATGACAAACCCATTGCCAACATGACACGGTTGACAAAACCATGACCTTCCAATGATCTTCTCTTGATTTGACAACCCATCAAAACCCATCTTTGTCTCTTGATTTATTTTATTTAAAAAAAAATTTAGTGGGTTTTGATTACATTTTGTAATTCACAATGAATTTTGGTGTTGGGGATTTGTTAGTGATGATGCCAAAAATCGTCAGTTGGGTCACTCATTCAATTCAAAGCTTTTGACGATCTTGTAGGATCTGCAAGATAAAGACAGTTGATTGAAGAGACCACCGGGTTGTGCCTGGTGGGGGAGTATCTGATGCTTGAATTAGTGTCAGCCCATATCTTTCGTATATAGATAGTAGTTTTGTAGTAGTTTTGACTTACCTTAGCAAGTGAAGCAGATTGTCCATTTTATAGGTGACTTAGGTAGCTATTGGACATAATTGTAGTTAATTATTACCTTGAGTATAACAGTTATTTTCTTGATGGAAGTTTAAGAGCTTTGAGTAATGGTCGTCAATGAATATATTGAATGTGATTAAGCGGTTACTTATCTTTCTTTGATGACTTGCCGGTGACTTAATGTTGTCCATTATGGTGGATGACGTATTGATTTTCTTGGACTCATTAGTTAGTATTGTGGATTTTGTGGGATTATATTGTTGGTACGATGAATTTTGTGTTTATGAAAATTTTGTGTGTTTTAATGTGTATTCATTAGCAACCAATTACATTAAATTTCAAAATGTATTACCAAACATTGTAAAATAATTTTTAATATTTTATGTTGAAACAAATGTAACATAAGAAAAAGCCATCCAATATGGTTGAAACAATCCAAATGTGCAAGAACAAAATATTTTACAATTAAGAAAAAGAACTCAATATCAAATCCCTTCCCTAACTATTGAATATTAAAAATAAATAAAAAAGCACTCAATTGTTTTTTTTTTTTTTTTTTTTTGGAAAACAAAAAGTTACACAGTATCTGATACTACAAAAATAAAGTATCGTATAAAAATATAAACTCTTTGTTTTGTGACTCTCACTAAGTAGTCAGTCCAAATATTCAGTTTGATTATCCATAAGTAAATTATCAAGGAATTGGGGAATTTATTTGGGTTACCTTAAGATTTGATGATTTAAAATTGTTAGAACATATGTGATTCACTTGTTAGGAACATATGTCACTATTTTATGTAATTGACTTATCTTTTGACAAAACGCACTTTACTTGTATTTGGGTAGATTTAGGATGTGTTTAAATACTTCAAGAAACCATGTTTCAAGATCAAGTGTTGAAGCCTTCAAGTCTGTCCAAGAAAACAAGTTGAAAGTGCAGAAACATTAAAACTCGACAGCTAGCATGTGTCGAGGTTTAAGAAGCTGTTTTGCCCGTGTGCTCGACAGCTAGCTCGACAAATGCTCGACACCTCCTATCTGTCAAGGTTTAAGAAAACAGCAATCAGATCTGTTTTTCTTAGGATCCGTGATTATGTGTTTAGGCCTTCTTTTCTCCTAACCCTAAACATATAAAATGATTGTTTTAAGGGCCGTCAAAGAGTTCACAAGTTGCACAAGTATTGAGCAAACTCTGTTCAAGCAAATTGTGACCGGAGATGAAGTTCTTGCCCTAGTTCATCTCTTTCTCTTGAAGAAGTTGTTGTGTATTTGCACCATAGGGTTTTGTGACAAAGCATCTTCTCGATCTTCATCGTGTAGATGAACTGAAGAACTTTGTAGCCAACAACCTTCTTAGTTGGTGATTGAAGTCGTGTATTGGGATTCGCGCATTGGTTAGTCACGTACTTGGGAGCCGTGCATCAAAAGGGAGAACTGTCACTACAGAACAAGTCCAATTGAGTATTGGGGTAAGGGTTCAATTGTAGGTTGGTAAAGTACTTGGGATTCCTTTACTTGTAACCGCTTGTTGTGATAATAGTGGAGTTTCGGTAGTGGTGACCTGAAAATCACCCGGTGGGGTTTTTGCTGTTAGGTTTTCCCCATTCGTAAACAAATCACCATGTTATTTATTTTCCGCTGCATAATTAGTTTATTGGTGATTTGTTTGTGCTACCACGCTTTTGTATGATAAATTGATTAATTAATAACTTGACTAATTAATTAATTAATTTCAATCACAATGGGTCAATCCGTTTATGGCCTATCAAGTGGTATCAGAGCAGGCACACTCTGATTAGGGTTTAATCTTTGCTGTGTTTGATCCATTGACCCCTGTTGTCATGGTTGCAACCGGTTTGAAGAGATCTTTGCTTTCAAATACATCTTGTTTTTCTAATCTCTATTTGTTTGAGTGTCTCAGAAAATACAAGTCTAAAAGTTATTTGAATTCTCTTATGATGACTATTGGAAAGGATCTCAGTTTGGCTAAGAAGAAACTAGACTATCTCAGAATGAAAATGTGCAAAGGAGTTCGTCTGAGAAGAGTGAAAGTTAAAGGCTTAGCTCGTATAAGGTAGTTGAGAGAAAGTACCATTCCCACTGATTTGTCATCTAAGCACGAAGTGTGTTTTATGATGAAGTCAACATTTAAAGTGATGGACACGTGTTTGTGATACCTTGATAGTGGTTGCTCAAGACACATGACTGGAGACCGATCTCTCTTCAAGGTTTTCGAGTCTAAAAAGGGTGGCAATTTCACTTTTGGTGATGGGAGCAAATCACAAATTAAAGGAAAGGGAATCATCTTTCTACCTGGACTGCCGGACATTGCAAATGTTCTATATGTAGAAGGTTTGAGGGTGAACCTGTTGAGTATAAGTCAGATATGTGATCAAGATTTTATGGTGTTATTCTCCAAGGGAAAATGTCTTGTCATGAATGAGTCTGGAAAGAAACTCATAAGTGGTGTTCGCACTCTTGACAACTGTTATGGATTGGTTCCTGATGCTGATATTGTGTGTAATAGCATTCGTTTGCCAAATGAAGATCTATGGCATCAACGGATGGGACATGCTAGCTACAAACTTCTTTCTATTGTATCTAAGCATGAGTCAATTTTAGGAATACCAAAGCTTAGTAGAATGAGCAATGTGGTATGTGGACCGTGCCAGCTTGGAAAACAGACAAAAGTTAAGCATCCTAGCACTCAGACATCAACTACATCTAGACCATTGGAGCTTCTACATCTGGATCTTATGGTTCCAACCAGAACCGAGTCTCTTGGTGGTAAGAGATGCATCATGGTTGTGGTAGATGACTTCACTAGGTACACTTGGGTCATTCTTCTACGATCCAAGTCTGATGCTCCTGAGCACATTGAAGCTTTATGCACAAGACTGCAGAATGAAAAAAGCTTGAAAATTGATCGAATTCGAAGTGACCATGGTAAAGAATTTGAGAACTCATATATGGAGTCGTTTTGCACAAGATCAGGCATCTCTCAAGAATTCTCTGCTCCTATTACTCATCAGCAGAATGGTGTAGTAGAAAGAAAGAACAGGGTTATTCAGGAGATGGCCAGAGCCATGTTATACAATAAGGATGTGGCTAGAAACTTGTGGGGAGAAACCGTTAACACTGCGGGTCATACGGTTAATAAGGTGTATTTTAGACCCGGTACCAAGAAGACTCCATATGAGTTATAGAAAGAAAGGAAGCCTAATGTGAAGTATTTCAGGATCTTTGGAAGTACTTGTTTCATCCTAAAGGATAGGGAGAATGTGGGAAAGTTTGACTCTCGAAGTGATGAAGGAATATTTCTGGGTTATTCCTCTACAAGTAAGGCTTATCGGGTATACAACAAAAGAACCATGAAGGTAATGGAGACAGTGAATGTTGTTATTGATGAGTCTTCAGATTCCAATTCTGAAAAAGGTATTGAGGAACTAACTAAAAAAATTCTTCCTCCTAAGCCTAGGGAAGTTCAAGAAATTGTTGAATAAGAACCTACATCTCCTAGTACTCCAGGTACTCCTAGTGTTGTGGAAGATTCTGCAGATATAACCACTTCACCAGATTCTGAATCGTAAGAGGAGAAAGGACCTTCTTCTAGGATTAAGCTAAATCATCCTCCAGAAGATATTGTGGGAAACTTGAATGAACTCACATTAAAGAAAAGTACAGTTGATAAATGTGTTGCTAACTTTGTGTCTTATTCTTGTTATCTGTCACAGGTTGAACCCATTAAAGTTGAAGAAGCTCTTCAGGATGAAAGTTGGGTTGAAGCAATGCATGATGAACTGCTTCAGTTTCAGAGGAATGACGTCTAGACCTTGGTACCTAGACTGGAGCGTGAACACATCATCGGTACAAAGTGGATATTCCGCAATAAGACAAGTGAGGAGAGCAATGTGATCCGTAACAAGGCTCGGCTTGTAGCTCAAGGATACTCACAAATGGAAGGAGTAGACTATGATGAAACATTTGCTCTAGTTGCCCGTATGGAGTCCATCAGAATTCTGTTGACACCCCATTTTGCAACCTACATTTAACCTCACGTGGAGGGTAAAAGGGTAATTTCGTCTTGGAAATATGCATCTTGATTCTAGCCATTAGATCCTTAATCTCATTTCATCAAAATGATCTTGATGTCGTAACGATCAAATCGACTGGTCATAAGCCCTAATCGGACCACCAGATTGAAAGTTATCATCAAATCAAGTTTTAATGGCTGAGATGCACTATCACAAATTGAGTCCGACTATATATGATTATGAACAATTGATTTCAATTGGTTATAAGTGTAATCAATTTGAGATCAATGACGTGTCATAATTTGATTGGTTAGGACTACATTTTATGGTGAGGTTGCATACACTTAATTAATTAAATAGTTAAACATTAATTATTCAATGAGTAATTTGTGCAATTATCTTTTAATTAGAGTAAATTTGGAACCATTTAAGTCTGAAATGAGAGTGATTGGTGCCATTTAATGTTAATTGGGAGCTAATTTGGGACCTATTAATGTTAATTGTGCTGAAACCATTTTCTAACAAATGACCTCTGCTCACTATTCCATCAATATCTTTCAGAATATTTTGAATCTGTGAATGAGGTTAATTTTTCCAGAAACTAGACATCCGGGGCTTCAATTTGAGCACAAGAATAAGACAATTTCGATCAGAATTGAGTCAGATATGATTTTTCGAAGTTGGCTCTACAGGCTGTTACAGTAGCTACGGGAAAACCGAACTTTGCTTGCTCCTCACTCTCATCAATCTCCACATTTAATGCATCAAATTTACCCAAAGGCTAAAATGAGGTCTAGGTTCATGATTCTTTGTCAACTCTCATTAAATGGCATTCCATTCATATTTCCTCCACCACTACTATATAAACCCCTCCTCTCCTTCATTTCAAGACACAAAAAAACCCCCCTCTCCTCTTCTCTTGAGTTCTAGTGAAGTTGAGTAGTCTTGTCATATCTTGGTCTTCCTGAAACTCAAGGTATTGAGTGAGACTCACTCTCCCTCTCCTAACTCTTCTTTTCCTCTACCCTTAGGACCTCCATCAAGAGTCCCCTCCTCCACCATATGAATCTTGCATGAAGGTATAATCATTTTCCCTAACTGTTTGTTTATGTTGCCATGATGAGAATCTAAGATTAAAGCATGATAATTTCATTGAATATGTTTGAATGTTTTTAATTGTTTTTATGTGTTCTTCACATGTTCTTGGTTGTTCATCACATGTTCATGCATATCACTAGATTTAATCTTAAATCCACATCAAAAATATGAAAAACATGTTTATTTAATAATTTTTTTCAAATCCTTGAATCTAGATTATCACCATCCACACACATTCACTAGAATTTATTTTTCAATCCAAATGCAATGCTTAATAAATTGAATTAGGGTTTATCACATGCACACACATTAAATTCAACATGTAAATTGATTGACATATTGGATGATATGATATGAATGTTGGCCACCATAATCTAGAAAACCGGTTTCACCGGGCAAGGTGGGTGCCTAACACCTTCCCATCTTGTAACATAGCCTCCGAACTTAGATCAAGGGTTAGTAGATCAAATACTTATCCATGTAATTTTCGATTTTTAGATTGTAACTAGGAAACAAAGCCATGTACTTTATCTTAGATTGTATCTAGGACCAAAGCCATGTAATTTCCTATGATCAATGTAAATTCAATTTCAAATAAATAAAATGAGGAATTTTTCAATTTTGGTTTTCTTATTTATTCCAATAATTAAATAAGTGGCGACTCCATTGTAAAACCCTTAATCTAAAGGGGAAAATATAACTAGTCGAACCTCCATTTTGAGAGGCAACAATACGACTCCACCCATTCACGTGGGTTTGGCCCAACACACTCCTAAAAAAGGGGGCCGGGGGCGCGGTCTCTCACAAATTCTCCTTGCTTTGGCTTGCCAATTGAAGTTCAAGCTTTATCAGATGGATGTCAAGACTGCTTTCTTAAATGGGCTACTCAAAGAAGATGTCTATGTGGCTCAACCAAAAGGATTCATTGATTCACACTTTCCGAATCATGTACTGTATCTCAAGAAGGCACTTTATGGTTTAAAACAAGCCTCCAAAGCTTGGTATGATCGGCTTACACAATACTTGGTGTCACATGGATTCACTAGAGGAAAGGCTGATCAGACTCTCTTCATCAACAGAGAAGATGGCGAGTTGATAGTTGCTCAAGTCTATGTTGATGACATCATCTTTGGATTGACTAAGGATGAACTTGCTCATGGTTTCTTAAAACTCATGCAGGCCGAGTTCGAGATGAGCATGATTGGAGAGCTGACTCACTTCCTTGGGTTGCAGATTCGTCAACAAGATTCAGGTATATTCCTATCTCAATCTAAATATGCTAAGAATCTTGTGAAAAAGTTTGGTTTAGAATCTGCTAGTTCTGTCAGAACCCCTATGAGCCCAAATGTTAAACTCACTGTTGACTTGTTAGGTAAAAGTGTTGATCTATCTCTATATAGAAGCATGATAGGTAGTCTTATTTACCTTACTGCTAGTAGACCTAACATTAGTTACAGTGTTGAAATGTGTGCTAAATATCAGGCTAATCCCAAAGAGTCCCATATGACTGCTTTAAAAAGAATCATAAAGTATGTCAAAACCACTGCTGAGTTTGGTGTGTGGTACAGCAAGGACACAAGTTGTCACGCCCCAAACCCGATACCCGGATTTGTGACCATGACCGGCATGCTAATATCAAGCTTAAACCTGATATTAACAAGAACCCACTTAACTTTTACAGAACTTTTACAAAACTTCTCTCTTTCTTTTCATTCTTGTTTCTTTTCTTCTTGATATAACTTATCACTTGACATTCAGAGCATCTATACTGTACTCAAAGAATAACATAAACCACCAGTCATTCAATTTCCACACCTTCACATAATACATCTCTTAACACTTTAAGGTACACAACTTTCATTAGATCCTAAAAAACACCATACTACAAATCTAAACATCATATTGCTAATTTAGGATCCATACATATAAAACTAAAATCAGCTCCTTCCAAAACTCGACTAAGGCTCCCTCTGCTCCAACATAAAACCTGTTGACTGAAATATAAAAGGGTGAGCTGCGAAGCCCAGTAAAGGTAAGGTACATGAGAATTTAATAAGGATGCATGTAAATCAAATCATTTCATTCTATGAATATTCAGATAGGAGAACATCTTTTCATGCATAGTATTTTATACTATTCATAATAATACTTATATACTTTTCATAGGTAAATAATTGTTCTCCTTTTTCTTACCAGAATAATATTACCAAAACCTTTCGAATTAACTTTCTTTCATTTCTTACAAAGTCACCATATATATATTCTCATTACAAAATAATCGTTTTAACTTAAACCAAATAGTTGGTAACTTTGTCTTAAACTGGGAACATCTTAAAGAATAACAAAACTTTTCTTCATAAACTTCTTCTCATAAAATATTATAACGTTCATAGTCATAAAACTTAACGTTTCATAAAGAACAGATATCTGATAACTTTTTAACATAAACTTGTACTTTCATCAGAAGCTTTATCTTTAAAGAACAGTTTTTCTTTTCATCAGAAACTTCTTCTTTTCATGAGAGCTTTCAACTTTTCATAATGCATTTAAACAAAATCATTCTCTCATGATTAATAACATAATATAGCTGTTCATAACATATTGGTTAGTCCATATCTGATAAGTCTGTACTTATTTGGGAGGCTTCTAGCACCGCCGTGCTAGGCATCCAGTATTCCCCACAATGCCAGGGATTCCCAGGATCACATCATAACACATCTTCAACCATGGGGGTAGGTTTACTTCCTCCACAAGTTGGCCAATGGCCATAACCAACAAGGGCGGGTACAACAGAGCTAGTCCCACTTAATGGCCAACCATATAACATTTTCCATGGAAAGTCAGTAATTAACCCCTACTAACAGAGTTCAGATCACCAGAGGACATAACCCGAAAACATTTCATACTTATACATCATACTGAAATTCATAGTTTGCATAACATTTCATAATAAAAGCATTTCCACTATTTTCTTTAAATATCATGTTCGTGGAAATTAGTAATAGCATCAATATGCTTAAATCATATCATAAGGTTTCGAAAGCTCACGAACATATCTTTGTCAGAATAATGATTATATGCCATATCTCTAATAAAAAACCTTTTAATGCATCATATACTTTAAAATAACCTCATGACTTACCAAATGCTCATATAACTTATCCCTTACCTGAAGGCAGAGGAACCGAGAGCCTACAGTCGAAGGAGCTTAGACCTGAGGAACTGGTAACACCTAAACCAAATATCAAAGCTTATCACTATCTATTACTCCTTATCATAAACTTACACATTCATTTCAAAACCTATATCTCATAATCAAGGAAATCCTATTCCCACCTCAACGAGGTTCCCACAAACATATTATGCACACATCAACAAATAATGTACCAAACTAAAGAAAAACTATTGTTCTCATATTACTAACATATCTCTAGAAGAGTCAATCTCATTTCAAAAGGAGCTTTGAAATTAGGGCAATAATGCATGTATAAACATAAACTCTTTTAAGCACGTCATATAACCATATACATTCACATGGCAACATACAACGCATTGAACAATGTAGCTTTATAAAACAACAGTCAAATGGTTTAGAACCCCTCCTTTGAGTACTAAATCTTGAACGAAGTTATAAACAATTTAGTTATGATCTAGACATACCAAATGATGAGCATAATAAATTATAGCTCAAATCATTCACCCTAACTTTAGAATTAAATCCTCAAAGTTAGGCATGTCTCTTACTGTTCACTGTTCTATTCCAGCAGCATATGCTTCACTTATAAAATACAAATGGGCTATCAATTCACATCCAAACGTCATGAAATTTTACAAAACCACTTCCCTGTATGTCCACTATATAACATAACATTTTCGGAGTCAAAGCATAACACCATGATTTATTAAAAATCATACAAGACAGCATACTCAAATCTGTCCTGACAGAATTTCTTGCAACTTAGAAAATAAACCATTATTTTTATATTGATCCAAATGCTGTGAGACCACTTCCATAACAACCTCATTTATCTTAGCTTTCATAGGAAATATCCCTAGAATCCAAATTCATTATATAAAATTTAATACATAATTTACCATTTGTGAACACAGAATCTGTCACAGTGACAGCTTTGCAACATTTTCTTCTAAATTCACAAACAATTATCAAACGATGGTATTTTCACATGGGGATTTTTATACACTCATTAGACATGTTAGAAAACACTTATATATAGTCATTTAACCATTTATAGAAAAATTAAATACAACAAAAATCCCAGCAGTAACATCAAAAGTACTCATCCTAACTTTTTCTTACTTCCTTAATCATATACCATCATTAATTAGTAAAAACCCTAATCTACCTTCAACAAGTCACCAACACAGGTTCAAAGCTTCTTAAAACAGCATGTATATATATATATAAACTTACAAGTTCATGATTTCCTAATTTTACAAACCACAAATACCATTACTAAAATTCCTTAAAGAAATCATGGATTCTAAGATAAGAGTAGCTAGATTCCCTTACCAAGTTTATGGTTCATGAGGGGAAAATAGAAATAGAATCATTCTTGCATGAAAGGATCTCCCTTTCCTAGTGGCTGAACCCGAGTATGAGAGGCAGAGAGCTTGAGAGAGTCTTTTCTTTCTTTTGGTGTTGGACCGTGGGTATGAAAGAGGGAGAGAGCTTCTTGAGTTTTCAGTTTCTTTGAGAGGGTGTGAAGAAGATATGAGATAGAGCTTTATCTTTCTTTTGGTGTGTGAACCCGTGGACTTGAGAGAAGACTCAAGAGAGCTTCTAGATCTTTCCTTAAGAGAAAAGAGAGTAAAGTGAGCTGAAATTTCTGATTTGTGTGTGTACCCGTGGAAAATGAGAGCAAGAGAGTTTATGGGATGTCCTAGAGCTTGAGAAAAATCCAAGAAGAGGTGAGGTGGAGCTTGTTCATTGCATGGCTGGCTGGTCTTGGTCTATGGGTTTATCAACATGCATGGTACATTGGTATTACTTGTGTTGAATTCCCATTGTTTGCATGTGTGGATGGAATTACAACTATAACATCCCATGCATCATACTTAATTAAAACACCACTAACTATGCATCTAATAACTTAAACCACTTAATATAATTTTGTACATACTAAGTATATATTTATAATACAAATAGCCATTTCAATTATTTATAATCTTTACAATTCCTATTCAAAGGCATTATAAAATAATATACTTATTAAATACTTTTATATTAATTATAAAAAGAAAGTGGCTTAAAATAATAATTAACCACTCACACATTGTTTAATTATAAAATTGGGTCGGGGTGTTACACAAGTGATGTCTTAGCTGGGTACTTTGACACTGATTGGTCTGGGAATGCTGATGATAGAAAGAGTACTTCAGGGGGTTGTTTCTATGTGGGTAATAATCTTGTCTCTTGGATGAGTAAAAAGCAGAACTCCATCTCATTATCTACTGCAGAAGCTGAGTACATTGCTGCCAGTAGCTGTTGCACCCAACTCCTGTGGATGCAAAAACTCCTCCATGATTATGGTATTTGTCAAGAGCATCTTACTATCTATTGTGACAATACCAGTGCCATTAACATCTCTAAGAATTCGGTTCAACATTCTAGAACCAAACACATAGAGATTCGACATCACTTCATTAGGGAGCTTGTCGAAGATGGTACTCTCACTCTTGAGTTTATTCACACCGATGATCAGAAGGCTGACCTGTTTACCAAACCTCTTGACAGTAAACGCTTCGAATTTCTTCGTCAAAACATTGGTGTTATCTCCATGGGATGATCTTCTTCTTTTTTCTTCCCTCCTCATGCATTTGCATCTAGTTTTACGCTTTGCTTAACGTGTTTTTGTTTGGTTATTTTTCAGTTTTGCTTTATTTTGTTTTTCATATAAAAAAAATGAAAAATCAGAAAAATACAAAAATAGTGTGTGTTGGTGTACATTGGTACTTGTATACCTTGGATGGCCATTGAAACAAAGTTTTCTAAACTTTGTATCTCTTATAGCTTAGATGAGCATCTCTATGCACAACTAAGCAAGTGAGCTTTATGGCTCTTATTTGTGATGAGTAAGATTAAGTTATCTCTTATACTTAACACTCGTATCACTCTTTTTGACGGGAAGGATTAGAAAATCCTAAGAGAAAGGCATAAATAACCATTTCACCACTGTTGCCCGCCAATCATAATATGACACCTGTATGCTTCGGCATAGCAAAAGTGCAGTGTCAATGACATTTGTGTGCTTCGGCATAGCAAAATTGGAATGTCAAATGCTTACCATCATTGGGTATTTTCTTTTCTTTCTCTTATATGCCCATGCATGATTTGCTTAAATAAAATATGCAAAGAAAAATCAAAAGCAAAAAGATCAAAAATGTTTTAAATATGATTGCAAGCGTGTTTTCTAGGAGATGTGGGAGTTATAAGATGTACCTTGAAGGTGATAATCCTCATCAAACAGTTATGATTGTGTGTGAGTTAAAGTGGTTTTCTCATATCTCAAATTGCCATAACATGTTGACACATTTGCAATCTTGCGATGTTTTTTACACACAACACGCAATATTTTTTACTACTCTGGATACATGTGCAGGTACAATGTGATTTGGCCATCACAAGGTTTTACATGTGTTAATGTATGCTCACTAAACTGTCTTAACTTATTTTTGAAATATAAAATTGGTTAGACTTGTTTAGTGTGTGCGTGTGTTTTTGGAATCCATGTGCTTAAAATTATTGTTGAGAGATGTTTTTGAGAGCTTAATATGTTGATTGGATCATTGGTTGAGTTGCATGCTTGATTGCATTCATATTTGTGTTTTTCTCTCCTCGAAAAACTGTTTTGAAAAGCTGGCTCGACACCTCCTCGATACCTCATCGATAGCTGGCTATCTGTCGAGCTTCCATAGCTTTTTCTTATCGCAATCTCGCTAGCACCTCGACACCTGGTGGATCGATCGAGAAAGTTTCTGACCCCTTGATAGCTTCTCGACACCTGGTGGATCGATCGAGCTTCTGTTCTTGATTTTGGTGTTTCTTCCTCGACACCTTCTCGATACCTGAAGCTGTCGACGGCCATTTCCTCGATACCTTTCTCGACAGATATCTCGATACCTCTCGACACTTTCATCTGTCGAGATTTACTGAGGGCCTATATATTTGTTCTTCGCGATTCGCTCCTCATTTTTCTCGATCTCTCTCTCGACAGAAGCATCTCCTCACCTCCCAAACAATCTCATCTCACTCCAATCTTGATCCTCAAGGTTTCTTCAAGCTTTTTCAAGTTTTTCTTCACTTGGTAAGCTTCTAATCTCTTCCATATTCATGCATTTCATGTTTTGAAACCTAGGTTTTGGGGTTTTTGAAAAATTTTGGGGTTTTTCAAAATTGATGAGTTATTGTTGAAATTTTGGGTTGGGTTTTCACTTAAATAAGTTTAAAATCTCATGCATTACATCACATTAGCATTATAATAGTATTTTCATGCATTTAGATGTGTGCAAACTGTTTGTGTGCTGATAGGTTTGGATTGGGCTGAGCCTATGATGCAATTTCTTTTGCATTACACATGTTCATGCATTTCCCATGCATACGTACTCTCTTTTCAATATACTTGTTATATTTGAATTGCTTGGGACTTTTCTGATTGTCTTTCTTTCTCTCCCTCTATTTCTGTTTACGTTAGTCGTGTCTATGGCACCTAAGCATAAATCTACTCTAGCTCGGAACCCTCTTCGTTCTAGAGCTTCTTCATCTTCTGATTCTGATCCTCTCTCTCACTACAACTCCATCACAGAGCCTCGTGCTCGATTTTTGTTGTCTCTTCTTAAGCATCTTACTATAGATTTCCCTTCTCATTTCATTCTTTCTATTATAGATGTTCATCTAGATTCGGCGTCCCGTGATAAGCTCATCTTTCCTTCCGCTATCACGAGGATCTTACGCCATTTTTCTGTTCCTTTTCCCTCGTCCAACCATTTTTCTTTCATGTGTACCATAGACTACGCTACCGTTAAACATAGTGAGGCGCAATTTAGGTCGTGACAGATGGATTCAGCAGCTCCTCCCTCCCGTCCTGCTCCATCCAGATCTACTACTTCCACATCTGCTCTCTCCTCTTCTACGAGCAATGTGTCTCTAGGAGACATCATGGCGCAGCTGCAGTGCATGGATGCTCGCCTTGATACACTTTCTACGGAGTTATATCTGGTGAACGTTCGTGTCAATCGTATTGTACGGCGACAGGTGACCATGGGTGGTTATGCTTCTGAGGCTTCTCCTCCACCACCTCCTCCCGTGGCTTCTGATTGCTTCGGATGATGATGGTGATGGTGATGATGCTTCGGATGATGATGATGGAGATGCTAGCTTTACCGATGAGATGTCTACTTGACACTCTTACCCTTTATCACTCGTGACAAAAAGGGGGAGTAGTTTTGGATATATGAGAGTAGTCATTCTTAGGGAGAGAGTTAGTATAGGATCATTTTGTTAGGGGGAGTGTTGTTTCTTTTTGAGGGATGTAATGAGGCTTACATGTATTTTTTTCTTTTCTCTTATTTAGATACATTGTTCTTGTACATTAGGTCTTGTGACCATTTAGACATACATTGTACTTATTCTTATCTTTATGTTGATGTATGTTGTTTCTTTCACCTATCCTTCATGTGTTGTTTCTTTTCTCTCTTTATAGACATGTTTCTTATTGCTTGTATGCAATCTATTATTTCTATTTCACACAAAGATGCCTTGATGAGTTTTGTTTAAAGTATCTCAGAAATACAGGTTGTCAAAGTCTACTTGCCATAAACTCTCTTCTTGTAAAGTTTTTCAAGAGTTTATGTTAGGATAGATTTTATTGTATTCAACAAGTGAATATGAGTTGAGTGATTTATGACTTCTCTCATATGTTCATTTGTTTGTTGTGGTTTTGTCACGGATTGCCAAAAGATGAGATTGTTAGGACATATGTGATTCACTTGTTAGGAACATATGTCACTATTTTATGTAATTGGCTTATCCTTTGACAAAACGAACTTTACTTGTATTTGGGTAGATTTAGGATGTGTTTAAATACTTCAAGAAACCATGTTTCAAGATCAAGTGTTGAAGCCTTCAAGTTTGTCCAAGAAAACAAGCTGAAAGTGCAGAAACATTAAAGCTCGATAGCTAGCTCGACAGCTAGCATGTGTCGAGGTTAAAGAAGCTGTTTTGCCCGTGTGCTCGACAGCTAGTTCGACAAATGCTTGACACCTCCTATCTGTCGAGGTTTAAGAAAATAGCAATCTGATATCTTTTTCTTGGGATCTGTGATTATGTGTTTAGGCCTTCTTTTCTCCTAACCCTAAACATATAAAAGGATTGTTTTAAGGGCCGTCAAAGAGTTCACAAGTTGCACAAGCATTAAGCAAACTCTGTTCAAGCAAATTGTGACCGGAGACGAAGTTCTTGCCCTAGTTCATCTCTTTCTCTTGAAGAAGTTATTGTGTATTTGCACCATAGGGTTTTGTGACCAAGCATCCTCTTGATCTTCATCGTGTAGATGAACTGAAGAACTTTACAGCCAACAACCTTCTTAGTTGGTGATTGAAGTCGTGTACTGGGATCTGCACATTGGTTAGTCACATACTTGGGAGCCGTGCATCAAAAGAGGGAACTGTCACTACAGAACAAGTCCAATTGGGTATTAGAGTAAGGGTTCAACTGTAGGTTGGTAAGGTACTTGGGATTCCTTTACTTGTAACCGCTTGTTGTGATAATAGTGGAGTTTCGGGAGTTGTGACCTGAAAATCACCCGATGGGGTTTTTGCTGTTAGGTTTTCCCCATTCGTAAACAAATCACCGTGTTATTTGTTTTGCGCTGCATAATTAGTTTATTGGTGATTTGTTTGTGCTACCACACTTTTGCATGATAAATTGATTAATTAATAACTTGACTAATTAATTAATTAATTTAAATCACAATGGGTCAATCCGTTTATGGCCTATCAAAAATTAAGGCATTGGTGGAACCTGGAAAAACAATTGTTAGGATAACTTGTTTTATACATATTTAAAAGCACATGATAATGATATATGATTTAAAAACAAAAACTTTTGTGGTGTTATAGGCTTATAGCTTTAAAATGACAGCTTATATTTCGTGATTTGAAATCCAGAGTATTAATAAAACTAAAATCTATCCATCAATTTCATCATTAGAAAGAAAAAAAAAAAGTCATTCCATACTATAATAACAATATCTAATAGAAAAGATAGAAATTAGTGACTTGAATCATGTGACTGACAACACATTTACAAGTGCATGATCCTTATGCACGATACATTTGTTCACCGTAAATGCATGGTTTTCAAACCTGGACCGTTCACAGAACCAGTAAGGGGAGAGGTTCAAGGTTTTTAAGGTCGGATCGAGGTTCGATTGAGGTCGAACCGCGATGATGTCATAATTACCTTATTAATTAATGAAATACAAATATTGATATTATATTTATAAAATTATATATATGGGTAAAATTAAATGATTTTGAAGCATATTTTAAAGAAATTTAATAAAAGTAAAATAATAAAGCATGAAAAAATACTTTAAAAGTTATAATTAATTTTTGAAGTATAAAAGTATGAGTATATTTATATACTCCCTTTTAGAGATGGCTAATTAAAATATATAATATAATAAAATATTATGAATATTAGTTATGATATAAAATAAAAGTAGTAATGAAAGTTTATTTAATTTATTGGTATGAATTCTGTTAAGTTTATATTAAGTATATTTAGTTTTCACCTAGAGCACCAACACTATAGTATAGCCTAGTGGTAAGACTCTAAAGCTAACCCAATTCAGCCGAAGTTCTAGATTTGTTTGAAATCTGGTTCTGCTTGCTTAAAAAACTGGATTTCAATCTGGTTTCCGGTTAACCCAATCGGACCGACTGGTCCGGTCCGGGTTTGACAACCTTGTGTAAATGTTAACCAGGTAGTATTTGAAAGGGATGCAAAATATGTTTTTGAGAATATTAATCTTGAAACTAGGCAAAGTTAAGTGGAAAATTATGCAAATTTTAGAAGATGTCAAAGATTTGATATATATAAAACCAAGCATAAGGTAATTTTGTATGGGTTCGTAGAAATTAATAAGAATGATGTCGCCCACTGTTTTGCAAAATGAGCAAGAATGTTGCACTTTGGCTTTGTACAATCGTTTGCCTCCCTGGCGGTGTCTTGTTAGCCATGAGGATATGATGTAATTGGTTCTTGTTTTGAAATGCATTTTATTCCAGCAAAAAAATAATTATAGGAGAGAGAGAGAGTATTTGTTAGGTGGTCATGTGAGATATTGGATGACTAATATTTAATTTATTGTGTGGGAAAGAGACAAAAAATAAATTAAAATTTCAAGTAGTTATAGGAAATTAATCATTAATGATAATTTGATACATTCACGTAATCTTTTTGGGTCATGTTAACGAATGCCCTTAAGACAATTGTTAATAAACCATAATAGGAAAATTTTAACAACACTTTCATTGGAAATATAAAAAGTTGTTAACAATATTTATTGTTTTATTATTCTCTTAACAAAATGTTTTTAAAAATAGCTCCTAAAACAATGTCTATTGGTTAACATTTCCCATTTTAAAATAAAATGGATTTCTATGATCACACAATTTTTAGACCTTGAAGTGAGGGAAGTCACCAAATTTTTTTTCTTTTTCTAAATTCAAAAAAAAAAAAAAAAAAAAAAAAAAAAAACTAACTATCAATTTAAACTTTGTGGGCCTATTTTCTATTGGGGGCCCTAGACAATAGCTTTAGTGGCCTTGCCTAAGGGCTGGCTGAGCACACGAGGCTTTTGCATAGAAGCGTAAGCTTAACTAGTTACCACTAGAGTTGATTCCTTCAGAAATTTTCCATCTGAGCACAACTTTCTCTACCTTGTAGAGGGGAAAAAAACACTCTCATCCCTTTTTTCTGAACTATACCCAAACTCATATTCCTTGGATTGCTCAAATTTCACAGCAAAGTGAGCTGTCAAGAGGTTATGTATACTATATATTTTTAATCACCGACTTTCTTCCTAAGAGAGATTGTACATAGCCTCTCATCACAAAGAACTTTCTTCTTTTTTCCTGGGTCAAAAAGCTTGTTCTCTCTACAATAATTAGTAATGATAGTCGTAACATCATTTTATGATTTTTGGTCCCTATGTATGCCAATGTTTATGAATTTTGCTTACAAATTGTTCGGAATATAATTTCTGTAAAATTAACACTACAAGAAATCTGGGTTTAGGCGGCGTTTTTTTAGCGACGTTTTTAAATCCGCCGCTATAAGTAGTATATTGTGATGTTTTTAAAAAACGCCGCTAAAGAGTGAGCCTTTTGCGACGTTTTTTAAAAATGCCACTGTAACCCAAAACAATAGCAACGTTGCAAAAAGTACAGTTTTAGTGGCGTGTGTTTTGTTTATAGCGACGTTTTTTGAAAACATCGCTATAGTTATTAAAGAGCACCCACCGTATAGCCCAAAAAATTTTGGGGAAACATATAGCGAAATTTTTTGTGGGAAAAAGACAAACTACTTCCCTTCTCCCACTTCTATATTCTCCCCCCTCCCCCTATCACTTCTTCACATTTAGCCACTGCCCTTGCTGCCGCTAGCCGCCAACCCACCGATCTACAAGCTCTTCCCTCTCTAGCCACCAACATACTTTTTTCCCTCTTTTTTGGTGTTCAAGTTTCTTTAAAGTGTAAGTCTTTGTGTTTTAGCTTCTGGGTTTGCTTTGATTTGATTTTTCTTTAAAGGGTCATGGAGTCTTTGTGTTTGGCTTATGGGTTTGCTTTGATTTAGTTTTTCTTTAATGAGTCATGGAACTTTGGTGCTAATTTTTGTTGTTTGGTTGTTTTGGTTGGATTTTGGTACAAAAAACTCATATTCAAATTTGGATTTTTGAGCAAAAAGACCTGAGCATCAAAGGCTAAATCATTGTAAGTTTATGTACAAGTTTGTAAATCTTGTTTTTTTTTTTTTCTACATAATTTTTGCTATAGTGTGTAGATTTTGAATTTTTTTTGTTATTAGTCTTGTGGTTTAGCTAGCTTGAGATTAATTTTTTTTAAAAGCCCACTGCCCACTAATGTGTACAAGGAGATTCTTCCATTAGATGAGGATTTCTACTTAAAAATTATATCTTCAATGTGTTATCATTATTCTTTATATATATATATATATATGCTTGCTTTAGTTTTGATTTTTTCATTGAATGCAGAGAATGAGAATGAGAGAGAATTAGTTATGGTTGAGAATGAAGGAGAGGGAAGGCAGTGTGAGATGAAAGTCACTATAAAGAGATGATTTGATTAGGGACCGTTGTGTGTATGTGTGTTATTATATTAGAAATTACAATTATTAATTTATATGAAATTATAGTAATTTCTTTATAATCTTGGAAAATTAAGAAAGTTGTGGCTTTCTTCTTCTTCTTCTTCTTCTTCTTCTTCTTCTTCTTTTTTTTTTTTTTTTTTTTTTTTTTTTTTTTTTTTCGCAGGTTTCATTTGGTGTTATTGGCCTAGGTGTTGGGGTTTCACTCTTGTTGTGAGTAAATAATCTCAACTAAATGCTTTATATATTTATTTATATATATATAAATATATATATAAATATATATATATATATTGTTACTAAATTTTCATGCACCATGACTCATTAAAATTTTCTGCAATAGCATTCTCATATGCAAAATTTGGATGATTTGGAGCACCTTTTTCAGTTGAGACATTTAGGCATAATGGGTAAGTTTCCTTATGTGTACCAAATGACAAAGTTTGGATACAATTAAACTTAAAATATTTTCTGCAAAGTGGTCCTTAATTTTTTTGCCTAATTGTTCCAAGTTCTAACTCATAAAAATTTTCTACAATGGCACATTTATTTGCCTTCCACATCATTTAATTGTCCTCTTTTATTTTGCAGATTAAGTACTCATTTATTGTGATAAGTTTGGACTTTTTTTAGAAAGGTGTTTGCTTGGCTTGAGCATAGTAAGTAATTTTTGCTTAAAACTTTGTACGTGAAATGTTAATAATTGTGTTGGGTGGATTGTTGAGTTGGAGCAAGCGGGTGGCTTGCATAGTGCTGCTATAAAGTGGTTTACATTCATATTGGAAGTGTTTACTTCTTTTTGAAAATTTGGATGTTGTTGAGTTATGTCGATTACTTTTTGAACTTCAATACTTGTAAGCATTCTATATTATTATATTGATAATTGTAAAGGTTGGATTGTTGTGTTGGAGCAAGCAAGTGGCTTGCATGGTGTTATAAGGTCGTTTTAATTAAAAAATTTCATCCTGCATTATGAATACCTTTTGTTGGAGTCTTTTGGCTAAATATTGTAAAAAGAGTAATGTTACAGACACAAACTATTTTACAACATTTTTACAAACTGCTGATGTGGCAAATTCTTACCAGTTCTAATATAGGTCCATCACTAACATCACATTTTTACTTGCAATAACTATTTGGAAAATACTAAAGTCACATCAGCAGTTTGTAAAAATGTTGTAAAATAGTTTGCGTCTGTAGCATTACTCTTGTAAAAATTAGAGTTTATTGGCTTTATGTGTACTGTGCAAAGTTTTTTAGTTAAACGAGGAGAGATGCAAATTTCGGTGCCGGTATTGCCGAAATACAAGTAAAAGAAGAGAGAGAAACTGATAAGTTTGACCTAATTTTGATATTTCAGTATTGATATTGTTGAAATTCAAGAAAAAAGAGGGGAGAGAAACTGACAAAAATTCTCATCAATTTCATCACTTGGATTGCCGAAATTCAATTTTTATTTTGGTTCTGTTCAGGGGCAATGCTACACTTTGTTTAGGGGGCAAATGAACCCCCTGACTTCAATTATATATAAATATATATATATATATTTTGTTAGTTTAATTAATACTTTAATTATTCTTAAAAATATTAGATTTGCACATCCGGACTTAAATTTTATACACCCTTATTACAAGTATTTTCAACTCTAAGAGTAAGAATAAGTGTTTGTGAATTGTAGTGTTACTCTTTATTATAAATTTATATTATATGTGTGTGATTGTGTCTAATATTAATTGTATGCATTACTTTTTGTTATAATGTTATTTGTGTAAATAATGATGTGTGTGGAAGTTTGTGTGCACAGTATAAATATAAGGGAAATGTTTTTATACCACTTTCATGGAAAATATAACAATTGCCCTAAGAGCATTTGTTAACATGACCATAAATATAATATAACTTTATATAATTTAGTAATTAGGGAATAGAGAGGGTTTGTTGCATGTGTGTGTATTGTTATTATGTTATAAAGTTAGAAAAATTCAAGAAAAAAAATTGTAAAGTTAGTGATTGTTTAAGTATTTGATTGGTTAAGTAGACATGTAGTGTATTATTTATGTATAAATGAGTATGGTTGTGTGCGTCAATAATTAATACAAAGTCAATAAGTTGAGTTTATTCATTTAGTTTAAAATATTTTTATAAAAACAAAGACAAATAGATAATAACAACTGCATAAAAATAAAAATGTTAGACAAACTTAACAAAATAAAATGGTCATAGTTACCCACAATGATAATAAAGAAGTATAATGAACTATCATGTAACAATTCAAAATTTGAAAACTTGTAGAAAGAAATTGTAAAACTTTTTTTTTTTTTTTTTTGGTCGATAACTCGATATATTCAAATTCTATTTTTATTAGAAAAATTTTCATTTAAGTTTTTTAATGACCCCCTAAACAAAATTCTTAGAGCCGCCACTGGTTCTGTTCGTTCTTATTTTTGTTATGTTAGTTTCTTCATGGTTTCATTTTATTTTTAAAAAAGATAAGCTACCAGGGGGATCAAACCAAAGAGCAAGGGTTCTTCCACCTGAGAACCAACCAGTAGATTGCTGCGCAAAATGTTCAAAACATATGGAAAATAAAATCATTTATTCAAGGGTTATGTGTTATTTTTTTGGACTTGGGTTCCATGTAAAGTATTTATTACCCTAGTATATTTTTAAGGGAATTGAAGTCCAACCGCTTAAATTGAAATTATTTTTCTTGAGGTCACTTTTCAATTGGATGAGAGCAATAAGGAGTTTTGCTTCTTCCTTTTTGGATTGTTTAATTTTGTCTAATTTGAAATAATTATATTACCAAATTGAAACTGATTTTTTTTTTTTTTTTCTGAAGTTTAATGATTTACATTCATCATAATTCAGAATTTCTACATTTTCCAATTATAAAAATACCCAGGGTGTGATGAGATTTAGGCATTTGTGGGTGAAATAATTTTTTCACATAATTCTCATCACACTCTAGTTATTTTTGTGATTGGAAAATGTAGAAATTTCAAATTATAATAAATGTAAATCATTAGCCTTTAGGAAAAAAAAAATAGAAGGGCCTCTGAGTACACATGCGACAAGTATTAATAACCCCAACCATACAAAACTTGAGGATAGCACTGTAAAAATGCCTAGAGATGTGATAAAAAAATTATTTCACTCATAAATGCATAATACTCATCATATGTATTATATGATTAGAAAATGTAGTAATCTCTTAAAAAAATAGAAAGCCTCTGAAAAGCACATGATAATTACGGAATACTAGCCTTTGAGCACACGCATGAGCGCATGCTCAGAGGCTTTTTTATTTTTTTTATTTTTTTTTATTTTTTTGTAAATGTTAATAATTTACATCTATTATAATTTGGGATTACTATATTTTTCAATCACAAAAATACCTAGGGGTGTGATGAAAACATTATTTCACCGACAAAAGCATAACACTCATCATGCCCCAAGGTATTTTTTGTGATTGAAAAATGTAGTAATCCCAAATTATAATGGATGTAAATTAATACATATTAAAAAATATGTATTTTTTTTTAATTTTTACTCTTGAAATAAAATATTATTTTCCAAAAATTTATACTATATTACCAATTTTAATCTATTTATAACGAGTCATATGAATTTTCAAAAGAAAAAAAAAGGTAATGGAAAAATTATGCTATACAACTCAAGACACATGATGCAAGTATGACTTGTACTGCCAACTTTGATTACTTAAAAAATTCTTATGATATGCTATTAAAATAATATAAAATAAATAACGAAATTTATCTTAAATTTAAAAATATTAACAATATTATCTTCTTTTTTAATTCATGTAATATGTTTGTAAGATATTCAAATTTTTGTTGATAAATTTTTAATTGAACAAAGTTTAGCTACAAAATTAGTTGTAGTCTTCTTAAAACTACAACTTTACTCAATAAAATAAATATTCTACATATTTTGATAATCTATAAAAAAAGTTATTCAACTTCAACTACAAGATTTTATTTTTATAATTTATACACTATTAATTTTTTTTTTAAATCATAATTGTTGCACAATATATTGTATTCAAAATAACATTATTTTTAGGGCTTGTTTGGTAAAAGATTTCTAATAACGTTATTTATATTTTTTGAAAATACTTATGGGTGAAAAAAGTGTGTGAAAATACGTGTAATGTTGTTTAAATACTGAAAATTATTATTTAAACAACAGTAACAAACCGCCCTCACTTTAATTAACATCATTTTAGTATACATCAATGGACAAGAACAAATCCAAGTGTGCAATTGAGGAAATTTGTATGTCCACAATTATTCTTAGAGAACATAATTGCATGTAATCATATATATTGTATGATAGGAGAGTGTAATGCACGTGGAAAGAGCACAAATGGGATAAGAAAAGGCAGGAGTGGGCACAGAAATCCAGCAGCAAGAGGCAAGAGGTGTGAGTGAGTGAGAGGAGACGAAGGTGACATGTCTTGGGAACAAAAGCCATTCCCGCGGGCTTTTTTTCTTTTTTTTTCTTTTTTTTTTTTTCAGTTTCAGTCTTTCAGATAAATTTTAACCTTTTTAATCTGATTAAGTGAAAAAAAAAAAAAGTACGATTAATTTTTCAACGCGTAAAAACTTGATGTTACAACTAGTAGTACCTTTCCTTGGAGTTTGTATCTAAGACTGATCTGACCAATCAGTGTGCCACATCAAAAGCTATTTCACTATTTCTAGATTGTTGTCCTCATTGGGACATTTTTTAGCTCCATTATTTCACTATTAAAACCCGTCATTATTCATATCTTTTACTATGTTTATGATAACCGAAACTTCTATTCATTAACTGTTTGACAACGGGGTCATATTAGTTTTAGTGTCATTTTATTAAGCTTGAGAAACTAAAAACAAACTTTGGTGGGTTTGTCAAATGGTTGGGCACTTAGTCTTAAAGTATTTGTCTTAGATTCAATTGGGTGTACTTTCCAGTTCGAGTCCGGATACTTGTACTTTGAAAAAACTCTCTGAGCCAGCGATTTACTCCATGCCCACCCATCGCAAACAGTGATTAGTTTCTAGTTGAAAATTTTAAGGATACGTGGGAAAAAAAAAAAAAAAAAAACTTAAAAAAAATTAATGATGATATAATAAGTGCTTTACAACCAATGGAGCAATACATTTACTTTAAAGATAATAAATACTGAGTCCAATTCAAATGCAATTTTTTAGTTAAATAACTAAATAAGATGATGTTAAAAACATGAATCCCAAATTAGAGCAACTAAGTAAACGTAAGATTTAAATGTACACTATTAGTAGTTTGGTTTGAGGTCGTTTTTTAAAGATTCCAGAAAATACTTTTCTGATATTTAATTGCACAAATACTTCAAGAGGAGCTCTAGATGCTCTGGGTTTCTGCGTTTCTACCAAATCAGAAATCTTACTTTTGTAGAAATGTCTACCCTTTTCAAAATTGATAATAAGTTTGACATTATATTTATAAAGGCACACATTAACTATCCATTTTAAGAATTTTTTTTATAGAAAATTGAAAAAGCTATCAAAACAGTGAATTATTTTTTCGTTTTTCCATAAAATGTTTCTTAAAATGGATTACTAATATATATCTTAAAGGCACACATTAGTAAATCCCTATTTATAAACCTAAAGATATTTTGAACAAAACATATAAATCTTAAAAGATTCTTATGAATGAACCAAAACTAAGGTACTATGTCAAGAATTTTCTTAATTTTTTTAATATGTATATTTCAGTTATTACAATGAGAAAATAGGAATTTCAACTTAGGTTCCCCCCCCTAAAGAAGACCATCATTGAGCTACAATTAAATGTGGTCACAATTAAAATTGCAATCATCTAAGAGTCCATTTGTGAACAGATTATTTAGTTAAACTGAATTTTTTTTGCTGAAAATACTGTAAATAAAGCTAAAAAGTAACTTAAATAGTACAGTGAAACTCATGAATAATACCAAAAAGTGCAATAAAACTTATGAATAGTAGCAAAAATAAGCTAAATAGTAAAAAAAGTTAGTTTTTTTTAAGGCAATACCAAACTCACACTAAGTTTCTTATACATTATTACATTCTTAGAAATCTATGAACCATTTGGTAATGTTGTTCTAGTAACGTTATTTGTATTTTTTGTAAATACGTATAGATGAAAAAAGTGTGAAAATATATATTTAAACACTGTATCAAACAGGCTCCTAGATTTCAAGAAGCATATTAGATTTTCCAAACATGCTATAAAAGCAACGAACTTGGAAGAAATTTGACAATGGGGGCAATTAAGACAGTAACTTTTCCAACTTATTAATGAAAAACAGTTGTCAGAAATTGATGTTTAGGGAAAGGAAATAAACACATAGCAGTTAATAAATTTCTTTATTGGCTATAGTTCCCAAGGAAGAGTGGGTTGTTGGTCCATTACATGCACCCAACTGCACATAAACACAACCAAGAATAAAAAAAATAAAAATTTCGCGTGCAAGTTTTCAAAGCAAGAGAGTGTCCTTGATTTGCAAATTGCATTGAAGTGGCAGAGGAGCTGAAAGTGGCAACATTGTGTTCACAAAAGTTTTGAAGCCCATGAATTTAAAGAAATGGCAGGGAAAGGAATATGTAAAAGAGTATAGTAGTATATAATGACTTACTGGTAACTACCTGACACATCTATTAAAAAAGTGTAGGCTGCTGTGTGCTTTTTGTTTTTAGAGAAAAATATAAAATGGAAACAATCAACCAATAACCATGTCAACTTTTATATTTATCAGTAAAATCATTAGCAGCAACAGAAAAAAAGCTTCATATCAATCACAGCTTCAACTTCTCTTTTTTCTCTTGTAACGAGTAACCATCACATCTCTAATTCTTCTATCTTCTCAGCATAGAAAGAAACAAAAAGAAAATGACAAAATGATTATTTTCCTCCTTTCATTTTCCTTTGGCGTAAATATCTCCCTGAGATTATTTCTTTCCTCTTCAACATAAAGAGTTACAAGTTAATTAGACACCAAAAAAAGTTGGTGCTTCTGGAATTTAAACTGGGTGAGTTCATCCTGCAAAAACACAAAATATAGTTAATTATGCTGCTCGGTTTGTGTTCTTTTAAAAGGTTTTTGGATAGAAAATAGTATGCTATAAAAACCAATAGCTTGTATAGAAAGTACATAATATAACATTGCACTACATTTTTTTTTAATTTATTTAAAATTAAAAAAATAAAAATAGCTGGGTCCGCCATTTCTGTTGACTTATAAAAAGCCCTAGCAGCATCAACTGTGTAAGGCTTCAGTAAAAGTTATTACAATAAGAAAAGCATTATGCAGTAGCAATTAACTTACATTATCAACAAGATTGTATGTACTGGTTACATTCAAGGAGTCATTGAGCTTGTCAATTAGGACTTTGTAATGAAAGGAATTGTGAGCCATGAACTTGTGGAGTTGGTAGTCATTTGACAAAATCACAAATTCTGGTACCTGTTGTGACAAGGATGAGTGTGGGACAATTAGACAGAAGGTATATGGAAGAAGAATTACTGCCAAACCAAGAACAGGAAAGAAAGGATTGATCAACCCTTCTTTCGGATTGTGGGGGCAACAGATGTCTCTATCACCATTGAGGTTGAGTTCTTGGCAGCATACAGAGCTGCAAAATGGAGACTAAGCAAATAAGAATAAGCACAAGATCTCAACCAAAAACTTTAGTGGGAAAGAAGACAGAATTTGCAACAACCTCTCAGGAAATATGCTAGCTACATATCCTACTCTATGTAGGAGTTCCAGTCAACTAGCTCTCATTTTTTTGGCCAAAAGGTGAGAAAGCCACTTAGTCCATAACAAACAGTAAGAATCTTACATTAGGTAGACTGTAAACTATCCCTTGCTAGATGATTATTATCAATGCAACAAAACTGACCTCTAATTTTTGTAAACATAAAGTAAGATTGATCTAAAGAACTAAATAAGGTGAGCAATTACCTGACTGACTGATGAGACATACTTGGGTTGGAAAATCTGAGAAATGTATTTTGATCATTGGATTTTGTATATGGAGGAAATCCTGTTTATAGTCTGTGCAAACTTGAGTCAATTCTAATACAAAATCACAATAAAGTACAAGCAACATATGGGATTATTAGAATCATGTTTTGGTAAACTAAACTACCTCAAAGAGTTTCTAGTCCTGTTTTAATTGTTGCAAGTTGAGAATACTCAAACATGAAGCATTAAGTTATCCATCCCTCAAAAGAAATTGACATCAGTGTATCCGTGTGGGTATGGCAACAGCTCTTCAACCTCGATCCTGGCATTGGAACAACTCATGCTTTTTCTGATCCTACTACGGTTTAAAGACTCAACCTCTGCCAAGAACACACTATAAACTGGTCTATGATCCGAGAATTTCGACTCCCCACGAACATATGATAATTGATGGAAGCCTCTGCCATACCATAATATTCGATCACACCTTCACATAAAAATAGCCAGATTAGATTTCCATTATTCTGTATATCAAATTTTCACTTATATATTTCCACTTATCAAAAATATTTCCACTTATATGTTAAATATGTGTTGCCTAGTGACATCTTCCTTATCATTGGTGCATAAGTTTCATTCCTACTTTATCAGGAAAAAAGATAGTACCATGCTGGAGTTCTTCGCTTCTCCTTGGGGTGCCTATCATCCCCTGCATATCTATCAGAGTTGTTTGAATACTTGTATGTGGGAGGGAAGTATATTCTTCCTTCATTCCATCCTTCAAAAACACGCCCTCGCCTCTGCTCTATTCGCAGCTGAAAGCATCAAGAGATATTCTGAATGAGAAATTCTTGGTATTGGTTGACAAAAAATCAAAGCTTTCATTCATTAGAAAGCAAGCCCCTAATAAAAAGTAAATGATATCAATACTATATCTGACAGGATGTGTAACATGCCTGATCATTTTCTAACAGTGCTCTCCAATTGCGCATCTCAACAAGAGCCTTTGCAGAACGGTAAGACAGTGCAATGCGATAATTCAAATCCCCTAGCCAGATTATTCGACTGCATCCAGAAAATCACAATTCAGCATCATAAGCTAAGAGTTTCTTTCAGATTTTCTATTTCAAAACATTAAAGAGAAGGTAAGGAAAACAAGAAGCAATTGGAAGGTCATTGAATAAGGGACTTAGCCTTACTCGTGTTCTAGAATTGTTTGAGGGGAACCTGAATCCCCCATGCCATGAACCCTGGGAAACCTTGTCTTCCTAAGGATCTCCATGACATCAGAATTTCTCCTTAGCTCATCACCCTCCTTCTGGCCAGAGGTCAAATGGCTACACACGAAGCAAAAGCTTGTTTGGTGCACAGACATGCTAATTGAAATTGAACCCTGGAAAACCAAGCAAATGAGAATGCTAATTTTCATGATAAATTCACTCTCAAATTCAGGAAAATTCCATAGGCAAAAATGTACCTTGTTTCCAAGATAACCCATTAGTCCCCTCCCCACACAAGACACTTTCATGTTCCGAACATCATCCCTGAGATCACTCTTCACCCAAACTGTTAGAAATATCCCAACCATTTGCTTACTGGCAACCAAACAGTACCTAGAATGGCCTGGCTGCCTATCTCTTTCCTCCATGGAAAAAGAACCACTGTAGGATACTGGTGAATAATGCATTGCCACTGGTGAATCCCCTGGCCCATTCTCATCATCAGAGGAGCCATATCTGAAATTCAGGTCACAGTCACTTGGCCTGTGCCCCAAAAAGACCCGGTCACAAACACTAAATCGACGATCAAGTCGGGGTTGTGGCATTGCCATGTCATTGTCCAATCTCATGCTCCGGCTCAAGGATTGGAAAGATCGACGATGGAAAAAAGACGAAGCCTTCTGCCTTGTTGATCCTTCAAAGTCAGCATCTAATTCCACTATTGGATCAGGGATTGGTGAAGGTGTGTGGCATCCACCACTAGTGCCCGGAAGACTGTTCAAGGTCTTCCTAATAAGAGCTAGCCATTTTCTGGCCGGGCCATTATCTTCTGTGCCTAAGACATTGCCAGCATTCAAAGGAACAATTTCTTGAAACCTGAAAGCCAAACGGATCAAAGGAAGACTTCAGTTAATATCAGAAAAGTTGCTTAACTTAAATAAAAGAGAAAGAACATCTTATAAATAGGACATACCCAAGAACATAAATGTCAGCAGGAGGAGAGGTGTGAAGCCAATCTTCAAGACTCAAACAACTAGGAGGAGATTTTCCAGCCACATTCCATGTAGCTACAAAAAGCCTATAACCCAAATGGAAAGAGGAACACAATAAAACCCAAACTTTAACAAAAGAAATTAATCAATACAAAACAATGAGAAGCAATAGAACATACCTATAATTATTCACATCTGTTACTTGGGAAGCATCAAGGTCAATCTTACCACGCCGGACTCGATCAGAGTTCCTTTTGTTCATTCTCTCTGTGCATTTTTAGGTGGAGGTTTTAGAGGGGTTAGTGAAAATAATAGGGTAACTACAAATAATCAGACTCTAAGCAAAATTGCATCTTTTAATTTTGTTTTAGCTTAATTTTATCTGGGGGTTTGAAGATTGGTGTGGTCCAAAGCAATTCTGAGGTGTCTGATACTGAACCTGTTTTGCTTTTCTTGATTGTGCATGCTTCCCTCTCTGAATAGTTATTCCTCCACTCTTCATCACCACCTGAAAAAGAAAAACCATAAAGTTGTTAAAGTTGTGCTCTTTTCCACTGAATGTATCAACATCATATGTATTCAAACATCATAAAAAACAAAGACATTTTCAGTTGCAAACAAAAAATAATTGGATTTCAGAAAGAAGAAGAAAACAAAGAACAGATCTTTGAGCTGCAAATAGAAGTTTCAGACCCTCCATTATAAACCAAAAAATTATTGTAGTACCAAACAGTGATGCAGAAGTAGAACAATGATTTCAGGGTATAGAAGAATCTTGAAGTAAGTCAGTTATTTCAGAGGAAATCACATTTTTTTGTTGTTAATATAAAAGTTAAAAGATTCCCAATCCCATAGCCCTAAAATTGCATCCAAATCATGCAGAAATTGACAAAAAATGATAGGCCATTATCAGAGTCAGACCTCCATCAACGACATCATCTGCGTGAAAGTCCTCAGCTTTGCTCTTGATGTTGAACCATTTCTTGACTAATGTCTTGGGCCATGAAAGCTTCACCAAGTACACAGAGTTAACAATCTCAGCACCCTCCAAAATAAATTGAAAAAAAAATATATATATATAAATATATATATATATATATATATAGCATACAGATTAAAGAGAAGTGATGGCATTTCATAAACCTTGCTTTTCTTGGAATTCCCATCTCTCATTGTTGCACTAACTTCATATAGCTATCCAGATTTACAGAACCTAATTTCAACTATTACTTGGAAAGGGAATTTGAATGTGTGCAAAAAAAAAATGAAAACTAAGACTATATAGCAAAATCAAACTCTCAGGAACCAAAAAGAAATATCCAGAAACTGAGTTTGTATTTTCTCTCTAGAATCAACCAAGAAATGAAAGCAAACCCCCTAGTTAGTGCTCAAAACAATGGGAGAAAACTCACTGATTTTCAATAGAATATAACAGAGCACTCTGTTTCTTCAAGTAATGAAGAGAAGAAAAAAAGTAAGGGAACAGGGAAAATCCCAGTATCTTGGCATTTTCTTTCCTGGGTTTCCACACACAACTATAAAACCCAACAAAACCCAGATGAGCAATTGTGGTATTGCTGCGTTTCACTTCTTATTTTCAGTGTTTTGACTCTAGAGAAAACAGAGGATTTTTGAAAGGGAACCAAAGAGAGAGAGAGAGTGCCTAAATGTGTAGAAGTAGGACTATGAGATTCTGATGATAGAACAAGACAATGCAGGCAGCAGGAGACATAAAAGAGAGAGAGAGAGAGAGAGAGAGACAGTGAGAGTGAGAGAGAGTTTTTTTTTAGCTCAAACCCATGAAACTCAACCAAAAAAAAAAAACAAAACAAAACAAAACCTCGTTTTGGGTACAGAGCAAAGTATCGAATTTGAAGAGAGAATAAAGTGGAGAGTTTGGAGGAGAGGCAGATTAGCTTGGTTGGCTCTCTCTCTCTCTCTCTCTCTCTCTCTCACACTCTCTCTCTCACTCAAGGCTTTTTACCCCAAATCCAAGGGCCAACCCAAAAAACAAAAGCTTTGGAGAGGACTTATAGGGACTTGGGTTGGGGATAGAGGCTTTTGGATATATTGGTCACCCACCAGAGCCACACTGCCCGGACCCCCTTCTTTCTCTCTCTACCACCGTGTCTTTCTCTCTCTAACTTCTCTGCCCACGGTCAGCAAAGTTAGGTTTGATCTCTAGTCCAAGCTGTGCCAGTGCCGCTAACCATTTTTTTTTTTTTTTCTATTTGGTCTTCTATGAAGGGAAACAAAGCAATTAAAGAAGTAAAAAGATAAAGGGAATGTTGATGGATAATTTGTTTCCCTTTCTTTCTTCTTTAATCTGAATTTCTTTTTTATTAAATGGGAGAAATGTTCAGATATTAAACAAAAACTTATAAAACTTAAATTTTTTCAGATACAACAATTTTTTTTAAAGAAATAAAAATTACAAAATTTGAACTTATGATATCTATTCCATAATGATTCCTATTTATCATTAGTCCAAAAAATTTGGTGCAAGTTTGATTCAAATCTAGGTCTATTATTTGACATTAAGAAACTTTATTAATTGAGTTAATTCAAAATTTGAACCCAAAAAATGTTTGTTATTTGATTTTAAAAACTTATTCTTTTACTGTGTAGTGTTGTTTGCACAACTGATTAGGTTCAGCTGACTTGACTTCTTGGGGGTGTCTACTGTGTAGTATTGTTTGCACAATTGAGGGGAAGAATGTTTGAAGGATTTTTTATTTTATTTTATTTAATGGGTCAAGAGTCAAGACTGTTCCTCCAATGTGGGTTTTTGGGCTTTTAAGATATCTATAGATTTGTAGGGTTTGATTGAAGGAATTTTTGTATGGAGAAGGGTTGGTGTCTCCTATGCATGTACAATATTGGGGTTTGAGACATTTGCAGCATTTTTGTGTTTTAACTCAAGAAGCAATGCATCTCCTCAAAATCCTCATTTTTTTTTTTTTTTTAAGTTTTAAGCAAAACAATATGTTAGTCTGCTACGCAAACTTGAGGCTCTTTTGACTCAATTTAGACTTGTGACCAAGAGAACCAAGGCAATTGTCCCAATTTTTGGGGGGTTTTTATCTTGAAAATTTTCAATTCTTATAAGCTTGTTTTCGTGTTACATTAAAGTGAATTTTATGCTTTGGGAGAGCCCTCAATGGAAAAATACTTGTTTACATGAATGTAGGCATAGTTGTCAGTATCGTACGATACGCGATATGTATCGTACGATACGTATCGTATCGTGTACAAAAAGTTTCGTATCGTAAGTGCGTATCGTAAGTGCTCGTGAATCGTCCGATACATAGGTGCATATCGTATGAATCGTATCGTATCGGTGAATCGTACGTATCGTACGATACATAGACATGTGGGTTTAAAATGAGTTTTTTTTGTTAAAATTTGTGGTTTTATTTGATTTAAACAAGTTGTTAGACTTTTTTAACACAAAATTATTGAGAAACTTAATTGAATCTAATTCCCATGATTTTTTTTTCCCCTCCCTTCTTTTTCTCCTACAAAATTTAGTCTATACTCATAACACTTACTTTCATATGTGCAAATTTATATTCTATGATATTAAAATGTATTAAATGAAAATATAATTATTTTTTATTTTGTTATTATTATTATGAGTCTAAAAAGCTAGAATGCCAAGAAAAATTATTAGAATAAAAAAAAAAAAAAACAAAAATAGTAAATGTTGATAATAATGAAGAAAATGTCTATGAAAAAATAATTTTGCAAGATGCTGAACACGATGATATTATATTTTGGTTCATATATCATGTATTATCACTTCTGAGTTTAATCAATTTGAATGTGCATGTTATAAACATAAGTTAATTTGACTTATTTAGTTAGCTTTGTTAAATATTATTGCATAAGTAATGATTAAATTGGTATTTAATTAAATATATTTCAAATTTATAATAAGTATACCTTTTATATATGTATATCTATAATTATTTTATAATTTTATTAGATGTTTGTGTATCTTACGATACACGATTCGATACGATACATGATACATAAAAATTAAAAATCGATTCACGATACGATTCACGATTTGATAACTATGAATGTAGGATCTTGTTAGGCCATTTAGGTACCCTAATCCTAGTTCAACACCCACAACCCACGCGATCTCCTTGGGTTTAGTGTAACTATCTTTAATCCTTTTTTTGATTTGCCTAGCTACAACAAAGTAATTTCTTGGTTTAAGCTCTCCAAACCAGATTTCTTAATTGACTAATCTTATTACACATGCTACATGTGGGAGACTGTGTCCGGTTCCCTTAGCTTGGTCTTAATTTTTCATAATTCTAGGTTCTTTGCAATCAAATAGCCCATTAGTTTATATGTTCAAGAATTAAAGAAATGGAGTTGACGGCAAAACACTCCAAAGAACCCTATTCTTCATCTTCCAAATGGGAATCCCTAACAAAACCCATACAAACCCCACTATACCCTAGTGAAGCTTCCACTACTATATTAGCCATTTGGTCCCAATTCTAGGTTGTCAAAGACTTGTCTAACTCATAGTTGCCCAATGAAAAAGCTCTCTGCTTTAATGTTTACGTGGCACCCCCATTATGATGTAGATAGAGTTTTTGATTGTGGGCTTCCATTATCATAAGGCAATCTAATCAAACATTAGATGATTTGTTGAGCTTGATTAGGCAGTTGGTGATGCCACTATTTTTTTATATGAAATTTAAAAAAAAAACTTTTTCTAGTTTGCTTCTTCCTATTGAGACATTTTATTTTATATGACGACAAACTTTAAAGCAATAATGGTATGACTGAGAATATATGGCCAAAAAAAAGTATATATGACTGAGAAAAACTATGGCCTTCTAATAAGCATTCACATCCTGTTTTTACAAACTTTAGTCAAATTTTAAAATAAAAAGCTTTTTTTTTTGGTATTTAAGCTATCTACTTTTCAAATACAGTTTACATTCCAATTTTCATTTTTCTTATACATTTAATTAAACTTTTCATCATATTTTCTGTCAAGAAAAAAAAAATAGAGAATACATACTATATATATATATATAGAGAGAGAGAGAGAGAGAGAGAGAAGACAAGTTTTACAAAATGCTATAAAAATAAAACTCTCTAAAAATTAGAACAATGTTGGAGAGCTCTTTTTGTTTTGGTGATTCTTGGCTACAATGTCTTGATTCTTGGCTACAATGCTCTTCAATTTGACTGAAAAAAAATTGTTTTGAAGAGACAAATGCTAATGCTCACCATGTCTTAATAAATAAAGAAATAAAGGTATGATTGTATAAACTACCCCAATATGATTTTCTTCGAGTAAACACTATAAGATGCACTTTTTAATGAATGTAGGACCATAGAATTTGACAGCTCCAGCATCTTTTGGCATTGCTTATAATTGTACGACTGATGTAAACTAAAACAGAAAGATTTGAATCGAATTAAGACTCATGGGTCCAATTGGTAAAATGTCTATCTAAAGGGTAAGAAGGGATTTCCCTACAACAAGAAATCTTTCACTTTCCTAGTCAGAAGCTGTTTGATAATTGATACACACCACTGTCATGAAAATGGTGTCTTATAAGAGAGGACACAACTTAGATATTGGATTCAATAATGGAATAATGAATTTATGATTCCCCCAATCTTTTTTCATGCATGCATGACTTGTGTACCTTATCCTCTTGTTTATGTCTCACATGGAGTTTGCAATGTAGCTGTGAGATTGTTCAGTTATTGCTGAAAACAGATCCTGCATAACCAGTTATAGTTGCAACATACAATTTCCACAGTGAGCTACACAATCTCTTGCCTCCTTTCCTTATGTGTGGCAAACCAATACTCTCTGATTGGTTGGTGTTGTTGGTCCACTTTTCATAAATTCTGGATCCACAATACAAGTTAGAGGAAGGTGACATAAATCATAAATGTATTGAGTGAATTTCAGTTTGTCTTCTAATACATATTTATGGTCATGGATGTATATATGTTTCTTTTGGTCAAGTCAATATAGTACGTACTTTGGTGCTAAAATTTGTGTTTCTATTCACTAAGCTCAACCAAATGTGAAATCAAAGCCCAAATACATGATCTTAACAGACCCTTGATTTTTTTGGTTACAAAAATCTTTTTGGAAGCTGTTGAAATGGTCCATCCCACATTATATGCTCTTTTACTTTGTTTAAATTTTTCAATAAATTTTGGACTCAGTATTAAAATTATTATATATAAAAAAAACAGCTATTTGCTTGAATGGACATGCACTACATTTGACACCAAAGAAACAGAATTATAAACAATTTTTTATTGATAAATTACTACTTATTTTAACATAATATGAAATGTTGAATTTATTCATTTAACCATTATTTTGACTATTCTTATTGTGTATGACTTGTAGATTTAGAATCCCTCGTAAGAAGAGAAGCCCAATACATGAAACTTATAACTTTTCAAATAGGAGTAATAGTATAGATAGGTAGGCTAGTGTTCAAGCACATGCTTACTTGAATTCCATGATAAACTCTCACTTATCCAAAAAAAAAAAAAAAACCTGAAGCTAGCAGGAAAATGATGATTTGATCATTTAACTACTATTATTTTAGCAATTGCAAATGATTAATATGAAATTAAAGAAACCAAGTAAGTATTAAGAAGTAAAATTGATATGATGCTATATGACTTTTTCCAAAACTGTCATTGTTCAAATAATTAGTTTGGATGTGATAGATATTAGATAGATTAACGAGGCAGTCAAAGGATGATCTTTAATTTGTACTTGGGGCAAAGTATCTTCTTCTCTCTTGGTGGTGGGAATTCGAATTTCTTTCTGTTTCTTTTGCTTTTTTTCAGCTTTAAAAGCCCCTGTTAAGCAACCCCCAGACTCTTTTCTCTATCTTCTACTCAGTTTTCATTATCGTTTTTATTTAAGGTGTCAATTTGGGCTTCTTTTCTTTTTTTCCTCATAGGAAATTAGCCAATGGGCTTTCTCTTCTCTTGTCATTTTCTTCACCATCTGGCAAAAGGAAGTGGAATTTCCAGGGCACCTCTGGGCCCTCTTGTACTTGCTGATGTAGGCTCACTGTAATTTTAGGACCGTTTGGTAATGTTGTTCTAGTAACGTTATTTGTATTTCCATTGAAAATATGTGTCGGTGAAAAAGTATGTAAAAATAAGTATAATGTTGTTTAAACACTGAAAACTGTTATTCAAAACACCCTCTGAGTAATGTATATACGCACCTATTTGTATACCTTATGTTTATAGGTGATTGATCATAAATGGAATATTAAACAATAAAAGAGAATCTAAAAATGAAAGTTCCACATAATCAATAAGAGTAAGGATGTAAAATTGTTCACAATCATTAAGTTAATATAGTGAGTTCCAGTTAGCTTAATTGGTAAAGTCTCTGATGATGGTTGTATAGTTTGCAAATACTGTTGGACTTGATTTTCAACTTTTCAAGGCTTCACTACCAATTTGCCTATAATTTTGGTTTTAGCCCTTTAGGAAATGCTCTGAGTATCCCAAAAAGAAAATGAAGTGTCACAATTAAGATTTATTCATCAATCATATTTTGCCGAACATTTTAACATAACGGGAGAAAGGTTGCATGTTTCAGTCTGGGCTTGTAATTGGGCAGAGAGCCAATTCGTGAGCTTGGTCTGCATGCATATGTACCCATGCATCACTCTAATTACTAAAAAGAAATTGTAAATGGGTCTCATTAAAAGGGAATGAAAGAAACAAAAAGGAAAGAATCCCTCCAAACAAATCAATTTATCGTGTGTATATATATATATAAAAATATATATATATAAAGGCTTCAATTTGCTTGGGTTAATATTTTCTTTTCAAGGAATAACGTGGACCACATGTGTTTCTAATAAAGAAAGAAGCGATTACTTGAGGAAAGAAACCTAATAGGGTTTTTTTTTTTGGCTAAAAAGAGAAACCTATTAGATGGTAAAGACTCATAGACACAGTACAAGAGTATAGGATTAAAATGTGTCATTACATTATTCTAAGGAACAATGCTCAATCATAACAAAGCTCTCAATTTTTGTCATAACTGTGAGTTATAAGTGGTGGAGGTGTGAATTCTCATGTTTTCACCACTTTTTTTTTTCATCACTCACATCTCGTTAATGATAAATTGTAACAAAAGTTGTAAATTTTATTATGGTTCTAGCATTTTTCTATTCTAATATGTGAACATGTAAAGATTATAAAACATACCTTGCTTGTTAATAAAGAAGTTGCAGTGATGGACTTATTTCCATCTTAAGCCCCAATAAACATGATTATAATTAAATTGAATATTTTGTGTTTAAACTTTAAAATTTTGTTATACTCTAATATTATGAAGAAGTTCATATGCATTTATATGATAGGAAAAATACTAACATAACAAATGAACTTCATGAAAATCTAGGCCAATTTAATGACATGGAACCTATGATGTGTATATGAATTTCATTTTGTTAAAATAAAAATGAAGACATGTTTTAACAATTTTGAAATTATAAAGACTAAATGAAACATTTTAAAGTAATTAAAGAATTTTGAAACAAATATTAAAATTTAATCATTATTTATTGATTGATTTTGTTGTTTGAAACCCGAGAACAACCTATGGTTATAGAACAACATTCACCAAGGGAAAAAGGTACTATGAAAACGGATCTTGATCTTTCATTTTCTTATTGATGTGAAGCTTTTTACTTTGGGCTAAGAATGAAGGCTTTCACCTAAAGTCCTATACATTTCGGCTTCATTTCTCCCATTTCATTGACCTGGCAAAGATCTTGTCACTGTCTTCATTGGCATTTCAAATTCCTGGCTTTCATCACCTTGCACGTTGCCCATCACATCATGAGGTCCTTGTTGCCAATTTCATCAACCCCTATTTTTCTTGCAACTTTGACAACACCTTCTTCCATTGGGGCTTGCGATGATCGTTAATGGTCCAACCATGAAGCATCCCTGATTTATGTTTAGTTTTTTTTTTTTGCTCAATCCTGATTTATGTTTAGTTGTTTACTTAAGATAAGTTATGAGAATTATTTAACATATATGTTCTGCTTAAAAGTTAGTAGAAATAATATAATGTTAACCACTATAAGCTATTTATATGACTAAACATGTTCCCCTACTTAAATAGAAAGAATATATATTGATAATGAGAGAGAGAGTATGAAATTGCAAATGAAACTTGTTAATCTGAGTTCGAGAATCAAGTTTCCTCAAATTTTGGGATAAGATTGTCTATCAACCAATTCGTATAAACCCAAATTCGGTGCACTAAATGTGACTTTTATATATAAAAGAAGATCTTGTGTGATATTTGTCTAAGTGGACCTTAACAGCAACATAAACTTTTAAGCAATGACCATAAGTTTATTAAAAAAAACACTTTCGTATAAAACGATCTAGCCATTACTTCTCAAAAAATCAGAATCAAGGTAACTGACAACAAGAAAGTTTTGTAACCCAGCTGGAAAAAGGCTTATTCAAAGCTTCAACCTAAAATATGGGTTTTGAAAGCTCCATCTGATTTTTAAAATGAAAACCAACCCTTTCTCTAAACTTTGAAGTATAATTAATTAATAAAACTTAAGGTTAATAATTATTACTTGGTGACCCTCTTGCGGTGGATAATGTAGGTGACATATATTCATTCCTAATAATGTTGTATCATAAAACAGAAGAAGGATCCCTTATGGGACCAGGTCTATAATTAAACACAAAATGTTGCTAAATATATAGTTTTTCATTTTCAATTTTTGGCTGGATTAAAGTGTAACTGGATTTGAAGCCTAGCCAGCCAATATATCCATAGAATTTAATATGAAAAGTTTTGTTGCACAAATCTAAAGGAATAGTAACATCAAAGATGTACATGTATAGGCTGCACAAAAGAAAAGCAATGGGAGTGGAGGGCTTTATAATCAACAACCATGTGTGTGAAAAATTGAAAATGACATGTTTGGACGTTTACAGGTTGAAGAGAATCCTACAAAGCCTGGACTTAGGCAGAGATGACATTTGGCAAACACTATTTTTTTGTATAGGGACCCGGGAATTCCCATACTCCTCTCTACCTTTTTTTTTTTTAAAAAAAAAAAAATTAATTTCCTCTTGTTCCTTTAATTCCAGCAAGAAATAGTTTTCTTTGTTTGAAAAGCTTTTAATGGGGTTCACATTTTTTAACAATTGTTTACTTTTAGTTTTAAAGTTTTAATTGACAATTGGAATTTGGAATTTCCTCTCCTATTTGGCACTCACTGTCACCGACCAGATTTGATTGCTTTGCCATCCCAGTCCCTCCTTTTTTGGTTTTGTGTGTACAATTCATATACTCTCCTTTTCTAGACTATGTAATAAAATAAATTATAAATTAAAGTAGAATAATTTAATTCATAGCCAAGAATATTGTTTTTTATATTGAAGGAAAAAAAATCCATCAAAAGATTTTAGATTTAGTTGCCTGTTTGAACTAGCTTTTTAGGGTACTGTCAAGTGGCAATGTCTCAACTTTCACATTATATATGATTGATGTTAATGGCATTTTACTGAAGGCAATAATTTTATAATGATTAAATTTCAACATTGGGTTAGGCTTATAGTCCAAGAATGTCAACGGAACAGCTTTAATTAGGACATTGAATCCATCATGTACATAGAAAATTCTTATTCCATTCCTTAAAAAAAAAAAAAAAAAAAAAAAAAAAACCTTATTCCTTGGCCGGACATTAATTATTAGGATCACGTGTCCAATGAGATAAAAACAGTGAAATTTAGAGTGTGCTATGGGCATCAAAATAATATAGACAGTAACATTTTACTAACTTATACCCTAAAAGTATACATTAGTAAACTATTTTGAGAAACTTTTATTGAAAAATGAAAAGGTAATTTACTTTTAGATAGTTTTTTCAATTTTTCAAAATATTTTCTAAAATAAATGATTTATCTATGCCCTAAAGGTACACATTAATCAAACCCATTAAAAAATAAGCAAATAAGAACTTGCGTACATAAATCATATACTTGTGAAAATAATTTAGACTATAACAAGAAATAAGCAAATAAGAATTTACATACATAAATCAACTATATATCGTGGCGTGTTCTAATCAGCTATTTGAAAGACTGTGAAATTTTTTTAATGCACATGAAATCATGATTCTTTTACCAATTTAAGTATGACCAGAAAAGCATAATGATCTTAACTAATCAAGTTTTACTTATTGTCTTGGGTTCTAATTCGTTAAACTAGTAAAACTTTTTGTTTTCATATAGTATATTTGGAGTTGAATCCCTCGCCGAGACTAAAAATCAATTGATGTCTAGGACGTCATAATTTAAAATGCTATCGTATCTATAAAATAAAATAAAATAAAAAAGTTTTATGCCACCCATGAACTAAAGTTGGAAAATTAATCAAGTTCTTACTAAACAATCCACACATTTGCTTTACAAATTTTGGGAACAGTTTGAAAAGTTTCATTATTGCCCAAAATATGACTGAACTCTCTGCCAGGAGGCTGACCTTAATATAATTTTATCATGCATGCATGGTTTCCACTATCACATTATTATTATTATTTTTTTGGTTGGGGGTGCATATATATAGACTTTAAAGTCTTTAGCCTTGGTTAAGGAAACAGTAAAGAAGGAGACAGAAAATCCAAGTGGGGATGGGGGGGTGGTACCTTGGTTTCTGTTTTCTGAAGCAAAAAAATATGCTTTTAAGGACATAATCAAACAAAACAAAACAGCATTCTAAGCAGATATGAGAAGAAGCTTAAAAAGAAATGAAGAAGGTTTGGCCCGCCTTCCTAAAATTTGTAGTGATGAGTGACCTACCAAATTATTTGACCATGGTCTCTTCTTTTCCTTCTTTTACTTGGGGGCATTATGGGTGTGACACGTTTCCTAATTTAATTGGAGTAGTATTTAGTAATTTTTCCATTTAATTAACACATATTATACATGATATTAACTTCTTGGTCTTGGTCATTGATCACCGGCTCTTGTAGTATCTCAATGGCTTGAATACTTATAACAAGTACCAAGGGTTGTTGTCATTTTTTTTTTTTTTTGAGAGAGAGTTTCAACTTATGGCATCCGCTCTTGATGATAGCTCTTTATTATCAGACCAAGACACCAATCAGTTTTTGGTGTAGGCAGGAATTGAACATCAGATCTCTTATTCAAGGGTTGTTGTCATTGATCATGAATACATGTGGTAATTTGTAATTTGCTCTTAAAACAATTCCTTTTGGATTTATTTGGTCGCAGGGCAGCCCAATAATTTTGTAGGCCTAAGACGAAATATTTAAATGGGGCCTTTTTGTTATCACTTAAATAATATTTAACTAGTATTTAATATCATAATTTCTTTATAAAAAAATCTATTTATTTTGTAATATGCTTTTTTTTTTTGGAAATATGCTAAAACTATAACAAATTTTACTAAAAAAAAATTCAAATTATGTAGAAATGAATGCAATTAGTGACACTTCAAGAAGATAATAAACAAGTATTTGAATGAATAATATTAGAGATATTATAAATTTTACAACATGAGGCTTACAAAGATGTATCATTAATCACAAAAAATAATTCAAAAATGCATCTAATAGGTTATTGACGTCCACATATCATATTAATTGTCACATCAATTTGTAAAGTTTTCAAGTAAAATTAATAATATTTCTAACATTTTCCTATCTGAATTATTTTTTGCGATTAGTGAAACATATATTTGTAAAGAAAAATGATAGATATACAAATTCTTTTACAAAATTTTTTACAAACTGATGATATGGTGAATGATTATAGATAAATAAAAAAGTTATGTTATCGGTGGACCCAAATGAGAACCAATAAGAAGTTGGCTACAATAACAATTTGTAAAAATGTTGTAAAATAGTTTGTAAAACTATAACATTACTCTATTTGTAAGACTTATGTATTTAAAGTTGTATTATCTTTAGCATTATTCAATACTTTGGGACTTCTTAAAAGTAGAGGAAAATTATAAAACTAATTTTTTTTCCTATATCTCAATTTTTTTTTAAAAATATATCAATTTTTGCCCCAAAATTTGGGGCCTTCCTCTAGTAGGGGGCCCTAGGCGGTGGCCTAAGCCGACCCTGTTTGGTTGAGCTTGATCAATTTTGATGAGATATACATAATTATACACATACTTGTGGATGTGGCAATTTATAATTGGTTTCAAATGTCTTCTACAATATAGATGGCAAGGATTTACCAAGCTTGTTGGAATAAGATTTTTTCTTTTTCTTTTTCTTTTTGACAGGAGAGTCATCTCCTTTAAATGAAATAAAGAGGGTTATTTTATCATTGAAATTTTATTTCTTATATCTTATAATCCACACATAATTGGTGTCTCTACTCTCTATATGATTACCTTAATACTTGTAAGCTTGCAAAATGATTTCATCAAATGCTTGATTCTAAGAGATAACATGATGTGAAACTTGATCAATCAAGACTTGATTTTCCTATCAATTGCCCTCAAGGATGTGATGTTAACATTTTTATATCATGCTTAAAATAAAAGTAAAATTTCTAAGTGCCTAAAATTAAAAGAGGAGATTATAGCATGCCAAAAATGTGTCTCATTCTTGGCCAAAACATCCTTGCCATAAAGGCTATGAGATACCCCGATCACTAGGAGTTTAGGCTTTAGCACACTTCCCAAAAGTTTGCGTTGATTGACCTTGCAAGCCAGTGGATTAGATAATTCTAAGCCTTGCTTTGCCATATCTTATCTTTAGTTTCTAAAACTAGATTGGAATATTAGATATGATATGATACAATGATACACTATTGCTTTGCTTGAATAACTTTCTCAAAGTGAAGAAGATCTATCTATAATTTTGGAATATAAGCAATCCCTATTGATATTGTAAATTTTGTAATAAAGACTTCAAATCAATTCTTTCCATTATTCTTTTCACCACCTTGACTCAACAAATATTACTTGTGATTTGGGGTGGCATATATAGTGAGATAAAAAGGAAACCATCCCTTTGATCTTATCTTCTAGCGGATGGAAAAAGCTTGAACCCTTTTAGCTCATGAGATATCTTATCTTATCAATCTAAAGCATCACAAGCATCCATGATGCTAGATTTAGGTTTACATTTAGGCCTAGGTCGGAGAATTATATATATATATATATATATAAATATATATATATTTATATATATTACATTTTACACTTTAATGGTTTAACCGCCCAAAAAGGAAAACTTTAAAACTTTGGCTAGAACTTAATTAAGGGATAGCATAGCACAACAAATTAGACATTCTTGATATCTCTTTCTTTAGAAAAACAAAAAAAAAAAAAAAAAAAACAAAATAATAATAATAATTTTTATCCTATTCTTTGTTTCCTTATTTTTCTTTTTGTAATTTATCTTCAATCGTGCCACCCATATATACTATGATTTTTTTTCCCTTCGAAAAGAAAAAAGGAATCCTGCAACACAGAATCATCCTAACATGGCTCAAAAACTATTGGACCACATGCCCAAATGCTATATAATAAACTAATAATCTTCTTAACTTATCATATTAGTTCAATCATGTCTCTTTCATTAAAAAACAACAAATTTGAAATACATGGCCATTATCCACACGAATAATCAGATCTTCCTTTTTTTAATAGCAATGTCATAGATACAATTTTTTCTGCAACGCGTAAAGGGTGACAAGTTATGTTTGGACTTTGGAGTACTTTCTAAAAAGAAAAAAAAAAGTTTGGACTGTGGAGTAATATCAATTTCATAGAAATTCATAACTGATGAAAAGCTAATACAAATAGAATTTCGAATGAAAAAAATCTTTAATTTTATTGTTTTGATTGACTGCTTTGTATTGACCTCTTAGACGTTGGAATTCGAAAATTCTTTATATAATAGTACAAAATTGTAACTAATGTGGATCGGCGTTACAACAAATTTGGTTTTATTTTTTGGTCTCAATCTGCTATTTGAACCAAACTTGTGTAATATTTTCCTTAAAAAAATAACTTGTGTAATTTACAATAGGCGATTTTATGAGTTCTAATAATTAGAACCCACACAACTCTTTTTATGTTTTTGTTAACTAATACTCTAATGGTAATGGTTAAAATGCATTTAATGTTTTATAAAATAATATTTTTATATATTTTTCAAAAATAAAGTCAAATTGCACACAAATATGAAACACAACTGCAATGATTTTGTGGGCGTAATATTGTAAGCAAATAAAAATCATTAATAAGTGTGTTTTTTTCTGCAAAAGAAAAACACACTTTTATATATATATATATATAAATATATATATATATTAATCATAATTGAATATTTATTAATCTTTAGCTTGTGCCTTTAGGACAGGACATTTTTTTAATATATATATATAGATATAAATTAAAATATACTAACTTAATCATTGTAAAATAATTAATAAATTTTGTATTACTCTATTTTATTTATTATCAGTTATTTTTAAATCTCGCATCCAATTAATGTTATTATGTTACAGACTTCAGTTTTCTTGGGAGACCAATACTCAGTAATTGAGAGCAACCATCATCCACATGACCTCACAAAATTATATCCTTATAAAAAGAGCAATATATATAAATATATATATATAAATATATATATATTGAACCTCCAATTATTATAAATTCATTATTTGTCTTTTTCTTACTTTTCCCTTAGTAGGAGGGATATATATATTGTGTGTGTGAGTGTGTTTTTGTTTGTTAGCAAATATAATATAGTAATTAGGAACTTTATTATGCAATAATGCAAGGAAACATCTTTAGCTTGGCTGGACATAATACCCAACGGCCAACAGGTGGCATTCTCACTCTTGGCATTACACTAGATGTCAAATTTTAATTGGTAATTTGTTCTCGTCAGCCACAGAGAACCCAAACATTATCTTAGAGGCATTTGTGATGAGTGGTTGTTGACGCGGCAGGGTTCATTCTAACATGTGATGAGCAGGTGAGAATAGACTCATAAATGTGTGTATGAACTTGAAGGAAGGAAGGAAGAAGAAGAATTTGGGTGGGAACTGGAAAAGTATTAATATGCTATTAAAATTTAACTATCTTTAATAAATCCATCTCTAAATAGTTTTATAGGATATAAGTATTAAGACTAGTAATGTTTATTGAATGGTATTAGATATTTGACCTTAGCTTCCGTTTGTTTTGGCATAGAATATTATTCTAAATTAAAAACGCTTTTTTACATGTTTGAATCAAATGAAAATATCAAACTGAAATTACGTATTGTGGATATTAGGCCTGTTTAGGTTTTGACCAATATCGATAAAACCAGCCTGTGCCGAACCGATCCGACCGTTTCAAAGCTCCATCGTAGGTGCTCGGAGCAGTGATCGGCAGCGATCTGGGGTATCGAAGGTAGCCGGTGCAGCGATCGACGGCCATTTTGCACTCCGACGAGAAACTGCACCGCACCGGGGTGTATATATATCTATATGCTATAATTTAAAATATCGCATAATTTATATATAAAGTTACTCTAAGTTTTAGTAAAGAGAAGGTGTGAATATGAGAGTTTGAAAGAGGCAAGGAAGGAAGAAGGGTACAAAACGGCGCTAGATAACGAGACATAGGAAACGTAGGGTTTTAATATTTTAAGTTTTAACTCTAAAATACCAAAACGACATCGTTTTGGTATCAGATAACCAAAAAAAAACTGAAACAACATCGTTTCAATTATAAACCCTAAATATATTAAATGAGATCCTTAGTTGAGTTCAATTCCCTATTCCCCGCCTCTCTCTCTCTCCTCAGCCTTCGCCACTTGTTGTCACCATAGTCTACTGCTTGACGCCATTGTTCTTGGAGTTTCACCCTCTCTCCCCTTCCCTTTTTTGTCATGGCTATTTAGAGAAGGTTTTGACTTTTAATTAATGCTCCCCATTGCAATGTTTTCTACAGGTTTGTTTATGTATTTTGTTTTTGATAGTTTTTATTTTCATCTTTTATGACTTAGGTTTAGTTTAGTTTATTTTTATTTTATTTGAAATTAAATATTTTTTGTTTGTTTTCTGTGGTGTTTGTTCGTTTTTTTTTTATTATTATTATTTTTTTTGTGTGGAATATTTGGGTTATTTAATGATTATGTTGTGGTTTGGGAGTGTTAAATACATTGTTTGGATCATGATAAAATTGAGGAGTTCACCGAACAAACCGCACCAAACCGGTATCGTGCACCGCAACTTTTATAGACCGGTTCTACCCCTCCATTGGTGAGGTGCGGTCAAGCACGAGAGAAAACCGCACCCTATAGGTGTGGTGCAAAAATACCCCCATAACCGGCCGTATCGTACCATGTACAGGCCTAGTGGATATGGATAGAAAGAGTAATACTCATCACATTCTATGAGATTTTTCATTATATATAAGAGGTGGAAGAGATAATTGTTGATATTTTTCATCCTTATCATGGAAACCATAGGAATTGGAAATATGATTACTTTTTGAATGGGCTTGGAGGTCCATGAAATTCTGGTCTAGATCCATATAGTGTCCTAGCTTCCTAGTCCTAGGTGGGTCAGTTTTCAACTCCAATCCTTACCCTATAGTAGCCATAGATGAAGCAAGCATGTGCTTAGCGCAGAAAGAAATTTACATGTCCAACCGTTATAGGGGCAAGTGACAAGTCAAGCATTGAATGAATTGAAGATACACCTTATTAATTCTTGGAAGTTATAAGTTATAAACAATAAATGAAGTGGGTCTTTTTGGAAGGTAATATTAAATGGCTTTAGAGCTTTTATAATTGGGAAATGTTTAAGAGTTATTTTTTGAGATATTTTATAGGGAAAATGATAAAATAATAAATTTTGTTGATAATTTTTTATATTTTTCATAAAAGTAGTATCAAAATTTTTCTATTATAATTTATAGACTGAATGACAAAGGTGGGTTTGTAATTGAGTGGCCATAGTAATTATTATGTTTCTGCTTCACATTCAGGTTTGAAAGCATTGCTAGGTGGGTAAAATCTAAAAAGTACTTGCATTGCATGTATAAAGCAAGAGTGTGACTGTTTGTGGTGACAAAAAATTTTCACCCGGCATTGTTGACCTAAGTGGCTAAGTTTGGTTGGTCCCCTTAAATATAAGAAGCCATGGGGACTGGTGATTCTTTTTTCTATAGGTTCACACACACACATAAATTACAGTGTTCTGAGTTCTGACATTGCCGCACGCTTGAAAATAACAAGAGGCTATGATCAAAGTCTTTTGGCTTTGGGAGGTGTTAAAAAGCTCTGCAATTTTGAATCCCTCATTCCCGACTCCCTAATGATCCCACATCGTCATCAGATAAAAAAAAATGAGAAGACAAGTTTGATTACTTCTTTAGAGTTTGAGCAACAATAGATGCCATTACCGATGCCCTTTTTTTAATAATAAGAAGAAAGAGATTGGAGGAATATTATTTAACACAAGTTCACAACAATTGTGAAAGTACACACAGTTACAATGAGTTTAAGTGCAAACTAATAAACTATTGACAAGTGTATTTTTGATTTCATAAAATTGCATTACAGTACATAATTGAGTATTTATTATTTCTTAATTCATGTCTTTAGGGCAATCAATAACAAGACCCAATATTAATTTCAACACTTTTTGCTCAAAGTCTCGAGACACAACAATTATATTTGATTAACATATCTTAACGTGATTGATGTATAATAAAAGTTGTGTCACTCAAAACAAAAGATACTTTCAATCACAAGAAACTATATAAACAATTATGAAAAGAGTTATGCTCTATTATTAAAGCTTTAGACTTTCAGGCCATCACAGAATTGTCTTTTCATAAATTACATGATATGTAATGCTAAAAGCAGATAGAAAATGAAGAAAAAAAAAATCCACTGGAAAGGCACGTGGAAAAACTCCCATGAAGTATGACACCCCTTACCTCGTGTGCAGGCTAGAAATTGTTCCTACAGTAATTCACTAGGGAGGTAGTGAAAGAAGTTAAAAAAGTACTAAACATGCAAATAGCAAAGGTCCCAGCTTGGCTATCAATGCACTCAAAAAAACTAAGGACCAATATCTTGAAGATAGGGATGGTACAAAAGAAACATAATAATGGTATCAGCTAAGGATCTTGGTTTTTGCATTAAATATGTGTACAGGCTAGGGGTAGCAATATTTAGCATTCATTTTTCGTTTATATACAACTACATTGGTGATCTTGACCCTCTCGATCTGTTTGTTGCTTTGACAGAGTAGCATATTAAGCCTTTAATTTATGTACAAGGTGATGTCACAATTACTCAATTCTTCTTCTTAATTAAGCCTCTGCTTTTGCTTGTTCAATAAGGTGTCAGAGTCAGTCACTGAGAGATCGAGAAGCACACGAGGTTTGGGTTTTGTTGCTTATTTTTACATAAATAAATAAAGAACTAATAATAATAGGAGAATGTTAACCAGCACCGCTTGGTGCTGGTTAAGAGCAGGAAAAAAACAAAAAAATATTTGTCAAAAAAAGTAAAAAATATCTTAAAATAGTACTTATAAACTGAAAAAATAATATAAATTAAGAAAAAAAATACAATTTTTTCAGAAAAATGTGTGCTTCATAATAAACAAGTCGTCTTCTTCTTCTTCAATTCAGTCTTCATTCACTGAGATTAAACTGACTCATTAGACTGAGTCTGACTGACTAATATTGTGAGTGATATCATTGTTGGCGTTATAGTGACGAATCTCCACGTGCATTACTTTAATAGTCAGCCCCTCGTTTTTTACAAAACAAATTTTCAGAGAAAGATTTGGAATCAAAGAATGTCATCCATTTATTATTCCTCGGTGTTAGTTATTTTAGTAATTTTGGATTCGGAAAAGGAATAAAGAGATACTGATGAATACTATTTGAAATACAACACCAATTCAATAAGTATTACCAGCATCAGCATGGCAACATGACATTTTCACAACTTTGATCATTCATCAGCATCACTGGTAGTACGTATCAGTTAGTTTATGGGTCATATATAGAGACTATATATTTGGTTGAATTAAGTTGCACTCCTGCCCAGCCCAGCCCATGAGGAAAATGAATAGAATTGAGCCCAAAAAACTTGGATATTAACAAGAGAAACCCAGATAGCTTTTTCATATATTTAGATCAGGTAGTGGGCAATAGAACAATACGAGTCTGTCACAAGTTAAAAAAACAAAAACAAAATGTTTTAGCGAATTAAAACATAAATAAACTGAACACAGAGATATACTTTTGAACATGCAAGAAATTGGTTGCATATATAGCATAAGATGGTTTATAGAGGATTCAGCAAAATTAAGATGGGAATATATATATATATATATATATATATATATATATATATAAAGGTTTGGGGGGGGGGGGGGGGTAAAGTTTGGACTTAAAAAAATATATATAATAAAAAATTGCAATATTTTAGTCATTAAGAGAGAGAATTTAGGCTAATTTTGATATTGAGAATCCAAAAAGTGCAGCACCAGAGCTTGATTTGTGTTAAAATTAAAAAGCTTGTTTTTAATTGCTTTTATTTTGTTTCATTCGAGTGCTCTGTTCCTTGTATATATAAGTAGAGCTGCGCTTTCCTTATTCATTCAATGAGAAATTTTTTTCTCTCATCTTCATCTCTGAGTTTATCTTCTCATATGAGATAGCAAACAACATATATTTGGGGTGTTGTGAGGGACCTGATCATAACATAGCTCCAAGATTGATTTTTTTGGGCTAATTGAACATTAACATTAAATATATCTATACCTATAGAAATTAACATTAAATATTACAATATATATATATATGGCTCAAAACTTTCAAATATTTATACATATATTATCATAACTAATATGTTATGGTATTGTTTCTATACTAAGGAAACGGAGGAAGGACACGACTGTAGTATTCACATTGTCCTTCTATATATTGTAAGCAAAAGAGTTTTTAGATAGAATACTAAAAATGGTAGGGTACATGCTTTTCACAATTTTCATTAAATAGCATCCAATTAAATAACCAAAAATAAAATTATAAAATTTATGTTCTGTAAAGTTGTGATTTACAACTATGTTTTATGTTGGCTTTATTCCATGACAAAAAGTGTTGTAATTGCTTTAATTTTGTTCCTTGTATTTTGTGGGATTTTATTGTATTGGGTTTAGTATTTAGTTGGCGAAGACTTAAACTTAATTGAAGAATCAGTAGATTTCGTGAGAAGCTCGCGAGAAGCTAACCCGCGAAAGAGCCACGTGAGGAGCACATGACTGGAAGCTGAAGAGTCGTGCTAGGCTGTCATTTTCGCGAGTGTCTCGCGGGTAAGGCTTTCCCGCGAGGTACTCGTGAAACATTCTGCCTAGAAGATTTTTAAGTGAGACTTTCATACCCTTCACCCATACTATTTATACTCTCATTACCCACAAATGTAAAAGAGACCATTCAGAGAGAAAAACCCTAGATAGTTTTTCTACAACACACACACACCCATCTTTTAGAGAAAGAGCTACTCATCCTTAGTGAGAAATCATTATAGCCTCTTCTCCTTTCCTCTCTCATTGTCATACCTTGAGAAGAGATTTGTACCCAAACACAACCCACACCTATTCAGAGTGTAGAGAGTGTTTTGGAGTTTGGGAAGTTTTGGGGAATTGCCAAAATAAGCCGGTGAGCCTTGGCGGATGCAATCGGGAGTATTGCGGGATCCGGAGAGCTAGACAAGACACAGTTCCGAGAAGCCTTGTTGGAGTAGGAGTTTGGAGGGCTTAGGTATATTGGATATGTTAGGCTTGGAGGGTCTCTTGCTAACCCATGTATCTCAACTGATTGTCTAGTGGATCGATTACTGCTTGGAGGGCAGCGGAGAGGTTTTTCGCCGAGTTCTTCGATTTCCTCTTTGATAACACATCGGCGTGTTATCTTGTGTTTGCATTCTCTCTTCCCTTACTCTTATGCTTTACTTTTAATGCTTGTTGTTCATGTTTATGCACTAGAGTAGTTCTGTCGGCTTATTGCGCTTCATTTACTCTTGTTTCGCACTTAGATAAGTTAGAGTAAAAGCAATCTAGCCGTAATCTTTTAATTGGAGGTCTAATTAAGCTCTTGTATTTTTAACACATTTTCGAGCTTTCATGTTCTCAATTGGCTTTTTTTATCTTAGAAAATTGTTCATGAATGTATCTAGGTTCCTTTGTATTCATAGTTGTCATTGAAATCATATAAAAGATGAAGTGTAGCATTTATTATTGCTACGCTCTTGTGAGCTACATCAACGCAGCATTTTGGTCTATTTTGATCCACTTTGGTTTATTCTATCCATTTTGGTCCACATTAGTCCATTCGGTCCATTTCGCTCTACTTCGGTCCATTTTATTAATTTTGGTCCACATCGGTCTATTTAGTCTAGATCGGTCCATTTCAGTCTACTTTGGTCCATTCTGTCAATTTTGGTCCACTTTGGTCTAATTCGGTCTACTTCTGTCCATACTGTCAATTTTGGTTCACATCGGTCTATTCAGTCCACATCGGTCTACTTTGGTCTACTTCTGTTTAATTTGGTCCATTTCAGTCCACTTGGTCTACATCAGTTCATTTGGTCCAATTCGGTAAATTTGGTTCATTTCGGTCCCTTACGGTCTATTTCAGTCCAATTAGTCCACTTCGGTCCACTTTGGTCTATTTCAGTCCAATTCAGTAAATTTGGTCCATTTCGGTTCAAATTCTATTAAATTTTAACAATTTAATACCTGTTTGGATAGAGCTTCTTTGCATTTGCGTCTACGTTTTTTTTTTTTTTTTTTGGAGAAGCGTGTTTCTGTGGGTCCTGTGAACAGCATGGGACCCACAAACCTTTTTTTTCAGTAAAAATTTAATTAAAAATGGGTCCCATGGCACTATTCACACATTTAAAAATTATTTTGCTACAGTGTTTTCAGTTTTCAGCAAAATAAGCGGTATCCAAACACACCTTTAATCTCAAAAAAATTTTCACATATATTTAACAAATCCAAAATAATTTCAAACCTATCTATTTATTTATTTTATTTTTCTTAGAAAGGGACAACTTAACATTACTTATTGTTAAGCTCTAATACACTATTAAATCACATTCAAACCTTAAAGCCACTATATTTAGTCATGAAGCTTGACATATATTGACTAATATTAATATATAAATATTTGTTTACACATTTTGCCAAAGTAAAAAGATATAGAAAGCCCTATATTCCACAGTTGCCTCTCCATTAGGGGTGTGAAAATATTTGCTTGACCTGCCAACCCGCCTGTCCCATGCGGGTCATTAAGTTAGGCGGTTTGGATTGGGTGGGTTAGACCTCCAAAATAGCGAATTGGGTTGGGTAACGGATTGAAAAATTGCCAACCCGCTACAACCCAACCCGCCCGCTTATTTATACATATAAAAAAGTAATATATATATTCATTCAAACTGTTCAACAGTATATTCCATATTTAAAGTTAATCAATTCACTTAATCAATTTTTATAGCTAATAAGTAATCAATTCCTTAAACAAAATGTAAAAAGTCAACATTAAAACCCTAAACTCATTTCAACCATATACTACACTCTGTATTTAGCCTTCACCTTCAACTGCTTCCTCTCTCTCCCTCTTTCTTATTGTTTTGTCTTTTTCTTCCTTAATCTTTTTGAAAAGCTGGAGCTCATTTAGTTTCTAATAATAGAGTTAGTTATACTATTGTGCATGTGTAATACTCTTAGTGGTTCTTATAGTTTGTAATACAGTTAGTTTAGGCACCAAGGTTGGTTATCCTTGTATGTAAGTGTATATATATATATATATATATATATATATATATATATATACATATATATCTCTATAGACACACACACACTCTGTATTCAGTAACTAATTATAGTTTGTGATAATTGTTTTTAAGAACATGCATACCATTTTGAAGGTTATTTGTTATGTTGGTATGTTATTATTTTGAATAATTAAAGTGACTTTGGGAATGTTAAGACTTGGTTTGTTAATTTAATTTTCCTCTGTTGTAAGGCAGTAGCCTACTTTTTTACTTTTTTTCTTTCTTTTTTTTTTTTTTTTGTGGGGACAAGGTCTGTTAGAGATGATATATCTCTTTTTCATTGACCCTATGTTTGTGTTGGAATTGAGATTATTCAATGAAATCTACCTTTAATTTTTTGCATGCATTAATTAGTTATATTTTGAGATTATTCAAGGACAAATTGTAGTTTGTGATATTTTTTTTTAAAAGAACATTGCTAATGCCAACCCGCCCAACTCACCTAACCTACCAAGTTGAAATCGCCAAAATTTGTAACCAATCTGCTGGGTTTAGACTTTGGTGGGTCTGTGGCAAATTAGAATTTTCTCAACTCGCTAGTGACAGATTGGATAGAAATATTGGCCTTTACCTGCCCAATCCATCCCATGCACACCCTTACTCTCCACCATTTTATATGTGTGTTTATTTATCTGTGATTATTCATAAAGTATCGTATGTAAGAAATTTATGTAACACTACTTTTACATGTATGTAAAATCCACATGCATGAATCACACTACAAAAAAAACTAGCTATTGCAGCGGGTTTTTTGCGGCGGTTTCGAAAAACGCCGCTATAAGTCACATATTGCGGCACTTTTACGGACCACCCCTATATATGAGATATATTGCGGCGTTCAATTGGACTGCCGCAATAGATCTACCCTTTTGCAGCGTACTATAGCGGCGAAATATAAAACTGCCATAATATATACATTTTAGCGACGTTGGACGTAGTTATAGCGGCGCTCCAACAAACTGCTGCAATAGATATATCATTTTGCAGTATACTACAACGGCGGTACATAAAACCGCCACAATAAATGTGTTTTAGCAGCGTTCTATTTAGCTATAGCGGCGTTATTGTCAAACCGCTGCAATAGATACTTTTTTGTGGCATAGCTTCTTAGTTATAGCGGCGGTGTTGACCGCTGTAATAGACCCTTTTAACTGCCTAAATGTAGTCTAATTTTTTCCCTCTTTTTTTGTCCTTTAAGCGCCATTTGTATTTTCATTTTAGCGCCTTTGTGTTTTCCCTCAGACCTCAAAATCTCTCTTCAGACCTCAAAATCTCTTTATACTTTCCCTCTGTTAGTCTTTTCATTTCCAAACCCACTCTTCACAAAGACCCACTCATCACGAAGACCCACCCGTCCGCCAATACACAACTCGTCCGCCGATACACAGCTCGTCTCAGTCATATCGCCGGAGACCCACTAATTCTTCCATTCTCGTGTTCTTCACTAAGGTATGACCTCCTCTTCGATTACATTAAGGCAATTTCTTCAATCTTCTTTTAATTTTTCAATTTTTTTTTTTTTAATTTCAAATACGTTCTGTTCTTAATTTTTTGTTATAGTTGTATGAAATTTTATAGATTCTGGATTTGGAGGAGCCGATTTCAAAATTGAACTAAGGGAAAGGTATTCTACGAAATTGTGTTTTGCTAATTTCTCTTTATACTTTTTTTTTTTTTTTTTTTTTTTTTTCTGTAGAATACTCTTATAACTTATTTCTCTGTATGTATTTTTTCTTTGCTCTAATTTCGATTTAGCATTATTGATGTGTGTTACTTTTTGTGCCTTGATTGTTTTTGTTAGGATGAAAACTTTCTTGGGAATATTAATATTAGAGATTGTATGGTGAAAAACCTAAATGGAATAGGCATGTTGGTAATGAATCTTATAAATTGTTGGGCCAATGTATATTGTTGGGTAAACTCAATATGCTGATTGAGTTGTGATTGGTCTACTGGATTGACTAGGAAGAATGGATACTGATGTGTTTGGCAGTTTATATTTTAGAATGAGTTAAAGAACTTAAGAAGACCACGTCAATGAGAATAATAAAACTGTAGTTTTTATTTAAACAAAAAATGAATTATTAACAGGGACTGTAACTTTGATGTTGTTCTTGTTGGGACTCTCAACTGGGGTCTGATGACTTGATAAGATAGGTGGTATCGAATAAGAGTGCAGTTGAATAGACTTGTGGATTGAAGTAATATTGCTAAAGGACCAAAGTGTGGGCAAAAGGAAATTATAGAACTAATTATAGTTAGTGCATTCCCTTGTGCCTCTCCATGTTTAAGCAGGTGGACCAGTGAGACTGGAATCTACAATTACTACATAGTTTACTAGAAAAACAACACTTTAATAAGAGAACTTGTTATCAATGACCATGATGTTATGTCAGAACATTTGTATCTTGAAATGCTTGGTTTACAAGAATTAAACATTTGTTTGGATAGAGGGAATATAGGGGGGAGGAGATGAGAAGAGAAGATGACTAATGCGCTAAAGTTGAGTTATTCTAGCCATCTTCTACTCTACTATACTTCCGTCTCCCTTTATTTCAAACATTACCCTAATGGTTTATTTGAACCTTTAACAAGTATAAGAAATGTAGACTTGTAAATCCGCCATATGATTTAGATAGAATTATGCATGATTTTAAATCTTTTTTTAAGACACCGGTACTTTGTGAAGGCCACAAATATCCCCTAATGATGATGAGACAGTTCAAGGTTAATTCTTAAATGAGGGAAAGACTGTCTTTGTTTTGATAATGGTTTAGCATGAAGAGAAGTGTGGTATGTGATTAATTAGGTTTGCTATTTTTAGGTAAAATAACTGTTGATGCTTGCTATCTATTACATTGTGCAATTATAAGCAATGATGCTTGTATTAAATGTAGACCAATATATATTGTTTGTCTGTATGTATTGTAACTTATCTATCTCAGTGCTGCCAGTCACGTGCCAAATTTCTCTGCTTTTGCTTATTATGTTGTCATGGGATCTATCTTATGTTGATCTTGTTGTATAAGCTTATGAATTTTGAATATAGTCTTGCACTTTGTTTTTGCCATGCACTTTGATTCTTGTTGAGTTATTTTTATTTGATTAATTCATTTTAGGGGCTGCTTTCTATCTTTTTCACACATGTGGAACACGAAAATGAAATGGGATATTTAAAGAGATGTCCATTCTTAACGAATATTGCTAGTAATGATGTTATAGTTACCAAATGTATTGATAACTTCTCTATGCATTTTAATTCATTGTTTTCTTAGGAACATAGGTTTGTTTTGTTAGAGTAAAGATGATTTGTTAACCATTGTTTTGTGCATTCATGAAATCACATGATAGGTGTTTATTGTAAACCATTTCATAGCAATGGATAAGAGTTGGATGAAAATTACCAATAGAAGGTCACGAGCATATTTAGATGGAGTCCAATAATTTCTAAATTTTGCATCTAACCATGCACACCTGGATGGAAATATTTCATGTTCATGTAAAAAATGCGTGCATACAAATTCGTGGCCTACAGATGTTGTACGGGCTCACTTAGTGTCAAATGGGATTTGTAGGGGTTATGACCTTTGGGTTTTTAATGGGGAATCATCGTTTGCAAAGACTTTTACTGAAATTCCTAATAGTCATATCCAAGAAAACCCGATAGAATATGCCAATCTTCGTGACATGTTGCATGACATGTTCCCCATACAAGATATGGCATCTAGGCCAATGGAAGAAGTCTCTAGTGTGCAACAACCCACAGAAGGTCCTAATGAAGATGCCTTTCAGTTTATAAAATTGCTTGAAGATGCTAATCGACCTTGTTATGAAGGTTGTAAGCATTTTAGCAAATTGTCAGTCATTTTGCATTTGTACCACATTAAGTGTCTTAATGGTTGGACTAACAAATCATTTACCATATTGTTGCAGTTTTTTTTTTTATTTCCTTCCTTCAAATGCTAAGTTGCCAAAAGATTGTTATGAGGGTAAGAAGATTATTAAGGATATAGGCTTGAGCTATGAGAAGATTCATGCTTGTCCTAAAGATTGTGTTTTATATTGGAAGGAGAATGCCAACCTTGAAGCTTGTCCAAATTGTAACCTTTCAAGATGGGAAAATAATGAGTCTAAAGGTCAACAAAGTACTAATGCTTCCTCTAAGAAAGGAAAAAAGAAAGCTGCAAAGATTCTACGGTGGTTCCCCTTAAAGGCAAGATTTAAACGACTATTTATGTTTCCTGAAACAGCCAATCAAATGACGTGGCATGCCAATGGTCATGTGAATGACGGGTTAATGAGGCATCCTGCTGATTCTGAAACTTAGAAATCATTTGACTCTAAGTACATAGAGTTCTCATCCGTCCCTCATAATGTGAGGCTTGGATTAGTAGTCGATGGATTCAACCCGTATGGAAATATAAGTACTACTCATAGTACATGACCTGTCATTTTGATCCCATACGATCTCCCTCCATGGATGTGCATGAAAATGTCTTATTTCATGCTATCATTATTGATTCCCGGTCCAACCTCTCCCGGGAACGATATAGATGTGTACTTACAACTCCTAGTAGAAGAACTGAAGGAGTTATGGGATGTTGGAGTAGAAACATCTGATATGCCTTCCAAAAAATCATTCCAAATGCATGCTACATTATTGTGGACCATTAATGATTTTCCTGCCTATGGTGATATCTCGGGTTGGAGTACCAAAGGTGCTCTTGCATGTCCTCCTTGTAAGTATGATAGTCAGTCTTGTTGGTAAGATATGGAAGAAAATTTAGTTACATTAGACATAAGCGATTCTTGGGTAATGATCATAAATTCCGTAAGCAAAAAAAATCATTTGATGGGAATGTTGATATGAGATTAGCTCCTATCACAGTATCCGGAGGGGAAATCATGTTACAAACGGATGCTGTAGCTAATCATGTGTTTGGGAAGAAAAAATTTAATTTGACCAATAAAAGAAAAAGAGGGGAGGAAGCCTTAACTGTGTGGAAGAAGAAAAGTATATTTTTCTCTTTGCCATATTGGGAGAAGCATGTCTTGCATCACAATCTTGACGTGATGCATATTGAAAAAAAAATGTAGTTGATAATATAATTGGCACAGTGTTGAACTTGGATGGCAAAACAAAGGATAACTTGAAGGCACGCCAAGACTTAAAAGATATGGGTATAAGAAGCGAAATTCACTTGGAAAAGGTTGGGAATGATCAAACACGTATGCCACATGCTTGCTTCCATATGAATGTGAGTGAAAAGGACGGTTTTCTACAAGTTTTGAAAGATGTAAGAGTGCCAGATGGTTATTCTTCAAACATCTCATGTTGCGTTAAACTCAAAGAATGCAAGATTAGTGGGATGAAGAGCCATGATAATCACATCTTAATGCAGCAACTTTTCCCAATAGCAATACATGGATCTTTGCCAACTGAAGTAAGTAGGCCCTTGATTGACTTATCTTGTTTCTTTAGGGAGATATGTTCTAAAGTACTAAATGTGGAGGAACTTGGGGCTCTTGAGAAGACAATTGCAGTGATGTTGTGTGAGTTGGAAAGGATATTTCCTCCTCCTTTTTTTACAATGATGGTACATTTAGTTATGCATTTGGCTGGCAAAACCAAAGTGGCTGGCCTAGTTCATTATCGTTGGATATATTCCATAGAAAGGTAACATTTATAGTAACTTCATCTATTTAGTTTCGTTTAACTTAGCAATTTCCCATTATTGATTTTGGGTTTTCCATTAGGTACTTGTCAAGACTTAAGTCTTATGTGCATAATAAAACTTGGCCAGAAAGCTCCATTGTAGAAGGGTATATAGCGGAGGAATGCTTAACATTTTGCTCATGTTATTTTAAATCTGTTGAAACTGTATTCAACCAACTTGTAAGGAATGTCGAGGAATCCATGGGTGTGTGGTGAGCATTACCCTAGATTCAAATTCATGGATCCAAGCACATCGTTATGTGCTCTTCAATTGTGAAGAATGTTAGGACATATGTGTTTCACATGTTAAGAACATATGTCATGATTTTATGTAATTGGCTAATCCTTTGATAAAACGCACTTTACTTGTATTCGGGTAGATCTAGGATGTGTTTAATACTTCAAGAAACATGTTGTTCAAGTCTAGTATTAAAGCCATGAAGATTGGACCAAGAAACAAGTGAAGAAAAGTTGTTCACTAAAGTTGGATAGATAGCTCGACACCTGCGGACAGATATCTCGACAGCTTCTCGACACCTCTCGACAGCTAGACTATCTATCGAGCTCTTCAGTTGATTGTTATCGCAATCTCGACACCTCTCGATAGCTCGTGGATCGATCGAGAAAGCTTCTGTCTCATCGACAGCTTCTCGATAGCTGTATCTGTCGAAGTTTAAAGCTCGACACCTCCCGATCGATCGAGGTTACGGAAATTCAGATTTCCAAATCTGATTTTCGACCCAAGCTTATGTATTTGTGTAGGGTTTCTTTTTTCACAACCCTAGACCTATATAAGGCTTATTTTAGAGGCCGTCACATAAGAGAATACAAGGAGAACATATGCAAAAGGTGACCGATACCTTATTCTCTCTAAAAGAAGCTACTGCATCGTTGCACCTTAGGGTTTTGTAATCAAGTGCTTCTTGATCTTTATTGTTGATGAAGTGAAGAACTTTGCACCCAACATCTTCTTCTAATTGGTGATTGAAGTCGCGTACTAGGATCCGCGCAATTGGTTAGTCACGTACTGGGATTCGTGCATCAAAAGGGTGGCGTTCATATATTGAAGAGTTCAGAGGGTCTGAAGCGGTAGAAGGTTTCTGCTGTGAGTTCATCTACAGGGATTGTAGAGTCTAGGGACAAAGGTTTTGTACTAGATCTGAAACTTCTCTTTACTATAGTAAATTGCTTTTCGGGAAGGTTTCCCTTCAGGTTTTTTACTGTGAAACTAGTTTGTTTCATTGGTTTTCTTGGGTCATCATATCTTGTCTTATTTATTTTTTCGCTGCATGATTTTGACATTATATTGATGTTTGTTTGTTTTAACAAGTTTTATTCACAATAAATCTAATTAACAACTTGGGTTTAATACTTGTTAATTCTATCAACCGGGGTCTAAATTTCCCAATAAAGAAGTCACCCCATTTCGCGAGTAAGTAATATGTCCTTGTGTACCCTTCCATGACATTCTAGTACAATACTCTAGCTTAACCTTAACACGTTTGTCTACACAGTGTACACATAGCGAAGATCAAGGTTGATTTCCCTTTTCATGTATCTAATGATGTTATTCAAAAGAAACACATGGAGAAATTCTGCAGCTGGTTTAGGGACTATGTAAGTAAAGCATATATATAAAACTATTTTAGGTTGTAAAACATTAGATAGCATACTTATAATAAAAGTCTTTGTCTATAATAGGTGATGTCAATGGATGCCTCTGAGAAAAAGAAATTGTCTGATAAAGTTAAATGGCTTGCGCGATATCCAAATAATGAAGCAAAACAGTACAAGCATTATGTTATAAATGGTTTGAAATTTCGCACCAAAGATTCTGAGGCATCTAGGAAAACTCAAAATAGTGGAGTTTGTGTTGTTACTGAAGGGGGTGCTACTTATTATGGTGTACTAATCGATATTATTAGGTTGAACTACTTTGACAAGTATCGATATGTACTATTTAAATGTCATTGGGCTGACGTTATTAGTGGGAGAGAATGCAAAGAAGATGAGTTTGGATTTCCCCTTGTCAATTTTTCAAGATTGATACACACGGGTGATCGATTGATTGATGAACCTATGTATTAGCATTTCAAGCTTCACAAGTTTTTTATGTGGAAGATGCGAGACATAAAGATTGGGTGGTGGTGGTCAAAACCAAACCTAGGGAGGTGTTTGATGTTGGTATTAATACTTCACATGATGATGATGATGTGGATACCTATTTTGAAAATGTCCCATATAATATAACCACTGATGATGTATGTGATGATGCAAATGACAACTATGCTTGGGCTCGAGTTAATGAAGAAGGAACCGTTCATGATACACCATTGATTAGTGAGGATAAATTGCTTGAAGAAGACTTTATCAATGATGAAGAGCTTAGTGATGATGTTTATGAGTCATATGATGATGACTCTAATGATGATGACTCCAATGATGATGCATCTAGTGATGATGAGTCTAGTTAAGGCTTAGGCCTAGTGAGAAAGGACTAGACCAAGCCAATTGGGATGTGCCTTCCTTTAGCAAAAATAAAGGTCATCATTTGAACAATCCTAAAGAATTAGTAGTATAAAATATTACTTGTACAAGGCCTGAAATATATGTTTACTATGTTCATGAATAGACCCAATTATGCTTTTTATAAATAAGATGGTTTCTTCTCCTTAATTGCATGTGTCTTTGGTTGCTGAATTGTTTGGTTTGGTGATTAAGGTGAACTATCCTTTATTGCACATGTCTTTGGTTGCTGCCTTGTGTGGTCTAGTGATTCAAGTGAACTATCCTTAATTGTATGTGTGTTTGGTTGCTGCATGTGTCCTGGCTTAGTTATATGCCTTTCATAGAAAAGGGTAATTTAAGTATTACAGCCTAAGAAGTGTCCTGGATTAGTTATATGCCTTGCATGTGTGTTGGGATTTTGACGAATGAATGTATTTCTATGTCATCTAGTGATTAAGGTGGTGTTTCATTGAATGCAAGTCTGCATGTTTGATGTATGCTATATGGACTAGTCATTATTTTTCTTTGTATTTGATTTCTATTTGAAGTATATGTCATACTCATGAGATTTTTTCAACCTAAAAAAAAACGAAATGTGGTGTTTCATTGAATTCACTTGCAGCACTCCACCTATTTAATAAGTCATTTACTATGAATACTTCAAATTCCTTTTTCTCGGTTGCAATCTGCCTTGTACCATTACTTCTTATTGTGCTTATACAGTTGTTTATTTCAGTCTTTGACAGTTGAAATGGCAAAGCGAAAGGTAAATTTTTGAACGCATGCAAAGAGTGTAACATTGGATGGAACTTCTACACAAGATGTGGATTAAGCATCAGACCAAGCAATCGTGGAAGTTTCTACGCAAGGTATGGGCTTTTAATCAGTAACTCATGATCTCTAAACACCTTAACAATTGAATAAAACCATATTTATGTTGTTAGATAGGTTAGGGGTCTTTGTTTGTTGCAATGGTATACTGATGACTAGGTAATGGCTTTCATGCTAAAGGTATTTTACACTGATCAGTCAAGCTGACTTGATCAGTCAAACTGACTTGCTCAGTTGCTCTTGATCAGTCAAACAGCTCAAGAATGGTCTAGTAGGTCAAGGAAAGAAAAAAGTTTCAATGTGCAAATAGAGTAGAGACAGTTGAAACATCATGTGATTACTAGGTACCTTTTGGATGTTATTCTTCTCCATGTTTGGAGTGCATGGGTTTATGCCAAATTTAGTTGTATAGATGTTTTCAGCTTGGAGTGGTGCTTTGGGGATTTGGAAGAAGTATACTTGCTTGGGTTTTCTTAATATCTTGAGCTTATGATTTTTGATTGATGTGTGTGTGTGAATTCAGGTTTTTTACTTTTGCTGATTCTCTTCTAATGAATTACTTAACAAATTTAAAGAGATTGATAGAGTTAGGTTGATGAGCCTGTAAATAATCAAATTTTTCTTAGAAGATTGCTTTTAGTCATCACTTTTTGGACTGTTGGTTGGAAGATTGGTAGATAAAACTAGGTTTAACTTAAGCACTAAGAATAAGAATCCATGCATGTTAATTTGCAGTCCAAAAGTGGGGTCACTGGTTCCAAAAGAAAAATGCCCATTGGCCACCTAACCTATACACATGATCATTGTAGTATTCACCCAGCTCTTGCCACCTCAAAAGAGACTCACTCACGTACATGGCAATCTCAAGTTAGGTTGTGCATTAATGTCACAATGGATGGTCAAATATATAATTACAGACTTCAGTAAAGAAAATAGCAATGGTTTTACTTTTATAGAACTGTTTATATATATAAAGAACTTTATATAATGAAAGAAAAGTATACTTTTTGGGTGTATAGAGCAGAAATTGAAAAGGAAAAAAGAAAAGAAAAGAAAGAAGCTAACAAGAGCAAATTACTTTTCAGTTATCACTGCCTCTGTTACCATAAATCAACATTATAGTTTCCCATCATATAATAGGCATTTTATGTATGAATTTTGCTTCTTACTTTTATCCTATCCAAACTAGAATAAATAACATTCAATCATACAACTAGAATAAATAACATTCAATCATACAACTATAATATATAAAAGGTAGAAGATCCAATAGGATTATGGAGTCATAAATTTTGAGACAGGCCTCATAATTAAAAAAAAAAAAACCAAGGATAAATTCAAACCCTTAACAAGGAACTAAAATAAGAACCAAGGTTAACAACAAGTACATAAAAGCCAAAGTTAAACTAACTAGTCTAGAGTCCTAACCTTCGAGATTAGCAAATCTAAATCATGGCATTCTTGTTCTTCATATCAAATTAGCTGATATCATATAACTCATTCACTTGAAAGCTAGGATCGTTCAAGACTGTGTTCTCCAACATCCCAGGCATGATATTTTAGTTAGACATATCATTCAATGGAGCATATGAAACAATATTATTAGAAGAAACTGTATTGAATTTCACTTGAGCAGAGGATGCCCTGTATAGGAACCCAAAATCCGGAACAGAAAACCTGCAAGTGATATGAACTTCACTTGAGTCCTTTTCTTAGACTAGGATTCCTAATAACCAAATAGAAAAAGGAATCAAAACATAAACTAAATCTCATAGTTCATATTTAAATAGGATACTAGCACAAAAAACCTCACTCTTGCTTGGATTTACTGCACCACCAAAGATAAGTAATACAAACCATGATCCAATACACAAATTTGGTAGGGAAGCCAGCTGATAGCAGACATGTAAGAATAAACTTAAGCCTATAGAATCATAGGCTTTCCTCAAATCAGCCTTGATGGCACATCTGGCTATACCATTGTTCCTATTATAGACCATTGTTCCTATTATACTATCTGTGTTCCTCTTGAGATCTTCATGTTGTGTGAGTCTAAGCTAAATCTATCACTTTCTCTTTGGTTGAGACTTTGTTTTATAAATATACTGAGCTTATAAACTTTTTTCCTTTTCTTACTGGTTTTACTTTGGAATTTTTTTGTGTGCCTAATTTACACTAAGCTTTTGAGGAGTCTTGGTTCCACTTTTTTGCCTGCTTGTTATAGATCTTCTTGAGGTTTTATTAATTTTTTGTGTGCCTAATTTACACTTAGCTCATGCAGAAAAAGATAGCAGTTGAATTTGAAAATTTTATTAATTTTTTTAAAGTTATTGTGCTTATTTTATCATCTTATTATCTCATCATGTATGTGTGATGTTTAAGCCTTGGAGCCTAATTGTTGTCTTCTGTTCAAAACTTTCGTATTTGGGGGAGAATCCGATTAGTTACTGTGAGCAGATAGAAATATATATATTTTTTAAAAATGTATGAACTTTTCTTTTTAGTTGTTTAATGTTTATATCACTTTCAGTGTCACCTACAGTTAACTATTGTTTAATCATCTTAAATACTAGTAATTTTCTTGAGGAAAGAAAACGGGCCTAAAGGAGCTCAGAGAAGGAAGTAGCAAACCCATGGGCATTATGTGATGTAGAAAAGTAAGAATGGGCCACGGCAGGCCCAAAGTAAGAAAGTAAAAGGTTGAAGGCCCATGAACCCCAAGGATGAAGGATGTAGTAATTGGGCCAAGGAAACCCAAAAGAGTTAGTAAAAGCCCATGAGAATATAGAGTTAGAAAATGGGCCGAGGATGTCCAAGGAAAGCAAATGAGCCAAGGATGCCCAAAGAGAAAGAAATGGGCCAAAGGAGCCCACAAGCAATGTAATGGGTCAAGAAAGCCCAAAGTAGCATGAGTATAAACCCAATGACCATACTGGGTCATTGTAACCAATTGAGAGAAGAGTATACAGTAGGCTCGAAAGAGGCCCAACGAGTATGGATCAAATAGCGCCGTAGTAGGAATAACAGAATGGCATGACAGGAATACTGGCAAGCCAACGGAAGGAGTAAACAGTGTGCAAAAAGGGAGAAATGCCCACAATCAAGAAAGGCCTAGCCCTTGGGGGAGGCAAACCATAAAGAATGGAGGATCAGAAAATAGTTCACGCCACAAGAGGCCAAGAATGAACGGTAGAACGTGCAGACGAACCTCCAGTCCATGGCAAACGCATAAGCAGCAGACAAGCTTTGGACATACACGGAAGTGGAGCACACACAGGGCCTAGGCATCACCAACATGTATCCAGCCAATACAGGAGTGGTGGGTCATGGGTCAGAGGTAAGAGAGGTATAGTCTGGCGGTGGGGAGAAGGGAAAGCCTATTCTAGGGTTCCCGCTTAAACTCTTTTGGGGAAAATGTCCCGCTGGGATGACATACCACCCAAAAGAGGGAAGGATGAGTTTGAACCACTAGGTTCATGCCATAAGGGATAGTAAGAGAGAATACCTACACTGTGGTGGATAAGAAGGCCACAGTGAACAAGTAAACAAAAACAGTTTTCTTTTTCTGGTAATGAGGAATGGCACAGCTAGCACAGGTAAGTAGTGGTGGCTAGGCAGCTGACAAACTAGTAGGTGGTTGGGAAGGACACCCAAATCCAGACAAAAGTAGTTAAAGGCTAAAATGGTAAAAACCAGTCACGACAGGCAGTATATAAAGGGCCCTCACAGTGCACAGTATTATCATTGCAACAGTAGTAACCACTAGGAGAGAATTACAGCACCACCATCACACTACACGAGTAAGCACTAACAAAGAAAGAAAAGAGTGGGAAAGAATTAAAGTAACAAAATAGAGAAAAAAGAAGAAGAGGATCAGGAATAGAAATAGAGAGTGTTGAATGGCATTCATGCACCAATAGGCTAATCCCTTCTCTTCCTCTAAAAGCCTACCCTCTGTTGGGGTTAAAGGATTCGCTTGGGGCGTAAGCCATTTAGGCCCGTTCCCTCAAAGTGGATAATTTCTACAGCAAGATCCTCCTGCGAGGTTACCCACGTTGAGGAAGTGGTTCCCTCCTTGGTATTAGTCCTATGACACAACTGAACACGGTAGACTAACCTATTCCTTCTTTGATTTCATTACTTATCGTTATTATTTCCTTTCTTGTCTCTTACAATTTCACTTATAATGTGTTCCTTATTGCTATATCGTTCTTCTTCTTATTTTGATTTAGGATGACTTATTTGTTTTGCCTGGCAGTAAGCACATCTCCTTTATAATTGTTTTATTATATTTATCTGCCGTAGCTCTTTTGCAATAGTTTCGTTTCATCTGACAGCAAGTGTGTTGTCTTTATTATTGTCCTATTATATCTGTATGCCATAACTCTTTGTAGCAATTTTGCCTGCTATGGGCATGTGACCAAAGTTTCAGCAAAAAGGGGCATAGTTTGTGCATAAGCCAGACCAACGTGAGTTGCAATTGGACCGGTCCTAACTCTCCTACCTAGAACACTTGGGCCACAATGTAGCAGAAGGCAGCCCAGCCCAAAGGTGCAAAAAGGCCCACCACAATGAGGTAGAGTAAAATAATTTTATATAATCTTAAATTGATTAAGAAACTATACCATTGCATGATTTGCTCTTGTATGACATCAATTTGTGTTACTATTTGATGAAGAAGCCATTGCTTGAACATGCAATGACTTACAAAAAATAACTCAAAAATCCAGATATTAAAACTTTTGAAAGACCAAAAAATATTAAAGAATAAGATGATTCATTACTTAGAAATTATTAAAACAAAACAAAATATATATAACTAAACAATAGAGAAATATAAGAGAAAGATGAGTTACATTCAAAAGAATAATTCATGACTATAACTATTGAAAGGAATCAAAAGATTCAGAGCCTACAAATTATAGATAAAATATACATATATATGTGACTACACAAATTCAGATGTTAAAACTTTCAAAATGCCAAAAAATATTATAATTAAAGAATAAGTTATTGAAACAATTCAAAAAATATATGACTATTCAAAATAGAAATATAATAAAAAGAAAAAAGTATGCAAACCCATAAAGCAATAAGTTTTAAATTTTAACGGGTCTAAATTTTAAACGAACCTTATCAGCATGTGGCCCACTCTAAAATATGTTGAGCAGGAGCGTACGTTGAAATAATGAAAGCCATACCTCATCTTAATATATCGTATATAAGCTTTTTACCTAAGAAATTAATATACTTTCATATCGTGAGGTAAAGCAAAGAAACATGTAGTAGCAACAACCTTAAATTTCAATTATTGCAAACTTTTTTATCTTGTAAAAAATGGTTAAAGAGAGTTTGATGGTTTATGTACGAAAATTACTTTTAAAAAAATACATGAAAAACCATAAAATAAATTTTTTTTTTTAGCAAAGTAGAGGAGAAGAAAATAACAGAAGAAGAGCTCATACCTCTACTCGGCTTTAAAAAAAAAATATTGGAGTTTGCACTACTTTTATAGTGTTGATTAAACTCGCAAATTTGGAGATAAATTATCAACGTTTGAGTTTGAGTTTAAGTTGAACTTGTTAAAGAGATAGAGTTTTACTCCTTATTAAGTTTGGACTAAACAAAAATAATTTTATTTAAAAAAAGTGATAATGATGTGGTAAGTTCTGGAGAGGTTAATAAAAAGTCAAAGGCAAAAATGATAATGATGAGTTTGAGTTTAAGTTGGACTTGTTAGAGAGATAGAATTTCACTCATTGTCAAGTTTGGACTAAACAAAAATAATTTTATTTAAAAAAAATGATAATGATGTGGCAAACTTTAGACAGGTCAATAAAAAGTCAAAGGCTTCGGTTATATACATAGATTATACAAAAAAAAAAATTATAATTAGAGAAAGATCATACCCAACCTCACATATATAGTTATACATATGCCCTCTATAGGGGTATCTGGGTGGTGAATTTATTGGTCTAAGGCATGGCGTAAACTCGAAGGTCTTGAGTTCAATTCATCTTACTATCGGTAGATAAAGTTTATGAAGTATCTCATGAAGTTGAATGGTAACAAATGTTTGTTAAAGGAATCTAAATGATTAGCAAGACTATAATTAAAGTGTTTGACAGGCTCTTAGATTATTGTTTGAGGACCACAATAAATACTGTAGCCTTAACAACCAACAATCAGATTACATGGGGGAGAGATGATAGAGAGGAAAAACCTATATCTAGCCAACTACCTTTTTTGTTTTTGTTTTTTTCATTACAACAAATCTTCAATGGTTAGACTCATGCATTAAAGGGAAACAAAGGGCCCATTTTGAGACCCATTCATGGTTTGTACCCTATTCATATGCTTCAATGGATTATTATATCCATTCACAGCAGCAACATTGCACTAATTGCAGTTTTTGCGCTTCACCATTACCCTTAAAATATTATTAAGGCCTGCTCCAAGGTCCTATGGTATCATGCAAGTATACATTTTTTTTGCATCCTGAGTATACCCAACTTCCACTTGAAATTGAAATTTACCACACATCCTAGTACTATCAATTTCATTAATCTAATAAAGCAAGAACTGTACCAATTAACCAAACAAAGAGAACATCGACAAAATGAACATATGTTTATTACAAAAGACAAAAGCAAGAAAGCTATGGTCAAGGAAAGCCCAAGTCCCCCACCAAAGACTTCCGTCATTGATTCTATTGGACCAATAGAACTCGATCTTTTTTTTCTTTTTTTCTTTTTTTTTTTGAGAAAAAAGAACTCGATCTGGTGCTTCAAAGCTTTCAATTAGATGGGCACATGCATGCACTCAAGCTTTTTAAAATAAACAAATGGGTGAATGCGTTACTTTAAATTTTAATAAAAAACAAAACAGCTAAAAGAATGGCTTACCTAAATTTTAAAGGTAAAGTTAGAAGTTTAATCATCCTATTCCTATGATAAATATATGTTATAAAATATAGCCTTTGAGTGTTTGATAGATTGGGAAAACAAATAGTATATAAGTAAACAAATTGGTTTGGAGTCATCTTACTCCAATTTATGATGTGAAGAAATAATTTATTTGTAGTTTAGTCAAATAACTTTTTTAAAGAGTAATAAGATATGTTAAAATAATATACATGAATAATCACTAGCTAATTCATTTATCTTACGGAAAAGGCTTTGCCTGAATTTTTTTGAGGGTCAAGCTATCATTCAATTCAAGATATAGACACTAACTCATAAATGAGAGGAAAGAAACGATGATTCCACCATGTTCACACAAGGGGATGACTTCTCATGACTTAAGCAATGAGTCGAACACAATGAATTATTAGTGATCTTACTAAGTGTGCATTTGGCATAACTTAAAAAGTCAACTTTTTTTACTATTTAACTTATTTTTACTACTATTCATGGATCTCATTGCACTTTTTAGTACTATTAATGGGTCCAATTGTACTATTTCAGCTACCTTTTAGTTTTATCTACAGTACTTTCAACAAAAAAATTTCAATTCAGCTAAATAAGCTGTTCCCAATCGGACTCTAATATTCAACAATCAACTATAGATACTTGATCTTACTCTAAAACTCTTTCACTCACATTGTAGTTGTATACCTTGAGAGGTATATATACTTTATAGTGAGTAAAAGAAGAGAGTGATGATATCACCAACAATAATGCACCGGAAAATATTAGTTAAATTTGATGATTCCATGCACGCGTGAAACTTTTGTAGAATTCTGTACCTTTTTTCTTTTGTTACGTATCTTTCATGACAACCCATTGAGGAATTTGTTTTTTGTTAAGTGAAACAAAAGCAATACTTTTATTAATGTGTGCAACTGATTGTGTGCTGGTAGGTTTGGATTGGACTGAGCCCATGATGCTTTTTATATTGCATGTCACATGTTTATGCATTCCCATGCATACATTCTTTCCTTTCAATATATTCTTTGATATATTTTGAACTGTTTTTGGACTTTTCTTATTGTCTTTTCTCTCTCTCTCCCTCTCTCCATTTACGTTAGTCTGCTTCTATGGCACCCAAACGTAAATCTGCTCCGTCTCGGAACTCTCTTCATTCCGGGGCATTCTCTTCTGCTGACACTACTCTTTTCTCTATCCGGTTCTGTGATGAGAAGGCCAAATCGGACTTCTTTGAGAACTTTTTTCGACGAGGCATTCATTCTGAACGCCAAGTCATCTTGTCGGACTTCTCCGATACCGACCTACCCACTATCATCTACAGTATGGGATAGGGGCCACTGTGTGATGCCCCGGTCACTTGTCCATCCGTGCTGATCCAGGAGTTTTACTACAACATGCATGGATTCGATTATTCAGTATCTCATTTCTTTACTAGCGTTTGAGGTACGTGCATAGTTGTCACATTGCAGATTGTTGCGGATGTGCTCCGTGTCCCAGGGTTGAGTTTCCTGACTACCCTAGTTGTGATCGTCTTAAGATAGTGTCTAAAGACGAGCTCATTTCTGCTTTCTGTGAGCGTCCATCCGATTGGGGTGAGCGCCAGTTCACTTACTATTCGGGCTTTACAAAAGGCTTTCGGTTTTTGAACATGGTCATGACTTTTGTTTTCTACCCTCTTTCTCATTATAACTCTATTACTGAGTCCCGTGCTCGATTTTTGGTTTCTTTGATAGAGCATCTCACTATAGATTTTCCCTCTCATTTCATTCTTTCTATCATAGATGTCTATAGGGATACGGCGACCCGTGATAAGCTTATCTTCCCTTCAGCTATCACGAGGCTTTTACGCCATTTTAAGGTTCATTTTCCCTCTTCCGATCCCTTTCCTGTCATGGGTGCTATAGATGATGGTACCCTTAAACGCAGTGAGGCGCAATTTCGTTCGAGGCGTTCCGGTACGGCAGCTCCTCCCATTCCTTCTTCTCCATCCACATCCGCTCCCTCCTCTTCTACGAGCGGTGTGACACTCAAGGACATCATGACGCAGCTTCAACGCATAGATGCTCGCCTCGACACTCTCAGTGATAAATTGTGTCAGGTGAACACCCGTGTTGGCTGTATTGCTCGACGCCAGGCTAAAATAGGCGGTTACACCATGCTTTCCACTCCTGTGGCCTCTGCGGATGAGAGTGATGGCTCCGGCGATGATGATGATGCTACTGCCTTCGATGATGAGGATGATGGAGATGCTAGCTCTTCCAGTGCTGACGAGATGTCTACTTGACACTCTTACCCTTTGTCACTCATGACAAAAAGGGGGAGTAGTTTTGGTTATGAGATTAGTCATAGTTAGGGGGAGAGTTAGTATAGGAGATTTTTGTTAGGGGGAGAGTGCACACTAGGGGATATAGTGAGGACTTGATGTATTTATTTTCTTTTCTTTCTATTTGAGGTACATTATTCTTGTACATGGGTCTTGTGACCGTTTTGACATACATTGTACATATATTTTTTATATATTGATGTATGTTTTTCTTTCACCTATCCTTACATGTGTTGTTTCTTTTCTTTCTTTATACACATGTTTCTTATTACTTGTATGCAATCTATTATTTCTGTTTCACACAAAGATGCCTTGATGAGTTTTGTTTAAAGTGTTTCAGAAATACAGATTGTCAAAGTCTACTTGCCATAAACTCTTTTCTTGCAAAGTTTTTCAAGAGTTTGTGTTAGAATAGATTTTACTGTATTCAACAAGTGAATATGAGTTGAGTGATTTATGATTTCTCTTATATCTCATTTGTTTGTTGTGGTTTTATCACGGATTGCCAAAGGGGGAGATTGTTAGGACATATGTAATTCACTTGTTAGGAACATATGTCACTATTTTATGTAATTTGCTAATCCTTTGACAAAATGCACTTTACTTGTATTTGGATAGATCTAGAATGTGTTTAATACTTCAAGAAATCTTGTTTTAAGTTCAAGTGTTAAAGTCATGCAAGTCTGTCCAAGATTCAAGTGAGAAAAGTGCTGTTCATTAAAATTCAACAGCTAGCATCTATCGAGACCTGTTGAACTGTTCCAGCCCGTGGCTCGACAGTAGCTCAATAGATAGGTATCTGTTGAGGTTTATGAAGTTCAGTTTTTCAGGACTGTTTTTCATTCAATTCGTGATTGTATGTTTAGGCTTTCTTTTCTCGCAACTCTAGACATATAAAATGATTATTTTAAGGGCCGTCAAAGGTGACACAAGTTGCACAAGTTGCACAAGTGTTGAGCAAAGTTTGTTCAAGAAAATTGTGACCAGAGACAGAATTTGCCCTAGTTCATCTTTCTTGTGAATAAGCTACTGTGTTTGTGCATCGTAGAGTTTTGTTACCAAGGAGCTTTTCGATCTTCATTGTGTGATGAACTGAAGAACTTTGCAGCCAACAACCTTCTCTAGTTAGTGATTGAAGTCACGTACTGGGATCCGCGCAATTGGTTAGTCACGTACTGGGAGCCGTGCATTACAAGGAGAGATTGTCACTACAAAACAAGTCCAATTGGGTATTGGGGTAAGGGTTTAACTGTAGGTTGGTATAAGGTACTGAGATTCCTTTACTTATAACCGCTTGTTTTGATAATAGTGGATTCTCGGGAGTGGTGACCTTAAATTCACTCGGTGGGGTTTTGCCTCGGTGATTTTCCCCATTCGTAAACAAATCACTTGTGTCAAATTTAATTTCCGCTGCATTTAGTTTAATTGGTGATTTGTTTGTGCTACCACGCGTATTGCATATTAATTAACTTAATTAATTCACTTGGCTAATTAATTGGTTAATTTATCACAAGGAGTCAATTCTTTTTTGGCCTATCAGAAAGCAAGCATGTCCTTATGTGGTCTTCTATTTTATATTAATTATAACATCTTAATTTTATTTTTACCAACAAATCATAATGCTTATGTCAATTGTTTGAATTCATTCCCGTGAAATAACCAATTTTTATTCGCGTAACGACAACGTACATCTATATATTCCTATCCATTTTCTATTGATAAATAATCCCAAATGATTTTTTTTTTTTTTTGAAAAAACAGTAATATTTATTAAAATACACGAATACGAAAGTAATGTATAGAGTTTTTTAAACAGGTTTATAATATATTATATAACCAGAGTACCACTACAAAAGAGTTTAACATTTGTAGTAGTAGCCTGGGTTAATCCCAAATGATTTAGAGTAGTACTAGTGTTTCAAAATAGCCTTCCACAAATGGTAATAAATCATTGTTCCCAACATCTAAATTAATATTCTCAAAAGGCATATATTAATATCTAAATGGAATTTAAGCAAAACACTTACCAAATAGGACTCTGCATCTTAAACCCTTGATAATGAATACTGATACAACAATATTTTTAATAAGCATTTCTTCAAATACTTTACAGGGAATTAAGAAAGTAAAGAAAAAATAAGAAGAAAAAGAGATATTTAATTAAGAAAACCAAATGATATATAATATGAAAGAATTGAAAAACCAAAGAATTAATGCATGACCTCACAGCCCACGAGTTCAAAAACCACTATATATATAAATATATGTGATAAATTATGTTTGATTATCAATTCAGGATATAGCCACTAGCTAATTTAAAAAGCAGCTATGTGGGCCTAGGTCACTTACGCCTACGCCTTAGGCCTCCACTTAGTATCAAAGCCCCCTTAATCAGACAAAAGGCCTCAAAATATATGTGAGTTTTGCCTTCTTTCCCATCTTTAATAAGACTTCCAAAATATTGAGTCAATACAAATTCAATACAATTGAAACCCTACAATATTGTTTAAAAGAAAGAAAGAAAATTATGAATTTGTTATGAATGTGCCAAATAATTATTGAAAATCAATTTTTTGAATAACTTGTAAAAGATATATTAATAAAACCTAAACACAAAGATTATGGGCATGTTTGGTTGTGTTGTTTAAATAACAATTTTCGTTGTTTAAACAACACAACACGTATTTTTACAATACATTTTTACCCATACGTATTTTCACAATATTTAAACAACGTTATTAGAACAACATTATTAAACGGGCTCTATATTTACCATTTTGTGTCTCGAAAAGCAAAAAGAACGATTTTTAAACGAAATAAATATAAAAAATTAAATTAATAATATTTAAATATTAAAAAAATTACTAAAATTTATTTCCTTAGGTCCTAAAACATATTGAGCCGACTTGCAAGTTGTGACAAAACTTTTTTTTTTTTTTTTTTTTTTTTTTTGTGTGTAGGTTGAAATAGGTGACCTAACAAAACATATAAATATTATTTGATTAATATTAATATAAATTTTAAAAAATTAATTAATTTAATGGTAAATGCATCGGGCAGGCCTTGATAAAGGATGATTTCACCATGTTCACACATGGTAGGAACGACTTCTCATGACCTTAGCAATGAGTTTTCAATAAACTTCAAGCAGAAAAAAGGACATCTCCCAGTCCCGCCCTATTTTCGTAGAAACTTCACACAAGGCCCAAAGACTGTTTTCAAGGGGTATTAGCATCATTGTTGCGTGTTTTCTGTGCATATTATAATTTAGATGTATTTGATTTTTTTATAATAAGAATTAGATAAAGTTTAATTAGGAATGCCGCCATGTTAAGGAGTAGATACATAATTGATTAGGGGTGACCCATGACTCCGTGATGTCATGAATGATGGAAGAGTTGGGTATTTTCCAACCCGCTAACTGCTATTACACATAGTCGTACACACTGAAAACATAATTTTATAGTTTTAATTGAAATCATGTTTTTAAATTTCAAAATATGATGGGTGTGAGTATGATAATCATTACTCTTTCAAATTCGCTAATTATTGTTACACTCAATTTACAAAATTGTGTTTTGAAAACATAATTTCAATTAAAATTATGGTTTTGTCATCGTGTTTTCACCATTATAAGTTTGATTTTATTAACGTGTGCCATTAGGGCATACAATAGTAAACCGTTTTTAGAAAAAAAAAATAATGAAAAAATAAAAAAGTTACCAATTTTTTAAATTCTCCATAAAATGTTTCCAAAACCCGACCCAAGTTTAACCAAAATAACATTTTCAAAACATGATTTCTTTTGGGGGTGTTTGGTAGGTGATTTCAAACAACAATTTTTAGTTTTTAAACAACATTATACGTATTTCCACACACATTTTCACCCACACGTATTTTCACACGTGTTTTCAAACAACAATTTTCAATTTTTAAGTGCATGTACCAAACACCCCAACTCTTCCAACCTAGGACCAAGTTTCAACTTAACACTTAGCACAGTTACACTTAGAGCATTCATATTGAGAATGTCATATGCCATATGTAGGCAAAATTTAGCATAAAGGTCCAAAAAACCCCTCACATCCAAATTTGTAAAAACTAAGTATTGCAAAAAAATTTGCAATTGTGCTACAGTGCAATTCTAAAGGTAGAATTGCACTGTAGCTCAATTGTAAAAAAAAAAAAAAAAAAAAAAAAAAAAACTAATATTTTATTCTCTTTCAACTGTTCCCTGACTCTTCACTCCAAGTCTGTCTCCCATTGAAACTCTCTTTTCACATGGTTTGAGCTCTCTCATCCCATCTCTCTCTCGCCATCGCTGCCAACGCTAAGCTTCTCTCTTTCTCTCCGACGAAAGTTCGTTGATGACATCAAGGATATTGAGGCCAAATAACGATAGATCCATCATCGTTTTCGGCGGCTTCACTCGGTACAAGCAACCGTCGGTGAGGGATGATGGAGCCATCGTATCACAGATAGAATGATTTTCCATTAATGTCCTAGACACAGACTCACACTATTAAAAGCAAAAGCTGAATCCGCACTTGTGTCTATCACTCTCTCTTCAAACCGAGATTCTCAAGGGTTTTTGTGTTTGGGTTGAGATTTTGTTTGCAAAATCTCAAAACGAAGCTCCGTCGGTGTTGGGGGTTTTGTGCCCTCTCAGGGTTTTTTTTTTTTTTTTTTTTTTTTTTTTTCTATTGTGACCGATGCATAAAAGAAGAGGTGGGTATGGCTGAATTGGGTATGGGTTTGTCGTGGGTTGCGTAGGTTTTCCGTGGGTGGGTTGCGTGGGGCTTGCCGTGGGTAGGGATGGCCATAGGTAGGGTATGGATCGGGTATACCCATACCCTACCCGAAAATTTTGCTCATGGATACCCGAATATCAATACCCATTAGTATCCATACCCGAATCTTACCCAGATTTATTATCCATGGATATCCATACCCTACCCGAAACCCATTTAATTTTTTTTTAATCCAAAACATTTTAACTTAAAAACTAACCAATAGCTTTATCTTAAAAAAGAAAAAACTAATCAATAAATTTTTTTTAAAAAAAAAATTATTGATTAGTTTGTATCTTTTTTTCTTTTTTCTTTTTTTTTTCTTTCTTTTTTTTTTTTTTGAGATAAAGATTGAAATTTTATTAGATAAAAAATTTAAAAAATAAAATAAAATAAGTTTACATAACCTCTTCTTCTGCAGCATCGAGTTCAAAGAATCTAGCAGAGCTTCGCTCTCTTCGGCGTCAATGCCCTCCCTCACATCCGCCTCGTCGCTCCGCACCAGTCCCCTAAGCAATCGGAGCAGATGGACCAAGGCGATTTCTCGTGACTCGCCAAAACCAAAACCAATAATAATTACTTTTCTTGTGAAATCGATGTCCGATTTTGTCTAGGCCAAAACCAAGCTTACCGTTGGTTCGATTCACCGGCCTCTGTTCCTCTCCACCAGGCAATTGGGCTTCATCATGGTCGCAACCCTGATTTGGATCCCCTTCATGATTAAGAAGATCGTGAAAGGCGAGACCTTGCTTCACGATCCGAAGCTCTGGCTCGCCGGCTTGGTTTTCGTTTACTTCTTTAGCGTTTTTGGCGCTATGCACAACATAGGTGAGTGAGAGAGGTTTAGGGTTTTTTTTTTTTTTTTTTTTTTTTTTTTTATGGGTCGGGTTTGGATAATATCCATACCCTACCTGAACAATTCGGGTAATATCTATACCCTACCTGGTTAAGCTCTACCCATGAAGAACCGGGTATTACCCGGAACATTTGGATCGGGTAGGGTTGGATATCCATTACCCAATGGCTATGGCCATCCCTAGCCGTGGGTGGGTTGCATGGGTTTGATGGTGGGTTTGGAGTTCTGGGTTCTGTGTGTGTGTGTGTGTGTTTTTTTTTTTTTTTTTGTGACCGATGCATAAAGGAAGAGGTGGATATGGCTGAATTGGGTATGAGTTTGATATGGATGGTGGCTGAATTTTATCTTTGCTCTTTCTTTCTTTGTGAGTATGGCTGAATTGACATTGAAGAGAAAAAAAAAAAAAATCAAGGCTTTTTTCAAGTATTGGTGGGTGGTTGTTCTGGGTTTGGGTTGGTGGTGGGTGGATGAGAAAGAGGGAAAGAGAGAAGAGAGAAGAGAGAGAAATTTTTTATATTATTTTATTGTGTAATTTATATTATTTTAATGTATTGTATTGTAAAATAAAAGTTGGGATGTTAAGAATATTATAAAATAATATGATATAGTTGATAAAGTAACTTTTTAATATAATAAAATATAATGCGATAGAATTCTCAAATGCAAATGCTCTTATAGCGTCCCAGCCTATAATGACAGTCACAAACTGTCCCAAACATCAACATAGACACAAGTCAAAAAGACAAAGAAAACATCTGAGAAAGTGAAAGACCAGCCCACATTCACAAGCCGAAGCCATGTTGCCCATTTTCCTTCTCACTCTAATTCCTTTACTTTCCCTATTCTTCTTCTTTTTCCTCACCACCTCCAAATCCAACTCCAAAGCTCCCAAATCCTACCCTCTAGTGGGTTCATTCTTCGCCATCCTCGCCAACCGAGATCGCCAGCTCCAATGGTTCTCAGAGATCCTCCTAGATTCACCTTCCGCCACCTTCGTTCTCCGCCGCTCCTACTCCAACCGCCAAGTCTTCTCCGGCAACCCCGCCGTGGTGCAACACATCCTCAAGTCCAACTTCCAGAACTATGAAAAAGGCGAGACTTTTCGTTCAAGACTCACAGACTTTCTCGGCCATGGAATCTTCAACATCGACGGTGAGTCCTGGAAGTTCCAAAGACAAGTCGCTAGCCACGAATTCCGCACCAAATCTCTCCGCAAGTTCGTTGAAACCGTTGTGGACACTGAGCTCTCTGACCGCTTAATCCCCATTCTCTCCTCAGCTGCCAAAAATGGAACTGTCCTAGATTTCCAAAACATTCTTCAAAGGTTCGCTTTTGATAATATATGTAAGATCGCTTTTGGGTTCGACCCGGTTTACTTGTCGCCCTCTCTTCCACAAGCCAAGTTCGCCTTAGCCTTTGAAGACAGTGTTCGAATCAGCTACGGGAGGCTCACTGCTTCAATCCCACTCATTTGGAAAATCAAGAAGTTTTTCAATATTGGGTCAGAAAAGAGTCTCAAAATGGCTGTCTAAGAGTACGCCATGAACATAGTAAAACAAAAGAAGCAAAAGCTAGAGCAGCTGGGAGAGAAAGAGAGCCTCGATGATGACCTTTTGTCAAGGTTCTTGAGCTCTGGCCATGTGGACGAGAAGTTCGTGACCGACATTGTGATCAGCTTTCTAATCGCTGGGCGTGACACTACATCAGCGGCTTTAACATGGTATTTCTGGCTTCTATCTCAGCACCCAGAAGTCCAATCCAAGGTTGTGAAGGAAATCAAGGAACATTCCGAAGAGCCTGCTTATGAAGAAGTGAAAGACCTGGTGTACATTCACGCCTCTTTATGTGAATGCATGCGGCTGTGCCTGTACCCACCAGTCCCGTTGGACACGAAGGAGGCTCTGAACGACGACGTGTTGCCCGGCGGGATGGTGGTGAAGAAGGGGATGAGAGTTTCTTACTTGCCATACGCGATGGGGAGGTTGGAGTCGCTGTGCGGATCAGACTGGGCCGAGTTCAAGCCCGAGAGGTGGCTGCAGAAGGAGGAGAATTCCAAGTCATGGAGGTTTGTGCAGAGGGACTCGTACCATTACCCCGTGTTCCAAGCGGGTCCTAGAATTTGTTTGGGGAAGGAGATGGCTTTCTTGCAGATGAAGAGAGTGGTGTCTGGGGTTTTAAGGAGGTTTAAGGTGGTGCCAGCGTTTGAACGAGAAGTTGTGGAACCAGAGTATATTTCCTACTTGACTGCCAAGATGAAAGGTGGGTTTCCTGTGAAGATTGTGGAGAGGGGTCAAGATGAGAATTGAGTGAACTCTTCCTAGTCCTACTACATACTTTCTGTGATTGAAGTTAATAAATTTGGATGATGATGTGAAATGTGTAATTTTATTTCCGTAAGTTATGATCAGATATTTGATTTATGTTAAGTAATTTTCAATGTTATGGTTGTAGATCAATTAATAGTCGCTTTCCTTCCTTACTTCCTTTGTTCTTTCCAATTCTTTAAATACTTTACCCAAAACACCATACTGGTCAAAATTCAACAAGCTTGTCACTAGTTAATAATCCATCTAATTCAAGTATGATTCAATTCTACTTTTCTAAACAATTTTATAATATATATATATATATATATATTTTATATCTGTCCCAAAGTCAAACAAAGATGTCTTAGATATTAAAACCACAATACACAAAAGTTTTCACTATAACAATTAATCATGCCCTATAGTCTTTTGTGCATCACTTGCTGATACATCTAGTGCAGCACAAACTTGCACCTCATCATGTCCTATTAGCTAAAAGTAATTTTCTAAATTGGGTTTTCTACATTCATATAATTAATGATATAAGTGAAAGATAATTATGAAAGTTTCTTTTTCTTGTTACATTACTAGAAACTAGATGATGGTATTCAATTCTTCATACGTGGTTTAGTAAATCATCTAAAAAAGGTGTTGTACCTGAAATGCATAAGGACGAATTAGCCGTGTTGTTCTCAGTCTTCCGGACACATACAAGGACTAAATTGCATTTGCTTTGAGGATGCAATAGAAAATTTTTACTGTAGGCATTAGGGAACTTCAATCATTAGTTGATAATTGTGATGCGCTACAAATTAGGATGTCAGTACTCCACAACAAATGCTGTAACGTTTCCGAGAATCATAAAAGTTCATTGAGAAAGACGCTTTATCAAGGTAAAAGAAAAATTGTTACAATATTTCAAGCAAGGATATTTTAACAAATAGAGATTATACACTTCTGAGAACTATATATCAGTAACTACATTTAGATTATATGCTTCTGATCGAGCCCATATCAGTAACTCCATTTAGGAAGAGCAAGACCAAATTTTTTTTTTTGATGAGAAAGAGCAAGACCAAATTTGGTCCAAGTACTATATTTCAGTAATAGTATAATACCTTATGTGGAAAAATATATAAGCATAACCAGATATCTGGTTACAATTTAAATTTTCTAGATTAAAAATTAAAATGAAATTCACAATCAATGTCATTACTTCCAGAACACCGAAGTTCTGATCCTAAACAAACTACTGTGGCTATTCAAGACCTAAAGATGTGTTAACTAAAAGAATCACGTGATGCCCTTTGCAAAAGTGCATGCCAATCACAAACACCTGAAAGCTATGCACTGCAAATGTTAGTACTGGCTAGGAGTAGTTTGAGAATATGTGAATGCACTTTTCACAGTTGAACACCAAACACACTTCACGGCAATCGTCTTGCTACTACCTTGTAATTGCTTCTTGTCTCCCCCGATTTGTCGATGAGGATCTGTTTATCGCGGCACTCCGATGAACAAAATGCTTGCAAATTACTGCATTGCATCATCAAGTAAAGTCTAAGAATAGAGTGTAATAAAATTAATTTTACTTAAAAGGAATCAGAAAAATACATTTGACCCAAAAAAAAAAAATAGTATCACAATTATTTCCACAACTTGTTCATTTAGCGACTTGTGAATAGTGAAATTGTGGACCCACATGGATCTACTATTGTAGGCAAGTTGTAACCAAAATTGTGGAACTACAAATTTGGGAGGACAAAAATAAAGATAAATGGAAAAAATATCCAACCAATCAAACTGTACCACGGCATATAATCAAACAATTATGAAAAAAATAATAATTTGGATTTAATTTTCTGTTATTTTCTCAACAAATATAAACGGAGAAAAAATAAAAATAATTTGATTCTAGATGTGTATTTTAATGATTTTGATCACGAGTACAAAAAAAAAAAAAAAAAGATTTTGATCACTGTTTTTCTTTTAAAAACTTAAAATAGACATAAAATTAAAATATGCTAAGAAATATATAAAATATACCATATATATATATATAAATTAATTGTGAGTTGTGACTTAATTTTTTAAGAATTGTCGTGTCCAATTTCTATGTAAATTACAAGACCCTTTTAGCTAAATTTTAAGAAGAAAGAATTTGCAATAAAATTGGCATAAAAATTGTATCAAGTAATATAATCAAGCAATTGCAACAAAAAGAAAATATTGAATTTAATTTTCCATTATAATTTGCTATATCATTGGCTAAAAATATCAAACAATGACAACAACAAAAAAAGAAGACTAATTCAACTATAATTTTCCATTTTTATCTCAACAAATAAATAAAACCAAAAAGAACTTTCTTTTCTTTAGTTTCCTTTATTTTCTCAGTGGCCAAACGAGGACAAAGAAAAGGAAATATAGAATGCAAGACATACTCGTACATGTACACGTCATTGTCACCGATCCACTTTTTGCAAAGGTGGCATCTTTCCAAGAAACTCCCAAGCTGTGGCTGAGAGCTCTCCATTTTCACCGGAGCACCACCGCTCACAGGAGCCATACACGGCCAGAACATCATCGGCGCCACCGGTACCAGCATCGCATAAACTGCATTCACCGGAACCATACCAAGATTGCACCAGAAGTCTGTAGTCGGTGCCAGAGGCAAGACCTGGTTAAACATGAAGCTGTTGTTGTCGCCATCGCTCGAGGAGGAGGAGCTAGCAATTCGCGTGCGTTTTGCTGACATCTTGATGAGAAAAAAATAGTAGGGTTTTAGTGAGAGAAAGTTAGGGTTTTAGAGAGAGAGAGAGAGAGAGAGAGAGAGAGAAAGGGTTTCAGAGAGAGAGAGACAGGTAATGTGTAACATGTGGAGGTTAAATGTTAGCTTTATATATATATATATATAGAGAGAGAGAGAGAGAGAGAGAGAGAGAGAGAGAGAGAGAGAGAGACAACTGTGGTCCCAGCAAAAGAGCGTTTCTTTTTACTTTTACTACTAAAATGGGAATCGAATTGTGTATTCCAAAACTTCCTCATTAGTATAAATATATATATATATTTTAATAATTTTATTGAATGTTTTAATGTATGACGTCTGCTCTTAATGATAACTTTTAATCATTAAACCAAAATACTAATCAGTTTTTGGTGTATGCCGGGATTAAACTCCAAATTTTTTATTCAACCATCAACAATTTTACCAATTAAGCTAACTAGAACTCACTAGTTGATGATTAGAAATTGTGGAATTCTTTTTCCTCTTGGGGTTGTGATGCGATGTGAAGTGTAATTCAAGGAATTTACGGGGAATATTAGATCCCACAAAATCTTGAATCTTATTCTAAATAATGATTGCTAGTGTGTGTTGTGTTGTCAAACTCCATGATTTTTTTTAACAATTTATATAATTAGGTGAAATAATTATGTGTTGGGAGTTACAACAATATAAGGTAAGAATTAAATCTGCAGCAAGTATAAAAGATTAATGGTGTGTTGTCAAACTTCCATGATTTGAGAGTCTGTATTCTGTTACACCCAACTTGCACACACTAGATAAGAAATTTTTTTTTTTTTTTGGTTGCTAAATCACTAGATAAGAAATTAACATGGTTTTAATAATACCAACTCATAGTTAAAAAAAGAAAAGAAAAAAGAATCAACTTATTATAGTTTTTGTACTTCATGACATTTAATTTCAATGTGTTTAGTATGCTTATGAAAGATAGTAATAGCAAGACCGCTTATAAAAGATAGTAATAGCAAGACCATGAAGTGTTGTCGGGTTGAATGCCCAAATCAAAATGCATGGATTGAAGCCTACCAATTCACTGGTTGTTGTTGCCATTGCCTTATATTTGAATTTTATAGAACATTTTGACATTGTTATGCATTGTAATATGCTTATTTGTGCTCCATTTAATATGATTATTCGAATGTACAATGAATGACGGAACTACATTGCGACTACGAGGGGTCATGACCCACTGGAATTTTGAAGTTTTTTAATAATTTAAATTAATATATAAAATTGGAAAGTCTTGGGATCAAAAAGTTTTTACTTTGCCCTCCAAATTAAAAATTGTAGCACTCACATTGAAAATTGATCCCAGAATATCTAAAAAATTAAGGTTTTATTTGATTGTTTGGTAAGGAAGATGGAAAAGTGGAAACATGAAATACAAAAGAGGAAGCAGTGCACAGCTAGAGGGACAAAGCTAGTCTTGTTGCTTCAATTTCCCTTTTCCCTCCTCAAATGGAAAACATCTAGAACCACCAATTTTCTCTCCTATTTTTCACTGTAAACTAAATAATGAAAAGACATCTTTCCTCTTTACTTCTCCTTTTCATATTTTTCATTCAATTATTTTTCACCCAACCAAACCCACTATAAAAGGATCAACAGTCAGCTAACTCAAATATGTCGCTAGTGGCTCCCAAAATATACACACACACAAAAAAAAACTCCTTTTATTTATTTTTTTTTTTTAAAAATCAAAACAAAACAATTCCCTTCTTAAAAAAAAAAAAAAAATCTAAAACTTAGAAACAAGGAAAATGACTTATACGTTATAGTTGTTTTATTTGGCATTACACTTTGGTTGTTTCTATTTTTACCTAAAGTTAAAAATTTGTCTTTTCGGGATCTGAATGTTTCCCTTTTGTGCTTCTTTTTTATTTTTTTAAGCATCAATAAATCACCAGTTTAGTGAAAACGTATTGAAAATTACTTATTAAAATAGTTAGCATTACACTCTGAAAAAGTCTCTGATGGTTGAATAAGAGATCTGGAGTTCAATCTCCGTTTACACTAAAAACTGATTCGTGTCTTGGTCTAATGATAAAAAACTATATCATTAAGAGCGGAGGCCATAGGTTGAAACTCCAAAAAAAAAAAAAAACATTTTAAATATGAATTTAGTTATGCCTGCACATAAGAAAGAAAACTCGAAAGGCCAATTAAACCTCAAAAAAATACCTGCACATAAGAAATGGTATTTACAGGATTAAGCTTGCGCACTTTGAACTGCAGGGTCTTGTCTCTACCTTCAGCCCTTCTCTTATTGATCCCAACAGTAGGCAGCTCAGTAGTTGTTTACATTGGAACCACTTTTTGTTGGTCTCTGCTGCTTAATTAGAGTAATCTGGTGTTTTCTAGTGCTGGTGTTTCTGCGTTTTTTTTGTGTAGCTTCAAACATTTATTAACTTGAATTTTTATTTTGTGTTTGCTTTAGCTTCTTCTATCGTGAAACAGAGATTACACTATTATCTTTATGTTGTTGCTTATTGTTGGGCTGTGTTTTATATAGAGAAGACTCATACCTCAATTTTGTTTTAAATTTTAGGCAAAGCTTGGGTTTAGTGTCTAGTAGCACTAAATCGTGTAATAGCACTGAACTTGTCATGATGGTGACATGTGTCTATTTTTAACCACGTGTCATTATCTCAAATGGTCCAATACACTGAAAACACTGAACTTAAGTTAAGTCCTTATTTTTTTTTTAAATTTAAATTAAAAACAAGTGACAGCCCCCTTGGCAACTTAAGTGGCATAAAAATTTATCACCATTAATCATATCAACATTTTTTACTATTTTAATACAATTCCAACCATTCCAAAAAGTTAGGACCTAGACTAACATATTTAAAACATTAAAAACCAAATTGACACACTATATAATTAACCTAGTATATTTTTAATTATGTTTAAATTTTATTCTATATTTAAACTCTTAATTAATTAGAATCTTACGTCATATAATTACTTAGAATCTTATGTCATATTTTCTTTAATTGATAGTCATAATTTCATATTTTCTGTAATTAATATATTTTCTTTAATTAATAATTTCTTTAATTGATAGTCATATTTTCTTTAATTGGTAGTCTCTTTAATAGATAAAATAAATAATTCTCTATACAAACACAATCATAATAAATATCTATTAATAATTATTATAATAATATATTTAATAATTACATTTTAAAACACATCATATTAAATACCTATTAATAAATGTCATAATTATCAAATTCATATTTAGTATTTCATACACAAATTCAATCATCAAAATAAATTTGTATTAATAACAATTATAATTTTCAAATAGGCCAAAATACAAAACTCACCTTCTAAGTTTCATCATTTTTTTCATTTCAGTCTTATAAATTTGGGTTTTGTCATTTCAGTCCTCTAAATTTCATTCTTTCCCAATTTAAGTGTCTGTTTGGCATGATTAATTTTGCCAACTTATTTTTGCTACTATTCATGGGCCCCACTGCACTTTTTTATACTATTCATGGGTCTCACTGTACTATTTTAGCTAACTTTTACATTTATCTACAGTACTTTCAACAAAAAGTTTTCAGTTTCAGCAAAATAAACGGATTCCAAACAGACACTAAGTCTTCCATTAATGTGCTATTAATTTCTGCCGTTAACTTTTATTTATATAAATATATATATATTTTTTAATTTTAGAAAAAATGTTAAGTAAAAAAAAAAAAACAAGAAAGCCATTTAGAGGAACATTCCCTCCCACACGTGAACGTTCCCCCAACATGAGTAATAAATACTTTGAGTAAACTCAGATCAAATCGGTACCCATTAAAAGAAGATAAGAAAAAAAAAAACCCATTTAGGTTCATTTCATGTTTATACATTTCTAAACAGAATTCAGCAAAATAGTGGATTGGATCAATGACTCGCCGAGTTGACTCATAATTTTGAAGGTTAATAATTTACCAGTGTAGCACAGCTACACAAGGAAAATAGGATTCAAATTTGTACCCATTAATGCAAATGAGAAACTGAACAAACCCCCTTTTTGGGAAATTTAATTTCTCCCTCAAATTCCATAAATATTTGTTAAAAACTGAAGCCCAAACTAGACTCAGTGAGTCAACTCGTCCCCAGAAGAAGAAAATAACTATGAAAAGCTAAAGCAAGTCCACACCTTTTGGCGAACAGTGAGGAGGCACTTTCCATGAGCGTCCATGAGAACGATTTCACCTTTGTCAACTCTCTCTCTCTCTCTCGGTTTCTTAGATCAAGGTGGGGTTTCATTTTTGTTATTCAGGTGTGGAAGGGAACGATACTCTAATTGCCTTCCTATTTTGCTAAAAAAAAAATTGCCTTTCTACTTTTTTTTTTAATTAACATTTTTTCTAAAATTAAAAAATAAATAAAAAGGTAAAAATTAAATTAAATTAACGACAGTACATTAACAAAACATTAACGAAAATCTTAATTGAAATGAAATAAAACTTAGAGGATTGAAATAACAAAACCTAAACTTATAAAACTAAAATAAAAAATTATAAAACTTAAAGGATGTATTTTGCATTTTGACCTTTTAAATAATATACCTTTCAAATAATATAGAATCATATTAAACTTCGTCGTGCATTGTTAAATTCGTAGTATTTAATATTTTATACAAAATACAATCATCATCAAAATAAATGAGGATTAATAACTATTATAATTTTCAAATAATATAAAATCATGTGTATTAATAACTATTGTAAGGACACAATTTGGTTCCTAAGCCCAAAAGGTAAAAGCTGAATCTAGGCCCAAAGAGTCCAATACAATGAATTTGTAGATAATGAGTTAGAAAACTAGGCTAACTCTAATGAGTTGGGTAACAATTATAATAGATCCAGATGAAAATAAAGTAAAAATAGACTGATTTTATCTAAAGAAAATCGTCATCGGCACAATCCGAGGAGATCAGTTCTTGTATATATCTCTTGAATTTGATTACAAGCACAGTTCTTGTTGCTACAATCTTTTTCTCTTAATTCTCCAATCATTTTCCTTCAGGGTTTTCTTTCTATTTTATACTATCTTCCTTCTTTCATCTCTACTCTCGACGTGTAGATTAGATTGCTGGTATTGATCATTGTCTCATCAGCACCTTCCTAAAGTTTTTTGGAGTAACTGTAAGGCTGAAAATTATTATTCAAGTATCACTTCCTCATTAATGAGACCAGAGAGTTAGCTACAGAGTATTCAATGCGGTGGTAGCAGCTTTCTCTTAAATATTTCATAGCTTTCTTTTGTCCTATACTTTCATGATGTATATCCTTATTAATAAAATCTCCTGGAACGTTGCTTCTAGATGGCAATCTGTACCTTTGGACCTCTGCTTTGTTCAGTCGAGGAGGCATTCCTCCTCGGACCACCTTCCAAAACTCTTATGACCAACCCCCATTTCCTCATTCGCTAACGCGGACTCTCATGACAGCGTTTACCCATCCTCAAACTACTAGATGTCCTCAGATTGAGCCCCCGGCTCAACATATACATAAATATATACTACTGGGCCTATCACCCCTACAGTTATTATAATTTTCAAATATTATAGAATCATAGTAAACTTCCTTTTTTTTTTCTTTTTTTTTCTTTTTTTTAGAAGATAGTAAACTCCCTTGTTCATTGCAAGAGTTGCTGACTCATGTTTGGGGGAGAGAATAAAATTTTAAAATACCTTAACCTAGACACGGACGAGGAATGTAATACAATTTGGATAGAAGCATCCGTGTCTTTGTGCTTGCAAGAATAGTCAGTCACCAGGAGAGGGAGAACACAGAAATAAAATCCAAACTCCTCCTTTTTATTTAGTAGATGTGTCTCTTATTCAAGGTTAGTACTCCAGCATATATTTACACCATTGCTCATATACTCAAGCATATTTTTACATCATTGCACATACTCAGCATATATCATACATATAAGGAAACCACAAAACCCTAAAACCCTCCTCAAAAGCTCTTATTATATAGCCACTTCCTACACCAACTTTCGACCCCCCATGCAATCCTCCTTACTCAAAAAGCACGACCATATTCCTCTTCTCGTTCCTTTGGCCCTTGGAAAAATAAGTCCCCATCTTGGAGGTTGAAGATCCTTTCCACCTCTCTTGCCGGCGAGTTAAAGGCCAACTCCTTTGCCTCCTTCTCTAACTTATTCATAACATTCCCTTTCCCTAGACAACCAAATAAGGAAGAAATTAACACACAACACAGAAATGTAACAACTTTAGAATATTTAGCTAATTTGCAAATGTCCAATAACACATTTCTAATCTCCCTAGTTAACTTTTTACAAATTATTTTTTGTCAAGAGAGTAAAAAGTTCACTTAAGTCGATGCCAAATTTGCAAATATGGGTGTCCAATAACAAATTTCTAATCTCCCTAGGTAAGTATAGGCGCCATTCATCAAGGTGACCCGTAAAATATTGACTAAAAGAAATCTATGAATATCTGATGAAAATATCACATGAGAATTGGAAAGTGAAAAGGATACTCCTAAAATTGTAGTACACTCTTTATTCATTAGAATTTAGGAGTACTTTTCTTGTACCTTAATAAAGTATTTTGCTTGTATAGCACTAGAGGGATGCCACAAGACTTGTGTCTGAGACTTAAACTTAGGACTCCACAGGTATAAGGCCAAAACTACTAGACAACCCCTGGGATATATTCTAGTCTATTTATTCATGAGAAGTACCTTGCTTGTAAATTAATACAATATTTTGCTTCTACAGTGCATGAAGCTCCTACAGAGTAACATTACACAGTTTTCTCATTATTTTTTAAATAGAAAGCAATACGGTGGATCAAGGGAAAGACAAATATACCTGCAAGATGGTACCTAATGTTTCCTTTGGCATTGATCTCGAAGCAAACGACTTTCAGGTCACTATTCCGTGAAGCAATGACTGCAAAAGGATGGCTAGCCGGAGTTACAAACACCACACCGGGTCTCAAGGCACCGCTAACCTTCCGGTATCTTGTGCTACTCTTTCTTGGTCCAGAGCTTCCCTTGCCACCTCTTTGCCCTCTTGATCTAGAGGAAGAAAGATGAGGGCATGCCATCTCGAAGTATCCTTCACCTTCAACTATGACAGAGATCTTTGTCGCCTTTGAGTAGTAAACAGGACCAACCATAGATCCCTATAGTTCAAATTTTACAAAAACATGTATATATATACATCAAGAAAGGAATTAGTAGAAAGTAAATATTTTTAAATGAAATGGAAAGGAAAAAAAATTCCTATAGAAAAAATAGAAATGGAAAGTAACGTAATTATATTTGTACTTCAATGACGTTACCTATATAATAACTCTATATAATAATCATATGAGTTGTTTAATCACTTATATATCAATCATATGATTGTTAAACAATCATTTAACAACACAAGTGATTAAAATATATACATGTGAAGATTGAAGGGAAACGTGAGTAAAATATTAAAAATCAATTATATAATCATACAAATGCTTGATAACTTCTTGTTTGTTGTGTAACATATTGATACATAATCAACTTTTTGTTTGTTTGTGTAATATATTGATATATAATGAGGTGTTAGTGTTGGACTGATGTGATACACAAAAAAAATGTAAAATGATATTCCAATTAAGATTTTCACTTAAACAAGTTAAAAAAAAATTTGTATTTTTAATATTTGAACTTTAAATATAGATGGGATAAAAATACATTTGAAAATAGAATGAGAGATTTTTTATTACTCTGGTGATGTTAGCAAAGGCAACAGAAAGGTCGAGGTCTTGTAGCTGCTTGTAATCGTTGGGTAGGGCTTCGTAGAGACTGCCATAATGGTTCGACTTAGATTGCTGTTTGTTGAAAAGATTGTATGGAGCGCTTGAAAAGCTACCGAAAGGCCAAATGCCAGCTGAACCTTGCTTGTGTTGACGCAAGGCCTCGATTTTTTCTTTGGAGGCTTTCATAATGCTTCCTTTCCTCTGCTTATGAAAGAGCTTCTCCAATTGAAACCCGTCTGCCTGGCTCATTTTGAAATTGAAAGAAGAAATATAAGTGTGAATCAAAGTTATATATAGAATCTCCAAGTGAAACAAATTAGAGAGAGAACCTATACCTTCAGAGCGGCTTGAAGAACTTCCCGGCTGAATGCCGTGTAGAAAGATTCTGGGTCTTCGCCCCCTGGCCCATTGAATGCCTACACCACAAGAATTACTGCAAGCAATTAGCATAAGTTACAAAAATTAAGGGCCCGTTTGGATCAAAGGTGAGGAAAGGGGAGGAAAGTAGAGTAGATTTAGTCCAAAATTAGCCTATTTTCAGTCAACTTACTTTATTCTCATTCACTCCCCCTCAATCCAAACAGACCTAAGTGTTGCTTGCTAAGATGTGTTGCTTGCTAAGATGTCATGGTCTTGGAACATATTCAAACCAGTTGGAATGTAATGTTACCATTTAACCCTAATTAACCCTATGATCGATGTTATTTCATCATTATTCTTTTACTCTAATTTCATTATGCCATCTTTGTAACAAGAAACTATATGGAGACATTGAGATTACCTCGAAATGCCCAGGAATAGAGATGGTTTGAAGGATTTTGACAACATAAAGCTTCTCATTTTCATCCCTATTGATCATATAAAAAGGCGTTCCCACTGGAACCCTGATTACATCTCCACATTCCAGGTTAAAGCTCTTTCTATCCTCATCACTCACAATGCTCATTCTCTCCTCATCCCTCACCATAGTAATAGTTGCTCGCCCTGATCACATTATACAATATTAACAAGAACCACAAATTTAGAATCCAAGCTAGATCTAGAATTGTAAATGACACAACGTAGTTCTTAAAACTAACAAAATAAGTAATGGAGTAGGTTTTTTTTAATAACATATTTCACATTAGATGACATGTGACATGTCATAATTCTGTTGGTGCAAGATTATGCATGATACAAATAGTATAAGTAGGAATCCCATATAAAAGTAATACTACCCTATGAAAAATGAATGGAGAATCGATTTGATTTGATTTTTATAAATTCATATAACATATTATAATGTATTAAGGTGTAAATGTGTATATATACCAATTTAAAATATATATATATATATATTTATATCAATTTATTACCTTAAACAAGTGACGAAAACATATCTACTCTCAAGGAAAAAGATCATCTCCATAACCTAACATATCAAATTAAGAAGATCATCTCCATAACATAACATATCAAATTAAGAAGATCATCTCCATAACTTAACCTATCAAATTGTAAAGCTTATGTACTAAAATTTAAAATATTTGTAAAGTTGTGATTTACAACTATGATTTATGTTGGCTTTATTTCATGACAAAAAGTGTTGTAATTGCTTTAATTTTGCTTCTTGTATTTTGTGTGATTTTATTGTATTGGGCTTAGTATTAAGTTAGTGAAGATTCAAGCTTAAATAAAAAATCAGTGGATTTCGCGAGGAGCTCGCGAGAAGCTAACCCGCGAAACAGCCATATGAGAAACACATGCTGGAAGCTGAAGAGTCATACCAGCCTGGAGGATTTCGCGATCTCGCGGGTAAGGCCTTCCCGCGAGATAGTCGCGAAACATTTTGCCTGGAGGATTTTCAAGAGTGTCTTTCTTACTCTTCACCCATACTATATATACCCTCATTACCCATAAATGTAAAGGAGACGATTCAGAGAGAAAAACCCTAGATAGGTTTTCTACAACACACACACCCATCTTTTCGAGAGAGAGCTACTCATCCTTAGTGAGAAATCATTGTAGCCTCTTCTCCATCCCTCTCCCATTGTCATACCTTGAGAGAAGATTTGTACCCAAACACAACCCACACCTGTTCAGAGTGTAGAGAGTGTTTTAGAGTTTGGGAAGCTTTGGGGAATTGCCAAAAGAAGCCAGTGAGGCTTGGTTGATGCTATGGGCTATAGCGGGATCTGGTAAGCTAGAGAAGACAAAGGTTCGGCGTAACCTCGTTGAAGTAAGAAGCTTGGAGGGCTTAGGTACACTAGGTAGATTAGGCTTAGAGGGTCTTCTGCTATTCATGTATCCCAACTTCATTCTCTAGTGGATCGATTATCGCTTGGAGGGCGGCAGAGAGGTTTTACGCCGAGGACTTCGGTTTCCTCTTCAATAACGCATCGCTGTGTTGTCTTTGTATTTGCATCTTTATTCCCTACTCTTTTACCTTTCATTTTACTACTGTGTTATTATGAATATGGGTTAGAGTAGCTTGTTTGTTTATACGCTCGCATTTACTCTTTTTCGCACTTAGTAAAAGTTAGAATAAAATCTATCGAGCCGTAATTTTAACTTGGGGGTCTAAACGTTCATAGGTGTTTTACACACTATTTGAACATTCAATTGATATCAAAGCGGGTACACTTATTTTGGTTTAAATACCTAAGTGTGATCCTTAACCCCTTGTGTTATTTGCCATGGATAGTGCTTTATATGCCTCTATGCATGTTTTGGATGTTGATGAATGTAACATGCCACGTGTTTGTGAAAATGTCTCTATGAGTGATGATCCTCATAATTGCGATGCTATGTTACATGAATCTTTGGGTATTGTTGATATTCCTAATATCAAACTCTTCAAGAAAAAGGCTAAGAAGTTTCATAAAAATTTGAGCAAGTTATTTTGTAAAAATGATGATTTGATTGCTAAGCTCAATGAATCCAATAAATTGGTTGAGAAATATAAGAAATTTGCTGAAAATTCTCTTGAAAAGCTAAAAAAGTTTGAATGCTTGAATATGGACTTGGATGCTAAACTTGTTTTGTCTAACAAACTTGTTAATGAGCTAAAATGTGAGAATGAATCTTTGAAAATGCATGCCAAGTATTTGATTGCTGAACCTATTGCTAAAAAGGATGATAATATTTGTTGCAATCATGTTGTGGTACCCGATTTTGTGCCTATTGTGTGTTCTACCTCAAAGGACAAATCGGTGTACGTTCCTTCACACAAAAGAAATCAAAAGGTGGAGAGAAAGACTCTTAAGTCAAAGCATCCGTTTAGGTCTCAACCTAAGATTTTGAATGGATCTAAGTTTGTTTCAACTTGTCACCATTGTGGTGTGATTGGTCATATAAGACCTTAATGTCATAAGTTGAAGAGAGAACAAAACCAAGTTGCTAGATCCATTCCCAAAAAGCCTAGTGGACCTAAACATATTGTATGTCACCATTGTGGTGCCTTTGGTCATTTAAGACCGCAATGCTCTAAGTTTCATACTCTTAAAAGAATCAAAAGAAAAGAGAAACTTGAACTTCTTGGAAGCTATGCTAAAAAGGGTAAACCGGATTTGAGTAAAAATAACATGTTGTTAAAAAAAGTGTTTAATACTCTTAACTCCTTGTCTACGTGCATCTTCAGTTCTCATTCTTCCAACCCTTGTCTCACTTCTCATGAGACACTCATTCCAAACAATCGTTGTGTTTGGATGAGGAAGGGTTCCTATGGTTGAGATTTTGCTCTTTTGGTCCTTGATCTAATTCTTTCGATCTTTGTAGGACCCTTCATGCATTAGATGTTTCATTGTAATGCATTTGTGCTCATGCATCTCTTTATATGCATTGTTTTTGCATTTGATCTTACTTTTATGCTTTTGTTTTTGTGTGTGTAAAAATCCAAAAACACATAAAAAGTGAAAAATTCAAAAATTTTGATCGTATATGTTTGAGCACATTTCACATGTGAGTTTGGTTTAGTACCTTCGTACTAATGGCGTAGTTCATTTACGAGCTTAGTTTATTTTGTATGCACATCTATCTTTGTGGGAAAATTTTTGAAATCTATGTGTGATTGTTGTAAATTGATCTTCAAACTTGTCATGACTGATTGGTCAATAATCTTGATGGTTTTGATACTTGCATAGACTTGTGCCTATATATCTTCCTATACTTTTTATTTGTTTTTGCTTAAAGAGCTCAACAAATGTAAATCTCAAAATGAAAAGAGATAATGAGCTGCAAAAGCCGTCGTATATACTAGTATTTGACTAGAAAAAAGGGAAAGCGATTTTGTATTGAAATGTATGGTGCTCAAAAAGCCAAAAGCTTATTCTCAATATTGAAATATCAAAAATTTCAAGCACCGATCTCAAAATGAGATGTATTATTCAAAAATGATCAAATGTTATGATTTGTAAAGAAGCCAAATGAAAAGCTTCTAATTTTTGTAATCATTTTCTTGTGGGAGGTCATATATGTTCACTTCTATAATTGAGATAGACTACTTGACTTAGTACTAGTTGTGTATGACTTGATTGAATTGATCATTAAAGCTTCACTCTAGACTAAGGACTATTCCACATTTGATACACACACACAACACACAAGTTTAATGTTCAATGAATGCTTATTTCATTTGTGTGGCTATACATGATCAAATGGAATGTGTGTGCTCAACCGTATGTGGATCAAACCAAAAAGATTTTTGTTCTTTTTGTTTGCTTTTGGAAGTGATTTGTATCACCCATATTATTCAAAAATTTTCAAGTTGTTTGTGTGTGAAGAACATGTTTTCTAGGTGTTTTCGTGACCCATTTCATGTGAAAACTCAACTGGGAGTTAAATGATCCAATTCTCAAGTTTTTCAGCTTTGGACAGAGAGTTTCACAACTGTTTCTACAGTAAAGCTTACTGGCGAAATACCAGCGAGATACCAGCGAAATTACCAACAAAAATTTCCAGATCAGCTTTTAAAAGGCATTTCGTGGGACATTTGTTTTAAACTTTTCCCATCTTCTCCCAAACCCCTGTTTTAATGTTTCTACATCAAAACCCAACTAAATTCAAGTGTTTTTCATTCCACTAACATCTCTAAGGTAATCTTCAACTCTTTTCATTGATTTTGATCTTTAGATTATGATTTTGGGGGTTTTATATTCATAGTTGGGATTTTCTCAAATGGAAGTTGGAAAATTTAATTTTTGTCAATCTTTTTTATTGGACTTTGTTTTAAATGATGATTTGCTTTGGATGTTGGCCCCTTGTGGCAAAAATAACATGTATTTAGGCAAGATTTTCACATGTTCATGCATTGTTTAATATACATGTGTAGTGTGTGCACTCTATGTGTTTGATAAAATGCCCATATGACATTTTGTTGTTGTTTTGGACTCTGATGAGTACCAAACTTTGGGGATCACCATAATTATTCATGTTTATCATGTTTTGATCATTGGTAGTATGTTTTATACACTTTGCCCCGTGAGTGCTTATTCATGCATTAGTCATGCATCTCACATGCACACTAGATGCACCTTTGCTGCACACACTCTAACACTTGACATGTTTTGCACTCACTCTTGCTAGTTAAGTCTTTTTAGACCTTTTAGCACATATAACATGTTCTTGTGTCTATGTCATGCCTAGGTATATATCATGTTCCATCATCCTTAGCATGTCATGTTCTTTATGCTTTGTAGCATTTTTTTAAAGATGTTTTGTCTTTCGTTTGAGCTTCATTTTCTCATTCATCTTGCACCCTTCATGCATCATCTTTTACCCTTGTTCATTTTTTTTTTCTTTCCTTCCTTCCTCTTGATTCATTTGTCTATTCGTGACAAAAAGGGGGAGAATCATTTCTATATGGCTTTTGTGCACATTCTTAGGAGGAGAAATTCTACCTCATGCACATTCGTAGGGGGAGAAAGCCATAGGGGAGATGCTTATACCAAGGGGGAGAAGACATTTTTTTTGGAAAACCTTGTTTTGTTTTGATTTATATTATACTTGTACCCTAGTAGGATCTTGTATCCTAAATGCAAATACTTCGTGTATTCTGCATTGGTTTTTGTGTTGGACATGCATTTATCCTTATGCTATTGTGTTTTATTGGTTGCATGTTCGGATGATCATTTGCTTTGCTATATGATCATTGTAGTCATTTCCATATGACTGTTTGGTGTATGATCAAGTTGCCCATATGTTTTTACAACATTGTTTACTTGATCGCATTTTACTTGTTACATTATACTTGTCCTTTTATTACTTGCTTTACTTTGAGGGTCTAATGTGTTTTGTGCAAGTGTTTCAGGTTACAGGTATATATGTTCCAAGTTCATCACAACTCCTATGATTCATGATAGGGGGAGTGATATGATAGGGGGAGAAAGAGAGAAAGAGCTTTGTGCTATATTAACTATGTTTGCTTTGCTCATAGTTTATGATTATGCTTAGCTATTTAAAATATTGTGTTTTGTATCCATGCTTTGTAGCTTAGTACTTGTTGTTAAATGTTATGCATTTTCTTTAAGTACATCACTCTTGTGCCCTTGTTGGATTTTATATCCTTGATGCAATTACTTTGAATTTTTGTATCGGTTGAGTGTTGGACATGCAAATAATACTTTGCATTGAGCTTATTAGCTTGCATGTCCGGATGTTCATTCCTTGTGTGAATAAGCATTGTGGTCACTATTTATAGTGATTGTTCATTTTTGGTCAAGCCATGCTTTATTGCTCTAATCTATATTGCTTGATCGCATTATGCTTGCTCCATATGCATTACAAGTTTTCTGCATACAATGATCGTATTGTGTTGATTGTTTTTCAGGAGATACTTGCTCTTATGGTTCAAGAGCTACACAGATTCTAGAGTTAGGTGTGAGTGAGTTTTGTCATTGTTCCCAAACTCACGTTTAAGTCTAGAGTCTGTTATAGGGTGTTTTGTCATGGAATAGCTAAAGGGGGAGATTGTAAAATTGTGATTTACAACTATGATTTATGTTGGCTTTATTCCATGACAAAAAGTGTTGTAATTGGTTTAATTTTGTTCCTTGTATTTTGTGGGATTTTATTGTATTGTATTGAGTTTAGTATTAAGTTGGTAAAGATTCAAGCTTAAATGAAGAATCAGTGGATTTCGCGAGAAACTCGCGAGAAGCTAACCCGCGAAACAGCCATGTGAGAAGCACATGCTGGAAGCTGAAGAGTCATGCCAGCCTGGAGGATTTCGCGAGTGTCTCCCAGGTAAGGCCTTCTCGTAAGATAGTCGCGAAACATTCTGCCTGAAGAATTTTCAAGAGTGTCTTTCTTACCCTTCACCCATACTATATATACCCTCATTACTCATAAATGTAAAGGAGGCGATTCAGAGAGAAAAACCCTAAATAGGTTTTCTACAACACACACACCCATATTTGTTAGAGAGAGCTACTCATCCTTAGTGAGAAATCATTATAGACTCTTCTCCATCCCTCTCCCATTGTCATACCTTAAGAGGAGATTTGTACTCAAATACAACTCACACCTATTCAGAGTGTAGAGAGTGTTTTGGAGCTTGGGAAGCTTTGGGGAATTGCCAAAAGAAGCCGGTGAGGCTTGGTTGATGCTATGGGTTATAGCGGGATCCGGTAAGCTAGAGAAGACAAAGGTTCGACGTAACCTCGTTGGAGCAAGAAGCTTGGAGGGCTTAGGTACACTGGGTAGATTAGGCTTGGAGGGTCTTCTACTGTTCATGTATCCCAACTTCATTTTCTAGTGGATCGATTACCGCTTAGAGGGCAGCGGAGAGGTTTTACGCCGAGAACTTCGGTTTCCTCTTCGATAACACATCGCTGTGTTGTCTTTATGTTTGCATATTTCTTTCTTACTCTTTTACCTTTCATTTTACTACTGTGTTATTATGAATATGGGTTAGAGTAGCTTGTTTGTTTATATGCTCGCATTTACTCTTTTCCGCACTTAGTAAAAGTTAGAGTAAAATCTATCGAGCCGTAATTTTAACTTGGGGGTCTAAACGTTCATAGGTGTTTTACACACTATTTGAACATTCAATAATTCTAGAAATACTTTATTCCATATTTCCATTACCAATTTATTAAAAAGCTAATGATCGAGAATGAATCAATTTCATAAAGCTAAAATGGGATTTCATAAAGCTAATGCAAGTTTTAGCTTATTTGAGTTTTTAGCTTCTTTTTGGTACTATTTATAAGTTCCATTATATTATTCAACTAGTTTTTAACTTTTTTCTTTCTAAGTATTCATTTGAGAAAATAAGCTTTGTTTAAATTTTTTTTTTAAGGTGGGCTAAAGCATCCTTATATTTTAAAAATTTTAAAACTTTTTGAAAAAGTGAAAGTTTTAAAAAACTTTAAATAAAAGTCAAAAAAAGAAAAAGAAAAAAAAGAAAAAAAATTTTTGAAGTAAAATTTTTAAAAAACTTTAAATAAAAACCAAAAAAGAAAAAGAAAAAAAGAAGAAGAAGAAGAAGAAAAAGCACTTGCTTACATACTGAGGTTTGGGTTCTCCTTCGTTTTTCAAATTTTCAAATTTGAAAGCTTTTATATCACCTAGTGAACATATTTGGGTTCTTGTATAAATATGTTCTTGCATATCACCTAGAGGCTAGCTTCTGGATATGCATAATTTGGGATAATTTAGATGAGTCAGATAAAGCATATTAGGTCTATTATATTTATTGATATGTAATTGTTAAAATTATTGGTTGAATTTGGAGGGGAAGTTTATTTTTAATTCTCTGTTTCATGGCTGTATAATTGATTTTTTTTTTTTTTTTTTTTTGGGCTGTCCATTTTAATTTGGGATTTGTTTTATGTGAGTTGAGTTTCTTAATTATTGCTTAATTTGTTACTACTTCAAAATTCTTCTAAGGATCTGTGTGTGAAATTCAATTAAAGTAAAAATAATTTGTTTTTGAAGGTTTAGTAATATGTGTCCTTAGGTCAAAATGGTTTCAATATGGGTTTTAATTCGCATGTTATGGTCAATTTTGTATTCAAAGGCAAAACTGTAATGAATACTATGCTTGAACTTAGTCCTTCATTGGCTACAAATTAGCGTATTTTTGTGCAAGGATTATAGATTGTGTTTTCTTTTGGACTTATTTTCAATTTTTTTCATTTTATTTAAATACAATTGGGTTCAAATTTTTTTTTTTCAGGGAAGTTTACTAATTCGGGTACACAAAGAAATGCGATTGTATAGTGTTAATTGTTGATAACTCTATACAATCGGCATTTTTACATTTCGGCAACGTCTTCCTCATGAAGAAGCTACTGGTGACTCTCTCAGACTCAAACTCACTCTCACTCAAGCTTGAGTTTTTCATTTTTTGTTTTTGTTTTTGTTTTTTTTTTAAACTGTTTCATTCGCATTGTTGATTCTCAGTAAAGTGAAACTTTTTTCTGTGTTTTGAAAAATATTGAAAGTTTTTTGTTTTAGTGATCAAATTTGAGATCCGTTTTGTTTTTAATTTTGAATTTTTTTTCGCTTTTGTAAAGTGTTCTGTTTTGTTTTTGAAAATATTGACAGTGTTTCTCTTTGCATTTTGGTGATTCAGATTGAGATTTATGGTTTTTTGTATTCTCATTGCTGGTTTTCACTGATTCCAAAGTTTTTATGCTTATTTTAGAACAGTCCAAGTGTTTTTAATTTTACGTGTGATTCAAAGTTTTCATTTTTACTGATTTGGAAGCATATTATGCGCAGGGACGGAACTATGTTCAAGAAGAGGGGGGCTGTGGCCCCCCCCCAAATTTTTTTTAAATATTAAATAATAGGTATATATATAAGATTTTAGAAAATAAGTCCATGAAAAATTATATTTGCCCCTCTCAAGAAAATTATATTTGCCCCCCTCGACTTCAAATCCTAGTTTCGTCCCTGATTATGCGTGAAAATCTAAGGCTCCTATCACTATATTTTGTGAGAGTATTTACTATTCGAAAGTGCTGTAAGTTTTTTTTTTTTTTTGAAAAATTTGAGCATATTTGACTTTTTATATCTGCTCCTTAATTACTGTGAAGATTTAGGTATAGTATTAAGATTCGTTTTAATTAAGCTTTAAATCTTAAAGTAATGCTTTGGGAAAGCTAAGGTTTGATATTTGAATCACCACACTATGATTTTGTGAATTAAAGTTGTTTATGTCTGTTTACTCTTTTAGGATTCATAGTCTTTAATGCTTTTCCCTTCATTAGGTCCCCAACATAAATGCCTCATTATCTCTCATTAATGTAAATATGGGCTGGGTTCGAATCCAATTCTTGATTTTCTGGTTTTTCATTTTTATTAGATGGATTGCAAAATAAGAATTGGGATTTAGGAACTGGAAGTGGGGCACTTGCTATTGGAATTGGGAGGATTTTGGGGAGTCGTAGGAGGGTCATTGCAACCGATTTAAGCCCTGTCGCACTATCTGTGGCAGCTTTTAATGGGCAGAAGTATGGTCTGCAGGTTAGTGAATTTATCATTGTAATATAATGGTTCCAATTCCAATAATTTCACATGAAAACTCACTAACAAGGATAGCGTTCGTCCCACAATCCATATATTGGACCATGTTATATGTTCAAATGAAATGCAGGAAGTTTTTAATTTGCTACTAGTAAATTATTTATTCAACATAGAAAGTGAAGGATAGTCTCCAACTTTTTATTTTTATAGGTAAGATAGTCTCCAATTTTAGATCATCTATTTATTCAACATACAAGTGGATCTTCTTATAATAGAGTGGCTAAATTTTACTTTAGCCAGCAATTTACCACAACTCTCCTGTTTCCAGGCTTGGGATTGGCTGTGAACAAAATACATGTGGCCGACTTTGACTAGTCGTTGAGTTTATATAGCTGACCCCATAATTTTGGGACTAAGGTCTGATTGCTGTTGTTATTCAACATACAAGGCCTCCATTTTTGCTTGTAACTGTACTGCTACTAGAGCTAATGAAACTTACTGAAAGATTATGTTTAATACGGTGGCCAAAGCCTTTACAGTAATCTTGATTCCCCTTCTAACCAAACCCTAACCACTTATATGCCTCCTATAATAAACTATAGCCCCAATTATCATGGCTGTAGAGTGTAGACTGTAGTAATTGTGTCCTGTGTTCTTGTGGTATTATAGGGTTCAATATCAGGAATGCAGGCGAAATCTTTGTTGATTACTTAATAGGTTTTCTTTAAATTAAATTTACTAACATGCACGACTCTCCTAGTTATCTGTAATCTTCAATTGCATTAACAAGTCATCATCTAAGATTCCTAGCACAAATGCATTTATAATGGCTAAACACAGTCATTGTCCTGGCAAGGAATTTCAAAAAGATCTTGTTAGTGCTCTGTAATAATTTTAACTACCAGACACCTTTTGGATAGTTTCTTTTAAGAGATCAATGTCCAATTATTCGGACTTAAAAAAAAAGGGAATAATTTTCCTTTAGTAGTTATCAAATAAAAACACTAAGCACCTGTTATTGTTGCTTTTATAAATAAAGACTGCAAAATTGCTTTCAAATAGGAAGTTTTGTAACTGTCTCATCTCTTTTGTGCATAACATGCCAAAAGGCAAGCAAAACAAATGATCTTACTTCTTCTTGATCTTGTCTAATAATTGAAAGTATTTATTCCAAACGGCAATTTTCAGTCTAGCCCTTGTGGAGGATGTCATTCTTTTCTAAATTTTTGCAGGATCGTGTTATAGTAGGTGGTTTTGTTTTCCTGATATATATTGTCAAAACCATTTATGAGCATTGGTGGCAACAAAGGGAGAGGAAGGGAATGCCTTTAATCTGACATCTTCAGGTATCTTTTGAACCACTTTTCTATTGTTCTTGATATTATGTTCAGCACTATGATGTAAGCTACCTTACTGGATGTAATCCCCTATGTAGAGAGTGCACTTGAGTTATTAAATGATTCAGCTTCTGCTGAAGCAATCTTAATTTTATTTCATTTTTACTAAGACGCTAATACGAATTTTAGATTAATTGTAAACAAAGCCACTATTACAATTTTGAGAAAGAAAAAAAATCTTAAAAGCTGAATTACCACTAAGATCAGCGGTAAACAAAGAAGGGAAATCTTTGGAATTAAAATGATATGAAGTAATATTGTTCGGAGTTTTTAAACACTCTTGGAAACTGAGGGGCACGTGTTATGTAAGATGAGAGTGAAGTTTTCTGGAAGAATAAGAGAGGAATATGATTTGGACATCTACTGATGGAAGGAATATATTTTTTGGATTTGAATTGATGTGCAATATGAAAAAGAAATAATTTAACTTACTTTTTGTTTCTTATCATTATGTTGCCTTGTGATCTGGTTTTCACATATATATATTACGTTTAGATTTTACAAAATTCAGTGCTAATATATATTGTCAATTTGGGGGGAGTCATCTGCTTTTGATAGTTCCTTTTTTTGGGACATGAAAATCATGCAACTCCTGTTTATTTTGCTTTTGTGTGTGTGTATTTATATATATTTTGATAGATTTGTGTATATTTAATCTGCTTGTTTGTGGTATTGTTTTCCTGGATCTTGATGTTTTGATTTTATGGGGTCTTTCTGGAGCTTAATAAATTGTATCTGTGTTTTTCCTTTTTCTTTTTGGCATGAAAGTTACTGTATTTGTATCCCCATCATTGAGTTTAGTGACATCCTTCACATGATACATCTTTCAATTTAGTTGGCTACTTACTCTTTGTGAAGTTTAATACAGTAGGAGATTATTGATACTTCATTTTCCACTTTGTCCAAGCCTTTGGTGTTCAGATGTCAGGGAGATAATGTGATTGAAACATAAGGTCCCTTGGTTAAAAAGTTGTTATTGAAGGTAATCACCCAAATGCTGCTAAAAAAATTTAAGGTAATGTAGATTGAGTCTGAGGTATTAAAATTTTAGATTCTTTACACTTTATATTGCAGAAAGATTACTAAATTCTCCAAGTTGATTCAACCATGCAATAAACGAGGGAATGTTTATATGTATGATCATTATTGCTCTATTTCATTGAAAATTTTATTTAATTTTGATTTTTTTGCAGAAGGATTTTTTTTATCCCTAAATTTTAAATATTTAACAAAGAAAACTCTAGTTTTCTATGTAAAATATTTTTGGAGTAATGTTATGGAGTGTTGTTTGACGTTGGATTTGTTAAAGTTTCCTAGAATAGGCATTATGATTGATCAGAAGTTGAACAAGATCTAATTAGAGTCTTGTTGTGACTCAAAACTTAAGTGTCTCTTTTTTTTTGATAAGTAAGAATGATATATATACGAAAGGCTACTCTATGCAAGAAAAGCACAGAGCAAACCAGAAAATTACAAGAATGAAAAAAGAAAACAGGGAAAATGCATGCAAACCAAAACTTAAGAGTCTCACTAAGGCCTTCCTAGCTTTCTCACCTATAAGAATCTTGATGGAGTCTTACCATTAGACAAAATTATCAAAGTCCACAGAGACAAGTAGCTAAGTTACATGCCTTTAGCTCACACAACTATTCAAAGAATCACAATCAGAAATTTTTTTTGATTAATTTCCCTAAACTCCCATAATCAACTTACACGTTAACCAACTCTATCATATATGATATATAATATATACATATATGTATTATATGCTTATAATATATATATTTATATATATATATATTATATGTTGCATGGTTCCATTTTTTAATTGAACCAAAGTTTTGAATGCCTCCTCACCTCTTGATTGAATGCCTCATCAACTGGTTGTTTGTTTCTTGAAATATATTAGTTTTTCAGCATGTTTCTAATATTTTATCTTCTTTAGTGTATAATGACCACTTGTTTAATAGAATATTTAGACTCATCCTTAGCTTTGCAAGCTTTATTGTTTGACATTGGTTGATATTGTCTCCTTCAAAATTCAGATGTGCAGCCAGCTGTACGTGTCACTCGCGGGCCAAGCAAGTACTTGGATATTTGGGATCTTCCCGATGACGAAGAAATTGAGTTGCCGCTAAATAGTATGCATCAGCCGGTTGATGATGGGGCGAGGACTTTCACTAGTTTCTTGGGTACGATTGCGTGGAAACCCCACATGTGCCCGATTAGATATCTTAATTGGAAGGACATGCCAGAAGAACTTAAAGAAGAGTGTTAGCGTGTTGTAGAGGTATTAAAGAAGTTATAATACTTGTAATTATGACATTTTGTACTAGGTTTTACATAAGTATTTTAGCATGAAAACATTTGTAATTTGATAACTCATCTATTTGATTGTAGCGAAAATACTGTGTCCCTGTTAATCCTATTGCATATGCGGCTCTGAAGACATTTACCTTACAAAAAATTGGGAAGGCTTGGAGGGATCATAAGTCTAGGTTGAAGAAACAACATTATATACCTCATTCAAGAAATAAAGCACAGGTAAAGAACAACCGACCCAGGGGATGCATACCAGAAGATTGGGATATACTTGTTGATCATTGGTATACTGATAATGCAGTGGTATGTTTGTTTTCTCTCTCTTTTCCATCATGGATCATACCAAAAGGAGAATGATTATTGAGAAATTGAGAGAATACATATTGGATTGCTTTCGGATAGGATTTGTTAGTTTTATGTGGACTTTTTGTGAAACTGGTATATATGAGAAGTTGTGTTTCATATTTCATATTTGTTTAATTTGGTAGAAGTCCTAGAGGTGGTAAATGCTGGTTTGTCAAGGTTCAAAAACAAAGGCAAGTGTGTGGTGTGGAGTGATTTTCTTAATAGGTTCTAGCTTTCTTTTAAGATTTTTTGCTTTGGCCTATAATGGTATTTCCTAGTTTTCATTTATTAAAAGTATTCATCATTAAATTAGTACAGTTATATCAATCATTAAGCTTCTTCTTCTTCTTTTTCTTTTCTTAATGTTTAAATAATTTTTTTAATCTATGCATTTTGCAATCAGTGATGTTTTTGGTGGTTGTTGGCTTGTAATTATCTTATAGTGGGTATTAAGCTTTTGAATTGGTATGACAATAATGTTGTTCAGGTAATTTAGCCGTGTGAATCTTATGAAGTGGAAGTGAGGCTTCAATTATCAAATTGTTACTCTTTATCATCATGCAGTTCCTCTCATTCTTTTACGTTGGTTTCCAATAGATACCAAATGATATTTTAGAGCATTTTGACTTTAGCTAAAAGTGGCTTTAGATACTTAAAACATACTGTATATAAACATGTAATTTTGTTGAATGTAGATAGAGTCAGAGAAGAATAAGGACCGTCGTTCTAAACATGATGACTTACATACTGCTAGTTCTTGTAGCTATGTTGTGTACGTTGCAAAAAAGGTAATAAGTATTATGACTATTTTTTAAATGATTTTGACTTCTCCTAAAGTTTATGTGGAACCAATAGTCATCACTACATAAATATGTTGTTCATAATGTAGGCAAAAACGGATGGACGTCCTATAGAGCATGCAGTATTATATCAAATACTACATACTCGTAAAGATGGATCTGCAGTTAATCCTATAGTGCAAGCAAAAATGATGAGTAATTTCTCTATTGTAGTTGGGGGTAAACAAAATAAGAATTCAAGAAACAATATTATAGTTTTTCCTACAAAGTTGTCTCAAAGATGAGCTTTGTTCAAATAATTCAAGTCTTAAAAGTCTTGCAAAATATTGTATATAACTTTTGAACTAGCATGTCTTTTTTGACAAAAACTAAGCATAAGATGAAATTCCATGTGGTTGTTTGAACACTTGTGTAACTATTTTGAATCAATGATAATTGTTATTAATGATTCTTTTAATTTTTAAATTGATATATTTCAATTTGATGTTAGCCAATACGCATTTTTTTATTGTGGGGTCATTTGATTTTTGGATTACAAAGCAAACTCTATTTCATTGTGGAAATGTTATTCTTACTGAGTTGAGGCCTCTATGTTTAGTTCCTTTGTTATATTACAGCATACCCAGTGGATGTATATGACTTCCTTTTCTTTTCTTTTTTGGAGAGGTTCATGTGGTGAGTTGCCTGTAGATTGTCAATTTTCTCTTGCGGGTTACTGGTACAGATTGGTGCTTGCTTGTCCCATCCTATATATATGTATATATATGTTGTGGGGTCATTTTAACTATATGATTTCTAACTTTTTTTTGTTTTGTTCAAACCCAAATATCAGGACAAAATGAAGGAATTGTTAGTTGATTCTTCGAATCAATTGCAATCATCTGACACAAGTGGTAGTATTGCATGGTCAACAGATGATGTGTTTGCCCAAGTGATGAGTAAGGAGCGCAAAGGTCGTATTCGTGGGGTAAGATTTGGTCCAAACCCAAGTGGTCGAAGTAGCAAGAGTGCTTTCACGAACATTGAAATACACTCAAGTCAAGGGACAACGAAGTTGCACAACTAAAGGCTTCCTTGGCTACTATTGAGGAGAAACTAGGTTTTGACGAAATGAAGGAAAGACTTAGTCAATTCGAAGAAATGAAGGAAAGACTTAGTCAATTCGAAGAAATGAAGCAAAGAATGGCTCGCATGCTTCAACAAATGCAACAAATTTCTTCCCAATGCAATAAGGTATATTAACAAAGACTTAGTCAATGTTTTTCTCTTTGTAAGCACTTCGTTGTTGTTGTCAGTGCTTGATTTCTTTTGTGATTGGGATTGCTATTGTGTTTATCTATTTTTACTTATGTCAATTATTGGTCAAGTATATTAACAGTTGGGCTTATAGCTTAAAATTGAATAAGCCATGAAATTTGGGGTTTAAAGTAAATAATCAAAGTAATAGTTTTGTGTAGTGACTCTTTTTCTTAACTAGGGCCCTACTTTATTTAAGGGAGAGAGTTTAGGATTGAGAAGACTCTACATAATTATGGTGCAGTTTGGATCCGAATTATTTTGCCAGCGTTTGTCCTTTTTTTTTTTTTTTTTTTTTTAGCCGTTGTTTAAGGAGATAGTGCGGCTATTGTTCATGAACAATAGCCACACTATTTGACTTTTTAACCTTTTCAGCACATCAATGGGTCCCGTGAACAGTACACGGGACCCACAAATCTCACTTTTCAGCAATTTTTTCACTAAAAATTGGTCCCACGGTACTATTCACACATTTAAAAATTATTTTGCTACAGTATTTTCAGTTTTCAGTTTTTAGTTTCAGCAAAATAAGTTCTATTCAAACGGACCCTATGTAGACTAATAGTATTACCATTTGATTTTTTTTATTTAAAATTAATGGAGCTAATTTAAATATATAAATTAACAAATTGACATCAAATAAGAATTTTCGCTCAACATATTCTTTTGCCATATTTTGTTTGGCTACTTGTTATTTATTTATTTTGGGGGAGAGCCAATCCTAGGCCTGTAGGCCACTTAGGCCATAATCCAGGGACCTATGGAGAAAGGCTCCCAAATGTGGGAGAAATAAGTGATTTTTTTATTATTTAGAAAAACTTATATGAACTGTACTAATTTTTCCCTCCACTTATAAGAAGGCCTATGAATTAATATAAATTCATCCCAATTATCATTAAGTGAATTAGTTATATTAATCAAAAAAGAGTAAGTCATATTAAAAAGAGACATGTCAATTTTAAAATGACTTTTAGAGGTTTAAAACATAAGAGACATGTCTTCATTTAACTTGTTCCCATTTTTTGCCTTGGTAATATTTTCTTGTCATTCTATTCCATTTATACGCACTTATTGAGTAATCATACTTTGTATGTAGGATGTTCCTTCGGCCCAACAATCTCCAGCTCTCCAAAAATCGTCAGCCGCATCCCATCAACCAAGCAACTTATAAGTTTTATCTTGGTGTTCGAGGACTTTTTTGTATACAAAGAACTACGGAAGAACAACCGCATTTTTTGCAAGTGTTGAAGGATATTTTTAAACACTTTGGAACTTTGATTATAGTATTAGCTTAATTTGAGCAGTTGTTTTATTCAAAGGACCACATCTTTTTTTGTTAATCTTATGATGGTGGTTATAGACAACGTTATGTATTTGATAATATATTTCTATATTAATATTACGTTAGTTTGGAGACATTTGTGGTGTTGTTAATTAATTACATTTTTGGTATTGTGTTAGTAGAGTTAAAACTATTACAGGTTCTTTGTAACAAGTCTGAACAATATATTTGATGCAAACAGTGGTTTTAAAGCCCACTGGGAAAAAAAAAAAAAAACTATAGCGGCAGTCAAAAAGCGCCGCAATAGGTGCACATTTTATGTTTTAAATGAAACCTTATATCGGCGTCTACCCGTCACTAAAGATACGAACATATAGCAACGTTTTCACCCACCGTTAAAGGTACGTACATATAGCGGCAGTTTTACTCGCCGCTAAAAGTTCAATTAGTCCATTTTAATTGATTGCCTATAGTGGCGCCGTGTGCCCGCCACTAAAGGTGGACACCAATAGCGGCGTACATAACCCGCCACTAAAAGTCAATTGACATGAATTCGAACGTCGAATGGCGGCGGTTTTATGTCTGCCTCAATAAACCAAAATCGCCGCTAAAAGGTGTATCTACAGTGGCGCTTTTTGTTACCGCCACAATAGATCTATAGTGGCACCACAACGGTGGCAGGAAGAACCGCCGCAATAATACCTGCCGCTAAAGGTCAAATGTACCTTTAGCGGCGGTTTTTGGGGCTTCAGCGGCGCTTTTTGGCCCGCTGTAATAGGTTTTTTTTTTTGTAGTGTAACTAACGCTCCGTTTGTTTCGGTGTAAAATATTTACAGGAAAATATTTTCTTATTTTACAATGTTTGTTTTGTAGTAAAATATTTAGTCAAAAGTAAAATATTTTCAGTCAACCAAATCAATTTAAAGCAAATTTGTGTAAAATATTTTACACTTAAAATTTTGGTAAAACATTTTACATTTGCTAAGTAGCTCTCATCCCAATAACTCTCACCCTCCCTCCCTCTCACGCTATCCCTCCCTGTCAGACTCTCAGTTCTCTCACAGTCACAACCCAACATTCCTCCTCTCACCCCTTAATCCATCTCACCCAAAACCTACCGGCGGCACCACCCACCGACCAGCGCCACCTGCCGACCGGCATCACCCCCGACCGACGCCACTCACAGACCAACTCCACACCTCCTCCCTCCTCTCATCTCTCTCACGGAATCAGATTTCCCTGCTGAGCGGCAGATTGGGTTTTTGGTGGCTGTTCTGATCTTACTGGTGGCTGTTCCGATCTCGCCGCTGCTAGATTTGCTAGGTTGTTGCATTTTTTTTTGCTGGGTTGTTGCATTTTCAGATTAGATTCTTTGTTCGTGGGTTTTCTTTTCAGGTTTTTGATCTGGTTTTGTGGGTGGTTTTGCCTTTCTGATATGGATTTTTGGGTTGTTAGTGGTTATTTTTTGGGTGGTTGGTGATGCGGTGGTTGGTGGTTGTTTTTTTGGTAGTTGGGGGCAGTTTTTTAAATCTTTGGTGGTGATTTTGATGGCTGTTTTTTGAGTGGTTGGTAGTGATTTGGTGGTTGGTGGTGATTCTAGTGGCTGTTGGGTATTTGGGTAGGTGGATGACGGTGGCCGATGGGATGGGATGGGATTACAGGGTTTGTTTTTGCAATGGTTGATGGTGGCTGGGTATGTGGTGGCTGGTGGTAGCTGATTTATATTTGCAATGTTTATGTCATTGCACTTACCAAACATTTGCAAATGTTTTACAGTAAAATATTTTACAAGTAAAATATTTTCATATTTGAAAATATTTTACGTCGAAACAAAAACAGGGCGTAATAACTAAATAAGATAAGAATATTACTAAATAAGATAAGAACTAGTTGGACGAAAAATTAAGTACCCTTGGCAACAAAGAGAACAAGTTCAGCATCAAAGTGAGCTGGGCTTATGAATGTCAGAGGATCGGCTTCAAGAATCGCCACACGATAGTTCTCAATGCCACGAAGAAGTTTGGACCTCTTTGTAAACCTCTGAAGAACCTGAACACTACTACCTTCATCAGTCTCAACCCTGGACTCAAAATCCTCATCTTCAAACAAGTAAGGATTATCTTCCTACTCTTCTTCTTCTTCTTGCTCCTCTCTCTCCTCTTCCCTGTCATAGCCTTCCCTTTCCACTCCACCATTTCCCTCTCCTCTTTGCCTCTCGCGCTCTTTTTTCTCTCTAATGTACTCGTCACAATTTCGCTCACACTGTTGCTTTTGTCGCTTACATTGGTTTTGGCAAATTTTGAGCTCCGGGTCCTTGGCCTGAGCTAAACTAGCACATAAAACCAAGAGAGACAAGAGCAAGAGAGCTAAAGAAACCTTAGCTTTGGAAGCCATTCTTGGTGTTACTATAGACTATAGAGTTTATTTCTTGATGAAGAGTGTGAACATGGTGGTGGAGTATATATATTGTGAGTGAATTAGGGAAAGATATGGTGATGAGAATGAGAAAAGGGAAGCCATGCATGAGGACGAGTGGACCCAACGTGGCTATCATCTGAGAAGGGATTGACAAGTGCTAGCTATAGCAAGGACAACAAATATGTCATCGTCTTGGAGCAATTGTTTCTTCGTCTTGGAGCAATTACTAAATTATGCCATTTAAATTTTTTTTTTTTTAAAGAAGAAGAAATAGAGGAAAGCTTATTCAAATGTGTGCCATTTAATAGACCTTGTTATTTAGTGAGTAATAATTTAAAAAATTACACAGTTTCATTTGCTAATAAATTCGAGTGGAAGTACCTAATTAATTCATTTTGATAAAATAAAAGACTATATTGACAAATTAAATTTTAAAGACTAATTTAACTATTAAAGTAAAAGTTAAGGAACTAAATTAAATTTAAACAAAAATCTTAGACCTTTGTAGAAGCAAAGTACTAGCCATGCTACACCAAAAATATAATAATAAAAAAAAAATCTAATGTTTCTACTTTCTATCTATCCATGATTGCCATGACACCTAAAGTTAAGGAACTAAATGATAAATGATAATTGATGTGGCCTCAATATCATCATATATAATTGTTTCCAATTATTTTTTGTTTTAGATCGATTTAAAACAAATTGATTATCATTTATAAATTATAAATTATTATGTATTAAAAATTGTACTATTGTATTGTTTGTAGCCCTGTGGCAAATCGAAGCTGGGTTTTGCACTCAAAACGACACGTTGTTTTCGATTAGAGTGTTCCCGTGATGGTACGGACAAAGGAAACTAGGGGACGCTTAAGGTCGGTGACTGTTCTGAAATTTAGATTGATTAAAAAAGGTGGCAGAAAAGACAAGCAGCAAGCCGTCTTAGCTCAGCCGGTAGAGCGCATGGCTTTTAACCATGTGGTCGTGTGTTCGATTCCCACAGACGGCGTGTTTAGTTTAAATAGGCCTTTTATGCCAAAAGGTTTACTATTCACTTAACAGCATAAGACACTCCTGACCTGAGTCCTGACTCCACTGCTACTATTGAAAAAAAAAATTTGAAGCTGACAAATTAAGAACATTTTTAAATTTTGGCATGCAAGTTTAACTCTTTTTATTAATGATTATATATACGCTTTAATAGATCATAAAAGAATGATTAAATTTTAGTTTTGCCATCAATCTATCGCAACCATTCTCAATTGCCCGGGTTTGAGACAAGTTATGGACTAAATATATGACACTAAGCATGTGCACACACAAGATTGTTGGAAATAGTGTGTGTATATATATATATTACGTGTTATTGGAAATAGAATGTATTATGGTTGTGAAATAGTAAATGTATATTGGAAAAAAAATAATTTTATTTTAATTTTCTAGTTGCAATATTCATGTTGTTAATGAATATTTTGATTCATATAATCATTTGGAATTACATGTTAATTAATGATTATTCATGCGAGCAAAAGTCATCATCGGACATGGGAAAAACAACTGAATATTTTAGAAAATTCTTTATTATAATAATTAAGTTTTTAGCTAATTACTACAATCTCACTCAATATTTTTTTGTTAGATAGGAATTTTAACAAATCCATCATTGGATTACATTTTCTTTTTATATCCTCCGTGCTTGCAAAATTTCCAAAAAATCAAAGATTAATTGCTATGTTATCAATAAAATATTTACGTTTTAAGTTTTTGTAGTACAAAATTATATGTAAAAATAATTTTATAGATTGAATAGTAAATAACATCTTATTAGCACAAAATTTGACAAGCATGTTAAGAACATAAAAACATACAATCCAAACTGTTAAATTTTCAAAATATGTATTATTGTTAATGTTTTTAGTTGGAGTTGTAGTCATTGCCATTAGCTATAATTAAGTTTGATAAGGGTATTTTTGGTAATAAAATTGGGACCCGTAAACAAATAGAGCCCATCAAGGAAAAGGCCGACAGCTTCAAAGGAACCTTCGGCCCCATAGAAACCGTGGGATTCCTAAGGAACCGACGGCCATGAGGATAGATCAAAGACAAAGCTAACGAATGCGCCTCCCTGCCAAACCGACGGAGGATCCCCTAACTAACGGAGGACCCCTAATTGACGGAGAGGCATACCGACGGGTCCTACGTGGTCTACACACATATTCATATATGGAAACATCTTGCGCATCACGCACAAAGACCCTACCACACGATTTTCACCTTCCTAGAATGGAGAGTATCCCCAAGATCTCGATAGCATTAATTCCACCTTCTCCCAATAAGGAAAATCCCCTTATTCTCGGGATCTAGGGCTCTTCCCCACCACTATATAAGCAACAATTCTCTTCCTTTCCCAGGTACACAGAAAATCATTAGCTCTCTCACTATAGAGTTCTTGGAGATTTCTCATTCACTGACTTAACCTTCAGAGAGTCTTTGGCCAGTACCCCACCGATGCCTTCTGTTTGGTTCTTGCTTTCTTATTCTTCAGGTACCTATCGGAGCAATCAGGAGCCATTAACTCACTGACGATTTTCGTGCATCATCAGTTAGTGCTGTCTATAGAAAACGAGTGATTAGCCATACCACCGCTCCTGAGACAAAGAGTTGCATGGTTCAAACATGATCGATGGCTACCATCAATCTGGAGACAAGGAATCCCTCCAACGCCTTGGAAAGGTAAGTGCAGACCCTGGTAGCAGCAGTAGAACGGCTTACCCAACGCAACCAGGAGTTGGAGCAACAGCTAAACCAAAGGAACGAGCGACGTCTCGAACACCAACGAGACAAATGGGACAACGACGAGCAAAATGGTAGTCATCTCCCAACAGGGGACCATCAGGAGAGGGAAGATCAGGAAGAAAGCAATGTCCCCAGCAGACAAGACCGACCGGAGGACACTAACTGCCTGTCGGAAATAGAAATCAACGCGATGCACATGGCCTAGGACAGGCAAATGATGAAGGAGAAGATGGACATAATGATGAACGCCATGAGGGGACAGATGTCCACCAACTTGGATGAGTTAGATCAGCGGACGGACTCACCTTTCACAGCGCAAGTGACTTCCTTCCCCCTCCCTGCCAAGTTCCGGATGCCACAGGTGGAAACATACGACAGATCACGGGACCCGCTCGACCATTTGGAGTCGTTCAAAACCCTCATGCACCTACAAAGGGTTCCGGATGAGATTATGTGCAAGGCGTTCCTTACTACACTCAAGGGGCTAGCAAGGGTATGGTTCAGCAAATTGACCCCCAACACTGTCTCCACCTTCAAAGAATTGAGCGGACACTTCGTCACCCACTTTATTGGAGGGCAGAGGTACAAGAAGTCCTCAACAAGTCTAGTGAATATTAAGCAACGGAAAGATGAGAGCCTAAGGTCGTACGTGACCCACTTCAACAAGGAAGCCCTTTTGATTGATGAAGCCGACGACAAAGTTCTGGTCACTGCGTTCACCAACGGGTTGCAATCTGGAGAGTTCCTTTTCTCTATCTACAAGAATAACCCAAAGACGATGGCTAATACGCTGTACAAGGCCACGAAGTACATGAATGCTAAAGATGCAATGATTGCTCGAGGGGGCAGGCCGAAAAAGAGAGAAGGAAAGACGATCCCCGTCTAGACAAAGGAAGAAAGTCTGCCCGAACAAGTGACCGAAGGGACGATAAGAGATCAAGACCTCCGCCTAGGAGGACTGTAAACTTCACACCCCTAAATACCCCGTTAGACCAAGTCCTCATACAGATAAGGGACAACGTGGTGTTGACTTAGCCGGACAAGCTGAAGGGCGATCCGAACAAAAGGCCCAGAAACAAGTACTGGTCGCTTTCATCGATACCATGGGCACGACACTTCCAAGTGTTATGATCTCAAGCAGTAGATTGAAGCCCTTATTAGACAAGGAAAGTTACAACGGTTGTGGGCGCAAGGGAAAAGAAGTGTCGGAGTCGCCACCTAGTTATATGGTCTAGGAACCATGAATATAGCGTCCTTTTAAGGAAGGACCTTTGGTCTTACTACCAAAGTATGAGTTCAGAGTTTAGGAACGCTCTTAGGAAGGTGTTAGGCACCCAAGATCGCCTAATCCTAAGGTTGGCCTCCCATCATTGTGTCTTACATCCTAACCTTATTAAAAACATGTTCAACACTTGTATCTATACTCACACACACACGCTAACATACATCTAAGCATACAATTATGGCATCATTCATCCCAAAACAGATATCCATCCTTAAAGCAAAAGAAAGCCAAACACAAAGGAAACCCTAGCATTCATCTAACATATGAAAAACCCTACCATACATCTAAGCATGTTCCATCATATCATCAAAGTGAAACCCTAACACAAATGCATGGACATTGCTAATGCATGACTTACCCTTTACTTACCTCTCAGCAGCACAGCACCTATGACATCAATAGATGAACATGTGAATAAATGGCAATAAAACTAAGAAACCCTAATCCAAACATGTGATAACAAATAAACATGTTAAAAGATAAATAAACAGTTATGGGGTTTAAAACATATGAAAAAAGAGGCTACATAGCAACCCAACATGCTTCAAAACATGAAGAAAACTTAAAACTAACCAAGACAAACATATATAAACATAAACTAAACAAAGAAATAGATTAAAGGCAGAAAAGAAAAAGAAAATTGAAAAAGAATACCTTAAAGCAAAAGCTCCTAAGCTTGATTTTTTACTCTTCTCCTCAGTCAATCACAATTCAATAAAATAGTGATTAGTAATCTTAAAGTCAAAGGATTGGGGCCAGAAAATGTTCCAATCAAATAAAAAAGACTTGAAGGTGTTTTATGAAAAACTCCCTTTTGATTCACTATTTTCTAATGAATCTTAGGTTTTTCCCGTGAGATTTCTATGTGTTTTGAAAATGTATCATGTAAGGCTTTTTATAGTTCAAAAAATAGGGTTTGGAATGGCTCCTAGACGATGTGAGATTCATTCCAAATCTCAACCATTATTGCAAAAAATTTGCCCTTCATATGCTTTTGAAACTCTAGCTGCATATGCAAGAATGTGCCTACGTACGCATGCTTAGCTCACGTACGTAAGCCACAACTCACGTATGCAGGCCGAGGGCCACTTTGGTCATTTAATTTTCCAAAAATAGATTTTTGCTCATTTAAAAGGTTATATTTTCCATTTTAACACTCTTCAAGTCAATTTAACATCTGATTGGGCTCTAAACTGGCCTTGGGCCTTAGAGTTGGAGCATCGTTGGGGAACGGGAGCCCGAGTCGTAAGGGGTACAAAATGCGGTGTCTATAATGGTTTGTCAGGGGTGGAGAGAACCCGCCAAGGGACCCCGAACCCAACAGACGGGTCGAAGTAAGACCAAGGGCCCCGCTTGGAGAGATAAGGGTGATCGTAGGATGGAATACAATGGATGGCTCCTTTAAGAAAGCAAGGAAGACATACTTACGGATGGTGCAAAGTGTCCAGATTTCTAGATGACCGCCTAAAATGACTAGGGTCAACAACCTAGCCATCAGTTTCACAGAAGAGGACGCTTGACGACTCCAACACCCTCATGACGATGCCCTAGTCATCAACCTATCGATTGCAGACTTCAACACTAGACGGGTGCTAGTGGACAATGGAAGTTCAGTAGATATCCTCTACTACCCTCCATTCCAGCAGATGAGGATCGACAAGGAATGTCTCTTGCCCTCGGATACGCCTCTAGTCGATTTGGTAGTACCAAGGTTTTCCCCGTCGGAACTATCACTATGCCAGTAATGCCATCATTAGGTGTCCTACGCTCAACGCATAAAGAGCGGCCACATCTACATACCACCTACTGGTGAAGTTCCCGACAAAGTATAGGATAGGAGAAGCACGTGGGGACCAGATGGCCGCTCGTGAATGCTACATAGCCATATTAGAAATGGACGATCATTTGTAGGCATTAAGCATCGAGGAGCGACGAGTTGTAGTAGAACCAACAGAAGACTTGGAGGAGATCTCCCTGGATGACAACATACCAGGCCGAATCACTCATGTCGGCACACAGGCCGATCCTTCAATCTGTAAGGAGCTCGCCCTCTTCCTGAAGAACAATTAGGACGTCTTCGCTTGGAGCCATGAGGACATGCTAGGGATTGATCCAAGTATCATGGTCCACAAACTCAATGTGTGCCCATCCTTCCCTCCAGTCCGACAAAAGAAGAAAGTTTTCGCCTAGGAAAGAGACAAAGCTATAGCCGAGGAAGTCTGCAAGCTACTAGAAGTAGATTTCATTAGGGAGGTATATTATCCTGAATGGTTGGCCAACGTAGTGATGGTCAAAAAAAAGAATGGCAAGTGGAGGATGTGTGTAGACTTCACTGACTTAAACAAAGCGTGCCCCAAGGATAGCTACCCACTCCCTCGTATTGACCTCCTCGTAGACTCAATGGCCAGACACCAGCTGTCGAGTTTCATGGATGCCTTCTCCAGTTACAACCAGATCAGGTTGGATGAAGCGGACCAGGAGAATACCTCATTTGTCACGAGCTAAGGGCTCTTCTATTACAAGGTCTTGCCGTTTGGATTGAAGAATGCAGGGGTGACGTACCAAAGGCTTGTGAATAAAATGTTAGTCCAACAAATTAGGCCGAACGTCGAAGTATACGTGGACAACATGCTTGTAAAGAATACAAAGGAGAAAATTCACATGGATGACCTCTGGGAAACATTCGAAACCCTGCGCCTTTACGACATGAAGCTTAATCCCAGCAAATGCGTGTTCGGGGTATCATTGGGAAAATTTCTAGGCTTTATGGTGTCACAGCGAGGTGTGGAGGCCAACCCGAAAAAATTCAGGCCATATTGAAGATGACGCCACCAAAGAACGTCAAAGAGGTGCAAAGCTTAAACGGTAGGGTGGCAACTCTCAACAGGTTTGTCTCTAGGGTGATGGACAAGTGCTTACATTTCTTTAAAACACTAAAGAAGGCCTTCGAATGGACCGACAAATGCCAGAAGGCTTTCGAGGATCTGAAGGCATACCTTGCGTCCTCACCGTTACTTAGTCCATCCAAACCCGGTGAAGAGCTCTCTCTCTACTTAGCTGTGTCTCCAACAGCTGTCAGCTCAGCTCTTATTCGAGAAGAAGATTGCATAGAGTTATTCGTCTACTATACCAGCTGAGCACTGCAGGGAGCGGAAGGAAGGTACCTCCTCATGGAAAAGTTGACCTTTACCTTAATCAAGGCTGCCCAAAAACTTAGGCCGTACTTCCAAGCACACACCATAGTGGTCCAGACGGACAAGCCATTGCGAAGGGCGATAAACAATCCAAAGGCAGCTAGATGAATGGTTTTATGGGCAATAAAGCTCAGTGAGTTTGACATACTATACCGACCAAGAACTGCGATCAAGGCCTAGGCCTTAGCTGATTTCGTTGCTAAATTCACAATGAAAGAGGATGAAGACGAAGGACCAACAACATGGATGATATGGACAAATGGTTTGTCCAACCAACGGGCTAGAGGAGTCGGGGTCGTCTGATGACATCTTAAAATGTATACTTGTTATATATTTATATGGGCATTATCTTCTTATTACTATGCTTAATTTGTATAATTAAGCTATGATTTGCATTAGTCTCTATTATTTATCTTTACATAATTTCTTGAATAAGATGTCATTCATTGCGTGTAATTTCATGTGAAAAAGATGAGTTTACAGGAGTTTGTGAGAGAATGGAGGCCAAACTAGAATTAAAGAGGAGCTGAAAGACCATGCGTAAATGTCTAAGAAGGTGTAGCTAGAGTGCTTGGGCCGTCTACCATGTTTAGAAACTTCAAATATAGAAAGAAATCAAAGAGGCAAAATCTAAAAAGGCAAAAAAAATCAGATTTGAGCACTGATTAGTATTTTGGGCGTATCTCTCTCCTCAAAAATCCAATTGACACAAGGCTAGATGGTTGGAACCGTGACTTAAATATCTACAACTTTCTAGTTTTGAGTTTTTCAAAGTTCACAATTTTTGAGTTTTGATTTACAGCAGTAACTCACAAGTTACTGCTGTAAATCTGGACGAAAATTAAAATAGTAAAAGTTTTATTTTCTTTGGACACTTTTACATTAGGGTTTTGGAGGGGGGCTGTGGAGAACTAATTTTGGGAAGAAAAACCTTGTATTTTCCTTCCTCTAATGGTAGCCTAAACTCTTTGCTAGGGTTAGAGGTTATGTTTTTTCTATACAGTATGAATATTCAATGTGATTCTTTCTAAGATTTTAAACAACAACATATTTGATTGTTCAATTAGTTTTCTTTTGATGTATTAGTTCTTCTATGCTTTCAAGAAGTTCAATCATGTTTTTCTTATTGTTTAGATGAATTTCTAATAGTTTCAAATAGAAATCAGGTTTTAAAGTGAATGGGTTTTTTTTTTCTGAAAACTATTCTAACCAATCTAGGATCATGCATTCTTGAATTGTCTCAGTTCAACCGAATCATAGGTTTTTAATTGTTTAAGAACAATCAATTATAAAGTATATATTTTCTTAGATCACAAAGAATTTCATATCGATATAGAAAAACACCCCGATGCCCTGGTATTTACATCATTGATTTAAATCAATTTTTATTATTATTCTTGTTAACAATCACCAAGCTAAAGTACTTTTATTCTTCACCCAAATTGTTGTTCAATTATATTGTCTTTGAATTTACCCTGCTCCTTGTGGTTCGACCTCGGTACTCCAAGAATTATATTGCTATGATCTCCTGCACTTGGGAGTGAGCAAGCATCATCCTACAGTCACCAGAGAAAGATATAGTGGAGTGTACGATCTGTCTCCAATTTCCAACAACCAATAATGAGGCCGAGTATGAAGCGGTCCTCTCAGGCCTCGACCTGGCTAAAGCAGCAGAGGCCTCATCAGTAGTCATACGCTGCAATTTGCAAGTTGTCGTCTAACATATCAACGGAGACTATGAAGCCAAAGGGGAACGGATGAAGGAGTATCTAAGCATGGTCAAAGGAAGGGTGAGCCAGAAGCTCTTAGCCAAATTTGTACAAATCCCAAGGGAAGAGAATGAGCAAGTGGACCGTCTAGCCAAGGCTGCATCTGCGGAGCACATGGTCATCATTGGTCAGGTACTATCTTTCGTCCAAACTCCCCTACCATTAACAAAATAGATGTACAGGTGATTCCCATGGGAGCTGACTAGACGACACCAAACGTATCCTACCTTAGGAATGGGACACTCCCAGAAGACCACAATGCTTCCCGCAGGCTGAAGGTGCAGTCGTCACGCTTCGTACTAATCGAGGATGTCCTTTACAAAAGGGGCTTCTTTCATCCGTACCTAAGATGCTTCATCCTTAACAAAGCAGACTACGTCATGAGGGAAGTCCACAAAAGAGTATGTGGGAACCACTCAGGAGCACGCTCGCTAGTCCACAAGCTGATATGAGCAGGATACTATTGGCCAACTATGCAAAAGGACACCCAGTCCTATGTAAAAGCATGCGACAAATGCCAACGCTTCAGTAACATCATACGACAACCGTTGGAGGAGCTTACCCCAATGAAGGCTCCCGGCCATTCGCCCAGTGGGGGCTTGACATAATGGGACCTTTCCCCATAGCAATGTGGTAACTCAAGTTCCTCGTCGTAGGAATCGATTACTTCACTAATTGGGTCGAGGCAGAACCCTTAGCCACTATCACGGAGAAGAATGTCCAAGGCTTCGTCTGGAAGAACATTATTTGCTGCTTCGGCATCCCAGAGTCTTCGTCTCTTACAATGGAAAACAATTCGATAACGACACATTTAGGGACTTCTACCAATAACTGGGAATCAAAAACCATTATTCATCACCCGCCCACCCACAAGCCAATGGTCAAGTTGAGGTTACAAATCGATCCTTGCTCAAGATGATCAAGACTCAGCTCGAGGGAGCAAAGGGGATATGGTCGGACGAACTACCAAGTGTGTTATGGGCATATCGGACGATGGCTCATACGCCTACAGGCGAAACACCTTTCTGGCTTGCATTTGGGAATGAACCCATCATCCCAGCAAAAGTTGGGCTAACCAGCTACAGGGTGGCCCATCATAACGAAGGGAGGAATGAGGAGGGAATGTGCCTACAGTTGGACCTTCTAGATGAAGTTAGGGCGACTGTAGAACAACGAATTGCACATTATTAGGACCTAGTGGCAAAGCATTACAACACCAAGGTTAAACCTCGGCACTTTTAGGTTGGGGACCTAATCTTGAGGAAGGTGATGATAGCTACCAAAGACCCCAAACAGGGCAAGTTAAGCCCCAACTGGGAAGGACCTTACAGGATCATTGATTGCCATAGAAAGGGGACCTACCACCTGGAGTCCCTCGACGGACAAAGGCTCCACCACCCATGGAACACCGAGCACTTACGGAGATACTATCAGTAATAAATGAGATCAAACTATGTTACCGCTTTTTTTCCCCCTATGTTGTTAAAGTAGGATATTAAGTTTTTGGTTGTTAAAGTAGGATATTAAGTTTTTTTTATTATTGAAATAAGACTCTTGAGGATTATCAGACACATTATCTATATTATTCGTATTTTTTAAGAGATCTACCCTTTATGAGATTGATCACAAAATTACTAAGTCCAGCCTACGGGGTGGATGAATGACCAAGGATACTGACGGGTACCTGATCACCAAAAAATCACGAAGTCCTACCTACGAAATGGACGGACGACTAAAGATACTAACGGGTGTCTGGTCACAAAATTAGCAAGTCCTACTTATGAGGTGGATGGATGACCAAGGATACCAACGGGTACTTGGTCACGAAATTAGCAAGTCCTACCTACGGGATGAATGGATGACCAAGGATACCGACGGGTACCTAGTCACAAAATTAACAAGTCCTACTTACGGGATGGATGGATGATCAAAGATACTGACGGGTACCTGGTCACTAAAAATTGCTAGTCCAACCTAGGGCAACGAATCCCTAAAGACACCAACGGGCGCCTAGGTCCAAAAAATTACTAAGTCCTACCCATAAACCTAAATTATTATGTCCTATGAAATGCACAATATCGCTACAAGGTGGATGGATGTAATAAATGCATAATACCGACGGGAAAGTAAACTTAAAGGTATAGCGAAGTCTTTACAACAAATAGGGGGGCATATCCACAATTACAATAGACCTACAAAGCGGAAGCAACAAGCAACACGTAAAAAAAATAGATAAAAGGACGATAAATATAAACCCGACGAGGTTAAACGTTTATACATAAATGCCTAAAATAGGGCTCACCATTGTCTTAAAATTATTTTTACAAAAAGTGAAAAAGAGAAGGTAAGACTAGGACGGTGGAACATCAGAAGGGGGCTGGTCAGAAGCAGACAGACCCTTGGGGGTAGACGAGCCTTTTGGAGCGAGCGGGCTATCAGGAACATTTCTGTCCTTAAGAACATTCTAATCAAGAGCTTTAGTCTCAGCAGGCTCCTTCACCTCCTCCTCAGCCGTATGAATAGAGGCATTAGCTTCATCGATGGTGGCGTCAGCACCACCAGGAGTTGGCGGGACAATGTCATCGATGACTACCTGAGACAGATCCAAGTCTGGGTAGACAGCTGCCACTTGCTTCAGGCAATCATCGAACCCGTTGCCATAGTAGCCACCGCACTCATCATAATATGACTGAGAGGTCCGGAACCCCGCCAGGCATCGGTCTTAGCTTGCTCCATTTACTTACAGAGGGCGGCCAACTCCGTCGTCAGATTAGTGTTCGCCTTCTCCAGCTCTTCACGGCGATGGGTCTCCTTCTCTAGCAAGGCAAGCTTCGTTGTCAATTCCACATTAAGGGTAGGGCAGCCTCCTTGTATTGATCCCACTCTTTCGCCTCGTATTCCTAACGTTTGCGATACCGACGGATTACCCCTTCTTTGGCTACGCACCTATCCTAAAGGACTTTCATCCTCACCATTGCCTGTAAAAGAAAAGAGGTGACAGTTAGGATGGTGAGAAAACAAAAGAAGAGAAAAGAAGTAAGACTAACGGATACCTACCCTCACCAAGTTAAAGAGGCCAAAAGCCCCAGATCCTCGGTGGCATGCTCGCCACACTCGTTCAGGTCTGTCTTCTTAATGATCAAGTTGACCATCTCAACGGCGTACTCCTTATGGCTCACCAGCCTCTAGACGGGGCCAAGGACGACGAGACCATGCGCCGTCATAAGGCCCTTGTCGACCCCATAACGAGGAGGTGGGGGAGACTTCTGCTGCTGATCCATTCGATTAACCCTAGTGGATTGGCCCGTCGCCTTCTTGGCAGGACGGTCATCCTTCGCGATGCTCTTTCTCTTAGGAGCCGCCTTGGAAAGGACCACCTTAGGAGCTGAGGCCAACGCCTCCCCTTGCTGCTTAAGGCGCGCAACAGCTGACTTCCTCACCATAGCCCTCTGCCTACCTGCGTCCATCTCTGAAAAAGGTGACGGAAGAGATTAGAAAAAGAGGGACAGACTAAAATGAACTGACAGAAAGATAAACGGATGGAAAGAAAAAACTTACTTTGGTGAAAGAAAGCGTCCAACCGTCGACCTTCAGCCGTTGGCTCTGGATCACCGCAGAAAGCGTGAAAAGTATCAAGGGTGACCAGGTCCTTCCACTTTCTCTGCTCAAGCGGGATCACCCAAACTCGCCTAAGGAAGCTTTCACGTTTGTCGTTTATTTGTGGACGGGCTTGAGCTGAAAACAAAAAGCAATAGGTAAGTTACATAACTAAAACTGACGAGGTAAGATGAGATAGACACCGACGACTCACCTGATTCTCTTAAAATACCCCAGGTGTTATCATACCCATTGGGCATACTATCCTACTCCTCAAGTTTGCACACCAAGTCCGTCCCCTAAACAAAGAAATACATATTCTTCCAATTCCTATTAGAGTCAGGCATATCTAACATCAACCTAAACGACATCTTTCTTGCCAAGAAGTGGTAAATACACTTCGATGAGTATATCTGCTAAGGCTTGTAGCAATAAAAGAACTTATCAAGGGTAAGACAACGGTTGCTACCACTCAACTGACCCCATATCACCTTGGCTCCAATAAATATCCTCCAGGCATTAGGGGCAAGTTAACTGACGGATAGACCCAGATAATTGGCGAGCTGACGGTGCAGCTCTGTTAGCGGCAACCTTAGTCCTGCGGTAAACATGGCATCATACATGCCGACATCCATTCTCTTACCCGAATAACACTTCTCAAACTTCCTTGGCAATTGAAGAAAGATATGTTCAAGAATTTGGTAATGGTCACGAAGGGTGTTGAAGACCTTCGAGGACATGGTCGGGTAGAAATCATTCACCATCCATATCATAGGAAGGATGAAGGGCCTATGATTGCTACTGTCTACCTGACTTACGGCCTCGTCACCTTCCCCATAATCCCCCTCATCACCGTCGCCTTCTTTTTCGCCCTCGTCTCCCTCCTCTTCCTCTTCCTCTTCCTCCTCCTCATCCTCCTCTTCTCCTTCCTCCTCATCCTCTTCGTACTCCTCCTCTTCCTCCTCAGCAAAGGAGTGAGCAGACAGCTCCCTTTCTAGGGACCATGTTAAATCCTCCACGGGCTCACACCCTGACGGATAAACTTCTTCATAGCCTGCACCCTCATGAACTGACGACGACTGTTCACTCGTCGCTTCTCTATCACCTGACATCTATTCACCTACAAGCGACAGATGTATTCTAAGAACCTATTCGACGGGTCTTTAAAAAACGACAACCAGCTAGAAAAGCAATAAAATGGGGTAAAGAGAAGGAGACTTACGAAGGGAGTCAACGGTTGCTCGTTAGTCCAAGTGACGGATTGCTTATTGGTTAAAACGACGGATGAATGTAGCGACGGAATAGCTTAAGATCAGCTTGGGATCACAGATTTCAAGAATTGAAAATAAAGTAAAAGGAAAAACTGAGGGAGGAACTATTTATAAAGCAAAGGAGCGCAGTATACGAAGCAACGCTTTTGATTATAAACGAGACCAATCAAAAAGTGTCACGTGTCATCTAGCATTCATTCTAAGAGCTACCTAGCCTATTAATGACACACTCTTCAATAAAGCAATTAATGCTCATAAAAACCCTTATTACTCCGAGACCCGTCGGTCATAGCCGATGGGACCACGGAGTAGGGGGCAGCTTATAAGGGTATTTTTGGTAATTAAATTGGGACCCATAAACAAACAGAGGCCGTCAAGGAAAAGGCCGACGGCTTCAAAGGAACCGTTAGCCCCATAGAAACCGTGGCTTCCTAAGGAACCGACGGTCATGAGGATAGATCAAAGACGAAGCTGACGAGTGCGCCTCCCTACCAGACCGACGGAGGATCCCCTAACTGACGGAGGACCCCTAATTGACGAAGAGGCATACCAACAAGTCCTACGTGGCCTTACGTGGTCTACACACATATTCATATATGGAAACATCTTACGCATCACGCACAAAGACCCTACCACACGACTTTCACCTTCCTAGAATGGAAAGTACCCCCAAGATCTCGATAGCATTAACTCCACCGTCTCCCCATAAGGAAAATCCCCCTATTCTTGGGATCTAGGGTTCTTCCCCACCACTATATAAGCAACAATTCTCTTTCTTTCCCAAGTACGCAGAAAATCCCTAGCTCTCTCACTATAAAGTTCTTGGAGATTTCTCCTTTACTAACTTAACTTTCAGAGGATCTTTGACTAATACCCCATCGGTGCTTTCTGTTTGGTTCTTGTTTTCTTATTCTTCAGGTACCCATCAGAGCGATCAAGAGTCATCAACTCACTGACGATTTTCATGCATCATCAAAGTTTGTAGCAAAATCTTGTCTTTCTTAAAATACATTTTCCACCAAAACAAAGTATAAAATCCAAGTCTGCTTGGCTAAATTGCCTTAGTACCGTTATTAAGCTTTTGCCTTAGTACCGTTATTATTCAATGCATAGGAGGAATCCTTAAGCTAACTATAATGTAAAAGTGAGAAAGAATCCCTCTCATTTAAATGCTCCAAATGTCTTTAACTTTTATTTAGACGTAATAACATTTAAAAAAACTAATGAACTAAAAAAATAATAATAAATTAATAATGCAAACCACACAAAATCAAATTAATGTCATGTATATCACATCTTAGTTAAAATTTACATTTATAATTTACCTATATATATGATAAGTAAGTTTTGGTTTTAATGGCAGGGGGAATGCTTTGGGATAACATTCCTTCTCATTTAAATTCTCTTTAAAACCAAAACTTACTTATATATTTAGATAAATTATAAATGAATTATGCTTGGTAATCCTCCTAATATAAATTAAAGTAATAAGGCTAGTGGGTATATAGTACTCCAAAAGTACCATAAATACATATTTTTCACTCTCACATAATAATGAGTCTTATTAATTAAATTTATAATGGAACCCGCAATTCATTTGAGGGGAAAAATAGGTATTTATGGTCATCTAGAATATTCTATAATTTTCTATAATATAGACAGTCAAGCACATTGTAATAGTATTTTACCTATCATCAGGAATGGAAACCATAAGCTGAAACTTTCTAAAATAATAATAATAATAGCATCAGGAATCTTTGGCAATGCTTCTTTTTCTCATTTGATAATTTCATTCTTCCTCATAATATATTATACATAATAAAATGAGCTATAAGTAAAAAAAAAAAAAAAAAAAAGAGCTATCTTATTAATATATTACAGTGGAAGGTTAATAAATAAACCATAATATGATGTCAAATGCCTTAAAAATTTTAATAGGCTTCAACTTTGTGCTTCTATATCTAAACTTAAAAATCATAAAAAGATTCAATTAAAGTATATTATGCTTCGATATAACACTTTAAATATATAATGCTTCTAACCTATTTAAAATTATTTTAATTAAATTCATCTAAAACTGCTTCTAATTTTATATTAAAAATCTATTTGAAACCATTTTTAATCCATATTTTCTTATAAAAACTTATTATTAGTTCAAATATAAATTTAAATAAATAATTTGCATGTTCTAAAAAATTGGTTGTTCATTTTCAATATAAGTTAGTAATGACTCAATTTTTATAACTTACTTGAAAAATGTAAACATAAAATAAATTTATTTCATCCCAATAACAAAATTAAGTTGGTTTTTTCTTTTGAGAATAATAAAATAAAGTTAAAAAGTAACAAAATATCTACTTCTTGTTTTTTTTCCTCTAAAAAAAATAATAATCAAGATTGAAGAACTTGCATACTCTACCAAATAATATCTATATAAGGCCTTTTCAAAAGTTACAAAAATGTAAAATCTACCCTTAGTAATATTCAACTTAAGGGGGAATTTTTAATATACGCTTAATTATATTTATTTTTAAATATATTTATGTATGGGATTAGAAGTCAGTTCATAAGATTGATAATGTTAATAACACATTGGATGACAATATAGCAATCTCTTTAGAGAAACAAAATATAAAAAGATCACAATTAACAGAGTGTCATACGTATTATAAATTGCAAAATGAATACATTAGGATTGGAATGAATGTCTTAAATTAAACAGCACAACTTAATTTATCGCACGATTCATCTCCCTCTATTCCTTTGAGTAAGACTTTGTGCTTCCGTTCCTTTGCTCAGGGTAGATTGATGTTAAGTTTTTCTGCACAAAGAACAAACGCATATTAAGGCCGATTTGTATGGTGTCCAAAAATTCCATAGGATTAGGGGGTTTTCATGGAAAAGAATTGGAAAGAAACAAATTAAAAGAGGACCTTGTATTTGTTTAGTCTATAGAACATTTTTTTTTTTTTTTTTTCACAAGCATTGAGGTAGTAAGTTGTCAATTATATTGTAGACAAAAATCTGGTGTCACTAAGTTACGAAGGCCGGTTTGTATGGCGTCCAAAAATTCAATAGGATTAATGGGGTTTTCATGGAAAAAATGGAAAGAAACAAATTAAAAGAGGGCCTTGTATTTGTTTAGTCTATAGCACAATTTTTTTCATAATTTTTTTTCAAAAGCATTGAGGTGGTAAGTTGTCAATTGTAGACAAAAAACTGGTGTCACTAAGCTATGAAAAATGTGGTGCTCGTAACATTATTCATTTCTAAAACTTACCAGCAAGCTCTTTTTCACCACAATCATTGTCACACTTCATTTCACAGAGGGTGTTACTATTGCCTTCACCCAAGCATTCTTTGTGGCAGTTGGTGAAGCATTCCTTGAACTTGTCCTCCTCAGCAGCCTTAGCCACTTGAAGGCTGAATGCTGCAACGACAACAATGCACATGAGAAACACTGCAACGAACTTGTTGGCCATTCTCTTAATTTGCTTATGTGTATGTGTGTTAAATTTTTTTTTTTTTTTTAATTTTTTTTTATGCTTGCCTTTTCCTTTTTTTTTTTCAGTGTTCCATTGACAATGGCGTAGAGGGTATATATAAGGGGCTTGTAGGGCTGTCGTTTTTTTGGATACTTCCTAGAATTATGGGATGATTTGTGATTAAAAGTATGGTTGATGTATAGGATTTGCTAAACTTGGGTTGGTGAATGATTCAACTTTGTCCAATTTTAGCGTTTGCTTAAGAAATCATTGGAAAATCGGTTTTTACGCATCTTTGGTTGCAACCACTTGTAACCAAATCTCTCTCTCACGCACAAATATGCACAATGATAAATGAGTTCTTTTATGACCACAATTTTTATGCCACAGTATTTACCACAGCTCTAATGTGGTAGTAAGTAGTTGCCTATCACTTCAGAGTTGTGGCAAAAAGTTGTGCTACAAAAAGTTGCGTACACATATTTTCTTAAGATAAATTAGACGCATGGAAGGAACCCTTGTGAAATGGCGTCTGTGTCCACAAGAACTAAGAGCATGCTTAGCAGCTCTACTGGGACTTGCAGTTGCAGCTTCTTCTTTTGACTGCAAGATAGAACTTCATTGATATAAAAACCGTATGAATAAAAGGGAAATCTCCCAGACAAACAAACGTGGGGTATCCATATGTACAATCCACAGAGGCATGCAAAGTTCTGTTCTGGATGTGTTTGTTTACCCTCAAAGCAGGAACAATTCCTCGCATTCCAAATGGCCCATGCACGCAGTGGACACCACACCAATATATGTTTTTTTTAGAATTATGATTGAAGTTTAACTTTACCATTTTTTAACAGTTTAAACTTTTAAAACTTTTCGAGTTTTTTAGGTCAACAATCACCAATTTACTGTATACATTCATCTACACCATTTTCTAACAGTTTAAACTTTTGAGACTGTAAGAGCATTTTAGGTCAACAGTCACAAACTTACCATGTACATTCATTTACGTGGGAAGAATGTTGTTGCACACCCTCCATGTGAAGACTTTAAGCTTATTAGAAACATCTAACTTCCACAATTGTGATTAGGATATCTAGTAGTTGTTGAGATTGGTATGAAAATTTTGTTGTGGGACTTGGCCATCTAATTATTGTTGACTTTTAACATCTTGAATATGTTGTGTGGGTACCATTTAATTATATGAGCAAAGCTTCTATCAACTACTCCATTGTATTGGATGGGGATAACACAGTCATTTTTAAATACATGACGTGCCTATGTGCATGGATTTTCAGCTCACAAGAACACGCAATCCAAACTCTCCATGCATTGAATGTACCTTCATGGATGAAGCGAGTTGGTGGAAATCCCAACCTGGAGGTACTATTGCTTAGAAGTTGAATGCATGAATGGTTATTGATCAAAGAAAGACATGCTAAAGAAAGAAAAAACATGAAAGATCTAAATTAAGGGATATGGAGTAAGTGACTATTGGTGGTACTGGTCTGAAATTGAGCTTGTTATTAAATGAGATGTAAAACCTAAGGATGTGAATAACTCAACATGATATTGGAAATTTGATGCGCCATTGAATGTTTTTATAAATGGATCTCAAATATGATACCCATTTCAGTATTACATCAAACAACCAAAGATACTTGACATCCAATGGCCCTCATGGAGCTCCAAACAAATCTAAAACAAGTATATTCTCAACCCTGAGAAACAGAGTCAAATATTTATAGAAGGAAGGACTACAAAAACAAAATAGGAAGCAACTTTAGTAGTACTTTTTTTTTTTTTTTTTTTTTTTTTTTGAGATAGAACTTAGCAGTACTCAAAACACCATAATTCCAACAAGTAGTGCTAGGAGAGGTGCTGGGGAAACATAAGATGAAGCAGATGCTGGTGGGGTCAGCACAGGTCGAATTCCTGGATTTGTTGTGGGTGCTTTTGTTTCCACTGGTGGAGATGCTGGTGTCAATTGCAGAGTTGTGTCAGATTGTGGTGCTGGAGCTAGTGCCACTGCCTTAGAAGCTGTCCAACAAAAAATTTAAATGAAAAAAAGTTTAGGTATCAAGCAAGATTGCACGTGACCGATCCTGATTAGTCTACTAAGTATTCACAGCCAACCCTAAAAATTTGTGACTAACGTTTGATTGTTGTGTTGTAGTTAAGAAATCAAGCATAACAATATTGGCGACTTTGTTTCCCATTCTAGTTTCAGAGATATATATTATAACAATACTCTTTTAGTGAAACGAATATTATTGAAATTTCAGAACAGAATTACCTCGTGGGCTCAAAGGAGAAGCAGCTATAGGTGAGGGACTTGGTACATGTGAGATAGGACCTGTCAAGAAAGTTCACATTGCTTATTGTAAGCACAAATCACAAGTGTAGACGAATTGAAATTTAAGACAGTTACCTCGTGGACTCAAAGGAGAAGCAGTAAGAGAAAGAAAAACAGATGATATTTGTTATAATTGCGAGATGAGTCGCTATGTAGAGCAAAATTATTGTGACTGTAAAGCCAAAAAAAATTATCTTTATTTTTCTTTTTGTACAACCTTTTTGTTGAATAATTTGTTCACTCTTTATTGTCTAGTCTAGTCTTGTTTTTGTTTGGGTTATTTTTGTTGTTGTTGTCATTTATAGGGACTTTTTTTTTTTTTTTTTTTTTGGGTTTAAGGAGTTAGGGATTATGTTGGAGGGGTTAAAATTATTTTTGGAATAATACTACATCTACACCATTTTAAAAACAAATCTTATGCAATAATTTGTTATTATGGGTTAAAAAGTGATGTCAATATTGTGCCAAAATTAGAATTAATAACCGCTTTCTCCTTATCACATAAAATTTATTGTGAAATTATTTTAAAAAATTCTATGAATATAGAATTCCTCTTATTTTTATTGAACCAAAATTTTTGTAATTTTAAAATCAGGATAGTCAATATTTTTATTAGCTAAGGTGGTCTAAATAAATTAGTTGTGTGTATATGTGTATATATATACATACATTTTTTGGCAAGTTAAAGTGGTTCTGTGACTTCGCTGATTTACACGTAAAGCTGCCCTGAATGATTGCTATTTGCTCTAAAGCCCTTTCAAAAAAAAAAAAAAAATGATTGCTATAAAGCACGTTACTTTGTTTTGTTGTCGACTTTTACCCTAGAACTTAACAGTGTATTTAACTTTGAACATTGGGTCTGGATGGGATTGATTTTTTTTTTTTTTTTTGAGAAAGTGGATGGGATTGAGTTTATTGTTGTTTGCTTGACTAGAGATTTATGTGCCACAACACAGAAGGGTGGAACTAGGTGGGGGCCGTGGGGCCCAGGCCCCCCTAATAGAGTTTCGCCTAAGAAAAATTATTGGCTCCCTTGCTTCCAAAAGCTTGGCCCCCTCTACAAAATTAAAATTAAAACCCAATCAAAACATCACTATCTAAATACTAACCCAAACAACAACAATCATGTCTCAAGTCTTCTTCATATTTTCTCTAGTCTTCGTCTTCTTCGATTGTTTTGATCTTCATCTTCTAATTTTTCTCCAGCCTTCTTCTTCGTGTTTGTTTGTTTTTTTTTTTTTTTGCTCTAGTCTTCATCTTCGTCATCATGTTTTTCAATCTCTTGCTATTTATGATTAGGGGCGGCTTGAAACATTTAGGAGCCTTAGGTGAAAATTGACTTGAAACTTTTCATATATTTAAATATGACCTTTTATATATAAAAAAAAATTTAATATTACTTAAATTCTATTATCTTGTTTTAGATGCAAAATTATTAATTAACCATGTAGAATCTTTTTTTCTTTAGAAAATTTATAGATTAAAAATTGACCACTTTTCATAATTGTTGATGTGGCAGATTGGTAATAGTAAGTAAAAATGTGATGTTAGTGATAGATCTAAATGAAAACTAGTAATAGTTTACCAGCTCAACCACTGTGAAAAATGTTATGAAATTCTTTGTGTATTGTTTTTTTTTTTTTTTTGAAAAGTGCTATATTCACAATATTTTCACAACAAATTCTAAATATTAAGTTGTTACTCGTTCTAATTTAAACCCACTACTAAAATTACTTTTTTCCTCACCAATAACAGTCAGTAACTACCTGCCACTTAAGATTTGTTGTGAAAAATGTTGTGGACGTAGCATTTTTCTCTCTTTTTTCTTGTTTTTTATTTGATAAAAAAATGTTATTTTATTTATTGGCTAATATTTTTGGGTTTAATGAATAAGTTTATAATATAAAAAATTACTTTATTGGCCAAAATTTGGGGGCCTTAGGCGACCGCCTCACTTGCTTTCATACTAGAGCCGGCCTTGTTTATGATTGTGTTTTCAAATTTTTCATTCGGTTGTATTTGGGATTTGAGAAAAAGTTAACTTATTTTACTTTTTAGCTTATTTTTGCTTGTAAAATGGGTTTCATTACACTGTTAAGTGAGTCTCATTGTTCCAAAAGTTAGCTTTTAGCTTTTTTTTCTACATACTTATAGCAAAAAGTTTTCAATTTTAGCAAAATAAACGGTTTTCAAACAAACCCTATTTAATATTTCAATTTCCTACCCACCAGGCTACATTGCCACTTTTATCTCACGTCTCATTTTTTTTTTAAGTAGCAGTAACTCCGAAACGATATATTGATATTAATTATTAACTGGTACAAAAAAATTTTGTTTTTCTAACCAACCAACCACAACTAGACCAATGACGGTGACACCGCCCAATCTGTCCTAATATCAAAATGTAATTGATATGATCTCTCTCTCTCTCTCTCTCTCTCTCCATACATTTATGATTTATGTGATACATTAATAAAATAGTGAAAACCACATTTTTGTCCTTACATTTTCACGCGATTCCCACTTTGGTCCCTAACTTTTTTTTCCACCGCTTTTAGTCCCTATCCTAGAAAAAAGCGTCTCGTTTTTGTCCCTGCCGTTATATCAAAGACGAAAATTGCACAGGTGGCAAATGACATGACTAAAAAATATTAAAATAATGTCCACATAAGCCACGTGGAATCTAATTTAATTTTAAAAAAATTACTTATCATTATTAATTTTCATAAGAATGTTCTTATTATTCTTCCCAAAACGAAGAACTCAAACCCAGATTACAACAACACAGACCCAGCAACCAATAACTCAAACCCAGATTACAACAATACAAACGAAAAAAGAAAAAAGAAAAACAGAGATCAAACACAAACACAGACTCAGATCACAATAAACAAAAATGAAAAAAAAAATGTATATACTTTTTTTTTTAAGTGTGTTAGTCAAAAGTGTATATATTTTAAAAATCATCAAACCATTTTTTTTATTATCATTAGAACATTTTAAACCTTGATCTGAGTTTAGAGAGAGAGAGAGAGAGAGAGAATGAGATGAGGCCGGCGGTGCGTGGTGGGTCAGATTGGCCTCAACCACCATCTCGGCCACAATGAAGCTTAATCTCAGTGACTTTAGGTCAGATTAACGATGCGTGGTGGGTTAGATCGGCCTCTCTCTCCTCCGCCAATCCCAGCGAGTCCACCTCCACCACCGAAGCGGCGGCGCTCTTCTTCAAATCGGTCATTCTGTTTGGGTCTTGCTGGGTTTTGCTGAGGTTTGTCTTGTGGGTCATGCTGTTTGGGTGAGAGATGACAATTTGTTTTTTCTTTTCTTTGGTGTTCTTTTGATGGGTTTGAGTTCTTAGATGCTGGGTTTGATTTGGGGAGAACAAGTCGTAAAATGAAGAACAAGTTGAAGAATATGAAGAAATTTTTTGATCTCTGTTCCTTTTTTTTTTTTCATTTGTGTTGTTGTGATCTAGGTCTGTGTTTGTGATTGATCTTCGTTTTTTTTTTCTTTTTTCGTTTGTGTTGTTGTAATCTAGGTTTGAGTTATCGGTTGCTGGGTTTGTTTTCATGTAATCTGGGTTTGAGTTCTTCGTTTTGGGAAGAACAAGAAGAACATTCTTATGAAAATTAATAATTATAAGTAATTTTTTTTTAAAATTAAATTAGATTCCACGTGGCTTATGTGGACATTATTTTAATATTTTTAAGTTATGCCGTTTGCCACTTGTGAAATTTCCATCTTTGATGTAACAACAGGGACAAAAACGAGACACGTTTTCTAGGATAGGGACTAAAAGCGGTGGAAAAAAAAGTTAGGAACCAAAGTGGAATCGAGTGAAAATGTAGGGACGAAAAATGTGGTTTTCGCCTAATAAAATATTAAGTTTACTTGCAACAAGTTGTTGGATTGACGCTTAAGATAAACAATTTTCAAAAGTTTGATGAAGAGGTCAAAGAAAATAATATTGAGTAGATTGTGGATAACGATGGAAATCAAAAGATGGTAATTATTGAAAACATTGTGGAAGATTCAATTGAGGTCAACTAGGAAAATAAGTCCATAACCTACAGTCCCCATATTTCACTTGATTTGCTAAATATGGCTATAAAATCTATTAATTTTCTTACAGTCAAAATTTTTTATTTTATTGTCAACCCTTTGTTGATTGATGTTACAAATAATTGAAGGCAAATGAGAAGAAATTTTATGCTATGCTATAAAGATACAAGTTTCAAAACCAGATCAAGTTACTAAAGCTTTCGAAGTATTTGTTTATTTGGAGTGGACTATTTCAAATTTCGACTATTAACTTGAGGACAAATTTTTTTCAAGTGGAAGGTTTGATGTAGGATAGAATCTACTATTTGTTTCCTTGATGTTAGGTGCTTTTAATTATTTTTTATGTCAAATTAGGTTTCTATTATGATTAGGTATTTGTAGGGGCCAAAATCTGCAGACAACAAGCCCTACCCAACTTGGGATAAGATCTGTTTGGTCAATAGGCCCAATACAATTAATTTGATAGAGATAGATGGTCTAGTCATGGAGTCGTTTTAACAACAGTAGAGGAAGAAAAGGTTAAAGACAACAAGTGAGAATAAGGATAAAGTCAAAGTGTTAGTTGGTCACTGTTCGTTCCAAAATAGAAAATGAATTCGATACAATTCTTTTTACTTTCTTTTTTAAAGAGTTTCTGTATCTCGATAATGGGGTCTGTTGATTTGGAAATCATAGAATGGGTAAATGTAATAGATCATGAATCAACTTTTTTTTCTACCTCTGTCACTTTATTTTTATTAGTGCTAATTAATTTGATAGAGATGGATGGTCTAGTCATGGAGTCATTTTAGCAACGCTAGAGGAAGAAAAGGTTAAGACAACAAGTGAGAATAAAGATAAAGTCCAAGGAAAGATAAACTTTTATTAACGGTCTTCCTCGATCAGTCCGAGGAGCCCAAGTTCTTGTATAACTTCACAACAACCACTCTTTCTCTCTCTTTCCTTAGGAGCTTTTGCCGAACTTTTTCCGATCCCCAATCTTGAGGGGTTTGCCTCTCTTTATATAGTAGGAGGGATTGCATCCTGGCCCTCCACTAGGACGCCCCTTAATTATGGTATTGGATACTTGTCCCATCACTACCTTGATGGTGGTGGTAGAGTAGGCTGAGCAAGCTATGGAGACACTATTCATGGGTCATTATGCATTTAATGTGGCAGGATAGGTTGGCAGGGAGTATTGAATGTGGAGGTGATGGATGCTTCTCCAAGAAGCTTCCTCCTGACTTCAACTGCCCCTTATCACTTCCTTGCTGGGCCTACACCCTAGTACTTGGGTTGGACCTTGGTCTCTCGAGGAAAGCTTGCTCCTTGGTCTCCTTGAACAAGCTCCCTTCAGTTTTTAGCATTTGGTTGTCTCATTTGGGTTGGGCCCAATCTGATGAATAGTGAGGCCTAACCGTCTCCTAGGGATGTTTTTATACAACGAGTCTCTGATCCTCGAGTTCCTCCCTCCCACAATATTAATTATAATTAATTTTAGAAAATATATTTTCTTGTTCGTCAAGTTTTACAAAGCCTTTAAATTTGCCACCAAGTCAATGAATGCTTTTTTAAAAAAACAATTCAAATTCATTTTAATAAAAGTCTCTCTATTTTTTGGTGGATTCCAACTATCTTTCCTTATGGATTCAAGAAACCATTGTCTTGAATTCAAACAGGAATGGAGCTATTCTTAGGCTCCCCCCCCCCCCCCTTCAAATTTTTTATTATAAAATATTAGTATATATAGGTATTAATTTTAGCAATTTGGTTCGATAAAATTACACTTAGCCCCTCTTAACAATATTATTAATCATTTTAAAGACCATTAAAAATTTAAAGATCTAAAATCTAAAACAAAATTAACAAGCTAAAAAAAATTAGCTCAAAAACAAAAATTACCAATAGCAAAACTAAACAAATTAAAAAAAAAAAAAAAAAAATAGAACTAGAGTTGTCATACTTGTTGAGTGGGTGGTGAGAACAAGAAATTTAGAATACTACTTGCTTGTGTTTACTCTTCTAGTTTCTATTGCAACTACGGAATTAGCATTTTCAACTATGAATGTCACCAAAACTGAGATTCGCAACAAAATGTAAGATAAGTTTTTAATGAATATGTTTAATTGAAAGGGACATTGTTGCGGCAATTAGTACGGATTCAATCATAAATAATTTAGAATATTTAAAAAAAAAGCCAAGTTCCATTTTCATAAATTATTGCATTGAATTGTATTAAGAATACTGATTTTTTATTTTATTTTTTTCCTTCTTAAAAGGATCATGTTAACGAGTGTCATTAGGGCAATTGTTAATAAATCATTTTAAGAAGGTTTTTATATCACTTTTATGAAAAATTGAAAAAGCTATCAAAATATTAATTGGTTTTTCTCTTTTTCCATAAAACTTTCCTAAAATAGTTCACTAACAAATGTTTTTAGGGCATTAATTAACATTTCAATTCTTAAAATATGGAATCACCGCACTTGGCCTCATCATCTAGTAATCAGCAGCACATGATGAACTTGTCCCTTAAGAGTTAAGAGAGACTTTTTTTTTTTTTTTGGTAGAAAGGGAAATGTATTAAACTAAACAGCGGAGAGAGACTATTTAAGTGCTATTTAAGTGCTTGAACTCATCTCCTCAAGAGAATATTTTATGAAGAAGGATTTCTTCGAAATGATTTTAAATCAGTGATACTTTAACAAATTTTTTATATATATTTTAATATCATCATTAGCTACGTCATCATTTTACATTCATTAATTATAAGTAGAGATTTGACATAATACCAAAAGATAAGGACTATACATTAAACATATATATTTGAAACGTTAATGATCAAATTGATACATATCATAAACGTTAAGGGTCAAAATGATAATTTATCCTAATTTTTTTGATACGTCTATGGTGTTTGACAAATTTTCTTATTCAACATAAAATTACATTTATGAATCTAAGCAATCTTGAATTTACCATTGGTGAATGGATATTGTTTTATTTGTTAAAATAACCCTTTTTTTTAATCCATGCAATATGACCAAGTTTAAGCTTTGTGAGTTTTTCAAAAAAAAAAAAATTAAGTTTTGTGAGATTGCACTTTTATTGAGTATGTATTTTGCATTTTTCAATTAGGGGTTTAAAAAAAAAATATTTTTGATGCTGATTGGATGTCACATGGCTTTTTAAAAAGGGCACATGGATTTTGTTTTGCTTGCAGTTGATGAAACAACAGATGCACAACAAAGCTTCGTGGAGAGGAGACATAGGGCTGTAAAAAAACTAAAAAAGACAAAGTGGACCGGACTGGATCAAATAAAATTGAACTGGACCAAATAAGACGATAGAGGTGGCAATTCGTGTTCATACGTCGGGTTCGTGTCGTGTCAAGTTACGAGTATTCGGCTATATGGGTTGATTCGAACCTAACCTATTTAATAAACGTGTCAAGAATCCTCAACTCGAACACGACCTGTTTATTAAACAAGTCGACCTGACCCGACACGTTTAACTCGTTTAATTAACAAGTCATGTAAAGATCAATACAAATGACCCATTTAATAATTTATTTGATTAATAGATCATACCAAACCTATATAATTTTTATCAATTCCCATATATCTAAAATTAAAATACAATTACAACTATAAATATAATAATAAACATATAAAAACAACCATTAATTAAGCAATAATATCAAAATAACTAATAATTTTATAAGCTAAACGGGTCAAATGGGTTAGGCGAGGTCACATGTTGAACACGAACATGACATGTTTATTAAACGGGTTAGCCGTGTCAACTCGAATATGACCCAAACCCGTTTAGCCTCAACTCATGACCTGTTTATATACAGGTTAGTCGTATTGGATTTGCGGGTTGTTTCAGATTTTGCCACCCCTATAAGATGGAACGGACTGAACAAGACTGGACATGACCGAATAGACCCAATAAGACCGGAGAGGATTGAACAGGACCAAAGAGGACCAAGTGAACCAGACAAGACTGTGGGCCGATTAAGACTGGATAAGACTAAAGAGGACTGAACATGACTAAATGGACCAAAGAGGACTAAAAATGACCGAATAGGACCGAATAAGACCAAAGAGGACCGAATAAATAGTTAAAGACCAAATGGACCGAATAAGATAGAATAGGACCAAACCTACCGAACATGACCATTTGGTCATAACAGTTAAAGACCAAATGACCGAATAGGACCAAACAGTTAAAACCAAATGGGCCGAACATGACCGAATGGACTGAGTAGGAACAAATAGGACCGAACATCACCGAATGGACCGAAGAGGACTGAACAAAACCGAAGAGGATCGATTGAACCAAACAAGGCCGAATGGACCGAATAAGACCAAAAGGGGCCAAATAAGACTGAAGAGGACCGAAGGAACTGAATAAGACCGAATGGACCGAATAAGATATAATGGGGCTGAATAAGACCGAAGATGACCGAATAGACTGACTAAGGCCTAGCATCCGGGGATGTAAAAAAAAAAAAAAAAAAAAAAAAAAAAAAAAACTTATCTTACATCCTCTAACACCACTTAATCTATTTTACCACCCATTTCACAACTTACCCAACATCTCAATTCTTATTTTTACATATAACCCAATAAAATAATATAAACTACCTAATAAAATAATAAAAAATACTTATCTGTCTCTTTCCTCCCACTCTCTTTTTTTGTTCACTCACAATTACAAGATTTATTTATTTATTTACAACTCATGAACAGTAAAGTTGCATATGTGTAACCTTAGAGTACTAGTATTGGGGGTTGTAAAAATCCCTTAGTTGCTATTTTATTTACCAACAAGCCTAAATCCATCCACATTTGGGGGTGGGTCTTTATTTTATTTTTTTTATCAACTGTTCACAAGGATGAAAAAAAAAAATTTATTTTAATGACAAAAGAGAGACAAAAAGGTAGAGAGGGAAGAGATACGGTAGAGAAGGGAGAGAAACCAAATTTTTTATATTATTTATTGATATAGTTTATATTATTTTAATGAGTTATATGTAAAAATAGAAACTGGAATTTAGATAAATTATAAAATATAATGGTAAAATAGATAAGTAGGTTTTGACGATGTAAAATAGACATTCTTTTGCATCTCATATTCTAGTGCTCTTACTACAAGGTGGCAAATTTTGTTAAGAATATAAACCCAAATGAAGTGAGTTTTTTGGGTGTCTTGGGTTATAAAATAGCAACCTGGTACCCCAATGCTAATACTCTTAGGACCGAACAAGATCGAAAAGGACCGATTAAAACCTAAGAGGACCGAATAGAACCGGACTGGATCGAACAGAAACTATATATATTTTGTGAACTCTGCAGTTTCTATCATCCTCTCTCTCAGTCAGCTGGCTCGATTTCTCTCTCACTCACAGCCATTGTACCACAGTCTCTCTCAGTGTCCGTTACTACCGTTGCTCTCTCTCTCCCTCAGCCTCGCCTATTTTCAAATTTTTTCTGAATGGCAATTTACTCTGACCTGGCCTGGGACATTTGCTTCTGCAGAATGGTTAGTTCAGCACCCTTCGTTAATGGAAAAGCCGACGATGCATTGCATTCGGCAGGTGTGTCAGTTTACTAGCTATTCACTTGTTTGTTACTATTAGCATTAGACTGTAATTATTTGTTCTTAGCAAACTTTACATGATACTCTAACATTGTGTGGATTTTGATTAGATTGGATTATATAAGCATGTGTCATGTGAGTGTGTACTAAGTCTTTTATCAGGTGTTTAGCTAAAGGATTTTGGGTATATAAGCGATTGCGAAGAGCTTTAATTGTTACTTGACTAATTCCTTTGTGGTATAATGTACAGTTACCTCGTGGACTCAAAGGAGAAGCAGCTATAGGTGAGGGACTTGGTCCAAGTGAGACAGTACCTGTCACGAAAGCTCACATTGTTTAAAGCAAGCACAAATGTAGATGTGAAATTTGTGTTTTACATGCTTCTTTGCCATTGGATTTTTCAATTTTATGTATCTATGTATAGAAATATATAATAAATCATAGGAATTTTTTAGTACCCGGAGCTGGTAGGGGTGCACTGGAGGCTGCAAAATGCAATGAATTGCACCATCAGATATCTTTCACATTTCAAATGAACTCTAAGCGTCATTAAAAAGTTCAAATTCAGATTAGATAATGTGATTCACACCTTTGCATTGTACGGGCACGGCCATGTTACATGCTTGTGGAAGAGAAAGTGCTAGAGTTCGGTTTATAGGGAGAACAGGCACATTGGCGGTTAGTACGAGACAAGCACAATCCACACTCGTGCTGGTGAGTGACTGCAAGGAACTGCAACAGTCAGATGTTGGTGATGAACCATTATTGCTACTTCCAGTAATGAAATTAAAACATGGGGTAAAGCTATTGATCATTGATGTTGTACATGGTGTCCTAATCTGCCCTCTAACTAATATTGCTGAAATGACTAAAAGAGTTGCTGATATTGCAATAAGTTTAGAACCCTTGATAGTCTCCATGAGTTCTAGGAATAAATCAACTACAAATGGTCTTCAGTCTGCAATCTGTGAAGAAATGGTTTGGTTTGGTTTGGCTTTGGTTATTGATGAGGTGTTTTATACATATAGGGTCTAGGAAATTTGGAGGGAAAAAACAGGTAGATTTGACATGGGTTTTGGAGTTGAACTACTCTTAACTAATACTCATGAGTGAAGGAATCCTTATATTTCTAGTTAGGTAGGTTTGACATGTCAGATATATAACTTTTTGTTTTTATTTTTGGCCAATAGGTAGTTATAATTTTTTTTTTCATTTAAATTTTGTTAATGACTCAAGTAATGATATCATAGTGCATAGTCGAACTTGGTCTACAACCTTATGTGCTTGGACTTGCCGGGCATTTAACTTTGTATGGAAATCTGGATTATGCAATTGAAAGTGATGCAAAAAAAGGTATTCATTAACAACTCTCCGTAGCAATAGAAAAAAAAAATCCATTGTTTGATCACAGAGCTTGCAGGTGTTACTATTTGCTATTGAGTGGGTATATTGAGATGATTGATCCTAACTAATCTAAATTTAGATTTTAGACATATTCTTACAAAGTTTTGTCCTTAAAAATGTCTAAATAATTGCATATTTTTCTTTAATGTCGAGAAGTTCTTAAGTTATCATGACAAGTACTCCTAGTTTATTAAGAGTTGGTCACCCAAAAAATACCAATTCCTTTGTCCCTTCCAAACAAGTTTGCTATATAAAAATCTCATCCTTCCCTTATTTTCTCAACTAAAATCCATATCTCACTATCCTGAATATTGTTCACAGAGTTCATCTATCCTCACTTATAGACATTTCAGGCAGTCAAAAATTCCAACATTAGTAAATGGCTTTTAAAGGAATTGAAAAGGGTCTAGTCCTGGTCCTTGTGGCCATGTTATGGAGTGGAGCCATGGCTCAGTCAGGTTGCACAAGTGTGCTCTCCAACCTGGCCCCATGCCTTAACTACATAACTGGAAATTCATCGACCCCATCATCATCATGTTGCTCACAGCTCTCTAATGTTGTTCAATCATCCCCACAGTGCCTTTGCACTGCCCTTAATGGTGGTGCTGCCTCATTGGGTATTAATATAAACAAAACTCGAGCTCTATCACTACCTAGTGCTTGTAATGTGCAAACTCCACCCATTAGCCAGTGTAAAGGTAAGCTCAAGTTTCACATACTTATGCTTATGGATCATTGAATTAAGCCGATAATATATTATACACACACATTTTTTTGCATAAAATTGCATGTTGTTATTGTTTAAAAGTACGAGTATTTTCTTATTAATCCTCGTAAAATGAATGTCAATTTTCATTTTGGTCCTTGTAAATTGTTTTTCCTTTTTTGTTTAACAACTCACTATACTATGGTGAAGCAGGTGCCAACGGAACTCCACCAGTTGGTTCTCCAGCAGATTCTTCTGATGAAACACCTGCAGGTGCAACTACCACTTCAGCATCAGGCATTCCTTCAGGTATATATAGCATGATACATGTGTTCAAGTTTTGGTATATTTTTTCTCCAAAAAAGAAAAAGAAAAAGAAAGACATATTTAGGGAACAAGGTTCCATATTTAGCTTTCATTTGACATTGTGTCATGCACATATTGTCCAATTAGAAGAGTTCCATAGATAAAATATCCTATGTTATTGACACAATATGAAATTGTTATGTCCTGACTCTACCAGGACTGCAATTGTTATTGAAACAGCATTGTCCCTAATCATCACCTTTTCAAAACTTAGTTATATGTTGAGACAGGTCTCCAACAAGTTACATGCACTTGTCAATGACATATTTTTTTTCCTTTGTTTTATTTTATTGCTAATTTTTCTATAGACTGATGTTTTCATTTCAATGCTTGTATGATTGCAGGAGCAGGGTCAAAAACAACCCCATCAATAAATGGGGGTTCTTCTGATGGAAACACCATCAAAGCACCTCTTCATTTCATGGTTTTTCTGCTCTTCATTGTCTCTTGTGCTTCAACTGTCACAATGTTCTGAGAATTAGTCTTCTATAGGGATTTCCTGTTCTAGTTTTAGAATAACTCTTTGCCCACCTCGTTACGCTGTTAAAGATGATCCTTGCTTTTACTTGGAGGACTGTGCTTGTATTATTTAGTTTTATTATTTGATGCAATAATAAGGGCTTCTCTTTGTCTCTATTATTTGTTTAAAGACATTATCTTAACTAATAAGACCAGATATCAACCATCATGTTCCAACAAGATAAAAACAAAGCCATAAAATTATAAAAAAGAAGTTAGTTGCCAAGAAGGTGCAGGGACAAGAATGTTGGAGTTCACAATAATATCTTACAGTCATAAGATGGAATGGTTGTAAAATTCCAATTAAGCGCATAAGAATAAATTGAATGAGTCCCTTGGAAATTCAGCCAAGATTTTTTTTTTTTTTCTGAAAGAATGAAATTCAGTTTATATTATGCGTTTCAAGTCAGTGCAAAAGATGGACTATCCACCACAATATATAGCAAAACTTCAAAAACAATATATCATTTTGTGAAATCATGAAATTTTTTGTACTGCCAAATCTGGAAATGGTCCAATTTTTATGATGGTTATGGCCTACTTTCTGAAATTTGTACCTTTGAGCAGAATCTTAAAATATAATCTTAAAAATCTCATTTCCATTGCATGCCTATTATACCATGTCTAACACTTCCATAATGTTAGTGATTAATGCCAAAAAAAAATTGTGTAAACATACAAATTCAAAGTCATGTGCAGAAATCTTTTCTTGGAGTAAGCACCATGGAATTTCAAAACTGCAGAAATTGGAAACTTGGAAGGAATTCCAAACTGTGGACAGTATGTAGATGTTTTCAAAGCATCAAATACAAAAATAATAGTCTGCATCAATAATTAACCATTGTGACTGAATTATTAACTGGGAAAAAAACTAATACATTCAAGATTTCCCTGCAAAACTATGATATTGATGTGGGTTTGTTTTTAAAATGGTCTACTATTGAGTTTAGGTCTAATGTCCTCAGTGAAACAAAATACAGTGCTTCCTCCTTCCAAGACTTGAGACAGTTACTTTATCCAATCCTGGCATAGATTTAGATAATATTGGACATAGGAAATTCTCAAATTTTTAGAGTACAGACATGGGAAACAATATAAGAAAATCAAGGAAATGGCATATTTTTGCAACTATTTAAGGAAATGAGATCCCAAGTTAAGCATGATTTTCTGAGTGCTTTTGAACATCATTGTCATGATATCCTTAATTAATGCTTTTATAACTATCATAACCAGCATAATATTGAATTCTGTTTGAATTGGGTTCTAGTGTTGCATGCTGTGACTGTCAAGCATAATATCCATGATACTAAAGGGCCATTTCACTTGGTCTTTCCTGTGGTAGTTGAAAAAGAGAAAAAAGTAATTCTACATACACAATCATCTTGTTAGGTGGCAATTTGTTATGATTTTCACATAAGCTCACCATCAACACAACTTTATTGTTTACTATTGACAACTTGTGACTTCAACAATTGTGGAAAAAATTGTGTAAGAAGTTGTGCCTCATTGAAAGTGAAAAAGATCAACATGCCATGTTGTAAAGAATAGAAGGAGAAGATATCTCATGCCTCGGATATATGTATCTTATTTCTCATTGTGTGTGGACTCCACACATACTATCAGAGAAAGGATGCTTATATCAAATGCATAAGATAATTATTGAAACACTAAGTGCTAGCTGAATATGAACCAGAATATTCAACCACCACCTCAATCAGGTTTTGTTAACCAGCACCCAACCACCAGAGTTTTTCAATTCTGAATAAAATTAAACAAGTTTGAACATAATCATGAGGATGGTCGGTGCTTCCCTAGATTATTCCTCGTTCTGACCTGCTCATACTGGACCATGGCCAGCCTTTCAATTTGGACACGTATAGTTCATTAGATGTAGAAAACATAGCTCGTTGTACTCCTAAAATTTAGCATGTTTTTCCTGAATTATATTACATAAAAAGATGGTAGTAGAAATACATAAAGAGAAAGGCACAAATACACAAAAGCTAGCATGCTCAAGAAAGACTCAAAAGGTGACTTTATTATTTTAATTTAATAGAGTTCCAAGGATTTAGTTGCTTTCCAAGAATCTGTTAAAAAGTAGGAAAAGTTGGTGACCCACATATAAGCCAGATGCCTCACTTATGTTCACAACATTCCCTTTATAAACCACATACAAAACTCAGAAAAGACACAAAAACAGGAGCTTCCTTCATTGCTTATTTGATCATAGACTATATTTTTGCCAGAAAATCTTATATTATCCAATGGCAGATAAAAGAATGCAGATGGTTCTAGCTTTTGTCCTTGTGGCAGCTCTATGTGGAGGATCAATGGGTCAACCAAGTTCAAGTTGCACCAATGTGATCATTAGCATGTCTCCATGCCTAAATTATATAACAGGAAACTCATCCACCCCCTCTTCTTCCTGCTGTACACAGCTTGCTAGTGTGGTCAGGTCACAGCCACAGTGCCTGTGTGAGGTCCTTAATGGTGGTGCCTCATCTCTCGGTATCAACGTTAATCAGACTCAGGCTATGGTACTTCCTGGTGCTTGCAATGTCCAGACTCCCCCTATTAGCCAATGCAATGGTAAGAATAAAACCTTTAAACCAAAAATGCAATATGAATTTCAATCAAATATGGAAACTATTTACACTTAGGATGAACTTTCTAACACATTATCTGCAATTGGTCAGCTTCATCTCCAGCAAACTCTCCTGCAGGAACACCATCTTCTTCAGGTACAAAATTTGAGTCCAACTTACATTAGTTCCATACTGGAATAAAAATTGGTCCATTCTCATAATATTAGCAATATATGCTGAATGTGAAACAACGAAAGTATGAAGCAGCTTAACCTATGAAATTTTGGATTTTATGGTCACATGTACAATAACATTTTAGTCTTGTTACTCTGTTGGTGCAGGAAATGGATCTAAGACAGTACCATCAACTGGTGGGGACACATCAGATGGGAAAACTACCGAATTAACATCTTCTCTGCTTCTCTTCATAGTTTTCATAGCATCATATGCTTTGACTTTCACCATCATCTGAGCTATATTACTGTGTTTCTAATCCACTATCACCATACATATATAGGAGTGTTGTAATCTTATATGATTTTTTGGTATGTTCCTTTGGTCAAAGGCAGCATATCATTATACTCTTCTTTTTTTCTTTCTTTCTTTTCGGAGTTGGATTCATTTTCTTCACATTTTGGAATAAATTTTGTATGAATTTGGAGAAATCCATTGCATAAAATGGAAGTGAATAATTATTAATTTATTGTTGCAATAAATTTACATACACAATTTTCGTCGTTAACTTTTTTATAAGAGCTGAGATGATAAGTTGTGGATGATATAGACAAATAAAATAATAATAATGGTGGATTCATGTGAAAATCAATAACAACTTATTACCTCAATAAATTGTAAAAAAAAAAAAATTGTGTCTTTAGTATTACTTGGTTTGTTAAGAGGTCAAATTAAAAATACTGCATCAAACTTTCTGATTAAGATTCTCAAGAAAATAATAATAAAATAAACTCAGCCAAAAGTTACAAAAAAAAAAAAGGAAAAAAAAGGGTACAATGATGATAGATGCATTGATCTATATCAGAAGCTTCCAGCAAGGACAATATTATCCTAACAACATAAAATATTATACAGCAAAAAAGGGAAACCATATCAGCAAGCAACCTCAAAATCAGGGAAGTTTGACCCGCAAACCATTGCTGGTTAAGGTCTTGTTCTTTTAGGATTTGTTGGTCTTTTAGACTGAATTTTATTTAATTCTTTCACATACACGCATACTTGATGTAAGGTCCAATTCCTAGTCAAACAAAATGACCTTCCAAATGACCCATTAACCACGTCTTAATGTCTTATTAATCATTGGAAAATAGCCCTACAACCCCTCAAAATGTTGACATTATTAATTATTGGCAAAGATTATTTTTGTTGACTTATTTTACTATTCAGCTTATTTTTGCTACTATTTATGGGTCTCTGCACTTTTTGGTATTATTTATAGGTCCCATTGTATTATTTCAACTAATTTTTACATTTATTTACAGTACTTTTAGCAAAAAAATTTCAAATTCAGCAAAATAAGCGGATCCCAAATCAACACTATATGTGAGCAATTCTCATTACACTGTACTATACGCAAAAATTTTGGCCGTCCCTCTTGGATTCAGTGCCTGAGTTTTGACATTGGGATAAAATGGTACTTGTAAATTGTAGTGCCCTAGACTCTTAACTTCTAGATAATTGTAACCTCAAGGTTCTCAACAAGTAGATAACATGTTACCATAAAGTAATTTTCCACAACCGTGCCAATTTATTCAATTCAAAGTTCTTTTATATCATCAAAGTATTAGTTTTGTTTGTAGGGAATGCAAGTGGAAGCTATCAATTTTTGGCTGAAATCAGAATTTAATCATATCCTTTTAAAACAAATGAAAATCCAATTTTCATTGAGTCGGCTTTAGCTCAAGATGTATTGAATTTATTTTCATCTTAATAAAGTTACTAGTTTTTTCATCAAAAATGAAAACCCAATCAACAAGGGAAGAACAAAAACCATGTGTTATGCATTTCATGCCCAGAAAATGTTGCTAATTTTTCCTTACCAGAAAAGATTTGGCACCCAACATGTGACGTAATTATCCAAAATGGGGACCAAAAGCAAAAATTATCATTCTATCACGAATGAGTTCTAAATTAAGGGTCTGTTTGGGATCTGCTTATTTTACTGAAACTGAAAAATTTTTGTTGAAAGTACTGTAAATAAAGGTAAAAGTTAGCTGAAATAGTACAGTGGAACTCAATAATAGTACCAAAAAGTGCAGTGGTGCTTATGAATAGTAGCAAAAATAAGTTGGCTTTTTAATTGGTAGCCAAACGCACACTAAATTATTATTTTTTCCATAAAAATTGATAGAGTGAGACAAATTTGTTTATATTATTGTTCTAATACAAGTCTATCTATTCGCCAAAGGCCTTATATCTGAATTGACACCTCCCCATGTACAAAGTGCTTGGGGGTCTAAGGAGGAAAGGGTTTGAGTTGTAAGATTAGCAGCATGTTGTAATTATCTCTCAAAAATAAAAAGTGTATCTATTCTCCCTATATATAAATATATATATATATAAACTTATCTATAATAATAATAATAATAATAATCTATATATCTATATATATAATAATAGGTAAAGTTAAGAGAAACTCAAATTAGAATTCCAAATTAGAATTCTAATTTTGCACCATGTGTCCTAAATTATTTAATTTTAGAGAATTTTATTTCTAAATTTTAGAATCAAATGTAGGACCACATCATAAATATTCATCCAAATGAGTTATTAATAGACATGGCAAAATGGGTCAGAATTTTCTAACCCGACCCGAAAAATACCTTACCCGAACCCGATTTTTTTTACCCGAAGCAAAAACAAGTTGACCTATGACCCGACCCGTGTTTTTTGCGGATCAACCCAACCCGACCCGCAACCCAACCCGAACCCAAACCATTTTTTAAAACTTTTTTTTTTTTTGGTAAAAATAAAATAAAATTAAGACAATATTTGTTTAATTGTTTGTTGTGAGTTTTAAGGAAACAATTGAGACATTTACACAACTATATACAAATTAATTGAAAGATGAATGATTGAGCATTCTGTAATGAGTACAAATTTTTAGATATCAAATAGCAAAGTACATGCCAAGATAATCTAGTTACAATACAGTTAAAAACATAGATTTAAAATTGTAGACATGTGTGAAAAACATTTACAAGTGTGAAAATAGTAAAGTCAAAGTATCAAATTAACATAAATTATAAATGCTTAGACCTATTTTTTTAACAATTTATGTCCAAAATAAACGGCTTTTCAAAATAAATTATGATATTTCCTAGAGTGCGTGTTGCTTAACAATGATATGATATTCATAAAAAAGACTATGTATAAATAAGTAAACAATCAAAATTTAATATATATCTCAAATTGAAATAGAGTGCCAACCACAATTGACAATAGATTATAAAATTAATTTTCAAGATTGTCAATTTCTTATATGTTTTTATTCTTTGTCAAATGAATTATCCAATAAGTTATTTGTAATTTTGTTTTATATTTTGGGATGTTAATATTGTGTAGAAATAAATCTTGTGTATTTGTTTTACTTATCTTTGTATTATTTTGTTTTAGATAACAATGTTAGGATTTGTATAATTTTAAAATTATTGAATAAGTATTAATAAATGTAATTCATTCTTGATATAAGTGGTGAATTCAAAATAATGCATTTTACATCAAGTAATTTATTGCATGACTTTCTAAATGGCAAATACATGTTGTTTTCTTAAAAAGAAAAAAATTCATGTGAGAAATACGGGTTAACCCGACCCAACCCGATTGACCCGACCCGACCCGACCGTTTTGCTATGTCTAGTTATTAAGTACAAAAACCAAAGAGTTTAGAATAAATTAATCGTATAAAAAAAAAAAAAGTGCTTCACAATAATTTTAAAAAAAAAACATGGACAATTTACATTTTATACCTAATAATATCCTTACAATTTTTTTTAAAAAGTTAACAAAATATAAAAATGACTATCAATAATATTTAAATTATATATATATGAGTTATATTATTCATCTTATTGTATATCTTTAAGTGTATCCATGCATATGCATGGGGTTACAAGTTAGTCCATATATATAATAATAAGTGAAACTGAGAGAAACTCAAATTATAATTCCAAATTAGAGTTCCAATTTTGCGCCATGTGTCCTAAATTATTTATTCTTAAAGAGTTTTATTTCTTAATTTTAAAATCAAATGTGGGACCACATCATAAATATTCATAATAGGTAAAGCTGAGAGAAAATCCAATTAGATTTCAAATTGGAATTCAATTAAAGTCTAATTTTGCGCCATGTGTCCCATCTAATTTAAGTTTTTAAATTTTTGTTCCAAGTGAATCAATTCAATGTAAAAATTGGATTTCAATTAGAGTTTAATTTTGCGACATGTGTCTTATCTAATCTAAGTTTTTAAATTTTTGTACCAAATGAGTTAATTTTGTGTAAAAACGAGGAGTCCAATATAAGTAAACCATAAAAACATAATTTTTGAATAATTTTATATTTATGAGTCTTTTTTTTTCTAGAACTAAAAATAATTCAAGTTTATAAGTCATCTATATATATATATATAAATATATATTTATATAAGTAAAGCTGAGAGAAAATTCAATTAGATTTTAAATTGGAATTCAATTAGATTCTAATTTTGCGTCACGTGTCTCATCTAATCAAAAATTTTAAATTTTTGAACCAAGTTAGTTAGTTTGGTGTAAAATTTAGATTTCAATTAGAATTTAATTTTACGGCACGTGTTTCATCTAATCGAAAATTTTAAATTTTTGTGCCAAATGAGTTAATTTAGAATAGAAAACGACGAGTCCAATATAAATAAATCATAAAAAAACATAATCATATATCTAACACTATATATAAAATTAGAGGAAGAAAGAGTTTGAATAATTTTATATTTATGAGCTTTTTTTATAACTAAAAAAAATTCATTTGGCACAAAAATTATATATATATTAATAGGTAAAACTTAAAGAAAATCCAATTAGATTCTACAATTGAAGTCCAATTTTGCGCCATGTGTCCTAAATTTTTTATTTTTAGAGAGAGTTTTATTTCTTAATTTTGGAATCAAATGTGAGACCATATCATAAATATCCATTCAAGTGAGTTATTGTGTACAAAAACCAAAGAGTATAGAATTAATAAGCATAAAAACATTTTAAAAAAAATTGACAATTTACATTTTCTACCTAACAACATTCTTACAAGACTTTTTAAAGAGTTAAAAAATATATATAAGAATGACTATCAATAATATTTAAATTATATACGTAAGATTATTATACTATGCATCTTAATGTATATCTTTTAAGTATACCCATGCATATGCATGAGGTTACAAGCTAGTATATATTAATAGCCAAAACCTAGAGAAAATCCAATTAGATTTTAATTGGATTCTCAATTTTATGCCACGTGTCCCATTTAATTTTTAATTTTGTGCCAAGTAAATTATTGAGTGTAAAAATCGAAGAGTTCAAATTCAATTAGATTCTAAATTGGATTTTAATTGGAATCCAATTTTCCGCCACGTGTTCATCTAAGTTTTTAATTTTTGTGGCAAATGAATTATTGGATGCAAAAATCGAAGAGTCTAAAACTAATTAAATTATAAATATATATATATAATGAGAAACCATTACATATTTTAGAAATATATAATTTAAAAAAAGTGTAAGTCAATACCTTGTATAATTTAAATATTTTCTAAAAAAATATATGTATAATTTGAATTGTATAATTGTGATTGTTTTTAATTGTACCCATATATATGTACGAGGCTACGCACTAGTAAATTATAAAGGCTAACAAATTTGTTTCAAAATCTTTCTATAGCTACTCATAAGTCATGAACTTTTATTCTCAATTACATAGAATAGTGTAAACTAAAATGCCACTTAGCTCTGCTAATTTGTCAAGCAATCTGGCTAATTTCCATATTTTCGTGCCATTTTGCCAAGTCGTTAAATGCCTTCAAGTTCAAACATTTGTCCCAAATGCTGAAAATTGAAAGCACTTCTGACTTCTATGTGCATTGGGCATAGACATGGCAAAACGGGCGGGACAAGTCGGGTTCGGGTCGAGTCAGGTCAATCGGGTTGCGGGTCAGGTTGGGTTGACCCGTATTTTTCACATGAATTTTTTTTTTTTTTTTTAAGAAAACAACATGTATTTGCCATTTGGAAAGTTATGTAACAAATTACTTGATGTAAAATGCATTATTTTGAATTCACCACTTATATCAAGAATAAACTCAGTTAAACTTATTAATACTTATTCAATAATTTTAAAATTATACAAATCCTAACATTGCTATCTAAAACAAAATAACACAAAGATAAGTAAAACAAATACACATGTTTTATTTTTACACAATATCAACATTTCAAAATATAAAACAAAATTACAAATGACTTATTGGATAACTCATTTGAAAGAATAAAAACATATAAGAAATTTACAATCTTGAAAATTAATTTTATAATCTATTATCAATTGTGGTTGACACTCTATTTCAATTTGAAATATACATTAAAGTTTGATTGCTTACTTATTTATACATGGTCTCTTTTATAAATATCATATCATTGTTAAGCAACACACACTCTAGGAAATATCATAATTTATTTTGAAAAGCCGTTTATTTTGGACATAAATTGTTAAAAATAGGTCTAAGCATTCATAATTTATGCTAATTTGATACTTTGGCTTCACTATTTTCACACTTGTGAATGTTTTTCACACATGTTTACAATTTTAAATCTATATTTTTAACTCTACTGTAACCATATTATCTTGGCATGTACTTTGTTATTTGATATTTAAAAATCTTTACTCATTACAGAATGTTCAACCATTTATCTTTCAATTAATTTGCATGCAGTTATGTAAATGTATCAATTATTTCCTTAAAGCTCACAAAAAACAATTAAACTACTATTATCTTAATTTTACTATTTTTTTTTACCAAAAAAAAAAGTTTTAAAAAAGTGGTTTGGGTTCGGGTTGAGTCGCAGGTCGGGTCGAGTTGACCCACAAAAAACACGGGTCGAGTCACCGGTCAACCTATTTTTGCTTTGGGTAAAAAAAATCGGGTTTAAGTTAGGTATTTTTTGAGTCGGGTCGAGTCAGGTCAAAAAATTCTGACCCGTTTTACCATGTCTAATTGGGCATCCCATCTGGACATATCTTCATGCCATCCACTCCCAATCATACACTGGCTCTTCATTAAAATTCTTCATATATCTTACACACCACTCTCCAAGGAGACAAAATCTGTACTAGATAGCCAGAAATTTTAAAATAAAAGATAAACATTCTAGTGTCAAATGGAATGACATTAATATTATTTTCAAATTGATAAGTTTAGAAACATCACAATTTTTTTTTTCAATTATTGATGTTATATGTTGTGATTGATGCATAATAAATATGTTGCCTAGAACTCACTGACAATGCAAGTTAAAAGTGTGTAAATTTCAATTAATTTGACTAGTAAAATGTTTTGTCACCCAATAAGAAACTTGAGAACAAATCCACTTATACTAAAAATAGATCCTTTAAAGCTTTTGACGTGGTAAATGAAACAAAAAGAATGTAATAGTCTAATTAGAAATCACCCTAATCAAGAAAGAGTCCTTGGTGTTCATAATATACTTCTTTTTCTTACCCCCCCCCCCCAAAAAAAAAAAAAAAAAAAAAAAACCCAAGTGATGAAATGTCAACAATCGCACGCCAGCTAAGCTAAGCATGAAAAAGCCAGCAGAATTTTCTTCTATTTTTATTTTGATCATATCAACCACGTGCCATAGATGTGTCAAACCTAGCATGGTTCATGAAGGAAAAATAACAAAAGTGCCATTTGCTGCAGTGACAAAAGGGAAAACAAAGAAAAACCCAAAGGAATTAAAAGAATATCCCAAGTGCCTATTCTATGTTCAGTAGGGTACGCCAATGCTATGCCCCTATAGCTATATGCCGTATACGAATTGAAATGTTAGGATTAGGAATACACATTTTTTCACTCTGACCCATTGATTGTATTTTGTAGAAGAACACTATTTTTGTTCAAGTCTATCCAAAAATTTTATTAAAAAAAAATGTAAAAATTGTGAAAAATATTGTTTTTTTAAAGGTTTTTATATTTGAAACTTATTAATTAAAATAAAATAATAATAATAATGAGAAAATAGAATTCATATATGTAAAATAAAAGGGTCTAATAATAACCATATTCTTATAACGCTCTCACAGAAAAGAAAGTACACATTTCCTTGGACACAAGTTGTCATAAAAACCTTTGCTTTTGTAACTCTGCGTTTTTATTTTTATTTGTAAAGCTGTGAAAGTCCATCCTCTTAGGCAAAGCTTCTAAATCCTACGCTACCCTCTTTCTCTCTGTAGAATATCTAAGCAGCAAAGTGCCAATCTTTGGTTCTTCAAGGGGTCTTTGGCTTGGAGGTAAATAACTGCTTGTCTTTCTGTCTCTCTTTTGCAAGCCAAATTTGATAAAATCAGAGTCTTTTTTTAGTTCTTCATTTGAGAATAATTTGTGGGAAATCGGTTTAAATTTTGGTTTATTTTTGAATTCTGTTGAATACCCATTATTTCTGAGGTTGAATTCCATGTGGGTTTTATCTTAAAGCTGAAGGATTGTGCTTGTATTTGTTTTTTTGGTTAAAAAATGTTTCTTTTTTGTGTTTTGTTGGTGGGGTTGAAAGTGGGGGTTTTGATTTTGATTTTTATTTCTGTTGCTTTGAGGTTTTGATTTTCTTGTGTTTGTACATGAATTGGTCAATGAATTAGGCATAAGGGTGCTTGGTTGTGATTGTGGAATTTGATTAACTCTGCGCAGTTAAATGAATTTTGGTTGTTGTATTGCCTGTGAGTTTCCTTGATTCTGTGTTAATATAAGTACAAATGCATGTGGGTTTTACTTGAGAGTTGAGAGTTCTGTTGATAATGTTAGTGTTTTAGACATGGATGGATCATGTGTCAATGGGGACGGTTGGTGTTCTTTGATCAAATTCTTTTGTTCATCTTCTTAGTTCGTGAGGTTTCTTTTAGTTTCTGAAGGATGGAGAAGCTCTATTATAGATCCCATACTATTTACCTTTGTGTTTTCAGCGAGTTATACTCTTAAATCTATGTTAAACAATGCCTTTTTTGTTGTGTCATATGGTTGAGTTCCCCTCAAGCCAAATTTATGTGTTGTATTTTGAATTCCTATTTTTGGAAATTTGAGTGTGGCCTGGTGTTAGTTTTAGGTTCAAATCTAAATCATTTGAAAAAAGTACCATGTGGAATTTCTGCAATCAGTTTGCTTTTTGTTCAAAATTTGGGACTAATGCTGTTGTTTATATTACTTCAGAATTTGGTACTAATGCTCTTTGTTGACATTACGTAATCCGCATAAGTTCATACCATAATCTGCTACTCCAAATTTTCTTATATCTGGATATACTTGAATGTATTTATTGACATCAGCTGGACAACCAACATAAAAGTTTTAGTTGAAAGATCAACCAACAAAGTTTGGCAATGAGTTATAGCTCAAATGACACTTCCTTCTCCCATAAAAATAAGTGAAAAGTGAGGTTGTGGGTTCAAAAATCATTGACTGCTTGTATAACTTACCAATAAAAAAAGTTTTAGTCTGAAAGGGTATTACTCATTCAAAAATCATAGATAGGCTATTTATGTATGGATACTCATATTGTTATGCCATTGGCTTACTACAAAAGGATTTGGTTTTGCATTCTTTAGAAAATTACAAGAAAAGATATCCAGTCACCTTCTTGTTTAACTATATTATACTTTTACAAATTAACAAATTACTATGACTTAGAAATCATTGTGACATCAACATTTTGTCTGTTGCTCATTTGGTCGCAAGAGCCATGTTTGTTGTTTCATTGTATGTATGTACGCATGCATGCTTATGCATATGTACATATGGTCCCAAGAGCCTTGTAGTTCAACTAGCACTTCCTAGTTTTTCCAACGGAGACATTCAAGGTTCAAAATCCCCCACCTCCATTGTTATAACCATCAAATATGCATATGTACATATGTTGTTTCATTAAATGTATGTATGCACGTAGCTGTGACATGAATATGTCCATATCGTGGGAAAGCAGAGTTCTTATGAATGTTTTATAGTAAATTCACACTTCCTTTCTATCTAATAAGCATTGAAAATATTTAAGTGAGCTGGCTAAATTTTCTTCTAACCAAATCCTCATTTCCTAGCTCAACTTTGGTCATTGCTTAATCTATAATTAAGGCCAATTGGGACATGGAAAGTGTCTAAACTCTGTTTGGATATGGGAAAATTGAGGAAAACTATCAAATTGATTAAGAAATCAAGTTCTTATTTAAAGCAGTTTTTAAGTTTGCTTTCCATTCCTCATCCTTTGCGAGATTTAGTGGTAGCATTTATTGTCAATGATTTAGAAGGGGCAGTTATGAGTTCCTCTGTCTTAATTCCTTGTTTCTAAAGGCTTTGTAACAATTCATATTTGAAAGCATTTTGTGACTCAAAGCTTTAGATTTGAAACTGACAGCTGAGTTCTGTTTTTCAAAAATCCATATATCATAGGCTGTTGGAAAATTGAGATCTCAAATTGAAAGTTATGTGTCAAAACATTACCCAATGGATTAAAGATATGAACCAAAAAATGGTGAGATCAGATCTCTTTTGTTTGGTTTCATAGGGGACCACAAGATTGTTGAAGAGTGATACTGTATTTGTAGTTTAATAGGTTAATGATGAATGTGAAGTCAGAACACTCATGGGGTTAAAATATTTGAAATGAATATATATATATATATATATATATATATATATATATAGTGGGGTGTGAGGCTTTCAGCCCTATGATCGTTATATAGGGTGTTCATAGGGTCAAGCCTTCTTTTCCTTCTGAATGTTTTTATCTTTTAGAAAATATACAGTAGGACCTGCAGTTTTTTTATGGACATTTGACATTTGATGTAACTTATTGCCATTCTAAAAAATTTTCATGGTACCTTAAAATACTTATTGCTGGAGATTTTATGATCCATTACGTACTTTGTATACTGGTTCTAATGGCTGTTATATCAGAATAATTGTCTACCCTCTTTTTCTTGTCTTTGTTGATGAATGTTACCGCCAATATATCGTTACTTAAAAATCAAATCACCCTACCTACATGCTTGTTTGTTACCCTTTTATTTAACTTAGATCACACGGAATTGACCAGTTTTTTAAATTGATCACAAATTCTTGATAAACCATTGAGGCCATTACCATCTATGGTTAATTACCCTCACAAGCCTCCTCTTTATTGGATGTCACACATCAGCCGCATAGATAAATCCTCATAAATGCCTAAATTAGAAATCACACAGAAATTACCAGCTATTCCCTTTTCCATTGCTGCATGACCTCCCCCCCTACCAATTCCCCTTCTTCTAGATAATTTGTTCAGGTCACTTTGGATTACTCATGGATAATTGGATATGCATCATACAATTCTGTATTTTTGTTTGCAAAGGAGTTATAAAGAGTCCACTTCCTTGTCACTGTTGCTTTTATGGTTCTATTGAGATAGTACAGTCACAAATATATGTTACCACTGTTGGTGGTGATGCTTGCAGGCTTCAATTAGATGCTTCAAAAGAGAAACATAGTGATTCCATTATCATTTAAACCTTCAATTGCATCTTGATTTGTAATTTATGCTGCGATTCAATAGCGGTGACTTTGTTCTCATATATCCATGTCCCTCTATATTTTGATCTTTCAGATTGCATATGTCAATGTTCCTGTGCATCAAGAAATAACCAGTGAAGAATCATATGAAAAGGATGAAACAGTGATTATTATGTCTGAGCTGATTGAAGGACTTCCTGACGCTGTTGCCCTGAGGTGCCTTGCACGGGTTCCCTTCTACCTCCATCCTAGGTTGGAGCTTGTTTCTCGTTCGTGGAGAGCTGCTATCCGTAGCTCCGAACTATTTAAAGCTAGACAGGAGGTTGGAGCAACAGAGGATCTATTGTGCGTGTGTGCTTTTGAGCCTGAAAATTTATGGCAGCTTTATGACCCTCTCCACGACCTCTGGATTACACTCCCTGTTCTCCCCTCCAAAATTAGGCACCTTGCCCACTTCGGTGCTGTCTCCACTGCTGGAAAGTTGTTTGTGCTTGGTGGTGGCAGTGATGCTGTTGACCCCTTGACTGGTGACCAAGATGGGAGCTTTGCTACCAATGAGGTATGGTCATATGACCCTGTGACTCGACAATGGTCCCCTCGTGCATCTATGCTTTTACCTCGTTCTATGTTTGCATGCTGTGTTTTGGATGGAAAAATTGTTGTTGCTGGTGGTTTCACCAGCTGCAGAAAATCAGTTTCTCAAGCAGAAATATATGATCCAGAGAAGGATATATGGATTTCAATACCTGATCTCCACCGCACCCACAATTCAGCTTGTTCAGGGGTGGTGATTGGAGGCAAAGTTCACGTCTTACACAAGGGGTTATCAACAGTCCAAGTCTTGGATGATGCAAGGCTTGGATGGACGGTTGAGGATTCTGGTGGACTCCAAGGCCCAATGGCAGTTGTTAAGGGTGCGTTCTATTTAATGAGTCATGGAGTTATCTTCAAGCAGGATGGGAAAAAGGTGGTTGTATCAGCATCTGAGTTTCGTCGGAGAATTGGGTTTGCAATGATTGGGCTGGGAGATGAGATTTATTTTATTGGAGGAGTTCTTGGCCCTGACCGGTGGAACTGGGACATTGAGCCAATGTCTGATGTTGATGTACTGATGGTAGGGAGTGAGAGACCAACTTGGCGCCAGGCAGCTCCGATGACAAGGTGCCGCGGAACTATTTTTGGGTGTACACAGCTGGTAATTTAGGTCTCTTATTATTTGTTCTTGTTGTTCCTTCTTGTGAAATTGTTCTCTTGTTGAGAGCACAGATCCCTCCTTTTTAAAACACAAGGAAATGAGCTATTTTCTAAGCTACCTTGTTTTGTTTGTATCTTTTAAAGCCATAATCCTTGGCCTTATTTTCTCTTCTATTGTTTCTTTGTAGTTCTGACAGGAAGTCCTATTTATAGAGACAGCATTCAAAGTCTAGCACCAGTAAAATAGTAATCAATCAATCAATATATCTATTACTATAAATAATTGCAGAAGACATTTCCACACCCCATATGTCATGTGTCATGTCAAATTCAGCACCGAACCAACACAATTATTCATACCCAAAGTACTACGTTTGGGTGCAGCCTAGGTCCAGGGTGCTATGACACTGGATCTGTTGTGATCATGACAAGTGTCCAAAAATAAACTCGTGTCATAATCGCAGCGGGTCCAGTGCATTGGAGGCACTGGACGTAAGCTGCACCCACAATGTTTCACACAATCTTGTTCTCCTTGTATGAATGACCACACTTTTCCCACCACTTTCTTGCAGTTTACTCTATAAATTAAGTATGAAAGAATTCAACAAAATTTCATAGAATTATTATTTGGTCTAAACTTTTTCTTTTTTGGGTGTGTGGATAATTTGCTAATTGGGGGAAGGAGTATAGTTACAAGGCTCTTTTGCCTATTTGGTCGTACTTTTTTTTTGTTGAAATAATTACAATATGTTGCTAATTCCGTAGCTCAAACCTTTTACCCTACTTTAACAATACTCACATGTCTTACACTTGTTATGTGTAGTTTATTTTCTTGTCATTTTCTAGTTGGGCTTCACAAAAAATGGGCTTGTAGTCTTGTATTGTTTGTTCACTTATCATAGGCTCATTGGGCTTCATAAATAAATCCCAGATGGGCTAAACCTATCAAAACACTTTTTGTTGGGTCCGAAACCCAAAAGCCAAAACCCTTCAATTGAAACTCAAAAAGAAAAACCCTAGTTGTCTATCTTCGCGAAGAAGAAGAAGAAAAATGGAAGAAACTCTAATCAAAGAGGGCGAGACCAACAAAGATAGAGTGGTCGCTGCGGCTCTTATAGCGGTTCACCCGACCCAGAAATCCGTTGTCGTCGCTGTCGAGACGGACCTTCGCATCTTCGATTTCTAGTGAGTTAAAAACATGTTCTCCCAACTTTTCGGTGCAGCTTAGGTCCAATGTGCTGTGACACTGGACCAGTTGTGATCATGACATGTGTCCAAAAATGAACACGTATCATGATCACAACGGGTCCAGTGCACTGGAGGCACTGGACGTAATCTGTACCCACAACATTTTACACAATCTCGTTCTCCTCGTATGAATGACCACACTTTTTCCACCACTTTATTGCAGTTTACTCTATAAATTAAATATGAAAGAATTCAACATAATTTCATAGAATTATTATTTGGTCTAAACTTTTTTTTTTTGGGTGTGTGGATAATTTGATAATTGAGGGAAGGAGTATAGTTACAAGACTCTTTTGCCTATTTGGTCGTACTTTTTTTTTTTTTTTTTTTGAGATATTTGCAATATGCTACTAATTCCGTAGCTCAAACCCTTTTACCCTACTTTAACAATACTCACATGTCTTACACTTGTTATGTGTAGTTTATTTTATTGTCATTTTCTAGTTGGGCTTCACAAAAAATGGTCTCGTAGTCTTGTATTGTTTCTTCACGTATCATAGGCTCATTGGGCTTCATAAATAAATCCCAGATGGGCTAAACCCATCAAAACACTTTTTGTTGGGTCCGAAACCCAAAAACCGAAACCCTGAAATAGAAACTCAAAAAGAAAAACACTAGTTGTCTCTCTTCGCAAAGAAGAAGAAGAAAAATGGAAGAAACTCTGATCGAAGAGGGAGAGACCAACAAAGATATAGAGGTTGCTCCGGCTCTTATAGCGGTTCACCCGACCCAGAAATCCATTGCCGTCGCTGTCGGGTCGGACCTTCACGTCTTCGATTTCCAGTAAGTTAAAAACATGTTCTCCCAACTTTTGGGTGCAGCTTAGGTCCAGTGTGTTGTGACACTGGACCCGTTATGATCATGACATGTGTCCAAAAATGAACACGTGTCATGATCGCAATGGTTCCAGTGCACTGGAGGCACTGGACGTAATCTGCACTCACAACATTTTACACAATCTCGTTCTCCTCGTATGAATGACCACACTTTTTCCACCACTTTCTTTCAGTTTACTCTATAAATTAAGTATGAAAGAATTCAACATAATTTCATAGAATTATTATTTGGTCTAACCTTTTTTTTTGGGGTGTATGGATAATTTGATAATTGGGGGAAGGAGTATAGATACAAGGATCTATTGCCTATTTGGTCGTACTTTTTTTTTTTTTTTGGAGATAATTACAATATGCTACTAATTCCGTAGCTCAAACCCTTTACCCAACTTTAACAATACTCACATGTCTTACACTTCTTATGTGTAGTTTATTTTCTTGTCATTTTTTTGTTGGGCTTCACAAAAAATGGGCTTGTAGTCTGGTATTGTTTCTTCACTTACCATAGGCTCATTATATTTCATAAATAAATCCCAGATGGGCTAAACCCATAAGAACACTTTTTGTTGGATTCGAAACCCAAAAGCCAAAACTCTGAAACTGAAACTCAAAAAGAAAAACCCTAGTTGTCTCTCTTCGCGTAGAAGAGGAAGAAAAATGGAAGAAACTCTGATCGAAGAGGGAGAGACCAACAAAGATATAGCGGTTGCTCTATCTCTTATAGCGGTTCACTCGTCCTAGAAATCCGTTGCCGTCGCTGTCGGGTCGGACCTTCGCGTCATCAATTTCCAGTAAGTTAAAAACATGTTCTATCAACTTTTGGGTGAAATTTAGGTCCAATGTGCTGTGACACTGGACCCGTTGCGATCATGACATGTGTCCAAAAATGAACACGTGTCACGATCGCAGCGGGTCCAGTGCACTGGAGGTACTAGACGTAATCTACACCCACAACGTTTTACACAATCTCGTTCTCCTCGTATGAATGACCACACTATTTCCACCACTTTCTTGCAGTTTACTCTATAAATTAAGTATGAAAGAATTCAACATAATTTCATAGAATTATTATTTGGTCTAAACCTTTTTTTTGGGTGTGTGGATAATTTGATAATTGGGGGAAGGGGTATAGTTACAAGGCTCTTTTGCCTATTTGGTCGTACTTTATTTATTTATTTTTTTTTTGGAAATAATTACAATATGTTGCTAATTTCGTAGCTCAAACCCTTTACCCTACTTTAACAATACTCACATGTCTAACACTTGTTATGTGTAGTTTATTTTCTTGTCATTTTTTAGTTGGGCTTCACAAAAAATGAGCTCGTAGTCTTGTATTGTTTCTTCACTTATCATAGGCTCATTGGGCTTCATACATAAATCCCAGATGGTCTAAACCCATCAGAACACTTTTTGTCGGGTCCGAAACCCAAAAGCCGAAACTCTGAAACTGAAACTCAAAAAGAAAAGGCCTTAGTTGTCTCTTTTCGCGCAGAAGAGGAAGAAAAATGGAAGAAACTCTGATTGAAGAGGGAGAGACAAACAAAGATATAGCGGTCGCTCCGGCTCTTATAGTGGTTCACCCATCCCAGAAAATCCGTTGCTGTCGCTGTCAGGTCGGACCTTCGCATCTTCGATTTCCAGTAAGTTAAAAACATGTTCTCCCAACTTTCGGGTGTAGCTTAGGTCTAGTGTGTTGTGACATTGGACCCGTTGTGATCATGACATGTGTCCAAAAATGAACATGTGTCATGATCGCAGTGGTTCCAGTGCACTGGAGGTACTGGACATAATCTGCACCCACAACGTTTTACACAATCTCGTTCTCCTCGTATGAATGACCACACTTTTTCCACCACTTTCTTGCAGCTTACTCTATAAATTAAGTATGAAAGAATTCAACATAATTTCATAGAATTATTATTTGGTCTAAATTTTTTTTTTTTGGGTGTGTGGATAATTTGATAATTGGGGGAAGGAGTATAGTTACAAGGCTCTTTTGCCTATTTGGTCGTACTTTTTTTTTTGTTGAGATAATTATAATATGCTGCTAATTTCGTAGCTCAAACCCTTTACCCTACTTTAACAATACTCGCATGTCTTACACTTGTTATGTGTAGTTTATTTTCTTATCATTTTCTAGTTGGGCTTCACAAAAAATGGTCTTGTAGTCTTGTATTGTTTCTTCACTTATCATAGGCTTATTGGGCTTCATAAATAAATCCCAAATGGGCTAAACCCATCAGAACACTTTTTGTTGTGCCCGAAACCCAAAGGCCGAAACCCTGAAACTGAAACTCAAAAAGAAAAATCCTAGTTGTCTCTCTTCGCGAAGAAGAAGAAGAAAAATGGAAGAAACTCTGATCAAAGAGGGAGAGACCAACAAAGATATAGAGGTCGCTCTGGCTTTTATAGCGGTTCACTTGACCCAGAAATCCGTTGCCGTCGCTGTCGGGACGGACCTTCACGTCTTCGATTTCCAGTGAGTTAAAAACATGTTCTCCCAACTTTTGGGTGCAGCTTAGGTCCAATGTGCTGTGACATTGGACCTGTTATGATCATGACATGTTTCCAAAAATGAACACGTATCATGATCGCCGCGGGTCCAGAGCACTGGAGGCACTGGACGTAATCTGCACCCACAACGTTTTACACAATCTCGTTCTCCTCGTATGAATGACCACACTTTCTCCACCACTTTCTTGCAGTTTACTCTAAAAATTAAGTATGAAAGAATTCAACATATTTTCATAGAATTATTATTTGCTCTAAATTTTTGTTTTTGGTGTGAGAATAATTTGATAATAGAGGGAAGGAGTATAGTTACAAGGCACTTTTGCCTATTTGGTTGTACTTTTTTTTTTTTTTGAAATAATTGCAATATACTGCTAATTTCATAACTCAAACCCTTTACCCTTCTTTAACAATACTCACATGTCTTACATTTGTTATGTGTAGTTTATTTTCTTGTCATTTTTTAGTTGGGCTTCACAAAAAATGGTCTTATAGTCTTGTATTGTTTCTTCACTTATCATAGGCTCATTTTGCTTCATAAATAAATCCCAGATGGGCTAAACCCTTCAAAACACTTTTTGTTGGGTCCGAAACCCAAAAGCAGAAACCCTGAAACTGAAACTCAAAAAGAAAAACCCTAGTTGTCTCTCATCGCAAATAAGAAGAAGAAAAATGGAAGAAACTTTGATGGAAGAGGGAGAGACCATCAAAGATATAGAGGTCGCTCCGGCTCTTATAGCGGTTCACCAGACCCAGAAATCCGTTTCCGTTGTTGTCGGGACGGACCTTCGTGTCTTCGATTTCCAGTGAGTTAAAAACATGTTCTCCGAACTTTTGGGTGCAGCTTAGGTCCAATGTGCTGTGACACTGGACCTGTTGTGATCATGACATGTGTCCAAAAATGAACACGTGTCATGATCACAGCGGGTCCAGTGCACTGGAGGCACTGGACGTAATTTGCACCCACAACATTTTACACAATCTCGTTCTCCTCGTATGAATGACCACACTTTTTCCTCCACTTTCTTGCAATTTACTCTATAAATTAAGTATGAAAGAATTCAACATAATTTCATAGAATTATTATTTTGTCTAAACTTTTGTTTTTTGGGTGTGTGGATATTTTGATAATTGGGGGAAGGAGTATAGTTACAAGGCACTTTTGCCTATTTGGTCGTACTTTTTTTTTTTGGAGAAAATTACAATATGCTGCTAATTCCGTAACTCAAACCCTTTACCCTACTTTAACAAGACTCAGATGTCTTACACTTGTTATGTGTAGTTTATTTTCTTGTCATTTTCTAGTTGGGCTTCACAAAAAATGGGCTTGTAGTCTTGTATTGTTTCTTCACTTATCTTAGGCTCATTGGGCTTCATAAATAAATCCCAGATGGGCTAAACCCATCAGAACACTTTTTGTTGGGTCCGAAACCCAAAAGCCGAAACTTTGAAACTGAAACTCAAAATGAAAAAACCCTAGTTGTCTTTCTTCGCGCAGAAGAGAAAGAAAAATGGAAGAAACTCATATCGAAGAGGGAGAGACCAACAAAGATATAGCGGTTGCTCCGGCTCTTATAGCTAGGGGTGTGCATGGGTCGGGTTAAGGGGATTTTTTGACCCAACCCACCATGGTGGGTCAAAAAAATTTCAACCCAACCCAACCCATGACATTAATCCAACCCAATCCAACCCAACCCAACCCACATGGGTCGGGTTGAACCCATGGGTTTGACAAATTTTTTTATTTATTATTATTAAATTGAGTAGAAAAAAATATAAATATTAATATATTAAAAAAACCGAAAGATTAGTATCAATGTAATTCCTTAAAGGCAAACAACACTAATGACTAAACAACAATAGTAATTTATTAGGATTTGTATGAACTAATTGGCTTTTATATAGGATAGGAATAACTGGTTATTTTAAAAAATTTATTAATTATATAATATATAATATATATATATATATTAAATTAGTATTAGTAGGAGGAACCGAGGAAGTGTTGCTCTACAGCTAGTTTTTTTTTTTTTAAATTATTAAATATAATATATATTTAAATATATATATATATATATATATATATATAAAAGTGCCCTACAGCTGTTTTTTTTTTTAAATTATTAAATATATAATATATTTTAAATATATATTAAATTTGGATAGGTCGGCGGGTTGGGTCGGGTTTGGCGGGTTTGTAATTTTTTGACCCAAACCCAACCCGACCCACTATAAAAATTTTTTTTGTAACCCAACCCAACCCACCAAGCCTTAAAAACCGACCCAATCCGGCGGGTCGGGTTGGGTCGGGTCGGGTTTGTCGGGTCGGTGGGTTTTCTGCACACTCCTACTTATAGCGGTTCACCCGTCCTAGAAATCTGTTGCCGTCACTCTCGTGTCGGACCTTCGCGTCTTCGATTTCCAGTAAGTTAAAAACATGTTCTTCCAACTTTTGGGTGCAGCTTAGGTCCAGTGTGCTGTGACACTGGACCCGTTGTGATCATGACATGTGTCCAAAAATGAACACGTGTCATGATCGCAGCGGTTCCAGTGCACTGGAGGCACTGGACATAATCTGTACCCACAATGTTTTACACAATCTCGTTCTCCTCGTATGAATGACCACTCTTTTTCCACCACTTTCTTGCAGTTTACTCTATAAATTAAGTATGAAAGAATTCAACATAATTTCATAGAATTATTATTTGGTCTAAACTTTTTTTTTTGGGTGTGTGGATAATTTGATAATAGAGGGAAGGAGTATAGTTACAAGGCTCTTTTGCCTATTTGGTCGTACTTTTTTTTTTGTTGAGATAATTGCAATAAGCTGCTAATTCCGTAACTCAAACCCTTTACCCTACTTTAACAATACTCACATGTCTTACACTTGTTATGTGTAGTTTATTTTCTTGTCATTTTCTAGTTGGCCTTCACAAAAAATGGGCTTTGTAGTCTTGTATTGTTTCTTCACTTATCATGGGTTCATTGGGCTTCATAAATAAATCCCAGATGGTCTAAACCCATCAAAACACTTTTTGTTGGGTCCGAAACCCAAAAGCCGAAACCCTGAAACTGAAACTCAAAAAGAAAAACCCTAGTTGTCTCTCTTCGCGAAGAAGAAGAAGAAAAATGGAAGAAACTCTGATTGAAGAGGGAGAGAGCAACAAAGATATAGAGGTCGCTTCGGCTCTTATAGCGGTTCACTCGACACAGAAATCCATCGCCGTCGCTGTCGGGACGGACCTTCGCGTCTTTGATTTCCAGTGAGTTAAAAACATGTTCTCCCAACTTTTGGGTGTAGCTTAGGTCCAATGTGTTGTGACACTGGATCCGTTGTGATCATAACATGTGTCCAAAAATGAACACGTGTCATGATCACCGCGGGTCCAGTGCACTGGAGGCACTGGACGTAATTTGCACCCACAACATTTTACACAATCTCGTTCTCCTCGTATGAATGACCACACTTTTTTCCTCCACTTTCGTGCAGTTTGCTCTATAAATTAAGTATGAAAGAATTCAACATAATTTCATAGAATTATTATTTGGTCTAAACTTTTTTTTTTGGGTGTGTGGATAATTTGATAATTGGAGGAAGGAGTATAGTTACAAGGCTCTTTTGCCTATTTGGTCGTACTTTTTTTTTTTTTGAGATAATTACAATATGCTGCTAATTCCGTAGCTCAAACCCTTTACCATACTTTAACAATACTCACATGTCTTACACTTGTTATGTGTAGTTTATTTTCTTGCCATTTTCTAGTTGGGCTTCACAAAAAATGGGCTTGTAGTCTTGTATTGTTTCTTCACTTATCATAGTCTCATTAGGCTTCTTAAATAAATCCCAGATGGGCTAAACCCATTAGAACACTTTTTGTTGGGTCTGTAACCCAAAAGCTGAAACTCTGAAACTGAAACTCAAAAAGAAAAAACCCTAGTTGTCTCTCTTCGCGCAAAAGAGGAAGAAACTTTGATCGGAAAGGGAGAGACGAACAAAGATATAGTGGTCGCTCCGGCTATTATAGCAGTTCACCCGTCCCAAAAATCTGTTGTAGTCGTTGTAGGGTCGGACCTTCGCTTCTTCGATTTCCAGTAAGTTAAAAACATGTTCTTCCAACTTTTGGGTTCAGCTTAGGTCCAGTTTGCTGTGACATTGGACCCGTTGTGATCATGACATGTGTAGAAAAATGAACACGTGTCATGATCGCAGCGGTTCCAGTGCACTGGAGGCACTGGACGTAATCTGCACCCACAACGTTTTACACAATCTCGTTCTCCTCGTATGAATGACCACACTTTTTCCACCACTTTCTTGCAGTTTACTCTATAAATTAAGTATGAAAGATTTCAACATAATTTCATAGAATTATTATTTGGTCTAAACTTTTTTTTTTGGGTGTGTGGATAATTTGATAATTGGTGGAAGGAGTATAGTTACAAGGATCTTTTGCCTATTTGGTCATACTTTTTTTTTTTTTTTTTTGTTGAGATAATTACTATATGCTGCTAATTCCGTAACTCAAACCCTTTACCCTACTTTAACATTACTCACATGTCTTACACTTGTTATGTGTAGTTTATTTTCTTGACATTTTCTAGTTGGGCTTCACAAAAAATGGGCTTGTAATCTTGTATTGTTTCTTCACTTATTATAGGCTCATTGGGCTTCATAAATAAATCCCAGATGGGCTAAACCCATCAGAACACTTTTTGTTTTGTCCGAAACCCAAAAGCCGAAACCCTGAAACTAAAACTCAAAAAGAAAAACCCTAGTTGTCTCTCTTCGCGAAGAAGAAGAAGAAAAATGGAAGAAACTTTGATCGAAGAGGGAGAGACCAACAAAGATATAGAGGTCGCTCCGGCTCTTATAGCGGTTCACCCGACCCAGAAATCCGTTGCCGTTGCTGTTGGGTCGGACGTTCGTGTCTTCGATTTCCAATAAGTTAAAAACATGTTCTCCCAACTTTTGGGTGCAGCTTAGGTCCAGTGTGCTATGACACTGGACCCATTGTGATCATGACATGTGTCCAAAAATGAACTCGTGTCATGATCGCAGTGGTTCCAGTGCATTGGAGGCACTGAACATAATCTGCACTCACAACGTTTTACCCAATCTCGTTCTCCTCGTATTAATCGCCACACTTTTTCCACCACTTTCTTGTAGTTTACCCTATAAATTAAGTATGAAAGAATTCAACATAATTTCATAGAATTATTATTTGGTCTAAACTTTTTTTTTTAGGTGTGTGGATAATTTGATAATTGGGGGAAGGAGTATAGTTACAAGGCTCTTTTGCCTATTTGGTCATACTTTTTTTTTTTTTTGAGATAATTACAATATGCTGCTAATTCCGTAGCTCAAACCCTTTACCATACTTTAACAATACTCACATATCTTACACTTGTTTTGTATAGTTTATTTTCTTGTCATTTTCTAGTTGGGCTTCACAAAAAATGGGCTTGTAGTCTTGTATTGTTTCTTCACTTATCATAGTCTCATTGGGCTTCTTAAATAAATCCCAGATGGGCTAAGCCCACTAGAACACTTTTTGTTGGGTTCGAAACCCAAAAGCCGAAATGCTGAAATCGAAACTCAAAAAGAAAAAACCCTAGTTGTATCTCTTCGCGCAGAAGAGGAAGAAAAATGGAAGAAACTCTGATCGTAGAGGGAGAGATGAACAAAGATATTGTGGTTGCTCCGGCTATTATATTGGTTCACCCGTCCCAGAAATCTGTTGCCGTCGCTGTCGGGTCGGACCTTCGTGTCTTCGATTTCCAGTAAGTTAAAAACTTGTTCTGCCAACTTTTGGGTGCAGCTTAGGTCCAGTGTGCTGTGACACTGGACCCGTTGTGATCATGACATGTGTCAAAAAATGAAAACGTGTCATGATCGCAGTGGTTCCAGTGCACTGAAGGCACTAGATGTAATCTGCACCCACAACGTTTTACGCAATCTCGTTCTCCTCGTATGAATGACCACACTTTTTCCACCACTTTCTTGCAGTTTACTCTATAAATTAAGTATGAAAGAATTCAACATAATTTCATAGAATTATTAGTTGGTCTAAACTTTTTTTTTTTGGGTGTGTGGATAATTTGATAATTGGTGGAAGGAGTATAGTTACAAGGCTTTTTTGCCTATTTGGTCGTACTTTTTTTTTTTTGGAGATAATTAATATATGCTGCTATTTCTGTAGCTCAAACCTTTTACCCTAGTCTAATATTACTCACATGGCTTACACTTATTATGTGTAGTTTATTTTCTTGTCATTTTCTAGTTGGGCTTCACAAAAAATGGGCTTGTAGTCTTGTATTGTTTCTTCACTTATCATAGGCTCATTGGGCTGCATAAATAAATCCCAGATGGGCTAAACCCATCAGAACACTTTTTGTTGGGTCCGAAATCCAAAAGCCGAAACTCTGAAACTGAAACTCAAAAAGAATAAACCCTAGTTGTCTCTCTTCGCGCAGAAGAAGAAAAAAAATGGAAGAAACTCTTATCGAAGAGGGAGAGACGAACAAAGATATAGCTGTTGCTCCGGCACTTATAGCGGTTCACCCGTCCCAGAAATCCGTTGCCGTCGCTGTCGGGTCGGACCTACGCGTCTTCGATTTCCTGTAAGTTAAAAACATGTTCTCCCAACTTTTGAATTTGGTTTATCCAATATTTATTTCGATCTGTTACATGGGTCAACCCGGTTTTAGCTCATTTATATAAAAAAGATAAGCTTTTTAATATAATTAGTCTCTGTGTTTGTGTTTTTTGTTTAATTTCGGATTGGAGGTTAATAATGTGTCGGTGTTTGCTCAAGCATGAAGTTTATGCCTTATTTGGTTGCTGAGAAATGTGAGAGAAAGTTAATAAAAACCCATTTTTTGTTGTAATGTTTTATTTAGTTCAATACTTGCATCAGCATAGTTTGGTAATTTTATTAAAATTCGGTTTTTTACGTTACCTCAGCTACTAAGTGAGCATTTAAAGATTGATTTTGATGAAAGTTCTTACCTTTTGGCTTTTGTAAATTGAAATAAAGTTCCCAATTTATCAGAATTTTTGGGGAAAAAAAGTGCAAATTTGATGAGTGTTTGACTCTCTGAACTAGCATTGGCTTTCAATGAAAGTGTAGAATGTAATTGAGCAAAAAAAAATTTCTCTCTTTTTTTCCTTCCTTTACAGAGGGGTTAGTGCAGTTTCTTTGGTGGATGATACCAGCGGGCCCTTTCATAAGGATTCCATAAGAGCTATTCGTTATAGTGCCGATGGTAATCTCTTTGTATCTGCAGGGGATGATAAAGTTGTGAAGATATGGTCCACGGAGTCTTGGTGCTGCATTTGTACTGTGTAAGTTCTTGAAGCCCCAATTGGCTTATCTATTGTGAAACTTTTAAGGCTTAAGAGTTCTTAATAGAGGAGATTGTGAAATTTTCATGTTTAAGATTTTGTATTGTGCATGGCTGGTTAAGGTTAGGCAAAATGTTGGATGGTTTCTGATTGGTATAACTTTGACATTGAGGATTTGTTCTGCTTGTCTCATCTATGCCATATGTGTTTTATAACCATGGCTTCATCTATGGCGGTCAATCTGCCAGTGTTTCTCCTTGTTGTCTCATATTAAGTTTTCCAACTTTCTGAATAGGCCCTCTGAGAAAAGAGTGAGTGCAGTTGCCCTGAGCAATGACAGTTTGTATGTATGCTTTGCTGACAAATTTGGGGTCGTTTGGGTTGTGGACCTAGATGGCTTTGATGGCAATCAAATGTTAGTCAATAAGAAGGCAGCACCATTGCTTGCTCACTACTGTAGCATTATCACTAGCCTGGTGAGTATTGATATACCAGCAGAGCTTCTCGGTATGTAATTTTCAAATTTTTTTCAATGATTCCTCAAGAAAAAAAGAAAAGAAACTTGTTATGATGTTAATTTTTATTTTTTCATTTATTTGCATGGATTAATTTCCCTCTTACATGATTGACATATGAGCTGGCTATGCATACTCTTTGCAGGAATTTTCACCAGATGGGAGGTTTGTTATTAGTGCTGATCGGGATTTCAAAATTCGTGTAATCCAACTTTTCCTACCTACTGCATAAGTGCTCTAGCTACTTTTGTTTCCCATTTGGCCATCTCTTGACAAAGTATTTGTCTTATGTCAGGTTACTGTGTTTCCAAAGAAACCTTTAGATGGAGCTCATGAGCTACAAAGTTTTTGCCTTGGTCATACTGAGTGAGTGGATTCATCTTCAAAATAATTGTTCTATTTCCTTCTTCAAAATTCATCATTGGGTTTGATCTTATTCAAATTATCGATATCCCAAAATGTGAATTTGGAAGAATATCTCAATAAGCTTACTTTATTTGACTTGGCATTTTTCTTTTTGTAAGCATTTACGTGATTGGTGATTGAAATATTTGTGCCAATTGCAGGGTAGTAATATTCCCTGTTAAATCTTTATTGCATAAGTTATCTTTTATCTTCATGTTTGACTATTGTTGTAGCTGCTAGAGAGTAATTTCTGCCACTTTCATGTATCTATTGCCAGATTTGTATCCTGCCTTGATTTTGTTTTCACTTCAGATTACCCCCAGGGTTTTCTTGTCTCTGGAAGTGGTGATTCAACAGTAAGATCATAACAACTTTGCAAGATTAAATCATTTGTTTTAAGGTACTGTTTTGGACTAAAAGTAGATCCATGCCTCTCTTGCAGGTTCGCTTGTGGGATATATCCTCTGGATCTCTCCTTGATACCTGTGAAGTTGGAGCAAAGGTATTGCACTTGTTCTAAGTTTTTCTGAGGTTCCAGCTGACCTGTTGTTCTTCTGAAATATCACTCATTGCCCTCACCTGGGTTGGTGTAGTAAGCCATGAAATTTGTCTCCAATGCCAAAGAGCTCTAGCTCAAAGGGCATCTTCTCTCCTTAAAAAACAAGGTGGATCAGAGGGTGAGGTCATGCTTTCAAGACCCACTAGGTGTGTAATTGCATTTCAGTGAGCTCTAGCTCAAGCAACACCTCCTACTCCATGAGAAGGGTGTAGGGTAAGGCCATGGGTTCAAAATTTACCAGGTGCATGCGTAAATTAAATAATTAAAAAAAAAAAGTAATTACCAATTAAAACATTTGTCTTTAAATAATTACCTGATCCTTATTTGGTCAGTGTTTGAACTAGGGGTAGAATGGTTTTTTGGTTTTGTATGGAATGGACAGTTTTTTAGCCGTAAGAAACATAAGTGGTCTTTGAATTACACCCCAGGCTGCATTAATGATGTTTATACTACCAAAAATTCAAGGTCATTTACCTTCACCTAATAGGTCGGGATTTTTAAAACTAAGAGGTGCAATTTTCTTAGCTTTTCGCCGTTAACCTGGCTGTTTACTTTGTTTCATTTTCACATGCTTCCTGAAGGCAGAGCTTTTAGAGTCTAATGGAAAAGAAGAGGAGTGCAATCTGGCTGTTACCGATCTATGCACCTTCCCAGATGGTACACTGATTGCAGTGGCCGCTCAAAGGCAAGTCACTAAGCCTTTCTTATAGAATCCTGTCCTCATGGTGGATTCTTTTTTTGGTTTGTGATCTGAGTTCTTACTAACATTTTGGATTGCAGCTTGCAAGGAATAGTATTGTTGAGCTGTGACCTCTCCACTCGAACTCTTTCAATAACAAGGGTATGGACATCAACCACTTGAACCATAATAACAGTATTACAGTGCAACTCCCCACAAGAACAGACCGCCCTTTGATCAGGCACTTTTTGATGCATTGATTTAATAGATTCATTGTGTCTAGTGGATCTGCTTCTTGATCTTAATTGACGTTACCATAGATATTTATAATTGCTCTATCCTGTTCAGCCTTTTAGAATTAGATTCCATCTGTCATGTTAGCATGAAATAGGCGTACTTCTTGTATTGTGTTAATAATTGTGTGAATTCCAACATCTTCACTGAATTTCTAAATGCAGACTCATATATCATGAAGCATACTAAAATTTATGATTTTTATATTTTTATCCGGTTCAATTCTTCCAGGTAGTTTCAATAATGGGCGAGGCCTTCATTCCAACAAGCCTAGGGATGAGCTCTTCTGCCGGATTATTGTGGATGGTGACAGGTGTCTCTAACTTGCATGGTTTCGATAACCCTCCTTTGGCCTGTGTGAGGATCATCTCAGGTTTTGAGAAAAGTAGTCCTGGTGATCCAACCATCTTGGAAGATAATGAGATTCTTGGCGGAGATAAACTGCTCGAGAAGTTGCAAGGAAGTGTGTCAGTTGAGGAAAAAGTTTTCCTGGCAGCTGCTGAGGCTGTGAAAACAGCAATGAGCAATTTGTTAGTTAAAAAGCAGTACTCTACAGAGAAACGAGAATTTAGAAAGAGAGCAAGAAATGATAGAAAAATTAAACAGTGATGAGCTGCTTGCAATGTCAACAGCCCATTTTTATCTGATTTTTAGAGCAACTGAGTTTGATCTATAATTTGTAGTTCTCAGGTTCTTGTAGTCCTAGTTATTTATATTACTATTTACAATTTAAGAGCAACTATGGCAGGGTGTAGGTGTGATATTAGTTTAGGGCTTAAAAGCTGAGCACTTATATGGAGAGAGCCGAAAGTGTCTCTAAGCCCAAAGACTCTTATTAGCGAAAGCCGTACTCAACTCCAACAAAAAAAATTTAGGCATTCTTAAATTTTTTTGATTGCTCCCAAACAATATTTCTAAATGTAAATTTTGTTTTCTTGGGTGATGATCCTGCATTCTCTTTAGGAACCAAAAACAAAGCATAATAATCTATACTTCTATACTATATAAAAATGAAAATTTCAGTGTACAATTAGATGCCTATAAATTTACTGGTGTACCAATACTCTAGTTGCTTTGTAAGCTGTAGATTCTATCTATTGGTTTGTGTATATTAGTTTTAGGTATGTTTTCTTGTCTTTAGTAGTACGTGTTTACCTCCTTAATAAAAAAAAAAAAAAAAAAAAAAAAAAAATTAAAAGTAATTCTACAGGCAAAAATTGTTTTTACAAACAGCAGATATGGTGGGTGGTTGTTGGTAATTAAAAATGTGATATTAGTGGTGGGTTCAATTGAGAACTAGTAAGAATTTTTCTCATCAATATATTGTAAAAATGTTATAAAATAGTTTGTCTGTAGCATTACTAAAAAATTAATGACAAGACCTGGAGTGCAATTCTGCTGCTAGATGAATCAAGTTTCTGTTTCTCAAATCTTAGAGACAAGCAAGTACATTCAGAAAGCAATGAAAGATTGCTGTGATAAATTGTATCTAAATAACAAACTAATAAGATCAAACAAAATAAAAAGCTAAGGGAAGGAATGTACTGTAAAGTGTAAACTAGTGTAGAAAAGGAGGAAACAAACTATATGCATTTCAAACCTGGGAAGATACAGCAATAACAAAGAAGCCAGTAATTGGTGAGGACTCGGTTGCTGTCTCTGCGTGCGACAAATATTAGAAAATAGGATACAAATTAAAATGGCTTAAAAATACAATAATCAAATTACAAGAATGTAAGAACAAATAGTGATTGATCATGCTTAGTACTATTCGTTAATATTCATGTCGATAACAACCTAGACATTACCAAAGTGTCAGCACAAGAAGAATGAAACCCCGTGGGCCATCACTAAGGTAGTCAAGTCAATACCGTGTGGAGCCCGATGTGGAATCACTAATCAAATTAGCTTGCATATAGGCTAAGAAAGAAAGGTGAAAATTAAGTGAAATCTGCCGAATCAAGTCCACGCAGTGTGGAGCCTAAGGTAGAAACTTACGCGTAAACTACAGTATGGAAAAATACCCATTAGGCCATGAAGCACAATAGTTGATTAAGCATTTCTGTTTTGGCAATTCACTTCTCTTGAGCTATCCTGTATTACGATCTCAATTTGTTGCCAAAGTGAGAGAGAGAGAGAGAGAGAGAGAGAGAGAGAGAGAGAGGATATGGCTGACATACTTCTTTCTGCCCTGGTGAGCTCTATGGTGGGAAACTTGAATACTTCAGCACTTCAAGAATTCGGAGTTGCTTGGGGCCTAAGAACTGAGCTTTAAAATCTTGGAAGCACGCTGTCTACCATCCAAGCTGTTCTCCAAGATGCAGAGGAGGAGCAGTGGAACAGTGAGGCTGTCAGGAATTGGCTGAGAAAGCTCAAAGATGGAGCTTATGATGCAGTTGATGTCTTGGACGAGTTTGCAACTGAAGCTCTAAGACAAAAGGTGGAGAGAGAGAAAGGTGAGAAAAGCCAAGTAAGTAGCTTCTTTTCTCTTCGAAATAGACTTATATTTCGCATGAAGATGGCACAGAAATTGAAGAATGTGAGGGATAAACTAGAAACTATTTCCATAGAGAGATCTAAGTTTCACTCGAGAGAGGGAGACATAAACATGGAAGTTTTTGATACTGAAGCACGACAAACTAGCTCACTTGTGAATGCAAGTGAGATTTATGGAAGAGATGAGGAGAAAGAAAAGATAATTGAAGTGTTGCTCACTAACGTTTCTGACCAAGATAACCTTGCCATTTATGCAGTATGGGGCATGGGGGGTTTGGGGAAAACAACACTTGCACAGTTGATATACAATGATGAAAGGGTTGAGAGGCGTTTTGGGATGAGAATTTGGGTGTGTGTTTTAAATGACTTCCCAGATAAAAAGGTTGGTGAGAGTGATCATAGAGTCCATGGAAGGCAGTGCATGTGGTCTAGTAGAGAGTTGGATCCACTACAGCAACGCCTACAGGGAAAATTGCGTGGGAGGAGATTTTTTCTTGTTTTGGATGATGTTTGGAATGAGTAACATGAAAAATGGGACGGCCTAAAAGATGTGTTGAGGTGTGGGGCGAATGGGAGTAAGGTTATAGTGACAACTCGGATTGAGAAAGTTGCACTTATGATGGCCACACTTCCTATACACCACATGGGATGTTTGTCCGAGGATGATTCTTGGTCCTTATTTAAAGGGCGTGCATTTAGGATGAGAAGGGTAGAGGAGAAATCAGAATTGGAATCAATTGGTAAGGAAATAGTGAAGAAGTGTGGAGAAGTAACTCTAGCAATAAAGGCTCTTGGAAGCCTTTCGTGCTTAAAAAGTATGAAAAGTGAGTGGTTATCTGTAAAAGAAAGTCAAATTTGGGATTTACCAGCAAGTGAGAATTCCATCTAACCTGCCCTGAGGTTGAGTTATCACCATCTACCTCCTCATCTAAAATTATGGATGGCCAATGGTTTTATTCCCTTCAAAGGATCATTAGAGTTGCATGATGTTGGGCTTGATATCTTCAATGAATTAGTTTGGAGATCTTTCTTTCAAGATGTTAGGGAGGTATATTCTGGCTGCATAATGTGTAGAATGCATGATCTTATGCATGACCTTGCTATGTCTATTATGAGGTTCGAATGCTCTACATTGGAATTTGGTAAAGAGCTAAAAGTTCCATACAAGATTCATTACTATTCTTTTACCATGGTTTCTTCAAATGAGGACATATACAAATTACAAAGTCCAATCCCTACGCTCATGCATTGGGGTAGCAACTGATTATAAGTTATAACTGTGAGCGTAAAGCATTTTTGTCCTTTCTTTTGAAACAAAAGTACCTTCGGGTATGGGGTTTTGATTATGATGCTAAAACACTATTACGATCAGTCAGCAATTTAAAACATTTGAGGCATCTTGATACATCTTTTTCTACAATCAAAGTTTTGCCTGAAACAACAACTTGCCTCTTGAACCTGCAAACGATGAAACTAAATAATTGTTGGTATCTTTGTAAATTACCTAATGGTATGAAGAACATGAAAAACCTTATGTATCTTGAGATGGCTAATTGTAATTCTCTTACTCGTATGCCTGAAGGAATGGGACATCTGATTTGCCTCCAATCATTGAGTGTTTTCATCGTTGGCAGGGGCAATGGTTATCAGATAAGTGAGCCAAAGGGACTAAAGCTTTGAGATAATTTGACAATAAAGAAACTTGAAAATATAAGAAATTTACTGGAGGACAAAACTGCAAATTTGATTGGGAAACAAAATCTTCACTCACTGAGTTTGGTTTGACAAAGAGAGGACAAGAGCCGTGTATTGGAACATGTTGAAGATGTTCTTGATGGTCTCCAACCTCATTCAAACCTAAGAGAGCTGTGCATAAATCACTATCATGGTTCAAAGTTCCCAACGTGGATGCAAGATTTATTTCTTCACAATCTCATTGAAATTCGGCTATCTTATTGTGAAAGATGTGAACTTCTGCCAACCCTTGGCAAACTGCCATTCCTCAAGGATCTTACTATAACTGGCATGCATACTGTGAAATATATTGGCAATGAGTTCCAAGGGGACAGTGCAATATCGTTTCCCTCATTGAGGAGTTTCAACTTACTTTGTATGGATAATTTGGAGAAATGGGGAACAATAAATGAAAGAGAGAGTTTTCCCCACCTAAGCAGATTATCCATCTCATATTGCCCAAAGTTAGTTGAGTTGCCTATAATTCCTTCACTTACACGTTTGTACATTGAAATCAATAGTGCAACGTTAATTAGTTCAGTGATGAATCTCACTTCACTTTCTGACCTTACGTTATTAGTTCAGTGATGATAGTTCTTCCAGATGGACTGTTTCAAAAACATAAGATGCTTGAGTCCTTGAATATTTCCTTGGTGCGCAATTTTAAGCCACTGGCAAACCAGTTGAATAATCTTTCCACATTGAAAGATTTAAAACTTAGTTGTTGTGACGAGATTGAAAATCTTCTTGACACACTCCAGAACATGCATTCTTTACGGCTACTGGAAATAGTAGGGTTTTAAATTTTTTGTCATTTCCTGCGAATGGTTTGCGGGGCTTATCTTCACTACAGAAGCTATGGATTCAGGACTGTGACGCATTATGCTCTTTATCTGAAGGAATTCAATATTTAACTAACCTTGAGGACTTAATAATTAAACGGTGTCCGAAGCTAATGTCACTACCAGAGGGTATTCAACATCTCACTGCTCTTAGTACTCTACGCATCTATGTTTGTGAATTTGCCATGAATGAATAACCGAGTATGTGCATATTTTGTGTGTTGAAATGTACTTGCTCTGTGGTAAAGCCTGATGGATCTTAATTTCCTATGGTGTGTGCTTGCAGTAAACCTAGTGGCTGAGGTTCAAGTCTACAAGGCACTTGGTATTGCCAAAGACAGTTCAAATCTCCCAAGAGCTAAATTTAGCCTTTGCTTGCTATCAGCCTTCAGGAGCCGAAAAGACTAAATCAAGTCTCTGAGGTTCGAGTCTACAGGGTATTAATATTCCCTATTAAATCTTTATCATATAAGTTATCTTTTATCTTCCTGTGTATGTATTGTTGTAGCTGCTAGAGACTAATTTCTGTCGCTTTTTTGCATCTATTGCCAGATTTGTGCCCTCCCTTGCTTTTGTGTTTACTTTAGACCACCCCCAATGGTTTCTTGTCTCTAGAAGTGGTGATTCAACAGTAAGATTGTAACAAATTTGCATGTTATAAGTTGTTTGCTTTAAGGTACAGTTTTGGACTATAAGTAAATTGATGCTTCTCTGACAGGTTCGGTTGTGGGATATTTCCTCTGGATCTCTCCTTGATACTTGTGAAGTTGGAGCAAAGGTATTGCAATTGTTCTAAGTTTTCCTGAGGTTCCCACTGACCTCGTTGTTCTTCTGAAAAATGTTGGCATATTCTGGAAGCAAGGCGGTAAATAAGAATGTGAATAAGATTAAGAAGGGAAAACCATGGACAGACTAGACTTATTGCTCCTGAATTTTTATTGATAGAGCAATGGATTAGAAATTTGGTTTCTATCCCTATGATGCAGAGCTGCTGCTACTGCATAATACCAGACAGAATTCTCTGTTCTGCATAAAGGCATTACAACAATACATATTTATAATTGAAAAGCTCATTCTAGAACCAAAGAGCTAGCAATCTGGATACAAAGACTGGCCCTTGAATACTCCAACAGCTTATCATCTTGGAAATACAACATCCCTTCATCTAGAATTTTCTTTATTAGATTACAAATTAATTTCCAACAAAATATCACTCATTGCCCTTGCCTAGGTTGGTGTATTAAGTCATATGAAATTTTCCTGTAATGGCATCTTCTTTCCTTGTAAAAACAAGGTGGAGGATGAGGTCATGCGTTCGAGACCTACTAGGTGTGTAATTACTTGTCAATTAATTTTAGCTCAGGCAGCACCTCCTACACCATGAGAAGGGGTGGGGGGTTAGGTCATGGGTTCAAAGTCTACTAGATGCATGTTTGTGTAATCATTTTTATAAATAAAAAAAATAAAAAATAAAAAACAAATTAAAACATTGCCTTTAAATAATTTCCGGATCCTTGTTTGGTTGGTGTTTGAACTAGGAGTAGAATGTTCTTTTTGGTTATGTATAGAATGGACTCGTTTTTAGTCATAAGGGCCATAAGTGGTCTTTGGATTACACCCCAGGCTGCATTAATGGTATTTATATTACCAAAAAATCAAGGTACATTTAGTTTTACCTAATATAAAAAATAACAGAAATGAGTTGGGATTTTTAAAACTAGAAAGTGCAATTTTCTTAGTTTTTTACCATTAGCCTGCTTGTTTACTTGGTTTCATTTTCACATGCTTCCTGGAGGCAAGGTTTTAGAGTCTAATGGAAGAGGAGAAGAGTGCAATTTGACTGTTACTGATCTATCCACCTTCCCAGATGGTACACTGATTGCTGTGGCCACTGAAAGGCAAGTCATTAAGCCCTCCTTGTAGTATCCTATGTTCATGGTGGATTCTTTTTTTGGTTTGTGGCGTAAGTACTTATTAACATTTTTTGGATTTTAGCTTGCAAGGAATAGTATTGTAGAGCTGTGTCCTCTCTACCCAAACTCTTTCAATTGCAAGGGTAAGGACATCAACCACTTGAGCTATAATAATTGTAGTATAGTGCAACTCTCCAGAAGAACAGACTGCCCTTTGATCAGGCACTATTGGATGCATTAATGTAATAAATTCATTGTGTCCAGTGGATCTGCATTGGGTCCAATACTTATCAAAAGAAAAAAATGTCCAGTTGATCGTTTCTTGATCTTGCTTGATATTACCATAGCTATGTATAATTGCTCTATATTGTTCAGCCTATCAATTTTAGGATTAGATTCCATATGTCATGTTAGCATGAAAATAGGGATACTTCTTGTAGTGTGTTAATAATTTTTCTATTTCCATCTGGTTTAATTCTTACAGGTAGTTTCAATTATGGGAGAGGACTTCATTCCAACAAGCCTAAGGATGATCTCTTCTGCTGGATTATTGTGGATGGTGATGGGTGTCTCTAACTTGCATGGTTTTTTGATCACCCTTCTCTGGCCCGTGTGAGGGTTGTCTCGGGTTTTAAGAAACGCAGTCTTGGTTCTACAGATGATGAACCAATTGTCTTGGAACATAATGAGATTCCTGGTGGAGATAAACTGCTTGAGAAGTGGCAGGAAAGTGTCTGTTGAGGAAAAAGTTTTCCTGGCAGGTGCTGAAGCTGTGAAAATAGCAATGAACAATTTGTTAGTTAAAAAGCAGTACTCTACAGAGAAATGAGAATTTAGAAAGAGAACAAGAAATAATAGAAAATTAAATAGTGATGAGCTTCTAGCAATGACAACAGCTCTTTTGAAACTGATTCTTTGAGCAACTGAGTTTGGTCTATAGTTTGTAGTCCTCATGTTCAAGTAGTCCTAGTCATTAAGGGTTGATTTTTTTATTTTTAAATAAGGGAAATGCTTGTTACAGAAACTGTTGCATACACATTTACATGCTAGAAAATTTCACTGAAAACGTGACTTGAAGTACTAATGTTATGCACACATCTATATATATATATATGTAAATATATATATATATATAAAAGTTGAAGCGTAGCATTTACTGTTGCTATGCTCCTGTTGAGCCACATCAGCGGCCACATTATCCACTTATTTTCAACCTTATTTTCTCTTTCTAAACTTTTATTCTCTCTATTCTAAAAAAAAAAAAAAAAAGAAGAAGACTCTTCTTCTCCCTATTAGTCCACATTTACTATTACACTTTCTTCAACATTTTCCTTCCCTCTTTACCTCTTTGTTTCCATACTACTCTTTACTTTACCTCTTTCTCTCCCCACTACTCTCTACTTTACTATTACACTTTCTTCATCATTTTCTCTTTCTTATATTTTGACCTATTTTCTTTTGTATAAATTCAATATCATTTCTCCCATTCAATCTGTATTTTCCCCACAAAAAATTGTGAGTATTCTCTCTCTCTCTCTCTCTCTCTTTACTTTCTTGTGGATTTTTTTTTTCTTTTTTATAATTCTGTTTAAGGTTGATGGTTTATTTTTATGGTTTATTTTTAAATATGTGTTTTGGTATTGTGTTTTTTTAATTTACCATTACAAAGTCTTCACTCTCCCTTTTATATAGCTTTGCTTGAATTTTGATTTGGGTTAATACTTATTTTTTTTTTTTTTTTGATAGGTAATAAGAGTAACATTAATCATGATGAAAAAAAGAAAAAAAAGAAAGAAAGAAAATACATGGTGTTCATGATGGTGAACATAAGAAAAAACAACATCAAAGAAAAAATAACTCAAGGGACAATTCTAAGAGTAGAAAGAAACTCAATGATAGAAGAACAATTCAAAGAACCCCAGCACCTAGACTAATTGAAAAGAGTTCGCCGGCATTAAGCTTATACTTAGTTATTTGGGAAATAGGAATTTGAGTTTATATCAAAATATAATTTCCATGATTGAGAATTTGAAAATGCCTACCAATTTTTTGAGTGATAAATTATTATAAAGTCTATTTTTTTATTCCTTTTGTTTCATCTTAATTTTGGTTAAGATAACATTGTAATTTTGTGATGAATTTATATTATTATGATAATCTCATTATTTCTTAAGAGATGAGAAATTTGAATAATAAATTTGAAATTTATAAAGTTTAGTTGTATATCAAATATAACACACTACAACAGAAATTAGAAAAATATAGTTCACCATAAAAAAATATTAATCAAACATACAAAATATAATAGTATGATATATTTATACTTTGTAGAAATAAAACGATAAAAAATACTTGTAAAAATCTTTTTTTTTATTTTAAAAATACTTGTAGTAATGGTTACTTTTTATATATTACACTCTATTACATAATATTTATATATTCCCACACATTGCGTGCGTCTGTAAACTAGTTGTTTCATAATTTTTTACACGACATGTTGTGATTGGAGCAATGTCACTTTCATCTATGTCTATCAGTGACAATTTTTAATTATGGGTCAAACACAATAAGCCATGTCAGCCATTGGGAAAATGACATCTCCCTAAGCGCTTTTTTTTAGGATTGAAATCTAAGCTCCTCCCTATTGAGAGAGTCAAAAAAGTCACTAAGCTAGATGCTTGGTCGAAGCATCTATATTATATATAAAGGATGAAAGTGTAGAAATTATTGTTACTACCCTCCTGTTAAGCCACATTAGTATAGCATTTCGGTCCATTTAAGTCCATTCAGTCCTATTTGGTCTAATCCGGTCAACGCCAGTCCATTCGATCTATCTCAGTAGGAATGGCAACGGGTCAGGTTTCTTTATGCTCGGACCCAACTCGCAGGTCTGTACCCATTACCCAATCCCGGCCTGTTTAATAAACGGGTTTTTTTTTGTTACACCCAAACCCGCCCCGTCGGGCCCCGGCCTAAAATCAAAAACCCAGAAATCAGTACAAACCCAAAATCACAAATCACAGAATATACATGTAATTTTCTTGGCAATTATAGCATTTTCTTGGAAATTTTCTTGCCATCCAAATGGATGCCAAGACCTAACAAACCAATTTGTACAAAAAATCCAACAAATCCTAGAAATTTTGCAAATCCAGAAATAAATTTAACAAATCTGAAAACCCTATCAACAAAACACCAAAAAAAACCCAACAAATTTGGCTTAAAAAAAAAAAAAAAAAATCCAAACCCAAATTTTGCTCACAAAAACACGAAAAGAAAAAAACCCAAACCACACTGATTGTGGATTTGTAACGGGTGAGGGGTGGTTCACGGTGGATCTATAACGGGCGAGGTGCTTGATCGCTTGATTGTGGCTGGGCTTGTCGGCGAGCATTATCTTGTTTTCTGGGCTTGGTTTTGGCTGTGGTGGCTTGGGTGAGTTGCCGGTTGCGTGGTGCTTGATCGCTTGAGGGAGCACTTGAGGGAGGGCGGTGACAACTTGGGCCGGGGGTGAGACTGAGAGTGAGTGAGAGTGGGAGAGGAGAAAGGCGGTTGGTGAGTTTATAGTGTGTGTTGTGAAATGAGAGAGGATTAGTTTTAGGGTTTATAAGTATATATATATATATATATATATATATATATATATAGGAGGGTTTTTTTTGTAATTGTATTAACTTGTCACCAGGTCGGGTCGGGTCAGGTCCAGGTTCGGCTGGGTTTTACCAAAAACCTGGACCCGACCTGAACCCACTTCGGGTTTTTTTTTTTAAAACCCAAACCCGACCCTATTCTTTATCGGGCCGGGTAAAACCCGATCCATTAGGGTCGGGTACCTGCGGGTTGGGCAACAATTGCCATCCCTATATCTCAGTCCATTTGGTTCCTTTAGTCCATTTTGAACTAAATAGGCCTTAAATTGATTTTTTTGTAAGTTACTTTTTTAGTTTTTGGTTTAATTTTTTCGTTGAAAAATATGAAATTTTATTCTATTTGGGCCAAACTCTTTAGTTTGGGGCTAAAAAATATAAACAAAATAAGCATTAGAAATTAATGATATGGACCCTAATAAAAAAAAATGATAAATATTCAAAAGATTATTTTATTCAAGTTTTAATAATATAAGCATTATAGTTATATTTGAAAAGAAAAGAAAAAATGCTACAATTCTAAATTTATATAATAATTTAAACTTAATGAAACATGTTACATGTGCTCCATAGAATAGGGATGAACATTAAAAAAAAAAAAAAATTCTTGGATATCTTTAAGTTAGTTAATCGATTATGGTATATTTAAAAAAAAAAGTATTTTTAATAACATCATCTCTATTTATATAAAATAATATTATAATTATGTAATTTAATTTTTTATTAAATTATGTTATATATATATATCACTATTTATTGTTATTGAATGAAACATATATTTTATATTTCATTACATAAAACTTATAAAATAGAAAATACTCTTAAAAAACATATATACTATTTAATTTAACTTACAATTTTTATATTATTTTCTTATAAAATAACTAAATTACATTTTTCCCCGCCCTGAGTTTGCTACTAGTTCAACCTAAACCACAATAAAATGAGTGGAGACCTTTATATTTCTTTTGAGGGACTCCCAAAAAAATGGAATGAACCCAAAAGCCCTTTCCCTACAGGAGGAGGCGGAGCTAATTCGGAGCAACAAAAAGATTAAAGACGGGCACCATGCGAGCTTTAAGGAGGGGGAGAATGCAAACATAGGCCCAAGATTAGATCAGGGTTTCATTGGAAAATCCTTTAAAGATAAAGTCATAGGGGAAATCCTGGCTGCCTATACCCAAGCTTTTGACCGTACTGAAATGATGGAGGATGATGATGCTGACTCAGATGATGATGTACGGAATCTCTGAGCAGGCTTCACGGCAGTTAAGCTCTCCAAGTCTACGAAATGGCGGATTTGAGCACCGTGGTCCAAAGCTCTTATAGTAAAAGTTTGTGGCCGATCCGTAAGCCTTAACTTCATTTAGATTAAATTAATGGCTTTGTGGAAACCAACAGGCAGGCTGGATTGTGTTGATCTCGAGAAGGACTTCTTCCTAGTCCGCTTCTCACTTAAGAAGGACCATGACTCTGTGTTAAGGAAGGGTCCATGGTTCCTGGGGGAACACTTCCTCTCCATTAGGACTTGGGAGCCCAACTTCAAGGCTGAAATGGCTAATGTGTTGTCAATAGCGGTCTGGATCAGGTTTAATGGACTGCCCATCGAGTATTATGAAGCTCAAGTCCTCAAAGAGATTGGAGACGCTATGGGTAAAATTTTGAGAATTGACACACACACTGCCTCAGAAGCCAGGGGACGTTATGCGAGGCTTTGTGTGCAGATTGATGTGGACAAACCTCTCATCACAATAGTCCTAATCGGGAAACTAGAGCAGTCGATTTTGTATGAAGGGATTCAAAAACTTTGCTTCAGATGTGGCAGAGTAGGCCACTGAAGAGAATCCTGCCCTTTCGTCATTCGTGGCCCTAAGCCACCAGAGGAGGTGCCGAAAAGCCAGTTAGAGCCAATGTCTATCCCACGTGACAGGCATGATCCAGGACCCTCTGTTAGCTCAGACAGTACGATTGGGGACATACAAGAGGGGGACTACGGACTATGGTTAGTGGTGACACGAAAAAAAGCTGGACACAAAAGTCCAAAAGCACAAAATGTGTGGGCAAATGAGGTGGGACCAACTCAAGCTAATTGTACTCCAAATGTTACTGTGATGGATAATGGGCCATCAAAGGACAGCAAACGAAAGCTTACTTTGGACCTCAGCTCTATCGGGCCCAACGCACCCAGGCATCAAGCTAGCGAGACCACTAGGCAAATGGGCTAGTCTAGTAACGGCCCAACTATAGGACCCGCCCATCCTAACCCCTTCTTGGGGGCCTCGATTAAGGCTAAAAAGGTAAATGCCCGTGTTAGGGCTTCTGGCAGCGTCTTACAAAATCCCATTGGAGAAAAGCAATCGCCCTACTTCAACCAAGTTCAGCGAACCTCTTCGTGGAAAGAGAATGGAGCAATCTCTTCCCTCAACCCAAATTTCCAATTCTCAAGCACAGTGGAGGTGGGCCATAAATCTGGAAGGAGTAGTCATAGAAATTTCGGAGATAATCATAGCAAAAATTCGAGTGAGTCTGACCCGGGTGATGGGTTGGTTCAATCCAAAACTCAAGAAGGCATAGGAATTTATCTTTCCCCTTACCGAGAAGAGCATCAGAATGGGGACACTAGCTATAGACGATCTAGCTTGGAAGGAGATGATAAACCCCTGATGGCAATTCCTTGCCGACGGCGTCAACTCGAAGGAGGAGAGGCGAGTAGTTTAGGAATCAATACCTCAAATATCGCCCCTACCGATGATGTGCGAAGTGAATCCATGGGAATCTCTGAAGGAGAGGAGAAGGAGAGGAGGATGTTGGAATCCAAACCAATATCATCGACTATAATGGGCAACAAGAACATCACCAAGATCGTACAGATCTTTCGCCCCATAGAGGAGTTCAACTTTCACTCGATTGCACACGAGCTAGAAATGGAGTCCTAGAGCACTGCCTGACTCTGATGCCAGGGAAGGGTCAATATGGGGAAATGGTGAGACGAATAGGATGGAATTTGAGGGAGTAAGCAAGAGCCCTACCTCAAATTGATGAGTGCCCTACCCCAAATCACCAACTCATCATGAATATCATCATCTAGAACAGCAGGGGCGCTCTGAAGCCCAACTTTCAAAGTCACGTAAGAGAGCTTGCCTAGATTCATAATCCAGCAATTATGGTGGTTATGGAAACCCAATTAGGTGGTCCTAGAGTGAAGGAGATCATTGATAGACAATCGTTTGATGGTGCGATTCACACTGAGACCATTGGGTATGTGGGAGGTCTGTGGTTGCTATGGAACTCGGATAGAGTTGAAATCACCCCTCTTGTGAACACTGAGCAGGAGATCCATGTGGTGGTAAAGGTACGTCCTTTAGACACTAGCTTGCTTCTCTCTGCTATATATGCAAGCCTAAGAATAGCTGAAAGGCGTATTCTTTGGAACAATCTCATTTCTGTTTCTAAATTAAATAACATGCCTTGGATGTTAGCTGGTGATTTTAATGAAACTTTTGTAAATAGTGATAAATTTGGTGGGAGGGCTGTAAGTATTAATAACTCCCTGCAATTCAAAGATTGTTTAGACATGTGTAATATGGTGGGCTTAGGGTCCTCGGGACCAAGATTCACCTGGACCAACAAAAGAGAAATCAGTGGGCTTATACATGAACACATAGATAGATTCTTCGTCACCCCGGAGTGGTGACATCTCTACCCTGAAGCCTAAGTCACTCATCTTACCAAGTGTCACTCGAATCACTACCCAGTTATTCTAGAATCGAACCCGAGAAGACCTATGCAACAATCTCGACCTTTTGTCTTCCAAAGCTTTCGGCTCTCGGATACCTCCTTTCCTGGTGTTGTCTCTTCATCCTGGCAGGCAGTTCTGAATTTAGCTGAGGCCGTGGAAAACTTCACCAAAAAAGCCACCACTTGGAATAAGGAACACTTTGGAAATGTGTTTGCTAAGAAAAGAAGAATCATGGCCAGACTAAATGGCGTCCAACGAGCAATAGCAAATAATCCTTCCTCTTATCTTCTCCCATTGGAAAGAACATTACAATTGAAGCTTGATCAAGTTTTAGATCAGGAGCATGAGCTCTGGGCTCTAAAGTCTCGGATCAACTGGACTGTTCAGGGAGATCGCAACACTTCCTTTTTTCACCTTTCCACCTTAGTCAGAAGGAAAAGAAACAGAATCACAGCCATAAAAAATATAGTGGGGGATTGGATTCTAAAGGAGAGAGATATAGTTATATTTATTCAAAAGGGATTTGAAGAAATCTACTCCACCTCTAAACAGCTTTTGTGCCAAATAGGAAAGGTATTGATAATGCAATTATAGTTCAAGAATTAATTCATACTATCAGTAAGGCAAAAGGCAAAGAAGGGTACATGGTGATCAAAGTTGACCTAGAGAAGGCCTATGACAAGCTCGAGTGGAGCTTCATCATAGAAATGCTCATGAGGATCAACCTCCCCTAGAACATGATTCAATTGATTATGAGTTGTGTTACTTCTATTTCCACTTCCATTTTATTTAATGGGGGAACCTTGGAGAGATTTTACCCTTCTAGAGGCATCAGGCAGGGTGATCCTTTATCGCCATATCTTATTATTAATTGTATGGATTTATTGGGTCAGTTGATTGAGGAAAAGTGCAGTGAGAAGCTTTGGACTCCTGTCAAGTCTTCAAAGAGTGGACTAGCATTCTCCCACCTCATGTTTGCTGATGATGTAGTACTTTTTGCCAAGGCAAACCAGGATAGCTGCTCCACAATTAGAGATGTGCTGGACATTTTCTGCGACAGATCAGGCTAATCGGTCAGTGAAACTAAGACAAGGGTCTTTTTCTCCCCAAATGTTGACAGCGACACTAGAGAATCTCTTTGTGACATCCTCGGCTTTCAGTCTACTCCTTTTCTAGGGAAATACTTGGGCATTCCTATAAAGCACTAGGGGGCCTGAATAGCCAAGGCCAGCCCATAAGAGGGAAATGGACCTCAAACTCGGTTAGAGTGAGCTTAACCCAAAAACACATGTATTGGGACAAAGAAATTATCGTTTGGGGAAAATCCTATAGCGTTCGACCTAACACCGATTGATGAGATGGTGAGGAACCAACGAAGAATTGACCAAGCTAAAGTTGGTAGCCGAGAGTTGTTAGTACTTTTGGGGAACTCACTACCGAACGCTATTTGGCGTCTTAAAAAAGTTTCAAGAGAATCCTTAAAGGAATGATGATTCCTTGGGATTCTGATGAAAGTGAAAATGCATGTGAATTGGTGAAACAATAATGATTAGTATCTTACTAAAGAAATATTATATAAGGGGTGGGAAGATAAACAAAGGGGGGGGGTTTGGGGGGAAAAACAGCTGAAAAAAATAGAGGGAGAAGAGGGAAAGACATAGAGGGAAGGGAATGTGAGAAAAAAGAGAGGTGGAAGAACTGTGAGAGGGCGAGGTTTGTAGGTTTAGAGGTTATCAAAAAGGATACAGCTTGGACTATCTAGTTGGTGCTTGGAGTCCTACCCGTAGGATTGCTAGAAAGCCCACAAATAAATAAATTGGGAGCCCAAATCCTTCGCTTAGTTTCATAACCACAATAGGTTTGGGGTCCACAATTGGCGCCGTCTGTGGGGATCCTACTCAACCGGAGGCTCCGAGCAAGCTTGATATCGTCCTATTATGAAAGGTTCACTTGCTAAAGAAGGCTCTGTTGGAGAAAACCATTCAAGGGCTTCCTTAAGGGGTCGTAGGAGGTTAGAAAGGGAGCGTAGAAGGGAACAACAGTGCATGCAAGAGGGGAATCAGACCAGACATGAGATGAAGGATCTTCACAAGGGGAATGATCCGTGTCTTTATATCCTCGAGCGATCTCATCGCAATGATTGGGAAAGAGAGCTGGAGAATTTGCGGAAACAAGTTAAGGACCTAGAGATTGAGTTGAGGGGCTGATGACGTAGAAAGGACCAGGAGGACTTGTTTGATGACCCCGATTACACCGGGGGAGAGTCATCTCGGGGTAGCGGTTCACGACTATTGAGGGACAAATCTCGTGAAACTAGCGGGCTTCATCATGAATCTCCCCATCATGATAGGCACAGGCACTATAATGCCACCTTTGGATGCCATGAGCCTAGTGCTAAGGAGAGCTGCCCGTTCACCCTTTTCCAACGAGATTGTGTGCACGAAAATGCCGAGGCGGTTCACCCTCCCACCGTTTACCATTTATGATGGAAAAACCGATTCGATGGAGCATGTAAGTCACTATATTCAAATGATGTCGTTTTATTCTCAGAATGATGGTTTAATGTGCAAGGTGTTCCCTTCCAATCTTGGACTGACAGCTATGAGGTGGTTTAATGGTTTAAGGAAGGGCTCTATTCGAAACTTCAGGGAGTTGATGCAGGCATTCAGGGCACGATTGATAATGTGTAGCAAAGTTCCTCAACCAATCGATGCCTTGTTATCCATGAGGATGAGAAGTGGGGAGACCCTTTGATCTTATGTGAACAAGTATTGGGAGCTATACAACTTGATAGGAGGGGGAAATGAGCGGGTAGCCGCTAGCACCTTCTGTCTTGGGCTCCCCCAGTAGTCAAAACTGAAGGATTCTCTAACCATGCGGCATCCCGAGGACATGCATCAGCTTATGAGAAGGATTGAAGAATATAAGAGATTAGAAGATGATCAGCTACAGGGCAAAGTTAAAGCCTCAGCTTCTTCATAATACCACAAAGTTTATCGTCCCGAGAGGTTTCAGTAAAGAACTAGGCGAGAGCCAAAGGTCCCCGGTGTGGATTCAACGCAGCGGACCGAGGGAGTTAGTATGACGTTTAAGGAGCCTGTCTATAAGATCCTCGAGTATATTAAGAATGGGCCTTACTTTCAATGGCCAGGAAAGATGGGTGGGGATCTGGCAAGAAGGAATCAGAGCTTGTATTGCACTTACCATAGAGAGAAAGGTCATACTACCAAGTAGTGTCGTGTGTTGAAGGACCACTTGGAGCAGCTTGTAAAAGCGGGACATTTGAAGGAATTTGTGGTCGGCCAAGAAGGGGTAAATACAGGCCAGGGCTCAGAAAGTCAAAGTAACAATGCACTTCCCCCGCCCCTGAGAATTATTGAGGTCATTCATGTAACTTCCATGGGAGTCAGTATAAGCCGTCGAAGGGGCATATTGAGTGTGGTGACCCCACTTGAAGCAGACGTTATGGACTGACTAGAGAAGAAGATCTGGAGAACTTCGGTCCTGATCACATGTGGTGGAGCAGACTTGGAAGGAATGTCTCAGCCGCATGATGATGCCTTGGTGGTGACCTCGCGGATCGGTGGATTCTTAGTAAAGAGAGTATTAATAGATCAAGGGAGTGGGGCTGAGATCATGGACCCTAACCTATATAAGGGGCTAGGGTTGAAGCTCGATGATTTGAGTAAATATGATACTCTGATTGTGGGATTTGATGGCAAAGTGGTAGTGCCTGAGGGGCAGATAAAACTCTCGGTAGTAACCGAGGGAAAGGAGGTTGAGGTAAATTTCATAGTGGTTAATGCCTTTTCACCGTACACTGTGATTTTGAGATGGCCCTGGATCCATGGTATGGGGGCAGTACCTTCTATGTTGCATCAGAAGATCAAATTCCCAGTTGAAGATGGGGTGGCAGTGGTGCAAGCTGACTAGAAGGCAGCAAGAAAGTGCTTGGTGGCTGCCATAAACCATGAGATCAAGCAGAAAGACCAAGTTGAAGCGGAGCAATTATTGCATCTACAGGATGCCGAAAGCCTATCAGGGGTAGATAGCGCGGAGGAGTTAGTTTAAGTGTGAATTTTGCCTTATGCTGATAGGTACTTTTGGATAGGGAAAAATATGCGACTGGAAGATCAGGTAGAAGTTCTCTTATCGTTAATATAGAATTTGGATATGTTTGCCTGGAATCCGTATGAAGTTCCCGGGGTGGACTCGACTTTCATTATGCATCAGTTGAATGTAGATCCTTCGGTCACGCCAAAGAACCAGAGACCTAGGAGATCGGCAAAATCACATGTGGAAGCAGTGAAGGAGGAAGTGAAGAAATTGAAATAGGCGGGAGCTATTAAAGAGGTGTTCTTTCCTGAGTGGTTGTCTAATACAGTGGTGGTAAAGAAGAAGAATGGGAAATGGAGAGTTTGCGTTGATTTTACCGATCTCAACCGAGCATCCCCAAAAGACTCGTTCTTTGTACCAAAGATTGACCAGCTGGTGGATGCTACAGTCAGACACTAGAGAATGAGCTTTCTAGATGCCTTTCAGGGCTACCATCAGATCGCTTTAACACCTAAGGATCAAGAAAAAATCTCCTTCATTACCCCCGAGGGTAATTACCATTACACAGTGATGCCTTTCGGATTAAAGAATGTTGGGGCAACGTACCAACGAATGGTTACCAAGATGTTCAAGGAATAGATCGGTGAAACGGTTGAAGTTTATATTGATGACATGGTGGTGAAGAGTAAAAGAGGTGAAGAACACGTTCCTAATTTGGTAGAATTTTTCGAAATATTGAGGCAACATAAGTTACGCCTTAATGCAGAATAATGTGCTTTCGGTGTAAGATCGGGTAAGGTTTTGGGTTACATGATAACTACGTGGGAAATAGAAGTCAACCCCGATTAGATTACAGCCATTCAACAACTTAAACCGTCCATTAACCCTAAAGAGGTGCAAAAGTTCACTGGAATGATTGTCGCCTTGAATAGATTCGTTTCGAGGTCCGCGGACAGGTGTAGACCCTTCTTTCGGTTGTTGAAGAAGTGGAAGGGTTTTCAGTGGATGGAAGAGTGTGACACGGCATTCAGAGACCTGAAGTCTTAATTGGCTAGCCTGCCTGTCTTGTCCCGGCCCGATCCCGAAGAAGATTTGTATATGTATTTGGCAGTTTTCGATCACGCGGTGAGCTCGGTATTGCTAAGACAACAGGACGGGATCCAAATACTAGTGTATTATCTCAACAAAACGTTGGTTGACACAGAAACTAGGTATTTGCCATTAGAAAAAATGGCGTTAGCCTTGGTGCATGCTACGAGAAAGCTGTCACATTATTTTCAGGCCCATACGGTGTGGGTGTTGACTGAGCACCCCCTGCAGTCGCTTTTGAGGAGGTTGGATTTCACTGGAAGGATAGCTAAGTGAGGAACTAGGCTTGGAATGTTTGACATACGGTACAAGCCTCAGAATTCTATTAAGGGTCAGGTGTTGGCGGACTTTTTAGTTGAATTCACCCCCGAACCGGGAGTTCCTGTTAAGATATGCCAGGTTATGGTTAGAAAATGGTGTGTGTATGTGGATGGTGCGTCTAATACAAGAGGATCTGGGATTGGGGTCGTAATGATATCTCCCGAAGGAGTCCGGTTGGAAAATTCACTGAGGTTAGGTTTATGCGCTTCTAACAACGAGGCCGAGTATGAGGCCCTTATTTCCGGTCTCAGGGCGGTCCAGCAGCTGGGTGCTGAGGAAGTTGAAGTGTTCTCGGACTCAAAACTAGTGGTGAGTCAAATTGAAGGGAACTTTGAGGCAATGGATTCCCGTATGCAGCAGTATTTAAAGTTGTACGGGGCTCTACAAGTAGCTTTTCAAAAGGTGAGTGCGGTCAGGATACCGAGGAGTTAGAATAGTCATGTCGACTCATTGGCAACTTTGGCCTCATCTTCGAATGAATGTGTTCCCCGAATGATCTCTGTGGAGTTATTAGAGCAGTCGAGTATAGAACACCATGCAATAGTAGCATCAACTACAGTACTAGGACCAAGCTGGATGGATCTATATATTTCATTCCTATCTAATGGATCTTTGCTGACTGATCTGAAAGAGTCTGAGAAAGTAAGGAGAACGTCGGCCCGTTTTTGGCTTTCCGAGGACAACAAGTTGTATCGACACTTGTTTGGGGGACCTTATTTGTTATATCTCCATCCGGACAGAGTTACTGAACTTTTGGCCGAGCTGCATGGAGGGATATATGGAGGACATTCGGGAGGAAGGTCTTTAGCCCACCGAGCTATGACCCAGGGATTTTGATGGCCGAGTATGCAACGAAATGCAGCCGACTACGTCAAAAAATGTGACCAGTGTTAGAGGCATACCCCAATCATTCACCAACCGGGTGGAAATTTGAACCCGGTCACTAGCCCTTGGCCTTTTACATAGTGGGGTCTGGACATAATTGGACCGTTCCCTCGGATTACGGGGAACCGGAGGTTTGTGTTGGTTGCTACCGATTACTTCACAAAATGGGTGGAAGCTAAAGTTTTGGCGAATATTCGGGATGTGGATGTGAAGAAATTTGTGTGGAGAAACATCATTACAAGATTCGGGGTACCCCGGGCACTTATTTCGGATAATGGACTACAATTTGACTGTAAAACCTTTCAGGAGTACTGCAGTAATCTGGGAATAACTAACAGGTACTCATCACCAGCTTATCCCCAGAGCAATAGGTAGCTGGAAGCAACGAATAAGACGATAATGAATGGTCTGAAAATGAGGCAGGAAGGGGCGAAAGGAAATTGAGCCGAGGAATTGTTGAAAGTTTTATGGGCTTGTCGAACCACACCGAGAAGATCAACGGGTGAGACTCTATGACATACGGGGTAAAGGCAGTGATACCGATTGAGATCAACTTGTTAAGCATGAGAGTTGATGATTTCACACGAAGTGATAATGATGCTCCAATGGTCGGGACTTTAGACTCTTTGGAAGAAAGGCGAGATATGGTATCTATTCGGCTCGCTAATTATCAGCAAAAGTTGGCCAGGGGGTATAACAGGAATGTAAAGCCCAGAGAATTTGTAGCAGGTGATCTTGTGTTGCAGAAAGCAGTGGGGAGTATGAAAGATCTGAGTGCGGGAAAGCTTGCCTTGAATTGGGAAGGTCCCAACCAGGTGACGGCCATAGCCGGGATAGGGGCTTATTACTTGGAGGACATGGAAGAAAGACCTTTACCTCAACCATGGAATGTTTATAATCTTAAAAAATATTATCCTTAAGTATGGAAGGGAAATTATAAGATATGTTTCAGTTTGTAAATGAACTTGAATGGAGAGTACAGAATGAATTCAGTTGTTGCATTATGTGTTGTCAAACAAGTATTGAATTTTCCTAAGGAAAGAAACTTGGCCTCGACCTGACTCCGGTCACCGACCAGGAGGAAATCTTAACGAATTTTTCTAAGGACAGAAACTTGGCCTCCGCCTAACTCCGGTTATCGACCAGGTGGAAACCTTAACGAATTTTTCTAAGGACAGAAACTTAGCCTCGGCTTGACTTCGGTCACCGACCATGTGGAAACCTTAAATAATTTTTTCTAAGGATAGAAACTTGGCCTTGGCCTAACTCCGGTCACCGACTAGGTGGAAACCTTAGTGAATTTTTCTAAGAACCCTATCTTGATCCGAGCCTATTCGCCGATTACTACTAAAAAAAAGAAAAAAGAAAGAAGCTTTTAGAAACAGAGACTATCTATATAAGGAGGGTCTCGGTTGAAGTGACTAATTGCGTGAGTCTATAGTCCACAGGATTTTGATTGATAAACCCTTCAGACAAGGATCGGGAAAATTTTGCGAGTGTGTTACCAACTATTAACACTTAGGATTTTTTGAGGTATGGTGGCAAGATTTAGCTTTAAAATAATAAATCATATGTATAAAAGGGGTTCGGTCATGCAATTACGCTCTAATGGAAGCGTTACGACAGCGTGAAAAATAGATTAAATGTTACAGGAAAATAAAATGGGGGAAATAAGCAAACAGAGTGATTAAAAAAATTTAAGCATTCAGTATAAAGCGGACCAAATAAAGTTTAATACATAAATAAAGTATCACTGAGCCAGATACAAAAAGTTTGAACAACCCTATAAGAAATAAGAAACAAAAAGTAGAAAATGATTTAACAGGTCAGGTGGTCGGTTCCCGGGGCACGATAGAGGTGGTCATGGGAATTTCACGGGCAGCTGGAGGAATTGTACTTAGGGTTAATTAAGGGGCATTTTGTGTCTCGGTGGGAGTGGTTGTGATCTGGTTCTCCTCATCAATCACCACCACGTGAGCATCAATCTGTTGGGACAACGCCCTCATACTAGGGCTGTCTTCCCCCTCTTCTTCCTCAACGTCCTCGGATTGGTCATCTGCCTTAACCTCTACGGGCGGATCATTGGGCAAAGGAATTTGATTAGCGTCTCTAAAAGTGAAGTTCTAGGGGAGACCGATCAAGTTAACCGCCGCCATCCAGCCTTCCCTAAATCCCAATCTTTGAGCCTGGAAGATGACTGCCCCTGTCGAGTTTTCGGTATCCTTAAAGCCCATATTATAAAAGACTTGCTCACAGTTCTTCATTGTTTCCTTTAGGTTGGCAAGTTCTTTGTCTCGGGCAGAGACGATGCTAGAAACCTCGGCAAGGTTGACTTCGGCCTCCCCGAGCTTCCCCTGTAGGTCCTCGGCCTTCTGCTCAACCAATTCCTAGGCCCTCTCCACCGTGATTGGCTGACGTTCTACCGAGTTCAGCTCTAGGGTCTTTTTGTTCAAGCTGGCCTTGGCCACCTGCTTTAGAGCTTTCTCCTTATCGGCCTCCTCCATCATGCCCTTTAAACGACCCTCCACCATATGGGTCAGTTGGGCAGCCTGGAACAGTGACAGAGATAAAAGGGGAAAGTCAGTGTGATCAGAGTACTAACACTTATAAAATTGGTATAAAGTTGGAAAGGTAAGACATAATAATAAAGAAATGCTAACTAATGGGGAATAAGTATACTCACAGCTATAGCGTGCCACTTTAGCTTCTGGACAATGTCCTTATCCCAAGGATTCGTGTAGTGGTCTAGATCGGCAAGCAATAATAGAGCCATGCCAAGGTTGTCGGAGACTTATCCCCCGAGGCCATTCCTCCAAGTCCGAACGTAAGAGTCGGTGGGTAGGACTTTGTCTCCCAATTGAAAGTTTCACTCCCACCTAGAAGTGGAGGTTGAAGAGGTGGAGGTCACATGAGACCCAATCGTAATTGGTTGACTAGTGGGCCTAACCCCTTGGGGGGTTTGCTCGCGGTAGTGGGGGACTGGTCGGTAGGAGGAGTACCAGATTTGATGATAAAGTCCTTGACTACCCTCTTCCTCTTCCTACATTGGCGTGCCGCAGGGGGGCGATTGGCTTGCTGGGAAATTGGCTGAGAAGCAACCTGTCTCCTGACTGGTTGTGCTGTTGGGAACCAGCGTTCAAGAGCCATGTTGCGCCGTTGAACCATTCCTGCGGTCGGATTCGGGGGAATCGAAGTATGCACCGCCCGACCGTGAAAAACCGTGTCGCCCGAGCCGTCCCGTACCGGTTCAAGTGAGCCTTCCCGGACTATTCTAGGCCCTTGATGCCTAGCTTCCCCATTGGTCAGCCCCTTGCGGCAAGAATCTGGGTAGCCAAACATCGAGATAGGATAAAAAGGGGCTTTCTACTGTTAAAGTTCCCAAAGAGTCTTGGTAGCTAGTGTACGAAGGGACACACCCGAAAACCAGGTGAGAGGCTTTCAATTGCTTGTTGTAGTGCACAAAAATTTCTGAGCGTAAGATGAAATTCAGCTTCCGAGCTCATACAACACTCAGGTCGGGCTAGAATCTTTTAGAGTCTACAACGAAAAACAATGAATGAAATTAGTAAAAATGTGTAGAGCAGTAGTAACAGATCGACGTAAAAAAAAAAGAAAAAAAAGAAAAAGAAAAAGAATAAAGAATAAAGCTTAAAGTAAAAATGCACACGATATGGTTATATTGAAGAGTCAAAAAAGAGGGTACCGACCTATCTGACGAGGAGAGGTCGAGCAGGTGAGTTCTCCGTTGAGCCAGTTCCCGCTCACTCTCACGAAATCCCCCACGGAGTTCCTATTAGAATCGGGGAGGCAAGATATCAGCCTAACCATAGTGTTTCGGGTTTGAAGGTAATAATCGTTCTTTAGGCTTCCCCGAATAGCATAAAGGAAATTAATGTCATGGTGTGTAAGGCTAAGGCCATACAATCGAATAAGACGCCCCAAACAATTTACTACCCTATAAAAATTAGGCAGACACTGGTCGGGGCTAAGCCCGTAGAAACTAAGAGTTCTAAGTAAAAGGGGATCTACTGGAAATCTAACCCTACCCTTTAGTATTGACATTAAAGGAAAAAAGACCACATGAGGCAATCTTTGGTCCTCTATATCTCCCTCGTGACAGTATGATATGTTCACATCACGAAGGATATTAAACCTAGTTTTGAAGGATTCTACATCTGCATTTGTGTTTAAAAGGTATGAAAAACCCATATTTTCCTATTTAGATAACTGTAGAAGTACGAGAATGGAAGAAACAGGAGAAAGAAGAGTTACTAAGTAAGTTCTTGACAAGAGGGATGGTCTCAGGAGAAATTTAAGGGCTCGGGAAGAAAGAGTAAGAAGGATTCTGAATTTGAAAAGAACTAAAGAAAGTTGTAAATGAAAAGAGTGACAGTATTTATAGGGGGAAGGGTCATTTAATGCAACTGCAAGACAACTAATCAATACGTACTGTTGTTTCTACTCATGCGTGCCTCGGTAATCGAAGCGTCAGCTCATCAAGACTGTTCGATGTGTCAGATGTTGCCATGCGTTCATAAAAAAAAATCTGTCATGTTCGCTACGTTAATGGAGTGACATTTTGTCTTCTCGAGGTATAACCGTCATTTTTGTAAAGCTCGACTGAGCGCCAAGACAGGAATCCCTGATCCTATCACCACTTCGTGAAAATAGGATTGTGGGGGGGGAGGGGGGCTATTGTGGGGGGTTTAGGCCCAGCAAATCAGTACCGGCCCATTTAGCTAAGGCCCAAGATTGGCCTAAGTAGCCAAGGCCAGCCCATAAGAGGGAAATGGACCTCAAACTCGATTGGAGTGAGCTCAGCCCAAAAACATGTGTATTGGGACAAAGAAATTATTGTTCGGAGGAAATCCTATAGCGCTCGGCCTAACGCCGATTAATGAGATGGTGAGGAACCGACAAAGAATTGACCAAGCTAAAGTCGATAGCCGAAAGTTGCTAATGCCTTTGGGGAACTTGCTACTAAATGCTATTTGGCATCTGGAACAACTTTCAAGAGAATCCTCAAAGGAATGATGATTCCTTGGGATTCTGACGAAAGTGGAAATGCATGTGAATTGGTGAAACAATAATGATTAGTATCCCACTAAAGAAATACTATATAAGGGGTGGGAAGACGTAGGGGGGATTTTGGGGGGAAAAACAGCTGGAAAAAAAAACAAAGGGAGAAGAGGGAAAGACACAGAGGGAAGGGATTGTGAGCAAAAAGAGAGGAGGAAGAACTGTGAGAGGGCGAGGTTTGTAGGTTTAGAGGTTATCAAAATGGATATAGCTTGGACTATCTAGTTGGTGCTTGGAGTCCTACCCGTAGGATTGCTAGAAAGCCCACAAATAAATAAATTGGGGGCCCAAATCATTCGCTCAGTTTCACAGCCACAGTAGGTTTGGGGTCCACATTAGCTATTCGAGAAAAATCGAGAAAACATCTAGTTACTCAGTTGAGTTGTGGGCATTACGGGATGGGCTTAATATTTGTCTAGAGAAAAATTTCCTTGATATAGAAGTTGAGTTAGATGCTAAGATAATTGTTGATGCTCTAACAAATCCTCTTCTGACTAACTTGAGTCATTCTTCTCTCTTGGATGATTGCAGGCAGCTGAGCACTAGATTCAGCCACATTTGCTTCACCCACTGCTATCGTGAAGCTAACAGATGCGCAGACGGCTTGGCCAGGAAGGGTGCTACTCAAAGTGATGATTTTATTTTGTTTAACAGTCCACTTGTGCACTTAGAGACTAGTTTTAATTTTGATTTTAATGGTCTATACTCTATTAGACGATGTTCTGTTTCCTTGCTTTCTTAATTTAATGAAATTTCCTTTTCTACCAAAAAAAGAGGGACTCCCAAACAAAATTTCTAATTTTATTTATTTATTTTAATGTTAATCCCGCATTCTCTTAGTAACCCAAAAGCACATAATTAACGTGGAGCCTAACCCGAAAGCACATAATTAATGTTAAGAGACCGAGGTCACTGGTTAGTGATTAGAGATTAGTGATTGCATAAAAACAAAAGTGAATAATGCTATTTTGGACAATTTGCCTTGTGGATTCATGTCCCCATGTGTCACATTTATTGAGAACCATGCGTGTTGAATGCAAGCACTATCGTGACCTTTTGGCTTTTTGTTATGATATGTTCTTCTTTTCCTGTATTCTTCGATTGGCCAGAAAACTGCAAAATAAGGAAAGTTTTGAATTGTCTGCTAACCGATTTGACGGCTTATGAGTAATTCATGCTTCTATAGATCAATGATAAATAGACTTCTTTTAGAAAGGGCCACATTAAAGTTTGAATGCTAAAATATTCAAGAAGAAAGGGAAAGCAATTTTTTAGTGGAAATAAATAAATGGTATCTGTTGTGTGATGATTTGCTTTTTGTAACTTACACCAAGAAAATAAAAAAATAAAAGGAAGGTAATTTGCTTATTTTTATATAATTTTGCAATAGATATTTGAAAACTAGAAAGATAAATAGAAGTAAATTTTGTGCTATATAGATTTAGTTTGAGTTTCTTAATATTCTTTCATTTGATTGGTTCAATATGGTGCATTGGGTTTTTTGTGGTGACTTATTCAACCAATTTACAACATTATTGAAGAAAAATACAATGTGGATAAAGTGTTTGTGGAGTGGAGACTCATTGAGGAAAATTCGCCACTTCACAAGTCTTCTTCAAGAGAACAGCACTTTGTTCTCTGTGTCTCAAATATCCTTTTATCTACTCGCCAATGGCCTAAAGCCATCAGCAAGAATTGTGTTTGTAAAAACTGTGGAAGCTTTTGAGGCTTTTAATTTTACGACATTCATAATAGTTGGGATGAAACTATTATGTGTCACATTGAAAAATCAAAAAAGATAGTTTAAGATGTGAAATTCCAGTGTCGGATTATGTGTTGATAATAAATATATATATATATATATATATTTATATATACCCACATACATAAGTAACTAATTAGAGTGGATTGATCCGTCAACAATCTTATATATAGCAGCTTAAGACACCTTTTAGTATTTTTAATGAAGATGTTTAGGGTTCAAATAAAAAATAAGCGTGTCGGATAAAATGGTTATTGTTATTTTTACAAAAAAAAAAAAAAAAAAAATTATTTAATTGAATAACTAAATAAAATAAATAGACATATATATCTCTTAGAATAAACTTCAGATAGCATCCAAAAAAAACCCAATAATTGAGCAAAACAACTAGAAGTATGTCCCACGTTTAAGGTAAAATCTAGAATGAACCACCATAATGATCACGGATGACACCACCTACTCTTGATGTACTGGGATTGTCTTTTGAACTACCATCCATATTTAACTTAACGTGACCAAAGAGGAGGAAGTGTCCAAAAGATCCAAGATGTAATTATTTCAGTCAACCTAGCTTATATTAGTTTTAGCGGCACAATAAATTAGTTGGACCACTTGATAAGAGATTAGAAGAGAGATTGTCTTGTTCAAATTACAAATTGGTTCACATCCATTTCCAAAAAATAAAATAAAATAAAAATTTGTTCACATCTATGGCTATGGTCAAACCATTTTGATGTGATTCCAAATGGTCAATAAAAGGACTTGTATAAATATGTAAATATATATATATATATATATATATATATATATATATAAGCTACAGTGAGATTTCAGTTGTAACACTAGGGTTTCTATTGTTGTCATATATGAAGTTTTTATTTTATTGACTAATTAAGATGATTAGGGTCCGTTTGGTAGAGTAGTTAAATAACATATTTTTAGTTTTTAAACAACATTATACACATTTTCACACACATTTTCACCCACACGTATTTCAAAAAAATACAAACAACATTACTCAAACTTCTCTACCAAACGGACCCTAAGATCATATGAATCTTTCCTCGATAGGGATGAAAAATATTTTATTGCACCAACAAAAGCAATCAAAATCAGATTTTTTTTTTTTTTTTTTTTGAGACAACCATCAGATTTTTTTTCTATCATTTTTTTTTTCGTCAAACTATAATTTTGGTTGCTATATTATATATTTGCCATAGTTTTAGTTTCGTTCTCATAAATTTATTTGTCTCAATTTAGACTTTAACTTTTAAAACCAAAGCCCTTAAATTATTAATTGGGTTAATTTAGTCTATTAATTTAAATTCTCTAAAAAAAAGTCTATTAATTTAAATTCATTGAATATTAAATATTTAATTTTGGAAGTTGAGGAGTACAATTGGAACAATAAATGGTTGAGAGACAAAGTTGAGATTATAGGAACATAATTGAAATTTCCCATATACCAAAAGTGTAGGTTTTTTTTTTTTTTTTTTTTTTTTTTTTTTAATCCTGCATACCTAGCAAATTTTAAATAAGCTACTCTATCGCTTTATTACTTTAGTTATGACTTATGAACCAATGATTAAGGTCAGAATATGATCTCTCCATTTTAGGTTTTTTATTTTATTTTATTTTATTTTTTTGGTATCTAAACAATAAACCTAGTACCACATAATTTTAAATGATGTAATATAAAATACACTTTAAATAGTTAAGATTTAATGATTTAATTTCAATCATCAAACAAAGAAGATTATTTTTTTGTATTGTCCTCACATTTTAAGTTTTAACCCCACCCTCGAAACAACTAACCAAGTAAATGGGGGCAAAGTCTTTATATTAGGGATTGTTCTACGGTTCTATGGTTAGCCTTTGCTAACTAGCCCCCCGAGAAAATCCATACGAAATTGCCTACCATTGGTCCACTACACAATAGTTGGCTTTTAACCAAATGTCAAACAAATACTTAATGTACGTACCTTCTTTAATGGGCAAGTACATTTTTCTATTTTAAATTCTAAGGTGATTTGTAATTATTGTTAAATCGATTTTTTTCTTTTTTTTGAGAAGATTTTTAACTTGAATTTAAGCCATTGGTAGATTATGCAGTTGAAAGTAATGTCCCGAACTCTTGAAATCTTTTTTTTTTTTAATTTCCATTGTACTTAACTTTAAAATTTACATACATATAGTCTCAACCAAAAAAAGAAAAAGAAAAGGAAAAACAATACCTATGGTATTTTGATACGGGTTAGGTTTGTAGCCAGTTTCACTAGACACACTAAGATACAGACATGTGTTCAAAATTGGACATATATCCGTATCTTAGTATGTTCAATGGAACTGACTACTGGATACAAGTCTCACTCTTTTGATACTTTCTCATAATTCTCAAATCTTATCCTTATTTTTCTTTTATTTTTTTTCTTTGATTGCGTTATTTTCATATGAAAATTATTTGTAATTTAAAGTTGAAATTTTATTTTTGTTAGGTAAATAAAGTAATAAACTATTGAGGAGATCTGAGTCATTTGACCCCGAACATACCCTTCCATTAAGGAAGGAAAATGTCGGTTGGCGCAAATGACATTTGCGGAAAAAATGCAATTAATCTTAAGTTTTTACTAACATCAATATATTTACTAAAGGTAAACCATTGTTCACATTAGTTAAAAAAAAAAAAAGAAGCTACTTGGCTTTTCTTCGAACCTCCATACATCAATCTGATCTGATGCTACAAGAACAACTTTTAATAATTTGGTCAGAAAGAGGATTATACTAATAGAACATTAATTCACCATTAAAAATTTGGACCCTAGTTCCATTTGTCATTTACTTTTTATGCAGTACTTCTTTTTCTCTGCAACCACTTGGCAATTTATTTACACTACAAATGGCACAATTTAAGGAGACAGTAGTAGAATTATCTTGGTAAACAAAGTCACTCAATTGGGAGGGTCAATTTCATCCTACTTGGCGCCAACACTAATACCACCTAATTTGATGTGTGATTTCATTTCATTTCAATGCTGAGACTCAGAGTCAGAGGTTTTGCCAAAGTGCCTCAGTCAATATATTCAACAGAAACCAGTCATGTTTCTACATTTGCTATAAGAAAATTATTGTATGACAATATCATCTAGTTTGACATGGAAATGACATTTGGCACAAAGAAAGGGACTTCCACTCGTTTTATGGGCATGATGATAGTAATTAAAATTTATTTAATCCTGGAGAAGAATACATCAGAAATAGTCCCTAATATCCATCTTCCAACGGTGTGTTGCCATGTGGAATCAAGGACAATTTTAGAACTGTGCCACCTACTTCTTCAAAAATATAATTGATGTGGTTGAAAGGAGTGTGGGCAAAGAAAGTGATTGAATAGAAAAGGCCATGTCTATTGAAGAAAATGGAGATTAGAGAAGTGACATATGTATATTGAAGAAAATGGAGTTTTGTGAAGTGATGTGTGTGTGAGAGAGAGAGAGAGACTTTTTGAGTTCCTTGAGCAAGAGGTAATGACTCTAGTAACTTTTGAGCCATTTCAATGAAACACACGGACTATTGTGAGATGATTGTGTCTACCCACTACACAAAGCATCTTTGTAAGAATTAAGAACAAAATTGATGCTTTTCAAGGCATATCATATGAGAACACTTTATAAAGTTCTTTAAGAAATTTAGGGTAGGACAGATGCCCCATTACCATAAATATTCCCGTGAGTATCATGGCACCACTAGACAAATTCTTTTTTTTTTCTTTTTTCTTTTTTACGATTATTGTGTTGGAGAAATGGTTAGAACTATAGGAAAATCTCTTCAATTTATTATTAATTGTAGTTATTCATTCTAAATTTGTTGATTCTTGGAAATTATTTTAGATGGTAGAAATGAGTTTCAGTTAGCTTAACTAGTAAAGTTTTTTATGGCTGAATAAGAGATTTATGGTTCAATCTTTGCCTACACCAAAAACCGATTGGTATATTGGTTTGATAATAAAGAGTTATCATTAGGAGCGAACGTCATAAATTGAAACTCTCTAAAAAAAAAAAATTAGGTGGTAGAATAAATATTACAATTCACTATTTTTTTAATGCATACATAGTTATTTGTGTGGATGTGTCTGGTTTCTTATGCATATTGGCTATTTTGAAAATTTTTCGTTTACTTTTTTTTTTTTTACACATGCATTGTCATATGCATTGTCCAAATTTTTTTTTTTTTTTTGTACACTTCTCGTAGCATTTTTCCAATCAAAGAACTTTTTTGCCCTACTTAACCTCTCAAAAAATTTCTCGGATGCAATCACCAACGATGAGTTACTTTATGGCTAAGTCTTGGAATCAACCTATTGAATTTGAACCACCATTTTTTCGAAGAAAAAAAATGTAATGAGTGAAGAATGGAAAGGAAGAGAAGAGAGGATATGATAGGATTGTCTAAGCTGACCAATAGGATTAGGAAGTATGTCATACCATATATGGGTCAAAATTTAACACTTCAATAACTTGGGACGTGGAAACCAAATGAAGAATAATCTACTCCTCACACTCTCAAAAAAAAATACATCTCACATATCCACACTTTAGATGACCATCAATTCAGCCCGTATGATTTGTGTATAGAAAAAGTTAATAAATGTCCTAAGGGCATTTGTTAGTAAACTATTTTTGAAAATTTTTTATGAGAAGAAAAAAAAAATTTCAATTAATATTTTGACAGTTTTTTTTTTTTTTTTAAGTAGTATCAAATCTTTCATAAAATGGTTCATTAATGTACCTTAAGAGCACTCATGAACTAGACCCGCATAAATATAAAGTTCCAAATTTCAAATTCCTACTCATCTCCACGCCATATCAAAAGTTAGTAATATCTGTTGAGTAATGAGTAGGCATTATGGATGGCAATTGATCTTGATAGTAAGAGGTTTTCAAGTAATTGAAAAGTGAGCTTTTTGAACTCCTTGTAGTTACAGTTTTCAAATCTTGCTGAGGTGTTTCATTATACAAATACCTAGATGTGGTTCCTGCTAAAAAAACAAAAAACAAAAAACAAAAAACAAAAAACAGAAAAAGACCAACTAAAAAGAATCCCTAGGTTTAGACTTAGAGTTACTATTTAAGACTTTTTTAGTAGAGTAGCATAGAACCATAGACCCATAATAACACATGGTTAGTGGATTTAGCCCCAAAAAAGAGTTCATGAGATTTAATCTGTTAAATAAATCTACGATAATGATTTTATTAATTGAACCAATTAACAATCACGTGATTCTCAAAAAATAATAATAATAATAATAACAATCACGTTTTTCTGTTTTACATGAGAATTTTCCCAATGAAACCAACTTTGGATCCAACGATCGACAATCACAACGATCGACATTCCCAATGCAACATAAAAATAAAAAATAAAAAAAATAAACAAGGCTTTTGCTAATGAGGCTAACAATTACTACAATTTAAAACACAATAAATGAATCTAACACAACACAATGTGGTGATTAATAATAAAATGGTCAACCTTTTCCTTATCCCAAACGGTAATAAAAACAATAATTGGCAACATTTACGGTGCAATATGGAGTAATAATAAAAGGGAAATGTAAAATTGCTTAAGGTGAATAAAAAAGAAGAAGAAGTGTCATGGCGAGAGAAGCTTGTTCTTATGACATCCATTGATTAATGTTACTATTTTCCAAGTAAAATTGGGGTTAAATTATGGGTCAAAATATGAGCACCAACGATCTCCCATTCACTATTTTCATCAATGTCCTCTAAACATTTGTTCTTTTTTGGTCATACCTATACACTATATTCAATTAAAGGGGTATCTGTATTCTTTTTTAAATTAAAATAAAAAAAGAAATAAAAAGACGACAAAAAATCTTCTTGTCTATCCATTAAAGCGTTACAAGATCAATAGTTTTATTTATTCATTTTGTTATATAAGAAAGTGGTTTGTGATTGATAGAATTTAAGACTTTCAAATTCATAACACCTTTTATATATATATATAAATTTATTGAATCCATCACCCGAGCATTCCTAAATAGATGTTACAATATCAGTAGTAAAGAGTTTATCTTATGTTCAGCACCCCCAATACACTAAACATGACATAAACACGATGCAAGTTCAAAATAACTAGGGTTGTCCATCCAATTCGACGACCCGACCCACTCGAAGGTTCCGACCCGAAAACCGGCTGACCCGATCAAGTCACCAGTTGGCGGCGGGTCATTTGTTCCAAAAACCGACTCTGGCGGGTCAGTCTCAATTTTCCTTCCCAAAACCCGAAAAAAACCCAATCCGACTGATGTACTAAGAATTTTTAGCAAAAAAATTTCCAGATTTCGGCAGAAATTTCTAGAATCATGCGAGATTTTCTAGATTCCGGCAACACATTTTCATATTTCGGCAACTTATCAAGTAGATCTAGTGATATTTCGTCCAAATCTAATGAAATCTCACCAGATCTAGTGAGATCTCACTAGATCCGGTTAGATCTCTGCCGGATTTGGCGTTTTTTCGCCTGAAATCAACTATTTTGGCTGGATTTTTCACTGTGAACGGTTTCGACCGAACCGACCGTGTTTTCGGCGCAAAACCGACCGCACCGATCCGACTCCCTCGCCGGTCGACGACGGGTCAGGATTTTCTCAACCCGATTCTATCGGGACGGTCTTGAGTTGAACACAAACTTAACCCAGACCGACCCGTGGACACCCTTAAAAATAACCACAGTGTGCCAATTTGGCAATTTTTAGTGAACAATCCTCCATTTGGTAACCTCCAATATTTTCTTCTCTACAAACCGAAAGTGGGGCCCAAAAGAGGGTGGGGCCAGGGGTTAAGTATACGTTAACAAAAAAAAAGCGAAAAAGACAAGGCCCATTAGGGCCCACAATTTGGCATTGGGATTGTAATTATGTATATCTTTATTTGATATCTTTTTGAGTGGTGGGGTTAATATAAAAAGTGGGACCCTTTCACATAAATAATTTTTTTTTAAGTGGACCCCACAACCCTACGTAACTAACGGGAAAGGTGTAACAGGATTGTGTAGTGTACGTCTCTCTCTGCGGCCTCAGGTCCGTGGAGCAGTACAGTGGGTCCCCTTTTCAGTTTTCACCATTTTTTTTTTAATAATCTTTTGTTGTGTGCCTTACCACCTCTACTAAAGGTCCGTTTAGATAGAATTTATTTTGCTGAAAATAAAAACTGAAAACTGAAAACATTGTAAAAAAATAATTTTTAAATGTGTGAATAGTGTCGTGAGATCTATTTTTAATGAAAAAGTTGCTGAAAAGTGAAATTTGTGGATCTATAAACAGTACACAAGTACACTGTTCACTATGGAAAAGTCAACAAACGCAGCTACTATTCATAAACAGTAGCCACATTACTCACTGAAACACGTGAAAACCAAAAAAAAAAAAAAAAAAAAAAAGGAAAAACACTGAACTTCAAAACGCAAACGCAATAATCTCTATCCAAACCGGCACTAAGAGCCTAAGCGACAAGCAATATATCAACTTATCAAGCAAGCCCCCAAATTTTGCTTGACCTATTGGGCCTTCAATTCAAACCCCATTAAAATATAAAAGAAACCTAAAATAAAATAAAATAAAATAAAAAGTTTGCCTTCTGTTGGAAGGATTACTTGTCAATTGATAAAATTATTCACTTGCATTTTAAGTACATGATTTTTTAATGAATTATATAATTATTTTAAATAATATATATAGATAATTTTATGAATTGTTATTGAATGAGTTAAATAGATTAAAGGAGATTCTTTCAAATCAGTTGGGGGAAAACTTTGTCAAAAACAAATATGAAAATTGGTTTACTTTGAAGTTCTCTCCTTATAACGTATGCTTATCTAACACTATTAAAAAAATTTATTGTTAGATTTATATTATTTGTCTAGCATTTGTATAATATCAAGATTATCTTAACATATTTATTATGTTGTTTATAAATGTTCATATTTTTGTTTTTTTTTTTGTTTTTTTTTTGTTTTTTTTTTTTTTGTATTCTAAAATTTTATATTAAAACATGAGTTGAATGAATTTTATATAGTAAATAGCATTTGATTACTAAAAAGTATGACATATCGGATAATCATGAACCATGAAGAGAACGTGTGATCCAATAAAAAATTTTATTTATTAATATTTTTTCATTAGATTACATTATCTTCATAATATGTTTACATTTCAAGTTTTTATATTTAAAATTTTAAATGTTAAACAAAATAAAGAGTTTATGGATTGAGTAAAAAATGCACCCAATTGACATAAAATTTAACATACATTTTAAATGTAAATAAAACATATAATCTAATAATTTGATTTTAAAAATATTTATACAATTAAATGTTATGAGTTGTGTAAGCATTAGCTAAGAGTTTTCATTTATTTTCTGTGGAAATATCAAATATAATACTTTGAGGTTTCAAATGCCTGGAAGCAGCATAAAGTATAAACCATGATGTGATTATAGACTATTCATGCACGCAAATGGAAAACGCACATATATTATGAAGAAAAGAAACGTTCATCAAAAAAATTATGAAGAAAAGAAACATTATTATTATTATTTTTTGATGGGGAAAAGAAACATTATTTATTCCAAAGAAAAGATAGTAATTCCAATCTAAAAAAGAAAAGAAAAGAAAAGATAGTGACAATAGATTAGTGCTATATATTTGTGTCATGTTGATTTTTTTTTGTTCCACCTCACTAGATCATAATCATTTTTTTTTTTAATGAGAAGTATAAAAACAAGTGAATAAATCTTTCTTCTTTAGAAAAGTTGTGCTGTAAAGTGTATATTGTAAACGCAAAGATATATTGACTAATTCATTTACTCCACCGCAGAATATATATAAATATATATATATATATATATTTACTAAGTTCTCCATTAGGATTCTCCAGAATTCTTAAAATAATTCTACTAAAAAATTCTTTAAAACTCATCCATTCATTTTGAAATTTATAAACCACATCATTAAATTTTAAATAAACATTAACTATCATAATTTTGGTATCTACTTATATTATTGATGATGTAGCAAAATTCAATTTATATATTTTAAAATAAATTGATAAAATTTAAAAAGTCAACGTAGAGTTACCTTAAAAAGAGACAACTAATCACAAACCCTATATGACAACTTTACTTTGTATATTTGGCTCCCACAAGTCTAATGTCAAAACAAATTTCACATCATTTTTACAATTGTCACAATTTATGATTGGTGTACATAAAAATTAATGTCAGTAGCGGCCTTATGTAAAAGTGACCTTACATTAACCATAATCTACCACCTCAACAAATCATGAATATATTTAAAAAATCTATTGTGCTTATATATAGCATTTTAGGACCGTGATAGATTGCTTATTCTAGGGTAGCAATTTTTTTTTTTAAGAGAAAAGGGAGCCACTCATGTACTAGCATAATGCTTAATCTGATTTTAGCTTTCATTATGATATGATTATCCAAAAAAATATATTTTTATTCCAGTTCAATTATTTAGAAAGCCAAGCCTGTCTCTAGGTCTAGTCCCTGTTTTATATCAAAAATAAATAAATAAATAATAAAGGCTCTAATCCCAGTTTCCAAGTAGGCACGATTATTTGTTTCCTTAATCCTTGCCAATGACTGGCCTAGCCATGTGCTTTCAGCTAAACCCCAATCCTTATCCAAATCTTTTTCTTTTCCAAAAGAGACTAAGTAGAAAATTAAAGCATAAGATTTAAAATATGCATAAAAGATCTAATATAGGAGTACCAACTAATTTGGACCCAGTCATCAATGCTTAATTACACTATAAACAAAGAAGCTTTGTTTTGGGTCCCATTATGTACCCTCAAACTCTTTCTTTTGGTACGTATTTGTTGCGCACATATGAATCTTTACACCAATTTTTATTTTTTAATGCTGAGATGCATCATTATCAACTTACAAGATGCTTTCTCAAAAAAAAAAAAAAAAAAAAAAAAAAAATCAACTTACAAGATGTACACACAATAATGTAGGAGTTTGAGGGTAAACCATCACTTTTATCACCCTTAAAAGTGAATAATAGCCTTGTGCAAGCGAGAGTTCAGACAAAACCCTCATAATCATAGACCAACTCAAATACATTTAAAAAATCTCTTATGAAAATGAAGTATTTTCTTTTTTTCAAAAACATCAAAGTAGAATAATATACTGCATTACATGCTGCAAAAATGGTATAAATTACATATACTAATATACATTCATTGTGATATATCCTAATACACGAAGGTATCTTATATTTTTATTTATTTCTTTCTTTAATATTTTAGATGTCTCATTTGGAAACATCACGAGGTATCAAAAGAGTTATAAAACTCTTGACATATAATATTTTATTTTATAACACTTACATCTATTATGATTAGATTCAAATCAAAATATCTAAAAAAAATACATGGTAGCTTTTAGCAATTCAAAAAGTCATTTTTTCATCTATTTTAACAACTTATTTTACAATATACTTAAAATCAAAAATTTTATTTTAGCATACAACACATTAAAATAATATAAAATAATACAATAAAATAATATATTCTATACAATATACACCATAAAAAAATAAAAAGAGAAAAAATAAGAGAGGAGATGTACCGTGCCACAATATATTAAAAAAAAAAAAATTTATTTTAAGTTATATTTTTTTTAAAAATATAACACCTTTTGATTTATAGCCCATTTTAGTGTTTTGAGTTATAAAATAGCATTTTAGCTATTTTCACATCTTTAATATGAATGAGCAACAAATTAATTGTCAATCTTATAATTACTTGAACAATATAAATTTTAGGGTTGAACTATTCTTTTTATTTTTCAATTATTTCTCCATAAATGATGTTGGCATATATTTGAATTAAAGAAAAATAATAGCAAAATAATTTTAACAAGTTTTGTCCTAACAAAAAATTCTTAAGTAATTTTTTTTTATATAAAATAAAAAAGTGTTTTCTAAGCAATCCCTACAAGTGCGTGCGTTTATTTCTTCATTTATAGCAGCTTAGTTCACACAACAGTGATAGATTTTAGACAGAGCCGAAGAGAGTCTGGACAAAGTACCATACTTAAAGAAAGAAACACCTCTCGCAAAAAGACAAAACTCGTTGTGTGCAAAACACACACAGAATAAGAAAACTAAAATAATATATAAAATAATATATTTTTTAAGTAATATATAAAATAATATATATATTTTTAAGTAATAAAAAATTTGGGAGTTAAGGGTGTGTTGTAAAAACCACTGATTTTCACGCACACCCCTCCTCTTCTTCTCTCTTTAAAAGGTTCAAAACCAAACACAACTCATCCCTTTTGAGTTAAAGCCTCTTCTTCTTTTTCTTTTTTTTTTAGTTCACTTTTCTCTCTTTGCATGTTCGTTGTGATTTTGCAAGGACTGAGACCTGAATAAAGAGGAAGTGACAGAGTAAAATTGATGGCAGTGAGTGTGAAAAACCCACTGACAGAAAGCAAAGTTTTGAGGCTTTCAATTTAATTACATGGTGATGATGGGGTTTCTTTTTCATGGGGAGGTGTAAAACAATTTTTATGTCCGTGTCTTTTTGAAACACCTTGAGAGTATAAAAATACACGGTTCTTTTTGTTGTAAATGGCAGTGCTCTTGTTCACTTCTGTCCTTGATCACATGGTTTGCATGCAAATTGCTATGATGGGACTTGTTTTTTGTTAACTTCATGAAGGAACAAGGGGGAGAGGAAGCCCAATCTTTATTTCATAGTTGTTTTCTTAATGCTAAGCATATGGAGGCTACAGAGATCTAGCAGGCTTTTCAGTTTTTTGATAGAGAGTGAACTTTCTTTTTTGGTTTTTGTTTTTTTTTTTGATGAAGCTAAGAGCATTACAGTAGCGCTTTTCTAGGAAAAAAAATAGAACTTTTTGCTTCTAACCTTTGAGACAGTCACCTGCAGCAACTCATGGTGATTTCTGAGTAAATTACGCTTATTTAGTACAGGTGAGCTCTCAGTTATGCTTATGTATCTCTGGTATTGTTCTCTGCATCACTTTAATTTCTTTTTAAATTTATTTTCTTTGGTGTGAAAGACTGAAACTTTATATGTAATTCTTGTTTCATGTTAGGCAGTGAGAAATCAGAATTTTATTATATTTGGCTAAGGAGTATATGAGAATAGAGAGTTATGCTGAGAAATAGATCAAGAGCAGTGACCAGCAAGCAATCTTTAATGTCTGATCACAGCTCTCAATCATCACCATCCCAGAAACGCACAAGACCTATTCCATCTTTCTTTGGTTCACCAAGATTCAAAGCTCTAATAGCAAAGGGTCTCTCAGAAACTGAAGCTACGATGAGTCCAACCTCAATTCTTGAAACACCGCCATTCTCTCCTTTTGGAAGTCCTTTCTCTTATGAGAGAAACCAGCCTAAATCCCCAAAAGTTGTCCCAGAAAAAAAACACTCATGGGACAAAATGGACTCCAAAGGCATTGGCCTTGCTCTTATAGATACTCTAAATGATGGAAGTATTGAAGAGAATTGTTCTAAACCAAGCAATGGAAAGGTTCTCTTTGGTACAAAGCTTAGAGTTCAAATCCCTCCCCTGCCAGCCTCTACAGTTTCTCCAACTGTTGAGTCCCCAAAATCTCCAGCTGATCTTGGAATCAAGACCAGAAATTCACAAATATCAGCATTTGGTTCTGCCAGTTCTGGCATCCAAACAAAGGAGTCTCCAAGAGTGGTCACAGCTGGTAGTCTCTCTGTGACCGAGATGGAGCTTTCTGAGGATTACACATGTGTGATATCTCATGGGCCAAATCCAAAAACCACTCATATATTTGACAACTGCATTGTGGAGACCTACTGTTCCTTACCAGATGAACCAAACTCTATGTTGGAGAATTTCCTCAGCTTCTGTTACACTTGCAAGAAGAATCTTGAACAGACTAAAGACATTTACATTTACAGGTTTGTTCCATTTCCTTCTATTGAATTGAGAGTACTAGACATAGTAAAAAAGTTTAGTCTTCAACTTTGAAGCTTCTTCCTTGACAACAAGATAGAAATATTATAGGATGCATCATAAGTATTTGATAAGTTTATAGAATTGAACATAGGATTTGAACAATTCTATTGTGTTTAAACTCATGGCTTTGTTAAGATTCTGGTAAATGATCTCATTTTTATTATATTCTAGTACCATGTTGATGCTTTTGGTTAAACTGCAATTTGTTTTATGATGATATAGAAGATGGACAAAAATAGAGTTCTAGTCCTAATTGTTTGCCTCTAAACATGTAGGGGTGAGAAAGCCTTTTGCAGCCGTAAGTGCCGGTATCAAGAAATGCTGTTAGATGGGGTGGAGAATTCTGAATTTGATGATGCCCATAAAGAATTTTCTTGATAAACAGTCTATCCTTCATTGCTCTCCAAAAGCCTGTATTTTGAGAAAGATGTTGTCAATTTTCCCATTCTTGATTATGGTCACATGAGGATTATTGATTTTAGGGACAAAAACTGTTAGATCAGAGTGGGTTTTTTTTTTTTTTTTTTTTTTTTTGTACTTTCCTTTTTCCTTTCTTTTTTTGGTCTTTTTTAATTATTGATCTTGTTTTTGCTTTTTACCCTCTCCATTGCAGATAGAGATAAGAGAGGATGAGATATTGTAGAGTTGATTTTGCTCGAGTGATGACTAAAAATTTGATTGCTTCTAGGCTTTTCCCACTGTTTTTGACTTGGAGTAGATGATGATGTGTGATTGAAAACTTGGGTTATCTTTTTTTTTTCTTTTTTTTTTTTTTTTTCACATTAATCATGATGCACATTATTTTACATGGGGACCAATTATTTCATTCATGAAGATTCTCTTCTCTTGAGTGGCTTATCCTTTCTGCTCATACTCATTTGTCCATCTTGGTTGGGTTCAATATTTGAAGAATTATTATATTGTGATAGTTTCATCTAAAAACTGATTTTTTTAATGGAATAGATCCAAACTTGAGTGTCTTTTCCTTACCAATACTTCATGGCCCAATCAATTGATTATGGTCCTTATTTTTATTTATTTATTTTTTTTTCTGAAGTAGTTGTTAAGAATTTTGGTACATATTGCAGAGATGGTCCAAAGTTTCAAATCTAACTAAATTATTCTTCAACAATTTATCTGCCTGCCATTACATCATCAACCCCCTCCCCAGCTCTGTAATATCCAGAAGAGAAGGTAAACTTTTGAAGAATTTGAAAGGTGACTGCGCAAGCCAACGAGTTCCAAGTACAAAAAATAAACAAATAGACAAAGCTCGTTAATAGTGTCAAAAACTAATCTAACATAGTGGTGAAGGGTTAAAGGCATCCATAAACAAGAGGTTGGTTTACCATTATGTCTCCTGTTTTAGCCAAGTTTGTTTAGTGGTTTGTACTCTTATCCATTAAAAACTATACTAGGCTTTTAAAATATCTTGCCGAACTATCTTTGTCGTTAAAATGTTTGCATTGATTAATAATGTCATGGCGAAAGGGAAAAGGTGATTCTGATTGTACATAAACATGCTTTAGCAAATCCCATGATAACTTTTGTGATCATAAGCTGATATTGATTTCTCAAACAAGCTTTTCTGATGTTGATTACTATTTAAACAAATGGATGAGATAGAATCTCGCCCAAGGTAATGTCATCACACTTGTCTTGGCTAATTGGACTTCATAAGCCAATATGTAGTTGATAACATTGGCTCAAGCCTATCCCAAATGCTCTTCATCGCGCTAGTTTTTTCTTTGATATGTTACACGTATCCATGAGTCTTGAATCTAATTCTCCATTACATTATTAAAGGAGGAGGAAGTTAGAATTTATTGACTTTTCTTCATCACTTGGCTAATTGGACTTTATTAGCCAATATGTAGTTCACAATATGGGCTCAAGTCTATCTCAAACCTCTTAATCATATAAAATTTTTTAATTGATAAGTTACACGTATTCTTGAATCTAACTCATTATTAAAAAAGAAAGAAGTACCATTTGAGTTAGAGTTTATTGAATTTTTTTCAACATAATGAGAGAGGAAATAAATTTGTAGATAGAGTGATAATAAGTCAATATATTATATAATAAGCTTAGTTAATAATGTTTTCTTCCCTCCCATTCAACTCTTGGTTGTTTATTTTCTTTTCTTGTCTAACATGAAAACCTAATTTACAAGTTTTCCTCACCTTTCTTCTCTCTTCTAAAGTCAAATGAAAAGAAGAGTCCCTTAAAACTCTAATGTTACAACCCATAGATATTTCTGCTGGAGTTCAATATGAAATACAACAAGGGTGGTTTGGGCTTTAAGAAAATTTAGGACTGGAATAAAGCTTCCATATTGAAGATATGTGGTCCTTATCTACCAAGGTGCCTATGAGTACTATTGAGTAGCAAGGTGAAAAATCACATCTGCTTAAAAGGGGGAGCTTTCATTGTATTATCTGAACCTAATTAGTATTCCTGGGAGTTGAAGACAATGCTGAAGTTGGGAGCTACTCTAGGCCTCTCTTTGAAGAGTCATAATAGAAATTGTTAGGTACATCCTTCTTGTTGGATAATTGACAATTCAATGGTCCCCTTCTTCACACAAAGAGCCAAAAATTATCTATGACCATATTAGTTCAATGAATGATACTGCCATAGAGTCTTAGATCATGAATTCATGATCTTCAGAGCTAAGAAGCATAGACATGGACAGCACACAGGGACACGAGACTCTGAAAAATTAATTAATTGGTTAATCAATATTTATTTATATCTTTATGTATAATTTACAATTTTGGAATATTTTCTATTTATTTTAAGTTTTAAAAATAAATAATAATTATCAAAATCGTTAAAATCATAATCAAAGGATTTCTTAAATAATAAGTTGTATTTTTTTACTTCCGACACATTGAGAGTACATATGCAGAAGTGTCTCCGACGTATCCATTATCCAATCCAAATACAATGAATTTTGGAGTGTAATTGTGTAAGTACTTAGGTCGAGTGGGAGCCTCTTACTATATAAATATGTATACATATATACTATGTTGCTGGGAATTCAAGCCAGTTGCGTAGAATTTGGTATAGCCCAACCAAGTTCGTACACTGTCACTAGGGAACAACAACCTCAACCCAAAAACAGTTTTACTGCAATATTGAGGCAAGCCACTAGAAATTTAGATCAGATCTGCCAAAAGTAAAAACTACTGGAGATAAATTTGGCATAAAATAGTGATCTTGAAGCATAGATCCATTGCCTGATTATTCATTACTAAGAGATTATCCAAGGACAGATTACTTCAGCTGGGATATTAGGGTGACAAATATGTGTTTTCTGCAAGATGATCATAGAGGGTAAAAGAACAAGCATTATATGTTAACTAGTCGCAAACCTGTGCGATGTGCGGGAAAATTTGATATGATTATTTTTTATTGGATAATTATTGAATTAATATATTAGATTGTATATTTTCAAAAATTCAATATGTGTTATTTGAAATTATATTTTAAATTAGAATTTTTTTATAGTGTAATAAAATATATTTTGTAGTCAGGTATTATATATAGTGAGATATGTATGAAAACACAATGCAATAATTTTTTTTTTTTTTTTAAATTGATAGTGTGAGAACTATTAGACCAAGTTGTAACTATGTATACTTTATTTATTACCATACAGATGTATGCGATTCAACTCTTATAGGTATATTTTTCTCCAAAACATAGATCTACATCTCTTTCTTCCTCACAATTGAAATTAAGTGAAAAAGTAAATAAATATAACTATGCAATAGATCATTATCAATAAATCATATATCATAAAGTGGAAATATAAAATAAAATAAAATAAAATACAAAAAGAAAAAATTCTTTAAGTACCTATACATAAATTCATTATAGCATAATGATGCTCTAGAGTAAATTATATTTTATCTTATTCTCTTTTTGGCATTTTCAGTAAAGATGATCAACTAAGTAAAGTAAAAGCTTACCAAGAAAGTTTAAATTAACTAAAAATTTGATGGTGGAGATGCTAATTATTTGTAATAAAATCATGACCAAAATAAAAATAACAAATAGATTTGAGAAAAACACATAAGATTTCTAAAAGAAATTTAACCAAACACATGAGCTGCAACAATACAAAATTACTACACCGAATATCTTTTGACATTTTTGATACTCTACAAATAAAACAATTTTATTAATTTTTTGTCATAGTATAGACTACAGAGGCAAGTTAGCCTACCAGATAATCCAAATGATTATCATAAGGACCTGCAACCATAGAGCAATTTTTGGTAAATGTCTGTTATATTAAACATTTGATGATATTTTAGGCTTAGATATCATAAATCCGGCTTCTCAACATAAGCTGAATGTCTCTCCACAATAAGTCTAATTAGGGGATTCTCCATAACATCACCAATCTGAGTCTTGTAACGGCGAACTGATATCTTTTCATTACTTGTAATAACTACAACCTCCTCTTTGCAAGTTAAAACCTCATTTGCAACAACCATATGCATCTTGTACTTTTTAAGTGCCATATTAGCCTTCTCCAAAAGTATTTGTATGTCTATCTCTAGCTGTTTAGTTAGGCAGAAGAGAACTTTCAATCCCATTTCATTATAAAATTACAAAAAGTCAAGGAACTTATAGGAAAATGCTTTCTAAACAAAATTCCAGTAGAAGGGAGACTAATATGCCCTCCACATTCTTCAAGACATAGGGGAATTATGAAAGGCCATACATCCTTTGCCTACCATTTTCTCTTTCTCAAATTCACATTACCAATGAAGCTAAAAACATTATGAATACATCTCTGTTCAGTGGAAGTCCATTGGTAGGCACATTCAATTTCGTAGCCATGTATAAACTCAAATTTCTATTTAAAAAAAAAAAAACTACATATTAAGCCAAACCAGAATTCAATCAAAGTTATAAGAGTGATTTGTGATAAGAAATTTAAAAAATACAACACAAAAAATTAAATAAAAAAACCATCAACCTAAATTAGAGTTATAGGAAAGAACAAAAATCAAGCAAGAGAGAGAGAGAGAGAGAGAACTCACAGTTTTTGTGTGGAAAAAATATGGATTGAATGGAATAACTGATATCAAATTTATACAAAATAAGATGGGGAAAAGAATAGTCAAAATATAAGAAAGAGGAAATGATGAAAGAAGTTTAACAATAAAGTAAAGAGTAGTAGGGAGATAAAGAGGCAAAGAGGGAGAGGGCAAAGGTTGGAGGAAGAGAAGAAGAGTTTTTTTTTTTTTTTTTTTTTTTTAATTTTTTATTTTATTTAAAGAATAGGAAGATGAAAATTTTAAATATTCAATTTTAACAATTACTTGAAATTGGAAAGAAGAAAACAAAAAGTTGAAATCAATTTGGATAGTTGAATATAATCAAATATTTGCATCTAATAAATAGTAACGTTTGTAATGAATAGTCAAACATGTGCATATATCCACTAAAAAGATAATAAATTATTCAATTTTAACAATTACTTGAAATAGAAAAAAGAAAATGAAAAGTTGAAATCAATTTGAGTAGCTGAATAGTCAAATATTTGCATTTAAAACAAATGAATAGTAACATGTTGAATAGTAATGGAGTGCATTAATAGGTTTGTCCATGAACTATATTTAATTATTTTATATAAAATAAAATAGAATAATCATAAAGATTTTTTTTTTTTAAAAGTATGACGTGACTCAACAGGAGTATAACAATATTAAATTCTACGTTTTAGCTTTTAGATATATATAGAATATAGATGTGGCTTTGGTAGATTCATTTGAAAGTTTGCTCTATTACTCGGCAATTAGTCTGTTGGGAAGACTATTACTGTAACTCTGTTGAAACTTGGATGCACCACATTATGCTTAGTACTTCAGGCCTACAGGGATGAGAGTTTTATATCAGAAAATTACATGTCAGATTAGAATTGCTTCTTGTAGGAGATAAAAGACACTGAGCGGGACAGAAAGGTTAGCTATGCCGGAGACGTCCCTGTTCAAACTGTTTGATCCTGTTTACTACATGTGGTTGGTTAACATTCTTGGTTCGTTTGTCTGTTGCTTGAAATTTTGGTTTTCTTTTCGGCTTGTAGTTCTGCTTCTCTGCTATGAAAATGACCCTTCATTCGTGATTCAAAGCTCACAAAATTGTAGCCAATGCATATTAGAGAAGGATAGTAGTGGCAAACATCACAATACATGTAAGGAAAATAGTAAATACTAGTGGCAACCAAAAGGACAAATTGATGTACTACAACGTTAATGTTCAAATAGTTGGAGATGACTTATTGATTCATTATGTGATCGGTGGTGTTGGCACTCTAAGACAGACCTCATCATCAATCACATGCTACGCAATATTTCAACAATCATGCCAACATCAAACTGCAGATATATACCAGCAAACACTCTATAATGCAATACCAAAATCCAAATATGAGTTATTGCATTGATTCACAGTAGAAAATCTTGGGAACCCTTTTATTAGAAAAAGATTCTTGTGCAGATATAATGCATGTTTCATAAACTGATTAATATAGCAGCCGAGCCACCCACCCTTGTTTTTGGACCGAGTACCAAATGCTTTAAAGTGGCATATAAAATTGTAAATTTGACACTTTAATGTAAGTGTCCAGGTACTTTATCACGTGAATTGAACACCATGATCAAGTTCTATCCAACTTAATTAACTGAGACTCATCTTAAGATTTTACCATTAAAGTCAACTGATAGTAACCATCGCACACCCTTGGTACGGTAGTCACTCTACAAGTATAAATGCTTGTGCAGTGTAGGGGGCAAGAGCCGAGGTTCAAGTCTCTAGGAGGGAGTTTTACACACATATACACTTAAATTAAACTAGAGTAGAAATTCTATCTTGTAAAAAAAAAAAAAAAAAAAAAAAAAAAAAGAAAAAAAAAAAGAAAAAGAAAAAGAAAAGAGTGAAGTCTACTGATAGTATTTTGCAATTGAGAATTGAGAGCATGACTGAAAATGTGCTTGACTATATTGGCCATTGAACTTCAGTACAAATGTCATAATGATAGGATAGATGCTCTGGGACGTTGAGTAGACTGAACGGTTAAAGATTCAAACAGTTCTCCGATAATAGTGAGTTAGTGACACAAAAGGACGTATAGTTCACCCACCCACAACCCTTCAAAGCTTTTTCTGGTTTCATTTTTCCTTTTCAACGGAACAAAATAATTCTTTTTTTGTTAAAGTGCCTTTGCAAAGCGCATGCTAAAGGGTAAAGATTAAAGAAAGTATCTAAGCATAAGATGCCCAGGAATTTGGGGACAAGAAAGGCACCAGGATGATCGTGACCTCACCAATGGATTTTAAGTATAGGATTTATAAAATTTTTGGACCCCCATGTCCAGATTAGCTGTCAGCAAGTGAATGAGTCTTAAGGAAGAAGTTAGCATTAGCAGTGAGCAAAATCCACACCCTTCAAATTTTAAAGTATCACACAGACACAGCATCAAACATCAATGTACCCGTTCATGTGCAGCTGCCTATGATAAGTAGAAATTTTTATTTCAATCCAACTCAAGGAAAATAAGACACTTTTTACATTAATGTCTATAAAATGATAAACAACCCCAGAAAGAACTTTAATCAACCCCAGGAATCAGTGTTTACACAATAAAATCACAATCTTTTCAGAATCCAAAAAAACAAAATAAAAAAACAAATCACCATAACCAACAACATGCACACTTGCGTGCGTGAGTGAGAGAGAGAATAAAAGGTTTGCCTTTGCCATAGCTGGCGCACAGAAGAACAAGGGTGTCATACAAAAGAGCTCATGATTTAAAACTCAGAATCATGATTTACATTGCGAGCCTGATTGACATGAGCCTATAAGCTTTAACTTATTTGAGTTTTTAGCTTTTTTTTTAGTACTATTCATAAGTCACATTATACGATTCAGCTAGCTTTTAATTTTTTTTTTTTTTTACACTTTCTCAGCAAAAAATTTTCAATTTCAGCTAAATAAACTTTTTCCAAACAGACCTTGCATTAGATTTTTGAAGTTATACATTGCCACACACACAATAAGAGAAAAAAATACACCAAAGATTTGTTCAAGTTATTAAAATCAGCACAATTTTTGGTAAAGCAGCCAATGGTTTACTGTATTTAATGGTCAAAACATGGTTTACAGGGACCCAAAGGGAACTCAAAGCACCAACTTCAAATCAAAAAACTAAAACCACAAAGACCACCATAGCTCCTGATGCAATCTACATGACCCACCAGCTCACGGTAGAGCCAAAGCCAAGCAAAGTCACAACCTACACTACAGAAACACAAGTCCAAATGGCTACAATAACCATCACAGATTAATACAAGTAAAAGAAAATTATGTCTTTAACATATAACAGCTTACAAGAAGTGTGTGTGTGTGTGTGTGTGTGTGTGTGTGTGTGTGTGTGTGTGGGGGGGGGGGGGGGGAGAGGGATGGGGGATATCTACTCTGATCAGTAATCACCTATTGTATACAATTGGCACAAGACTCATTTATCCCTCCCCAACCCCAACCCACTGGACACTCAAATTGGTCTTGAAAGGGTCATTCAAATTAAGAAAGTTCCAAACCAAGATTTTGTACCACTAGCAATAATGCAGTAGATCATAATTGAGCACATAATAACATTAATACTAGAAATAATAATATATCACAATCCAGACTGATGGCAAAACATCAACCTAAATGAAAAACAAGAAAATACTAGCATCAAATATAACATGAAAATGGATATGATGACAACAACTTAGTCAAACGCTACAAATAGACTTTGATACTTTTAAGGGTTTCATAGAACAAAAGACCATACAACCAAACTTGCACATTATGCATTTGTCCAACAGAAGCGACAACACGAAGAAACTTCATGCAAGCTCCTCACAGACTTATGTAGACACACTGGATCCAGCACAAACATATCCTACGAGTGAAGCCAGCTTCTCCGACAGTCTCCTGTTTCACAAATGTTGAGAAAAAACAATAGCAATTAGATGGTGCTACAAAAAATACTATAGCATAGGATATAAAAATTCAAGATTGCATTACCTTGTGCATGGCTTGGTACGATCAACAACCTCCAAAGAAGATGAGCCTTACAGAAATCAAGAGGAAAGGACTCTCTGCACTCAAAAGAACAAGAAACTACAAGAGGACCACAAAAGGCTTACAAGAGTAAAGAGCAACACGGATTAGGCCTACTAACTGAAGAAGCAGAAGCAGCAAACTACTACTATCCCTATCGCTTCCCACTTTTCCCTCATAAAAAACAGGAAAATGGTGAAGGGAATGAACACCTCGTAAAGTGTACAGAAAGGAGTCAGATCCTAAATAAACAAAAGAAACAGTGAGTATGAAGAGGGGAGAATATTGATAAGTAGATAAGAATCTATAGGAAGGGAGATTATCTGAGCAGCCAATTTTGGCAACTTTGATCCATGGAAGAAAGAGACTAATCAATTAGGCTATTCAGAAAAAAGATGGATGCTAAAGTTTTAAGAATAAGAAAAGAAGCTGATGGTAACAAAAATGAAACAGAAGCCTACAGGGTTTGTTAAGATAGTGAGTTCAAGATTCTACAGTATATACAGTGTCTGAAACCAGAGACCTAAACCTAAGAAGTAGGAACAGACTAGTGAAAATTAACAATTCTGTAAGGAACTTTTCCAAGAACTTGAAATCATAATTTCCATCATTCAACTAGAAACATGATTTCCTTCAGGTCCAATAGTTTGAACAGCACTCTGCCATTCCATCCCATTGCAAAGAACAGCACCAGCAATGATTCAAGTATATTCCCATTCATTTCTCCCCCCTTCTACTTTGTAAACCTCCCAAGTTAGCTTCCATCCGTGTCGCAAAACCCCATACTACAATATAACCTACCTCTCTCATAGAGATACATCCACCATCTAAATCCAACTCTATCATTTCTGAATTTCCATCTGCACCTCAATTCTTAACGCAAAATCCGGAGATTGTTGACCCACCACAGCCAAGTCTTCCATTTCTGAATCCCCATCGCCACCACAATTCTTAATACGAAATCCAGAGATTGTCAACCCACCACAGCCAAGTCCAATTTCAAATTCCCATCTACACCTTAATTCTAATTAAGGAATCCGGAGATTGTTGACCCACCACAGCCATCACCATTGGGCACCACTACTGAAAGCTAAACAAACTTGAACATACCGACTAACATTGCCAACCAATTTATTCACTCTATATACAATCTAACACTAACCCATTTTCAAAGCTAAACCTATTTACAGGAGCCAAAGAACGGCCCCTACCACTCACTCATCATCATCAACATCAAGATTGAGAATGCGACGCAGAGTCTTGGTCGCAAACATATCCCTTGTGCAATTGCTATGCTCCCTAGTAGGTGATGGGGGTGCAGACTTAGCAATTGGGTGGTGGTTGTTATCTGCCACCAAATCCGACCCAGATGGCAAATCAAGCGACACAGTCCGTTTTGGCTTGAGCGAAAACTTGGGTATGGGCAGAGAACTCGGTGGTGGTGAGTTTGAGTAAGTGGGTCCAGCCCAGAGCTCACAAAATGAGAGACCCTCACTCCCACACTCACACTCACAACTACACCCAGTGGTACTCTCATTACCAATAAAAGCACTCTCTTTCGCACAACCTTTCTTCACAATAGCAATAGGAGTGCTTTTGGCACTAGTGTGTGTGGTGTTGCAATCAGATGAAGAGTGTGACTGTGAAGGTGGTGAACAGGTATGTTTGGTTACAGAAGAATAGAAAGCCTTGAATGGGGTTGGGAGTATACCTGCCCCAGATTGGTAACTCCGGCAATTGATCCCTCTAGAAGGCACCGATGATCCGAATCGGAAACCGAACCGACCCGACCCATGGGCCTTACCGTTACTACTCCTACTATAGTATTGGTGGTGGTGGTTTCTATGCTGAGCCACAACGACGAGTGTCTCCATTACTACCAACTCACTGAGTCACCGTAACTCGTCCGAGTCAACTCGGTCCCGGTAAAAGTAAACCAACTACTAGATCTGGTAAAATTTCTCACTCTACTATACAATAAACAAAGAAAAAAATCACAGCTTTTTACCACTGAAACTTGTAGATCTTCGCCATAAATACACCGAAATCGAAAATCAAACCAGCGAATTCAGCCAAACTCGTTGAATCAGATCTTCAGAGAAACCAATCAGAATCACTGTAAAAGCAAAAACAAACACAGAAATGAGAATCGGAAGAAGAAAAAGAAAGTTTGGATTTTCGATTTCCATTTTGTGAGTTTGTAGTGGAGAAGAAAATTACCCTGAAGGAGCAGGAGGAGAAGAGAGAGAATCAGAGTGAGAAATTGTTGATTTTCTGTTGCTGAATCTGAGAACTAAAAGTTAGGTTTTTGTGTGTGAATTTTGGGGAAATGGAAATGGAATTACAGGGGTTAGAGAGAAAAACTGAAACAAGGGTTTGAAAAGCAGAAACCACGGATCTGAGAAATGAATCTCTCTCTCTCACACTCACATCACACACATACAGTCGTCGTGGATGTATCATTTCATATCATATCGTGTAGTACTGCTACTGGTGAGGGAGGAAGAGTGGGCTTGGATTTCACTTGATTTACGAGAATGGCATTTTTTTGGATCGGTGATGCGTAGATTTTTTTTTATTTACTTTGACTGGTAATATTGAATAATGACTGTTTTACCCTTTTTGTAGATAAGGGATGTCGAGTGGATGACACGACATGATAAGACTCGACACAATCACCCAATTAATTCAACCCGCCCAATATTCATACCCTAATCTCTCTCTCTCTCTCTCTCTCTTTGTTAAACCTTTAAAAAAAAAAATTTGAAGACCTTTAGATCTTTGCTCATCACCATTACCGCCCAAAAAGATATCAAAGACCTTTGGTCTTTTGCACAATGTCATTGAAACCCAAAGGAAATTAAAGATCTTTGGCCCTATGTCTAACGATATTGAGTCTAGAACGAGATTGAAGACCTTTAGTCCTCATTGACTCCTTATTTTCTACATAAATGGCAACATAGCGAGATCTATGGTTTATGGATTTTATTCTTTAATTTCATTTCATCGCCACTCATTTGACACCTAAGCACTGAGTCAAAGATAAGTAGTGGAAGACTATGTCCGAGTTGTCCATGGACAATTGTGAAATGAAAAGCTGACTCAACAAAGTTGAGTTAAATGGTAGGTTGACACTAAACATAATCTAACTCGACCTGTGAGCACCCTAAGATTAGTCACAGGTGAGTCATTGAGTTACGTATAAAACCTATCACTTATACCAATCATTTTAGGTTGAAGAGATAGGCATTTTATGCTGACTAAAATAAATTTGAGTTACCAACTTTGTTTTCAGTTTGGTGGTAGGATTCCTTTTTAGTTTTTAGTTTTTTTTTGGACTTGTACACCAAATTCCCCCTTGGTTCCCTCAATCTTCGGGCCTCATTATCCCACCTGCATATTCACCCCTACCATGATCTACTGTAGTTGGCACCCAAAGGTTAATTTCTACCTTGGAAGCTACATTGTTGTTTTTCCCACTCTCACTTATGTCATCCCATATTTTATCCAATGGTCACTATTTGACTTGGTCCTTGAAATGCCCCTTAGAGATGTAATGCAACTCACTCACCAAAATTGTGCTAGTTAATTAGTCCAGAAAAGATTATGTCTATAATGAGACATGATAGAGGTTGTCTAGATAAATAAAAAAAATGAAGAAAAATATCTACCCACCACTTAAGTCGGTCAGGTCTTCTCAAAAAAGAAAAAAGAAAAAGTCGGTTAGGTTAATTTTCATTAAGTAAAAAAAAAAAAAAAAAAAAAAAGAGGATGTCAAGGGTACTATAGTCTTTACACAAAATCCATTTTGTGACTCTCTGGATTTTTCACCAGCCAAGTCACTTATCTGTCGGACTTGTAGTAAGTCACTTATCTGAATGAACCTACAGGTGTCCCTTTATTTGGCCATTTTTTGATGGTAATAATAATAGGTGATGAGTTTCTCAAAAAAATAATAATAATAGGTGATGAAAGTGGAAGAGAAAGACCAAAGGGTATCTGAAATTTTATTTTTATTTTTATTTTTATTAATTTTAAATGATAATAAAAAATCTCAAAGTGGTTCTTTGCTTGGTGGGGTGGATTTAAAAAGTGAGAAAAGCTGTCAAATAAACGATTTTTAATTCTTTACTAGTTTGAACGCCGAAAGGTATACCAAGATTTCCTTTTGTGCAAAGTGCAAACACCAAATGTGCCCCAATTTTTGAGTCATTATTTTGGTTTGGTATTAGCATTGATTTTGATCAAAGCATGTACTCCCTCCGTTTCAATTTATTTGTCCTGTTTGAAAAGTCAAATTTTTAAGAGAACATCATTTATTATCTTGTCTGCTTTATAAAAATGTATAAGTTTACAAAACTACTCTTAAATAAATTTATTAATTTTTTAAAAAAGAGTTATTCTTAATGAGACAACTAAAAAGATGCCCTAATTAAATTGATTTTTTTAAATATTAGTTAGTTTTCTTTTCAAATAGTTTTGAAAATAAATATGGGTATAATAGGAACATTAGTAAACTATTAATTTTTATTTTTAAAAACAGGACAATATTTTGGAACATCCTAAAATAGAATAGAGGACAAACAAACTGGGATAAAGATAGTAATAATTAAAGAATGTATAAATCAAATTCGATCCCTATCCCTAGTTTGAGGTTTGGGCTTGTAAATGGGCTATCATATTTAATGTTTTTGTGTGTTTTTAAGTCAATAGTTATACTTAATGTTTTCTTCAATCATGTTGGAAAATCATATTCGTGGAGTTAGAGAACTGGTGGATTCCAATTCTTAGCCAAGCATCTTTGACCAATAACTAATTTGAGTTTCTGCAACTTCTATCCTAAGTTTCTTCTTAAAAAAAAAACAAAAAACAAAAACTTCTATACTAAGTTCCTAAAAAAAAAAAAATTATCAAAAAGTTGTGGTAGAATAGATTAAAGTAGCATTATGTATGGGATCGTAAACCGTGCATCATATTTAATTAGTGGAGATTTTTTTTAATGACATTGATTAGTGGAGATTTGGTTGGTGTAATAGAATTTATATGACTTGATGACAGTAGGTGAGATATATTAATCTCCATGATTAGACAATATAAGTTTCTCCAAAAAAAGAGAGTAAAGTTTGCATCTTGTAGATTCCCAAAAAGAAAAAAAAAATGTTTGCATTTTAAATTGTTGAGAGTCTTGCGGTTTTTTCTGTTTTTTCTGTTTCTTCTTCTTATTTCTTTTTTGTCTTGGTCGTGTTTTGCAACTAAGAGCCTTGTTGTTTAATGTATAATTGATTCAAATATATCTCCTTATTGTGCTTTTGATTTTTCTTTTCTTAAATTAAAAAAGAAAAAAGAGTTCGAATCGAATTTGATTTGCATACAAACTACAAAAGTTCTTATTTTTTTTATTTGACATCCATTTGCATAGAAAATCATATTAACAAATGCCTATTTAATTACTATGCTACAATGTTCTATGTCTTTTAGAGGGTTTCGTTGGAAAAAGATCTTAATTATTAAGATCCCGTTTTAAGGGTAGAAATATTAAAGATCTTATTATTGGATTTCAAACAGCTTGGTCAAATTAGTTGCACATATTACCCAATGATCGGTAATGATACTTTGGTAAAAGGAAGCCACGATATTTTGGTCAATTTTATTTTTAAAAAATTACAGTACTTTTCATTCATCGAATACAATAAAATTAAGATGGCATATATTTTAAATATTGTTGTAGTTAGTGAAGAAGACAACTTTTTTCTAGAATAATGAGGCACTAACCTCAATAGGATATCAAAATCTAATTTAAAAATGAAGATATTCCTTGATGCCATAATGCCATATATATACATTTATTGAGCTAACGTAAAATTTAAACAAAAGAAGGTGCATGACTGCATGTGATTTGTCTCTGAATCAATCAAACAAATAAAATATGGACGTGATGCTATATATTAAAGTTTATTATTGTTTGCTTGCTTGTAATGAGAGATTGTCACATATGTTTGGTTTATACTCTCATAAAACTAAACAAGTTTAAACTGGTCAAGACTCAAGAATATTATATTGTTCAGGTTGTAGGCCATCAATCATAGATTTTTTTTTTTTTTTGATAAAATCAATCATAGATTTTGAACTCTACTTTCTTAGCTGCTGATATGCGTGATTTTTTTTAAGGGTGAATGGAAAAATGAAAAAGGAAAAGAAAAAGGAAACAGTTGAACATGTTTAGACACTTTTTATTTTCTTCAAGTATTTTAACAATTTTATGCGCATAGTGAATTTGACCAACCAAACCAGTTTAAATTTGTTCAATTACTTTCCCTAAATATTTAAAATTAAAAAAAAAAAAAAACCTTTTTCAACTACTTGTTGAACAAACTTTCAAGTATTTTAAAAGCATTTAACCATCATGAATTGCTTATTGGAAAACTTCTTTGAAAAATAGACTTTGCCCAATAGCAATTTTGTATATTCACAAAGAATTCACATGGGAACAACACTTTATATCTTGTGCCTCATCTACTATGTTCACAAACTCCAAGCCTCGTCTACCATAATAAGGCTATATCATAATTTTTCTTGGTGGGTCTTGGAGACAAGCTAAACCCAATATTGGCACGCACACTGGGCCAAAGATTTGGACCCAATAAATGGGCCTAGTTAGACTTTGCAATTGTAGCTTGGACTCTAAGACCCGATTGACAAGTAGTCACAGAAATTTATGCTTATATTGTAAACCACTTGCTAACCATTAGCAATGAACCTCCTCCTTAATATGTCCCCTTATTTCTCAACTCGGGGATGGTGATTGGTGACGGGTGAGTTGAAATTTGTAAGGAGTATAATTTTTATATGAAGGATACCAACATAACAAGGTGACAAATTTGAACCTACAAGAATAAAACGGTCTACTTTTGAAGTTTTGATTAATCAAAGGAAATGATAAGAGGCACTCCAAATTTTAAGTCAATAGAAACATGGAAAAGAAAGGTAGAATAGAGTAAAGAATTTTATTTATTTATCCGAACCTACAATCTTTTTTGATTTGGAGGAGAGGCGGAGTATTTTATAAGTTTTTCTTTAGTGGTTGGTGACCAATTCCTTATAAAGTTTGGAGATATGACACCACACTATCCCCTTAGATCAACTGAGGGGAAAGGCTCCTAAGGTACTCAGCCCAACGCTATACAATGATAACATGTTCCATTACATTAAATATAAAAAAGGTGGTAATTGGTCATAACATAAATGTTAACATGATGGGTTCAATGAGTTTTCTTAGGTGCTCCTACCGAGATTAGGGGAAACTCAACGATCAACCACCGCGAGTTTATTGATAAGGATTTTTCACTTAGGGTTTTGACAGTAATCTTTAGTTGATTGTTTATGTTTTTACTCAAGGTATGATCAATGTTCAAAAAACGTTAATTGGTAGATTGAGGTGAAATCACCACATAAGTGTGGTTTTGGACCAAACACTACTTGAGACAAGTGTTTGCCCATGGGCTTGTTAGGGGTCTTTTGGGGTTGGACCCTTTTGGTCAGCGCTGGGTTTGGAGTTTGGACATAAAGACTCGATTTCTACCTCTCCAAAATCCACCAAATTCTTAGGAAAGCAAACCATTTTGCAGTTCTTTTTAACAGTTTTTATATTTTATATTTTATACCAGATAGAATTTCTACTCTAGCCTAATCTAAGTATATATGTGTGTGAAACTCTCTCCTGGAGACTTGAACTCCGACTCTTGCCCCTCACACTACACAAGCATTTATACTTGTAGAGCGACTATCGCACCAAGAGTGCGCGGTGATAACAGTTATTAGTGGTGAACGAAAGATGTGTTTTAATCATAAAAGCCCATGCCCAAATTTCATGTTTTATACTCTTTTGTCGGATACCATACTCATAGTAACTCTTCCTAATCATTTTATTTTTCTTTGTTTAAATAAAACTTTCCCTTTTCTGGGAGGAAAAACTTGAGTTACCTTCAGGGTTCATTGATATCTATCTAATTGAAAGTGTTTAATTTGGTTGCAAATATTTCTTAAAAACTTCACTCATGTCATGTTCTTGATCTTTTTATTTTTGTCACATACTAACGGAAAGCCCATAAGTAATTGCATTTCCGATTTTCCAAAAAAATAATAAAAAAGGTAATTGCATTTCCATTTCTCATGTAGTTATCACGAATTCACGCTAAATTATCGGTCCCACCAAAATATTAGAAAAAATTAAAATCATATTATGCTATCAGCTGTAGTAGAGTTCTTTCTTAAAAAAAAAAAGCTGTAGTAGAGTTATCATGCTAAGTTCCTTTGCTAACTCTGCCAAGAAACAGTTACATATCAGAGATTATGTTGAAAAATATATAACTTGTTCAGGTTGTGATGAATATCACCTAAAATCTCCTAAAGGTACTTCTTTCCGATTTATTGGTGTATATTTTCAATAAAATTTACTAAATTTAGTTTATTGGTTGATGCAATTATTGATTATCAGTTTATTAGTAGCTTTTTTTACTCTCTCTAATTTTTAAGGCACCTTTTGTAGATTCAAGCATTTTAGAAGTGTTGACAAAATATTTTGTCATATGAAAGTTGTGAAATTCACAAAATTATATTGATAGAAATCTTTTTTTTTTTCCTAAAAATATTATTATAGAACTAAAGTTAGCTTATAGAAATCTTTTAATATAGAAGATTATTGACAAAGTTGAGTGGTTCTTTTTCAACCCATTTGGGCTGCATTTGAGATTTGAGAAAAAGTTAGTTTATTTTATTTTTTAGCTTATTTTTGCTCCTAAAGTGGGTTTTATTGCTCCAAAAGTCAACTTTTAGCCTTTTTTTTTTTCCTACATACTTTCAGTAAAAAGTTTTCAGTTTTAGCAAAATAAGCGATTTTCAAATAGACCTTTGGTTTCAAAATATTGAATAAGTAGACTATAGATTAAGTTATTACATTTTATTATATGGTCTAATTTACTTATTAATAAAAATCCCGCATATTGAACTAGAGTCATGCACATAACATATATGTAAAAAATAAAAAATAAATAAAAATGAGTAGCATAGGTAAAAATAAATAAATAGCCATAAAATTCAAACCCTTTGATAGTACTTTTTATATTCCTTAGGAAACACATAAAAAAAAAAAAAAAAAACTTTAGGTGTCTAAAAAATTCCCAGTCGGTCTAGTTGGTCCACTTGGTCCTATTTGTTCCACTTCGGTCCATTCTATCCACTTTGGTCTTATTTGGTTCTATTCAGTCCATTATGTCTACTTCGGTCTTATTCAGTCCTATTCAATCCACTTCAGTCCTATACGGTCTACTTTGGTCCTCTTCGGTCCATACGTTCCTATTCGGTCCACTTCGATTCATTCTGTCTAATTTGGTCTTATTCGGTCCACTTTAGTCCTATTCGGTCCATTAAGTTCTGTTCAGTCCTCTTCAGTCTAATTTGGTCCAGTCTGTCTACTTTGGTCTTATTCCGTCCTATTCGGTCGACTTTGTCCTTACGGGGTCCATTCGGTTCTGTTCAGTCCACTTCAGTTTCATTCGGTCCAATTCAGTTCTATGCGGTCTACTTTGGTCCATTCTGCCCACTTTAGTCTTATTCGGTCCAATTCAATTAACTTCGGTCCAGTTTGGTCATATTCAGTCCATTTGGTCTTATTTGGTCCATTCGGTCCACTTTGCTATTATTCGGTCCCCTTTGGTCCATTCGGTGCATTCAATCCATTTTTGTACACTTACATAATGGGAAAAGATAAGTTTGGACCGAATAAAAAAGCTAAATGATCTCAATCATGCTAACTCCACCAAGAAATAGCTACATGTCAAAGGTTATGTTCACCATTTCTTAACCATTTGAGAAATTAATAGGAGATGATAATGAGTTATTGATTTCAATATAATACAATGGAATTGAGATCATGTGCAATACCCTAAGTATTGCAACTAATGCAATAGATATAAATGACTGAAATTTAAAGTTGAATAAAAAAAAAAAGAAAAAAAAGAAGAAGAAGAAATACAATGAGTACATTTAGAATAATCGCACCGATCCTAATCCAATACAATGAGCACATTTAGGATAATTTTGGTACTGATCTGTCACATCATCGTGGTACTAATTGTGAAAACATGACGTAAAATAGCAAGATGAACAAGTATGTATGTATATATAATGTGATGTGATGACTGATGAGGCAAACTGGACAAGGACGTAGTGGTCCTATATATACTCCAATATAGTCCAACTCCAACCCCACATTAAAAGGTATAAACGTAACATGATATGATACAAGAGGATGAATCCAAGTACATGCAAACGAACATTTTAGCCAGAATCCAAGGACTTTGGACCAATTACACAAATTCCTTCTTTTGTCTCCCATCGTCCATATATAAGCCTCACCTCTTCCTTTAGGATCACAATAATGTGAATTTCAGGATAGATTCTAGACTTACATGTTTGAAAACGACAAAAATAACTCACAATTGTCATCATATATTTGGCATTTCATGCAAATTTCAGCCAGAGGGTAAAATAGTTACTATTCCTTCCCATTTCTTAAGTTGAAGATTAACAAGTGAGTTCAACAAGAGTTTTAAGTTTTCCGAGCTTGGGATGGCGCAATATATATTGCTCCCTCCCTGCATTTGATCGATTACGGAATATTCATCATGTTCAAACACAACATTTTGGTTAAAAAGATTTTAATTATTGGATTATATAATTTCAGAACAAAAGAGTAAATTAGTACTTGAGCTTGAACAATTTATGATATATATATATATATATATATTTTAATACTAATAAGCATTATGATTTAAAGTTTGAAGAAAAGTACTGTTTAAGGGTCACACTACCCAAAACATGGATTGTGGTGAAAACACTTTTACAATTAAGCTAACTTTTGATAACTTTAATCCTAAAATATCACAAAAATGTATAAAAAATGAATGAGAGACGAAGAATGAGAATAAGTGAATAACAGAGAGGGTGATGGGGATTAATGCCCCCACCAAACCTCATGTGCTTCCTAACTTCAAAAAACACTAAATACTATTATTTTCTCTAATTTAGTACGTAGGTTCGAAATTAGGTTTTCCTTTATTCAATAGCTTTATCCGAGGGTCCTTTCTCTCCCTTTTCTCTCCTACCTCTCTTGCTATCTTTCTCTATATCATTTAATGTCTTTTAAGAAGCAAATTTGATTCTACGATCTTTCCCCTATTTTTACCCTTTTGTGCATCGCTAATGTGGCAATGAAGAAAGACCCATCCATAGCTACCTCCAATATAATTACACTTGTTGGTGTGAATTTTTTGAGCTTAACTCCTTTTACATAAGTTTTTACATTTATTTGAGTAAAAGTTTTACATTTGTCAATACGTGAAAAATGAGATATTCGCGTCATTATTGATGTGACCAGCAATATTACCTATTGTATATATTCATTTGGGCATTAAAGAATGTATTAATTCAACTTTGCTAAATAGATTTGCTTAATATTGTAAGATAATAGGTTCACATATTTCTTCTAAAAAAATAGGTTCACATATTTCTGCATCTCTCTATGTATGCTTTAAAACCTAGTTCTTTTCATATATAATACGAAAGAATACTCATTTCTCATTTTTTTTCTATTTCTCTAACTTATGATATTATGTTTTTTTTTTTTTAAAAAAAAAAAAAAAAACAAACTTATGATATTATTTTATTATTTAAGGAGATAAATAGTTTGTATATTTTTTATTACTCTAATAATAAATAAATAAATAACTAAGATCTATCCATTGACTTATCAAAATGTGACATGTGTCCCAATATCAAAAGACTCAACAAATAGCAATTTAGAATTAAAAACCCAAAGTGGGCATTAATTTGTTATGATAATTTCATGAAATAAAGTGGGTGGACAAGAACTAATTAAGGACATGCAAAAGATTCCCTCATCACAAACACTCCCATTCTCTCCAACCAAAACGAATCACTTCTTCCCTTTCTTCTTTTTCGTACTCCAATCCTCCACACCCTAACGCTAAGAATCTCTCTCTCTCTCAAACAATATTCAATCTTTACTTTCTTATCAAAGTCTCCAATCTCAGCCACGTATTTATATATTATTATTATTATTATTATTTCCCTGCAAAGTTCTTCTTCATAATTTCTTCACACCCAAACAAGACCTTAAAAGAGAACCTTTTTTCTGTAGCTATATAAGATGATGAAGGTTCACCCAGCACCAAAGAAGCGAAACATGAAGACAAACCAATACGGCGTCGCATCCAAGAAGCTGCGAAGACTCCCCCACGTGTTCGCCAGAGTCCTCGAGCTTCCTATACGCTCAACCGTCGATGTTTCAGTTCAAGAAACCTCTGACTCTCTTCGTTTCATTGTCAGCACCACCACCAACAATAACAAAGACAAGTCAAATATGAGCCAAGTGAGAGCTCATACGATCAAAATCTTGCCGGGCATGACGAAAGTTGTGATTAAAGGAATAGGTGGTGGAGATGATGAAGATGATGAGCTTGATGTCTGGCGGTTTAGGCTCCCGTCTTATACGAGACCTGAGATGACAAGCGCGAGATTTAGCGGTGGAAAACTTGTCGTCACCGTGCCTAAGGGCATGGACACGGTGAATAATAGTGATGGTGATGATGATGATGATAATAACAACGGTGAAAGTAAAATAAAAGAGAAGGGTTGGGGTGGAGGGAGTGGAAGACTGATTCTTATACAGTAATGTTTCCCTTTTACGCATGTCATGTTCTTGATTTAAGGTTGGACTTTTAATGGCATGGGACATGTATGGTTTCAATATGTGAAATTGAGTTAGCTTTTGCATTTCTTTCTCATAACTCTTCTTCATTTTGTTTATTTAGTAGTGAAGGAGATTTTTATTTTACTCGTGCTTTGAAAAAATGAAAATTTTAAAAAGCTTATTTATTTAAATGACTTTAACAATTAAACCATCAAAACTTTTAATTTCGGCTTAAATGGACGAGACTTAATTATTTATGCTCGTGAGTTTATTATATAATTTTTTTGGTGGATTGAGAGAATTTATGTGTGTTTGTTAATTAGATTACGTTTTGAAAGTTCTTTTGTGATATTGCCTTAGAAGGTTACTTAAAAAAAAAAAAGGCTAAAATTCAAAATTGATCCTCTAAATTTCAATTTTTGTTATTTCAGTCCTTTAAATTTTAGTTTTGTCATTTCAATTCTTTAAGTTTCAAATTTTGTCAATTCAGTCTGGCGTTTCCTTTCAGTTAAGTCTTACCATTAACTAAACCAAAATGACGCTGTTTTGGTTTTTATTTTTTTTTTATTTCTTAAATTTACTGAAATACCTTAATTACAAAAAAAAAAAAAAAAAGAAGAAGAAGAAGAAGAAGAAGAAAAGAAGCTAAGGGGAACGGCATCGTTCCCTTGCCCCTGAAAATCAAAAACTATCCCAATACCCTATCCCTAACCACCCGACTATCTGAGAAATTTGGGAGAGAAAGAAAGAGAGAGAGTTATGGTCCGTTTGAATTGAGGGAGAGTGAGTGAGAATAGAGTAGAGTAGAGTAGATTTAACACAAAATTAGTTTATTTTTAGCCAACACTACTCTACTCCCCTCCACTTTCCCTCCATCCAAACAGGCTATTAGAGATCGTTAGAGGGAAAGAAAGAGAGATCGAGATCGAGACCGATAAAGAAATAGAAATCGAAACTGAGAGAGAATGCATCAAGTAATGGCAGATTAGGACCATTTGGTTTGTTGACTTTGGCATCAAAGGACTTGACAGAGCAGACTGCAATCTTTTTTTGAGTATTCAGAGACCCTAGTAGATATATAGTACTGATGTGTAGTGATCAGAGCAGGTTGATCTCTAACATATTTTTAATCCTTTGTAGTGGAATAAGGCTTAATGTTTATCCAATTTAAGTTCAATGTTAAATGTTTAAAATGCTTACAGGTCTTCTTTAAGAAAAGAGGTCGACAAAACCACATTTGGAGATTTTGTTGACATCGTTCCTCGCCTTGAAAAGATTTCGTTAAGGAGCTTGGTGTGTTTATAATATTTTCTATCGATTTTTTTTTCCAATTGCTTTGTTTGTGATTAAACATTATTGGTTCAACTTTTGCAGATCGACCACTCAATTGTTGAGAGTTTTGGAGGGGAAGGGAGAACTTGTATCACTGAGCCCTCAATGGTGTGTTTTTTACTTGCATCTAGAACTAGAAGGCAATTGAGGCATAGATCTGCTAGCCGAAGGCAATCTTTTATTTCCAGGGGCAGGCGAACAACGTGGTTCCCCTTAGTTTTTAGTTTTTATTATTATTTATTTTAAATTAATGTACTTCAGCAAAATTAAGGAATTTAAAAAAAAAAAAAAAGAAGCCAAAACGGCGTCATTTTGGCTTAGTTAATGGCAGAACTTAACTGAAGAGTAACGGAAGAATGAATTGACAAAATTTAAAACTTAGAGGACTGAAATGACAAAACTAAAATTTAGAAGACTGAAATGAAAAAAAAAAAAATTTTTAAAACTTAAAAGGTCAGTTTTAGATTTTGGCCAAAAAAAATTCAACCTATATATATAAGATTGACTTTAGTGTTTGCTCATAGATGCTTTCATAGAAGACATTGTATTTTGGGAAGTAGTCTTTATAATTTGTTTTTGGTTTAGTTCCTTTTCCCAATTTTTAGCAAGCAAGGACAAGGTTTTCAGACCCCGACCGTTCATTGAACCGTAAAAGGGAGAGGTTCAAGATTTTTGAGGTCAAACCGTGGTCAAACCATGATGACGTCATAATTAATTTAATAATTAATTAAAGCCTAAATATAGATATTAAATTTATAAAACTAGCAAAATTGACAATATATTTATATATGTGAGGGAAATTTAATGATTTTCAAGCATATATTTAATAATTAAATAAGAAAGTTAATAAAATAAAATAATAACCATAAAAACATTAAAATTTATGATTAATTTTCGAAGTAAAGTTGAATATCTTTGAAAGATTTTAATTATAATTTTTTTTTTTTCCTTGTAAGAGATGGATAATTTAATTAAGTAGAATAACAAAAAATAGTACAACCCTTCTTGCCACCGATTCTTGCCATTGGTTTGTGTGGTCCAACCCCGGTTTTAGAGGTTCACGAAATTAACAAAAAATTCGGTTTTTTATACTTAAAAAATCGGTTTTCATGGTCCGATCTCCAGGTCCAGTCCAAGTCTAAAGACCTTGAGCAAGGATAGTACTATTCCCAAGTTTTAGCAAGGATAGTACTATTCGTTTCCCTCGTTTTTGTGCCCATGCATTTATTAAAAGTTGAGATTCAAATTTTTTTTTTTACATGTTTAATACTCTTTTTGTCGGATACCATTCTCATAGTAACTCTTCCTAGTCGTTTTATTTTTCTTTGTATAAAAAAGACTTTCCCTTTTATAGGGAGGAAAAAACCTCAACTATTACAACTTGAGCTACCTTCAGGGTTCAGTGATATTTATCTAATTGAAAGTATTTAATTTGGTCACAAATCATATCATATACTATATAATAAAATTTAGGCTTAGAAGCTGTGGTTGCGCCAAGTGGTTGCACCAAATTGTAGAATTTTTTTTAGATTTAAAAAAAAATAAATATAATTTTTTTTTTGTTCCTATCTTTTTCTCCTATAATTTCTAAGTTGATAAAAATATTCATTTAATTGCAATCCAAACTCTTCTTCTAATCTTTTTTTATTTAAATTATATTATCACGTGTAACAAAAAACAACATAGTACACGTAAATTTTTTTTTAAAAAATCTGTTACACTTTTCATCTAATCCTTTATTTTTATTTGAATTATATTACTACGTGTAAAAAAAAAAAAATAGTACACAAATTAAAAAACAAAAAAGCAACGTATTCAATCTATATGACATTTTTGCTTTTTTTTTTTTTTTGAGATAATTACTTCTAATTTTTTTCATTCAATCTATATGACATTTTTTTTGGATAAATGTACATCCTAAATTAATTCTTCTTCTCTTATAATTCTTAGAATGTTTAGAAATCTAATTTCCTCACAATTGAAAATTCTCTCTCTCTCTCTCTCTCTTTCTCTCCACCAAATTGCATAAATTTTGTTAGATTTAAAAAAAAAAATAGACATTTTTTTTATTCTTATCTTCTTCTCCTATAATTTCTAAGTTGACAATTTGATTACAATCCAAAATTTTCATCTAATCATTTTCTTATTATAATTTATAAGTTGATAAATAATATCAATTTGATTACAATCCAAAATCTTCAACTAATCCTTATTTTTTTAATTTAAATTATATTACTACATGTATAAAAAAGAAAAAGAAAAAGAAAAAAAAAGCAACGTTGTACACTTTAAAAAAACAGCAAGGTAGTACCTGTAAAAAAAAAGCAACTACTCTTAGTATTTAAGTAAAACACTAAATTCTTTGAATTTCCTCTTGCCACTTTTTTTTAAGATTTAGACTTCAGCTTTACACTTCCATAAATTAGACTAACATTAGATTATTGTGTATATATACTAAATAATTCATAATGAATATGTGTTCCTCAAAAAAAAAAAAAAAAAAAAATCATAATGAATATGTACCATATGGTTCTTTTTCTTTATTCTTCTCTTCTTCTACCTACAACCTTTTAGGTATGTATTTGTTTACTCTAATTTTTTTTTCTTTAAATTGAATACGTTTTGTGTATTTTTTGTATTTTGTTTAACCTAATTTGCTTATGTTTTATACAATTTATATGATTATGGTTTGAGAATTAATCATTAAATATGCTTAGGCATGATTTTTAAATTATTTTTGTTTTATGACATGGGTTCTAATGGTGATATGTTGCTTTCATCCTCTAAATTTTGATTTAGAGAAAAATCTTCTTTTTAGCTTACTATTAAGCATGTTTTGATATAAATTGTTCGTAACAATTTGATTTCTTTTTTCTTGATTGAAATAGCTTTGGCTAACTATTATAGTTGTACACTTTGATCTATAAAAGAAGTCAATCTATCCATTTAGTTTTTATTTTTATTTTTTTATCAATCATTAAATATGGTTTGACATGATTTTTTATCAATCGTAAAATTTTATAATAAAGAACAATGACAAACAAGAATAAGGATACACTAAAAATATAGTGTACAAAGAGGTATTCAACAATTTCCCAAAGATACAAAATTCTCATTAGAGCACAATTGGTAGGTTACAAAATAATAATTTTTTATTAGGTGTTATCATTTTATATTTGATAGTTATTATACCAAAACAATTTTTTCCTTTTGTTATTATAATAATTATTTGAGAGATTATTGTTTATCAAACAAAATGTATATTCTATAAGTTTATGATAAAACCGTGCAACGCACAGGCCTTTAACTAGTATTTCTTAAAAACTTCATTCTTGTTCTTGATCTTTTTATTCTCGTCACATAATAATTGTAAAGTTGTGATTTTCCAATATGTATTTTGTTGGCTTTTATTCCGTGCCAAATTTGATTGTAATTTTATTCAATCTTATGTACCCTGTATTTGTTGTGGGAATTTATTGTAAGGGTTGTGTGATAGTGAGAGAGAGTGTGAAGACTCAAGCATTTGAAGAAAAGAAGGTTTTCGCGGGTATCTCGTGACTAAGCTTCCCGCGAGAGGATGCATGTGCCCTGCACATGACTGGAATGCGAAGAGTCAGTATAGATGGAGATAGCTGTGTCTCGTGAGTATCCCGTGGGTAAGGCCTTCCCGCAAGACACCCACGAGACATTCTGTTCTGCTAGCCTGTCCAGTCTGATACACACTTTCTGCACCCACACTATATATACCCTCATTACCCACAAATGAGAAGGCGAGCCTCTGAGAGAAAACCCTAGCTAAAACACTTAAGAGTTAGAAATTGTTATACCAACAATTCTCTACACATTTATTTGTGGAATTTCCTCATCTCCTACCTCTCTATTTCCATACCATTGAGAGGTTGATAGCCCAAACACTTACCACACCCTTTGAGAGTGTCAAATAAAGTTTTGGTGCTGCTGGGAAGCATTGGAAGAAGCCAAGGATGGCAGATGCAACATGGAGCTTGTTGCGAGATCCAGAGAGTTAGACAAGACACGGTTTCGAGAAGCCTTGTTGGAGTAGGAGCTTGGAGGGCTTAGATACATCGGGTAGATTAGGCTTGGAGGGTCTTTTGCTAACCCATGTATCCCAACTGATTGTCTAGTGGATCGATTACTGATTGGAGGGCGGCGGAGAGGTTTTTCACCGAGTTCTTCGGTTTCCTCTTCGATAACACATCGACGTGTTATCTGTGTTTGCATCTCTCTTCCCTACTCTTGTTCATTTCATTTTACTGTTGTGTTGCTTTAAATATGGATTAGAGTAGCTCTCTCGCTTGTATGCTTGTGTTTACACTATTCCGCACTTAGTATTAAGTTAGTATAAAATCAACCAAGCTGTAACTTTGAATTGGGGGTCTAAACAGCTCTTGTGTTTTTCAACACATTTTCGAGCTTTCAATTGGTATCAGAGCGGGTGCACTCTTTGTGGTTTAAACACCTTAGTGCGATCCTTGACCCCGTATTGAGATGGACTGGTCTCAATCTTTAAATGTTCCACCATATTTTGATGGTAACAACTATGCTTTCTGGAAAGTCCGGATGAGGGCTTTCTTGTGTTCAATTGATGATACTGTTTGGGATGCCGTAGAAGTAGGTTGGACTAGGCCGGAGGCCGCAAAATCCACTTGGGATAAAGCAGCACTTACAGCAGCCAATGCTAACAGTAAAGCTTTGAATGCAATTTTTTGTGGTGTTTCTTTAGATGAGTTCTACAAGATTTCTCACATAACAATAGCCAAGAAAGCTTGGGAGATATTGGAGACCACTTATGAAGGAACAAAGAAAGTTAAGGACACAAAGCTTCAGATGTTAACCACCAAATTCGAAGAGCTTAAGATGGGAGATGATGAGTCCTTTGATTCATTCTATGGAAAGCTCAACGAAATTGTGATTGCGAAGCTCAATCTTGGTGAGAAGTAGGCCTCGTCCATGGGCTGGGCTGGGCTGGCCCGACCCGTTTTTACTTGGCCCATGGGTCTAATGGGCTGGGCTTAATGGGTTGTTGACTAGTCAATGGGTTGGGTCGTGCAGGGCTGGATGGAAAAACCCTAGCCCATGGCCCTACCCATGGGCAATTCCCATTTGGGCTTTAGCGGGCTGGGCTAGTGAGGTGGGTTTAATGGGCTACCCGTGGGCATTTTTAACGGGTCTTCAATGGGGTTATAAAAATTTAACCAAAAAAATTATAATTATATATTATTACAAACTATCAAATTGAACAATTAATTAACTTGTATTGATAAGAATAATTAAGTACATTGAAATTTTCATGAATATATTAGACTAAAAATAGTTGCATCACTACAAAATGTGTACATCCCAACTATGTTGGCACCCACACACTTGTCTATCATTTGCAATTCCCAATCTATTTTTGTTGAAACATCAAATAATTTTATCTAAGAAAAAAATTGAAAAACTTGTTACATAAATTTTATAACTATTTGCCAAGCATTATCTTGAAGTGGTGGATTGTTGGTCATGTGGTGGACTTCTTGGCATCCACTCGGGCCTTTCTAACTTCAATCGCTCAAATGCCTCTGCTAATTCTGCTTATTGTTTTGCTTCTTGTCGTCTTGTGTCTGCTAAGTTCCAATCCTTTAAGCACACAAGTGCCTCAACAGTATCGGGACTAAGACCACATCTCTTGTCAAATACAACTCTACCACCTGCAGAAAAAGATGCTTCTGATGCTATCGTGGAAACAGGAACTGATAATATTTCACAAGCCATAATGGAAAGTATGGGATACTTACTTTGATTTGTTTTCCACTAGCCTAATAAATCAAATGATCATTCTTCATCAATTTCAAGTAAAGGTTGATTTAAATAACGTTGAAATTCCAATAACCCACTTGATGTTACTGAAGATGCTTGCTCTCTTCTTCTTTTAACCATGTGATAAGCATTTTGTTCTTCTTGGTCACCTAGAAAACTAGTAGAGGACAAAGAGCTTCTTGTGTTTTGTGTTTGGGCACCAATTTCATAATTTTTATAAGCATTTCCATAATAATCAAATAATTGTGTCATTGAATTTTGAAATGATTGTATGGTCTTTTAAATTTTTTCAACTTCATCATTATAAATTATTTCTAAAAAAACATTCAACTCTTCAATCTTAAATCTAGGATCAAGAATAATAGACATTCCAAAAATCAAAGGAATATCTCCCCAATATTTGTCAAATATTTGTCTCATTAAATCTATCGTTTCATCAAATATTCCAAAAGTTTGCCCATAAAATTTTGAAAATTTTGCACAAATGTTAGTCAATTGAATTATAACTCTACAAGATGGTTGATAATATACACCACAAAATTTTTTTGTTGAATCATCAAAAACCTTTAAAAAGTCTCTTACAAGTTCTGCTAACATCCAATCATGTTCTTCAATTTTTTCTAGAGGACAACGTGAATTTTGAGAAAGATGAGAATAATATAAATTTAAAACATCTTTATATTTTATTGTTGAATCTAAAAGAAGATAAGTAGCATTCCACCTATGAGGCACATCAATATTTATATATATATATATATATATATAAATTTTTGTTTCTTTTCAATTCCATACAACATTTTATATACAATTCATATCTTGCTTGAGAACTATTAATATTACGAACAATATCTTTTATTTTTTAAACAGATGAGGATAAATTTGATAAACCATCTTGAACAATTATATTTAAAATATGTGCACAACAACGTATTTGAAATAATGTACCATGTAAAGGTAAGCTTAATTTTTCTTTTAAAAACATCTCTACCGTATCATTATTTGTTGCATTAACAAGTGTTATTGAAAATATTTTATCAGTAATCCCCCAATATTGAAGTTCCTCACTAATAAGATTTGCAATGTTATATCCCGTGTGTGGAGATTCCAACATTTTAAATGATATTATTCTTTTATTTAAATTCCAATTAGAATCAATATAATGAATAGTTAAAGAGAGAAAACCTAATTTATTTCTTGATGTCCACAGGTCAGAAGTTAAACAAAATCTACCACTATGTGCATGCAAAATACTTTTTAATTTTTCTTTATAAAATTTAAAACTCTTCATAATATCTCTATTTGCGGTGAATGCAGAAAATCCTTTATATTGTGGAGTAAAACCACGTTGCACCATTCCTGTAAAATCATGTTTTTCAACAAATGTAAATGGGTGTTCAGCTCTAACAAGATATTCTACCACTTCATTACGTGCATTTGCATTAGTGTAAATAAATGTAGTTAAATTTCCCTCCTTATCTTTTCCTAATTGTTGAAAATCTCTAATATCCATTTGATTTTTCGCTTACAACTATTTAACATATGATGTTTTAAATGGTTAGTCCCCGCACTTGGGCCACCAGCCAGCTCGTCACCACATTTGCTACATATAGCTTTAATTTCTTTTGTTCCATCTTGTTTTATCCTCTCTACCCTATCAAAATTTTTCCAAACTTCACTTTTTAATTTTTTATTAGTAAAACTTGGATTTGAGCCGAGTGTAGTATTATTATTAGTTGGTACATTAGATGTAGGGGAAACTGGGGATGTGGGGGAACCAATTGACTCAAAATGTTGCCTTTGCTCATCTAAATCATCTAGTATGATGTGATCATTTCTATGAGTCATTTTAAAATTTTGAAAACTAACAAAAATAATGTAAACAAATAATGAGATAGCAAGTATATAATAAAAGTTATGAAAAGATGTTACCCAATCAATCGAATTTTGAGACAAATAGCTTCCACAGTTCCACTCCAACTTGGAGAAGTTGATTTTCAAATGCAATTGGATGCTCAAGCCTCCAAGTTCCAAGCCTCCAACTTGAAGAATTTGATTATTTGATACTTGTAATTGTATAAATATAACTATTAAAAATATAATACTATTATTCTATAGAGTATATAACTATAAGAGGGCAAAAATAATAAGAGATGAAAAATTGAGAATAGTCTAGGGAGAGTTTGAATTTGAGAGATTTTTTGTGAGTAAAATGAGAGAAATGTCATAGGTATTTATAGATTGGATACTTGAACACACAAAAAAAAAAAAGAAAAAAAAAAAAAAAGAAAAAAAGAAAAAAAAGAAAAAGAAAAAAAAAAAAGAGAACTGACTTTTGTATTGTTCAAACGGTATGCTTCTTAAAGGAAATATATGAATAATATGAAGAATCAAATATCAATTCTTAAAGGAAATATATGAAGAATCAAATATATGTTCTTAAACAAAATATATGAAGAATCAAATATCAATTATTAAAGGAAAGAATTTCTTCCAACCAATGGTAAGCTTTTTTTTTTTTTAAAGGAATTTCTTCTATAATTGTAACTTGTAAGGAAAGAATTAGAATTTATCAAAGGAAAGAATGACTTTCTTTCCAGAGGCACAGAGGTAGGGCAACGGTCATCTTCGTAACTTAATTTTAAAAATCAAATCTACTAGACTAATACCAAAATATAGATATATATATTTATTATGCATATTGTATCACAATCACTCCAAGTATTTAGTGGTTAGGTGTGTGGTCTTAAAGGTTTTATAATGTCTAAAGCTCAATCCCTCACCCACCCAACCCCCAAATTATTTTGTTATGAATTTTAGGCAATGAGTTAGGCTAACGGGTCAGGCTAATGGGCTGGGCTAACGGGCCGGCCCACCGGGCTCCCATGGGTAAAGAAACCAACCCATAGCCTGTCCCATTGGGCTATTGGGCTGCCCACGGGCTTTAATATTATCAAGCCGGGCTGCCCATTAGCCTAGTGGGCTAGCAGGCTACTGGGCCAGCCCATGGGTCATGGGCTATTTGATGACCCTTAGTGAGAAGATTGAGGATGCTAAGGTGGTAAGAAAAATTTTGAGGTCTTTACCGGAAAGCTTCCGAGCGAAAGTCACAGCTATAGAGGAAAGTAAAGACTTGGATGAAATTAAGATTCAAGAGCTCATTGGGTCTCTCCAAACGTATGAGCTTGAGTTGCCTTCTCATAAGTTGAGTAAATCTCTTGCTCTTAAAACCATCACCGAAAGAATGGGTGATTCCTCCGAAGAAGATGGAATGGAAAAGGATGTAGCATTTCTTGCAAAGAACTTCTGAAAATTTCTGAAGATGAAGAACAGTGGGAAACCGTTCAACAGAGGGAAGTTCTCATCTTCCAAAGGTGATAGGAAGGAGTTTAAGAAGAAAGATGAAAATGATTCACAGTCTTCTCAAGGAATTGTGTGTTTCGAATGCAATGGTCATGGGCATCTCAAGAAGGAGTGTCCTAACTATTTGAGAGGGAAGGGCAAGGCATATGCCACAACCCTTAGTGATTCGGATTCTTCAAACTCCGATTTGGAAGCGAGCTGTGATGAAGAAGGGAATTTCTCAGCATTTATGACTATGCTCATGTTGAGTCTTCGGAGGACTTGAATTTGCTTGTGCAAGAACTTGGAGAGCATAGTGATGAGGAATCCATGGGAATTGTAGAAGAATTGGATGCTGAAGAAGATGAGGATACAGCTGGTCTTCAAGAGAACTACAACTCACTCTTTGAGAAATTAGGAGAGTATACACGAGTGGCTAAGGCAGCCATAAAGAACATGAAAAAGGCAGAGGAGGACTATAAGAGTCTGCTAGTGCGCTATAAGGAGGCCAAGTATGAGATAGAGACTATGAATGGTGAGTTGACTGAAGCTTATTCAAAAATCAGATTTCTTGAGCTAGAAGTAGTGCAAGCAAATGCCAAGATAGAGAGGGTATCCACGAAGAAGCTAGACGATGTTATTTCATCTCAAAAACATTTTTCAGACAAGTCCAGGTTGGGATATACCGGAGGGAGTAGCTCATCGGCCAATGTCACCAAAGAAATGAAGTTTGTAAAGGCCAGAGAGCCGGTTGTAGCTGCCTCTACTCCTGAGAAAGTAAAGGATGAAAAGAAGAAGAATGTGGTTAACCAACGGGTGCTGAATAAGCCTCGTAACCAATCAGTGGTTAGAGCTGAAGCCAAAGGGAAATCACTTCATAAATCACAAAGAGGTCCAAGAGTTCAACATTTCTGTCATCACTGTGGACAACAAGGACACACTAGACCAAATTGTCATAAGCTAAGGGAATTGAAGAATGCAAGTGATCAAAGGTCAAAAGGACCTAGAAATGACAAAAGGAATTGGGCTGTTGAGCAACCAAGAGGTCAAGATGGTGATTCCGGTGTGATGGATGTGATGAAGATGATTGATGCATTCACCACTTGTTTGGCAAACTTCTCCAAAAGGTTTGAAGGACACAACACTTATACCCAATCCTATAGGGATATCACCCCAAACGCATGTGCCGTGTGGGTGAAAAAGGGTACTCATGCATAAGCATCTCAATATGTCCATGCATTAATTCTTCCGATGTTTAGGGACATTTGCTCATGCATCACAACATGCATATTTTGCGTTGTGTCTATTGCTTCTGGTTTCTAGCATATTTCTTTCATTAGTTTTTTTTTTTTTTTTTTTTTTTTTTTTTTTTTGCTCTTGTTGTTGTTGATCTTACTTTATTTGTTCTGTTTTTGAGTGTGTTCAAAATTTCAAAAACCCATAAAAATTGAAAGATCTTCAAAAAGTTTGATCGCTTGATTTGTGTATTTCACATGTGAGTTTGGCCTAGTACCTTCGTACTAATGGCGTAGTGCATTTACGAGCTTAGCTTGTTTTGTATGCACATATATCTTTGTGGGAGAAATCTTGAAAACTATGTGTGATTGTTGTAAATAGATCTTCAAGCTTGTCATGAATGATTGGTCAATAGTCTTGATGGTCTTGACACATGCATAGATTTGTGCCTATATATCTTCTCACCTTTTTTTATGTTTTTGCATTAGAGCTCACCAAATGTAAATCTCAAAATGAAAAAGAGATTATGAGCTGTAAAAGCCTGTCGCACATACTAGTATTTGACTAGGAAAAAGGGAAAGCGACTCTTATATTGTAATGTACGGTGCTCAAAAAGCCAAAGGCTAACTCTCATTATTGAAATATCAAAAATTTCAAGCACTGATCTCAAAAAGAGATGTATTGTCCAAAAAGGATCAAATATTGTGAATTATGCAGAAGTCAAATGAAAAGTTTCTAAGTTTTGTAATCATTCTCTTGTAGGAGGTCATATATTTTCATCTCTATAATTGAGATTGTCCACTTGATTTAGTACTAGTTGTGTATGACTTGATTGAATTGATCATTGAAGCTTCACTCTCGTCTATGGACTAGTCCACATTTGATATTCACACACAATACACAAGTCTTTGATTCAATGAATGCTTATCTCAATTGTGTGATTGTACATGTTCAAATGTGATGTGTATGCTCAAATACTAGATGATCAAACACAAAAAGATTTTTGAGTGTTTTATTTGTTTTTGAAAGTGATTTTATAATTTCGTGTCTTTTAGTTTTTGTTCAAAATGCATTTTTGTATTTCTCTTCAGAAACTGGTTCAGAGGTTGTTTCGCGAGAAGCTCGCGACTTAGAGCTTCCCGCGAAAAGTGCTTAAGGGAAATTAAAAAGTCACATTTTCATACAGAAACTCTTGCTACTGCCTCGCGAGTATTTCACGACTAAACTCTTCTCGCGAAATGATTTTTAGGCAAAAACTGGATTTTTCACAAAATCACACAAAGAGTTTCACAACTGTATTGCTACTATTTCGCGACTTAAAGCTTTTCGCGAAAGTTTTTGTGCTTCAGTGGTCTTTCTCGCGACTACCTCGCGACTGCGTCGCTACTACCCAACCTGCGAAAAACGCGTGTTTTAAGTTTTTATGTAGCAGATGTGACATCTTTTCAAAACTCATAACTTCCCTCGCACTAACTTTCTTCGAACCCTTTTCAACCCAAATCTTTATTTCTTTCAAATCCCATCATTTTTAAGCAAAATCTCTGCAAAATCCTTTCAAGGTATGTGTTTCTTACACTTTTTTCATCGTTTATTTTCGGATTATGCAGAATCTGTGCTTAGGATTTTGAAAATTGGGGTTTTTTTGAAAATTGGGTTGGGATTCTAAATTTCGTGAAATTTTTTCCAAAATCTTGATTGAGCTGAGTCCCATTTGCTGTTTGTGCATCTGTGTTGGCCCCATGAGGCAATTTGAACTTGTATTGAGGCATTTTTCAACATGTTCATGCATTTCTCATAGTGTTTATATACTGTTGCATTTTAGGTGTTTGTCAGAATGTCCAAGTAACATCCTTTGGTTGTATTGGACTCAAATGAGTTCCTTTACTTTGATTGCACTTGTTTCACATGCTTTGGATGTGTTTTTCACACTTTGCCCATTTTGTGCCTCAATGCCATGCATTGCACACATTGTGCACACTTTAGGCATCTCTAGGCCCCCCCATGCATCACGTGCTACACACACATGCATCAGCATATAACTCAACATCAACACACACATGCACAGTTACTTATTCATGCATTATGCTTATGCTTAGTTGGTTAATATCTTTAACATGTTGTTTGAGTTGGTTATGCTTTGTTTTTAGGTTGTTTTTACTTCTGCTTTGGACTAACTTGAATCTAATCAAGTTTTGCGTTCTGTCTTGTGTGTCCATACTTGGCTCTTTTCTGTTTATATTCCTTTGCACAGATGACTCCTACTAAGCATGCAGCCACCAAGAAATCCTCTTCCAAGCGTGCACGCACTAATTCTGATCGTTTCAAGTCTGTTGAAGCTGACATGAAATACAATGACTGTTACAACAAAGCCACCATTGTCATGGAAAGGGTAGTTCAGTTGGAATCTCTTGAAGACACCTTCATCCCTGAGGTGTTCAAAGAAAGGACTTGGACCAAGCTGTTGAATCCGGTTGGGATTGTATATTCAGAGATCATAAAAGAGTTATTCTCCAATGCTGCTGTAGTCGGAGATCGCATTGATTGCTGGGTGAGGCACAAAGAATTTGTGATCACAAGGGATAGCATTCAAGAATTTTTGGAGATTCGTCCTCCTTCTCAGCAAATCTCAGTCCAATATGAAGACAGATTGGGATCGACTGAGGAAATGGTGAAATTACTTGGGGGTACTTCGAAGAAGTCATTCATGAACACAATACCATTTTCACCAGAAATGAGGACATTGGCATATGTGATGATTCATAACTTGTACCCGGTCACCAACCTCACTACACTATCAGCTCCAAGGACAAAGTTTCTGTTCGATTTCTTCACCGACAAAGAAATTGACATTTGTGGACACATCTTCCATGTGCTAACAAAGAGCATTACAAAGCAGAACTCTAGGACTATCATGCCCTTTCCCACTCTCATTATGGGCCTAATTGCAAAGACAAGGCTTAAACTCCCAAGTGGTCTAACAGTAGTCCAGAGGGACTATCCCATTGGTGCACACACAGTCACCAGGAGCACAGCTCATATCAAGGGATCTAAAACAGGTGTGCATACGATCCCACGGAATCGAGTTGAGGATGAAGGGGGGTGATACTGAGGAGGAGATTGATAGATTCACTTCTGCTCTAGAAACATTAGCTCAGCCATCATCCTCAGCACCAGCACGAGGACCAGACAGACTCGACCGTCTTCTTGACAGAGTAGAGCAGATGTACACTATGCTAGATTCCCATGTGCAGCACACAGCGACCCAGTTTGCGTATATCCAAGGACAGATCACTGCACTGTCCTCTCAGATTGAGGATATGTTCATGGCGCGTGGTTCGAACTCTAAGTCTGACCAGTTCTAGCCTCTTTGGCCATTTAGGTCAAAAAGGGGAAGAAAATTTTGAGGGGGAGCTTGCACAGTGTTAGGGGGAGCAAAGTTCAGGCTTAGAAATATTGGGTTTTATTGGTTATTGGTTTATTTTTAGATTCAGAAGTTACTGTTTTTATTGCTTTTGTTTAAAGCTTGGATACTCTGTTTTATATTTCAGTTTATATTCAGTATTTGTGACTTTCTCAATGCTGTTGTAGCATTTTTTGTGTACTTTTAAGATATTTCTAATATGTCTTGAGTACTTCACACTTGTGCCCTAGTAGGATTGTTCCTAGATGCAAATACTTCGTGTATTTTGCATTGGTTGTGTGTTGGACATACAAGTGATCATAAATGATTGCTTTTTGTTTGTATGTTTAGATAAACACTTACTTGCTAAATGTTCATTGTAGTCATTCTTTAATGACTGAACTTGTTTGATCAAGTCTTTTTGTTTACATGATATCTAATGTTTACATACTTGATTGCACTTTGCTTACTCATGTTCATACCTTGTGTTCAACTTGTCATAAGCTTAATGAAAATTTTGTTTGTGTGCAAATGTTTCAGGATACAGGTATTTACTTGCAAGTGCTTCATAGTTTCTAGATTAGGTATGAGTGAGTTTTGCCTTTGTTCCCAAACTCACGTTTAAGTCTGGAGTCTGTTTTAGGGGTTTTGTCATGAAATAGCCAAAGGGGGAGATTGTAAAGTTGTGATTTTCCAATATGTATTTTGTTGGCTTTTATTCCGTGCCAAATTTGATTGTAATTTTATTCAATCTTATGTACCCTGTATTTGTTGTGGGAATTTATTGTAAGGGTTGTGTGATAGTGAGAGAGAGTGTGAAGACTCAAGCAATTGAAGAAAAGAAGGTTTTCGCGGGTATCTTGCGACTAAGCTTCCCGCGAGAGGATGCATGTGCCCTGCACATGACTGGAATGCGAAGAGTCAATATAGATGGAGACAGCTGTGTCTCGCGAGTATCCCGCAGGTAAGGCCTTCCCGCGAGACACCCGCGAGACACCCGCGAGACATTCTATTCTGCCAGCCTATCCAGTCTGATACACACTTTCTGCACCCACACTATATATACCCTTATTACCCACAAATAAGAAGGAGAGCCTCTGAGAGAAAACCCTAGCTAAAACACTTGAGAGTTAGAAATTGTTATACCAACAATTCTCTACACATTTGTTTGTGGAATTTCCTCATCTCCTACCTCTCCATTTCCATACCATTGAGAGGTTGATAGCCCAAACACTTACCACACCCTTTGAGAGTGTCAAGTGAAGTTTTGGTGCTGCTGGGAAGCATTGGAAGAAGCCAAGGATGGCAGATGCAACATGGAGCTTGTTGCGGGATCCGGAGAGCTAAACAAGACACGGTTCCGAGAAGTCTTGTTGGAGTAGGAGCTTGAAGGGCTTAGGTACATCGGGTAAATTAGGCTTGGAGGGTCTCTTGCTAACCCATGTATCCCAACTGATTGTCTAGTGGATCGATTACCGCTTGGAGGGCGGCGGAGAGGTTTTTCACCGAGTTCTTCGGTTTCCTCTTCGATAACACATCGACATGTTATCTGTGTTTGCATTTCTCTTCCCCACTCTTGTTCATTTCATTTTACTGCTGTGTTGCTTTAAATATGGATTAGAGTAGCTCTCTCGCTTGTATGCTTGTGTTTACACTATTCCGCACTTAGTATTAAGTTAGTATAAAATCAACCAAGCCGTAACTTTGAATTGGATGTCTAAACAGCTCTTGTGTTTTTCAACACATTTTCGAGCTTTCAATAATAATAATAATAATAAAGTAATTGCATTTCCATTTCTCTTGTAGGTATCACGAATTCAAGCTAAATTATCGGTCCCCGCCAAAATATTAGGAAAAAAAAAAATCATATTATTCTATCAGTTGTAGGCTAAGTTCCTTTACAAACTCCACCAAGAAACAGGAGGTTATGTTGAAATATATATATATATATATATATATATATATATATATATAATATGTTCAGGTTGTGATGAATATCACCTAAAATCTCCTAAAGGTACTTCTTTCTGATTTATATATTGGTGTATATTTCCAATAAAATTTACTAAAGTTGTTTATTGGTTGATGCAATCATTGATTATTAGTTTATTACTAGCTTTTTTTTTTTTTTTTCATTTCTAATATTTAAGGGCACCTTTTTTTTCATATGAAAGTCGTGAAATTAACAAAATTATGTTGATAGAAATATTTTTTTTAATAAATATTATTATAAAACTAAAATTTAATATATAAGACTATTGACAAACTTGGGTGGCTCTTTTTCTACCCATTTGCTTTCAAAATATTGAATATATATATATATATATATATATTTATATTTATAGAAAGAAACTAATACGTATTATTGAAAGAGAACACAAACTTGCCAAAATTGGCCCGGAGAACAGGAGTAATGTGTGGTGGAATATCTTCCATCCACACCATAAGACCGCTAACATGTCTAGTATGTCTACCAAGGTTATGAGCAACTGAATTACCATGTCTATGAATATGAGAAAAACTACAGGAAAGAAAGGAAGCTATCAAAAATTTTGCCTCGGCGATAAGGTGACCATAGGAGGAGAAAGATTCATCGTCACTACAAAGAGATTGAATAAGAAGACTATAGAGATTAACTTTTTACATTTTATTATATGATCTAATTTACTTATTAATAAAAATCCCGCATATTGCACTAGAGTAATGCACATAATATATATGTAAAAAAAAAAGTAGTATAGGAGAAAAATAAAATGCAATAAAATTCAAATCCTTTGATAATAATTTTTATATTTCTTAGGAAATACATATAAAAAAAAATACTTTAGATGTCTAAAGACTAATACATATAGATTTAAAAAAAAAAAAATTTCGGGGGCAATAATTAGTATATCTAAAAGTTTAAGTATAACATTTGTTGTTGCTAAACTCCTACTGAGTCACATTAGCTTAGCATTTTAGTCCACTTCGGTCTTATTCAGTTCACTTTGGTCCTATTCAGAACACTTTGGTCATATTTGGTCCACTTTTTCCCGCTTGTTCTTATTATATCCTTTATATGCTTGCAAAAGGAGATCAAAGATCAATTGCTATGTTATAAAAAAATATTAAATTTCAAGTTTTTGTGATCTAAAATTGTGTATAAAAAATAAGTTTATTAATCGAATAGTAAATAACATCCGATTTGAACGAAATTTAATATGTATGTTAAGAAAATAAGAAAACATAAAATTTAACGATTAAATTTTTAAAATTCACATTAAAAAAGAAGAAGAAATATATGAAAAGTTTGAAGAATTTATCTTCAAACTAATTTGGAAAGAAACTTTATTATACAATTGAGCACATTTGAGATAATTTTGATATCGATCTGTCACATCATCGTGGTATACTCGTTGAAAACATGACGTAAAATATATAGCAAGATGAACAAGTATGTATATATATATATATATATATATATATATATATATTTATATATAATGTGATGTGATGAGGCAAACTGGACAAGGACGTAGTGGTCCTATATATACTCCAATATAGTCCAACTCCAACTCCAACCCCACATTAGAAGGTATAAATTAATGTAACATGATATGATACAAAAGGATGAATCCAACAAGGACATGCAAAAGAACATTTTAGGCAGAATCCCTTCTTTTGTCTCCCATCGTGCATATTATAGCCCTCACCTCTTCTTTTAGGATCACAATAATGTAAATTTCAGGATAGATTTTAGACTTATATGTTTGAAAACGACCAAAATTAATAACTCAAATATTGTCACCATATATTTGGCATTCCATGCATGCAAATTTCAGCCAGAGGGTAAAATAGTTACTATGCCTTCCCATTTCTTAAGTTGAAGATTAACAACTGAGTTCAACTAGAGTTTTAAGTTTTCCGCGAGAGCTTGGGATGGCAATATATATTTCTCCCTCCCTGCATTTGATTGATTACGGAATATTTTTCATGTTCAAACACAACGTTTTGGGAGAAAATGGGCTTTTGCCCCTTTTTAAAAAACAATCCAGCATTTTGCCCAATTTCCCAAACTAATTAGGGAAATGTCCCTATTTTGAAACTCGATTTTTGTACAATCGAGTTATAACAAACTGAAAATTAAAAAAAAAAAAAAAAAATTTATGGAGCCCTATAGTGGCGTTTTAAGGACCCTATAGTGGCGTTTTAGAACTCAAGTTCCATGCAAGTTTTTTTTATTTTTATTTTTATTTTTTTAAGTTTGATCGCCCCATACCTATAGTGGCGTTTTAAGGAGCCTATAGTGACGTTGAAACTCGATTTTGAGAAAATTGAGTTTCAAAACAGGGGCATTTTCCTAATTAGTTTGAGAAAAATGGCAAAATGCTGGATTTTTTTTTTATTATAAAAAAGGGTAAATGCCAATTTTCTCCCAACGTTTTGGTTAAAAAGATTTTAATTATTGGATTATATAATTTCAGAAAAAAGAGTAAAAGAGTACTTGAGCTTGAATAACTTATAATATATATATATATATATATATATATATATATATTAGAATACTAATAAGCATTATGGTTTAAGGGTTTGAAGAAAGCACTGCTTAACACTACCCAAAACATGGGTTGCGGTGAAAACACTCTTACAATTAAGCTAACTTTTTATAACTTTATTGCTAAATTATCACAAAAATGTCTTTGGATATAAAAATTGAATGAGAGACGAAGAATAAAGTGAATATATAACAGAGAGGGTGATGGGGATTAATGCCCCATCAAAACTCATGTGCTTCCTAACTTCAAAAAACACTTAATACTATTATTTTTCTTTATTCGATAGTTTTATCCGAGGGTCCTTTCTCTTCCTTTTATCTCCTACCTCCCTGGCTATCTTTCTTTATATCATTTAATGTCTTTCAAGAAGCAAATTTGATTCTATGATCTTTCTCCTATTTTTACCTTTTTGTGCATCGCTAATGTGGCCAATGAAAAATAAAAAAGACCCATCCATAGCCACCTCCAATATAATTACGCTTACATAAGCTTTTACATTTATTTTAGAAAAAGTTTCACGTTTGTCAAAGTGAGAAAAATGAGATATTCGCATCATTGTTGATGTGACCACCAATATTACCCATTATACTCATTTGGGCATAAAAAATGTATTAATTCGACCTTGCAAAATAGATTTGCTTGATGCTGCTAGAAATAGGTTAACAAATTTCTTCTCTATCTGTATACTTTTTTTTTGAGAAAGTTCTCTATCTATATACTTTAAAACCTAATCTTTTCATAATAGGAAAGAATATATACTCCTTTCTCTATGTTTTCTATTTCTCTATTTTATGATATTTTATTATTTAAGTTTTCGATTACTCTAATAAATAAATAAAACTAAGATCTATCCATTGACATATCAAAATGTGACATGTGTCCCAATATCAAAAGACTCAACAAATAGCAATTTAGAATTAAAAATCCAAAGTGGGCATTAATTTGTTATGATAATTTCATGAAATAAAGTGGGTGGACAAGAACTAAGGACATGCAAACGATTCTCTCATCACAACCAAAACGAATCACTTCTTCCCTTTCCTCTTCTTTTTCGTACTCCAACCCTCCACTCCTTAATGCTAAGAATCTCTTTCTCTCTCAAACAGTATTCAATCTTTACTTTCTTATCAAAGGCTCCAATCTCAGCCACGTATTTATATATTATTATTTCCCTGTTCATAATTTCTTAACAGTTCACACCCAAACAAGACCTTAAAGAAAACGTTTTTCCTTAGTTATATATATATGATGAAGGTTCATGACCCAGCACCAAAGGAGCGAAACATGAAGACAGCCCAATACGGCGTTGCTTCCAAGAAGCTCTGAAGACTCCCCCACATGTTCGCTAGAGTCCTCAAGCTCAGCGACGGACCCAGGATTTCAAGCTAGGGGGCGGAGATAAGCAAAAAAAAAAAATTTCAAATTCGCATCCATATAGTATTAATAAACTATCAACCAAGACAAATAACCAAAAATCATTGTTTTTTAATATATTAAGATACAATCATCTACCAACAAAAATAAAAGACACGAAACACTATTGTTTCTTAATATAATCATCTATGAAAAGGGAACTTGACGCTCTTTCAATCATCGAGTCGAGCTTCCTATACGCTCAACCGTCGACGTTTCAGTTCAAGAAACCTCTGACTCTCTTCGTTTCATTGTCACCACCACCAACAATAACAAAGACATGTCAAATATGAGCCAAGTGAGAGCCCACACGATCAAAATCTTGTTGGGCATGACAAAAGTTGTGATTAAAGGAATGGGCGGTGGAGATGATGAGTTTGATGTTTGGTGGTTTAGGCTCCCGCCTTCTACAAGGCCTAAGATGACAAGCACGAGATTTAGTGGTGGTGAACTTGTCGTCACCGTGCCCAAAGGCATGGACACGGTAAATGATAGTTATAGTGATGATGATGATGATAACAACAACAACAACGGTGAAATTAAAGTAAAAGTGGAGGGTTGGGTTGGAGGGAGTGGGAGACTGATTTTTATGTCATGTTCTTTGATTTCAGGTTGGACCTTTATTTCTAATGCCATGGGACATGTAATATGTGAAATTGAATTAGTTTTTGCATTTCTTTCTCGTAACTCTTCTTCATGTCGTGTACTTTAACAATTAAACCATCAAAACTTATAGTTTTGGCTTAAATGGACGAGATTTAATTATTTATGCTTGTGAGTTTATTATATATGATGGACCCAATAAATGCCATTGTCTGGACGAACCCATCGGACACCATCGTCCACACAGACCTAGCATGGACGATGAAAGAGAAGCCATAAAGAGAGCATTCAATATCCTGGACGATTACAAATCAGCAAGAAGACCGTTGGGATACCCATCAAAGTCCACATTGAATGAGCCCAAAAGCGTTACAAAAGATGCACTTATTCCACCATAAATGGAATACAACGGCTAGGAGAAAAGCAGGTATATATAGGTATTTCAGAACTGAACAAGGTACACACAAATACTGATCCTTATACTACTCATTTTCGCTCTCACAACCAAGCCCTCTCTGCAAATTCCATTCACTGACTTTATCATTGGAGACTCCGTGGCCAGCACCACACCGGTGACCACTCAGAGAGGACTCTGTTCTTAACCTTGCAGGTACGAAGACGAGCCAGTGCTAACCTATCTAGACAAACCTAATCGACTAACAATCTCGGCATCATCAATTTGGCGCCATCTGTGGGGACGACAATTTTGTACTTAAATTTGAAAGTGTAGTTTCGTTCAACTCTAAAGTCCAAATGGAGTCCAGCACGCCCCAAGATTCTGTAGCACTAGCCTTGTAAATCCAAACACTTATAGCCAGCGTGGAGGAGCTTACAAGACAGAACCAGGAGATGAGATTACAACTTCGGCAAGAAGAGAATCGCTCTGGGACTAACCGGAATGACGATGAAGATAGCCATAGAAGGGAAGATCACAGACAACCAAACACCCCTAAGGAAGCAAACTCAAACCTCCTCAGGGAAATGAGGAAAGAGATGGACGAGCTGAGAAGTGCGATAAGGGAGAAAACAAATCAAAACTTGGACATAATGGTTAGAAGGACGGACTCGCCTTTCACAACAAGGGTCCTAGAATGCCCTATGCTCCCAAAGTTTTGTCTTCTACAGCTTGAATCATTTGATGGTCTGAGAGATCTGCTGGATCACATCACCACCTTCAAAACGACTCTGAGTCTGCAACAGCCCCTTAACAAGATACTGTGTCGTTCCTTTCCTACCATTCTCAAAGGAGCAGCGCGAGTGTGGTTTAGTAAGTTAGCGACATCGTCCATTGACAACTTTGAGCAATTGGACAATTCTTTTGTATGCCATTTCGTCGATGGACAATGCCCAAAAAGGCCTACAGACCATCTGCTCACCATCAAGTAAGGGGAGAAGGAGACCCTAAGGTCATATGTGAAGCGTTTCACTAGAGAAATCTTGGAAATAGATGAAGCAGACGACAAAGTATAGCTAGCGACCTTCAAGGCTGGATTGAAATCCAGAGAGTTCGTGGTTGCACTTGCGAAAAGTCCTTCGCAAACGATGGCAGAAATGCTGTTGAAAGCTCAGAAGTACATGAACGCCGAAGATGTCCTAGCAGCAATAGGGGACAAGGAAAAGCCCAGAAAGAGAGAGGGAAAAAGAGAAGACCAAAGGGGACGTAAAAGAGAAAGGGGAGACCGCTAGGGTACTGACAGAAATAAGCAGAGAGACGAAAAAACTCCTTGGACGATAAAATTTACCCCTTTGGTTATGCCCATTGACAAAATTTAATGCAGATTAAGGACGAGCATTACCTCAAGTGGCCAAGGTCGCTACATTCATCACCCAATGTGCGTGACAAGAAGAAATACTGTCGTTTCCACAAAGACCACAGCCATTACACTGAAGATTGCAGAGACCAGAAGGAGCAGATAGAAGAACTCATTCAGAAGGGGAAGCTACAAAATTTGTGAAAAAGGGCGAATCTAGTAGATTTAGAAGTGATAACAAGGAGAAGCACGAAGCTGTTCCCAGAGACAAGGACAACACGTTCAACTGTCCAAAAAGCGCGATAGGAAAAATAAAGATGATCACAGGAGGGCCATCCACGGGTGGATCCTTTAAATCCCTCAAGAAGTCGCAATAAAGACAGGTAAACAGTGTTCAAAGGATATTGCCGTTTAAGTAGAGAAGAAAGACGGATAGGGACATCCTATTTTCAAAAAAAGATGCTAGAGGCGTGAAGCAGCCACATGATGACCCCTTGGTTATTATGCTCATGATAGAAGGATTTAACACCAAGAAGATACTTATAGACAATGGAAACTCTGCAAACATTATCTACCTTTCTACCTTTCAACAATTGAAAGTAGACCCCAAAATGGTAAGGCCTTTTGAGTCCCCCCTCATCAGTTTCAGTGGAGATCGAGTATACCCCAAAGGTATAGTGGCACTAACGGTCACAGTGGGGTCTCACCCTCAACAGTTAACTAGTCAGCTCAACTTCCTGGTAGTAGATTGCTCCTCCTTGTACAACGTGATAATTGGAGGGCCCACACTCAACCACTAGTAGGCAGCAACATCCACCTACTGCCTAAAGGTAAAATTCCTAATAGAGAATAGCGTGGGAGAGGTAAAGGGAGATCAATTACTGGCTAGGGAATGCTACCAAGCGGTGTTACCTGCAAAGGAGAACCATACATGGATGATTGAGGAGAAAAAGGAAGAGAAAGTGGAAGCCTTGGAAACTGTGGAACTGGTAGACGGAGAACCAACAAAGACCACGAGGATAGGGACGACTTTAAGCGGTCAGATGAAGAGAAGGCTAATCCAATTCCTTAAAGGCAATTTGGATTTATTTGCGTGGAGTTATGAGGACATGCCAGGCATAGCAACTGAGGTCATCCAACTCCATTTGAATGTAGATTTGGAGAAGAAGCTCGTCCAGCAAAGACGACGAGTCTTTGCCCCTGAACGAAATAAAGCAATCATGGACGAGGTAAACAAGTTGATGGCAGCTGATTTTATTCCTGAGGTCTACTACCCGGATTGGCTGGCCAACGTCGTCCTAGTAAAGAAAGCAAATGGGAAATGGAGGATGTGCGTAGACTTCACAGACCTGAATAAGGCCTGCCTAAAAGATAGCTTCCCCCTACCAAGAATAGATCAGCTTGTGGATTCCACAGCAGGACACAAGCTCCTCACATTCATGGACTCATTCTCGGGATAAAACTAGATCAAAATGTCGGAGGAAGACCAAGAGAAGACTGCTTTCATCACCAGCCAGGGGTTCTACTGCTACAAGGTAATGCCCTTCAGACTGAAAAACGCAGGATCGACCTACCAAAAGTTGGTCAACAAAATGTTCAATAAACAGATCGGGAGAAACATGGAGGTATATGTGGATGATATGCTCGTCAAGAGCAAGGAGGAAGCTGCACACCTGGACGACCTTGAGGAGACCTTCGCTACCCTCAAACAGTACTAGATGAAGTTGAATCCCAACAAATGCGCCTTCGGGGTTGCATCAGGAAAGTTCATAGGGTTCATGGTGTCCTAGAGGGGAATAGAAGCTAACCTAGAAAAAGTGCGAGCTATATTGGAGATGACATTGCCAAGAACGGTGAAGGAAGTTCAGAAATTAACTGAAATGATTACAGCCCTCAATAGGTTCGTCTCTAAAGCAACAGACAAGTGCCTACCCTTCTTCAAAACTCTAAAGCAAGCTTTCATCTAGACGGAGGAGTGCGAGAAGGCTTTCCAGGATCTGAAGTATTACCTAAGCAACCCACCACTCCTAAGCCCGTCAAAGGAAGGAGAAGACCTGTTTCTATACTTAGCAGTGTCAGCCATCACCGTAAGTGTAGCTCTAATTCGAGAGGAGAATAAAGTGCAGCTCTCGGTTTACTATGTCAGCCAAGCCTTCCAAGGAGCTGAGGCAAAATATCCGTGGATTGAAAAGATTGCCTTTGCCCTGATTGTCGCCTCACGTAAACTACGTCCCTACTTCTAGGCAAACCCATTTTGGTAATGACGGACCAGCCAATAAGGAAATCAATGAACAAGTCCGAAGCTGTAGGAAGGATGATACAATGGGCAGTTGAACTTAGCCGATTTGACATTGAATACCACCCCAGAACAATGATTAAGGCGCAGGCGTTAGCAGACTTCGTCGTCGAGTTCACAGTTCCCGACAAAGAAGAGGTCCAAGACGACTTAGAAAGATGGACGATACAAACTGATGGGTCGTCAGCCCAAAAAAGAGGGGGAGTAGGGGTCATCATCATCACGCTAGAAGGGAATGTGCTCAGGTATGGGGTGCAGCTTCAATTCCCCGCCACCAACAATGAAGCAGAATATGAGGACATACTGATGGGGCTCAGAGTCGGGAAAGCGTTGGGTGCCAAAAACCTACTCCTCCAAAGTGATTCCAAATTGGTGATCGGATAGATAAAGGGTGAATGCAAAGTAAATGAGGACAGGATGCGGATATACCTCAGGCTGACGGAGCACTTGGCTCAAGAATTTGATCAGGTAGAATTCATGCAGATCCCCATGAACCAAAACTCGGAAGCAGACAAAGTAGCAAGGCAAGCATTGTCGGAAGAAGGATCAATGCTCCCAGACCTGAGGGTAGAAGTCCAAAAGTATCCCAGCATTGAAGAATTCCACACTCTCGGGGTTCAAAGCCAAAACGATTGGACGGCTCCGATCCTATCTTTTCTTAGATACGGATGACTCCCAACTAACGTTGATGAAGCCAGGAAGATCAGAAAGAGAGCGACAAGGTTCAAGATCCTAAATGACGCCTTGTATAAGAGAGGGTTCTCTATGCCCTACCTAAAGTGTGTCGAAGAAGACGAAGCTAAATATATCCTCGAGGAAGTCCATGAAGGAATATGTGGCGACCACACAAGCCCGAGATCCCTGGTAAGCAAGATCATCAGAACAGGTTACTTCTAGCCTACCATGCAGAAGGACACGAGGGAGTTCATTGAACGGTGCAACAAGTGCCAGAGATTCGAAAATATCCAGCGCGTCCCAAGAGAAAAGATGACGATCATAACTTCCCCGTGGCCATTTGCTCAATGGGGGATAGACATCGTGGGTTCACTTCCTCAAGGTAAGAGACAAGTAAAGTTTTTGTTAGTTGCCATTAACTACTTTACGAAATGGGTTGAAGCAGAAGCACTACCAACTATCACGGAGGCAAAGATCCAGAACTTTGTGTGGAGAAACATAGTGTGCAGGTTCGGGATACCAATAACAATAATATCAAACAACGGACACCAGTTCGACAGCCAAGACTTCAGAAACTTTTGCTCGGGACTAGGGATCAAGAACTAGTTTTCATCTCTAGGACATCCACAAGTGAACAGACAGACGGAAGTAACGAATCGAACATTGTTGAAGATCCTCAAAGTTCAATTGGAAGAGGCGAAAAGTGCATGGCTTGAAGAACTGCCCAATGTCTTGTGGGATACAGAACTACCACGAGGACCCCGACAGGAGAGATGCCCTTCAGGTTTACCTACGGCACCGAGGCAGTGATACTAATCGAAGTAGGAGTCACCAGCATGAGAAGAGAGGCCTTCCATGAAGAAGGTAACGATGATCAATTGTGAATAAACCTGGACTGCTTGGACGAAGTAAGAGATGAAGTATCGTAGAAGATGGCGAGATATCAGCAAAAGATGGCCGAGTATTACAACAAGAGAGTGAAGCTTAGAAGACTTAATATAGGAGACCTCGTCCTACATAGAGCCGCATCGGCGACAAAGGATCCAACCCAAGGGAAGCTTGGACCAACCAGGGAGGGACCCTATAAGGTCATCCATTACTCGAGACAAGGCAATTACCACCTGGAGTCAATGGACGGGAAGAAGTTACCACGGCCATGGAACAACGAGCATTTGAAAAAATATCATCATTAGAAGTAAAGTACCATTGTATTCATGAAAGTAACATCTTCATTTGAAATAAAGCAATAAAAGTACTATTCAGCAAATATTCCAACGGATTGTGTGCAAGTATAGAGAACCCAAAAATGGCTGAGTGATAAAATTCCTCAAATGGATGTAAATTACTGACGAAGTCAAAAGTGATAAAATTCCTTAAATGGATGTAAATCACTGATGAAACCAAAAGTGGTAACAATCCTTAAATGGATGTAAATTATCTAAAAATGGCTAAGTGATAAAATTCTTTAAATGGATGTAAATCACTGACGAAGCCAAAGTGAAAAATCCTTAAATGGATGTAAATCACCTAAAAATGGCTAAGTGGTAAAATTCCTTAAATGGATGTAAATCATTGACGAAGCCAAAGTGATAAAAATCCTTAAATGGATGTAGATCACCTAAAAATGGCTAAGTGATAAAATTCCTTAAATGGATGTAAATTATTGACGAAGCCAAAGTGATAAAAATCCTTAAATGGATGTAAATCACCTAAAAATGGCTAAATGATAAAATTCCTTAAATGGATGTAAATCACTGACGAAGCCAAGTGATAATAATCCTTGAGTGGATGTAAATCACCTAAAAACGGCTAAGTGATGAAATTTTTTAAATGGATGTAAATCATTGATAAAGCCAAGTGATAATGATCCTTGAATGGATGTAAATCACTAACAAAGCCAAGTGATAAAATTCCTCAAATGGGCATAGATCATCGACGAAGGTAAAGCAAAGAAAAAAAAAATCAAACAAAAAAAAAAATTTGTTGAAACATTGGTGAGGTCAGGTTTCTCTGCAAACAAAGGCCACCAAGTGATGATCAAGGATAAAAGCAGAACAATCAACGAAGGTAAGGCAAAACAATTGAAGGCATAAACATATGATAATTAAAAACAGCTCACAGGTAGTATTTAAAACCCAAAAACATGATGGGTAAAAAGATTGTTTCAAGGACAATATGTAAAGCCCAAAAACACATTGGGCACTTTTTAAAAAAAAAAAAAAAAAAGGAGCGCGAAAGATGATTTTTTGATAAACAGGAAAACAATTAAGCAAAAGCCTCGTCACCACTAGCAGCAAGAGAATTCTCAGGAGCATTCTCTTCGGGAGCAACAGCAGTAGACTGGGAAGCCTCGCCCACCTCCATCTCCTTATTGACCTCCTCGAGATACAAACCCCCCAAGTCCACGCCAGAAGGGTGCTTGACGAGATACCATCGGAGGAGTTCAAAACCCTTGTAGTACTAATTGAAGAGAACAGTGTTGTACTCCTCAATTTGTTGAAAGGCTTCAATAGCCTTAGCAGCAACGGTCTTGATCCTTTTATTCACAGCTTGGAGTTGCTCGTCCTTCTCCATAGTCAGCTGCTTCTCAGCCCTTAAGTCGTCGGCCAAAGCCTTAGCCTTCTCCTTGGCAGTATTAGTTTCGTCCATGGCGGAGATGAGATCTCTCCTCAGTTTAGCATTTTCAACCTCCAGAGCCTCCACTTTGGACCCCACTGACGCTACCTTCACCTCATGGCTCAAGTACTCAGACGTGATGTGGATCGTCTCTCCGAACACCTAAAAAAGAGATTATGTAAAACACGAAGTCTTCAGATTCATACGCAAAACCAGAAAAAGAAATATGAGTGATACATGTACATCACCTGGACTAGCTTGTGGATATGACAACCCACGATCTCGTTAGAGGGCATACCCGAAAACACCTTAAGGTCCTCGGCAGTAAAAACATCCTACACCCTCGTCAAGGCCAGACCCGCATCGTCCTAGACGCTAGACGATCGAGAACCTACCTTTTCCTTACCCTTGTCCGCAACACGTTGCCTCTTTGGACGAGGGGTAATTTCCTTCACCGAGGTTGCAGGAAAAGTGGCCCTCGTGGTTTTAGGGACGGAGTTAATAGGAGTGATCGGAGTTCCCTTCTCAACCACTCTTACCACCTTCTTCCCCAAACTCGAGAGGGGCTCATTTTTCCTAGCCCGCATCTTGGCGTACAACTCCTAATTGAATTTGGTGGTCATCTCTACGAGAAGATGAAAGATTAAAATCTATGTGAGAAGGAAAAAAAAAAAAGAAGACTCACTATTTTCTTCAATCTCGATAGCACGTAAGACAAAGGAAGAAGGCTCAAGACCAAGGCAATGACGAGCTAACATCCTCGGGTCAACAAGATCGTTAATATCGTCTTCTCATATTCGACAGCAGCTTGGTCGCGCGCTCTTGAGCTTGGGGTGCTTCTTAACTAAAAAACACAATAAGCAAAAATCAGTGACGAAGTAAAAAGAAGAAGTACAGGAACTAGCAAAAGGTTAATCAAAAGGATGGCGCACTTAGACTCGGGGCCCTTCAATGACGAAGCAACCTAGGGACTTCACCCCAAAAATCATCAGAGAGAGTCTCCCATCCGTCCCCAGACACGAAAAAGAACCTTGATTTCCAATATTGGAAGGACAATGGAAGATCAGTAATGATCCTAGCCTTTCTGACCCAGGGCACAAGTTCGTAGTACCCGTACTCATTTGACTCCTTCAAATGATACAGGTAAACGAACTCGTCCACCCTAATCATGTCCCCCTCAGTGACGACCATCCATATTTCCATACAGCTAATTACTATTCTCCACGAGTTCGGCATAACTTGCCTGGGAGCAATGTTGAAATGATTCAGGAGCTCTATGATGAAGGGGTGGACGGGAAACCTAAGGCCGCACTTGAAAGCAAACTCATAAAAGCACACTTCCCCAGGCGAGAAATGACAAGCCCTTTCCTCTTCATGAGGAAGACGAATCCTAACCCTCTCGGGAAATTGGAACCTATCCCTGAACCTAAAGAGAGTATCAGCGTCCAGAGCGCACCCCTCCCTGAGGGCATGAAAAGCCCTAACCTCCCTTCGGCCAGAAGCAGCGGTATCCACCTCCGCCTTAACAGGGTCGTCGCTAGACGACAACCTAGTTTCCAGTTCACTAGACCTCACCTCAGACATGACTCCCCGGTCACCCACCAACTCCTCGAACCAACTTACAGATTGACGCAACAAAGGGAACAGATCGGCCAACACCAAACCCAAACCGTTACCCCTAAATACGAACCCTTCAATTGGGGGGCAATGGGTATGGAAAGAACCTAAGGACGCCCTTAAGCGTGCAAAGAGAAACGAAACAGAAGGACAGAGTTGCCTAATTTCAGAATTCCCAAGCATGGAAGCTAGAGAAAAGAGAAGGAATAGATTTCTATCTCTAAACAGAACGAGAAAAGGAAAGAGAATGTTGCTACAGAAAGAAAAAGGAAAAGGAGAGAAAATCGTACCTTAGAAACTTCAAAGCTCAGAAATTCAAGCTCAGAAAAAGGGAAACACCAAAGGTTGAAAATCTCAAAAAAAAAAAAATGCGAAAATGGCAAAAAGTGAAAAAGGTGGAGAAGAAAGCAAAGAGTTTTTAAAAAACCGAGCCCAGAAAACTGAAAACTAGCGCGAAAACCAAAAGCCCCTCGAACCAAACAAAGGCATCCACCACTAGAAGCACACCACATGGCCACAACACGTATGACGCTGCCACTATGCATTAAATGCGAATGAAACGGAATCCCAAGGGTCACGTCTAAACAAGAAACCTTCCATATTCTTGTGGTCGTCATTACACGTAAGGACGACCACAAAATAGAGGGGGGCAGCTAATGGACCCAATAAATGCCATTGTTCGGACGAACCCATCGGACACCATCGTCCACACAGACCCAACATGGACGATGAAAGAGAAGCCATAAAGAGAGCATTCAATATCTTGGACTGTTACAAATCAGCTAGAAGACCGTTGGGATACCCATCAAAGTCCACATTGAATGAGCCCAAAAGCGTTACAAAAGAGGCACTTATTCCACCATAAATGGAATACAACGGCTAGGAGAAAAGCAGGTATATATAGGTATTTCAGAACTGAACAAGGTACACAAAAATATTGATCCTTATACTGCTCATTTTCGCTCTCACAGCCAAGCCCTCTCTGCGAATTCCATTCACTGACTTTATCATCAAAGGTTCCAATGGCCGGCACCACACCGGTGACCACTCAGAGAAGACTTTGTTCTTAACCTTGCAGGTACGAAGACGAGCCAGTGCTGACCTATCTGGACAAACATAATCGACTGACGATCTCGGCATCATCAATATAATTTTTTTTGGTGGATAGAGAGAATTTATGTGGTGTTTGTTAATTAGATTACGTTTTGAAAGTAATTTTGTGATATTGCCTTAGAAGGCTACTTTTAAAATAAATAAATAAAATTCGACCTATATAAGATTGACTTAGTGTTTGCTCATAGATGATTTCATAGTAGACATTGTAGTTCGGGAAGTAGTCTTTATAATTTGTTTTTGGTTTAGTTCCTTTTCCCAAGTTTTAGCGAGCAAGGATAGTACTATTCGTTTCCCTCGTTCTTGTGCCCATTTATTAGAAGGTGAAGTTTTTATTTTTATTTATTTTTTTCATGCATTTTAGCTCATGAGTCATGATCTATGTATGGTAGTTGCTGTGAATGCTTTAGATACCTTGGTTTAGTAAGCAAAGTAGCCTTGTCTAATTACTTTCATATGAGATCTAGGCAGTGGATGCTTCAGTTCAATTAGCGGGACAATACACTCTTCGTGCGTCCTCATCATTTTGGGAATAAGCTAATCATTCAATTAGCGTAAGGATGATTTTGCTTATCTACTTACTAGATCTAGGTTAAATTCAATTTTTATATGGTCTTTTATTTTTTTACAAGTAGGTGGAGTCCTTTGAATTCAAGTTCTTTTTTATGGGAAAATGTGGCAATGTTATAGTGTTATAATTAAGGCTATTGACAATTAGGTTTGGTTGTTTAAATCATTTATGTTGCGTCATTTCTACAATATTTTCAGAAAACCACACATGTTTGCCATTATTATGCTCAAATTGATTATGGTTATGCGGATTAATTAAACTCATAACATTGTTCTACTTTCATACTAAGCTTCTAGTCAAATAATTTCTTAAAATATCTACTTGTTATGTACTTACGTTCCTTAGAAAAGACTTTTGTGATCAATAACTGTCTGATATACTCTGATATGTACTCTACCACGAGAGCAATACATTTGCCACATGGATGTTGAGCATTTATGTTTTGTAACTTAATAACTAAGTTTTTATTTCATTCACTTACTTCCACCAAATTCAGCACGACAGAAAAGTTGCTGGGAAAATAAAAAAAAGTCGAATCGGATCGGATGCCCGCAATTTTTTAGCGTCACACAACTCACAAGTAATAGATGGATGAAGTTGGGATATAAACATAGCCAAGCATTTTATTCCTCTTTCAAGCATCTTTTCTCGTGTCACTAATTAATTCTTGATAATGAGAAGAAAACTCATTAGGCAATTGCTTTAGAGTTTAACTAACCGAACTCTTTGCCCATATTAGATACACAACATCAATTAAAGGGACTTCTTCAAATTTGGTGCCTCATAACTCATAAGTTTGATCATTCATTTCCTTTATTATATTTAGAAAGAAGTTGATGACTGAAATATTAGATGGATATTGATGATGCTCGGATCGTTAGGTAAAATGATCGTCCAGAGTGAAGTCATCCACAGCCAGCCTGATCGTGAGAAAATGGATGGTGAAAAGGAGAAGTGTGGGTCACCGGTGTGGCGCCTGCCACAAAGCCTCCGATACTAAAATTAGAATGGCTAGAATGAGAAGAGAGGTATTAGAATATCAATGTGTATGAACTAGAGTTTCTGTGTGTACCTTTGTAGGTGTGAGGTATCTGTATATATATACTTGCCTCTTTTTCCTAGCCGTTGGGGAGTGCTGTTAATGGAGGCTTGAATGGGCTATTTGTAACGCTTCCTTTAGATGTTAATGAGAGGGTCGTCGGTGCTCCAACGGTAAAGAAATTTATTGCGACCTTGTAACATATGCCAGTCATGTATGAACTGGCAGGCCCTCTCTTCGTCTAGTGTGTTCAAATGATGACGGAGTGGAATGGTTTCTTCGTCTGTTAGTCCCTTGTCTGGACGAGGAGGTTGCCTGAAGGAATTATGGTCATCCATCAGCTGCCCCCCTATTCCGAGGCCATTCAACTTGGAGACGGCCATGGAATGTGGTGAGTTCCCTTCTCTCCCTTTTTATTTATTTTATTTATTTTTTATTTTTTTAATGACGCTTTGGGTTTCCCTCTCTGCAGTTATTACCTTGTGGCGGCGTGGTGTGTGTCGTGGCCACGTGTCACCTCAAGATTGGTCGGGGGGTCCTTGGTTCCGGCGAAACTTTTCAGTTTCCCACGTTTTTTGAGGCGCTTCCTTTTTAAACCTCTGGTGTTCTCTCTCTGCACTTATTTTTGCAAAATCTCAGTCACTTTGTGTTTCTCTGCTCCAAGTTTTCAGCTTCCTTTGGATTTCGCCGCTGTGATTTCTACGCTCATCTCCTCTCCCTTTCAGTTTCGCTTCCTTTTTCAGGTACCCCCCTTCACTTTTCTTGCTATCTTTTTTCCTTTTTAACTTCCATTTTTTGTGCTTCGTTCCCTTTTTTGAAATCTTGCTTTTTTTGTTTCTTTTTTATGGACTATTTAGGTATTAGGTGTATTTCTCCCTCAGCTACCTTCTTTTTTGCTCGCTTAGGGGCATTTTATAGGTTGTTCTAGTACTCGCCGATTAGGGATTTCGCCCTAGGTGATAGTGGTCTGAGCCTAGTGTTGGGTGAGTTTACCCATTGTTGTGTGAGTCCCTAAGTTGGTTTGAGTCGGTGTGAGGGGTGCTAAGGAGGGAAGAAATGAGTGCTAAGGGTAGATCCGGTGATTTAGGGGCTATCCTGTCATCCAGCGCCGATATGGGTGAGGTTGAGACGGATACAGCTATCTCCAGGCCATCGTCTTCCCGTCCATCTGTCCCAGCCTCTCCCCAGTCTTTCCATGCCCTTCAGGAGGAGTGTTCTCTAAACGAGAATACCTTCTTTAGATTTAGGGATAAATTCCAGTTTCCCGAGGAGACCAGGGTTCGTCTCCCTAAGAAAGGTGAGAAATCTTGTGCTTTTGCCCACGGGGAGGGTTGCTTCTATGAGGCTGCCTTCCTGTGTGGCCTTAGGTTCCCCGTCCATATTCATAATGGAGCTTTTTCACCATCTAAACATAGCCCCAGGACAACTTATGCCAAATTCTTGAAGGATCGTCATAAGTTGTATGGTGATCTGGACGATCATAGCTGATGATGATATGATCACACTGAACGAGCTCGTCCACCTTTACCGTCTAAAGAGTCCAAGGAGTTTGGTTATTATGAGCTCGTGCCTTGGGATAGAAGGTCTCGACTCATCGCCGATCTACCTTCGTCCTTTCGTTATTGGAAGTTGAGGTACTTTTTCGTGTTAGGTGACGGTTGGGAGACCCTCTCTGACGACTTCTGGGGGGATGTTCCTAGGCTGCTGCGTCGATGGGAGACCCCTGTACTTGGTGCATTTGCTTTGCATTTTTCTTTTTTTATCTTTTTTCGTTCGTCTTTTTGCTTGGACCGTCCCTTCTGACCTTGTGTGTGTGTGTGTGTGTGTTTTTTTTTTTTTTTATTTATTTATTTATTTTTTTTTACAGTCAAAGATCGTCTAGAGTTGGAGAGCAGGTTTATGGAGCGTGTTCACGCAGCCATTGAGTACACGAGCACTATTAACGACTTTGACGATTTAGTGGATCCTAGGACTTTAGCTCGTCACTGCTTGGGACCAGAACCTTCCCATTACGTCCTTCGTGCTATCCACCGCGAAGAAAAAAGTAAGTTTCTTTAGGACGAAAGTTGATCGTCCATCTTTCCCTTTCTTTTCTCGTTCTTCTTTTCTCCACTTAAATTCATTTTTCTTCTTTGCAGAAATGACAACTAAGTTTAATCAAGAGTTTCATGCCCGGATTAAGGCAAAGAAAAATGAACCCCTTTCTAGCATTGGCTAGCGCAGGTTGAGGCTGACTAATAGAGAGAAAGAGAAAGAGAAGGAGACCACAAAAAAAGGCTCGCCCACTCCGGCTTTGGACAAGGGTTGAGTAGCTTCCCTAGCCCTATTTGTTAAGGAGATTAGTCCTTATCATAAGAAGCGCAAGACGAGTGAGAAGCTCAAGGGGAAAATAGGTGCTAGCGTTTGGGCTGACGTTGAGATGGCCCTGGCTCGGGCGAATGAGGTTATTACTCCAGATGAACTGAAGGAGATCTTCGGCGTTCCCTCTCACGAGATGGTGAACCGCCACGTTCACAAACTCGTCCAGGTAACTTTTCTTCGTCTTCTCTCTTCCTTTGTTCTTCCTTTTTTTTTAACACTAAGAATATCAATTGCTAACGCTGCGTCCTTGAATGCCAGGTGTTGGAGGAGGCAATGCATATTACTTCCCAATACTTGGCAAGTGAGGAGAAGGCCGTCATGGCCACTTCAAAAGTAGAGGTGTTGGAAGCTGAGGCCTCTGGTTTAAGGAAAGACTTGATCGTGGCGATGGACGAAAATAACTCGTTCAAGGAAAAAATAAAGGCTTTAACTGAAGAATTGGATGCTGAGAAGTAGTTGGTGAAGCAGAAAGACAAGCTCTTGGCGGCGGCCGGCCAAAAAATGAAGAACGCCGTGGCCAAGGCCGTCTGTGCTTTTCAGACAACCGATGAATACAATGCCATATTGTTTGGCTGGTACTTTAAGGGGTTTGAGCTGCTCAGGAGATATTTGGTGAAGCATGGTCCAGGAGTGGACTTAGAGGAACTAGATTTTAAAGTTGTAGATAAGGAGATCGAAGCGAATGAAGCAGCCCAGGTATCCCAAGTTGCTGCTGTTGCTGGTGACGACCCCCAAGACCCTGAGAAAGACGTTGGTGATGCTCATACATCATAGTTTCACTATTTTTTTTTTTTTTTTGAATGCCCTGCCTGTTTTGGGGCTTTTGGACGAACAATCTTTTTGTGCCCTACACTTTTTTGGGGCTTTTGAACAATTTATGATTCCTTATGTATATATATATATATATATATATATATATATGCTTAATTACCTTGCGTTCATATTTGCTTGTGAGTGCCTTTCTTTCTTGCTTTTCGTCGTCTATTGTGAACTTAGAGAAATACTTGTGAAGAGAAATTGTTCGTCCACTAACCTTGCCAAGCCAGTTTAATCTCTTTGTCGTCCATTGGGGACTTGGAGAAACATTTATGACAAGTGGTTGTTCGTCCACTAACCTTGTCAGGGTAGTGTAATCTTTTTTGCCGTCCATTGGGGACTTGTAGAAATCTACGCTTAATTACAAATTTTGCATTTTAGCTTAGGAAGACTTAAAATGTGTTCCTTTCCATTTAGGACAATTCATATCCCTTTGGGGATTTTCATTGCTTCCCAATGGACGATGTAAATCCATTCAAGGAACCTTATTGTCTTTAGCTTGGACGATGTACATCCATTTAAGGAATCTTCTCGTCTTTAGTTTGGACGATGTACATCCATTTAAGGAATCTTATCATCTTTAGTTTGGATGATGTACATCCATTTAAGGAATCTTATCGTCTTTTGTTTCGTTGAAATGATTTACACCCTTATGAGGGTTCTTATCACTTCAACTTGTTTTTTGCATTCAGACGACGGTTTTAGTTTGAAAAGATATTCAGAATACATCAATTACTGAATGATACGTTTATTCGTTTTGCACAACAAAAAAGGAAAAGTTTAAGGCATTGCTGACTACTTACAATTGGGCTGTAATTCCTATTCGTAATACTTCTTTAGGTGCTCAACATTCCATGGACGAGGTAGCTTGTTTCCGTCCAGATCCTCCAGGTGGTAGCTTCCTCAGCGAGAATAGTGGACGACCTTGTAGGGTCCTTCCCAGGTTAGTCCTAATTTGCCTTGTGCTGGGTCCTTCATTGCGGGTGTCACTTTTCGAAGGACGAGGTCTCTGATATTGAATCTTTTGAGCTTTACCCTCTGGTTGTAGTACTCGACCATCTTCTGTTGGTACTTGGTCATTCTCTGGAGGCTTGGTCTCTGACTTTGTCCAGGCAATCCAGGTCCAACTTCAGTTGATCGTCGTTGCTTTGTTCGTCAAAGAATTCCCTCCTGAGGTTGGTGATTGCCACTTCGACTGGGATGACAGCTTTTGTGCCATAAGTTAGGTTGAAGGGCGTCTCTCTTGTTGGGGTTCGTGCTATAGTCCTGTAAGCCCATAGAATGCCTGGTAATTCCTAAGCAATGCTCCCTTTGCCCCCACTAACCGAGCCTTGATGATCTTTAGCAAGGTTCGGTTTGTTACTTCTGTCTGTCCATTGACTTGAGGAAGTCCTGGGGATGTGTATTTGTTTTTTTATTTAGTTAGTAGGTGATGTGTCAGTTTATCATGAAAAATAAAAGGAGATTCCAGTTTAAAAAAGTACTAGAGGTAAGCCAAACCCTAGAAAAAATGCCAAGATTCTGTCTTAAAAATTTTTAGCCCTAGATTCAAGTCCATATGAACCCCGGGATGCTTTGTTTTTTCTTTGATCTAACACCATTGGAAATGCTACTTTGTTGGGGTTTTTTTTTCCAAAGATCTTTTTGTTTTTCCACTTCATAAAATCTTTTTCTTTTCATGTTAGATTCCAAAAAAAATATTTTGCAACTCATATGTTGGACTCAAAAGTAAAATTCTTAAATATTTTTTGAGTCCAACATATGAGTTGCAAAATATTTTTAAAAATATGAAATGAATAAAATAATTATTTTTTAAAATACACGTTTGTGGTTAAGTACATGTTAATGTTTAATTTTATTTTAAAATTTTCATTAAAAATTAAAAAATAATTACATTCAAGTTGATACTTTTATAGTTTGACGTTACCAATGAAAGTTCAAATTCTTTAAAGTATAAGTTAAACATTATTTGTTGTAATACTCTCTCTCTCTCTCATGCATGATATACATTACTTGTAATATTTTAACTGGGTCTTTTTATATAACAAGAATATAATTAGTTAGAGTTGAACATTATTTATTGCAATATTTGTTTCAATTCAAATATATATATATATATATATATTCAACAATTTTTCTATGAAATAAGTATTTTAATAACAGGAATATAATAGTTAATGTATGGGCTGGATTCGGATCCCTGCCCTAAAAGGTGGATGAAATTAGGCCCAAAAAGCTCAAAACAATGAATTTGTAGAGAGTGGGTTGGAAAACTAAGCTCTAGTGAATCAGACAACAAACAAAGTAAATCTCAATAACAAGAGAACGAAGATAAACAAGTTCAAACAAAAGAAAGTCGTCCTTGGCACAGTTCGAGGAGATTAGTTCCTATATATTGATTCTCAAATTTAATTACAAGTTCAGTTTTGGATTGCTATAGTGTTTTTCTCTCTCCTTTCGATCCTCTACTCCATGGTGGGTCTCTTACATTATATAGTCCCCTTTAAACAATCTTGGCGCTCCATTTGTTGGTCATTTAAAACCTCTACTTGAGTACTTGTCCTATCGGACACCCTCACAGGCCCTCTGTGAGTTGGGGCAACCAAGGCGGCACTGTTCAGGGGTCTTCTCTACATAAATGCGGCCAGAAAGTTAGTTGTAGAGCATTCAATACGGTGGCAGCAGCTTTTTCTTAGATATTTTCTAGCTTCCATTCTTCCAGTATGCTCATAATGCATGTCTTTACCAATAGAACCTCCTGGTACGTCACCTAGGATGACATGAGGCATATCTCGGTCTTCGTTGAGTTTAGCCGAGGGGATATTCCTCCTCGGACAACCTCTCCTGGCCATTACGGTCATAGTTTGCTTGTGAAGTTTGAAGTATCACGTCTCTCTTGCTATTGATCCATTCTCGGACCATTGTGCCTCCTCGGACAAGGCCCAAGGCCCAACATACATTTAGGCCTGCGTCCCCACAATAGCCCCTCAAAATTCCGTTTATCCCCTCTTATCTGAGGAGAAAAATGGGGTTTTGATGCTTGAATGATAAATCTCACATGTTCCCTTGACTTCCGCACATGAGAATGTCGCTTCGCGTGTCCCCTAACTGTTCTTGACGCTTCGGAGCCCGCAATATTTCATTAAATGCTCCAAGCGGCGCTATATTCCTCGTATCCTACGGTGAGATATGAATCCAACGGCTGGCGTTTCTCGTCGAATTTTGAGCGGGATAACTCCTACTCAATTTCGCCTCCTATATAAGATGCCCGGGAGAATCACTTTTCCCCATTTTACAAGCCTTCAAGCTCTTAAGATATTCCTAGCTTTCAAACCTTCAAGGCTTCCCAGATTTCTAAAGTTTCCAAGTCTCTTTTCTTACGAAATTTGAACGTTTAAAAAGTACTAGAAGCAATACACGTGCTTATACTCGTAAGTTTCTTCTTTTCTAGGATCTTTTCTCCTCTGCCTTCCATTCTTTGTTCTTTTTCCTTGAAAACTTCACCCGTTTTCTCTTTACCTCCCCAAGATGGGTAGATTTAAGTAACTCGTAGACTCTGATACCGGTATGGAAGGTTTCAGGGCTAGGTACCACATTCCGCAGGGAGTAGCCCCGCGGTATTATGCTCCAGATCAGATAAACTTTGACAGGAAAGAAGGGGAGGTTGTCATTCCTATGATTGCTTTTATAGAAGGAGGAATAACACTTCCCAAGGGTAGGGTGACCTGAGACTACCTAATCAACCATAGGTTGTGTCCTCACCTGTGCGCTCCCAACCTGTTTAGAGTTTTAGGTTGTGTTGATACTCTCAACGAGCATATGAGTTTGGGACTCACCTAGCACGATGTTGTCCATATGTACGAGTGTCACTCGCTCGCTAACTCGGGGTATAACCTCAAGTCCCGATTGCCCGTTGTTAGGCTCATTTCATGCCTCCCTAAATCAAATAAGGGTATGAAGGACGACTTCCTGATAGCCTCAGGGGCATGGCATGATGGTCTTCACTGCCTAGTTCGAGAGGGAGAGCTAAGTGGGGTACTCTAGGTTTAGGTCCCCTCTATTCTTTTTGTTCTCTTGAAGCATGGGCAGTAGCCCCTCGACTTCATGTTCCTCCATTCTTTTTGTATTATGTTCATTTCCAATGGTGATTACATTATATTGACCAGGGCTTTTCTCCTCGGATGTCTTTGCAGATAAAAGGCACATTGCTCTAAGACTTAGCCTCGTCAACATTCCGGGTCTCAACAAGGTGCTGAGGTTTGAGATCTTCGTGAGTGAGGATAGACAGTTACGAGCCGTCCATCTGATCTTGGACTTTGTGCCCCTCTCGGATGCATTTCAAGAAGTAGGCAACACGATAAGAGCAGGTGACCTTCGGCTAGCCCGGATTGACGTATCACAGCCCGGTTTCCTAGCCCGAGAAAACCTTCCTCCAGTCAAACTACCCCTCCAACGCATTCTGCCTGAAGCAGCAATCCCGAGAGAGGAGACTGCTTCCTCGCGCCTATCGCTTGAGGTTAAGATTGATCAATTTCACTTCGAGGAGGACAAGGAGGAACGGGCAGATCCTATAATCCAACTCTCGGATTCCGAGGACGAGTTAGACAGGCACTCTGCCGCCCACTCTCTCAGGCTCATAATTGCTCGTGTAAACCCCAGTTCCTAGGAGGACGAGGAGATGGACCTTAACCCGAGGAAAGGACTGAAGGGCCTCCTTGCTGGGAGGAATAAAGGGGCGTCGTCTAAGGAGGTCCCCAAGTCCCAATTTCTTGCCAATCTCTGCCCTCCTCCTCCTCTTCCGGTAACTACAGTCGGACTTCTCCCTTGTCCTGACTTGAAAAAGAAGAGGAAAGTGCAAGAAGTAGAGGAGGGCGAGGTGGTTCCTCCGAAGGGGGCAAAGCAGCCCAAAAATGCCAAAGATAAACGGGCTTCTTCAGCAGATAGCAAGGAGGACCCCGTTAGGGCCGAGGTGCGCCGACAGCAGTGCACTTGGGCCCCTCGGCTAGAGCTGGATAGCGATGCCATCCCCTAGGACACTTTAGTTCGGGAGTTCCAAGGAGGGCATTCAGCCTACATTGCTGAAGCCCTAGAGCAACCTCTCCTTCTGTCCAAAGACATGGATGTTGTTCGGCGCATGAAGCAGCCAAACCTCTTCTTGTCCCTGAAGAGGGACCTAGCCATGGTAAGTTAACCAACACATCTTTGAATTAAATGTTAAGCTGCGCTTTCATTCTTTTTACATATGGGATTTCTTTGTTATTTTTATGCAGGTTATCTAGCAAGTTTTTGTGGCCGAGGGGTGGGTCCGGGATGCTCGTAACGAGCCTAAGGCTGAGGCCCACTCCCGCGCTGAGATTGAGAAGTCCCTAGGAGCCCTTAAGCAAGAGCGAACAAAGTTGACCAATAATCTAACCACTGTGGAGAGGGCACGTCTGAGTGCCGAGGCTGGTCTGAAGAGTTTCAAGGTTTAGGCCGAAGATTAGCGCAAGCTGCTCCACATGATTGAGATAGAACCGGCCACTCAGAGACAGTTGGTCTTGGATCTTAAGGCTGAGCTGCAGAAAGTTAAGGAAATAGCTCGGGTGGCCAGGGAAACTGTAGAGGCCGAGAAAACAGCATCCTATGAACGTGGGGTGCAGGACATGGAGACGCGGCTGGCAGAAGAGGTGACTGGGGTGTGCAAGGACTATTGCACCGAGGTATAGGTAGAAGCGCTCAACCAGGTAGGAGTTCTTGCCACTTCTAAACTGAGGAGCGCTGAGAATATCTTCTTCCCAGAAGAAATCAGAGAAGATCCAGGGGCTAGCAAGGGTAAGGAGGTCCAACCACCTATTAAGGCCAATCGCTCCGAGGACGCTCTCACGATCAAGGATGTGGTTTCCAAGGCTAAGGAAGCAGAGTCTAAGTCCAAGGCTGGGGATACCCAACTTAAGGCAGCTGATTCCAAAGAGGACCCTCCCAAAGCAAAGGCATAATTATATGATCTTTCTGTATTTCTTCTGCTTTTTTTTTTTTTTTTCTTTTTTTGTGTGGTATTTCACCACTGTTTGTAATATACCCTCCCTTTGATCAATGAAAAGACTTTACCTTTTGTTTCATGAATCTTTCTTTTTTCTTGTAACCTTTATTTTCTTATTGGTGTTGTTACTGTTCTGCCCCTTAATGAGACTTGGGATTGATAAGATTGCTAACAATGTTGGATTGTTATTACTTATACTTCAACAAAAGCTAATAGTAGTGTATTACTGCTAATTCAAATAATTTGAACAAGTGCCAACAATAAATAGGATTACCACATACTTGTACTGAGAGTTGGGCCTTCTGCAAGGAAGGTTGAATCTCATGGAGATGAATGATATATCTTGTAAAAAATAGACAGGGCAGACAACCCTTATTCTGCTCAACACTTATATAAATATCCAAGAACATTAACTTACTTAAAGCCACTGATCCGAGAAGTTGGGTATAACCTGGGATCTATTTTGACATTTAGAAAAGTAAATAGAAAGTATTAATTTACCCAAAGCAGGTGGTCTGAGGAATCAGGCATAGCTAAGGTTCTGTTTAATACTTAGGAAGATAAGCTGAGGTGTTGATTTACCCAAAGTATGTGGTCCGAGGAGACTAGGCAAGACTAAGGTTCTGTTCAACACTCAGAAGGATGTCATTAAGTATTAATTTACCCAAATCAGGTGGTTCGAGAGACCAGGCATAGCTAAGATTCTATTTAATATTTAGAAGGGTGTCATTAAGTATTAATTTACTTAAAGCAGGTGGTCCGAGGGACTAGACATAGCTAAGGTTCTGTTTAATACTTAGGAAGATGAGCTGAGGTGTTGATTTACCCAAAGTGTGTGGTCTGAGGAGACCAGACATAGTTAAGGTTCTGTTCAACACTCAGAAGGATGTCATTAAGTATTAATTTACCTAAAACATGTAGTCTGAAGGACCAGACATAGCTAAGGTTCTGTTTAATACTTAGGAAGATATCTGGAGATATCAATTTACCCAAGGTATATGGCCCGAGGAGCCAAGTATGACCAAGGTTCTGTTTGATATTCAAAATAATAATAATAGGAAACTTGACAAATAATTTAATAAACAAGAATGTGAGAAAGGAAGCTTTTATTAATAGTAATACATTTTCAGGTTATTTACATTTCAGGGGCGCGGTACAACACTTTCATCTAGGTTTTCAAGATGATACGCACCTACTCCAGACACTGAAGTGATGCGATATGGCCCCTCCCAATTAGGCCCTAATTTTCCCCATGCGGGGTTTTTAGCAATACCTAAAACTTTTCTTAAAACCAAGTCTCCAAGCACCAATGGCCTTAGCTTCACGTTGGCATCATATCCTTGCTTAAGCTTATGCTGATAATACGCCAGTTGGACCATGGCGTTTTCTCTTCGCTCTTCAACTAGATCTATACTCTTTTCTAATAGCAAGTCATTGTTGCTCGGATTAAAAGAGCTTGTTCTCAGTGTTGGGAATCCAGTTTCTAGAGGAATAACAACCTTGACTCCATAAGTCATTGAAAAGGGTGTCTCTCCTGTTGATCTGTGAGGTGTGGTTCGATATGTCCAAAGGACGTGTGGCAGCTCTTCTACCCATTTTTCCTTCGCGTCATCCAATCTCTTCTTGAGTCCACCCACTATGACCTTATTAACAGCCTCGGCCTGCCCGTTCCCTTGTAAGTAAGCCGGGGTGGAATACCTATTCGTAATTCCCAAGTCGCAACAGTACCTCCTGAAGGTTTTACTGTCAAACTGAAGTCCATTGTTCAAGATGAGCGTATGAAGTATCCCAAACCGAGTGACGACGTTTTTCCAGACAAATCTCTTGGCATCCACATCTCTGATATTTGCTAACGGTTCAGCTTCAACCCACTTGGTGAAGTAATCTGTGCCAACTAGCAAATACCTCTTATTCCCTGCTGCCTTAGGAAAAGGTCCAACAATATCCAAGCCCCATTGAGCAAAGGGCCAAGGGCTAGACAGAGGATTGAGGACCCCTCCAAGTTGATGGATATTTGGGGCAAATCTTTGGTATTGGTCACACTTCTTCACATACTCTAGTGCTTCCTTCTGCATGTTTGGCCACCAGTATCCTTGTGTATGGGCTCTGTGAGATAAGGACCTACCTCCCGTGTGGCTTCCACAAATCCCTTCGTACAACTCCTCTAGAAGTAGTTCTGATGCCTCAGGGTGTATGCACAGCAAGTACGGCCTGAAGAAAGAGCGTTTGTACAGTTTTTGGTCCTTAGATAGCCAAAATTGAGGAGCCTTCCTTCGCACCTTATCAACTTCTGACTTATCCTCGGACAAGATATCTTCCTTTAGGAATAGCACTATTGAGTCCATCCAACTAGGCCCCACCCTGATCTGATGGACATGGACCATTTCTCTCTTCCCCTCAGTAGGCTGGTATAGGTCTTCAACAAGGATGACCCGAGGTAGACCCTGTACCGAGGAGGTTGCAAGGGTGGCTAGGGAGTCAGTATGCGTGTTTCCATTCCTAGGGATGTGCAGCAAACTGAAAGACTCAAACCCTTATTGCAAGCACCTGACTTGATTCAAATACTCTTGCATTCTCGCGTCCCTGGCCTCTAACTCCCTTTTCACCTGGCCTATGACCAATCTTGAATCCGAGAAGATCTTCACTACCTTTCCTCCCATTTTTTGGACCATCGCCATCCCCATCAGTAGAGCCTCATACTCAGCCTCGTTATTTGTGGCTGAGAAGCCCAGCCTTAAGGACTTCTCAATAATGATCTTCTTAGGAGATATTAGGACTAGCCCCACTTCGGATCCCCTTTGATTTGCCACACCATCAACGTATACCCTCTACGATAAAGGCTCCTATAGTGAGACCATGCCAACCGATTTTCCATCTACGTTTTGCCTCACGATTTGTTCTTCAAATGGGGTTTCGGCGAACTCGGCCACCAGATCAGCGAGGACTTGACCCTTGAGAGAGGCATGTACTTGATATCAAAAGCCCCTAGGATCGTACCCCACTTGACAATCCTCCCCGTGAAATCAACACTTCGAAGTAGTGCTCGGAGGGGAAGTTGAGTTAAAACAACGACTGTGTGGGATTGGAAGTAGTGGGGGAGTTTACGTGTATCATGTACCACTGCTAAGATAGCCTTCTCAAATGGTAGGTAACGAACTTCTGCCTCATGTAATGACTTGTTCATATATTAAACTGGCCTTTGCACACCATCATCGACTCGGATCAACACCAAACTTACGGCATGAGATGCCACAGCAATGTAGGCAAACAAGACCTCATCCATTTCGGGCTTGGACATGACAGGTGGCCGAGAAAGGTACTTTTTAAGCTGCTGAAAGGCCGAGGCGCACTCCTTGGTCCACTTATCCCTAGAAGAATGGTCTGCATCTGTCTGCTGACCGAGAGATAAACCAGTTCAGGGCAGCAGTCATCCCTGCTAGCTTCTGAACCTCTTTGGGGTTCCGAGGTGGTTGTAGACTATTAATTGCCTTAACTTGATCGGGATTAACCTCAATTCCACGGTGAGTAACCATATAGCCTAGAAACTTGCCTGACCCCACACTAAAAAAGCACTTGGAAGCATTAAGGCGCAGCTTGTGTTTTCTTAGTATTTCAAAAATATCCCCGAGGTCTCCCACATGTTCAGACACTGCCTTACTCTTTACCACCATATCATCTATATAGACTTCAATATTCTTGCCCAACCGTGACTCAAACATCCTAGTCATCATCCTCTGATAGGTGGACCCAGCATTCTTCAAACCAAAAAGCATTACCTTGTAGTGGTAATTTCCAGTATGGGTGACAAAAGCGGTCTTCTCTTGGTTGCCCAAGGCCAGCGGTATTTAATGGTTCCTTTGGAAGGCGTCCAAAAAGCTCATCCGAGGATGGCCTACAGTTGCATCTACCAGCTGGTCTATCCGAGGCATAGGGAAATGATCTTTTGGACAGGCCTTGTTCAAGTCTGTGAAGTCCACACATACTTGCCACTTTTCTTCTTAACTACCACTGTATTGGCCAACCATTCAGGGTAGAACACCTCCTTGATAGCCCCCGCCTGCTTAAGCTTCATCACCTTGTCCTTGACCGCATCAGAATGCTTCCTAGATGAGCGCCAAGGTGGTTGCTTTTTGGGGGTAACAGATGAGTTGACATTCAAATGATGACAGATGAAGTTCGGATCCACCCTAGGAGCTTCGTAAGCACTCCACACGAACACGTCAACGTTCCTTCGGAGAAACTCTATTAGCTCTTCCTTCTCTCAAGGAGGCAGTTGAGCTCCAACCTGAAAAAACTTCTCCGGGTCATCACCTACAGCAATTTTCTCTAAGTCCTCACATTTCGCCCCCTCGGCTGTCTTTTCCTTGGGTAGAGCCGGAGTTTTTGATTGCTATAAGCTCCTTTCAGCGGAGGCCGAGGACTCCACTCCTGACTGATGCGTTATCGCTACAATCAAGCACTGCCTTGCCATGGACTGGCTTCTAATCAGCTCTTCAATCTGGTCTCTAGATGGATATTTTACCTTTAAATGTAGGGTGGAGGAAACGGCCCCTAGGGCATGAAGCCAGGGTTTTGCCACAATGGCCGTGTAGGGAGAATACGCATCCACTACAATAAAATTCACCTCCACCACCTCTGATCCTGCTTGTATGGGCAGTCGAATCTGGCTCTTAAGGATAACAACTTTTCCGTCGAAGCTTACCAAAGGCGAATTATAAGTTGTCAAATCCTCAGGTTTCAAGCCCAGTCCGTTGTATAAATCGGGGTACATGATCTCGGCTCCACTGCCTTAATCCACCATCACCTTCTTAACGTCATAACCCCCTATCCTAAAGGTGACCACTAGGGCATCGTCATGCGGCTGTATGGTTCCAGCCTTGTCCTCCTCGGAGAAGCTCATCACTGGCCGGTTCTCCACTCTAGCCCTCTTCGGCTCAAGTTTTAAGTCCTCAGCAGGTAACCGGGCTACAGACATCACTCTGGAGGAGTGAGAGTCGGTTCTCCCCGGGGTCGCGAAAATGACATTGATAGTACCCAAAGGGGGCCTTAAAGAAGCGTTCCCTTGAGCCCTTGATCCTGCCTGGTCTCCTTGCTCATTGGGCCGATATAAAAACTGCTTCAACCTTCCATCTCTGACCAGCTGCTCCAGATGATTCCACAAATTTCTACAGTCCTCGGTGGTATGTCCTCACTCCTGGTGGTACTGGCAATGGAGGCTTTGGTTGCACCTTGTGGGGTCTCCTCCCATCTTGTTTGGCCATTTGAAGTATGACTCGTTCTTGATCTTCTCCAGGACTTGGTGTATCGGTTCTCGGAACACTGTGTTAACCATTTGAGGAGCCGTAGGCCCCGATTGCCTAGCGAAATCTCTTCGGGGTATGTTATTGTTGTATCGGTCCGACCTGAAGTCCCTCCTCTCCTGAGGGACAACCTTAGCCTTCCCCTTCCCTTGTTGTTGGTCTTCCTCGACCCTCTTATATTTATCAATTCGGTCCATGAGTTGGCATACACTGGTAGTGGGTTTCCCAGTCAACGACTCCTCAAACCGTGCTCGGTCGGTAAGCCGACCTTGAAAGTCTTGACGGCCACATCGTCAAAGTCGCCGTCTATCTCATTGAACATCTCCCAGTATCTGTCAGAGTAGTTTTCAAGGTCTCCCCTTCTCACATGGCCATAGATAGTAGGGAGTCTAAGGACCGAGGAACCCTACTTCATGTGATGAAGCGGGACCCAAAGGCCTGAGTGAGTTCCTTAAAGGAGTCAATGGAACTTGCTCTTAAGCCATCGAACCACCTCATGGCCACAGGTCCCAAGCTAGAGGGGAACATCTTGCACATCAAGGCCTCATTCTTAGAGTGCACAGCCATTCTCTGGTTGAAGTGGCTCACATGTTCCACAGGGTCTGTTCGGCCATTGTACATGGTGAACATTGACTGAGTGAACCACCGAGTAAGTCTCCCTCCCTCGATCTTGCGTGTGAAGGGTGATTTGGAAATTTGGTTGAGTGCTCTACTCATTGCGTCATTTCCCAAGCCTTTGGAAGATGAGTTTCTGCTTTTGTGCTCATGATGAACGTCTTCATTATACAAAAAGGACTCACTAGGAGGAGTCCTTAATCTGCGTCTATAACTAGGATCTTCTTCATCATCGATAGAGGAGTCAGAAATGGATGGAGTTCTCTTTCGCCGTTCGTGGCGAAGTTTTCTCTTTAGATGATCAATCTCTAGTTGCAGGGCCCTAGTATCCTCCTCGTGAGAAAGATAGCTCCCGTTTCGGAATTGGCTCCTGCTAGTGTGGGTGGTATGCGCACTAACCTCCCGGTCTCTTCTTCGCTCAAGATTGACGAAATGGTCCTCACGCTGGGACCCCATAGATTTCGCCTGGTTTGGACCTGAACCTACCATCGTTGGACGTTAAACTCATTACAACCCCTGTCTTTCCCACAGACGGCGCTAATTGTAAGGGCTAAATTCGGATCCCTGGCCCAAAAGGTGGATAGACTTAGGCCTAAAAAGCCCAAAACAATGAATTTATAGAGAGTGGGTTGGAAAACTGGGCTCTAGTGAATCAAACAACAAACAAAGTAAATCTCGATAACAAGAGAATGAAGATAGACAAGTTCAAACAAAAGAAAGTCGTCCTCGGCACAGTCCGAGGAAATTAGTTCCTATATATTGATTCTCAAATTTAATTACAAGTTCAATTCTGGATTGCTACAGTGGTTTTCTCTCTCCTTTCGATCCTCTACTCCATGGTGGGTCTCTTACATTATATAGTCCCCTTTAGACGATCTTAGGCCTCCATTTGTTGGTCATCTAAACCTCTACTTGAGTACTTGTCCCATAGGACACCCTCACAGGCCCTTTGTGAATTGGGGCAACCAAGACGGCACTATTCAGGGGTCTTCTCCACATAAATGCGACTAAAAAGTTAGCTGTAGAGTATTCAATGCGGTGGCAGCAGCTTTTCCTTAGATATTTCCTAGCTCCCATTCTTCCAGTACGCTCATAATGCATGTCTTTACCAATAGAACCTCCTGGTACGTCACCCAGGATGACAGGATGCATATCTTGGTCTTCGTTGCGTTTAGCCGAGGGGATATTCCTCCTCGGACAACCTCTCCCGGCCATTACGGTCATAGTTTGCTTGTGAAGTTTGAAGTATCACGTCTCTCTTGCTATTGATCCATTCCCGGACCATTGTGCCTCCTCAGACAAGGCCCAAGGCCCAACATACATTTGGGCCTGCATCCCCACAGTTAGCATTAGGGATTAAGGGTTCTAAAGGATGTGTAAACAATTATGTTTAAAAGAAAATGAGATCAAAAATCAATTTTTTTTAATATTATGAATTTAAGCTTCATAATCTACCCAAATTATGTTGCACCAAATAGTTTAAAGAGACTCTTGGATTTATATTTGCGGTTTGTGTCTCTGTTATATATTTAACATGTTTCACCGAGGGCACGCTCAATGGTGTGAGATATTCTAAAACTACAAATTAAACTAAAATTTTAGAAGCATTGCTTTTTTTCCGGTAAACCTATCCTTAAACCACTAATGGAAAATCTACTTGAAAAAGAATAAGATTTCCATTGTTTTCAATATAATTTGTCTTTAATTTGACAATTGTTTTTTTTTTTTTTTTTTTTTTGGTTGAGAAAATTTGTTGTTATACACCACTATTTTTTATTGACTGACTATAGTGGCACATGAATTGACCTGTTGTTGGGATTGTACGCACGAAGGCATTTGGTTAGCAAATATCTAAAGAAAGTCTAACTTTCAGCTTATCTATGTCTTCGTCTTAATGGGATCAACGTCCCAAAGCATATTGAAGTACTCTGAAAAATTATCTCAATCAATAGTCGTGATTAGGGATCAATGGGGCGGCTCTTCTCTGCGATTCACGTAGGGATAAAAGTTCTCAATAGTTTCTCTTTTTATGTGCATATTGTAGTACACAAAACGTGCACATATGGAAAAAGCATTATATAAATATATATATATATATATATAAATGTTTAATTATTTTAATTCATCAAATATTAACAAATACTTAAATGCGAGTTAATACTTTTATAGTTTGATATTACCCATCAATATTTTAATTCTTTAAAGTTTAAATGGAGCATCATTTCTTGTAATATATGCTTCAATTTCAACAACAATAAAAAAGATAGTCAATGATTTTTCTAATAAAGAAATATATTTAGTTAGTTTTGGGAATTAAGGGTTCCAAAGCATATGTATATCATTATGTATGAAGAAAAATATATAGTTAGTTTTAGAAATGATTTTTTTTATTATTATTATAAAACAATCAATCAAAAATATATTGAGTGCAATGTCAAAGATATATTTATAGCTATCCTAAATTTGCCAAATAAGCGCCTAATCATTTATAGATAGTAATTTGTTATTGATTCTAATTTAAAATCATGACTAAAATTACTTTTTTGTCTACCAATAACGGCCAATAACAATTTGAAACTTAAAATTTATTGTGAAAATGTTGTGGATATAGCATTTCTCTATATATAAAGGTCAAAAGGTAAAAAAAATCCTTTGGGGGTTTTGTTCAGTTGTATATTGATACAACTAACTCATATGCTAAACTCTTGAGTTTTAAGAATTATCTAAATTACCTTTTTCTCTCTCCCTTGTGTATGTTTGTTTTTTTTTTTTTTTTTTGAAAAAAAAAAAAAAATCCAAACTAACATCTTACTCTGAATTCTGTTAAATTGACAAAAAATAATCATGTGGTGTGCAATAATGCAAAATAACACTTCACTGTAAGAAAATTATTTGAAAAATAATATGCGCACAATATTATTTTTAAGATATTTTTGTAATTATGGCCAAAATTTAGTTACATTCTTTAAAAGTAAATCTAAATTACAAGATTTAAGTTAATTTTTAAAATTAAGTCTCACTAGGCTATGATTCTTAAGATCACCCTCGTCATGTTTACTAACCATTATTCACGAATTCATCTTCACCACCTAGTCAGCATTCTCTTCCAGTAAAGGAAAAGCAGTCCTATACACGCACACATCACTCCAAGTTATGTCCTCCCTCTCTTAGATTTATGTTCTTCCTTTTTTACCATTTGATTGCAACCTTTACTCCAATTTTATTAATTTTTTGTTCTTCTAAATGTTGTTTCGTTTGAGTTGCATGCTGAATATGTTGTGGACAATGTCGTTAACATATTCAGTATATTTATGACAGTCACACAACTCTAGACTTTTTGATAATTCCAACATTGTGTCCACGGGTTACTGGATGAGTTCATCCAAGCCCATTCTAGGCCTTGTTAGAAGTACGTAATACTTAACCATGCCATTTTTTTCTCTTTTTTTTGATACATCGATAATTAGGGGTGACAAACTGAACTCTGGATACCTTTATTGGAAACATCAAAAAATGCCAATTGAGTTAGAAGGTTATTACCACCACGTCTTCTTTCTTTGTATGTGTATCTACATGCATGCAAGAGTTTGGGCTGCCCCTTTAGCAACCAAAAGAGTTTTGGGTCTATCCTATCAAGAACTTGAGCCCACAAATCATGCGTCAAGTGTCAATGATCTTGACATGTAACAGCACCACAAAAATTGTTGTATATATAGGTATATACAAAGATATGTTGTAATAATGATATAAGGTTGGAGAGTATTCATTTGTAAAATGAATAAAGTGAAAATTCAAGTTTTGAAATTTTCTAAGTAAAATTCGAAATTCAGTATGTTCAATTGGTCGAAAACTTTTGTTCAATTGATCGAAGTGGTGAAGGAGATTATCCTGAAGCCTCTGCCTATTTCGATTAGTACTCGATTCTTGTTCGATCGATCGATAAGAGCTTTCGATCGATGCTCGATTCCTCTCGATCGATCGAGACTTGTGAAAACTGAATTTCTGCAGAATTTTCTGATAACTGCTCTAAATGTTTGAAATGATTTCAAGCCTTGTGAACAATTTTATGAAACATTTTAACTCTCCATACGTACCTTTTGAAGGGTTATAACCTTATGGGTATAAATAGAGGTTTATGTTTACTTGAAAATTAGAAACACAAGAAATCATGTGGGTATTCTCCAAAATTGCTATTTGTAGAACCTAATAAACTTGGTTGTATCCTGGGGACAAGTTTGTAGAAACTCTATAGCAACTTGCATATGGGGACAAATATTGTCTAAGGATAACATTCAATTGTGCCTCTAAGTCAATCACTAATTTTTATTTACTTGATGTGTTCATTTTGTTCTTTCATTATTACTCCTTGATTTGGTGAAATCCTCAACAAAAATTCCCCTACAAGTTAGGCTACGAGTATGATGCCTTAGAAGAGACACCATACCTTATCTCCATTGCGATTGAAGAAACATAGGGAAAAGATAAATTTTGATATCTATGCACTAATAACTATTTATGTTATTAGTTTGATATCTTTAAAACCATTCATATAATTTTATTGAAATTCACTATATTTGATGTATGAAATTACAATGTGTGTATATATGTGAATTTTGGAATGGTTGAAAACTCTAAATGTGGGGATTTAGAAACTCAAATTGTGGAATTATGATATCCAAGAAAGTGTGGGGGTATAACCCTTAAAAAAGTCATGGACTCATAAGGATGCTAATGTGCATCAAAGATGTGCTTGTTAAAAATATTGAGAATTAACATCGAGGGATGTTAAATTCATTGTGATTAAATTCTGCCATGTGTGGTAGATGTCTCAAGTTTAAACAAGCACATATTGTGATCCTATTTTAAAAGCACCTCTTTGTATAATAAAGAGAGTACAAGTGAGTTCATCAAATGAACATTCAATGATCAATAATTGAAACATTGGATTGTGTGTCCACATATAATTGAGTATGCATCAGATAGATGTGAAGTGACTTTCTTAAATAGTGATTTTGGTAAGGAAGTTTGCTTAAAAGACTTGTGGGTTTGTACTTCCTTAATTAATTAAATGAAAGTCTTTTATGAATGAGAATCAAGTAAAGAAATATAGTGGTGATGTGCACTATATTAATCTCATTTTGGGATTTATGTTATCTCATTTTGTTGAGATTTGAGTAATCTCGTTGTGTTGAGATTAGTGTTTTCTCATTCTATTAGGAATGGAGTAATCTCATTGTATTGAGATTAGTGTTTTCTCATTTTATTGGAAATTGTGTTATCTCATTGTGTTGAGATTAGTGTTGAGAACTTTCTTCTTAGATTTTAATATCTTTAAAGAGGCAAAGACACTTTGATTCCAATATTAAATAAAGAGATTATTGGAAGGGCAGATGCACAGCTTGAGGTTGCTATTGTATTAAGTACATTCTGCGTATCATGTATAGAACAAAACTAGACATTGCCTTCACAGTATGTAGACTTTCAAAATTTATAAAACTTGAGGTTGATCACTAGAAAGTAATTAATTGTGATGAATATCTATTATATAGAATATTCAAAGTTTATTCTATTATTGATGTGAGTGATAATATCTATGTCTAATTAGATAATCACTACATGTGGGGGTGCTATGTGTAAACATTAAGGAAATAAGGTGTATTTCTTACTTTACTATAAAATTATATTGAAAGCATTGATTATAATGGTAACGGGCAAGGAAGAAAAATGGCGAAGGTTTTGATAAAATATCGTGGCCACGACCATAGTAAACCATTCCTTGTACTATAGTTGTGAAATCACAATGCGTATGGTATACATGAGTTGTATACAAAGTGAAATTAGACTTAAAAGTCTAAGACAAGAATACGTAAGGCAAGTCAAGTGTGGTTGGACTAGTCCATTGCCTACGTAATTCCATATATAAAATAGGTTCTTTACCGAAGTGTGTCTCAAGACTTGGTAAGGATAACATCCATTGAAATGAGACTAAAACCCTTCTTTTAAGAGAATAACCAATAGTGGGAACCCAACCTCAAACTGATTATATCTAAGAGGTTTAAAGGGTAACAATAAGCTATTGATACGTGGTTAGCAAGAGCACTAAATTTGTGTCTCATTCAAGATGGATTATTGCAGACTGTTACGATGAAAATAGAGGATGAGTTTTAAACTCTTAATGAAATTCATAAATCATAAATGCTTGTATAACAGGGACATAAGAAGGAATTTCACCTTTGTGAACATAGGAGTGGTGCCTCTTCTAGTAAGAGTAAAAGGGTTTTCTCTTGTACATGTTCACTAAACTGGGAAGAGTACAAGGCCATAATAGTGCTAACAACTTGGATTTCTAAATGTGTTGTGGATATTCTCATGTGTGTGTTGTTTCTGATTTCAACACATAAAAGTTTTGGTTTAAACACCAAGTCACCATTAACTCTGTTGATTTCTTGAGCAATTACACTAAAGGGATGTTTAAGTTGAAAGACACCTTCCATTATACATAATAGAATATCAATCAAGTGAGACATTTATTATTACAACCTAATGGGGGATTGTTATTTATATAGGTATATGCAAGGATAGGTTGTAATAATGATATAAGGTTGGAAAATATTCATTTGTAAAATAAATAAAGTGAAAATTCAAGTTCTGGAATTTTCTAAGTGAAATTCAAAATTCAATATGTTCGATCAGTCGAAAATTTTGTTTGATCAGTCGAAGTGGTGAAGGAGATTATCCTGGAGCCTCTACCTGTTTTGATTGGTACTCGATTCTTGTTCGATCGATCAAAAAGAGCTTTCGATCGATGCTTGATTCCTCTCAATCAATCGAGACTCGTAAAAACTGAATTTCTGCAGAATTTTTTGATAACTGTTCTGAACATTTGAAATTATTTCAAGCCTTGTGAACGGTTTTATGAAATATTTTAACTCTCCATACGTACATTTTGAAGGGTTATAACCCTGTAAGTATAAATAGAGATTAATGTTCACTTGAAAAATAGAAACACAAGAAATCCTGTGGATATTCTCAAAATTTCTATTTGTAGAACCCAATAAACTTGGTTGTATCCCTGGGACAAGTTTATAGAAACTCTTTAGCAACTTGCGTATGAGAACAAATATTATTTAAAGATAACATTCAATTGTGCCTCCAAGTCAGTCACTAATTTCTATTTACTTGATGTGTTCATTTTGTTCTTTCATTATTACTCTTTGATTTGGTGAAATCCCCAACAAAAATTCCCCTACAAGCTAGGCTACGAGTATGATGCCTTAGAAGAGACACCATACCATATCTCCATTGCGATTGAAGAAACATAGCATCCATTTTTTTCCTATAAACGATGTAGCCAAAATGTATATAACTTGTAGGGGAGACTCTAAACATAAGGTATATAGACATCACTTTATTTATTTATGTTTTTTCAGGACACCGCTTTATCTTTGTCTTAGTAACTGGTTGTAACACTATTTAAAATAAAATGTTAATTTTATTAGTTTGAGTTTAATTGTCCATATTAAGGTCATAATTAGTTGGTAATAATCTTTAGGTCTATCGGCACCTTCTGTTATTTTCAATAAAAATAAAAATACCAAGAGTTTAAATCCCCTTTTCCAAGTTAAAATATATATATATTTTAAATCATAATTAAAGCCTCTAAGATGACATTTTCAATGAGTGGTATTAATTTATTGATGGACAATTTTCAAACTAGATGAGGCCCAATACGAGGGTTGCCTTAGAATTTAGTTTAAAATAAAGTTTAACTCTAGTGTGTTTTGTGTCAAGAATTAATAGTTCAAACCTCTTATATATACACTAAACTAATTGGTATCTTTATATATATATATATATATATATATATATATATATATATATATATAAAAGAAAGAACCATTCAACATCGATCATAAATTAAAATTCCATCCTATTAAAACATGGGGGTTGTTTTGATCAGATGCCATGTCTCAATTTATCAATTGACAAACAAAATAGTAATAAAGCCAATAACCACACATGACCTTATACATAGGGGTTAATTTCTGAAACTCGATCACTCAAACTTGGCTAGTTTCAGGCCTTGCCAAGTATGTAACACGTGGTGAAATGTCATATAGCTTAACCCCATATTCAAAACCAAGTGTCACTCAACCTAGTGCTTCACAGCCACACATGACCACCTGCAACAAAAAAAACATTCAAGATTCAAGAATCTCATTCTCTATCCCACACGTATCAGATTCTCCATAATATATATACACACTCCATGACCAATCCACCTCTTCGACAACAAGCACAGCCTCTCTCTCTCTTTGACTCAAAAACTGACCAAATTCACTATCATCATGAGCCAGGGACAACCACAAAGACCCCGTGACTACCAAAGTAGTCGTTCTTCTAACCAAGAAGCCATCAAATAAGGCGACGTTTTCAGTGTGTCTGGTGATTTGGCATCAAAACCCTTTGCACCACAAGACGCAGCCACCATGCAAACTGCTGAGAACATGGTTTTGGGACAAACCCAAAAGGGTGGCCCTGCAGCTGTGATGCAATCCGCTGCGTCTGTGAATGAGAGAGTTGGTGCTGTTGGCCACCGTGAAGCCACTGATATTGCCAGAAACGAAGGTGTCACTGTACAAGAAACTCAAGTTGGTGGTACCCGTGTCATCACTGAAGAAGTCGGTGGACAGGTTAATTTAATTTGCTCTTCCTTTATATATTTTGAGTAATTAATATTACATGTACAAGTTTATTAGCATGATTCTTTTACGTATTGACATGATTATTATTAGAGTGACATTAATGCTACTACTAAAAGCTGGTGTGTTTTAACTTTTAAAAAAATTATTTAGTTAATTTGGCACTAATCTCATATTAAAATATGTCGAATTTTAAAATACAAAATTATAAAAATTATTTACAATGTAGGTAGTTTGATACTAATTAATCACAACATATTATATTAATTTTTTTTTATTTTTTTCCCATGTATATTAATATATTTTTTCTCAACAATTCAACAATTGATCAATTATTACATTACAAGAATTCTTGTATTTAATTATTTTATTCACAACCTTCTGAGAATTTCAATGATTGTCCATTAATCACATCTTATCACCTAGTAATTATTTTCTTATTTTTATTGGTTTTGGATTTAGCAATATTGTTAGCTCTAACATAGACTATGGGGCATGTATGTATTTTTGAGAACCTACAGGTTTTGGGTCGTTATGTTACCCCAGGTGTGCCACTTAGGTCTCCAGGAAATGTTCTTAATAGAGATTCTATAACAATTGGTGAGGCACTAGAGGCCACTGCTCTTTCATGCGGTGACAAACTAGTTGATCAAGGTGACGCTGCTGCAATACAAGCTGCTGAGATGAGAGCTACTGGGACTAACGAAATAACACCCGGTGGAGTGGCTTCTATTGCACAATCTGCTGCTGATATTAACCCTCGATCTTATCATGCGTGATGAGAATAAGACTACTCTTTGTGATGTCTTTTTGTGCATTGTTGATTTTTTCTCATGATAACCAAGTTACCTGGGTGATGGTGTTTTTTATTTTTTATTTTTTTTTAAGCACTATAAGCATTATTATTTCAAAATGTTTAGTGACTGTTATTGGTGCAACATTAACCTAATAATAAACAAAATTTAGAAGAATCTCATAAATAATATTTTCAACTAATTTTCTTGTTTTAGGTTTAAAGTTTACACATCACTTTGTAAAACTAATATATACTAAATTTATAGTAAATATGAATATCTCTTGCATCACTTATTATATAGAATAATAGTTAGAAGAATAATAGCTAGAAAATGATATCTAGAATAATAGTTAGAAGAATAATAGTTAGAAAATGATGTAATAGATATTATCTAGTATTTTTTTTCATAATAAAATAAAATAATTGAATTCATAATTACTTTTTGCGTTTATTATAGGATTTCAAGCCCTCTCTCCCTCTCTCTCTCAAAATTATAGAGAATAATCAAATTATATATAAGAAAAACCACCTTTAATATAAGTTTTATATCTCTCAATTTAAAAGTCATTTTTTAAAAATCTACATTTATTTAAGTTCACCACCACCACATTCCATCATTTTTTTTTTCTTTTTTCTAGAGTTTATAGAGTGTACCTTAATAAACATATATATATTTTGAGCAGGATGCCACTGCCAGACTGCCAATGGACAAAGCAGTGACACATGAAGATGCTGAAGGGGTGATTGGTGCAGAAATAAGAAACAAGCTTGACATGAACACTACTCCTGGTGGAGTTGCCTCCTCTATGGCGGCAGCAGCTAGGCTTATAAGTGATATATATAATATGATATATTTAGTTTAGTGAGGTTTTGTGTTCGTCTTTTGGGGCAAAGAATTAAGTATCTATAAATTTAAAACAGTGCCCCTAGAGTACTAGGGCTATCACTACTCTTTGTCTTTATCGTAAAATTTATGTTTATGTTATTTTGTTGTTGTTGTTTATGTTTATGCGTTTATTTTATTTTTAAAAGAAATTAATTATCAAATATTAACAAACAATTATTTGCAAGTTTTTTTTTTAGTGAACAGTAATACTTATTAGAACACACACAAAAATAGTAGTACTAGTGTTTTAAACCGGATTTATAATATATTATATAACCAGAGTACAACTATAAAATGACATAACCTTTGTAGTTGTAGACTGGGGTTATAAATAGCAGATACTAGACACACACAACCAATGTGGGATAAACATTTCTAATTTTTTTTTTTTTTGAGTAAACATTAATACTTATTAGAACACACACAAAAATAATAATACTAGTATTTTAAACCGGGTTTACAATACATTACATAATCAAAATACAACTACAAAATGGCCTAACATTTGATGCTTCGTAAGTTTGATGTTTAAAAAAGTTTAAAATCTTTGGAATATAAACTCTTTGGAATTTAAGTTAGAATATTATTTATTTTAAATTTGCTTCAATTAAATTTTTTTTTTTAAGTCAAAAAGAAAAAACAAGCAAAACAAACTAAATTAAATGTATGAATTATAATTTGCCCTATGGAATTATTAATCTACATGATTTAGAGCAAATTTGAATACTTTATGGCAAGTATTAAAATCTTCAAACATGCCAAATGGTGGGTTCTTAGGATTCTTTTACTTTAGTTATATATTTACGTACGTTCTTAGCATTAATCTATTTTCAAGCAAAACTTTATTTTTTTGAATATAAAAGAACTATGGGAAGAAGAAGAAGAAGAGAACCCAATTATTGGAATGTGATCCACGATATTGGCAAGTTTCTTCCATTGGAATGAATTATTCGTGAATTTGCAATTTTCTTCTTTCTTCCAACGAAATGGCTAATCAAATTTCTTTCATGAGTCTTCTAATGAAATGAATACTCAAACTTCCTGCCCTGATACTCAAATTTCCTGTCCTGTATTAATCGCAATTTCCTGTCCTACATTAATCGAACTGAATTTAGGATTCCTGAATAATAGGAATAACCCCATTATAGAATAATAAGAATAATCCTAGAAAGATAGAAAATATAGGATTCCTGAATAATAGGAAATCCCACTCCTGAATAATAAGAATAATCCTAGAAAGATAGAAAATATTGAAAGCTAACTACCGTATGAAATTTATTAGACTAAAGGGAAAAGGGTTACCTTAAGAAAATCAAGTAATAAAATAAAATTCTTTAAAAAAAATGGAATAAAACAAAATAAAATTATTAAAAAAACGGAATAAAATAAAATTATTAGAAGGGAAAAGGTTATCTTACTATGCTTCAAAATGATTTGAGAGAAATATATCAAACCATTATTCAGACGTGGAGAAATATTTTCTTATACTCTTATCTACTTTAATTATATATGTTAATCTTTTGTTATACTCTTATCTGCTTTAATTATATTTTTTTATACTCTTATCTGCTTTAATTATATAAGTTAATCCTTTTTTATACTCTTATCTGCTTTAATTATGTTAATCATGTAGAATTTTTGTACTCAATTCTATTTCATTGAAACTTTTTTTTTATGCTCAAATTTTGGTTTTTCAACATAAATATTTTCAATATTTTCTCTTTCATGTATATAGCATAAAAAAGGTGCACATATATAATGAACATAAAAAATTTAATTAATGTATTTTTATGTTTAAAATACAAGTTTATGTTTATATTTAAGTTTATGTTTTAATTGTTTTTAAAAAATTATTGAGTAACAAATAATTAATTGCAAATTGGTATTTTAATAGTTTGATGTTACCTAAAAAATTAAATTCTTTGTAGTCTAAGTTGAATATAAGTATTAAAAGTTGAAAATAGATTTAATACATACAAATAAATCTAATTATTAGTTATTATAAAAATATTATATGGGTGCATTGACTATAGTATAATATTGAATTAATTATGATGATTATGATAGATTGGACACTAGTAAACATTGAATTAATATTATGATTATGATAGATCCAATGCACTTGTCTAATATTATCTTAATTAGGTTTAATAGATTTTATCCAATTTCTTATATTAGACAAGTGCATTGCCACTAACCTAGTGCTTGATAGCCACACATGACCACCTACAGTTGTGGAGCTAGGAAATTTTCTTGGGAGGCAAGTTAGTTATGCCTACATTGTGTTAATGGGTTAAGCCTACGTTAGTTTAGTCTACATTGGCTCAAAATGCAAAAAATTCAAGTTAATTTGGTGCAAATTGTGGCCAAAAATATATTACTTTATTTCATAAACTATCAAGTAAACTTGTGCCTACATTTTTTTCACTGTACTAAATTATTTATACTTAGGTTTGAACTTACCTTTTTTACATTTTAGAGCTTTTCTAAGGAGTTACATCTAATGTTTCAGCATTTAGGATAAAAAATTGATTTATAGGTATGAAATTTTGAAGATTTATACAGTAATTTTTGTTTAAAAAAAAAGTGTGAACAATGAAGTGCAAATTACTATTTAAGTGCAATTAGATCAAATCAAACAATTAAATAATTATTTGTCCTCCTACTATTATCAGATATAAATGGATAATCTAATATTCTAATATAAACCACATTATTATTATTATTATTATTATTATTATTAATTGTAGTGTACTGTGTAAAGAACATTAAATCACCGGAAAAAAACTAATATATCTTATTATAATAATAAAAATAAAGAAAGATAAAAGTATTATATGTGAAATGTTGTACAACTGTACATCACTTCATTACTCAGCCTAGAAGTTTACTAGTTGGTCAAAGTGAACTGCTTCACAGCAGTTTAGCAGTTATTAACAAATATAACAGCAGTGTTGAGCAAACAATCGATAGAGCGGCAAGAGAGAAAGAGGTGTACTAGTGTTGCCGCCGAGGAGTGGTGTTACAGACTCCCAGCAAGAACACTGGCGGCGTGGTTAACTGGCCATGGCAAGCGGCGCAATTGGGACAGTACACAGTATCCTTTTTTTTTTTTTTTTTTTGAGTTTATATGTGTTGCAAATTTGGAATTTATAAAAGATGAATGAGGGGTTTTGGAGGAACGTGGGCTGATTTTTGGGCCAGATGGTGGATTTTGTCTGTTTGTTTATTTTTAATTTTTACCAAATTTAATTTTTTGGGTTTTTTCCTTTTTGCCAAATTAAAATTTTGGGTTAAATTTTTACTGGATTAGCTTAAAAATTTGAGTAGCCCATTCTAAAATTTTAAGATAATTTCTTTATTTTTAATTTTTTTCAAAAACTGATTCAAAAACTGACCAAAAACTGAGTAGCCCTCTCTCTCTCTTTGACTCAAAAACTGACCAAATTTACCATCATCATGAGCCAGGGACAACCACAAAGACCCCGTGACTACCAAAGTAGTCGTTCTTCTAAGCAAGAAGCCATTAAATACGGCGACGTTTTCAATGTTTCTGGTGATTTGGCATCAAAACCCATTGCACCAAGTACAAGACGCATGCAGCCACCATGCAAGCTGCTGAGAACATGGTTTTGGGACAAATCCAAAAGGGTGGCCCTGCAGCTGTGAAGCAAATTGCTACGTCTATGAATGAGAGGGTCGGTGCTGCTGGCCCCCGTGAAGCCACTGATATTGCCAGAAACGAAGGTGTCACTGTACAAGAAACTCAAGTAGGTGGTACCCGTGTGTCACAGGGTCAATTTTTCACTCAAATTTTCTGCCTATGATGGCCCTAAGTCCCTGACTTAATTAGTCTCAGCCAACACCACACACACTATAATAACACTTAGAACAGATTATATAGGGATGTTTAAACACATAGCACACACAATATTTACAAGGAACCTACCCCCAACATTTATTACTTAATTTCAAATACAAAGGAAACCTTTTTACAAGCCTAGAAAATTAGACAGAATTTTCCCAAGGCCAAAATACACTCTGCTATTGACACCCCCAACAGCTTTAGGGTTAAATACATAGAATTAACTGCTATAGCAGTTACTGCCTAGTAACTACCTGGGTCTTAAACAATCTGTCACCTGTGGTCTAACTTAGGACACCTTCAACTAATGTTGTCTTGGCTTGCTCTCCACATTTCCAGCCCCTACACAGCAGGTCTGATCGTCAGGAAAGTCAGGAACTGCTTGGTAACTGCTTAGTAACTGCCACTGCTAGTGGTGACTCCAGGAATTTTGTCCAGGGTGTTCCAATTCCACTTTGAAAAAATTTCGGGTCATTTCGGTTTATTTCGAGTGTTTCGAGACGTTTCGGTAAATACCGGCCGAAATTCAAAATTTGGTCGGCATGAAGTTTGTGCTTAAAAAAAAAAAAAAATATCTTAAAACCAAAACAAATTTGCATTTTGTACACGAAAAAACCTCAAAAGAAAAAAAAATGAAAAGAAATGAAATGAACAAATGTACCTATACAATAAACTATAAGTTCATTTGAAATATTAATAAAATTATTAATTATTATTGTTTAGTTGTTTCATTAATTTGTTTGTCTTTTATAAACTATAATTTGTTATATTGTTGTTTCATTTATTATAAAATTATTAATTATTATTTAGCTTAACATAATTGAATTTATTTGTCTTTAATAATGTATTAGTTAATTATACAGCTTTAATTATTGTTGTTTAGTGTAACAATAAATTATATTTGCTTTAATTTGTTTGTCATTAATTATATTTCTTTAATTTGTTATATTGTTTAGGCGTTTAGCCCCTTGTGCACATTACACTAAAAGAACTAGATATGATTACACATCCCATGTGCAACACAGTAATTAAAGCAGTGTAATGTGCAGCACATTACACTGCTTTAATTATAGTTTACCCGGCCCCATGTGCTCGTCAGCCCATCTACCCTCACCCCACTCAACAGACAAGCACAAACTGAGTCAAAAAATTTCACAATAGTCTGTCAATCAGAAAATTTTACAGTCACAAATCACTAATCACTAAAAGACAATTAATACCAACACACACTGTATCACTGACCACCACCAACAGATAAGATAAAACAAATTCAAAAAGACAAAAAAAAAAAAAAAAAAAAAAAAAAAGGCAAAAAGTAAAATTGACAAAGCTTTCATTCATTCGGCCAGGCGCCAGCCAATTAGAGAGAAAGAGAGAGAGTTATTGAGGGACTCTTATTAAAGAATAAAGAGAGAGAGATATTTTAGTTTCAGACTCAGTGAGATAAAGAGAGAGAGAGAGACTGAGAGACTGAGAGACCGAGAGAGAAAAAGAGAGAGAAATACCTTGAGGGAGGCCGGAGGGAGCACCGATCACCGATCACCGGAGCGATCTGCGAGCCGATCTGCGATCTGCAATGGGGGCGAGCGACAACGACGAGCTCCGATCTACGACGACGACAATGAGGAGCTCCAATCTCCGATCTACGAGGACGACGACGACGATGAGGAGCTACGATCTCTGATCTACGAGGATGAGGAGCGATCTACGGCGACTAAGAGCTGAGTATTGGGGTTTTTTTTGTTTGGTTTTGGTACAGAGGCTCTGTATTCAGTATTGGGGTTTTTTTTTTTTTTTTTTGATAAACACTTCTCACCTCTGTGTTGGTTTGTTTTGCTTTTACTCTGTAGACTGTATAGACTGTATAATCTGTATTGGGGTTTGGTTTTCTCTGCTTTCTCTGCCAGGACGTGACCGTGGGTTTGATTTCTGATTTTGTGTTGGTATTTTTTTTTTTTTTTTTGAGAATCCGTGGGTGGGTTTACTTTGCTGGGCTCGCCGTGGGCTTGCCTTGCCATGGGCTTGGTTCTGTTACAATTTATTTTTTTTTTAGATTTTAGTTCAATTTTTTTTTGGGCTGTTTTTTTTTTTTTTTTTTGCTTGAAAGTTGAACAGATAATTTTTTTTTTTTTTTAATTTGAGGGTATTCCTAATTTCGTGATTGAGGGTGTTCCTAATTCAGCTTAAATATAATTTTTTTTTTAATTTTTTTCAGGTCAGGGTGTTCCTGGGAACACCCTGACCTGTACGTGGCGTCGCCACTGGCCACTGCACATGCACAGCCCATGTCTCAGCAGACCATGGGCCTCTGCCCATCCTCCAACAAGCCACACAACATATTCACACACATTTTGGAGAGGCTTGGCCCATGCTCAATGCCTCCCATCAGCACTACAGCCCACACAGCATGCCCACATGCAACACACAAAATAACTGTCATCAACCCACTAGCACTTGCCCATGCATTCAGCCAGCCCCACCAGCCCAATACCTTGCACACAGCATTTTATCATCACAGTAGCCCAGCCCTACCTTGCACTTAAGCCACCAAGCCCACACACAAGGAACCAACAACTAAGCCACCAATGCCATGCACCACCACATAGGGTCAGCACCACCTACTGCTGCCCATCATCACCACCATCTCTGCCCACCATGGCCCTTCTTTGCCATGGCCTTGGGGCATCATGTGGAGCAAGGTGCCTTCACATGCTGCCCCTCATTATTGCTCATCGATCCAACTTGAGTAGGGAGACTAAGCTAGTTCCCCTCAAAGAGTCCTTAGGAGCATTACTAGTTAGGCATGAGGAGCCATGAGTGTGTTGAGAAAACATAAAGCCAAGTGATTGACCCAATGTTGCCCAAGCACCCTCATTCCTCATGCCATTATCAGCAACACATAATGCTCCTAACACCGTGTCATCACTGAAGAAGTTGATGGACAGGTTAATTTAATTTTCTCTTCATATTTTTTAATTGAGTAATATTACATGTACATGTTTATTAGCAATTTAGCATGCATGATTCTTTTACGTATTGATATGATTATTATTAGAGAGTGATATAAAAAACACAATGTAAAAAATAATTGAAAATTTTATTTTATTTAGTTAATTTGGCACTAATATCATATTTATAATATATATGTCGAATTTTAAAATACAAAATAAAAAATTATTTGCTTTGATACTAATTAATCACAACATATTATATAAACTAGTTTAACTTCGTGCATATGCATGGGTACAACTAAAAATAATCACAATTCTATTGTTCAATTTATACATTTTTTTAGAAGATATTCAAATTATACATGATATTAGCTTACACACATTTAAAACATACATTTATAAAATATTTAATGATTTGTCATTATATGTGTGTGTGTGTGATTTAGAATTTAATTGGATTTAGATTCTTCAATTTTTACTCCCAATAATTTATTTGCTTGAAAAATTAAAAAATTACACAGACACGTAGCACAAATTTAGACTCCAATTAAAATCTAATTGAGAATCTAATTGAATTTGAACTCTTCAATTTTTACATGACACGTGACGCAAAATTTAGAATCCAATTAAAATTTAATTGGATTTTCTCTGAGTTTTAGCTATATATATATATATACACACATATATATATATACTTTTTTTTCTCATGTATATTGATATATTTTTTTTTCTCATTACATTGTTTTTACGTATATAATTTTGAAAATCACTATCGGATCTACATATACAATATCAATTCACAATTATTGTTTGTGAAATTCTACTAAATACAACACAAAATAAAATAATAAATTGGTCAAATAATATCTCTTAGATTGAATAGGAATAGGTGTATGAGATCGTTCAGTTCAATTACAGTTTGTTACGTTCAATATCTTTGCATACAAATATCTGAATAAAAACTGTATAAAAAATATGCTCATTAGTTAAGAGAAAAAATAATAACAAAAATCTAAAAAATTTAATTTGTATGAAAAGCTAACAAAAGCAAAATCCAATTTTGATTCTAATTGAACTTTCTCTAAACTATGGTTATATATATATATAACCTAGTTAGTAATGGACCATACATAGTCATGGTATACTACATAAACTAGCTTGTAACCTCATGCATATACATGGATATACTTAAAAGATACACATTAAAATGCATAATATAATTCTTACATATATAATTTAAATATTATTAATAGTCATTCTTATATATATATTTTTTTAACTCTTTAAAAAGTCTTGTAAGAATGTTATTAGGTAGAAAATGTAAATTGTCTATTTTTTTTAAATATTTTTATGTTCATTAATTCTAGATCCTTTGGTTTTTGTACACAATAACTCACTTGAATGGAGATTTATGATATGGTCTATTGGGCCTTCGGCTTTATCCGAGGACGTTGATTTATCCGAGGGTGAACAAACAACAATGAGGATGTCAAGTTCAGAGTTCCATAAGCAACTTGCAAGGGGAGAGGTCAAGAAGGGTTGTCTGAGGAGGATTGTCTTCTCGGATGAACAAAACACAGATCAAAAGCATGTTCTATCGCTCAAAGTGACCATCCAGGAAACTTCATTGAGAAGGGCGTGCATGTTGAACGTACTGATAGAATGGGAGCCAGGAAATATCTAAGGAAAAGTTGTTGCCACCGCATTAAATGCTCTGCAGCTAACTTTCTGACCGCATTTATGTGAAGAAGACCCTTGAACAGTGCTACATCAGCTATCCCAACTCACATGGGGCCAGAGAGGGTGACTGACGCGACAAGCACTCAAGTGATGGCCTGGATGATCAACAAGTGTAAGACCAAGATCGTGCAAAGGGGACTATATAATGTAAGAGACCATCCATGGAGAAGGGATCGGAAAAAGAAGGAAAAACACTGTAGCACTTTAGGACAAAATTTGTAATCTAACTTAAGGATCAATAGAAGAGAATCAGTCTCCTTGGACTTGGCAGAAAACGGTTTTCTTAAGTCTAAGCTTGTTCATTTTCATTCTCTTGACATCAAGACCTACCTTGTTGATTGACTAATTTGCTCAAGCCCAGTTCTTCGACCCACTTTCTATAAATTTATTATTTTGGACTTCTTGGGCCTAAGTCCATACACCTTTTGGGCCTAGGATCCCAATCTGATCCTTACAATTAGCGCCGTCTATGGGAAGAATTTCGATGTTTCAATGAGTTAAGTGTTCGACCATGGCGGGTTCAGGTCCACACCAGGCAGAATCTATGGGGTCTCAACGTGTAAATCATTTTGTCAACCTCGAACGAAGAAGGGACCGGGAAGGGAGTATACATACCACAGAGACCAATAGAAGTCAGTCCCGGGGTAAGAGCCACCTCTCCCATGAGAAGGATACCAGAGCCCAACAACTGGAGATCGACCATCTGAAGAGAAAGCTGCGCCACCAACGGCGAAAGCGAACTCCCTCTAGTTCTAACTCTTCTTCTGACGATGGAAGGGACTGTAATTATAGGCATAGGTCAAGAACTCCCCCTAGTGAGTCTTTCTCGTATGTCGAAGAGCGTCACCATGAGTGCAGAAACAAGAGTTCATCCTCTAAAGGCATGGGAAACGATGCCATAAGCAGAACACTCAGTCAGATTTCTAAGTCATCTTTCACGCGCAAAATAAAGGAAGGGATACTTCCTCGGCGGTTCTCCCAGCCCACATTCACCATGTACAATGGTTGAACTGATCCCATGGAGCACGTGAGCCACTTCAACCAGAGGATGACTGTGCACTCCAGGAATGAAGCCCTGATGTGCAAGGTATTCCCTTCCAGTTTGGGGCCTGTGGTGATGAGGTGGTTTGATAGCCTAGCTGCAGGTTCCGTGAACTCCTTTAGAGAGCTCACCTAAGCCTTTGGGTCCTGCTTCATCACATGTAGTAGGGTCTCTCAGCCTCTAGACTCCCTGTTATCCTTGTCAATGCGAGGAGAGACCCTAAAGATGTACTCGGGCAGATATTGAGAGATGTTCAATGAGATAGAAGGTGACTTTGACGACGTGGCCATCAGGACCTTCAAGGTAGGCCTGCCTACTAACCATGATTTGAGGAAGTCTTTGACTGGGAAGCCTGCTACCAGCGTATGCAAGCTCATTGAGCGGATTAATAAGTATAAGAGGGTAGAGGAGGACCAGCAACAAGGCAAAGGGAAGAGTAAGGCTATCCTTCAGGAGAAGGGAGATTTCAGAATAGACCGATACAACCATAACAGACCCCGAAGGGATTTTGGTGGCAGTCTGGGGCTATAGCTCCTTAGGCGGTTAACGTGGTGTTCCGAGAGCCAGTGCATCAAGTCTTAAAAAAAATCAAAGATGAGCCGTACTTCAAATGACCAAACAAGATAAGAGGAGACCCTTCGAAGTGCAACCAAAACCTACATTGCCAATACCACCAGGAGCGAGGGCATACGACCGAGGACTGCAGGAATCTGTGAAACCATCTAGAGCAGCTCGTCAGGGATGAAAGGTTGCAACAGTTTTTGTATCAACCCAACGGGCAGGGAGACCAAGTAGGATCAAGGGCTTAGGGGAACGCCTTTTCCAGGCCCCTTTTGGGTACAATTAACGTCATCTTTGCTGCTCTTGGCAGAACTGGATTGCAGCCTTCCAGGGTGATGTCCATGACTCAGCTATCTGCCGAGGACTCTAGTCGAATGCCGAAGAAGGCAAGATTGGAAGCCCGACCAGCGTTGAGCTTTTCAGATGAAGATAAGGTGGGGACCATACAGCCACACGATGATGCTTTAGTAATTACCCTCAGGATAGGATGGTATGATGTGAAGAGGGTAATGGTGGACCAAGGCAGTAGGGCAGAAATCATGTACCTCGATCTATACAAAAGGCTGAACCTGAGGCTCGATGATTTAACAGCCTATGATTCACCCTTGGTGAGCTTCAATGGAAAAGTTGTCATTCCAAAGTGTCAGATTAGACTATCAGTGCAAGCAGGGTCAGAAGTGGTGGAAGTGAACTTCATCGTGGGGAGGCCTTGGCTTCACGCCCTAGGGGCCGTTTCATCCACTCTGCATCTGAAGGTGAAATACTTGTCCGGGGACCAGATCGGAGAACTCGTTGGGAGTCAGTCCATGGCTCGGCAGTGCTTAGTGGCCGCCATTTCGCACCAATCTGGGGCTGAGTCCTCGGCCTCAACTGAGGAGGGCTCATAACAATCAAAGCTCCCGGCCCTAGCTGTTAATGGGTCGGCCAAGGAGGCAAAGTGTGAGGATTTAAAAAGGGTTGTTGTCGGTGACGACACAGAGAGGTTCTTTCAGGTCGGAGCTCGATTGCCCCCTCAGGAGAGAGAAGGACTAATAGGGTTCCTTAGGAGGAACATGGACGTGTTCGCGTGGAGTTCTTACGAAGCTCCCGGTGTGGATCCAAGCTTCATATGTCATCATTTGAACGTCAATCTATCGGTTATCCCCAAGAAGCAACCGCCTCGGCGCTCATCTAAAGATCACTCTGATGCTGTCAAAGACAAAGTGACGAAACTTAAATAGGCTGGGGCTATCAAGAAGGTGTTCTACTCTGAGTGGCTGGCCAATACTGTGGTGGTGAAGAAGAAAAGCGGGAAGTGGCGAGTATGTGTAGACCACCGACTTGAACAAGGCCTGTCCAAAGGACCCTTTCCCCATGCCTTGGATTGATTAGTTAGTTGACGCGACAGTTGGTCATCCTCGAATGAGCTTCCTAGATGCCTTCCAAGGATACCATCAGATACCTTTAGCTTTGGATGACCAGGAGAAGACAGCTTTTGTCACTCCCACGGGGAACTACCACTATAAAGTGATGTCTTTCGGTTTAAAGAATGCGGGATCTACCTATCAGAAGATGATGACTAGAATGTTTGAGCCCTAACTAGGAAAAAACATCGAGATTTACATAGATGACATGGTGGTCAAGAGTAAGGTGGAGTCTGAGCACATTGACGACCTCAGGAATATATTTGAGATCTTAAGGAGACACAAGCTGCGCCTTAACGCTTCTAAGTGCTCTTTTGGTGTTGGTTCGGGGAAGTTCTTAGGCTACATGGTCACTCACCGTAGGATTGAAGTTAATCCTGACCAGATTAAGGCAATTAACAATCTACAACCACCTCAGAATCCCAAGAAGGTCCAGAAGCTGATAGGAATGACTGCTGCTTTGAACCGATTCATCTCTTGGTCAACCGACAAATGTAGGCCCTTCTTTCAATTTTTGAACAAGTGGAAGGGATTCAAATGGAACGAGGAGTGTGTCTTGGCCTTCCAACAATTGAAAGAATACCTTTCTCAGCCACCCATTATATCAAGGCTCGAGGTGGATGAAGTTTTGTTTACTTATATCGCTGTGGCCCCCCCATGTGGTGAGCCTGGTGCTAATACGGGTTGATAGCGGGGTGCAGAAGCCAGTTTACTATGTGAGTAAGTCACTACATGAGGCCAAGGTCCGTTACCTGCCACTGGAAAAGGCCATCTTAGCAGTGGTACATGCTACACGCAAATTGCCCCACTACTTTCAATCACACACAGTTGTGGTATTAACCCAACTTCCACTACGAGTGCTACTTCGGAGTGCTGATTTCACGGGGAGGATCGCCAAATGGGGTACAATGCTAGGGGCCTTTGACATTAAGTGCATGGCCCGCACCTCTGTCAAGGGCCAGGTCCTCGTAGATCTGGTGGCCGAGTTCGCTGAGCTAGGGCATGAATGGAAAATCAGTTGGCATGGTCTCCCTACAGGGAGCTTTGTCTTGGAAGGTATACGTTGGTGGCGCGGCAAATCAAAAGGGCTCCGGAGTGAGGCTAATCCTAATATCCCCTGAGGGAATCACCATTTAGAATTCCTTGAGACTGGGATTCTCGGCCACCAATAACGAAGCCGAGTATAAAGCTCTGCTAATGGGAATGGCCATGGTTCAGAAGACGGGTGGAAAGGTTGTGGAGATATACTCGGATTCCAGGTTAGTCGTAGGCCAAGTGGGAGGGGAGTTAGAGGCCAGGGATGTGAGGATGCAAGAATATTTGAGTCAAGTTAAGTGCCTGCAGTTAGGATTTGGGTCTTTCAGTTTGCTGCACATCCCCAGGAATGGAAATACGCACGCTGACTCCCTAGCCACCCTTGCTACCTCCTCGACACAAGGTCTACCTCGGGTCATCCTTGTTGAAGACCTATACAGGCCTACTGAGGGGAAGAAAGAAATGGTCCACGTCCATCAAATCAGGGTCGGGCCTAGCTAAATGGACCCAATAGTGCAGTTCCTAAAAGAAGACGTCTTGCCCGCAGATAAGTCAAAAGCTGACAAGGTGCGAAGAAAGGCTCCTCGATTCTAGCCGTCCGAGGATCAGAAACTATACAAGCGCTCTTTTTCCGGGCTGTACTTGTTATGCATACACCCAGAAGCGTCAGAGCTACTTCTCGAGGAGTTGTACGAAGGGATTTGTGGAAGCCACACAGGAGGCAGATCTTTGTCTCACAAGGCCTTACTCAAGGTTATTGGTGGCCGAATATGCAGAAAGAAACACAGAAATATGTGAAGAAGTGTGACCAATGTCAGAGATTTGTACCAAACATTCACCAACCTGGAGGAGTCCTTAATCCTTTGTCCAGCCCTTGGCCATTTGCTCAATAGTGCTTTGACGTTGTTGGTCCTTTCCCCAAGGCAGTAGGGAACAAGAGGTATTTGTTAATCGGCACGGACTACTTCACTAAATGGGTCGAAGCTGAGCCCTTGGCGAATATCAAAGATGTGGATGCCAAGAAATTTGTTTGGAAGAATATTGTGACTCGGTTTGGAATCCCCCATACGCTCATCTCGGATAATGGACTTCAGTTTGACAGTAAAGCCTTTAGGAGGTACTGTTGGGACTTGGGAATTAAGAACAGATATTCCACCCTGGCTTATCCACAGGGAAATGAACAGGCCAAGGCTATCAATAAGGTAGTAGTGGGTGGACTCAAGAAGAGGTTGGATGATACGAAGGGAAGATGGGTGGAAGAACTGCCACACGTTCTCTAGACGTATCGGACCACGCCCCGTAGATCAACAGGAGAGACACCTTTTTCAATGACTTATGAAACCGAGATTGTCATTCCCCTAGAGACTGGATTCCCAACACTAAGAATGAGCTCTTTCACTCCGAGTAACATTAATGGACTGTTGGGGAAAATTAAATAGCGACAATTAAAGAAAAAGAATTGGAAAACCTTATTTAATGAAGAGCGCCATACATAAACATTCCTTCCTACTGGCTAGCCTTGGGTACAAAATATGACTCCTTCGTCACTTCTATTACAACACAGGTGGATCATCTCTCATTTGAAGACATAAATTGCTACCACCGTTTCGATAATTCCTATCAAAGTGAATATGCTTCCAACATATATGCAAGCTCTTCTTGCCTCCATCTAAGCTCCCTCATATATGTATATATATTGGTATCCAAAACTTTGGTGCAACTCATCACCTCACTGTTGATACAGCAAATTTGAAACGTGTGATGAGCAAAAGAACATCATGTCTCAAATCAAATCCGAATTGGTAATGGTTTTGGTTTATCTTTGAAACATATATTGGGCCAAGTAGCGATTTCAAAATTTAGATTTCCTCTACTCTTTAATAGATTTTGATAAAATCAATAAATCATGTTTTGTAGTAAACAACTTCCTTTTTTCTTCTCATTTACTAAAATTAAATTTTCCCTAAAGTTGATTTACACAAATGTGTAAGGACCATCTCCTATTTGATTATTTCTTTTTTCGACGCTTTTCATACCGCTTGTTATTTGATAAATTGTATTCTCATTCACACTCTTCAAAATAGATCTCCTTTTAAATACTCTTTCAAACTTTTCCAAATTATTAATTTTTGTGAGTTTTTGGCTGTGCTTGTTGGCCCAATTCATGTCCTTATAACATTTAAAAATAAAAATAAAAATAAAAATCAACATGATCCCTTCAATGTGTTTTTCTTGTTTATAGCCTAAAACATAAGGGTTACAAATATGGATGTTTGCACATACCAATTGGCCATGTTTATATGTCCTATGATGTCCTGTTTCAAGAATTTTTTTTCCTCCTTTTCATTAGGGGTGTCAATGTTCGACCCAACCCGCGAACACAACACGAACCCGACACGAGTTTTTTCGGGTTAGGGTTGGGCCTTAATGGGTTTGGGTTATAAATGGGTTGACCCGAAAGCGACACGATAAAAAATGTGTCATAAGTGGGTAAACCCACATAACCCGCAATAGACACGCTTGACACGCCAATTTATTTGTGTCAACCCGAAATGACCCACTTAATACAACCCGTTTAACTTGTATAACAAATAAATATTTATTTTATTTTAGATTTGTCAAATACCTTTTATATCCAACATATATTTTAAATTTGAAAAGAAAAGTGAGTAATTACAAAAATTTACAAGGGATATAATTGGAAATTGAAACTTTACAAACTCTAGAACTATTAATACTCTTTTTTTTTTTTTTTTTTTGGCATAGAACTTGCACAAATAAAATTGGATGAGCTAGTGGAAGATGTTATGAATTTGGACATCAACAAAGAATCTATAGATGATAATCGTGGTCATAGTCAGGATTAGTATACTGTTTGCTCAAATGCTTTCAATATTGATACTTAACATTTGGCCAGTTCCAAGGATATTATATTTTTGTTGAATTATGTTATTTTATTTTTGTTAAACTTTGTTATTTTGAATTTGGGTTGAAGTGTATGCACTTCTTTTGGAGTATAAAGAACTTATTTCTAGATGAATGTTATATTTTTATTGAACTATATTATTTTGAATGTGGGTTGAAGACTTGAAATGTATGCACTGTTTTTTGGGATGTAAAAAAAACTATTTCTAGATGAATGTTATATTTAATATTATACAGGTTGAAATGGGTTGTGTTACATTTGTGTCAACCCAACACGACTCGTTTATTAAGCGTGTCAAATGGCTTGGGTCAGGTCAACCCGCCTTATTAACAGGTCGGGTTAGGGTTGAAGGATCATGACACGATTATTAAATGGGTCGGGTTAGGATTGAGTCATTTAGTCGAATACCCCTATCTCGACACGATACAAACCCGACACGCTAACTCGAATTGACACCCCTACTTTTCATCAAAAATCTTCATCATCCACATCAGACCATAAGCGGAGGGAGGGGAAGCTAGGGGGGCCATGGCCCCCTGGATTTTCCAAATATGCCCCCTGCCCCTCTATTTAATGTTAAAAATTTAAATTATTGAGTAAATTTTAGGTGATGTTCCCCTTTCATTTTTTTTTTTTTTTTAAGTATAAATGCTCTTTAATTTATTGTTGTCTCATTTATTTTCCTTTTAATATTGACTTTTTTGTCATATATAAGTCATTAATTTTAAGAGCATTTAAAATATAAGTTAATAAAAAAAAAAAATGAATCTCTCTAGCAAAAGATTTTTGTTATTTTCCAAAAATAAAGTCATACGAATTTATATAGAGAGTTAAAACTACCAAAATACAATGATACATTTGGATTGGTCCCTCGTGAGAAAATTTTCTAGCTTTGCCACTGCATCAGACCTTCATACTCACTCTAGCAATCCTCTCATATTTGTACAATCTATGGCTTCTCATTTTGGGTTATAACATAAAAGTTTTCAATATTTCCTCTTTTATGTGTATAGAGTAATACAAAAAGGTGCATATTTGGATTGAATATAAAAGATTATTTAGTTTATTTTTTTATGAGTAAAATACAAGTTTATATTTGTTTATATTTATTTCTGTTTATGTTTATGTTTTAAGTTTTTAAAAATAATTATTAAAGATTAAAAAATATGTACTTGCAAAAGCTGATACTTTATTATTTTGATGTTACTAAAAAAAATTTATTTTTAGACTATAGGTTGAATATCATTTGTTGTGATATTAACTACAATTTTTTTTAAATGTCTAAAATGAGAGGAGAGAGAGAGAGAGAGAAAGAGAGGAACTGGCAAAACAAATTTCATAAGGTATACGAATGGTAACATACCATATGGAATTATTAGTCCAAATAGTTCAAAGAAATTTGACTAACCCACCTCATGGAAAGCATTGAATTCCCCAAATTCACTTATATATTTTTATATAAATCATTGCATTAATCTTATTTTCAAACTAGACTTTTTCAAATGATAAAAAAAATGTTTTTATTATTTTTTTAAAAGCACTTTATTAGAATGTCTAAGGTTATTTTGATATATATTTTTTGAGAACCTATACTTATATATAATTAAAATCTTATATGAAATGGAATTTTGTTGCATTACGAAATTACTGTAAAGATTGAAAGTGTTTGGTGGAGCCATAACAATAATAATAACTTGGGTAGTGGATTTATATCTACTTTTGGTATTGCGTTGCTGCCATCAACCAAAAACATTCTATCAACATCTATAACACAAAATCAAATTACATAATTCAGTAACAACAAAAAATCAAATAACTGAATAGTAAAACTTCTTAAAACAAAAAAAACAAAAAAAAAAAAGGAATAAAACAAATCATTAGTTATGTGATCTTAGAAATGCCTCAAAATGATTAGATGAATAGACCAACGGTCATTGAGAAATACATAAGCCATTCAAATATGGAGAAATATTTTTTATACTCTTTTCGGCCGCTTTCATTTTGCTTTTCGTGTTAGTTATTTTTTTTTTTTTTACTCTTATCATTTTTCCATTCAAACATCAAGAAATATCTTTATTATGCTCAAATTTTGGTTCCAATATAAAAGTTTTTAATATTTTCTTTTTCATGTGTATAGCGTAATTAAAAAATGTGCACATAAATTTATTTCTTATGTCTAGAATACAAGTTTATGTTCATGTGTTAGTTCACCTTCATGTTTATGTTTTCTTTTTATAAGAAAATAATTTTTAAAATTTTGAGAATCAAAAATAATAATTATTAATGATTAACAAACAATTAATTTCAAGTTGATTTGATGTTACAAAACAAGTTTTAATTCTTTGGAGTATCAAGTTGAGTTTATTAGATTTCCCTCACTTGAATATGCACAAATTATGTTCCAAAATTTTACCATCTCAAGCAGGAGTTACTTAAGGGCCCGTTTGGATTGAAAGGGGAGGGAGGGGGAGTAGAGTAGAGTTGGCTGAAAATAAAGTAATTTTGAGCCAATTCCACTCTACTCTACTCTCCCTCCCCTTTCAATCCAAACGGACCATAATTTTTTGGCGTATAAAGAATCCAAGGACAGTAACTTTGCCACAAAATTTTGGAGTTGAGTTTGCTAGCTAAAGCCCAAGACTGGAGTTCTGTTGGTTCCAAAATATATAATCTTTGCAAGGTGTACATTAACAATGAAATTTGTGGCATGGACATTGACAATATGACAAATATATATGTTTCAAGTTTTGTTCAGCTATAAATTTGCAAACAGAAAAGCACCCCTCACCTTACAGAGTCATAACGTAATGGGGTTGGTGGAGGTTTTATAAGGGCATCTGAATCTTGTTGCATTCCCATTTTGATTGGTGATTTGTACGAAGAGATTGTCTGTAAAAGGCCAGATGTTAGGTTTGTGACGTATAAATTTGGAAGAGTTTGGCAGTTTGGTGTGGATTGTATTCATTTTGGCAGAGCGAATGTTATATGTCTTGTCTTAGTAGCACAAAATAATTGTAGTGGCTCCCATGAAAGACCATCAAATGTTTTTAGTTTTTACAGTGAAGACCCAGAATCACAGCCACTAAGTAATTTTACTTGCCGTACCTTTTTTCCTTATTTTCTGATGTTATGGAGCACATTTTGTTAGTTTAATTCATGCATAGTTCTACTTCTATGCATGAATTTGCAACCTTTTAGGTTGTATTTGAATATGATTTCTTAAATTTAATGAATTTTAGGAGTATATTTAGTATAAATGGTTTGATATGATTAATAATGCGAGATGAATTTGAGTTTCGGGGATTTTACTACAATAGAACACTTGTGATGTCCCCTCCCAAAAAAAAAAAAAAACACTTCTAATATTATGAGTTTCAAATAATATTTGCACCTAATTATTTCAAATCCACGTATTAATAAAGTTAAAATTCATTTATAAATTCCATGAAAAAATAACTCGTCCTTTCATATTGTATTCAAGTTACTCATACTATAAGAAAAAAAAAAAAAAAAAAACTGAAATCCAAATAAGTCTATTGAAATGATTCCATCCAAATGAACAATTGACAGAAACAATAGTTTGCATTCTCAACCTTGATCTTAAAAATGGATGAAAAATAAATTGTTGATATACGTAATCAATTATATATGAAGTAATAATTCTTATTAAATTTCTTTTTTAAAGGCTAAGTGGACATAGCAGTGCTAAATTACTTCAGGGCCTATTTTGTCTAACTTATTTAACTTACCTACAATTTTTAAAAATTTTACTCTTTTTTTTTCTAAATAATTACGTACACTTGTATTTTTGTCAACATATTTTTTTAAACCAAATAAACTAATAATAATAAGCTAATCCAAACCCAAAGGAGCACTAACTAAAACAATATTGCTCACTTTTACTCAAATTCTGTTAAATTTATTATATATTGATCAATACAAAAAAAAAAAAAAAAGAGTTTAATGTAATTAAAAAACTTAAAATACAATCACCTCAAGTTTTACTTCTTCTTTTTTTTCTTTTTCTTTTTTAATCTTCTTTTAAATATATCTATCTTTGGTTCCTAGTAAATTTATGACTGGAGATCGATGGCTTTGGAGTTTGGATTAAGACTGGATTTTCTTTTGCTTTGTACAATGTCATGGCTGCACTGGCTATAACAATTGCTGCACTAGTGTGATTACTGATTAGGTGTTCCAAATTGGTAAAATCTCGTTTCAAGCTTCACTGCTATTTAAGCTGGGCAATATTTACTTAGGCCCAATTTAGATTCATATTTTTCTGGGCTTGCAATTACTGGGCTCGGTCGGAGCTCTTCTCAAGTATTACATTTATGAATTATCTCCAACTGTAGTTTTGAGAATTGATTTTTCCTCCTCTTACACAATGTATCATGAATCATGATCCTCGCATTATTAAAAGTTTAATTACGGTTCATAATCATAAATTCACAAAAGATATTAATTAATACTTACTTTGAATTTCACTTTTTTTTCTCCTTGTGAAGGATTAAGGGTCCGTTTGGATACAGCTGAAAACTGAAAACTGAAAACTGAAAATTACTGTAGCAAAACGTGAGTACTGTAGCGCAGCTGAAAATATATAATGAGGCTCACGTTTTACTGTAGCTCAGCTGAAAACACCTTCTTCTTTTTTTCTCTCTGCTATTCACTCCTCACCCACCAGAGAAGAGAGTTCTGCGCCCACCAGAGAAATCGACGAGGTCCGACGCCGGCGAAGAGCTCAGAAGAGAAATCCACGAGGAACGTCACCCAGTCTGACGCCGACAAAGACAACCTAGTCCTTTCATAAACCTATTTCGCCCTCTTCCCCAATTTCACTCCTCTCCCACCCATGACAGTGCTCCTGGAAACTTGAAGCTGAATTAGCCTGAGCTCAAAAACCAGAAGAAAAACACAAACGAATCCTACTTCCCTAAGGTGAGTGTTCTCAAATTTGTTTTTTCACTATTTTCTATCTGTCTTGTTCGAATTTCAGTTCTTGTTAATGGGTTTCTTTTCATTTGCTGGAATTTACTTCATTTGATTTGATAGAGTGCAAGTTTAGTCCTCTCTATTAATTTGCTGGAATTTCAGTTCTTGTTAATGGGTTCATTTGATTTCTCTTTACAAAGTTTTGATCTTGTTAATGGGTTAATGGGTTTCTTTTAAATCAGATTCTTGCTCCGTTATATACTGAAGCCATTACAGAGGTTGTGTCTGTGTTCTCTGTGGGAATCAGATTTGCAAATTGAATTTTGATGCTAAACAGTTTGGTGAAGTAATGAATCTTCATTCCTATTCAGATTTCATTCTACCATTCAATTACCTATCTTATGCTGAACAATTGCAAGTACTCACTAATCTTATTTTGGTTATTTTAGGAATTCTTCTCTGCTTGTGTATCTCTAGTGTGTGTGGTTTGGGAAATACTAATTAATTAATCTTGTAGTTGGAATGTTGTGAAAAAAAAGGAAAAATTTTAAAAAGAAAAGAAACATGTTTTGTTTAGGATTAAAGTGTTGTTAAGCCAACTTATAAAGTTATCTGCCATTTATTTCAATAAGAAATGTTTCTTCGCAAGGGAAACATATAGAAGTAAAAGTTGAGTTTTACACTTTTTGAACTGAATATAATATTTTGCCCAATCCCCCAATTGTGCACATAATGTCAAATCATTAATTTTAGTTGGGGTCTGCAATTCTACTATGGTAATTTGAATCTGAAGGGCAATCCTGATATAATGATAAAATATTTGAATCAGATTTGTAATATTTCCATATTCAGTTATGAGTCATGACTATAACATTGTGCAGGGTAGGCTAACATGCAACCATGGTTCAGCTTCAAATGAAAAGTGTGTTCATAATTGAGCTAATTAGAACCGACCTCTTTCTTGTTACATACATTTGAAGGCCACAGTTTTGTTAGATGCATAATATTTCAAACCACATACTGCTGGGACCAGAGAGTACTAAGAAGTAAGAAGTAAGAAGTAAGAATTACTTTTATGAGAGCAGTGTAAGAAGTAATAATTGTGGATAAAACCCATCACCCACCATCATAGAAACCAGTGCACATGCAGATTTGAAGCATCTTGAAATAGTACAACAATCAATCATTATGTTATAAGTTGCAGCATCTGGGGGGATACCACATGACTTCATATTTTTGTTTGCTTTTTCTACTGCCATCTGACTCTGCTACTCAACCATAAATAATGCAGATAAACATTTGATAAATTACACCAATGTGGTATGGAATAGCAACTAAATGATTAATAAATGTATATTTGGGACTACAAGAGTACAAGTACCATAATGTTTTGTGTATGTCAATGCATTCTCAATGATAATAGCTTGCCATGAAGGCAATTGATTTTCTGATACTTGGCTTGGTCCAGTGCATGTCTGGGCAGCTCTGATGCACGAGCTACTACACTGGGTGGCATGCTGTACTGCACCAGTGTGGCAACTGATGCTGCATCACCTGGTGCAGTAGCTGCTGCACTATGAGGCAAGCTGAGCTGCACTGGTGTAGCAGCTGGTGATGCACCCTCTGGCTTTTTACATCATTTGCATTTTGTTTCTATAAATCTAGTTACACTAACATGTCTACATAAAAACCCTTGAGTTACATGAAATGTTGATAGTTTCTATAGTTTCAAGTCTTAAATATATATGCCTCTTGCACTATAGTTTAAAGAAGATTTTTGCTTTCAAATGTGTAGAGATTAGTAACCTCAAATAACTGTTTCATAGGTCGTTACTGTGTAAACATGCTCAACTTATGATAATTATCTAATGTGTAATTCTTGGCGGTCATGTAGACCTATTTACATGATGGTGTAGAGTGAGTTTGGTGTACCCTTCACTATTCCAAGCCAACATAATATCTACTCCCAAGAACTACGAATGTCAGAAACAAGTAACTATCTCTCCAGTTCTGATGGCCATTTTTGTGACGTTGAGAACTGCAGAACTAGGACGTCCCTGAAACTTCATACATTTGGTAGGAGGTTTTATAGTTGTCGCTATTGGTCACCAGTAAATACCATATCCAAGTATTGGCAAAATATTTGTCTTGTGCATTAAAGAACCAATTCGTTGTATTCCTGTTTATGTGTTGTATTGTATTGTGCAGGATGATGACCGTGCATGTAAGTTCTTCAAGTGGTTAGACACCAGCATTTGTTGTACGTGTGGTGCAGCAACAGCACCTATAGTTATTGCCAAATTCAACCGATTGGAGCATGCGGTGGAAGTTGCCAATGAAGAGTCGAAGCAAGCACACGCCCTGATAGCCGCAGCATTGGAAAGGGAGCGAGTTGCAAAACAAAAGTTTGAAAGAGCCAAGGCTGCACGCATGATCTCTGAAAAGAAAGCAAAGAAGTTGACAATAGCTCTAGTTGTCTTGGGGGTCATGTTTTTAGTATTGCTTATCTTGTCTACTAGGATTAGGGAAATCAAAATCAGGCAGATGTGTCTGCCATAATGGGATGTGTATGTATGTAATAACTGCAAGTTGTATTATTACAAACGTATTTGTATGTTAATCGTACTATTGCAAGTCAGTTTATGATATGTATGTAGTTGTACTTTTTAAAACAATGTGGAGACGTTTGATGGAGATAATGTTATTGCTAGGTTGATGGAGATTGTAAATTCTGTTGTTGTATATGTGTGTCTATATATATATATACACAATTTGCCAGCCATTGATAGATTGGGTTCATGGTGTTTTTATTGGCAAAATTAAGAGTAGATTTTGTGTTTTTTTTTTTTTTTTTTTGTATAAATTCCTCGTATTTTACTATTGCAATCTTAAAATCTATTGAGTTTATTGTAATATTCAGATTAGATTGGACTCTATTCAGAAGTCCCTTGTAACCAAGAAATTTACTGTTGCAATACTAATGAGTTTCACATGTAACGATATATAAAAGTAATAGTATCAAAGCAATTACAATCAAGTTTTGTGAGCTATTAGTTCTGCTTGACAACAAAAAAAAGAACCATAATACATAATTGTATTACATTGAAGTTTGTGATTAGTTCTGCTTGACAACAAAAAAAGAACCATAATACATAATTGTATTACATTGAAGTTTGTGAACCATCAGTTATGGTCCATACATATCGAAGCTGTGATATTTTTCCGAACCTCTTTCATCTCAACTGAATCCAAGTAAGAGACCACATCTGCCACTCCATCGTAATGACCTCCCTCACTACCTCCATATGTGCCCCGTACAACACGCGAATGTAGAATGTCATTATGGTCATGTGCTCTAATAAAGTTGTGAAGAACCATTGTAGTAACAATGATGTAATTTTGAGTGCGTATGTTAAAGGCTGGCATACATCTCAAAATTTTCCATCTATTCTTCCAAACTCCAAAAGTTCGTTCTATGACCGAACGAAGTGAGGAATGGAGATAATTAAATCTCTCCTCTGGACAATGCAGCTATGAACTTCTTTGAAAATCGGGGATGTGGTACCGCTCCCCCTTATATGGTGCAAGGAACCCTGTCTTCATCGAGTACCTTGAATCAACAAGATAATATTTTCCTGCAAACGAACACGTTTATTATATTAGCATTTTCACTACATAATACATACTATAATACTATAATTAAAGTGCATATTTACAAACCAGGTGGAGGTCGTGGGAAGTTGTCACTCTCATTATTGATGCAATTTAAAAAGATCCTGGTGTCGTGTGCTAACCCTTCCCATCCCACACACGCGAATGTGAATTTCATGTCAAAATCACATGCGCACATGCAGTTTACTGTTGTGGTCCCTTTCCTTCCTCTATATGGGTGTTGCTCCTCTTCTGGTAAGACCACAGGAATGTGAACCCCATCAATCGCACCAATGCAACCCTAACCATTGACACAAAAATGCCATGTGAAAATGAAATACGTGGTATGACCATAAAGATAACAAGAATACAATCAAGTCAAGATACCAAATTCACAAAGTACCTTGAAATGTGGCCAATATCGATATGACCCCTGAATATGTGATGGCACGGTACGAAATGTAGGATCAGCAGGCTTGATAATGTCTGGTGCCATAACCGTGGCTAACAAGGTAACTACCGTGGCTACATGTCGATGCACTGTCTCACCGGAATGTTGAAATCTATCCTGCATCATTCTGTTACCTATGGCATTACCAAGTAACACCAATGTCATTGCCACTGACTCCTCCAAGCAAACTCTTTTGGTATCGTCATATCCATACCGAGTGCGCAATGTATTACACAATTGTCAAAACACATGGCTTGACATTCTAAACGAATTGTGACATTTTTGCTCATTTCCATTTAATGTATACTATACCCATTCATACTCTGTTTGTATATTCGTATGCATTGGTATTTTGGTCATATAGGTCTCTATGTAAGCTACGACACTTGCACACCCAGCTATATATGCTGCGAGTACAATGTCGTCGCTAATCTCAAAGTCTGTGTCCCTGCATATGTTACCAACTTTAATTGCATGTACTCATCTAGAGTGATACTATAATATGTAGCCTAAAAACAAGTTATTAGTATAGAAACTTACTGGTGCTGGGAATCAGATTCGTCATTTAGCAAATCCATACTTTTGAATACCTTGAGATATCTTTCTTTTTATGTCTGTGGAAAGCCAATACACACATATTCAGCAGTCACCTAGAGAATATAGTCCATACCACAGCAATATGTAATAACCCATCCAAAACTTCTACAATGATCATAGTAATGATATTGATCTAGTGCTATAATAATCTCAAAGAAACCTCAAAACCAAAATTGAATTTCATGAAATGTTACTACACATAAAACACTGAAGGAAATCCTACATAAAACCTGAATACAAACTAATGGGAGCCAACACTCATCATCTAGTGGCAACATTCACTGTTCACGGGCTGTGTGAACAGTACCCGTGAACAGTACCCGAGAGGAAAAACTAATGTGAAGAGGAAAAACCAATGGGAGAAATAGAAAATAGCTTGCTACCTTATATCTTATTGGCTCTCATAACAAATTTACAAACATTGTAAATTATATTAATTGAGTACATGCACTAGACAAACATAATAAGTATTGATTGAGTATTAATTGATTGAATGTTGCCACATAATGAGTATTAATTGAGTAAATTACATTGTAAACATTGTAACAAATTTATCTATTGTTTGCATGTATACATAAAACCACTAGACAAACATTACTAGGCAAAATTCACTGTTCACGGGCTGTGTGAACAGTACCCGTGAATAGTACCAGTGTAATTCTAGGTTGCTTTTGTACCCATAAAGAAAAAGGAAAAAAAAAAAAAACAGGAAAAATATATACAAATAAATGTTTTACATATATCCTGCACATATAGTATACAAATAAATGTTTTACATATATAAATAAGCACTATTTCTTTCACTTCTCATAATCATCATTATCATCCTCATCATCCTTCCACATAGGTAATGCAGTGAATGCCAAGAAATATATTTAAACAATCAAGTAGCAAAGTATGAACCCTTGCTTTACTACCCCAATTTCCCCTCTCTATAAACCTTCCAAAAATATATTTAAAAAACACAAATATCACACAAAGCCAGTAGCAAAGTCTGGATAATTCTTAACACAATATTTTCTAAACAAAGAATTGCCATGTTTTGGTCAGATATTCAAACAATCAAGCAGCTCACAATAAATCTATGTGGTTCTTCAAATCCACATTTTTAGGATTACATAATTGAATTACAAATTTTCTAATGAAACCTGATAGCATCAACTGATCTTGATATTAGAGCAAGAACTAAAAATTTTCTGATAGCCCTTCCAAAAAACACACAGCACCAGAAAGACACTTTTACAAGTAAATAAGTTTGAAATGATGTTGATCATTAAACAATGGAAATCAAAAACAATTGAAAAAATATGAATTCTCACCACCAAACAATAGCTTTGACGTGAGCTTGGAAAGTGCTCACTAGAAATGAATTCTTACCATCAAATAAAAATAATCCTGTCAACATAAAAATATTTCAAAAAATAATTTTAGGCAGTTTTGTATTCAGACTATGGGGTAGAAATTGATGCAATTAGAAGTATGGTTTAATTAGTGACAAATCTCTTACTTACATATGATAATTATAAACACTAGCATAAGAAAAAGGAACAGGTAAGCATACATTCAAATGACAATTAATTAGTAACCATTGTTTTACATACACACCCATGGCAAGCATATAGTTTGTGCCAATACAAAAAAAAAAGAAAAAAAAAAAAAGAGTGCAAGAGGTACATAAAGATAATCCGATCACTACAACACCAAGAAGTATATAAAGATAAGCAACCCGAGCTGTAGACAAGCCCCTTTCCTTCAGAGAACATGAAACTGAGGGTTCATTTTGTACTGTTTCTCTAGCCACCTTAGCTAGACCTCCTTCCTTTGAATATTAGCTGCAAACATGTTCCTACCGTCTACGTTATTCACAAAGAAGAAGGTGCTGAACATATGAAGGCGATCACCCGCTTGCACCCTAGGAAGACTCAACACCATGTCCATAATTGCTTGCATCTCATTAGCTGCTGTGGTGCGAAATGGTGTATTATGAGTACTTACACTTCTACTTTCAACAATAACATCTGACATGCTCTTCAAAGAGTCAGACATCTCTTGAATGGTTGAACGCTTCTTTCTTGGTTTCTTGTAAATTCCCCTGAAAAGTAGGACACCGCTTGCCAAGCCTTTCCCCTTATCCACTGCCGGTCTTGCTCTGGACGATGCTGGGCCTTCAACCTCCATTGGGTCAACTGAGTTCGCAGAGGGTTCACATTGGGGGTCAAGAAATCCTTCTCCATCAGCGGAGTCCCCAGACCCTTCGCTGCATTCCTTTGGTATTTCACCACTCGTGCAGAATGCATTTTTTCTTGTTGCAACCGTGCCTTCAAACATAATTTCCATGGACTTAACATTTGGCAAAGGTTTGTTTTTAAAGGTTAACGCCTTGGGACATGCCTACATGTGGACAACCGGTAGTTAGAACACAATATAGTTGTAGATAGCTGATTTTTTCACAATTATGTAAAGTGAACTAACCTGAATCTTTCGGGTCCACCACTCATCAGTGGCCTTCAGAACCCCAGTTACAGGATCATAACCCAACCCAATCTCACCAAAACACTCCTTCCAATTCTTCCACAGTTTTTTCAGATGATCCCATTTGTTTTTATACTGCATGTGAGTCACCACTTTTCCCATTTCACCCAACTGCTCAATCACTGCACCAACCCCTTCCTTTCCTAAAAATCCTTGATGATTCTTGCCGTCTAGGACTTGAGCAACAGACAAATCACAATAAGCTTTTAGTTCTTTAGGATCTTTCCACTGAGTTCTCACATCATTCCCATCAACCTTCGATTTCCCCTTACCCATTTTTGCTACAACTTCCTTCTATACTTATTGAGGCATTTCAACAAACAGATTGTATGCATATCATAATCAGTTAGGCAAGCTTAAATGAAACATGCAAAATAAACTCACATATATATATATAGTCGAAATACAACATAGGCAGGAAGAGAAACACCCAAAATTATGATCACACCCAAAATAAACTCACATATATACTAATGTCATGAAAAACACAAAAACCACACACAAACAGCCAAAGACAAAACCATAGAGAGTATGACCACACACCACTAGAAAACAATATAACCATAACCACACACCAATAGGCAAAAGAGTATGAAAAGGTAGACAGAACAGTACCCGTGAATGCAGAGTTTGACAGCAACGACGTCCCACATGGAGAGAATGTGAGCTCGAGCGAAGCACGAAGGGATGGGTTCGTTTGTTCCGTGTGGGATTGCAATTACCGTGTTTCAGCTCTTGTTTTGATGGTTTATTGCAGGATGGTGGGTAGGTTTGGTTCATTGAAGACGAAGAGGACGGGCCATTGATGAAAATTGAAGACATCTCTGCACGGTAGTTGAGAGGAAGAAAGGGTAGAAAGCGAAAATTGTAGCCGTTGGAGGGAACGCACCGTTTTGTGCTACTGCTTCGTGGGTCAGAGTTTTGTGAACAGTACAGTACAAGCAACGCATTATGTTTATGCTCACCAAGAAAGTGGAGTACCTATACGCGCAGACGTTTTAATGAAACGGTGCATATTGAGTTTCATTTTGCGTTTCAGCGTGGATGTTTTGCGCGTTTACTTGCTGCCACTGTAGCTAGGTCCCACTGTAGCCAGGTCCCACTGTAGCCAGGCCCAATCCAAACGTAGCCTAAGTATTGTACAAAATTTCATTCTCTCTCTTTTGTGTGTGTGTTTTTTTTCTCCAAAAAAGAAAAAAAAATATATATATTTTTGTAGAGAATCTGCTTCGTGGCCAGTGTAAACATGGACTGTTCATCTTCCCCTATTTCCCTCCCACTCTGCACCTCCCACTTTGAATTTGGTCTTTCTCAACTCTCTAATAAATTTGATAAATCATGTTTTGCAGTAAACAAACTTCCTTTTTCCATGTCATATACTAAAATAAATTTCTTCCCTAAAGTTGATTTACACAAATGTATAGGTACCATCTCCAATTTCATCTTAAAACGGTTGTAAGTATTATCATTTCTTTTTCTGGATGCTTATAGAATAGTAGATACACTTGGCTTTTTCAAAAACCTAATGCTCTGTTTGGATGTTTGGGAAAGGAGGGGGAGTAGAGTAAAGGGAGTGAGAGTAATTAAATTACCTTATTTGGAAGTTTTTTAAGGAATGAGGGGGAGGGGTTTGGACTACTTCTAACCCCTCATTTTTAATTTCCCCAAATTGGAGAGATTTGGAGGTAGAGTAGAGTACATAAATTATTGACCAAATGAATTACCAAATTTACCCTCTCTATATTAACAAAATTACAAACCGATTATATAAATAAATTCATGTTATTTCTCTCATCAGTCTCAAATTTCTCTCAACTCTCTCAGCCTTGAAGACTTTGCTGCCTCTCTCTCACACGATTTCTTCCACTCTTCACGCTGGCTCTCTCTCTCTCACACAACTTCTTCACTCTCGATTGTCTCCCACGCCTGGGTTTTTCTTTTAGAGGTAAACTCTGTTTTTCTTTTTGTTTCATGGGTTTCTTTTGAGTTGGATCAAATAACTATGTTCTTAAAATTGTGATTTTATTGGGTAATTTCTTATTAATTGTGATTTTATGGGGTAATAACATGTTATTTGTGGGTGGGTTTCGGATCTGATTGCTTTTTTTACTTAAATTTTAAAGTTTCAAAGTATTGCTCATAACGTGTTTGATAAAGTGCTTGAGTGAGTCTAGATTGTGAACTTGCATAAATTTGTATATTGTAGCTATATATGGATCTGTGTTTCTTGTTTATTTTTATCTAAACACTTGCAATCCTTTTAGTTCGTGATATATGGATGAACTATGGTTAAACCTAGGCTTTGTGATTGTTTATTCTGTGTTAAGTTTGATTTTATGGTCAGGTTTTTGATTATTGGTTTGTGTTTGTGATTTTTATTGGGTAATTTCTTGTTTTTTGTGAATGGGTTTCTAATTTGGGGTTTTTTGTTTTTACTATAATTTTAAAGTTTCAAAGAGTTGCTCACAATGTGTTTGATAAATTGCTTGTTTGATTGTGTATGATCAAACTCACATGAGTTTGTGCAGCATCTCACTGTGTAGTAGTCTCTCTCTTTGTCTTTTTTTTTATTTTTTATTTTTTTTATATGTCATCATGAAGGTGTTGGATATATTTCAACAATTTACTTTTGTGATAAGGCAAAAGGAACAACACACAGATCTAAATATAAGCAAAAAAAAATATAGATATGATAGACAAGAGCAATAAACAAATACTGAATATATATATGAAGAAATCTGCAAATAATTAAAAACTCACAGACCAAATGCGTGAAGAATGAATGATTAAGATCAAGTCTTGTGTTTGACACAATCTCCTTAAAGTAGATTTCACCCCTCACACAATCACTGTGGTGCTTTGAGACTCACGGACGTCTGCCTCCCAGGATAAAATGATTTACAGCACGAAAACAAAGCACACAAGGTCGTGCTCTGCGAACTACTCAATGTCTCTTTCTCTCTCTTTGACACAAAATGAATGCACAAAATATTCTCACTAGGAGAGTTTTTCTAGAAATGTTCTTTTTCATGAATAAGGGACCATGAAATTATACATAACTTAAAACTGAAACACTGTTTCAGAAATAACTGATGTATACAGACTTACTGACTCAAAAATAAAATAATAAAATATTATTATTAATTGGATAAGTGGGCCTATTTCACACATGCCTAAAGCCCAACCCAATATCCAGCCCAAACTCATTTTCTCTATCATTTCTAATGTGGGATTCAAGGATTTTCACCACTTATAATAATATCTTCAAGTGAACATAGAAAACATCAATTTCTTATTCACTCCATACTATTTTTCCAACATAAGGAATCTAATGATTGAAACTAAACAATGAGTTGTCGGGAGTTACTCAACATCATGAAAGATTTTCATATGATTAGATTGTGCCCTGCTCTATATAATTAATGACATATAAAACACAACCTGAGATCTGCCAGGCTTATTTAATTTCTTCTGTTCCTTACTCTGTTTACTTCCAAGTTCAGCATTTCCTACTTGCTATTTGGCTTTATATATTATGGAGATAATTATGTTGTTGTTTGATTGATAGGATATGCAAATTATTTTATGTGGATGAATATTTTTGTTTGCATTTCAACTGCTAGCTTATCGGGCTGTCTTTGAAAGTAGTATATATTGGTACTACTGTTTTGCAACTACTGTTTCTGTTTGTGAGAGTTCTTGTTTGGATACTGGTACTGTTTTGGTGCCTAAAGTCCTATAACTCAACACCCAAGAATAGCATGTATATATATAGCTCGTCATTTTCTGGCAAAAGTTTCATTTTGATTTCTAGTACATACTTGCTAGCTTTCTTCCACATTGTTGCACAGATAAGATTGCATGCAGGCTATAAATATATATATATATATATATGTTACTTTGTAGAAAGATATCTCTAAGGATTAATATCATTTGCTTTCTGAATGTACATGTGGATTTGTTTTTCATCATAATAGTCACAGACTCACATCAGCAATTATATTCAATGTTGCTACTTGCTAATCACATAGGAGCACATATTTTCATGGAAAGCATCCTTTGACCGACTTTGAAACACAAGTCCACATCCAGAGTAGATAATAACATAAAAATATCTAGAGTATCTTAAAGTATTATTTTGACATAAAGTTCTCTAAATCTCCATATAAAGGTCTCTAACCCCCTACTTCATTTTGTGGCTAACTCTAACATTCTCAATCTTGAGTACAAAGAGCAGGTGCTCTTTCCTATATATCCATTTTCCTTTCAAGAATGGAGTTTAGTCACGGGTCCAACATGGGGCATGATGAGAGTTGTTATCTGACCTTATTTTGTTGTCATTTTTTAACAGGCTAAACCTAAAGCAAAAGAGCTTAAGAACAAACCAATTCCAAACTACGACAAATTGGTTGAGCTTTATGGAAAAGATAGAGCAACTGAAGAACAATCTGAAACTGTGTCGGAGATGAGGCAACGGTGGGCTACTTCAACTGAAGAGGGCTCTATGGAGAACATCGAAGATATTGATCATTTAGTTGCTCAAAATGAAGTTACTTTGGAGAGCTGTGATAATGTGGGTGATAATAATTTGGGTGAAGCCTCCTCAAAAGCCAAAAAGAGAAAAACATCAAAAAATAAGGACATGGAACAAATTATGGGGGCAATTTAATTTTTGAGAGGAGCTTGGCACATCTTCCCATTCCTGAACAAGACGTGTTCCATCTCTTGGATGAGATAGGAATTGATTCTAGATTGCAAATGAGGGCTTATCTCTTTCTCATTAAGAATCCAAATATGTTAAGAGCTTTTATTAGCTATCCAGTGGAGGAGCGCAAGGAGCTATTGTTTACAATGATGTCTGATCCTTAAGTTTCTCTCTAACAGTTAGACGAGTAAATGTTCCAAAACAATTTCAGCTTCTAAAAACCTTTTCAATTGATGATTGAACTGTAAACTCTTGGGATTAATTTTTCTTTGGCCTTTAGTTTCTCTTTTGACACCAGCTTGTGTTTATTTTTAGTTTTGCTTTCTAAAACAAATGTTAATGATATAGACTCTATTTTCACATAATTATGTGTTTCAAAGTTAAAAGATAAAAACCTGTAAGAAGGTTTTTATGGAGTTGGGTTCCATAGCCTTCTATGCTCTGAGAGCCAGGGATCTTAGCATATACTTCTTTCTCTTCTGGTGGGAGTTCAAAGAACTCTTTCCCAACAGCTTTTAACTTGGTTATAACATCAGTGGGTAAACCATGGTTGAGAACTTGGAATATCCCCTATTCCTTGCTAGCATTAGCAATGGAACGGACCAGGTTTTCTTGATCTGGGTCACTAAGATCAATGGTTGGGATTTTCGGGACCGGTCCCAGGAATGTAATGGTTATAACATTAGTGGGTAAACCATGGTTGAGAACTTGGAATATCCCCTATTCCTTGCTAGCATTAGCAATGGAACGGGCCAGGTTTTCTTGATCTAGGTCACTAAGATCAATGGTTGGGATTTTTGGGACCGGTCCCAAGAATGTAGTGATAGCTGGTTGTTCTTTCTCGGGCCTTATGAACTCTGCTGGGATGGTATCAGTGGTGAGAGATAAGGAAGCAATAGCTTGAACTCTCTCAACCTCCATTGCACACAACTTAACCCACTTTCACTACTATTCTTGATAGGTCTAGAATGTATTGACCCCTTGTGATAAATTAATTAATTAATTAACCAAGTTAATTAATTACGTTAATTAACATGCAATACGCGTGGTAGCACAAACAAATCACCAACTAAGTTAATATGTAACGGAAAATAAAGTTGACACGGTGATTTGTTTACAAATGGGGAAAACCTCCATGGCAAAAACCCCACCAGGTGATTTTAAGGTCACCACTCCCGAGAATTCACTATTATCACAAAAAGCGGTTACAAGTAAAGGAATCTCAGTACCTTATACCCATCTACAGTTGAACTCTTACCCCAATACCCAATTGGACTTGTTCTGTAGTGACAATTTCTCCTTTTAATGCACGGCTCCCAGTACGTGACTAACCAATTGATGCGCAAATCACAGTACACGGCTTACACACCAACTTGAGAAAGATGTTGGCTGCAAAGTTTTTCAGTTCATCCACACGATGAAGATCACGAAGTTCCTTAGTTACAAAACCCTACGGCGTACAGACACAGCAGCTTCTTGAAGAGAAAGATAAACTAGGGCAAATTGTCTCCGGTCACAATATGCTTATGTAAAACCTTTGCATCAAGTTGTACTCACTTGCATCAGTTGTGACGACCCTTAAAATAATCCTTATATATGTTTAGGGTTGTGAGAAAAGAAAGCCCAAACATGTATACACGGATTGGATGAAAATCAGAACTGAAAACCTGATTTTCATAAATCTCGATAGATAGGGTATCTATCGAGCAGCTGTCGAGCATCGGACAAAAGCTGCCTTTCAAACCTCGATAGATGCTATCTATCGAGTTAGCTGTCGAGCTTTAAAATCCAACACTTCTTCACTTGTTTCTTGGATAGACTTGCATGGCTTTAACACTTGGACTTGAACTCTTGTTTCTTGAAGCATTAAACACATCCTAAATCTACCCAAATACAAGTAAAGTGCGTTTTGTCAAAGGATTAGCCAATTCTATATTGACATGTGTTCCTAACATGATTCACATATGTCTTAACAATCTCCCCCTTTGGCAATCCGTGACAAAACCAAAACAAACAAATGAACATATGAGAGAAGTCATAAATCACTCAACTCATATTCACTTGTTGAATACAATAAAATCTATCCTAACACAAACTCTTGAAAAATTTTGCAAGAAGAGAGTTCATGGCAAGAAAGACTTTGACAACCTGTATTTCTAAAACACTTTAAACAAAACTCATCACAACATCTTAGTGTGAAACAGAAATAAAAGATTGCATACAAATAATAAGAAGCATGTGCATGAAGAGAGAAAAGAAATAACACATGAAGAGATATGTGTAGATAGGGAAAATTTCCAACCTATCACAAGCTGACACATCATACTACCAAGTCCATAAAATACAGTCAATTACAAAGCGCCACGTACTGCTACTAGGTTTTGCTATCACTACTTAGAAACCAACAAAAATTTGCCAAGTGTCATTAAAATAGAGGCATAAAATGCATGCAAAAACCAATCACACATCAGGGCGTGTAAGCGATGACATAAGCAATCCAGCACGTGTAAGCGATGACATATGCAATCTAGCGCGTGTAAACAATGACATAAGTGGACCAATCAGGCTGTGACATGTGTCACCAATCAGACTCCGCCACGTGTTGCTCACCCACTCCCAAACTCCTATAAATAGAAGCCTTCCAAAGGCATTTCAACAGACCAAGCCATCTAGAGCATAAGCAGCATCAAAGAAGATTCAAAAGCACTCAGAAGTATAGAAGCTCTGCGAAAATCAAGCCTCAAAGCCTTCAAGAACTTCAACCGAAAAACATTCGAAGCAAAACCATCCAAACTATCAACCTAGATCTTGAAGTTTGTTGGAATCAAGCTCAAAAGCCTCTAGAAATCTCAAACAAACCATAAATCAACAAAGCTCTACAGATTCAAGCCTCTAAAGCACCGAAGAACTTCCACCACAAACCTTCGAAGACGAAGAACGCACCAAGAACACGAAGGACAAAGAATTTCTAACAAGCTCATAGCCAAAGATTTATTGTAATTATGTTTCAAGGGTCATTGATCCATCCTTCAGCCAAGTTGAAGGATATTTGGTGTTCGAGTCAAAATCACATTATTACAATTCCAACCAATAAGTCTTTCAAGGAGATCGAATCAGAGGATCACTCTTTTGTAATTTCAGAGAATTGTACCACATATTCATTAATACAAATTTGCATTTGTGAAACTACTTTACTTGTTTGATTTATTTCAAACTAGAAATTTAGTCGTCTACAATAGGTGAATAACATACATCAACATATATATATCAAAAGATAAGTACAATGTATGTCAAATGGTCACAAGACCGGTGTACATGAGGTAAAAGTAAAAGAAAGAAAAGAAAATACATAATAACCTCACTCATCCCTCAAAAAAACACTACCCCTATCACAAAAATCTCCTATGCTAACTCTCCCCCTAAATACATGACTACTCTCATCCCAAAACTACTCCCCCTTTTTGTCACGAATGACAAAGGGTAAGTAACTCAAGCAGTCATCGTGTCATCACCGGAAGAGCTAGCATCCTCATCCTCATCCTCATCATCGTTGTTGGAGTCACCATCATCGTCCTCGTCCTTAAATGCCTCTGGAGAAGGAGAGGGAGACTCTACAAAGCCACCAAGGCGAGCTTGCCGTCGAGCAATACGACCGACACGGGTGTTCACCTGACACAACTCATCACTGAGTGTGTCAAGGCGAGCATCCATGCGTTGAAACTGCGCCATGACCGCCTTGAGGGTCACACCACCCGCCGATGAAGAAGGAGCAGATGAAGAAGGAGCAGAAGAAGCTAGAGGAGTCGTCGTCTCTGTCCGTGGCCACTTCGCTCCATCTAACGGTAGTAACGTCTATGGCACACATAACCGAAAATGAGGAGACTCGAGATAGAAGACAGAAAAATGGCGAAGAAGTCTCGTGATAGCCAAAGGAAAGATGAGCTTATCATGAGTCATCATATCCCTATAAACATCTATGAGGGATAAAATGAAGTGAAAGGGAAAGTCTATAGTGAGTCCCTCAAGAAGGGATAGAAAAAATCGAGCACGAGGCTCTGTGATAGAGTTATAGTGAGACAGTGGATGGAGAACAAATGTCATCACCATGTTAAGGAACCTCGGACCTTTTGCAAAGCCCGAGCAAGGGGTGTTTTGACGATCACCCCAAGAAGAATGTGTCTCACAGAAGCGAGACAAGAGTTCATCTTTGGACACAATCCTAAGATGCTCACAACCGGGGTAGTCAGCAAACTCTACCCTCGGGACGTGTAGCACCTCGGATATAAGATCCAAAGTGACTACCATGCGCGTACCTCGAACACGAGTGACAAAATGAGGTACAGAATAGTCAAATCCATGCATATTGGAGTAAAACTCCTGTATGATCACGGAGGGACAAGTGACCGGAATGCCACATAGTGACTCCCGACCCCTACTGTAGATGACAGTGGGAAGGTCAATATTGAAAAAATCTGATAGAATGACTTGGCGTTCCGAATGAATGCCTCGTCGTGAGAAGTTCTTCGAAAAGTCCTTACAGGCTTTATCATCACAGAACCAGACGTGAAATGGAGTAGAATCAGCGGGGGAAAAAGAAGAAGATGCCCCAAAACAAAGAGGGTTTCAGGACGGAGTGGATTTTCGCTTAGGTGCCATAGAGCAACTAACAAAAGAAAGAGAGAGAGAAAGAAACACGCAGAAAAGCACCAACAAGATCAATATCATAATATAGAGACTTGAAGGTACGTATGCATGAAAAATGCATGAACATGTGACATGCAAAAGTAAAAACGTCATGGGCTCAGCCCAATCCAAACCTACCAGCACACATCATTTCAACATATTAAGCACACATCTAAATGCATGAATCATTGTTAAAATGCAAATGTGATGCAATGCATGATGATTTAAAATCATTTAAACAAAAACTAACCCAAAAATTTGTGAAAAACTCATCAATTTTGAAAAACCCCAAATTTTTTCAAAAAATCCCAAAAGTTAGGTCAAAAACCATGAAATGCATGATAAGAATAGAGAAAATAAGATCATACTAGATGAAGAAATGATCTTAAGGCCAAAAAACTTTTGGGTTTGAGGTTTAGAGAGAAAGAGAGATGAGTTTGGGGAGGTGAAGAGACAAAAACTGTCGAGAGAGATCAGGGAGAAATGAGGAAAAATTGCGCTGACACTATATATAGAAACATACGCAGCTCGATGGATCGGCAGGTGTCGAAAGGTGTCGAGAATTAAAAAGTGACAGACAGAGCTATCAATGAGCTATTGAGAAGCGATCGAGAGGTGTCCAAAGCAATTTGACCTCGATGGATCGAGCAGCTATCGAGAATCTATCGAGCCTACAGAAACCTCTTCAATGGATCGAAAAGCTGTCGAGCAGCTATCGAGCCTAATTCTCAAAAACCTCGATGGATCGAAATTGCGATAACAGCTATCGAGAAAAGAAGCTCAAGAGGCTCAATAGATAGCCTAGCTATCGAGAGGTATCGAGAAGCTGTCGAGATTACTTAAAAACAGTTTTTCAAAGAAGAGAAAAACACAGACATGAATGCAATCAAACATGCTACTCAACCAAAGATCCAAACAACATTTTAAGCTCTCAAAAACATCTCTCAACAAAAAAATGTCAAGCATTTAGATCCAAAAACATACACACACTAAACAAGTCTAACCAATTTTATATTTAAAAAACAAGTCAAGACAGTTTAGTGAACATACATTAACACATGTATTCCTTGTGATGGCCAAATCACATTGTACTCGCACATGTATCAAAAGTAGCAAAGAATATTGCGTGTTGTGTATGAAAAACATCGCAAGATTGCACAAGTGTCTACATGTTATGACGATTTGAGATATGAGAAAATCACTTTAACTCACACACAATCATAACTGCTTGATGGGGACAATCACCTTCAAGGTACATCCTATAACTCCAACATCTCCTAGAAGACACGCTTGCAATCATATATAAAGCATTTTGATTCTTTTTGCTCTTATTTTTCTTTGCATATTTTTCTTTCAACCAAATCATGCATGGGCATATAAGAGAGAGAAAAGAAATACTCAATTATGTTAAGCTTTTGACATTGCACTTTTGCTATGCCGAAGCATACAGATGTCATTTCATGATTGGCGGGAAACAATGGTGAGATGGTTATTTATGCATTTCTCTTAGGATTTTCTAGTCTTTCCCGTCAAAAAGAGTGATACAAGTGTTAAGTACAAGAGATTACTTAATCTTACTCATCACAAACACGAGCCACAAAACTCACTTGCTTAGTTATGCATAGAGATGCTCATCTAAGCTACAAAAGATACACAATTTAGAAAACTTTGTTTCAATGCCCATCCAAAGTACATAAGTACCAATGTACACAAAACATACACTGTTTTTGTATTTTTCTGACTTTTCAATTTATTTTTACTTTTATGAAACGCAAAATAAAAAAAAATTGAAAATAAACAAACAAAAACAGGTTAAACAAATCAATGCATAAAACTAGACTAACTCAAAAACAAGAAAGCAAAACACACAAGTAATGCATACTCAAAAACAAGAAAGGGGAGAGAGAGAAAAAGTGACTAAATTACTTGGAGCCTTCTTCCTTCCACACCTTGGAAGAACCTTTCCGTTTAGCAAACCCTTAATCCGGCGGTGAGGAGGAATAATTGAAACTGTTCAAGTTCGAAAAGAACATGAGGGCTTTGAGTAGATCTCTAAGATGAGCAAATAAGGATGGAAACTGATTCTGGTTTCCCGATGAGATCATACTGTTGCTCTGTTGAGTGACTAACCACTTATAGCAATTTGGTCGAGTATGTCCAGCTGCTCCATAGTGATGACAAAGATGTTGCTTCTTCTGTTTAGGCTTTTGAGTATTTCCCTTCTTAGCCCTAGGGTTCTTAGTCTCTTTCTTATCCAGCTTAGGGGATGCTCCTAAGATAGATTTTCCCTTATCTATGTTCTCATTAGCTAAAACAGTTTTGACATCATTGTTCTCAGATTCAACATTATTAGTAGAAGAAACAAACACAATAGTACTAGTAGAAGCAATACTAGGAGAAGAGAAATCATACACTAAACCGCTTCGATCGGAAGCAGATTTATGAAGACTGAGCATCTCGTCAAGCTTTGCACTTGAAGTCCTCTTCAACTGAACTCTGACTTAAAATAGCTCCGCTTCAAGCTTCTTGGTCTTCTCTGCCAAGAAATTATTCTCAAATCTCAGTACTCCAGTGGTCTGATTGGCTTCATCAAATTTCGTGGAGATTTCTTCTCGTTCAAGCTCCACATCACTGAGCTTCTTGGTGGCCAACCTATACAACTTCTCATACTTTTTCGAGACCTTGTATAATTTTGCATAAGCTGTGTGGATGTCATCTTGTTCATCCATCTTCTCAAATTTAGACTCTACCAAGTCCTTTTCTTCATCCACATCTTCAACAATCCCCTCAATAGGATTTACAGTGGCAGTGAAGGCATTTAGGATTATATCATCCTCATTATCAGAATCATCCTCAGGCTCGGTGTCGCTCAAAGTAGTAGCAAGTGCCTTGCTCTTCCCAATGGTCTTGAAATACGTAGGGCACTCTTGTTTCATGTAACCGAAGCCTTGACACCCAAAGCACTTTGAACCTGAGTGAATAGTTTACTGACCGCCATCCCTAGCATCCTTCTTTCCTTTGTCTTAGTTCTTGAACTGAGACGAACTGGACTGCTTGTGGTCTTTGTCAAATCCTTTGGCATTGGTATTCTTCATAAACGTTTTGAATTGCCTGGTGATATAGGATTTCATCTTAGAATCTTCATCGTCTGAAGACTCATCAGTGTCACTGCTCTTAGCCTTCAATGCCATGCTCTTGCCCTTACTAGATTTCTCAATCCTTGTCAAACCCAACTCATAGGTTTGCAGATTGCCAACCAGCTCTGTCAAATGAATTTTGTCAATATCCTTTGATTCCTCAATTGCAGTGATCTTGGCATGAAATCTCTCAGGTAGAGATCTGAGCACCTTTCTAACAATCTTGGGTTCGGGAATGGTTTTCCCAAGATTTAAGGCTGAGTTCACTATGTCCTTGAGCTTGGCATAGAACTCATTGAATGACTCATCCTCCTCCATCTTGATCTCTTCAAAGCTCATGGTAAGCCTCTGAAACTTTGAATCCTTGACAACCTTGGTTCCTTCATAGGTTGTCTAGAGGATGGTCCATGCTTCCCTTGCAGTTTCAGTGGAGGTTATCTTCTTGAACTTCTCATTCATGACTGCACTAAATAAGGCATTTAATGCTCTGCTGTTGAAATTAGCCGCTTTGATCTTAGCATCATCCCAATCAGCTGGCGCTTCCTTTGGCTTTGTCCAGCCTATCTCCAAAGCTTGCCACACATTTTCATCTAATAACTGCTAGAAAGCTCTCATACGTACTTTCCAGAATGCATAGTTAGTGTTATCAAATAAAGGAGGTATAATTAAGGATTGTCCTCTATCCATGACAGCAGGGGTCAGTGGATCACACAACAAAGATTAACCCTAAATAGAGTATGCCTGCTTTGATACCACTTGATAGGCCAAGAATGTATTGACTTCTTGTGATAAATTAACCAATTAATTAGCCAAGTGAATTAATTGAGTTAATTAACATGCAATACGCGTGGTAGCACAAACAAATCACCAACTAAGTTAATATGCAGTGGAAAATAAAGTTGACAGGTAATTTGTTTACAAATGGGGAAAACCTCCAAGGCAAAAACCCCACCGGGTGATTTTAAGGTCACCACTCCCGAGAATTCACTATTATCACAGCAAGCGGTTATAAGTAAAGGAATCTTAGTACCTTATACCAACCTACAGTTGAACCCTTACCCCAATACCCAATTGGACTTGTTCTGTAGTGACAATCTTTCCTTTTAATGCACAACTCCCAGAACGTGACTAACCAATTGATGCGCGGATCACAGTACACGGCTTACACACCAACTTGAGAAAGATGTTGGATGAAGATCACGAAGCTCCTTGGTTACAAAACCCTACGGCGTACAGACGCAGCAGCTTCTTGAAGAGAAAGATAAACTGGGGCAAATTGTCTCCGGTCACAATATGCTTGTGTAAAACATTTGCATCAAGTTGTACTCACTTGCATCAGCTGTGACGGCCCTTAAAATAATCTTTATATATGTTTAGGGTTGTGAGAAAAGAAAGTCCAAACATGTATACACGGATTGGATGAAAATCAGAACTGAAAACCTAATTTTCATAAATCTCGATAGATAGGGTATCTATCGGGCAGTTGTCAAGTATCGGGCAAAAGCTGCCTTTTAAACCTTGATAGATGCTATCTATCGAGCTAGCTGTCAAGTTTTAAAATCCAGCACTTCTTCACTTGTTTCTTGGACAGACTTGCATGACTTTAACACTTGGACTTGAACTCTTGTTCCTTGAAGCATTAAACACATCCTAAATCTACCCAAATACAAGTAAAGTGCGTTTTGTCAAAAGATTAGCCAATTCTATATTGACATATGTTCCTAACATGATTCATATATGTCCTAAAAATTCTCTCTCTTTGCTTTTGGCATATTGCTTAGTAGTTAGCAGTGGTTTATGTCAATTAATATTGCTTAGTAGTTAGCAGGGATATTCTCTTGAGAATTTTGGGTTGCTTTCTTTCTGAATAGTAAGTGGGCAAACACTTGAATTTAAATTTCATAGTAGGATCCTATTTTTGAGTTAATTCATAGAGTCACTCTCCCTTTTCTTTTCTTTTTTCTTTTTTTGGGTCTCAATTCTTCTCCGAATCCTCAAAATATTAAACTCACGTACTAAGAAAAATAAAATATATATATTTAAAAAATAATAATAAATGAAAAAACACTCAAAATTCAATATTTTGTTGATTTTTTCAGTAAACAAACAAACCAAACATTTTTTTTCTTATTTTAATTATTATCAATTAAGGATGGTTTTTTTTAGTATAATAAAAAAGGGAAAAAAAAATTTAATCATAGACCAATGTTGATTATTTAATTTGCATCAAAAAAAAATTATCAAAAAAATATTGCATGTTATAGTCATAATTATTTAATCTAACAAATTAATCATAGACCAATGTTGTAAGTCCATTTTCAAATAAGGGTAAATTTGTCTATTTAAAAATATTTAATCATTTCCTTTCCTTTCCATCCTAATTTTTAAAACATCCAAACAAGAGGAAGGGCTAATTATTCCCTTCCCCCTTACTTAATTTTAAAAACATCTAGATAAGGTGGAGGATAACCATTCCCCTCTACTCTCCTCCCCTCTACTCTCCTCCCTCTCTAAACTTCCAAACAAGCCATAAATGATGTTCTTTCCATTTTTATTCAATTTGAAAAATATGTTGAGCATTATTTCAATTTAAAGATAATGTATTCTAATTATATCTTGTGCCTACACAACCAACAACAAAATGGTGTTGTTTAGCTCAAACTTCGCCATTTAGTATAAATAGGTCTTGCTTTACTTACTCAAGCCAATGTTCCTCTTTTCTTTTAGGATGATGCTTTTCATACTACTTGTAATTTAATAAATTGTAGCCCATTCACACTCTTCAAAATAAATCTCCTTTTGAAATACTCTTTTAAACTTTTCCTAATTATTTATTTTTGTGCCTTTTGACCCAATTTATGCCCTTATTACTCTAAAAAATTTCAACTCAATCCATTTAATGTGTTTTTCTTGGTTATAACCTAAAACATAAGGGTCACAGACTCACAAATGCTTGCACAATCCAACTAGCCATCTTTATATATATAAATAAATATATATATATTTATATATATATATATCTTATGATGTCCTATTCAAGATTTTTTCTTTTCTTTTCTTTTCAGCCAAAATGCTTTGTCATCCACATTAGACATTCATTCTCACTCATGGTTTTAAAAACCAGTACGGTGAAAGAACCGAAAAAGGGACTAATTACCGATTTTCTGGTCGGACCGAGGTTCAACCGATGGTCGAACTGGTGACGTCATAAATAATTTAATTAATAATTATAAAAATAAATAAATAAATAATTTTATACCTGGTCATTTTAACTAAAAAATTAAATAATAGTAAACATTAAACTTTAGCTAACCAACTTTTAGACACCACTTAACACAATTCAACCAAAACGAAAACAAAAAAACATATACTGATATACAAGCACCCACAACCCACTATAAAATATTTTAGTTATTTTTTAACCTTTCAAATAACAAAAAGTAAGTGCACCAATGGGTAGTAATATTATTGCCCACTTGATATTTTTTTCCCTCCACACATTCTACACGTTAATACTTAATATCTCAACTACCACACATTTTGAAATGTATTCAAACCACTACCACACGTTTGGTTCAAGTTTCAACAACACTAAGTTTGACCTTATGTATCTCAAACTCCACCAATGCTGCTGAAGTGTTCTCACGCATTGATCACAAGTTTGACCTTATGTATCTCAAGTTTCAACAATACTTTTTACATTTTCCCATCTCACTTTTTTCTTTTCATCTCTTTCTTCAAAACTCTCTCTCTCTCTTTCTCTCTCTCTCTCTCTCTCTCTCTCTCTCGTGAAATGAGCATGTGCAAGAGGCAAGAACAACAAAAAAAGCCCCAACTGAAGCATCAAATCATTACAAATTTTCTTATCTTTGGGCTTCTTTGGTTCTTCTTCAACACAAATATAGGAAATCTGATTTTTTTTTTTTTTTTCTTTAAAGCAAAAGGTAAGTAAATCTGATGTTTTTTTACCACTGTGGGTGTCTTAGGCTTCACCACTTCATACTTAAGAGAGCATTTTCAAAATCAAAACCTTTCTTCTTAAATCTGAAACAAGATCTCTCTTTCAAAATTTTTTTTTTTTTTTTTGGGATAAAAAACACAACAGCTGAAGTATTTATAAAGAAGTGCTAAAACAGGTTTAACTGCACCGGTTTTCAGTTATGCCGGTTGAACCGACGGTTTGCATTGTTTACCTGGTTTTTCCTTCATTTTCGGTTTTAACTAATAACCGGACCGGATTAAGGTTCGGTTCCCAGTTGAACCGGCCGGTCCGGTTCGGTTTTTAAAACCTTGTTCTCACTCTAGCAATCCTCCTATTTTTGTATAGTCTGTAACATCTCATTCTAGGTTTCCAACATAACAGTGCTCGATATTTTCTCTTTTATGCAAAAAGGTGTACATCTAGAATGAACATAAGAAATTATTTAGTTTATAACATAAAAGATTATTTCATGTATTTCTTATATGTAAAATACAAGTTTATGTTAATGTTAATGTTTTAATTTTTTTAACTTAATTATTAAAGATTAAAAAATATTACTTGCAAAATTTGATACTTTTTTAGTTTGATGTTACTAAAAAAAGTTTAATTTTTTTGAGTATAAGTTGAACATCATCTATTGTAAAATTTTCTTTTAAAATAAGAGAAAAAGAAATGTACGGGAAAAAAAACTACATAAATTAAGTTTACGATTGTGGCTTGCCATGTGGAATTAATAGTCCAAATGGTTCAAAGCAATTTGAAGTACCCTCCTCATGGCAAGCGTTGAAATCCCTAAACATGTCAAATTATAGATTCTTGGGTTAGTCTTTGTTAGGACATATGTGATTCACTTGTTAGGAACATATGTCATTATTTTATGTAATTGGCTAATCCTTTGACAAAACGCACTTTACTTGTATTTGGGTAGATCTAGGATGTGTTTAATACTTCAAGAAACCTTGTTTCAAGTTCAAGTGTTAAAGTCATGCAAGTCTGTAAAGTGCTTGTCATTAAAGCTCGACAGCTAGTATATCTATCGAGACCTGTAGAGCTATTCCAGCCCGTGGCTCGACAGCAGCTCGACAAATAGGTATCTGTCGAGATTTATGAAGTTCAGTTTTTCAGGACTGTTTTTCATTCAATCCGTGATTGTATGTTTGGGCTTTCTTTTCTCACAACCCTAAACATATAAAATGATTATTTTAAGGCCGTCAAAGGTGACACAAGTTGCACAAGTGTTGAGCAAAGTTTGTTCAAGCAAATTGTAACTGGAGACAGAATTTGCCCTAGTTCATCTTTCTTGTGAAGAAGCTACTGTGTTTGTGCATCGTAGGGTTTTGTAACCAAGGAGCTTCTTGGTCTTCATCGTGTGATGAACTGAAAAACTTTGCAGCCAACAACCTTCTCTAGTTGGTGATTAAAGTCGCGTACTGGGATCCGCGCAATTGGTTAGTCACGTACTGGGAGCCGTGCATTACAATGAGAAATTGTCACTACAGAACAAGTCCAATTGAGTATTGGGGTAAGGGTTCAACTATAAGTTGGTATAAGGTACAGGGATTCCTTTACTTGTAACTGCTTGTTGTGATAATAATGGATTCTCGGGAATGGTGACCTTAAATTCACCTGGTGGCGTTTTGCCTCGGTGGTTTTACCCATTCGTAAACAAATCACCCGTGTCAAATTTATTTTCCACTGCATTTAGTTTAATTGGTGGTTTGTTTGTGCTACCACACGTATTGCATGTTAATTAACTTAATTAATTCACTTGGCTAATTAATTGGTTCATTTATCACAAGGGGTCAATACATTCTTGGCCTATCAGTTTCCGTCCTCTTTTACTCCTCTTGGAGATCTTCTCAAAGCCCTCATGTTCCTTTCGAACTTGAACGGTTTCAATTCTTCTCCCTCACCGCCAGTTTAAGGGTTTACTCAAAGGAAAGGTTCTTCCAAGGTGTGGAAGGAAAAGGGCTCCAAGTGATTATATCACTTTTTCTCTCTCCTTTTCTTGTTTTTGTTTGCATTACTTGAGTGTTTTACTTTAATGTTTTGAGTCAGTCTAGTTTTATACTTTGCTTAACATGTTTTTGTTTGTTGTTTTCAGTTTTGTTTACTTTGTTTTTTATATAAAAATTTAAAAAAAAAATTTGAAAAATTGAAAAATACAAAAACAGTGTGTGTTGTGTGTACTTTGGTATTTGTGTACCTTGGATGGCCATTGAAATAAATTTTTCTAAACTTTGTATCGTTTGTAGCTTAGATGAGCATCTCTATGCACAACTAAGCAAGTAAGCTTTGTGGCTCGTGTTTGTGATGAGTAAGGTTAAGTGATCTCTTGTACTTAACACTCGTATCACTCTTTTTGTCGGGAATGACTAGAAAATCCTCAGAGAAAGGCATAAATAACCATCTCACCACTGTTGCCCGCCAATCATGAAATGACATTTGTGTGCTTCGGCATAGCAAAAGTGGAATGTCAAATGCTTAACATAATTAGGTATTTCTTTTCTCTCTCTTATATGCCCATGCATGATATGCTCAAAAAGAAAAATATGCAAAGAAAATAAAAAGCAAAAAGAATCAAAATACTTTAAATATGATTGCAAGCGTGTCTTCTAGAAGATGTGGGAGTTATAGGATGTACTTCGAAGGTGATAGTCCCCATCAAACAGTTATGATTATGTGTGAGTTAAAGTGATTTTCTCATATCTCAAATCGTCATAACTTGTAGACGCTTATGCAATCTTGCGATGTTTTTCACGCACCACACGCAATATTCTTTGCTACTCTTGATACATGTGCAGGTACAATGTGATTTGGCCATCACAAGGTTTACATGTGTTAATGTATACTCACTAAACTGTCTTGACGTGTTTTTGAAATATAAAATTGGTTAGACGTGTTTAGTGTGTGTGTGTGTGTGTTTTGAGATCAAAATGCTTAACATTTTTTCTTGTTGAGAGATGTTTTTGAGAGCTTAAAATATTGTTTGGATCCTTGGTTGAGTTGCATACTTGATTGCATTCATATCTATGTTTTTCCCTTCTTGAAAAATTGTTTTAAAGCTACTTCGACAGGACCTCGACACCTCTCGATACCTGGCTTATCTGTCGAGCTCTTCAGTTGATTTTATCGCAATCTCGACACCTCTCATTAGCTAGGTGGTTCAATCGAGAAAGTTTCTGTCTCCTCGATAGCTCCTCGACAGATCCTCGATCCATCGAGCTTCCTTTTGCCTTGGATAGATGCTCGATAGATGCTTTTGTCGAACCCTTCAAAGCTCGACAAATCCTCGACACCTCTCGATTTGTCGAGATTTACTAATGGGCTATATAAGGGGCGCTCGCGATTTCTGATCTCATTTCTATCGATCTATCTAGCCTCTTCACCTCTCATAACCTCTCTCACTCACCTTCAACCTCTTCCTCAAGGATTCTTCAAGCTTATTCAAGTTTTCTTCACTTGGTAAGTTTCACATCCCTCATTTTCATGCATTTCATGCTTTGTAACTTAAGTTTTTAGGATTTCTGCAAAATTTGGGGTTTTTCAAAATCAAAGAGGTTTTTGTGAAATTTTTGGGATGGGTTTTGAAGATTTGATCTTAAAAACTTCATGCATTGCATCTCATGAGCATTATAACAGTATTGCCATCCATTTAGATGTGTGCAACTAATTGTGTGCTGGTAGGTTTGGATTGGGCTGAGCCCATAATGCTTTTTATTGCATGTCACATGTTCATGCATTTCCATGCATACGTTTTTTCCTTTCAATATATTCTTTGATATATTTTGAACTGTTTTAGGACTTTTCTGATTGTCTTCCCTCTCTCTCTCTCTCTCTCTCTCTCTCTCTCTCTCTCTCTCTCTCTCTCCATTTACGTTAGTCTGCTTCTATGGCACCCGAACGTAAATCTGTTCCGTCTCAGAACCCTCTTCGTTCCGGGGCATCCTCTTCTGCTGACACTACTCCTTTCTTTGTCCAATTCCGTGATGAGAAGGCTGTTGGGGTTTATGCCCTAAAAATCCAATTTATTGGCATGTCATAAATAATTAAATTGTTTAATTATATGAGACTATTTATAAATGAACTAATGGGACATTATCTTAGTCCATGAGATGCATAGTATGTGATTTATGTGATTTAGTCACAGAAGATATAAATCACAAGTTCTTTATAAACTCAGAATTTTAGTTCGTGGTCGGTGATGAAATTAGACATTTCATCTGCAAAGACTATAACATATCAACTACGATGATTTGTCTTGATCATGGAAGTGTAGACTTCTAGTTGGTATATTGATTTGTTTTAAGAGTTAAGACATATTGAACTGGACTGTTGTGAGATTTATTATTCTCCTAACAACTGTCAAATAAATAATAAATCTCACGACTTCTATTTACATCAACTCTAAATCTTGAGAGAATAATGGACCTGATCGTGAGGTGTAGGTTTATTTGATATATCAGGAGTGAGATCTATAAGTCACGGTCAAAACTTCAGTATGTTGGGCAGCCGCATTAAGTGTTGATGGAACATATATTCTCAAGATGGAATTCATAATCTCCTAACAGAGATATAAAATATTCCCTTGAGTTAAGTTTAATGGGTTTGGTTATTCAGAATGTTGGGCACAACCACTTTAGTAAAGAGTTACTAAAGTATATATATTTATGAAATTGGATTTTATAAATATATGATGAATAACGTAAAGGATTAAACCGGGTACTCAAGGATTAAGATGTAGTAATCTTCAAAGTGGCAATCTATATTTATGACTTTGTATTACTACGAATATTTTAATGAAGAGGTTGCATGTATAATAAAGTCTTGAGATATAATTTATAAATAAGGCCTAGAGTGCAACTATATTTATGTAGTGGTATTAAATATAGTTAATGGTAACTTTGGACTTGTCAAGAGTTGACAGAAAAGCCCAAGACCCATTGGAGCTAGTGTCTTATTGGTCCCTTTTGGTCTCACTCCAAGCCACATACTAGAGCCCAATTGGAATAGCCCAAAAGGCTAGCCCAATTAGATAATCAGTTGTATATAACGAAAGAAACATACAGAATTTCATAAGTGCTTTTTCATAAAGTTAAGATGAAGGTCTTTCATAAAAGAGTTCTCATAAGAAATGAAATACTTAGTATGTGAGTGTTGGACACTCATTATTCTCTCCTTGGAAATTGATTGAGAGACCACACATCTTGGGCATTAAGTGGAATTGGAGTGAAGATTAAAAGTCTTCCCAAGAACTTCTGATCTTCGGTTTTGAATTTCACCATACCAAGATACGCATTCTTGTTCTCAAATTCTGAAACTTACATAGTACATGTTATCAATTACGAATGAAGTAGATCCGTTAATTTTTCCGCTGCGTATGCTTTGTATGCGATACAAACATGTAATTTTTCCTACAAACGGTATCAGAGTGGTCTTCAATTTCGAATCTATATAACATGTTTTGTGAGTTTTGGAATTAGAGATTATAGTTTCATATTGTTTGAAGATTATGCATTTAATTTTCTGCATGATTATTGAAACTATGATTTGATAAAAACTGATATTGATGTTTTTAAATTTGAATTTGAATTTAATTATGTTAAATTCATCTTTAAGGCTATAGCATCAATGAATTTCAGTTTTGATATCATTCTCTGACTATTATGTTCGTATGTTAGTTGTTTGTTCAAGAAAAACCGTAGAAAACTGCCTTGCAAAATTTCTGGAAATTTGAGTTTCACGAGTTTCGATCGATTGAAAATCACTTTCGATCGATCGAGTGAAACAGTGATTAGACTTTCTTAAATAGATTGATTTTCGATTGCTAGTCGATCGATCGAATTTGTTTTTCGATCGATCGAGAGGCAATTTCAATCAATTGAAGAAGTCAGATGGTTCTAACTAAAAGACCTAATGAGATTAAAGGTATTAGTTAAATGGAACTCTTAGTCCTAAATAGTTTGGGACTTGTCTTTTAAGAAACATTCTAATGAGATTAGAATTGTTGTATGATTAAAAGTATTTAACTTAATTTATTTTAATTAGAAGTTTTAATGAGATTAAAGCTTAATTAAAAGGTATATAGTTTCTAATGAGATTAGAATTCTTAATCAAATAAGTTAAGGATAGAGTTCTATAAAACTAATTTTTGATCCATTAGTGTTTAAGGAATCCTAAATAGTTTAGGACTTCCATTTTAGTTAGTGATTCTAATAAGATTAGAGTCTTTAACAAGTGCAAGGTTGTTAGTTGTGATGGGATCACAATTATTTAAAGAAAAACCCAAATAATGAGTGGGAGTAATGAAATAACCCTTTTGTTAAATTTATTGTAATGTGAATAAATACCTTGTCTTGACTTCGAGTCTTGCATTCCATGCGGAGGATATTTACTTCACGGATTACAAGATTAAACTTCTTTGTGATAGCGCGAATGTTCGTTACACTATTGTGACGTGACTTAGTTACATCACATTGAATTTAAACAATTAAACACATTTGATGTGTAGGGTTAAAATTGTGATTAGATCACAATGATTTCATGACAATCCACTTGTTTTAAAATTTCTAGTGGGAGAGAGATACAAGGGTTAGATCTCACGGCCTCCATTATCAGTTCATAGTAGTGTGGGTAAGCACCTCGTCTTGGCGTATATGCCTCGCGATCCCAAAGGAGGGTGTTTATTTCATAGTACTACAAGATTGAACTTACCCGTTTAAAGTAGTGTGAACAAGCACCTCGTCTTGGCGTATATGCCTCGTGATCCCAAAGGAGGGTGTTTTGTTTCATGATACTACAAGTTTAAACACTATAAAGGGAGATGAAATGTGGCTACACATGATTTTAGATAATGGTGTACACTAGACTAAGTGTAATGTTAACCTCCCAAAGGAGCTATGTCATTATTACTTAGAGGCTAAAGTTAATACGGCATATTATTAATGTATGATAAGAGTTATCATGATAGCACTAATAATGAGAATAGTTCTCAATCAATTAATGTGTTTATAATAAACTTGCTACCAAGGAATTATAGACATGGATTGGGTTGTCGTTGCACCTACTATAGTATGTTTTTCGGGTTCCATACTATATGGTTATGGATGCAAAATATAATGTCCCTGTATTTAAGTTCATAGTCTCAAAATAAAGTTGTCATAAATTTTGTTCTCTAGCTACTATTTTAATTGAATCACATTAACTAAGAAATAATTTTTGACATGGTGCTTAAAGGAGCTGAAGTACATAAATATGTTTCGATTCAGCATTGTCATAATTTCCTATGCATGATGCATTGATGGAAGATAGCTTATGATTTGATCATAGTCTCCATTGAAATGCTAAAATGTTACATTGGTTTCTATCTCAATTGTGCTATAGCATGAGATGCAAGAGTTAGTACTAGACTTAGACTTTATATTAAGTCTAAATGAGAGTTTTGGTATGAATCATATTGAGTGCTAAGAAAAGCTTAAGGAGTTCCAATTCTATGTCATTTTATGAAAATATTTTATTTTTAAAATGAATTGAAATTCTTGGATGTAGAGATTATATGTTAATCTCATTTGGATGTGATCCACAAGTCCTTGTTAGAGTGATTTGATCAATTCAAATTGTTTTGAAAATAAATAAATTTTTTTTTATATTATCTGAATTGATGAATGAGTTCTACGCAACGGAAGACATCCTAAAAGTTAAGACTACGATCAATATGATTTAATTCAAATTCTTAACCTAAACCGAAAGGTAAGGGTGGTAAGAAGAAAAATTATAATACCAAACAGTTGGGCAAGCAAGTTGCCCTAGTAGTTGCCAAAAGGAAATTAGACTTAAAAGTATGACCAAAATGAAAGTGATTCCGTTTTGGTTAAACTAAGCTTTGTCCATAATTGTTTTCTAGATGGAGATTTACATGTTTTACTTTTTAAAGAGAAAGTTTACATCCTTTGGTATTGTATGTTTTGGCACTTAAGACTAGATCCTATTAATCTAAATGATATTCAAGATTGGTGAAAGATGGGCTTTTAGAACCATTATTTTGTTATATTCCTAATCTATGAATTCTATTTAGAGGATAATATGATCTAGGACTCCTTTTTTGTAAAGAAATATAGTATTAATGACTTCTTTAAGTCAGTGCATACATGAAGGAGGAATAATACTCTTTTAGAAATTGTAAAGTACATGATAAGTATTTCCATTTGCTTATTTCTTTTGGAGATATACTCTATGTATTACTACACATTTTCTAAATTTGATTTCAAAAGTTTGTTCCTATGACATTTGTAAAATGATGGATTTGGTGAAAACTTAGTATATGATACTTCCATTTTTGGAGATGTCCAGCACTTGTGCTAGAAAGGAAGTCTGACAAATTGAAATCAAAAGGTAGAAAAATGTGTGTTTATGTTGGGTATCCAAAAGGAATTGCAGAAGATCGTTTTGGTAGTCATTAAGAAGACAAGATGGTTGTAAAGTACAAATACAAAGTTCTTACAAGATGTTTGTAAAGTACAAATACAAAGTTCTTGATGATGACTATGTGAATAATCTTAAATAATTGTTCTAGAAGAAAATGTCAGAATTTTTTGTGAGACAACTATAAAATACATTTAGAAATGAGATGGTTGTATTAGATACACCACAAGGTATTATTCTATATATATATAGCTAGTACACCAGTACAATATCGTAGTAGGAGGATTGTAAATTCATACTTTTGGGAAAAACTTTTGAAGTCATTCCACAAGGATATGAATTTGATCATCGGTCCTACGTAGAGGCAAAAGATGATATGAATATGAATTATTGAATCAAGGTTATGTGAATAGAATTAGATTCTATTTAAAGTCTAGAACTTGTAGAGATGTCTATTGGCATTGAGCCTATTGTTCTCAAATAGAACTACAAGAAAATGAGATTGATAGAATTGAAGGTGCAAACCTTCAAAGTCAAGACTAGTGGTGAAAAGATTTATTCAAAAAGAAATAGTTCGATTATGAAAAGATTTTTTCACTAATAGTCAAGTTTGACTGTATCTATATTCTCTTATCCATTATATTTCATTTGGATGAAATATGGCAATGGATATCAAGAAAGCTTCTTTTAGTAGCAATCTTGAGGAAGACATCTATATGATGTACCTAGACTTGTACATAGCAAAGAACCAATAGTGATTAGTATGTAAGTTGCTTAAATTCTATTTATGGACTAAAGCAAGCATATAAATCATAAAATATCATATTTGATCAAGAAATCAAATTGCTTGATTTTGATCAAGTATTAAAAGGCCTTATGTGTATGTAAAGCTATATAGAATAATAAATCTCATAATGTATGTTGATGACATTCTAATCATTTAGAATGATGTAGAGTTATTGTCATCAATAGAGGTTTTGTTGTCTAGTCCAGTTTGATATAAAAGTACTTGGGAAAGACTAGTCACATCCTAAGAATTAAACTTTGTTAAAATTCAAAAATTAGGATGTTGGGTCTATCTCAAACTGCTTAAATAGATTAGATTCTAGCCAAGTATAGCATGTAATACTTTAAGAAATGATTTTTTCCTTTTAAGTATGAAGATCCTTTATAAAGGATTATGGTCCTAAGACATATAAAAGGAAGAGCATATTAAAACGGTTCCTCATACTAAATCGATAGGAAGTCTTTATGCTATGCTAAATACTAGGCTAAATATTTATTTTGCGGTGGGCATAGTAAACAAATATCAATTGAATCAAAGATCACTTAATTTAGTGGGACTAAAACATATACTCATATATCTTAGGACAATAAGGGATTATATGCTTATCCACCAAAGTGAGGTTTTGATAGTCACTGGATGTACAAATACTGACCTATAGTTTGATTGTGATTCATGAAGTTGGACTTCAAGATATGTGCTCATCCTAGGTGGTGAAGATACACGTGTGATTCATGAAGTTGGACTTCAAGATATGTGTTCATCCTAGGTGGTGAAGATACACATTAAGCGTAAGTATTATCTCATTAGAGAGATATGAGTACTTGAGAAGTAGTAGTAGAAAAGATAATTTATGCAATAAATCTGGCTGTAACTTGTTTCCAAACCTTGCCTTATAGTAACTATGAAATACTCTAAAGGGAGATAAGTGTCCGATATATGGTAAATTGTCTTTGAGGGCAAGTGGGAGATTGTTGGGGTTTATGCCCTAAAAATCCAATTTATTGGCATGTCATAAATAATTAAATTGTTTAATTATATGAGACTATTTATAAATGAACTAATGGGACATTATCTTAGTCCATGAGATGCATAGTATGTGATTTATGTGATTTAGTCACAAACGATATAAATCACAAGTTCTTTGTAAACTCAGAATTTTAGTTCGTAGTCGGTGATGAAATTGGACATTTCATCTGCGAAGACTATAACATATCAACTACAATGATTTATCTTGATCATGGAAGTGTAGACTTCTAGTTGGTATGTTGATATGTTTTAAGAGTTAAGACATATTGAACTGGACCGTTGTGAGATTTATTATTCTCCTAACGATTGTCAAATGAATAATAAATCTCACGACTTCTATTTACATCAACTCTAAATCCTGAGAGAATAATGGACCTGATCATGAGGTGTAGGTTGCTTTGATATATCATAAGTGAGATCTATAAGTCACGGTCAAAACCTCAGTATGTTGGGCAGCCGCATTAAGTGTTGATGGAACATATATTCTCAAGATGGAATTCATAATCTCTTAACGGAGTTATAAAATATTCCCTTGAGATAAGTTTAATGAGTTTGGTTATTCAGAGTGTTGGGCCCAACCACTTTAGTAAAGAGTTACTAAAGTATATATATTTATGAAATTGGATTTCATAAATATATGATAAATAACGTAAAGGATTAAACCGGGTACTTAAGGATTAAGATGTAGTAATATTCAAAATAGCAGTCTACATTCATGACTTTGTATTACTACGAATATTTTAATGAAGGTGTTGCATTTATAATAAAGTCTTGTAATATAATTTATAAATAAGGCTTAGAGTGCAACTATATTTATATAGTGGTATTAAATATAGTTAATGGTAACTTTAGACTTGTCAAGAGTTGACAGAAAAGCCCAAGGCCCATTGGAACTAGTGTCTTATTGGTCCCTTTTGGTCCCACTCCAAGCCACATACTAGAGCCCAATTGGAATGGCTCAAAAGGCTAGCCCAATTAGATAATCAGTTATATATAAGGAGAGAAACATACATAATTTCATAAGTGCTTTTTCATAAAGTTAAGATGAAGGTATTTCATAATAGAGTTCTCATAAGGAATGAAATACTTAGTATGTGACTGTTGGACACTCATTATTCTCTCCTTGGAAACTGATTGAGAGACCACACATCTTGGACATTAAGTGGAATTGGAATGAATATTAAAAGTCTTCCCAAGAACTTCTAATCTTCGGTTTTGAATTTCACCGCACCAAGGTACGCATTCTTGTTCTCAAATTCTAAAATTTACATAGTACATGTTATCAATTGCGAATGAAGTAGATCCGTTAATTTTTCCGCTACGTATGCTTTGTATGTGATACAAACATGTAATTTTTCCTACAAAGGTCAAATTGGACTTCTTTGAGAACTTTTGTCGACGAGGCATTCATTCTGAACACCAAGTCATCTTGTCGGACTTCTCCGACACTAACCTACCTACTATCATCTACAATAGGGGATGGGGGCCACTGTGTGACGCCCCGATCACTTGTCCATCCGTGCTGATCCAGAATTTTTACTCCAACATGCATGGATTCGATTATTCAGTATCTCATTTCATTACTAGCGTTCGAGGTACGCGCATAGTTGTCGCACCGCAGATTGTTGCGGATATGCTCCGTGTCCCCAGGGTTGAGTTTCCTGACTACCCTGGTTGTGATCGTCTTAAGACAATATCTAAAGACGAGCTCATTTCTGCTTTCTGTGATCCATCCGATTGGGCTAAGCGCCAATTCACTTATTGTTCGAGTTTTGCAAAAGGCCCACGGTTTTTTAACATGGTCATGACTTTTGTTTTTGCTTTCTTTGATAGAGCATCTCACTATAAATTTTCTCTCTCATTTCATTCTTTCTATCATAGATGTCTATAGGGATACGACGACCCGTGATAAGCTCATCTTCCCTTCAACTATCACGAGGATTTTACGCCATTTTGAGGTTCGTTTTCTCTCTTCCGATCCCTTTCCTATCATGGATGCTATAGATGTTGGTACCGTTAAATGCAACAAGGCACAGTTTCGTTTGAGGCGTTCCAATACGGCAGCTCCTCCCACTCCTTCTGCTCCATCCACATCCGCTCTCTCCTTTTCTACGAGCGGTGTGACACTCGAGGACATCATGACGCAGCTTCAGCGCATGGATGCTCGCCTTGACACTCTCAGTGATGAGTTGTGTCAAGTGAACACCCGTGTTGGCCGTATTGCTCGACGCCAGGCTGAGATGGGCAGTTACACCATGCCTTCCACTCCTGTGGCCTCTGCGAATGAGAGTGATGGCTCCGGCGATGATGATGATGCTAGTGTCTCCGATGATGAGGATGATGGAGGTGCTAGCTCTTCTAATGCTGACGAAATGTCTACTTGACACTCTTACCGTTTGTCACTCATGACAAAAAGGGGAAGTAATTTTGGTTATGAGAGTAGTCATAGTTAGGGAGAGAGTAGTCATAGTTAGGAAGAGAGTTAGTATAAGAGATTTTTGTTAGGGGGAGAGTGCACACTGAGGGATGTAGTGAGGACTTGATGTATTTCTTTTCTTTTCTTTCTATTTGAGATACATTATTCTTGTACATGGGTCTTGTGACCATTTTGACATAAATTGTACTTATATTCTTTATATATTGATGTACGTTTTTCTTTCACCTATCCTTACATGTGTTATTTCTTTTCTTTCTTTATACACATGTTTCTTATTACTTGTATGCAATCTATTATTTCTGTTTCACACAAAGATGCCTTGATGAGTTTTGTTTAAAGTGTTTCAGAAATACAGGTTGTCAAAGTCTACTTGCCATAAACTCTCTTCTTGCAAAGTTTTTCAAGAGTTTGTGTTAGGATAGATTTTATTGTATTCAACAAGTGAATATGAATTGAGTGATTTATGACTTCTCTCATATCTCATTTGTTTGTTGTGGTTTTATCACGGATTGCCAAAGGGGGAGATTGTTAGGACATATGTGATTCACTTGTTAGGAACATATGTCACTATTTTATGTAATCGGCTAATTCTTTGACAAAACGCACTTTACTTGTATTTTGGTAGATCTAAGATGTGTTTAATACTTCAAGAAACCTTGTTTCAAGTTCAAGTGTTAAAACCATGCAAGTCTGTCCAAGATTCAAGTCTGAAAAGTGCCTATCATTAAAGCTCGACAGCTAGCATCTATCAAGACCTGTAGAGCTGTTCCAGCCCGTGGCTCGACAGCAGCTCGACAGATAGGTATCTGTTGAGATTTATGAAGTTTAGTTTTTCAAGACTGTTTTTCATTCAATCCGTGATTGTATGATTGGGATTTCTTTTCTCACAACCCTAAACATATAAAAGGATTATTTTAAGGGTCGTCAAAGGTGACACAAGTTGCACAAGTGTTGGGCAAAGTTTGTTCAAGCAAATTGTGACCGAAGATAGAATTTGTCCTAGTTCATCTTTCTTGTGAAGAAGCTACTGTATTTGTGCACCGTAGGATTTTGTAACCAAGGAGCTTCTTGATCTTCATCGTGTGATGAACTGAAGAACTTTGTAGCCAACAACCTTCTCTAGTTGGTGATTGAAGTCACGTACTGGGATCCGCGAAATTGGTTAGTCACGTACTGGGAGCCGTGCATTACAAGGAGAGATTGTCACTACAAAACAAGTCCAATTGGGTATTGGGGTAAGGGTTCAACTGTAGGTTGGTATAAGGTACTGGGATTCCTTTACTTGTAACTATTTGTTGTGATAATAATGGATTCTCGGGAGTAGTAATCTTAAATTCACCCGGTGGGGTTTTGCCCCGGTGGTTTTCCCCATTTGTAAACAAATCACCCGTGTCAAATTTATTTTCCCCTGCATTTAGTTTAATTGGTGATTTGTTTATGCTACCACTCGTATTGCATGTTAATTAACTTAATTAATTCACTTGGCTAATTAATTATTTCATTTATCACAAGGGGTTAATACATTCTTGGCCTATCAGTCTTCTACTTGTATATTTTTTATAGATTCTTAGCATTAATCTTATTTTCAATCTAGGCTTAAACTTTTTGACAAAATGTCTTTTTTTCTTTTCTTTTTTCTTTTTTAAATTTTTTCAAAAAAGCACTTCATTAGAGAGTACTTTGATATATATTTTTTGAGAAACTAGTTTGCGTATTTGTATATATGTAAAAATGATTATAATAGAATTCTGTAATTCGGTATTTAAAGGATTTGGAAGATCTACTGCAACTTGTAATTGTGAAAGTAACTAAATTATAAGTTCAACATTACAACCACTGTCCAAAAAGTTTAAATCTTATGTATTGTTCATGATGTATTCGTTCATTTCCATAACCAGACTTATTCTAATATTCAATTGCATGCCTTGCTTTGAAAAAAAAAATGGAAAAAAAGACTTAATTATAATGTCTAAGCTTATTTTGATATATATTTTTTGAGAAACTTTGTTAGGACATATGTGATTCAATGTTAAGAACATATGTCACTATTTTATATAATTGGCTAATCTTTTGACAAAACGCACTTTACTTGTAATTTTGTAGATCTAGGATGTGTTTAATACTTCAAGGAATAAGGTTTCAAGTTCAAGTGTTAAAACCATGCAAGTCTGTCCAAGAATCAAGTGAGAAAGTGCTGGATTTTAAAACTCGACAGCTAGCATCTATCGAGGTTTAAAAGCTGCTGAAATTCATGGCTCGACAGCTAGCTCGATAGATGGCTATCTATCGAGATTTATGAAACTCAATTTTTCAAAATTATTTTTCATCCAATCCGTGAGTATGTGTTTAGGCTTTCTTTTCTCACAACCTTAAACATATATAAGGATTATTTTAAGAGCCGTAAAAGGTTGCACAGTTGCACAAGTGTAGAGAAAAGTCTTGTTCATGCAAACTGTGACTAGAGACAGAATTTGCCCTAGTTCATCTTTCTCTTGAAGAAGCTGCTGTATTTGTACACCGTAGGGTTTTATGACCAAGGAGCTTCTTGATCTTCATCATGTGATGAACTGATGAACTGAAGAACTTTGCAGCCAACATCTTTCTCAAGTTGGTGATTAAGTCGCGTACTGGGATCCACACATCTATTGGTTAGTCACGTACTAGGAGTCGTGCATTGAAAATGAGAGATTGTCACTACAGAACAAGTCCAATTGGGTATTGGGGTAAGGGCTCAACTGTAGGTTGGTATAAGGTACTAGGATTCCTTTACTTGTAATCGCTTGTTGTGATAATAGTAGATTCTCGAGAGTGGTGACCTTAAAATCACCCAGTGGGGTTTTTGCCGTGTAAGTTTTCCCCATTCGAAAACAAATCACCCGTGTCAATTTAATTTCCGCTGCATACTTAGTTATTTGGTGATTTGTTTGTGCTGCCACGTACATTGCATGTTAATTTGATTAATTAATAAACTTGGCTAATTAATCAATTAATATATCACAAGGGGTCAATACATTCTTGGCCTATCAAGTGGTATCAGAGCAGGCACACTCTGATTAGATTTTAATCTTTGTGTGTGATCCATTGACCCCTGTTTGTCATGGATAGAGGACAGTCTCTTATTATACTTCTTTTATTTGATGACACTAAATATGCATACTGGAAAGTACGCATAAGAGTTTTCTTGCAGTCATTAGATGAAAAGGTGTGGCAAGCTGTGGAGATAGGCTGGACCAAGCCTACGGAAGCGCCGGCCGACTGGGATGATGCTAAGATCAAGGCAACAAACTTCAACAGCAGAGCATTGAATGCTCTATTCAGTGCAGTCACAAATGAGGAATTCAAGAAAATATCCTCTATTAAAATTGCTAAGGAAGCATAGACCATTCTCCAAACAACCTATGAAGGAACCAAGGCTGTCAAGGATTCAAAGTTTTAGAGGCTCATTACAAGCTTTGAAGAGATCAAGATGGAGGAGGATGAGTCATTTAATGAGTTCTATACCAAGCTCAAGGACATAGTAAACTCAGCATTTAATCTTGAGGAAACCATTCCTGAACCCAAGATTGTAAGAAAGGTGCTCAAATCTACCCGAGAGATTTCATGCCAAGATCACCGCGATTGAGGAATCAAATGATATTGACAAAATTCCTTTGACAGAACTAGTTGGCAATCTGTAGACCTATGAGTTGGGTTTGACAAGGATCGGAAAATCGAGCAAGAGCAAGAGCATGGCTTTGAAAGCCAAGAGCAGTGACACGGATGAGTCTTTAGACGATGAAGATTCTAAAATGAAATCCTATATCACAAGGCAGTTCAAGAAGTTCATGAAGAATGCCAATAGGAAGGGCTTCGACAAGGACCGTAGGCAATCCAGTCCCTCATAGTTCAAGAGCCAAGATAAAGGGAAAAAGGATGCTAGAGATGGTGGTCAGTACACTGTTCCCTCAAGACCAAAGTGCTTTGGGTGTCAAGGTTTCGGTCATATGAAACAAGAGTGCCCTACTTATCTCAAGACCATTGAAAAAAGCAAGGCACTTGCTGCTACCTTGAGCGATACTGAGCCTGAGGATGACTCCGATAATGAGGATGATGGAATCCTAAATGCCTTCACTGCCACTGTAAATCCTACTGAGGGGATTGTTGAAGATGTGGATGAAGAAGAGGAATTTGTGGAGTTTAAGTTTGAGAAGATGGATGAACAAGATGACATCCACACAGCCTATGCAAAGTTATACAAGGTCTCCGAAAAGCATGGGAAGTTGTATAGGTTGGCCACCAAGAAGCTTAGTGATGTGGAGCTTGAGCGAGAAGAAATTTCTACAAAGTTTGATGAAGCCAATCAGACTATTGGAGCATTAAGATTTGAGAATAATTTCTTGGCTGAAAAGACCTAGAAGCTTGAGGCAGAACTGTTTTAAGTCAGAGCTTAGTTGGAAAGGACTTCAAGCTCTAAGCTCGATGAGATGCTCAGTCTTCAGAAATCTGCTTCCAATCGAACCGGTTTAGGGTATGATTTCTCTTCTCCTAGTATTGCTTCTACTAGTACTACTGTTTTTGTTCCTCCTGCTAATAATGTTGAAACTGAGAAAAATGATGTTAAGAATGAATTAGCTAATGAGAATGTAGACAATGGTAAATTTATCTTAGGAGCACCCCCTAAGTTTAATAAGAAAGAGATTAAGAACCCTAGAGCTAAGAAGGGAAACTCTCAAAAACCCAAACAGAAAAAGCAACATTTCTGTCATCACTGTGGCGCAGCTGGACATACTCGATCTAATTGCTATAAGTGGTTTGCCACTCAACAGAGCAACAACATGATCGCGTTGGGAAACTAGAACTGGTTTCCATTCTCCTTTGCTCCTCTTGGAGATCTTCTCAAAGCCCTCATGTTTCTTTCAAATTTGAACGGTTTAAATTCTTCCCTCTCACCGTCGGATCAAGGGTTTGCTAAACGGAAAGGTTCTTCCAAGGTGTGGAAAGAAAAGGGCTCCAAGTGATTCTGTCACTTTTTCTCTCTCCCCTTCTTGTTTTTGTTTTTGCATTACTTGTGTGTTTTGCTTTCGTGTTTTGAATCAGTCTAGTTTTATGCATTGCTTTGTTTAACATGTTTTTGTTTGGTTATTTTTTAGTTTTGCTTTATTTTGTTTTTCATATAAAAATTTTAAAAAAAAATTGAAAAATCAGAAAAATACAAAAACTGTGTGTGTTTGTGTACATTGGTACTTGTGTACCTTGGATGGCCATTGAAACAAAGTTTTCTAAACTTGTTATCTTTTGTAACTTAGATAAGCATCTCTATGCACAACTAAGCAAGTGAGTTTTGTGGCTCGTGTTTGTGATGAGTAAGGTTAAGTGATCTCTTGTACTTAACACTCGTATCACTCTTTTTGACGGGAAGGACTAGAAAATTCTAAGAGAAATGCATAAATAACCATCTCACAACTGTCGCCCGCCAATCATGAAATGACATTTGTATGCTTCGACATAGCAAAAGTGGAATGTCAAATGCTTAACATCATCGGGTATTTCTTTTCTATCTCTTATATGCCCATGCATGGTTTGCTTATTAAAAGAAAAATATGCAAAGAAAAATAAAAGCAAAAAGAATCAAAATGTTTTATATATGATTGCAAGCGTGTATTCTAGTAGATGTGGGAGTTATAGAATGTACCTCGAAGGTGATAGTCCCCATCAAACAGTTATGATTGTGTGTGAGTTAAAGTGATTTTCTCATATCTCAAATCGTCATAACATGTAGACACTTATGCAATCTTGCGATGTTTTTCACACACAACACATAATATTCTTTGCTATTTTTGATACATGTGCAGGTACAATGTGATTTGGCCATCACAAGGAATACATGTGTTAATGTATGCTCACTAAACTGTCTTAACTTGTTTTTGAAATATAAAATTGGTTAGACTTGTTTAGTTTATGTGTGTGTGTTCTGGATCTATGTGCTTAACATTTTTTCTTGTTAAGAGATGATTTTAAGAGCTTAAAATGTTGTTTGGATCTTTCGTTGAGTAGCATGCTTGATTGCATTCATATCTGTGTTTTTCTCTTCCATGAAAAAACTGTTTTTAAGCAATCTCGATAGCTTCTCAATAGCTCTCGACAGCTTCTCGATAGCTCTCGAAAAATAAGCTATCTATCGAGACCCTTCAACTGCTTTTTATCGCATTCTCGATAGCTCTCAATAGCTAGTTCGATCCATCGAGAAACTTTCTGTCTCCTCGATAGTTACCTCAATCCATCGAGCTTCATTGTTGAGGAAACCTCTCGTTAGATCCTCGATAGCTGGTTCGATAGCTAAATCCCACCTTTTTAAAGCTCGATAGTTCTCGATAACTCTCAATCGATCGAGCTTTATGAAGTTTCTATATAAAGGCTCCTTGCAATTTCTAATCACCTCTCCTCGATCTCTCTCGACTGATTTCAGCCTTTTCACCTCCCAAACACACTTTTCTCTCTCTAAACTTCATTCCCAAGAGATTTTCGGCCTAAAGATCATCTTCTTTTATCTAGTATGATCTTTTTCACTCATTCTATCATGCATTTCATATTTTTTTACCTAACTTTTGGGTTTTTTTTTTTTTTTTTTTTTTGAGAAATTTTGGGATTTTTCAAAATTAATGAAGTTCTTGTGAAATTTTTGGGATGGGTCTTGTTTAAATGATTTCTAAATCTTCATACATTGCATCACATGTGCATTATAACAATGTTTCATGCATTTTAGATGTGTGTTTACTTTGTTGCTATGTTGTGTACTAGTAGGTATAGATTGGGCTGAGCCTATGATGCATTTATATTTGCATGTCACATGTTCATGCATTTTCATGCATACGTACCTTCAAATTTCTATACTTGTTATATTGTATCTTGTTGGTGTCTTTCTGATTGTCTCTCTCTCTCCCTCTCTCTCTGTTTCTTACGTTAGTTGCGTCATGGCACCTAAATGTAAATCCATTCCGTCCCGGAACCCTCTTCATTCTAGGGCATCTTCTTCTTCTTATTCTCTTTCTGACCCCACTCCATCTCACATACAGTTCTGTGATGAGAAGGCCAAATCGGACTTCTTGGAGAACTTTTCACGACAAGGCATTCATTTGGAACGCGAAGTTGTTCTGTCAGATTTTTCTGACACTGACCTACCCACTGTCATCTACAGTAGGGGTTGGGAGTCACTGTGTGGCATCCCGGTCACGTGCCCTTCCGTGATCATATAAGAGTTCTACTCCAATACGCACGGATTTGATTACTCTATACCCCAGTTTGTCACTCGCATTCGGGGTATACGCATGGTAGTTACTCCGGGTATTGTATCCGAGGTACTGCACGTCCCTAGGGTAGCGCATCTTGACTACCCTGGCTGTGAGCGTCTAAGGACAGTGTCCAAAGATGAACTCTCGTCTCTATTTTGTGAGACACCTTCTTCTTGGGGTGACCGTCAAAACACCTCATGCTCGACCTTTGCTAAAAGTCTGAAAATCTTAAACATGGTGATGACATTCGTTCTCTATCCATTGTCTCACTATAACACTATCATAGAGCCTCGTGCTCGGTTTTTGTTATCCCTCGTTAAAGATCTTTCTATTGATTTCCCTTCTCATTTTATACTCTCCCTTATAAATGTCTATAAGGATACGGCGACCCGTGATAAGCTCATATTTCCTTCGACTATCACGTGGCTCCTTCGCCACTTTCTCTATCTCCTATCCCGTGTATCCCCACTTCACTTTCATGTGTGCCATAGATGCAGCTACCGTTCGACGGAGCACAGCACAGCTTCGACCGAGGCAGCCCCGAACAGAGACGATAGCTCCTCCAGCTTCTACCGCTCCATCCACCTCCGCTCCTTCGTCTTCAGCGGGTGGAGTAACACTTGAGGCCATCATGGTACAGTTTGTGCGCATGGATGCTTGCCTTGACACTTTCATCGATGAGTTGTGTCAGGTGAACACCTGTATTGGTCGTATCGCGCGACAACAGGCTGTCATGGGTGGTTTCACTATGGCTTCCTCTCCTTCTCCCGAGGCATCTGAGGATGAGAGTGATGATGGCACCTGCAGTGATGACGCTGATGAGGGTGATGATGCTAGCAAGCCTAGTGATGATGAGATGTCTACTTGATGTACTTACCCCTTTGTCACTCGTGACAAAAAGGGGAAGTAGTTTTGAGATGAGAGTAGTCATACTCATAGGGAGAGAGTTAGTATAGGAGATAGGGGGAGTGTGTATGAGGGATGTAGTGAGGATTTTTGTATCTTTTCTTTCTAATTTAGATACATTACTTCTCTTGTATATTGGTCTTGTGACCATTTTGACATACATTGTACTTATATTTGGTTTATATATATTTTGATGTATGTTCTTTCACTTATCTCTCCATGTGTTGTTTCTTTTCTATCTTTATACACATGTTTCTTATTTATTGTATGCAATCTATTATTTCTATTTCACACTAAGATGCCGTGATGAGTTTTGTTTAAAGTGTTTCAGAAATACAGATTGTCAAAGTCTATTTGCCATAAACTCTCTTCTTACAAAGTTTTTCAAAAGTTTGTGTTAGGATAGAGTTTATTGTATTCAATAAGTGAATATGAGTTGAGTGATTTATGACTTCTCTCATATGTTCATTTGTTTGTTGTGGTTTTGTCACGGATTGCCAAAGGGGGAGATTGTTAGGACATATGTGATTCAATGTTAGGAACATTTGTCACTATTTTATGTAATTGGCTAATCCTTTGACAAAACGCACTTTACTTGTAATTTGGTAGATCTAGGATGTGTTTAATACTTCAAGGAACAAGGTTTCAAGTTCAAGTATTAAAACCATGCAAGTCTGTCCAAGATTCAAGTGAGAAAGTGCTGGATTTTAAAGCTCGACAGCTAGCATCTATCGAGGTTTAAAAGCTGCTGAAACTCGTGGCTCGTTAGCTAGCTCGATAGATGGCTATCTATCGAGGTTTATGAAACTCAGTTTTTCAGAGCTGTTTTTCATCCAATCCGTGAGTATGTGTTTAGGCTTTCTTTTCTCACAACCCTAAACATATATAAAGATTATTTTAAGGGCCGTAAAATGTTGCACAGTTGCACAAGTGTAGAGAAAAGTCGTGTTCATGCAAATTGTGACTAAAGACAGAATTTGCCCTAGTTCATCTTTCTCTTGAAGAAGCTGCTGTGTTTGTACACCGTAGTGTTTTGTGACCAAAGAGCTTCTTGATCTTCATCATGTGATGAACTGAAGAACTTTGCAGCCAACATCTTTCTCAAGTTGGTGATTAAGTCGCGTACTGGGATCCGCGCATCTATTGGTTAGTCACATACTAGGAGCCGTGCATTGAAAATGAGAGATTGTCACTACAAAACAAGTCCAATTGGGTATTGGGGTAAGGGTTCAATTGTAGGTTGGCATAAGGTACTGAGATTCCTTTACTTGTAACCGCTTGTTGTGATAATAGTGGATTCTCGGGAGTGGTGACCTTAAAATCACTCGGTGGAGTTTTTTCCATGTAGGTTTTCCCCATTCAAAAACAAATCACCCGTGTCAATTTAATTTCCACTGCATACTTAGTTATTTGGTGATTTGTTTGTGCTACCACGTACATTGCATGTTAATTTGATTAATTAATAAACTTGGCTAATTAATCAATTAATATATCACAAGGGGTCAATACATTCTTGGCCTATCAAACTTGTATAAGAATATGATAATTTTTTATATAATATAATTTTATAGCATACTTAAGAACTATGGAATCTACTAACAATGAATATATGGATTTTTTTTTTTATACTCTTGTCTTTCGTTTTGCTTAGAATTTTTTTACTCTTATCCTTTTTTCATATAGGCATCAAGAAATATATATATATATAAATATATATATTTATATATATATATGTTTATATGTATATACTCTTATCCTTTTGATTCCAACATAAAGTTTTAAATATTTTATCTTTCTTGTGTGTAGTGTACTACAAAAAGGTGCATATATGAAATGAACATAAAAAAATATTTAATTTATTTCTTATGTGTAAAATACAAGTTTATGTTTATTTTTATGTTTTTTAAATTATTATTAATGATTAAGAAATAAATAATTGTAATATGATACGTTAATATTTTGATGTTACCTAAAAAAAAATTAATTCTTTAGAGTATAAGTTGAACATCAAATATTTTCTTCAATTAAAAAAATAATAATAATAAAAGATAGTAAATGATTAATACAATGATAGTTTGATGCTACCCAACTTCATGCCTTTAGATCGGTTTTGGGTAAATGAATACTATGATAACAAAAACAAGAGAAATTGAATTTGATTAATTCAACTTATCCTACTTAAAGAGTTAATAACATTGAGCTATTTATTAATAATAGATTCAAATATAATAATATTAAAAACACATATTAACCATAATATTAATAATAAAGATTATTATTACACCTAACTACATATGCAACAATTGATATTTAATTTGCTCAAATAGTCTATGACGTCATAAACATTAACACCACAACAATGCTTCTTTGAGTTATTTTTTTATGGGTAAAATACTATTTTAGTCCCTAAACTTTACCAAAAGTTTGTTTTTCATCCCTAAACTTTAAGAAATTTGTTTTTTGTCCCTAAATTATTGAAAAGTCCATCTTTCGTCCCTAAACTATTGAAAATGTTTTATTTATATCCCTAAACTTTACTAAAAGTTTGTTTTTCATCCTTAAACTATTGAAAAAAAAATTTCTTTCATCCCTATTTTTGTCTCTAAACTATTGAAAAAACTATTTATAAAAATTTAAGGAAGAAAAAAGAACATTTTAAAGTTTAGGGACAAAAAATAAACTTTTATTAAAATTTAAGGACCAAAATAGTATTTTATCCTTTTTTTATTTACACGAATTTAGAAAAATATTTATACTCTTATCTCTTCTTCTTCTTCTTCTTTTTTCTCTTAGTGTTATTTATTACATTAATTATATGTAAGTTTCTTTGCTTCCTTATAAATGCTGTAGTTGCTTCCTGCTTTTGCATTTTTGTGTTGGTTTTGTTTCGGTATGGCTAGACTGGAAGAGATGTGGGCTAGGTTCTCGCTGTCTGAGGAGGAAGAACTCAATGGCCAAGAGGAATCCCTTATTTACCGTTTGACTAGAAAATTCTTCACAAAAAGAGTCATCAACGTTGATGATGTGGCTTGTACTTTCAAACCCTTGTGGAAACCGAGAGGTGAACTCAAAATTCGAGACATAGGAGATAATATCCTTCTATTTGAATTTGAGGATTGTTTGGACCTTGAACGTGTACTAGAATTCGAACCTTGGTCATATGACAAGAGTTTGGTGGTGTTTCAGAGAGCTTTAGATGCTGAGTCGGCCCCTTCACTTGACTACACTCGATCCTCTTTTTGGATTCAGATACATAATGTCCCTGACTACCTTTTATCGCAGGAAACTGGCGAGTCTGTAGGAAAAACTTTAGGCAAGGTGTTACAAATGGCTGACCCAGAAGACGATGGGGTTGGTGGTGAGTTTTTGAGAGTCCGAATTAATTTGGATATTTCACGGCCTCTTCCTTGGTGTTGTAAGCTTTGGGCTGCACAGAAACTCGTGGGATGGGTGGGTATCAAGTTTGAGCGACTTTCAAATTTTTGTTATTGGTGTGGTCGAGTCAGTCATAGCGACAGGGATTGCGAGAAGTGGCTCTGTAGTAAGGGGAGATTGAGGAAGGAAGATTAGGAGTATGGTGAATGGATGCGGGTTGATTCTGTCAGGGCAGTGTGTAAGATAGTGGCTGTTATTTCAGGGAATTCTCGCCGTCAAGCTCCTTGGAAGCAATAGTCCAATGTGCCCAACCAATCTCGTAGCAATGGCGACGTTACGCCCATGCAAGCTGCCCCTAGTGATGGTCACGATTTAGCAAGACATAGGGAGGGTAGTGTGTCCGATAAGGTGGAGTCCATTCAGCGTCTTTCACTTGTTGTGGAGGTCGGGCAGGTTGAGAAATTGAGTCCTGAGATGGTGCATGAAGCCCGATTAGAAAGGGTTATTGTGGGACTTACCCTCTCCGAAACTAAGGTCTCACGAGCTCCCCGGGTTGAGCAGGAGTGCCAAGCTCCGACTTTGGCTCATGCAGCTCAGGCAGATTCTTTGCTTGATAATCTATCATAGTCATCGGGGCCCACACTATTAACTAAGGCCTGAAAGAGGTTAGCTCGTGATGTAGGCATGGGTACGAAGGATAAAACTTCAGACAATGGGGTTGTGACAGTGGATAATATCATCAATTCTGGGAAGAAACGTATGAGCATAGACTTCGAGGATCATATGGAGAGTAAGAAGTTTTGTATGGATATCTGCAAGGGTGAGGAGGAACAAACTATTGAGGTGGTGGCTGCAAGACAACACCACCGAACGTTATGAGTTGCCTTAGCTAGAACTGTCGTGGGCTTAGGAATCCACAGACAGAAGATGAGCTTGTTGCCCTTGTGACAGCAAAAGATCCCAAAATAGTTTTCTTAATGGAAACTAAAGTTGAAAAATATATTCTGGAAAGGGTTGGTAGAAGGATTCAGTTTACTAATCTTTTTTATGTTCCTCGTGTCAATACAGGTGGTGGCCTTGCTTTGCTTTGGAAGTCTGACTTGGAGGTGGATGTGCAAACTTTCTCTGCCCGCCACATTGATGTTATTGTCAACCAAGGAGTGGATGACGCTTGGCGTTTCACAGGTTTCTACAGAGATCCTGATATCGCCAGCCGGGAAAACTCCTGGAGTTTACTTCGATCTTTGAGCCATCAGTTTAATTTGCCTTGGGTTTGCATGGGTGATTTTAATGAAATTTTGTTTGCAAATGAGAAGATGGGATGGTTGTATTGGCCAGAACGACAAATGCAAGGATTTAGAGATGCTTTGGATTATTGTCACCTGAAGGACCTTGGTTTCAATGGATTTCCTTTCACTTGGTGTAATCGTAGACCTGGTGCTCAAAATACGTGGATTCGTCTGGATAGGGGTGTGGCAACTATTGAATGGATTCTTCGCTTTCCGGCAACCTGGATTCACCATTTAGAAGCCTTCCATTCTGATCATAAACCGTTGTTGTTGTGTTCGGATTCTGAATTTAAGCAGTTTTATAGGAAAGGGAGGCCTTTTCATTTCAAAGCTATGTGGTTAAAAGATAGCACTTGTGAAGAGGTGATAAAAGTCATGGGGTGATCGTATGGCATCTACTGAGGTGTGGGGTTTTAATAGGAAGATTTTGGGCTATCAAGAGAGTTTGCTAGAGTGGAATAAAAAAAAAATTGGGCATGTCCGAAATACTCTTGTAAGGAAGCTTCGAGAACTTAATCATGCAGAGGAGTTGAGCTGCTATGCCACGGATCCGGGGAGGATTTATAAATTACAGGATGAGATTCAGAAGCTAAAATTCCGAGAAGAGAGTATGTGGAAGCAGCGGTCCCGCAATGCTTGGCTCAAGGAGGGTGATAGCAACACTCGTTACTTTCATTGTTGGGCAAACCAAAGAAATAAACGAAACTTCATAGCTGGGTTGGAGAATAGTGCCGAAGAATGGGTGGAGGATGAAGGCCCTATGGGTGCTACTGTTGAGGAATATTTTCATTCCATTTTTACCTCTTCTAGGCCATCGGATTTTGAGAGTATTTTGCAAGGGATTCATCCAGCTATCTCCGAGGATGCTGCCAGTTGCTTAGGCCGTGAGTTTCAGGCAGATGAAGTTTGGGCTGCGCTTAAACAGATGGCTCCTCTTACTGCTCCTGGTCCCGATGGGATGTCGCCCATCTTTTATAAGTCTTTCTGGCACATTGTAGGAGAGGATGTTACGGCGGTGGTGCTTAAAGTTCTTAATTCAAGTGTGGTTCCGGAATCCTTTAACTCTACTTTTATTGTTCTTATTCCAAAAGTGAAGCAACCAAGGAAGGTCTCTGATTTTCACCCTATTAGTTTATGCAATGTGGTCTATAAATTAATTTCCAAAGTTTTGGTAAACCGGCTGAAAAAAAATTTAGCTAATGCTATTCCTGAATCCCAAAGTGTTTTTTTTTCCAGAAGGCTTATTTCTGATAATGTTTTAGTTGCTTTTGAAACGTTACACTATCTTAAAAGAAAAACTCAAGGGAAGTTGGGTTATATGGCTCTTAAGCTTGATATGAGCAAAGTGTATGATAGGGTGGAGTGGGAATTTTTAGAGAAAACCATGCACATTTAGGGTTGAGGGATAGATTGGTAAGCCTCATTATGTCCTGCATTACTTCGGTCTCTTATTTTGTGCTTCTTAACGGGCAGTCGGTTGGGTATATTAAGCCAGAGAGGGGTTTATGCCAAGGTGATCCTTTATCACCTTACATTTTCCTTATGTGCGCTATGGGACTTCAGAGTTTGTTACATACGGCTGAAATGGAGGGGCACATCCAAGGAGTGGCTATTTGTCGGAATGGGCCAAGGGTCTCTCACTTGTTTTTTGCTGATGATAGTATGTTATTTTGTCGGGCAAAAGAGGAGGAATGTTAGAAGATTTTGAATATTTTGGCTACTTATGAGAGAGGTTCGGGTCAGAAAATTAATAGAGACAAAACTAATATATTTTTCAGCTCTAATACTCCTTCTGATGTGCAGTCTCGTATTCAACGTATTTTGGGTGTTCCGGCCATTCGGCAATATGAGAAGTATTTGGGTTTGACAGCACTTGTGGGAAGGGCCAAGAAGCAAAGTTTTATTTATATCAAGGAAAGGGTTTGGAAAAAACTCTAGGGGTGGAAGGAGAAGTTGTTGTCTCAAGCGGGTCGGGAGGTGTTGATCAAAGCTGTCATTCAAGCAATTCCAACGTACACTATGAGTTGTTTTGAACTACCGAAGGGTTTAATCAAGGATTTGGAAGTCATGATACGAAAGTTTTGGTGGGGTTATCGTGGCGGTTCTAGGAAGACCCATTGGGTAAAATGGGATAGGCTTTGTGAAGCTAAGGAGGTTAGAGGGATGGGGTTCAAAGAAATTGAGAAGTTTAACGATGCTCTATTGGCTAAGCAAGTTTGGCGGTTGATAAATAATCCTAATTCGCTTTGTCATCGTGTTTTTAAGGCGAGGTTTTTTTCGGATTGTTCTATTCTTGAAGCTAGGGATTCTATTGTAGGTTCCTATGCTTGGAAAAGCCTTCTTAGTGCAAGGGATGTTATTCGACAACGGATGATTTGGCGAGTAGGGAATGGGGATTCTATGCGGATTAAAGGGGACCGTTGGCTGCCAAACCAAGCTTGCTGCTCTGTTATTTCACCCTTGCCGCAGGTGAATGATGATACAAAAGTTAGCTTCCTTATTGAGCAAGACAGATTTGCGTGGAAGGAATTGGTGGTTAAGGAGCTTTTTCTCCCCCACGAAGCTGACATTATTATGTGAATTCCTCTGAGTTTTAGGCGACCTCCTAATCGCCTTGCTTGGGCTCCTACTCCTTCGGGTATATTCTCAACTAGTAGCTTTTACAAACTGATTGTTTCAGGTGCTTTGACTACTATTGCAGGTAGCTCCAATGTGGAAAATCAAAGGAAATTTTGGAAGGGCTTGTGGCAGCTCCGGGTTCCAAATAAAATCGAGCTTTTCGTATGGTTCTCTCTGATCGGTGTAATCTCTGTCAAGAGCAGTCTGAGGATGTTGTGCATGCTCTTTGGCTGTGCAAGGACATCTCGAGTGTTTGGTTATCTTTAGAGTGGTTTCACCAAGCAATTCTGGTTCAACCTGTAAGTTTTCGTGAGCTCCTGACCAAGTTCATGCATTGTCGAGACGAATATCGTGCTGAGATTTTTGTCATTGTCGCATGGAGCATCTGGAACCGAAGGAATGCGCTGCATTTTGGGCGTAGTGCTCTTCCTGTGGATCGACTTTGCAGCAGTGCTGGTAATTTCTTGCAGGAATTTTTGGCTTCCCAGGAAGAGGAATTGGTCCTTCCTCACCCTCTATCTGTGCAACATTGGTGTCCTCCGGTGCCTGACATGTGTAAGGTTAATTTCAATGTAGCGGTTTTTCGGTCTTCAAACTTGGCGGGTTTGGGTGTGGTTGTGCACGACAGTAGCGGCGCCGCGGTTGGAGCGTTCTCTGTTCCCATCTCTCTTGGTAGTTCGGTGGCTGAGTTGGAAGCTTTAGCCTGTCTGAGGGCTGTTCAGTTTGCACTAGAAATTGGCCTTACCCAAGTGGTTTTTGAAGGGGATTCAGTTGCTGTTATTGATGCTCTTCGGCAGGGGTCAGGCGAGCTTACTTGCTATGGGAACGTTTTGGATGATATCCAAGTTCATGATTCAGCTTTTCAGTTTTTTTTTATTTTAATTTAGTTAGTCGTTTGTGCAATTCTGTTGCTAATGCTTTAGCTAAGAAAGCTAGTTCTGTTGTGGGGTTACAGGTTTGGTTGGGAGACCTTCCTGCTGACATTGCTCCTCTTTTGTTTCGTGATGTTCCTTTATCTTTGTTTTTGAATAAATTCCCAGGCCTGGGGTCTGGTTTCTCCCAAAAAAAAAAACTCTTTACATCTTAGTTAATAATAGTCAAATTTTATTATTAAAAAAAATCTATTTTCCAAGATGATGGCAAAATTGCCCTCACTTTTTTTCTTTTTTCTTTTATCTTTTTTCTTTTTTCTTTTTTCTTTTTTTTTTAATCTGGTTAGAAATTTGAATGCCTAAGCCCCACCCCAAACCCACCTTGGGGCTCAAAGTCTCAAACTAGCGAGCTCATGGATACTCCCTAGCCCTCATGGCAAGGGGAGGTACCACTTCACTAACATGGATGGTGGTAAAGTTTCCCTCACTTGAATATACACAAATTATGTTCCAAAATTGTAACATGTCAAGCAAGGGGTCCTTAATTTTTTGATGTATAAGGAACCCAAGGACAAGTTAACATTGCCACAAAAGTTTGGAGTTGAGTTTGCTAAACTCAAGACTAGATTCTGATAGTGCCAGAATATATAATCTTTGCAAGGTGTACATTAACCATTAAATTTGTGCCATGGTCATTGACAGCAACATATGACAAATATATATGTTTCAAGAGTATAATTGTGATCTACCGAATTTGTAGATAGAAAAGCACCCTTTACCTTACATGATGTAATGGAGTTGGTGGAAGTGTTACAAGGGCATCTAATAAATCTTGCTGCATTCCCATCTTGATTGGAGATTTGTATGAAGAGATTGTCTGTAAAAGGCCAGATGTTAGGTTTGTAGCATATAAATTTGGAAGAGTTTGGCAGTTTGGTGTGGATTGTATTCATTTTGGCAGAGAGAATGTTATATGTTTTGTCTTAGTAGCACAAAATAATTGTAGTGAGACTCCCATGAAAGAAAGACCACCAAATGTTTTTAGTTTTTACAGTGAAGACCCAGATCACAGCCACTAAATAATTTTACTTGCCGTACCATTTTTCCTTATTTTCTAATCTTTTTTTTTAAGAGGGTTTCAATCTATGACGTCCACTCATTGATAATGGCTCTCTATCATCAGACCAAGATACCAATCAGTTTTTAGTGTAAGTGGGGATTAAATCTCAAATCTCTTATTTTCTAATGCTTTGGAGCACATTTTGTTTGTTAAATTAAACTGTAGCTTGTATTGACTAATAAACTATACGAATAAATTTATTACATATTAATCAATACAATCACATGATTGAATATAATTGAAAAACCTAAGAAAGAATTACCTCAAGTTTTACTTTTTATCTTTTTAAAAAATATATTTCTTTGGTTCCCCAGTAAATTTATGACCGGAGATTGATGGCTTTGGATTAAGTCTGGATTTTCTCTGCTTTGCACAGTGTCGTGGCCTTACTGCCAATAACAAATTGCTGCACTAGTGTGATTAAGCCAGGCAATATTTGCTTTGGCCCAATTATATTCACATTTTTCTGGGCTTCCAATTACTGGGCTCGGAGCCCTTCTCTAGTATTACATTTATGAATTATCTCCAACTATAGTTTTGAGAATTGATTTTTCCTTTGCCATTTCGGCGTGGTGCATGGATCTAATGCAAGTTAATTCTTAAGAACATTTCCTCCGATAGTTCTACTTCTATGCACGAATTTGTAACCTTTTAGGTTGTATTTGAATATGATGACTTAAATTCAATGAATTTTAGGAGTATATTTAGAAAAAATGGTTTGATATGGTTAATAATGCATGATGAATTTGAGTTTTGGGGATTTTACTACAATAGAGAAAGAAAAAAAAAAAAAAAACACTTGTGATATTATGAGTTTGAAATAATATTTGCACCTAATTATTTCAAATTCACGTATTAATAAAGTTAAATTCCATTTTAAAAAAAAAAAAAAAAACTCATCCTTTCATATTGTATTTAAGTTACTCATGCTAAAAAAACTGAAATCCAGATATATAAGTCTATTTAAATTATTCCATCCAAATGAACAATTGACAGAGACAAGAGTTTGTATTCTCAACCTCGATCTTAAAAATGGATGAAAAATAAATTGTTAATATACGTAACTATGAAGTCTTAATTCTTATTAAATTTCATTTTTAAAGGCTAAGTGGCTAACATAGCAGTGCTAAATTTTAGCTACAACTTTTTAAGACTTTACTCTTTTTTTTTAATAATTACTTTTACACTTGTATTTTTGTCCAACATATTTTTTAAAACCAAATAAACTAGCTAATAAAAATAAGCTAATATGCACGTACACTTGAAGCATATATACCTTTCAAAATGAAAACTAGGTCCAGGAAAGTACAGTGCTGCCAATATAATATAAATATATATATATATATTTATATATAACACACTGTTGTATATAATATGCACAGCAAGATATGCTGTCGGTTTGTACTATAGAAGTGGGGGATGGAGTTTCACTGATCCTTCATGGCTTGGTTGGCTATGGCCAATTGAAATTTCCCAGCAAAGACAGCTGCTACAGCTCATAATTTAGATCCTATGTGAGATGCTCTCTAAATTGTAATCTTTTTGTGCTTCTCGATCTCTTGATTCTCTTCGTTCCTATTATTACACATGATAAGTGTGCACAAGATTTCCGTACTTTTATTTGTTGGCCATTTAGTTGCATTATAGACTGGTCATTTCTATCAACTCAATTAGGATGGGTGGCTCTTACTCTTGGGAGTTTTATAAGGGGCTTCACATTACCAACATTTTCCCGTAACAAGTTCCTACTAATCTTTTATGCATGTCTATGGGGATTTGGCTTAAGAGCACTTGATTGATGCTACATGGACAAGAAAGAACATGTGTTGTTTCTAACTTTCTATGTCCCATTTAGTGCACTAGAATACTCAACTGAAGCTTCTTTTTGTAATCATCTGTTATGTGTAAATTGATACATTAAGTTATATAATATATATGTAGGTTCCAGCTAGTTCAATTGGTGAAATATCTAATGATTGAATAAGAAATCTGAGGTTTAATCTCCACCTATACTAAAAATTAATTGATATCTTGATATGATAATAAAGAGCGCAATCATCAGAAGCGGATGTTATAGACTAAAAATCTATAATAATAAAAAGTTATATAATACATATAATTTGCAAACAATCCTTAATATGTCTTGATTTAGGCATAATAAGGGGTTATGAGTAAAGTACAAACACAACAAAACATGGAGGGCAAATACATATTTACTCATATAATACACGTGCATGTAACAACAACAAAAACATTATTCTAGTGGTGATGGCATGCCTTATGTAACTTGAGCAATACCAATTAATTAACTTTTTGAGAAAATGAACAGAGATCAGCAAGTCAAAAATTGTGCACTGCTGATCATCACATGGCCTTCGTGGATCTTGTTATTATCATGATAAAAACGTTGTGTATATTTCCATAAGTTTAAAATCCTGTCACTCATCTTTTCTTTTCTTTTTTGAGAAACTGTCACTCATCTTAAAAGACATGTTTGTCGTCACCGACTCACCGTTGATGCAGTAAGAGCCACTAAGCCAATAACTCTTATCAATTGAAGTATTTATTATTAGGGAAATGCTAATGGATGCTCTTAGGGTAATGATTAATAATCTATTTAAAGAAAGTTTTTATGAAAAAAAATAAAAAAATTAATGTTTTGACAGTTTTTTCCATTTCCTATAAAAGTGGTGTCAAAACTTTCCTAAAATAGATTGTTAACCATTGCTCTAAAGTCACCCGTTAACATGACCCTTATTATTATTATTATTATTATTATTATTATTATTATTATTATTATTAAAAAATAACCTTAGGAGTTGCACATGTCTTCACGACAACAACAGGTAAAATTCCTTTGGTCATCAAATATTGACTTGATTAGTAGTTCAAGAAAGCTCAATTTAATACAACATGATTACATATAGTATAAATGATAATATTGGAACTCAGGAACACAAAATTTGAAACAAGTTGCTAAAGGTTTTCATCAAATAAAGGGCAAAAATTAAAATTTAAAAGAGAACAAGGAGGAAAAGGCTGCAAGGATTAGAGGTTTTTTTTTTTGGTGTGGTAACAAGGGTGTCGAGGGCTCTTAGAGAACTTAACTCATCCTTAAGTGTTTTTGTTTAGTATCCTGTCCCATTCACTGAAAAATCATAAAGATGAATAATTTTGAGATGTCATTAAGATTATGGCTAAAAAATTTAAACTTAATATCTCATAAATTGCATGAGGCCCAAAAACCATCAAAAGTAACATATACCTTAACAAAGGGATACAACTAGAAGATATCTAGAGTTTAATCCCGCCTATACCCAAAATCAATTGGTATCTTAATCTGATAATAAATAGCTATTATCAAGAACGAACCATATAGGTTGAAACTCTCTTAAAAAATAAAAAACCTATAAATTAAAGGCATGGCCGCATGGGGACTTAACTTTTTTTGTAAGGTATAATGGCCTTAAAATAATAATAATAAAATAAATAAATAGATATTAGCGTGAGGTAATGCGAAATTGTGAATTACTTTGACAAGATAAGTAGCATTAATTGCTTGATCTAAAGAGTATAATAAATGAACACAATTTGATACACAACTTTGTAGTCAAATCTGTTGAAGTTAGCTAGAAGCCGAAATGATTAATTCAATAAGTAATTGATTTGGCAACGGTTGGAAGTTGGAGCTCTTCTTTCTCTCTTTTGGTATGGAATTAATGATGAAATTAATACTACAAAATTAAGAGAATTATAACATTGATGGAGGTTTGAGGTAGTAATTAATTACGTAGGGAATGCTCTCACGCACAATGGAGGGGCGCGTGGGGTGAAGTACAACGATTGTGCGAAAGAATAAAAAGCATGAAAATGAGATCGTGAGGAGGCCAATCTTGAAGGACAATTATGCAGAAATCTCATGGATCATCTCAAAAGACATTGATCTTTCATGAACCAGCTTTGTTCTCTACCAGTGGTCACATAGTGTAATGTCCTTGTGCAGAAGATAAGGCTACAGTCTTTTACTTGGTTCCTAGTTATTCTTTTTTTTTTTTGAAGGGGTGCAATGTTTTTCACTTTATTCGCAATTGTTGACATGACCTATTCAAATGTTATGATGAGAGCAACATCATTTTTACCTAAATTCATCATTGATAAAGTTTTTTTATTATGCATCGATTATAATAAGTTTTGTCAACAATTGTATTATAAAAAAATAAAAATAAAAACCTTTTGTTAATTGGTGTACACGGTTCGTACATCCATTTAGGAAGAATTTAATGGACCCTACTGCGTTGGAAAGCAACAAAATCAAATAGACAACTATTTCCGTAACGGATTTATGTGCAACTTCCCAAAAAATGTTAATAAATCATAATAAAAAACCTAACCTTAACTAATATCTTCAAGTACTCGTTAAAAATAGTACCTTACACTCCTTAATTTTGGGAGGGAGGCAGGGGGTCCTAACAATTTGTGTACTACACTACAGTAAGACTTGTTGGCCACCAAAAGAAAGCAGCAAGAGTACTATAGAATATGCCCCTCCGCCGAAAGAAAAAAAAAAAAAGATGGTATGAATTTTAAAAAATTAATATTTTAATTAAAAATAAAGAATAGTTTTTTTTTTTTTTTTTTTTTTGGTGTGTCAAAAGAGAGCCTAAGTGAACTGATATTCACCCTAATAAAAAGGTACATCACGGGGTAGTTGTAAAAATTTTGAATAAAATCTAGACTAACTCTATTCTAATTATAATAGGATTAGATTGTTTGCCCTAATAGTACAAATTAACTTATACATAGGCCCCAGTTACCATAGATTTGGGCCCTAATCAATAGATCTAACATTTTAGATGAGAAGTTCAAATTGAATAAGTGTGGTGGTTTATTGCTCAAGCCATGTACAGAAAAATGGCACATGTAGGTCTTAGACATAGAAAAGAAAGCTAAAAAGAAAACCTGTCCATTTGTACCCACGTGAAGTTCACATTTTTCATCTTGTACCCAAAATCATATCATACAACATATATGTTTATGAGTTTATTATATATCTACAATCAAATCAGGCAGCAAGACATAACTAAATTACAAAGGTAAAGTTGTAATTTACAACTATGTTTTATGTTGGCTTTAATTTCGTGTCGAATTTGATTGTAATTTTGTTCAATTATTTTCCTGTATTTATTGTGGGATTTAATGTAAGGATTGTGTGTGAGAGTTTGGTGAAGATCTGTGAATAAGTAGATTTCGCGACTGGCTCGTGAGTGACAACCCGCGAAAGGTCACGTGAGAAGCACATGCTGAAATTTGAACAATCTCATGCCAGGCTGGTTTTCGCAAGTCACTTCACGACTCAGGCCAAGTCGCGAGTGACCCGCAAAACTCATTGCCTAGAGCTTTTTAAAGTGTGTTTTTCTCATTCCTTTACCAACATTATATAAACTCACATTACCCACGAAATTGTAAAGAGTTTTTCCAAGGAAGAGAGAAAACCCTAGCTATACACTTGAGAGTTAGAGATTGTAAACTCACAATCATCTACACCATTTCTCTAAAGTTTTCCTCTACTCCTACCTCTTCAGCTACACATCCTTGAGAGATTCTTAGCCCAAACACTTACCTCACCCAATCCGAGTGTTGAGAGAAGTTTTGATGCGTATGGGAAGCATTGGAAGAAGCCATTGATTGGCGGATACAATTTGGAGCTAATTGCAAGATCCGGATAACTAGTAAAGACATGGCTCCATGAAGCCCGTTGGTAGCTGGAACTTGGAGGGTTCAAGTACATTGGGTAGATTAGGCTTGGAGGGTCTTTTTGATATTCGTGTACTCCAACTTTATTCACTAGTGGATCGATTTTGGTTTGGAGGGCCGCGGAGAGGTTTTTTGCCGAGTAATTTGGTTTCCTCTTCGATAACACATCTCGGTGTTATCTTGCGTTTGCATCTCTCTTCCCTTACTCTTTAAGCTTTATATTTGTTATTGCTTGCTTGTGATTATGGCTTAGAGAGTAGTTCCAGTTATTGCGTATCATTTACTCTTGTTCCGTACTTAGATAAGTTAGAGTAAAAGCAATTAAGCCGTAATTTAAAATTGGGGGTACAGGGTTTTACACTATTTGAGCTTTCAACAAATATGAGTGTTTTTTGCCATTTCTCTATAATCTATATACTCCCCTATTATTTTCTCCAGGTATTCAATAGTAAGCCTCATAAATTATCAGTCATTAATCTTAGTTTTTGTTAGGTTTTGATTATATATATACATATGGTCAACTATAATTAGTTTGTTAAGAATTATATAAACTAGTCGCAGAATTTGATATGATTATTTTTTATTGGATAATTATTGAATTAATATATTAGATTGTATATTTTTAAAAATTCATTATGTGTTATTTGAAATTATTTTTTAAATTAGAAGTTTTTTGTAGCGTAACAAAATATATTCTATAGTCAGGTATTATATATAGTGAGATATGTATGAAAACACAATGCAATAATTTTTTTTTTTTTTTTAAATTGATAGTGTGAGAACTATTAGACCAAGTTGTAACTATGTATATTTTGTTTATTACTATACAGATGTATATGTGATTCAACTCTTATAGGTATATTTTTCTCCAAAACATAGATCCTCATCTCTTTCTTCCTCACAATTGAAACTAATTGAAAAAGTAAATAAAGATAACTATGCAATAGATCATTATCAATAAATCATATATCATAAAGAAAGAATTCTTTAAGTATCTATACATAAAAACATTAATGGCATAATGATGCTCTAGAGTAAATTATACTTTATCTTATTTTCTTTTTGGCATTTTCAGTAAAGATGATTAACTAAGTAAAGTAAAAGCTTACCAAGAAAGTTCATATTAACTAAAAATTTGATGGTGGAGATGCTAATTATTTGTAATAAAAATGACCAAAATAAAAATAACAAATAGATTTGAGAAAAACACATAAGATTTCTAAAAGAAATTTTACCAAACACATAGGATGCAACAATACAAAATTACTACACTGAATATTTTTTGACTTTTTTGATACTCTACAAATAAAACAACTTTATCCACTTTTTGTCACATTATAGACTATAGAGTGATTACAATGTTTATTATAATATTCCCTCCCCCCCCCCCCCCCTAGAGGTTATTTTATAAGCAGTTTGATTGAAATCAAAATATGCTTTTTATTTCTTTTTTATTTTTTGCCCAAAGGCAAGCCAGCTTACCAGATAATCCAAATGATTATCATAAGGACCTGCTACCATAGAGCAATTTTTGGTAAATGTCTATTATATTAAACAATTGATGATATTTTAGACTTAGATATCATAGATCCGGCTTCTCAACATAAGCGAAATGTCTCTCCACAATAAGTCTAATCAAGGGATTCTCCACAACATCACCAACCTGAGTCTTGTAACGGCGAACTAATATCTTTTCATTGCTTGTAACAACTACAACCTCGTCTTTGTGAGTTAAAAGCTCATTTGCCACAACCATATGCATCTTGTACTTTTTAAGAGCCATATCAGCCTTCTCCAAAAGTGTTTGTATATTTGTCTCTAACTGTTTAGTCAGGCAGAGGAGAACTTTCAGTCCCATTTCATTTTAAAATAATAAAAAGTCAAGGAACTTATAGCAAAAGACTTTTTATACAAAATTCCAGTAAAAATGAGACTAATAGGCCCTCCGCTTTCTTCAAGACATAGGGGATTATGAAAGACCATACATCATTTGCCTACCCTTTTCTCTTTCTCAAATTCACATTACCAAAGAAGTATATGAAGCTAAAAACATTGTGAATACATCTCTGTTTAGTGGAAGTCCATTGGTAGGCACATTCAAATTCGTAGCCATGTATATTTTGTTTTGATATAAACTTAAATTTCTTTTTCTTTTTTTTCTTTTTTTTTAAAAAAAAAAAAAAAAAAAAAAAAAAAACTACATATTAACCCAAACCAAAGTTATAAGAGTGATTTTGTGATGGGAAATTTAAAAAATACAACACAAAAAAATTAAATTAAAAAACCATCAACCTAAATTAGAGTTATAAGAAAGTACAAAAATCAAGCGCGAGAGAGAGAGAGAGAATACTCACAGTTTTTGTGTGGAAAAAATATAGATTGAATGAAATAAATGATATCAAATTTATATAAAATGAGATGGGGAGAAGAAGAGTCAAAATATAAGAAAGAGGAAATGATGAAGGAAGTTTAACGGTAAAGTAAAGAGTAGTAGGGAGATAAAGAGACAAAAAGGAAGGGGAAAGGTTGGAGAAAGAAAACGATTAAATAGGAAGATGAAAAGTTTAAATATTTAATTTTAACAATTACATGAAATTAAAAAGAAGAAAATGAAAAGTTGAAATCAATTTGGATAGTTGAATATTGTCAAACATTTGCATCTAATGAATAGTAATGTTTGTAATGAATACTCAAACATGTGCATATATCCACTAAAAAGATAATGAATTATTCAATTTTAACAATTACTTGAAATTAGAAAGAAGAAAATAAAAAATTGAAATCAATTTAGGTAGCTGAATAGTTAAATATTTGCATTTAAAACAAATGAATGGTAACATGTTGAATAGTAATGGAATGCATTAACAGATTTTTCCATTAACTATATTTAATTATTTTATATAAAATAAAATAGAAAAATCATAAAGGAATTTTTTTTTTTTTTTTTAAGTATGAGGTGGTGGCTGATGAGATTGTTCAATAGGAGTATAGCAACATTAAATTCTACGTCTCACCTTTTAGATATATATAGATATAGATGATTCTAAAATTTTAAGACTAAGGCTAAATTTTTGTTGCTATTGTTGATGGTGATAGAAGATCCCTAATTAATTCTCTAAAATTTTAGTTGAACCAACATTAATAAATTGAGATATCATAAGACTGTATTGCTAATATGACTAGTAAAATGTTATTAGTTGGAAAACTTAATATTGCTCTGATGTTTACAGTTACCAGAATGGGTGGAGTAGATTTTTAACATCAAATGAAGCAAAATAGTAGTTGAAATGGATCGAGCATTAAACTCCCCACCATGTGCTAGGTGTGGCTCTTTGTGAGGTTGGTTGGACCATCCTAATATAGCCCTAGCTACCGGATCATTGTTCTTAAATCCTTCACATCCTCTTAAAGCTTTTCATATATAGAAAAACCAACAAGAAAGATAAGCTAAATTAAATGAAGCTAGGTACAAGATACCTCTTATTTTCTTGGGCACAAAATGTAGGGAAATCTAAAAATATGTCCTAGGAATTGGATAATAATGTTAGCAGATTGAAAATTCGTGACCAGCAGTGTAGTGGACCAATCTAAGCTTAAAAGAATTACCAATTTTTATGTTAATTTGTTCGAGCTTATTAATTGATACATATTTAGGCAATTTCAATCAGACTTTGTGAAATAACAAAAGCATTATATCCTGATTTTAGAAAAAAGGTAGTAGGAGGGTGGTGGGATTTCATTATTCATGTGCTTTGAGTTTGAGTAAGCTCTTCTTTGGACCTAATACCTGAGCACATTTTAAAAAATGCAGTAACTCATGTACCACATATGGGATCGATAATCAAGATGGGGTCAATTTTGGTGCATGGTCTCAACATTATTTGCATTCAACAATTCCTATAATCTTTTTTTCAAAATGGTTGATATTGAAATTGTAATTAGAGTAAAACATCATTTTCACATGAATCTATTGTCAACATTACATTTTGTTAGCATACACATTAGTTAGTCTAGCCTGTTGGGTTTAGCTCAATATATTGTACTTGCAATATGCTCATATTACTTATATTTCATACATAATATGCTTATATAAAAACTCTCTATTGTACAATGTTAGACACACATAATATATACAAACTATTCATTCTCAGTTTCCTTGTCTTTATATTATTAGCACTTTTATTAGTATCAATCACAACAACATATAAAGGTGAATACCATGAAAATTAATGTATTTCTAAACTCATTAATAGCCGGGAACACATTGCTCTTGCAAATTTCAAATTCATCTTGCACCAAAATAAGCCAAATTTCTCAGACCAGGTAGATGTGTTTGTTACTTCTTTTGAGCAAAACCTGATTGGGTTGGGGGGGCCTTAACACTGGCTTAACTGGGTGGCGTCAGATGTGGTAGTTGCACGGAAACACAGAGAATCACTCTCAGATTATTTGAGATCTAAATCAAATTATTACCGTGCCTTTTGAGCAAATGTTAACAAATGCTACATTCTGTACCTTGTTATACATTATAGAATGCAACTTGTGGGACCATTATAAGACAGGTCCTATTTGGAAGATCTTGTAAAATTGATAAGATAATTATATATATAACTGAAATATCACTTTCCTATGTATCTCATAGACAGTGGTGATGAGTGGACCAACAATGATCAATCCATTATAAAGAAATATATCTCATTTTGTAATGTCAAATAATGCACAAAGATAAAAATATTGCCTTCGTGGATAACCTACAATCTCTCTGCAGTTAGTTAAGTTCTAACTAAGATCTGTATAATATTTACTGTCGAAAACCATCTCTAAAACTCTTTTGGGGTAATTAGCCAAGCAATAATTTACAATACAACTATGATGTGAATGTTGTGATTGGTGCTAATAAAAAGAATGTTAATGATGAATTCATATGAAAGTTATCATACTACTCCAATCTCAATTAGCCACATCAATGATTATACAAAAAGATTGAGAAAATTATGATTTACCTATTATGGTGATAGCCAAATTCTGTGTGCAATTTATATCTATCCTAATTTTTAAGAAATTATTCAATACAATGTGTTATACATTCCTCTCACATAAATGTGAATCTCATATATGGGATCTACATATGAGTTACACATTTATACAAGAGAAACATTTATAATACATGATATATTATATAATTTCATCATGATTTTCATGAGTAGCTAATTAACCGTAGTAACCTTCGCGCACTTAAATGTGCATAAATAGATATACTGAATATCCGTATAGATAGCATAAAAATCTGCAAAAATGAATATATAATTATCTATGGCATTTGATTCTCAAAAAAAAAAAATTATCTATGGCATTTGTCAATCTAGTCTGTACAACTCTGTTCAATTTTAACAACTTAAATGGTTTATGTACTTTTTTGGCTGAAATGGTTTAAATGGTATATGTACTTCTTCTTTTTTTTTCTTTTTTTTTTTTGAGAAAGAGTTGGTATATGTACTTGGTAAATGAACATAGACTCCTGCATTTAAATCTTGGGAATTCCAAGGGTCCAAGCCATATCACGCTTATCCGAGAGTACTTTTGTTGATCCGTTATGATCATGTCCATGTGCAATATTACTTCAGAGAAGGTCTATATATACTAAGATTTTATTAATATGTGCCCTAAGGGCACACAATAGTATACCATTTTTTGAAAAAGTTTTATCGAGAATTGAAAAAGTTTTGACAATTTTTTCAATTTCCGATAAATTTTTTTCAAAAACAGATTTGTTAATGTGCCCTTAACCGGACCCTATATACTATACTTCTATTGATCAAGAGTATAATCAAGCACGCCATGCATAGATTGAGATTTGAGAGTGAATCAGACTAATTCTGTGCATTATTTAAGTGGTCCTCTCACTGTTTACACAGTTCTTTTCGGCTGTCTAGTCGCCATTGAACCCAAAGTACATCCTATAAAGTATAAACAACACCACCACTTGACCACCAATAGACCTCTACCATATGATAGTATACTCTCTCCCTCTCTAAGGCCAACACAAGTAAGTAGTGCTCTGCTCAGTCTAGCTACACCACTTCTCTAGTTCTCTCTCAAGCCAAACCCAATTAAAAGGCCAACACACATAAATAGAGCTCCTCTCAATATAACTACAACCCATTCTCTAGATTCTCTTTCTCTCAAGCCAATGCCAATTAACTCCCTCTCTCTCTCTCTCTCTCTCTCTCTCTCTAGCTAAAGCCAATTAACACATACATAGAGCCTCACCTAGAATCCTTTTTCTCCTCTCTATCCCTCTCTCTCAATCAAGATTTACAAAAAGAATTCCAATGAATAGCACACTAGGAAAAAACCTCAACCTTTGCTTCACAAAGATCAAATGGCCTCTTGCACCTCAATCATCATCCTCTCCCCGAGATGATCATGATCATCACAACCACACATTGCCCTCCACCTCATCATCAACCCTCATCAAAAACTTCAACTCCCTCTATGACACAAACACCTTTGACTCCACCTCCAAGTCCCTCAGCCACTCCTCCTCCTCTCTCTCCACCACCACCACCACCAACACCTCCTCTTCCTCAGAACCCGACTACGCTGCCGCCTTTGCCTCCCAACGCTTCTTCTTCTCCTCCCCTGGCCTCTCCAACTCCATCATCCAATCCACCATTAATATCAATGCTGACTCAAAATCTCCATCCCCTCAACAACCCCATAATAACAATAATTGTACACTGGTCAACAACAGTGTGGCGGTCCCGACATACTCACCAGACCCTTACAATGACTTCCGTCGGTCCATGCAGGAAATGGTGGAGGCGCGTGAATTAGAAGATGAGCGCGTGGACGTGAAATCCAACTGGGAATTCTTGCATGAGCTTCTTTTGTGCTATCTAGCACTCAACCCTAAGAACACCCACAAGTTCATTGTGGGAGCTTTTGCGGATCTGATTGTTAGCCTCATGTCACAGCAGCCCATCAATGAGTGTGAATTTTCACAACGGTAAGACTTTTGTGCTTGGATTGTAGTCAAGTCAACAACAAAAAACCAAGAGAGAGAGTCTAGAACAATGCATGTAAATGTAACGTGGGTGTCAGGTAATGATTGATTAGTACTAAATACTAGTGGGAACCTAAGGTTGGTCCACTTTCTTATGTCGTCTTAAGTCTAATATTATTTCATCTTTGTCTTTCCTGTGTTTCATTTTGCCATATCTTCATTTCCAGGATCTTTCCGAGTGTATTTTTTTAGGTTATTTTATTTTTCCAGTTAATTATCTCTGAACAAATATTATTTTAGAGCTAACCTATTGTACATATGGTTTAACATGAGAATTTGGTGTTTTTTAATATCTATATATACAGGTATATAACAAATCTATGATGTGTTACGTAATAATTGTTTCTTAGCATCAGGTTAAAATACCAGTATATTTCTTTTTGTTGTAAGCAATGTTTGATCTCAGATCCATTATTTAAAAAATAAAAAACTTTATCAATTAAACTATCTGCAGCCAGCTACTTATAGCTAATTTTAGTTTTATTATTCAACTTTATTTTGGGACTAATTATTAATTAATGCTTGTGTTTTTCTTTCTTTCTTTTTTATCCGCTAACGAGGGTGTCTAGATGATATCTCAAAGAACTAAACATCGTTCGGATGCTAATATGCTATCCACAATGAGAATTCCACACTTTTTTCTTATTTATTTATCTTTATATCTCTCTTGATGGGTATGCTACCAACAAGTGTTAATTTAATTTGAAATTGTCTTTATATATATATATATATTGATCTCAATAAAATGTAAACTGGTTTGTTTGTATTATATTTTTTTTTTCCATTAACTTATTAGGCTATTTGTTTATATATAGTTTTTTAAATCCTCATGTTTAGTAAATACAATTGTACTATTGTAGACTTGCTGCTGTGTAGTTTTCCTTTTGTGCTTAATAATATTTCCCTTTTACCAAAAAAAAAAAAAAAAAAAAAACTTTCAACAAATAAGCTTTTTAGTGAAAAACCAATTCAAATGTACCTTAATTAATAGGCTTTAACTTATGATCGATACTGGTACTTGAAAAATCTTGATCACTAATCTCCTAATTCAGAATCCTTAATTGGGAATATAGAGTAATGTGAACATTATGAGTTTGGAATTTGGGCTGGGACCTAAGAGTAAAAAACTTGTAAAAGGGCGAGTGAGAAAAGAAATGTATATGTAAAGATTAGCAACAAGTTATAAAGCTTGAGTGGTAATTAGCAACAAGTCGGTGAAGTTATATAACTTGGCAAAATTTCCTGTGATTATAGAAGAGACCAGAGATCAACTCTTGCTTAAACTATGAAAGAGAGTAGTGTTTGAGGAACACATCCCCATATGGCTCTAGTGGATCCAAAAACAAAAGGTTAAATTAAAACAAAAGGACAAAACTTTATAGATAATAATAATAATAGAACTTTAGTTCTCTGTGACGTTCAAAAGTTTAACAAAGTTAGCGAACAATTAAATAATGATTTAAATATTTTTCTCTTTCTTCTGATGAAAAGGACGCGGATATAAAGCTTGAGAGCATTCTTATCAAGGATTGCACAAAATTTAGCATTTACTAACTCAAATCCCAATTTTATAACATATAACACTCCACTTTACAACCTCCCTTCCATCAAAACTTTTATTTTTTTTAACATTCCATTTAAATATTCTTTCTTTATCATTTTTTATTTTTCCTTCTCTCTCCTCTGTCTCTCTCTTTCTCAACCCAATTCTCAGCACCGCCGGCCACCGCATCCACCCACGCATACCACAACCACCACATCCACCCACCATCGCCGCCACCAGCCAGATCCACCGCAACCACAAACAACAGCAGAAAAAAAAAAAAAAAAAAAAAAAAAAAAAAAAAAACCCTCCACGTCCACCCACCACATCCACATCCACCGTTGGACCAAAAAAAAATCAACAGCACGACTCCTTCGATCCACAGCCAAATCAGACCACAACCCACAGCCAAATCATAGCCAAAACCCACAAACCACGGCCAAATCGAACCACAACCCACAGCCAAAAAAAACCCACAAACCAAATCAACCAAATCGGACCATGACTCCTTCGATCCACGCTTCGACCCATGCTCCATGGTTGACCACCAAGCTCCGTCGCACGATCGGAGCCCAAGAAAAACCATGCAGAACAAAAAAAAAAAAAAAAGAGAAAAAGAAGAAATCTCCATCGCCGCCACCGGACCACAACCATCGGACCCACGATCCATGACCACAATCACCGGACCACAGCCATGCGCATCTCACAATCGCCGGAGCACAATCATCGGCGGAGCCCACTCATCGGTGAACCACATCGGTGAAGCACAGAGAGAGAAAAGAGAAGAAAGAAGTGAGAGAGGAAAGAGAAAGATAGAGCAAAGAGAGAGCATTGAGTGAATAAAAAAAAAATCGGCTTGGCTTGAAACTCCGGCCTGGGTTTCGTCGGAGAGGGAGGCGTCGAGCAGAGGGAGAGAGAGAGCAGAGAAATGGTGAGAGGGAGAGAGAGAGCAGAGAAACGGGAAATGATAGGGAGAGAGAGAAGGAAATAAGTGGGCCCCAATTGAATAAAAAAATAATATAAATTTTGCAATTGGTGAACAGTGTGGTTTCAAATATGAAACCGCACTATTCATCAATGCCAAAATTTTTGGCATTTAGAACTCTTGATAGAGCAAGCTTTTGGGTCAAAAATGCTAAAAAAAAGCATCTTTTAGTATTTAAAACCCTTAATGAGAATACTCTGAGTGCTTTTTGTCTTTCATATCAAAAAAAAAAAAAAAAAAGAGTGCCTTTCTATTTTGTTTTGTCACAGTTCTTCGTGCTTATCGATGGAAGTTTACTATTCAACACGTCGTGACAAGCAAAATCAAAATTTGTTCCCAACAGCAAATTTTCACTGTAAAGTCTCTTTCGTAAATTGGCCAGAAATACGCATGAAAACAGAAATTACAATCCACATTTTAGTGTTTCATTTTTTTTTTTTTTCTTCATCATCATACAAAATTTCAGAATATTCACCTTATTCCCTTTGACTGTGAAACTTCAAATTATTACACTGAACATTTCTTTCATTTCTTATTATTATTTTTAAAAGATCATTTCAAGAAATGTGTTGCACAATCATGAATAAAAAAGATATTTAAAATTAGATTAGGTGTATTTTTTTTTTTTTAATGCAAGATAGAAATTTCACACTAGTCTAATCTAAGTATATATATGTGTGAAACTTCCTCCTAAAAACTTGAACTCCAGTCATTCTCCCCACTCCACAAGTACAAATTTCTTATGAAATGACTATCATGCCAAGGATGCGCGGTAATATTAAGTATATCTTTTAGATGTCCCAATGACTAACAGATCCAAAAGACACATAAATGAGATGTCATGTTACATGCAATTCAAAGTGGCCGTTGGCTCAATTAGTCTCTTTGAGCACCTGACTACTCCTCTGGACTGTATAGTTCCCACCCCCACATAGAGGAATCTCTCAAGAGCGACCTCAAAATGCTCATGGATACTTGAGGATTGAGAGCCGCTAGACCAAACCCTAGAAACTCCTTACTACCATGTTACATAGAACGTATCCAGTGCGCGCACAGTTTCTAGGAAGCTCGCTAAGATTATAAAACTCTACATGATCCTGAATTTACTGTGATTTTGTCTGTTAGGCAGCCAATAAATATGGACGTATACTAGTGTATGATTATACTGATATATGTTGGACAGTAAACAACGATGATATACAAAGCATTCAATTTTGGCAATATCAATGAACTGGTACCGAATCACTGATTCATCTGTTTCGATTGGGCAGAATCCTAGCATCAAGACAGTAAAGAATTAACATGTAGACAAATATAAACCAATAATTAAGTACTGCCAATCTGAGACAAGACCAGGGAATCTTGATTGTCCATTTCATTTGATATATATATAGAGGATAAGCCACATACAAGATTCAGTGACACGTCTAGATGCCAACGGTGATAACTTTTTTTTTTTTTTTTGATAGGGCCAACGATGATAACTTTTTTTTTTTTTATACAAAATAAAAATTATACTCTAATCTAATATAAATATATATGTGTGTGAAACTCTCTCCTGGAGATTTGAACCCCGGCCCTTATCCCCCACCCTCCACACCCCACAAGCACTTATACTTGTAGAGTGACCATCGCACCAAGGGTGTACGGTGATCAACGATAATAACTTGTTTCTGCATATATATATATATGAATTTTTTTTTTCCTTGATTCATCTAATACCAAACAAATCAGTGTTGTACACCTAAACTTAACATTTAACAATTACATTGGTCCTCTCTCCAAAAAAAAATTTACATTGGTCAATAATAAAATACTAATAGCGGAACCCATAAAATAATAATCTATCAAGTACATGAGAAATTTTACTATACTCATGTTTATACGTACTTCTATTAATAATAGAATTACACGTAATAATAAATTTATCACATATCTATTCATATTTGGAAGTTGAGGTGTAGCATTTCTGTCCATTCGGTTCACTCTAGTCAATTTCAATCTATGCGATCCAATTCGGGTCACTTCAGTCATTTTGGTCTATTCAGTTCATTACGGTCTATTTCAGTTCAATTCAGTCCATTTTAGTCCACTTATTTAAAACGAGAAGAAAAAAAAAAAAAAACATATTTGATTTGAGAGCACCTATTCGAAATCCGAATTCATTAAAAAATATATAAATCTCAAACTCGTTCCAAATTTTATTAAATTTTAACCATTTAATCTCAAATTTGTTCCACATATATTTGATGAATCCAAACTCATCTATTTATTTATTTTATTTTGCTTAAAAAGAGACAACTTAATATTACTATATCACATTCAAATCTTAGAGCCACTATATTTAGTTATAAGGCCTGACATATATTGGGTAATATTAATCTATAAATATTTTTTTGAATATTTTGTGATTATGTCTATCAATTACTATTACCAAAAGAGCATTCAAATTATACCACAAGATTGAGAGAGAGAAATATAAAGAAATGGTAAATATAGTTTGTCATAAAGAAATTATGATAAAGACAAAATGCCTAACAATATATTATAGTCGACCCTTAAATAATTTTTCTCACCAAATAAAATAACTGCAATATTTTTGCTAAGTATTAGTCAAAACTAAGATCATTTTGCAAGGTTAATGCATATGTTTGAATATTTTGCTAGATTAATAGTTTGTCCTAAATTTTCAATGCAATATCAATGAAAATGCAGTAACAAATTTTCTTGGCATTTTCTTGGCATAATACACTTGAACTCAAGAATAAAAATATGAGCAGTTTTGACCTGCTAGATTATTAAAAACTTTTTTTTTTTTTAAACCTCCAATACTAACTAATTAATTGTAAGGATGAGCAATTTCTAAAGTGCCACTAATCTACCGATTTTCAAACCGATAATTGAAAATATGAGCATTTTTTATTTGGCAAATACTCTAATTTTTATTAATTGAATTAATTGAAATCCACACAATAATCCAAATTTAAGATATAAAAATAAGAATATTAATTTTTCTCTCTTTTGGTCTAAAGGCAATTTTTTTTTCTTTTTTTTTTTAAATAATCCTTTTTTTTTTTTTTTTTTTTTTTTTTTGTCTCCATTTTTTTAATAGCTCACATCACATTGAAACATAATTTTCTAATTTTACATGAAATGTGATGATAAATCCTACAGTTCATGATAACACAATTCTCTTTATTTTTTTTTATTTTTTTTTCATCTGGAACCAGCAGTAACAGGGTCATAATCAAATCAAATGATAACACAAATATTGGAAGATACCATAGGACCATAAGTAGATTTTTTTTTCTTTTTTTCTTTTTTTCCATAGGAAACCGATGGTATAATTCAACCAAAGCAAGTAACCTACGTAGCCCAAAAAGACACCCTATATTCATGATTAAGCAATGCACTGTTCCATTTACAATGAGCATGGGAGAGTCCCAAAATACAGCACCCTCACAGGGATCTAATAGACATTTTGCTACCCTACATTAGACTAATATCTTACATTGCTATTTAAAACTGTACTTGTAATTCTTAGGGATTAAAAAAAAAATCAAAATATCTGAACTTTGGGGGTGAGCATGAATGAATTGACAAACTCTTGGTAATCATCGGCTTAAGCTCTACCAGATCATGATGAAGCAGTGGCTGAGCTAGGAGGGATGGGGGGACAAGGGGCACCCTGGCTTTGAAAACCCTTCAACCCCTACATGGGAATGTTTTACATATCCTATTCATAGAATCTTCATTTTTCAGGGGCTTATCCATACACTCCCCCTTTCCCCTTCTCAAAAAAAGCTGGCAACACCAAGGCAATGAAGCATCAAAAACTCTGCCCACATCATAATCAATTACAAAATTGGTTAAACAACGCCATCCGGCACCTCTGTTAACAACTGCCATCACAATCCCATGTTCTACTTCATATGAACCAAGAGGAAATCAACTAGCCTGGTTTGATAGAACAAATACCTCAGGGGTTCCACGTGAATTACCCCCACTAGAGGCACAGTGAAGAGCCACATCAGAAGCATTGTTTAAGTTGCACATAGATTCAGAACTGCAAAGTGTGACACTTGCATGATCATTCTGCAAATCAGACACGGATTGCTCAGAAGATTTTGAATTGCACTGTGTTACTCCTATGTGATCAAACTGTGAACCAGACTCAAATTGGTTTAAAGATTTGTTATTCACCTCAGGCCTATCAAGAATTACATCCTGATCAGTAGAATCAGAAATAGTCTGAGCCACATTTGATGCTTCTTTCTCTTCATGGATGCCATCCACATTAACCTCACATGAACCAACTTTGACCTCTGTGGACATGCATGTTACTCCTATGCGATCAAACTGTGAACCGGATTCAAATTGCTTTAAAGATTTGTTATTCACCTCAGGTCTATCAAGAATTACATCCTGATCAGTAGAATCAGAAATAGTCTGAGCCACATTTGATGCTTCCTTCTCTTCATGGATGCCATCCACATTAACCTCACACGAACCAACTGTGACCTCTGTGGACATGCAAACTCCATTACTCATGCAAGCCGGGAAATTACGTTTCATGGTGGGATTTATAGAAGCTTCACATGAAAATTGACAACTACCCTCAACAGTAGCAGTGACATCTGCCCCATTAGAATCCAGCCCATTGCCCTGGCAGGAAGGACTAATGCTGCAGTCAACAGGAAAACCATTCACAACATTTTGTTCTTTTTGGTTAACTGAGGGGTAAGTTGGGAGAGCTACATCACTTGAGATATTGCTAGTAATCTGAGAACCAGACACATCCTGAGAAGCAGCATGGCTATTTTTTCCTTCTTGAGTGTCAAGCATCTTTTCATCCAACTCAAGAACACATCCCATGACCTGCAACTGTTGAGAACCATGATGCTTAGTGTCCCTTGCATCAATAGACATCTGACTTGTAGCATCTAGATCATGGGAAACAACATTCTCACCGGACACTTTCAATCCATCAGAGTGGCATATAGAATCCTCACCACAAGAATTGACTTTGTGTTCAACAATGCTATCTTCTATTTTCATCTCACAATCAACATTTTCAGTATCCTCCCCAGAAGCACTGACAAATGCTTTGCCACAATCAGTAGATTCAGACCCAATAGATACCATGAATGTTTTGCTTTCCACCTCAGAAATACAGTTATGGTCTGACTGGGAGTCCAATTCCATTGTCTTCTCATCAGAAGTAGGAATGATGGAACCAGAAGCAGCAATCTGATATTCCCTAACCTCCTCATTTGGTACATTAGCATCACAAACTGAATCCAGCTGTTTCACAACAGTTTTTCTCTCCTCCAGATTATTTTGGATCTCACACAATTGAGCTTGACAATGCATATCAGTAACACATTTGGGTAAATCAATAGTCTCAGTTGTTATGTCAGATGTATCATTCAGGGAGCCATCAGGAAGCTGCAAAGCAGATTCAAGTACAGCAGGTTCATCATTTGTATCACTCGCACGAGGTGCACAAGCCTCACTAGAAACATTCAAATCAAACCCAGCAGAACATCTCACATCAGAATTATGTGCTGGCACAAGCTCAGTGGACATCAAACCTACAAGAACATACATAGATAATAACATATATCAATATAAAAGATTTGAATCTGTATTGGCACATGAGCATCTTCTAATTACAGTACCTTGTGCAGAATTTGTATTGTCTTCAGCAAACTCACACTTCGATAGTGGTTTTTGCAACATATCTATACCAGGGAACACCAGCATATTCATGTTCCTCATATTCTTCTTGCTTGATAATTCAAGGGGCTTGAAACCAAAAATTGAAGTCCACATATCTTTACGTTCGGAGATGGCAGGTATGACCAGTTTCTCAACATTCAGAGAGCAGAGAGCCTAACAATAGGATCACAAGAAGTAACACAAAAAGAAATAGAAATAGAAAGTTTGAAATTAGTAAACTGAATAGGTACAATGACCACACAAAAATAGGCATGAACACCAACAAAATATCACTCTACACAGACACTTCCAGATACGGTAGTAATATATGTTTGATTCAAGTTCACTGCCAGAAACATATGGCCCAAAAGGCCATTAATCATGAGAAACCAATACAATAGAAGAGACAAGCGCATCACTAAAACAACGATGACAGTGATAATGTTGATAGGTGTAAATAAATTTTCAACTTTTGAAACAATTGTCTCATCAGCTTACCTCAAGACATTGATTTTAATCCTAAGTATATGTTTAAAACTTAAAAAAACTTTGGCATCAAAATGGTGGTTAGTATCTAAAGTTAATGTCTTAAAATTTAGTTTAATATGTAAATTTCACGCCATTGGAAAAAGTTTGGAAAGGTCTTAATTGTTTTATACAGATTCCTCACATTTTCCACCCCCATTTTCATGCATATGCATGATGAGATTGAAAACATTAGTTCAATCAAAAGTGTGTATAGTTCAATCAAAACTTTGCTGTACAAAAGTTCAGGCTAACAAGCTACATTTCCATTCTAATCCAGGTTGTTATCAGCTAGGAAAGCTTATACTCGGTTCTAATGAGGACCATTTCCAGTTTTTGCATGGGTTGGATCAAACATTTTCTCTTTAGCCATTTGATTCTACTTTTGACTTATATTCTTATATCGAGGAAAGTTGGAAGCACCCAGACTGTTTAACACATATAATGTATGATGAAAACTGAATATAAACGGAGATGTCAGATAACCATGAAGAAAAATGAAAACGATTTGAAAATTAAGGGCATTATCAGAATAGTTGCAAAATAATCTAGACTATCATACAATTGCCCAATGTACCATGTTCTGTCTAACATTGTGGAAAAGGAGCAAAAAATAACATCAGGGCATCTAAGACTACTCACTGATTCAACTTTTTTATTAATGACTTCCAATTTAGAGGTGTATCCCTGTTACATGACATGGCAAAAGCATTATAATTGAAAAAGGCTTATAACTTAAAACACTTTAAAAACTGCAAAATATAAGGTCTTACGATCATGGTGGATACTACAACAGGCCTAATCATTCAGAGCACTGTCCTGGTAAAGTTGCAAAATGCTTCAAGAGTATCAAGTAATTGCTCAATGCACAAGGCTGATGCCCAACAGGAGCAAAATGACTTCATAAACATCAGGAGTTCAGGAAAATACATTTCCCATTTTTATTAATTTTAACTAATGCGATAGAAGACAATGTTATTTGGAGTAAATGGCAATTCCTCCCCAATTAATAAGGGGAGTCGTGGATTTGATCCCATCTGAGTGCATAAATTGTGCTTCCTTATCAAATAATAACAATAATAAGAAACAACAACAACAAAGGACACAAAATCTTTTAAGCTGATCCTCAGAAGGATCTTTGCATAAACGTCCCTTGATGCCCATTACCATGTAGGGTTTCTATATTCAGGACGCAGTTAAATTAAACAACTAAAGTTCACAGTCAGGGAACCATTTCTTTAACAGAACATTCCATAAAACATGAAACAATCCAACATTCAGGTCAACTTAGATTCCATAAATAAAATGATGAAGTAGAAAAAGTTGTCAGATCCTACATGGAGACGACAGAGCAATTTCTGAACTCCCTTCTAAGGCATTTGGGAAGAGAGAAACTAGGCATGTTATTGTTTATGCTTCAGCAGAATGAGGAATTTAGATGTTGTAAAAATGACACCACAGGATATCATTAAGCATTTTGTTCAATTTTCCAAAATAAACTGAAGTATCAAAACAAACACTTTTGGCACCCTTTTGTTCCTCCTCATTCAACCCCAGTTCCTACTTTTCTTAGTATTCTTGACACTTAACACTAAGTTTACTAATTAACTTCCTGTTAGGTTAAATCTTATACCATGTAGGGGGCTCACCTTTAAACAGATCAAAATCAAACTAGAATAATGCAATACCCTGTAGATAGCCTCCACAAATTACTGTCTACCCAGAATGAAGAATATTAACACATAAATAAAGAATTTCTAAGAAGCATTATGCACAAATTCAAAAAATATATTCCTGTCAACTTTAATAATAAACAAAAAGTAAATTAATCTGAGTCTGTAATTAACCAGAATTTAGAGCACCTGTACATGCAGGCACACACACACTACCAACAAAACAAAACAAAACAATAATAAAAGCATTAGATTCTGAACATACAGATTCAATGGCACTTAGAAGCCGACGGCACATCCCTTGACGCCTATACATATGGCGGGTACCAATGAATGGCATCTCTGCTAATTGGTTTCCATGGATCCTGTTTGACAAAGTAGTGTTTTATATAATTTTTAGTATCTGAATCTTGTAACAATGTGCAAACACACATGGTTATCCACTATTCCACTCCAAATGGTCATTCTAATCCTCACTTGGGGTTGCCCACAATAGACAATATTACTCAAGAAGGAAACTCATGAATGAATAAAATGTATCAGTTATCCACTTAGCCTCCACCAAGAAAGGGTACAAAAAGGCATCAAGTCAAGGTCTAAGAGCAAAGCAGGAAAAAGGAGAGTGACAAAAAGGTTTCATAAGCATTCATGCTAAAAAGTACAATCAAACTATTCCTGATTACTGCTATACACAAGCAAACAAAGAAATGATAACCAGAGCACAAAATTAAGTATTCAACCAATTTAAAGCAGCACAAATAACTTCCAGAAAACCTGATAAGGTACATTATATATTGGACTGAAAAAATTCAGATCCTTATGATTATTGACACTAAAAAAAAAGAAGAGATCCATTTTTATTCATCAACACCACCCCACTCATTGAATGTTGTCAAAGATACGGGAATCCAGCAGGAAAAATGAAAAGGCTATGATGGAAAGCACAAATTCTCAAATATATTTTCTCAGGATATTGATTGGGCTATAGATCATCAAAGATAAATCATTGGTATCACTTTTTTTTTTTCGCTGGGTGTCACTGGTACCATTTGTGAGGTAGTATTTGGTTCTTTGATTTGGTTAATTAAGATACAAAGGAAGCAAAGGATATTCTCTCATTGCTACACTGATTGGGAAACATTTAAAATCCAACTGCAGTTCATTGGATTTTATGAGATGTGGCATGCATGTTTTATTGAGAGATTTAAAAGGGTTGGGGTATTAGTATTTCTTGGGTACTGTTTTATTTTGGTTGTCCTTTGTTTGACAAAGAATAGGAGAATGTTCCTTGAGTTCCATCGGTCACTGCTTCTCTAGGCTTTGATTATCTATGTAGTTTTGTTGGTGTTCTGAATTTCTCTTCGTATCTGTTTTTCATTGAATAAAATTATTTTATTCATTAGAATCATTCAGATACTTTCCGTTCTTTTTTATTTTTTTCATTTATGGAAATAAATAATTTCTTTAATTTATTTTAATTTGTGAATATGTGCTAAGTTTGGTTCTTGTTATTAGTAATAAGGATTTCCAGTTACTAGTAATTATTGATCCCTGTGGAAATACTAGTAACTGTGGAAATAATTGATAGCCCTAATTAAATAAATAATTTCTTGTTATTAGTAATAAGTATTTCGTTTTCTTGGCCACATATTAGTGGAATTCACGAGTATCAGAGCCATGATATGTGAAAAGGTGTGAGATCAATTAAAGGAAAGTTCTGACAAAATAATGTGATGCATATAGAACTGATCCAATTTGGGTAGTGAATGAACTACCAATTGGCAATCAGTTGATATTGATCCCTGTTGTTAATTATTAAAAATATTATGACACAACGTACATACTCACACATATAAGCTTTTAACATTGATCATGAGTTGACAGTTTGAGCATATAGCTAGTATACTACAATTTTTTTGATAAGTCAGCATGTAGCCTTTTTCTTTTTGGTGGATAAGTAAGCATATAGCTAGTATACTACAATTGCCCCTCTGATCCCCTCGTAATACTATTTTGACCAATACAAACCTTCACTTAAATTTTTTGATAAACTGCAATTTATAATGAAATGTATTGAAGTATGTGACAATAAAGAAGAGATAGAAACATACATCAGAGATGCAAAATCTAAATATGTAAGAATATATCCACCAAAAATAAAACCCACATTCAATTTCATTCTTTTCATCAGATCCTTTCTTGAACAAGTTCTATATATGAATAAACACAACAATTAAGAATTCATAACCAGTGACAGACAAACAGATTCAAGGAAGTCATTTAGGCAGACATATACCTAATGGATGCTGCAGAGATGATCTCGTCACCCCTCTCTAGTATTGCAGTGAAAAAACCACTATAATTCAGACGAGTGAAGTTTGACCTGAAAAAGGGAAAGGTAAAATTTTAATAAAAGACAAACGTGCATATTTTATTGAATTCCAAATTTCCAACTATCATAAAAGCAAAACAAAGATACATCTTGACCATAGGGCAAGTCGTGATTAGGTTTGATCAAAACAAAATATAAGGATGTGACAACTAGCACATCCTCACAGAAAAAATATTGTTAATAGGAAAAACATAGTATACATGTGCAAGAAGGGTAAACTTGAAGTCATTGTTTAAAGGTGTATGTGAAAACTAGAACATCATAGAAAGAAACAAATTCACTCATCCATCCTTTTTTTTTTATATAGGTAAAATTCACTCATCCATCACATGGTAACTGCCAAAAACTGCAACTGCATGACTGTCTCAACACTAAAATCTAATTACATGGTAACAGCAGAATCATAGTTCATTTTATCCTTTGAGTGACTGAAAGTTAAAAGGAATTCAACATTCTATCTGTTCTTTTATTTGTATTAATATGCAGTGCATATGAGATTCCAGCCTGTGTACCAATCTGAATTCCAGTTTAATTATGACTCTCTAGGATCAAAATGCATGAGAACAATAGGTGTTGGGGCAGGCCTCAATGTAAGTTGCATTAACTATTAACTACAACCACTATGAAGCAAACCGTGGGGTTCAATTCTTATCACTCTAAGCAAATGCCCATCAAAAAGATTGCAATTTCTAACTTCCTAATCCCAGGTGACACTCAGAAAGTAAATTCTTACTCTTGACTATAATTTCTGTACGTTTTTTCTCTAATGGTCGCAAACTGGCAAACATTGGAATCTTGGAGCATATCTATTTCAAAGCCAAGGGATTTAAAGTGATTTGAATAACATAAATAACTCTACAAACCAAATTAAGAAAATTATGGCTGAAGTGAATCTCTGTCATCCATGTTAAAAATGGCTTAGAACATAGTACACAGACAGGCCAAGTGTACTCACCCACAATTGTAGATAATTTTCTGGATCAGATTGACTCCACTTCTATGGTCAACAACAGGTAAGAAGCACTCATCCATTATGAAAAAAGAAACAGCTAGCTTAGAATTCCATTCAACCTCCGAATGAATTTCACTAGGGGAAATATCTGACCCAACATCTGACCGTTGGATAAGAGTCCATGAAAATCCTTCTTCCAGCTCATGTTTGACCCCAAGAAGCATCTTTAGTCTATCAAATAACTGGCAGAACAAGACATTTGGATTAATTTCGGTATGACAGAAAAAATTAAATTAGATTGAGAAACCTTCTCAAAAGTAAACAATTTATTAGAAAATGAAATTTAAAAAAAAAAATTATATATATGTGTGTGTGTATATATATATATATATATATATATCTCTTTAGAGAGTTAGAGGGGGAAAGAGAAAAATAAACATAGCTACTGCTGCAAATATCTGAACCTTTCTCTAACCAAACTGTTACACATGCACTTCCAGGGTTAAGCACACATTCATTCATCACCTATAAACTGTCAGCCCTTGAATTTGTATGTAGCTAACATCTCCCATGGGAAGTTCCTTCAATAACTTTCAAAGGAAGCCTTGGGAATATCCATAGATATAACTTTGTTTTTTAGGAGAGGGGGGGGGGGGGGGGAGGAACAATACAAAAGTCATCATGATAATTGTAGGTGGGGCACCTATACTAATTCAATTCTAGAAACCTATAATACAGACATAAAACAGATAAAGCGCAACTGAAACTGCAGAGGCAAACCCTGGATGATATTACAATTTCCAAGCTATTAAATAACAGCAATAGATTACTGAAGTAATAACTCTAAAAACTTCTTATCAATATATAAATATACACACCTCTTGACATTTCTTCCCACAGAAGGATGGACTATTGTAATCAATATTTATAGCATCCTTCACCTGAATGCAGGGTTGGTGGACTGCAAAAGAGAAAAGCTGTTAATGTTTTCAGCCAAAGGTGCTCATTTTAGGTCATGAAGATCCACTAAGAATAAGAACCTGAAAATTATCAACAACAACAACAACAAAAAAAAAAAAAAAAAAAAAAAAAAAGATGAAAACAGAACCAATACATTTTTCCTCACACAATCGACAGGTAAGTAGTGCAGATATGGCCATATCATCAGCATCATCCCTTTGATGCATATTCCCACCAACCATCCCACAAAATTTGCATGAACAATATACACAGTGCCAATCACCTGAAGGAAACTTCTGCAAGAAGAAGAAAAAAATTGATGTGTCATCTGATATGTTTGTACCTATTTACATGTAAAAGAACCCAAGACATATTCAAATTGACAGATACAATATACTATTCCAAGTCTGTCTGCTTATCATGAATAACAACTTAACAAGTTTTGGTGATTTAACTTTAAGGGAGCATTTACATCACAGGCTTCACCCAATATCTATCTAGATTAAATTACCTGCAGCAATTATTGAAATCCCTGTTTGGTAACAACAAAACAAGACCATAAAACCTGAATACTAACATCACATTTTATAATCCTAAACACAAATCCAGGCATATGACATACCACACAATTCGTTTCAGACCATGAAGAAACTGTAAAGTCCCATCACCCAACCTTTTCTCTTCACAAAAAGTAGAAATAAAATTTATAAACAACCACTTGTCCCAAAAACTTAAGCAAGAAAGAGTGAATAATCATTTAACTATTTTCTAACACTCCCTCTCATGTGCGCGCCAAAACTTCCCCTTAATAAGTGGGGCCCAAAAAGGTATGGAAACTGAGTTTGAACTCAGAACCACCTGCTCTAATACCATAATAAACTATCAGATGTCTACTTTTCCCAAAAGCTTAAATTGTTAGGAAATAGTAAATTTAATTGTTTACCTATTATTCTAACAAAAACAAAGAGAAAAGTTTTTTTTTTAATTTTTTTTTTTTTAAAAGCACTAATTTGTCAAGAATTTGAGGCCTTTTTTATTTTCTCATCACTACCTAGGTATACCACCATATATTTTTAAGAGAAAGATCCCTTAGGGTGCTAGCTATATCAGCATAATCCTTAATTCATTACATATGCCATAGGAATAAAATATTGATGCAACAGCAGCTTGATTGTGTATAAATGCAATTAGAATAAAACAAGTAGCCATGTGTACACATACTTTAATATCTAAGCAGCTTTGATGGAATGTTGATGGGCAACCATCACAACAGATTAAGTCCCCACCATCTCCACAGATACCACACGTATCATCATTTGGGTCTTCACCATCAACATTTATGAAATGGAACCCTTCACGTTCAGATTCCTTTTGTTTATTCCATGAGTCTAGCAGGCATTGCAAAAGGGAATTTCCTGTCTCAAGAAATATATTTTGAAATGGCTGACAGAGTTTGCTTCCAGCATGATCTTCAAATTTTGAAATTGGGATGATGTCACTACAGCAGTCGCAATGAATGCCATCTCTTGTAATCCTACCCTCAAACTTTACACTTTTCCTTCTCTGATTCATGTACTGCACCTTCCCATTCAGTGGTACTGTCCCCAAATCAATCATCCAGGACAACACGGAACGTTTCCCATTATATGGTATATAGCCATTAACGTCCGAATCCACCCCCTCCATAGTGTTGCGAACCAACAAAGCACATCGCTTTTTATTTTGTGTTTTTCGCCGCTTATGGTCCCTGACTGATACCTGCATTACGTCTTGTGATGTACCATCTGAGTAATCCTGCTCACAAAGCAAAGATTTCCCTTTCCCCTTCATTGACTTACTCCCTGGACTCAGGACAGAATTTTGTTTTTCCTTGTGCCTTTTCTTTTCAACAACTCCAGTCTTATTTCCACCCTTGTGCTTCTTCTTCTTTTTGTTTTTGTCCGCCCTTGTTTTAGAAACTATCCTTTTTAGCATGCCGAATTCCTCATCCGGTATAGGAGTAAATATGAAACCAGCCTTATAAGTCTTAGATTCACCATTACCAGCTTCATAACGCTCTTTAAGCACTCTGTAAGCCAAGGTAACTGACCAGTGAGTCTTCCCATCTGGACTAATATAAACCGCATCAAGGTATTCTTTGGTATTCCTAGGCCTATATTCAACCGTCCAGCCTGCACTAAAAAGTAGTTTTGTTATTTTCTCTCTTACTAACTGCTTTTCCGTAGATATACCATCATCTTGTTTAGCTTTCCCTCCTTTTCTTATAGTTTTCCTGGTACTAGATGCATTCACCATGTTTGATTTTGGCTCCAATGAGGCCTCGCCCTCATTCTCTAAATCTTTCCCACGTGTATTCTTCTTGGAAGGTGAAAACCTCTTAGCATTCAATTCTTTCTCAATAATTCTCTTTTCCAAGCGTGAGCTATCAGTAGATGCATTCCTCTTCCACCTATCTCTCAGCTTTAAACCCTTCTCACCTTTCTTTGACCCACCCACCCTTCCTTCCTTACGAGGCTCAGCCTTCATACTCTCATTGCTTTCCTCCAACTTTGGGGGTCTCCCACGCCCACGTTTCAACTTCTTTCTCAACCTACGAACCGCTTGATCACCCTCTTCATTTTCTGCCTTTGGTGGTCTTCCACGCTTACGTTTCAAATTCATCCTTATCCTACCAACCCTTAAATCAACCTCATCTTTTTTCACCATGGGGGGTCTCCCACGCTTCTTTTTCAACTTCCTCTTCCTCACCCCAACAACCAGTTGATCACTCTCTTCCTTTTCCACCTTAACCTTTTCCTTCTCACACCCGTCACTCTGTCCACCTTTCCCAACAAAACCACCTTCAGCCTCACCCTTATCACCTTCCTCATCACCTTGACTTTTCCCCACAGACCTTGACCTCAAAACCCGAACACCAATCTGCACTTTACAATCCGAATCCTCTTCTTCCTTCACTTTCTTCTTCACAACACCACCAAGTTTACTCTCTTCACCACCAATGGCCCTCCTCCGTTTCCTCCCATTCTTAACCAACCCAACACCTTCCCTCTCACCCACCTCACCATCCTCAACACACTCTTCCTTCACCAACACAACTTTACTTTCCTCAATTTCCACCACCACTGACTCCCTCTCAGTCTCCACATCTCCAGAAACCAAATGCGGGTTTTCCTCACCCTCGCCATCCAAACCAGAACCCGTCTCCTTCATTTCATTCTCAGCAGTTTTTCTAGGAGAAACCTTAACTTTCACTTCATTCTCAACAATTTTCCTAGGAGAAACCTTATCTTTCCCCTGATTCACCAATTGCTTCCCAGATCTTAAACCCTCCCTCATCTCTTACAAAACCCTAATCCCAAACAAATTCGTTTAAAAAAAAAATAGCTTCACTCGGTTCCAAACAAAAACCCCCATTGATTCAATCAACAAGCAAACCACACACATTCAAACAATCAAAAAATTCTGAAGCGCTTCTCTGAATAGCTAATCAAACCCTGAAACTAAAACAAATAATTCAAACAAAAAAATAAATAAATTATATAAAAAATGAAATTTATTTGGTACGGAACGAACCAGATCAAAAACAAGAGAAGGTGACAGAGCTTACCAATGTAGCGGAAACTGAGAAATCCTACGACGCAACGACGTCGTACGATGCATTTGTCGTCGAAGGAACATAGCGTCTATGGAATCTTGAGATTTTAGAGAGAGATAGAGAGAAATATGGGTTTAGAGAGAGAGATAAAGAGTTTGGGGATTTTCAAGGTTTATAGGAAGGAGCTTTTTTTTTTCTTTTTCTTTTTTTCTTTTTTTTTTTAAGTTATTGTTTATGTATGTGTGTATCTATATATGTAGTGTAGTATGTATATGCCGGCTATAATAAGGGCGGGATTGTCAATTTCATCAATTTCTCCTTTTGACTCTTTGCTTCCTCATTTCCCTCCATAATGTATATCCAAAAATTATTAGTATTTAACTATTTATAGCATAAACAAAAACAACAAATTCATGTTGTAAAGAGTGTAACGGAAATATGGTAAATGATCTACTGATTTCACTACTCCCATAAGTGAGAATGAAACACTGCTATCGTGAATCAAATAAATGTGTAGACGCATTAATAAGAAGATGATGAATCAGACTCTTGATTTTGAGTTGTTCCTTACTCTTCTTATGGATATTTTATCTATTTTTAATCAAACTTCTTGAATTATTTGGTTTTAATGAATTCCTATTTTTATTACCATAAATAAAAATAATAATATGACTTATAAATTGTATGTCTCTTTGGATGCCTTGTGGTATCTCATAAAATGACTCTATGTGAAATCCGTATATTTTGTGAAGAAACAACTACATAAAGTTCATAAGATAAGTTTTTCGTATAAAGATATAGTTCATAGAAGTTATTGCTTTAAGTGGGTTTTATACTCTTATGAAAGATGTGGGGCACAGTATATAGTATGGAATTTTTGCATGTGGCAATTGTCTTAGTGAATGCATACGTATTATTACAAGTGTAAGAATTTTCAAAGTGAGATGTGATATTTTTGCATATTGGGAGCTATGTTTATGAACGTCTCCATAATATCAAGGTGAAGGTAGAGTGGAATTTGAGTCTTTGAGTATGATTAAGAGGCATTACATTTAGTTTTAGGCTATTGACAAAAAGAGGTAAACTTCTGCAAAGTGCTTCAATAGTAAATAGAATGGTAATTAGAATAGTAAATTGATGTGTGGGCTTTGAACACGTGAAAGGGCATTTCTTTTTACATTTTTTTTACTCTCAAACAGTATTACTGTCTTGGATAACAGTGTATGGTTTGAGGGGTATTTGTCAAAATTAGAGCAAAAGCTTATGATTGGTTGATGTTCTACAGGAAATGCAATGTGGGTAAAGATCTTGAATATAGGGGTAGAAGCTCGGACTATGATAAAAACACACTATTGGAAAGGATAATTCTATATTTCAATGACAAGATAATTGACATCGATAATGATTTGTCTATGATAAATTTGGTCTTAGGGTTGTTTATGATGCAGCTAGCAATTTAAATGCAGAAGTTTTTAGTGTTTTCCAAGGGGCAATGGATTTGGTTGTCAATGAGATCGTAGGAAATAGTTACTATTTTAGTAGGGTTGTATAAGGTGAAATTAGTAAAAAGAAAATGCTATGCAATGGTTACTATCTCCATCAAAACTATTTACTTGCTAGTTGCAAAGAGTCATGTATCTCAATTTGCACTTTTTGGTATTTTCAACGAAGATGTCCAGATTCAAATCTTTCTCTTCCATTGTAACTATTTATTTTATTTAAAATCAGTAAAGAAATAAAATCTATCTAGTTGAGCTACCAGCACAATTGGTGAAAGCTTATTTGGTTCACTGGTGCAATTCCTAAGCATGGTTGTAAAAGATATACCATCTAAAATAGATTGTAATAGAGCTTCTTCTTTTTTTCTTTTTTTTTTTAAGTGGGTTGTAATGGAGATTTAGTGTATTTTTTGCAGGATGACATTAGATTAAAGAGCAAAACTAAATTCAGTTTTTTGAATGCTCACTTAACAAAAGAATTTGACAGCAGGTTTGAAGTTATGATTATCTGAAAAACATTTTACACAGATTGAATGGAGTGTTAAATTGGGAAAGTTTATGACCTGAAAAGAAAGAGCTTCAAGACTATTATCATATGCAAGTTGGTTTGGGCAATCCACCATATTTGGATTAAAAGAAATGAATGAGCACATGCACATATCACAGTAAAATTTTAACCGAAGAAATCATCCTTAAAGCAACAAGGGATGATCATGTGAGATTTTAAAGGGACTCGAAGGAAGTTTGTCAACATGGCATGTGTGCTATATGGACTGTGGAGGGTCCCAATTTTAGTTCTTAGCTAATGTTTGTTATCGTGGCCTAACTAGTTAATATGTTTATGGATTTGAGTTCATTTCTTGGGAGTCGAGTCCACTACTCATGTTAACAAAGGGGTTGATTGTATGTGTAGTTGAGATAGAAAGGGATGAGAGTAAATTGCATTTGCACAATAATCCTCATTCTTTCATTAGTGAGTGATAAATGATAGAAGACAAGAGTTGGGTAAAATATTGAGAAAAATGGGATTTCAATAATGGTGCTACAGAATGGAGAAAAGACCTAATTATGGGCATATTTTATTTTTTTTTATAAGTCTAATTATGGGCATATTTTAATTAATTAATTATTTATTTATAATAATTTAGGAGCAGAGAGATTTGAACCTTGTATATTTACAAGGCTCTTAAACAATGTATGCTATATTGGGAAAATAAAGTATTAGTATTTTTCCGAAATTAATAAATGGATACATCATGCACAAAGGTTTGGTGAGAGCAAGTCAATACACATGATTTTTGTTTTTTGTTTTTTTTTATCTTGATTGTAAAATCATTCCCCAAAAGGAAGAAAACCTTTATTAAACTATGGTTGTTAACATGTTCTTAGCATTGGGTAGTGGGATTCATGATAGAGTAGGTTCTTTTTTTTTTTGTTCAACATGTTGGTTGGTTAATGAGGTTCAATCTAGTTTGTTACTACAAGGAGAAATGGAGAACGACAGTTTTCTAGAGCTGTTGAGTTCATGATCATAGGCATTAAATGTGATTGAATCAGCAATTTGTGGCTTGAGAGGATTCATTTATCCAGTAATATGCAGTGAATTCAGTGAATTCATCAGTGTATTTCAATTTCTCTGCAAAGTATGCCCACCATGGGCTCACAATCACTTTAAGTCCATTTGCAAGGCCTCTCATGGAGCCCAAAATAAGTTAAGAAAGTACCTTTTATGGGCTCCAAATCACAAAGCCACGCTTTTTGTTTTGGGTTTTCATTCGGGGTTGGGCCATATGGTAAAAATAACTTTGGGCTTGGATTTAAGATTTATTTATCTTTACGAAGAAAAGTGTGGGTTTTAGGATTTTGCATTCATTTTGTCTCATCTTCGGTTAGCATGTGGCCTTGCCTATTTACATATCCTTTTAGTTAGTTTTGGTTTTCACCAAAAAAATTTCCATTCTTTCCACTCATTTGTGGTAACGAGGTAAAACCTATTTCATCCTGTCTTAAACGAGTGAGTTTTGTTAAGAGTTTTTAGTTTGTAACTTAATTAACACTTCATAATATTTTTCAACAAAATCATCCATGATTCAAATTATTTTTCTCCAACTATTGAATTATAAAAATTAGAAAGAAAAAAAAAAAGATGATGAGGGTTTTCATTTTTCTTTTTTCCTATGAATTGCAAATATTGGACCCAAGTACGTCAAGTCTATTTTTAGGTTTATATTTTTTGGGTGCGAAACTTAGCCCTTAATGATGTTTTATTTGTATAGTTTGAGTTGATTCTTTTTTGTTGTAGAGAAAGAAAAAAGAATATTCCTATTTATTATTACACTTAAGAGTGATTTATTAGACTCCCAATTCTGTCACACTAAAACTTATGTTTTATTTTCATAAGCTTTAGAAAGATTTGATTTAGTATGACAAATTGGGAGTTGAGATCTTCTCAATGTGCGTTTGCCTAGCACTGAAATTATATTTAAGCTGCGTTTTGCGTTTTTTTGGGTCCCACAGCACTGTTCATGGACCACCAAACTCAGCAAAACGTAGATTTCTATGTAAATTTGGATCCTCCAACACTATTCACACGTTTAAAAATTATTTTGCTATAGTGTTTTCAGTAATAAATTTTCAGTTTTCAGCAATAAGCGGTATCCAAACAGACCTTAAAAAAAATGTGGAGTTAAGATTAACACTATGTATGACAAATTAATTGGGGTTGAAGGGAAGGAGGGGGGGAGGTAGAGAGGAATAAGAAAGGAAAGGGAATGGAGACTCCTTTCATTTAAAGCTTTGATTTATAGGAGAAATTAAAGAAAAATGAATACTCTAAATTCTAATACAAACTCTTAATTCACTCTCATTTCCTTCCAATTTGGGAGGAAAAAAAATGTGGGGTCAATGAAAAATCAATTCTTCCAAATTTTCTTTCCATCACTCCATTTTGCTCCAACCAAACAAAGCATGAATTTGAGAAGTGGTTTTTGGCTTTTGCAACCAATTGGCATTTTTGTTCTTTTCCCTTCTATAATTAAGGTGAAGGTTTAAAACCTCAAACAGATAGTATTAGCGGGTTAATACTTCTCATATATTTTGTCACCTGCCATTATCTAGTAATGAAATGAAAAACTTTATTTTTAATATCATAGTTGGTATGTTTCATTCTACATTATTCAATGCCTCAAAAATCATGATAGGTGTGTTTAGGATAATTACGTTTTCCTCAGAAAGGAATAAAAAGGTATTTCGTGCCCCAGTTGTACTTGTACATGCCCCGCCCCACACACTCAATTATTAATGTTTATTTATTAATTTGCTGAATGCCCCATGTACTCAATTGTATGAGGATTGAACATGCCTGTAGTTTTTACCAATCATACAGTGATAATGCAGTCCTAATACCAAAACTCTGTCCATAATTATTTCCTTTATAGACAATGATAAACTAATGAAGTATCATTTCAAAGCAAGTTTGATTACAAAGTTGAATCTTTCTCAAATTCATGATTTTTTTTTTCTTTCTTGCTTTCTGTTTTTTTTTCAATCCATTGAAGTGGTTCATTCAATAATTATTAGTTATTTTATTCCCCAATCCCCCTTTACATTGCCTGCATGCATGTAATATATATCCTGAATATTTTCTTTTCTATGATCATCATCAGAGTTGGGCAAAGACCATGTGGGTCATGACTCATTGTGTAGAACAAAAGCAACTTCATTTCTGTGTGTATACATACTTGAGTTATATGTTGACACAAGAATTGAACCGCAACAACAAGCTCTCCATTCTTAATTATGAAAGTTACCGTACAAATAAATGTGGATGGTAGGTAAAGGGATGAGATATAGGAGTACTACATTAATGAGTTGTTCTAGAATAAAACTCTCTGCTTTTTTTTTTTCTATTTTTCTTTTTTTTATGAACAAAAATTGGACAGGAGTAATATGAGTTGGTGTTTTTCACCTGAGCATGCTGTACTTGAGCATACGGAACTCTCTGCTTTCATTTTAAAATGGGGAATCTCGTAGCACATATATTTCCAACATGTCATTTCTTCATTGTTTCATTAATTCATTGCTTTCCATTTAAAAAATAAAAAAGAAAGAAGGTTGGGTATAGACATTGGACAAGAAAATAGACAAAAGGGCTGAAAGTGGTTAGAAGGTCTAAGAATACTACTGATTACCATCCATAGTAATTTAATTAAAGCCTGTTGTTTAATTACCGACAACATCGAACCACCCTCTCCAAAAAAAAAAAAAAAATTTCATTGCTTTAAATTGTTGTTTGGAGCATGTGAAAAATGCTTTTTTTATTTTATTATTATTATCAACTGAACACTACTGAAAATATAATTCCTTTCGCATCCATTTTCATAATTTACTATTGTGACAAATTATGATTGGACTAATGAGATCAGTTTACATATCACCATTATGAAAAATTTTATAAAGAAAGAAACCTCTTTATCGAAAGAAAGCTTTTAATTATGAAAAGCAGCATATACAAAAAGTGTAAGAAGGTACATAAGGCTCATAATTATCAGGCAAACAGCAAAAAGTAAACGGGTTTCTCATGAGTATGATGTAGTATTTATATATGTACATGAAGTGAAATCGTCCTCTTTTATGGTTTTCTATAGGGCAAGAAAGACAGCTTCATCAAGTTGATGGCAAAGAAGGTGTATGTGAATGTGACTCAACCAGTATTGACCATAGGACTTGCACATCTTCGCATGGGCAAGACTTCACATCCTTGTACAAGATATAAATTCCTCTGCCTGAAAAAAACGAAAAGATGTGGGGCATTGAAATGAAATGCTTTAATATATGAGACTATGAGATTGAATATAGAGCATGAAGTTGAATGTAGACAAAGAATTACAAGCAAAACCAATTCACAATATGCATGAATTAATAGAGAACCAATTCTTAGTGAGTTGGATTTTTCAATGCAGGAACAGAAAACATATAGTGCTAATATTGCAAAAACAAATGTCGTATGATACATATTGGCCAACAAACATGAGAAGAGAATGTTAAAAAACTTCCAAGATGCAATAGTATGTTTATTATCACACTAAATTTTTTTGTTGTTGTACTAATTAATACACTTGTTGTAATATAGACATCTTTTGGTGGAGTAGTTAGAGCAAAACCAAATAGATTTTGAAAGAGGAAGATGAATGAGGGCACAAAAGAAAAGGAAATTACGGTTTCTGTTGCTTGAATGCAGACGATCCCAGATTTTCTTCAATGGGGAGAGGAGGGACTTAAACCACCCCATTTGGAGAAGAAGAAAAATAGTGGGGTTTGGTTCACGTTAGGTGAAAGGTTGGAAAGAAATAGAGGGGGTTTATAAACTAGAAAGGTTTGGTTTGCTTGGACAAGGGTGACTTGTGTAGTACTATTTCCTCAGTATATCTCCCATTCTCTTTCAGGGCAATCATGCAAGAAACACAATCCCACTTGGTGCTATGTCTTTATCACACCCTCTTCTCTTATGGAAGGATCTAAAACCAAAAGCTGATGCAAAAGTACTATCTATTAAATCTCTAAACTCTTTTTAATTAATTCTTTCACTATATATAAATATATATATATATATATATATTTATATTTATATATATATCTCAGAAATTCTCATTTCCTTTTTTTAACAGATCACTTGTGACTCAAGCTACATTTTCTATGTACAAACTCTATGGCACTTGATATCCAACCATGTGTGGGGTTCTTGTTCTCTAAGTGAACGAGTATATATGTACTAGTCTACTAAAAAGTTATATTTCTCAGTTTCTACAAGTTATTTTATTTTGGCTTCATTATAATTTCTATCTAATGGATAAGGTAGAAGTTATTAGTCTACAAGCAAAACTTGCCATTGGTAGTCTAACTAAGGCATGTAAGATATCCATATATATATAAATATATATATATATTTTTTTTTTCAAGCTGGAAGTGCCTAGATGTGATAACAAGCACGTAGTGATCTTCATCTTGAAGATTTCCCTTAAAACAAATTGAAAAAGATATAAAGGGGCACCAAAATATATATTTTTTTTTTTTGTTGTTGTAAATTAACTTTTTGTTTGGTATACGTTATATTTGTCTTGTTCCAATGTAGGAAGTGCCAATCTGGGTTTTGTAGTGAAATTGATAATTCATATCTCAATTGTTCTAGATCACTTTACACGAGTCCATTTTGAGTAGCACAAGATAGGGTTGTGCTTAATTACATAGTATACATGTATCTTACTAAAAATTCAATTGGCTAGATAGTGACTTAAAGAACAAGCCAAAGATACACCAATACGTGTTTGACATTTTAAACCATGAAACTTCTCAGAAAATTTGCCAGATTAGCTTTAGATAAATCTATTACATATAGATTATAACTAGATATCTATGGTTCATTTGGCGTTTCTCTAAAAATTTTATTGAAATAGTAATACAAGAAGCATAGATATATAGTATCATAGGGGAGCCTTACATTCGCAAGTTAACTAGTAAAAAGGCCTACGCTAAGTTTAAAAAAGAAAGTGACCAATTCTAGGTGCGTCTCAATTGAGTCAATTCTCACTTGGTTGAGGTTTTATTTATGTGTGCATGATAGCAGTTTGTACTTGGTAACTTGTAGTATTGTATGCGTGACTTTTAATGCATTTCTAGATGATTACATGCAGTTTATTTCTCACGTCATGGACCAACCATGGCCAGGGGCTTCCACCATTAAAAGCTTGCTAAATAACACGAGGACGCACGGACTCAAACAATCAAAAACACCAATATCTAATACTTAAGGTCATCTTGAAACCCAATAATTGATTTAAAGGTATACATTGTGTTGTGAGTCTTGTAACATTTAAAATCTTATTCTATCCAATACTCATAATTTATTTATATTCTGTGGCATCATGTTCATATTTAGATTCATGAAAAAATAAATCTTCACATTAAAATGGTTTTTTTTTTTAGAAAACAAATAGAGAGGATCTTAACACACCATAACTAGTATAAGAACAAAAAAAAAAAAAAAAAAAAAACCATTATAATGCAAATTTATGCTTAATGATTATTATTTTTATTGATTAAATATCTATTACATATATGAAATTAAGCATGGGTCGTCTTTTTTTTTTTCTTTTTTAATTGCCAAATTGATTTAGTTTTTTGTTTTTGTTTTTTTTCTTCCATATAAAAATGAATTGCAACGTGATGAAGGGACCATTTGAGATAATTTAATTTCATTAGCTTATATTAGTTAAAAAATAAGTGGTACAATTTTATCTTTTTGGGGGGGAGTAATTAATGATTAATAATATTATAGAGAAGAGGCTCCTATCAAAAAATAAATAAAAAATTATAGAGAAGAGGCAAAAGGGTAGCTAAGGAACCTGCCCATCAACAACAATAGCCCAAGAGATAATAGAGGTGATGGGTTTGGGTCCCAAATCATACAAGAGGAGGCCCAATAGACCAAATCATGAGCCAGCCCATTAAAGGATGTGATGGCAAAAAGAAAAGGAAACTACAGCGAACGGGCCCGCCCAATAAAGAAATCATTTGAAGTCCCAGAGAAACGACACCGTTCCCCAGACTCCGACATCATTCAACTAAAAGCACTACCCACCGCCATTCGAACTCAGCCGATAAAAGCCCAAGCCCAAACCTTAGGCCCAAACACGATGCTTCAAAGGGACTGAGCTATTTTGATTTTTTTTTTAGTTTGCGAGCTATTTTTTAATTTTGAGATTAGAGGATTTGAATATGTTCATTAGTTTTGAACCACCTTCCTAATTCACATTGATACATTCATGTGTGCGTGTAGTATTCAAGCACCTCCATTGAAACATGCCAATTTTTTCTCCATTTAAAATTACAGACAATCCACTGATAGCATTGTTGATATATATATATGTATAGTTAATTTGATTCAAAGGCCATTTCCATTAGTCTCTTTAATTTCTGTGTCCTGTCAAACTATATATTTTAGATGTGAACACTTCTCTAGCCTTGGGCATTAAATTTCTCACTGTTTTCTAGTGGAACTCCTTGCTCCTATTAACTTTTATTGTGATCCATTAAATGATATGCAAAAGAATTTCAAACTTTGCATGTGCTTCAAATAGTATTATGCTTTCAAAGGGAAATCTGAATGAGTGGGGTTCTAAAATTATTAGCTGTTACTTACGAGGCAAACCTGATTTGTGAGCTCCTAGTATGATTGATTGCATGTATACTGAAATATTCAACATCAAGCTGACTTCATAGTTGTTACAAGTGAAATAACTAATGTGAACAAACATAAGGGTAATAAGGGATTGCATGCTTCTCCTTTTTGAAATGTGATAAAGTCATTGAAAGACACAGTGGATTTTCAATGTGAACACTGAGTTTGATGGATCAGGGAGGGACTCTTTTGATGCTGGATCTATTTTTTAGTGTGAATTTGAAAGTTCGTGCATGAAAAGGAAAGGACAGTAGCATTGAGTTTTTCATGCATGCTGGATCTATAATGAGTTCTCCTCGGCCTAGTTGTTAGCAACTTATTTTCTTAAATACAAAGTTTGCATTGAGACTTTGGCATTTCCTTCCTTAAGCATTGAAAAACCTGAATGTGGTCTTTGATTCACTTGCTGGTTTGGCCATAAATTTGGATTGTACTTGGCCAATCATTTTTATCTGACATCTCATGCATTGGATGCTATAGAACCACACAAAATTTTAGCAGCATATCATTCCTTTGTGTTCTGTGTAGCATTTGTCTTTAAGCTAGAGATCAATCATCAACCCATAAGCACAGTGTCCACAATGATTAGAATTGACCCTCTTTGCCCACCGTGTGCCGTATGGAATTTGGACCAGAAATCTTGGTTTATTTAATCATTAATCATCAAGGACTCATTTATAGCTTGTTGAATTTCTTCAGCCAAATTCTATGCATTCATTGATTGTTAGCTGGTTGAGGACTAATCCTAAAGCTCAAGAGGGTTGAATTTATATTTCTGCAGTCTTTGCTGCCACACTATAGTCCATTTGGTTCAGATATATAGCAACATTTCAGAGGATTTCAATCATTGCAATTAGTACAGTTTTAAGTTATTGTAAACACTTCACTCACTTGTGGAGGGAATCTCATATGGTCAGAAATGAACAGCTTGGTGGAAGGCTTGAATTTGTTGGTATCATAAAGACAATCTAGGCCTCTTTTGAGAGGCTATGATGAGTATTGAGATTTTGTGCTCTTGATTTAGCCCTTGGTGGGCTACCATCTAATTTGAATATTGAAACATGGATAAACCACATGGAGAATCAACTGTTGTGCTAAATTTTTGTGTCTTTCTAGTATAGTAAATCCTTATGAGTGAACCAATCACTGCATTACAATAAAATTTACATTCTGCACGCCTGTAAATTCCTTTTCAGAGAACAACACTGATTCAGAAGCAGAACACCTGATAATGCTGCAACATATACAAATGCCATGATATACAGACGATTTTTGTAAATAAGGCCCAAAAATCCAAATGGACAACTTCAGTATGTAAAAGGTTGTTCTGAGTTCTGTACTAATATTAGAACGATTGCAGATGGAGAATTATGACCAAGCCTAGTTCTTGTTCTAAAGTTGTATAGCCTATGTTTATGTGAAGTAGATGGAGGATTATGCTTTTATTTTGTGAAAATTATCAACTACGATTACAATCAAACCTTAATTCCAAAATATTGGAGTCGGTTATAGATTCTTAACAGACTAATTTTTGTAAAACTCGCCATAAGTGTCTTGACCTAGTGGTTGTTCATATGAATCTTATGAAGCAAATGTGTGATAGAAATCCTACCATTTGACCCTACAAGAAATTATCAACATTAAAAATTTAACATTCTACATCAAGAAGCAAAGAAGTTAGTACCTGATAACTGATGTAGTAAAATACTATTCATCTGAGGAAACGGAAACAAAACATTTCATACTTTTGAGTTGATGGTAACAAGATTTGGAAGACTTCACTGGTGAAGAGAAATTGAAGGGTTTGTCGTTTGTGTGTGTGTGTTTTTTTTCTCTTAAACTCAATTGCATAGCTTGCATTCACACTTTTTTTTGACTAGTACTCACGTGATCTTGCTACATGGTTAAGAATTTAATGAGCTATGTGTGCACAATAACATGCATTCACTTGGAAATTGCTAAAATTGGTTTGATTGTGCCGACAATATTAAGGCTACCTAACTAATTGTTTGATGCTGTTAAAGATGTGATAATTGTTTGTGCAGGCCATATTGAACCGAGCAATTATGAGAGAATTACAATGAGAGTGTCTCCGTTCTTTGATTTCATTTTTATGCCTTGCTACTTTGATTGTGTGCAATCAAAGTTATTGACTCCAATCTAGCATAATTGAGCACCTATATGATGATGTTTACTTAGGATCATGACATGATTTGAAATATTTGAAACATGAACAGTGATTTTAAGGTTTTCAAAAATTTTCTTCCCTTGCTCAACATTTGGTATTTGAATTTTAGATAGAAAATCAAATTGATTCCAACACCACTAATATTATTTACTTAAAAAAAAATGATAGCAGCAACAAAAAATGATTATTGAAAATATGCATATATAAGTTTAAAGCTAAAACATAGATATCTGTATAAAAATAATGTTATTCCAATTACAAGTAATCACGTTACGTTAGTAAATAATAAAGAAAGTTATAAAAAATGTTATATCCCAAACATTACTCAAGTCATTCTCAAGGATAGAGAGAATGTGGGGAAATTTGACTCCCGAAGCGATGAAGGAATATTTCTGGGATACTCCTCTGCAAGCAATGCTTATCAGGTATACAACAAAAGAACCATGAAGGTAATGGAAACAATAAATGTTGTTATTGATGAATCTTCGGATTCTAGTTCTGAGAAATTTAGTGAGGAAATCCCTAAAGAGATTTTTCCTCCCAAACCCAGGGAAGTTCAAGAAATTGTTGAACAAGAGCCCGCATCTCCTAGTACTCCCGATACTCCAAGTGTTGTAGAAGATTCAGCAGACATATCTACTTCACCTGATTATGAAATCCATGAAAAGAAAAGACCTTCCTCCAAGATCAAATTGAATCATCCTCCTGAAGTTATTGTGGGAAACATGAATGAACTTACACTAAGGAAGAGTACAGTTGATAAATGCATTGCTAACTTTGTGTCTTATTCTTGTTACTTGTCACAGGTTGAACCCACTAAAGTTAAGGAAGCTCTTCAAGATGAAAGTTGGGTTGAAGTTATGCATGATGAACTGCTTCAGTTTTAGAGGAATGATGTCTGGACTCTAGTACCTAGACCAGAGGGAGAACACATCATCGGCACAAAGAGGATATTCCACAATAAGACTGATGAGGAGGGTAATGTGATTCGCAACAGGGCTCGTCTTGTAGCTCAAGGATATTTTCAGATTGAAGGAATAGACTATGATAAGACATTTGCTCCAGGAGCCCACATGGAGTCCATCAGAATTCTCCTAGCCCTAGCATGTCACTTAAAGTTCAAGCTATACCAAATGGACGTAAAGACTGCTTTCTTGAATAGGTTCCTTAAAGAAGATGTCTACGTGGCTCAACCAAAAGGATTCATTGATCCACACTTTTCGGATCATGTGTTGTACCTCAAGAAGGCGCTTTATGGTTTAAAGCAAGCCCCTAGAACTTGGTATGATCAGCTCACACAATACTTGGTGTCACATAGGTTCACAAGAGGAAAAACTGATCAAACTCTCTTCATTAAAAGGGAAGACGGCGAGTTGATAGTTGCTCAAGTCTATGTTGATGATATCATCTTTAGGTTGACTAAGGATGAACTTGCTCATAGTTTCTCAAAACTCATGCAAGGCGAGTTCAAGAGGAGCATGATTGGAGAGCTGACTCACTTCCTTGGCTTGCAGATTCGTCAACAAGATTCAGGTATATTCCTATCTCAATCTAAATATGCAAGAAATCTTGTGAAAAAGTTTGGTTTGGAATCTGCTAGCTCTGTTAGAACCCCTATGAGCCCAAATGTTAAACTTACTGTTGACTTGTTAGGTAAAAATGTGGATTCATCTCTTTATAGAAGCATGATAAGTAGTCTTCTTTACCTTACTGCTAGTAGACCTGACATTAGTTACAGTGTGGGAGTGTGTGCTAGATATCAAGCTAATCCCAAAGAGTCTCATATGATTGCTTTGAAAAGAATCATAAAGTATGTCAAAACCACTGCCGACTTTGGTGTGTGGTACAGCAAGGACACAAATGATGTCTTAACTGGGTATTCTAACGCTGACTGGGATGGGAATGCTGATGATAGAAAGAGTACATCGGGGGGTTGTTTCTATGTGGGTAATAATCTTGTCTCCTGGATGAGCAAAAAGCATAATTCCATCTCATTATCCACTGTAGAGGCTGAGTACATCGCTACTGGTAACTGTTGCACCCAACTTCTATGGATGCAAAAACTTCTCCATGATTACGGTATTTGTCAAGAACATCTCACTATCTATTGTGACAATACCGGTGCCATCAACATCTCTAAGAACCTGATTCAACATTCTCGAACCAAACACATAGAGATTCGATATCACTTCATTCGGGAGCTTGTTGAAGATGGTACGCTCACTCTTTAATTCATTCACACTGATGATCAGAAGGCTGACTTTTTCACCAAACCTCTTGATAGCAAACGGTTTGAATTCCTTCGCCAAAACATTGGTGTTATCTCCATTGATTGATCTCCTCTTCTCCTACTCCTTCCTCATGCATTTGCATCTAATTTTATGCATTGCTTTGTTTAACATGTTTTTGTTTGTTTACTTATCAGTTTTGCTTTATTTTTCAAAAAAAAAATTGAAAAATCAGAAAAATACAAAAACAGTGTGTGTATGTGTACATTGGTACTTGTGTACCTTGGATGGCCAATGAAACAAAGTTTTCTAAACTTTGTATCTTTTGTAGTTTAGATGAGCATCTCTATGCACAACTGAGCAAGTGAGCTTTGTGGCTCGTGTTCGTAATGAGTAAGGTTAAGTAATCTCTTGTGCTTAACACTCGTATCACTCTTTTTGACGGGAATGACTAGAAAATCCTAAAAGAAATGCATAAATAACCATCTCACCACTGTTGCCTGCTAGTCATGAAATGACATTTGTATGTTTCGGCATAACAAAAGTGGAATGTCAAATGCTTAACATCATTGGGTATTTCTTTCCATCTCTTATATGCCCATGCATGGTTTGCTTAAAAGAAAAATACGCAAAGAAAAATGAAAAGCAAAAAGAATCAAAATGCTTTATACATGATTGCAAGCGTGTATTCTAAGAGATGTGAGAGTTATAGGATGTACCTCGAAGGTAATAATCCCCATCAAACAGTTATGATTGTGTGTGAGTTAAAGTGATTTTCTCATATCTCAAATCATCATAACATGTAGACACTTATGCAATCTTGCGATGTTTTTCACATATAACATACAATTTGTTTTGCTACTTTTGATACATATGCAGGTACAATGTGATTTGGCCATCACAAGGAATACTTGTGTAAATGTATGCTCACTAAACTGTCTTAACTTGTTTTTGAAATATAAAATTGGTTAGACATGTTGTGTGTGTGTGTGTGTGTGTGTGTGTGTGTGTGTGTTTTGAATCTATGTGCTTAACATTTTTCTTGTTGAGAGATGATTTTGAGAGCTTAAAATGTTGTTTGGATCATTGGTTGTATAGCATGCTTGATTGCATTCATATCTGTGTTTTTCTCTCTTTGAAAAACTGTGTTTAAGCAATCTCGACTGCTGCTAAACACCTCTCGACAGCTAGGCTATCTATCGAGACCCTTCAGTTGCTTTTTATCGCATTCTCGATAGCTGCTTGATCCATCGAGATACTTTTTGGTTGCTCGATAGCTTCTCGACAGCTTCCTCGATCCATCGAGATTCCTTTGCTGTGGACACCTCTCGATAGATCCTAGACAGCTCTTCGACAGCTATTACACGCGTTTTTAATCTCGACCCCTCTCCACACATCTCGATCTGTCGAGATTTATGAAGTTTCTATATAAAGGATCTGCGCGATTTCTCCCTCACTTTTCTCGATCTCTCTCGATCCTTTCAGACTTATCACCTTCCCAAACACCTCTCACTCACTCCAAATCTTTTCCCCACTCCTTCTTTGGTCTTGATCTTGCATTTTTCACAAGTATGATCTTCTTTTCATCATCTTATCATACATTTCACGCATTTTTTACCTAACTATTGGGGTTTTTGAAAATTTTTTGGAGTTTTCAAAATTATTGAGGTTTTTGTGAAATTTTTGGGATAGGTTTTGTTTAAATGTGTTTAAAACATCATGCATTGCATCACATTTGCATTATAACAATGTTTCATGCATTTAGATGTGTGTTTACCTTGTTACAATGATTATGTGCTGGTAGATTTGGATTGGGCTGAGCCCATGATGTATTTAAGTTTGCATGTCACATGTTCATGCATTTTCATGCATACGTACCTTCAATTTCTTTTTTTTCTTATATACTGCTGTTGTTGGTACTTTTCTAATTCTCTCTCTCTCTCTCTCTCTCTCTCTCTCTTGTGTTAGTCTGCTCTATGGCACCTAAATGCAAATCTACTCCGTCCTAGAACCCTATGCATTCTGGGGCATCTTTTTCTTCTGATCCTACCCCTTCTTCTGTACGGTTCCGTGATGATAAAGCCCAAAAGGACTTTTCAAAGAAATTTTGTAGACGAGGCATTCATTCGGAACGCCACGTCGTTCTCTCGGACTTTTCCGACACTGACCTACCCACTATCATTCACAGTAGGGGTTGGGAGTCACTTTGTGATATCCTGGTCACTTGTCCTTCCGTGATCATACAGGAGTTTTACTCCAATAAGCACGGAATCGATACTTCTATACCTCATTTCTTCTATTAAGTTCGAGGTACGCGCATTGTAGTTACTCCGGATATTGTATCCAAGGTACTACACGTTCCTAGGGTAGCGCATCCTGACTACCCTGGTTATGAGCGTCTGAGGACTGTGTCTAAAGACGAACTCTCGTCTCGCTTCTGTGAGACACCTTCTTCTTGGGGTGATCGTCAAAACACCCCTTGCTCGGGCTTTGCAAAAGGTCCGAGGTTCCTTAACAAGGTGATGACATTCGTTTTTCATCCTTTGTCTCACTATAACTCCATTACAGAGCCTCGTGCTCGATATCTCTATCGACTTCCCTTCTCACTTTATTCTATCTTTTATAGATGTTTATAGGGATACGGCGACCCGTGATAAGTTCATTTTTCCTTCGGCTATCACGCAGATCCTTCGCCATTTTTCCATCTCCTATCCTAAGTCTCCTCATTTTTCCGTGATGGGTGCCATAGACGCTACTACTGTTAGACAAAGTGCGGCACAGCTTAGACCGAGGCAACCCAAACAGAGACGGCAGCTCCTCCAACTTTTACCATTTCATCCACCTCCACTCCTTCGTCTTCTACAGGTGGAGTGACACTTGAGGCCATCATGGCACAACTTGTGCGCATGGATGCTCGCCTTAACACTCTCAGTGATGAGTTGTGTCAAGTGAACACCCGTGTCGGTCGTATTGTACGACGACAGGCTGTCATGGGTGGTTTCACTGTTACTTCCTCCCCATCTCCACCAACCTCTGAAGATGAGAGTGACGATGGTTCCAGTAGTAAGGATGCTGATGAGGATGATGGTGCTAGCTCGCCCAGTAATGATGAGATGTCTACTTGATGTACTTACCCTTTATCATTCGTGACAAAAAGGGGAAGTAGTTTTGAGATGAGAGTAGTCATACTTATAGGGAGAGGGTTAGCATAGGAGATTTTGTGATAGGGGGAATGTGTATATAAGGGATGTAGTAAGGATTTTTGGATCTTTTCTTTTCCTTTTATTTTAGATACATTATATCTCTTGTACATTTGTCTTGTGACCACTTAGTGATAGCATTCATTGTACTTATTGATAGCATTCATGTTATCACGTTTCACCTATCTTTCCATGTGTTGTTTATTTTACTTCTTTATATACATGTTTCTTATATAATGTATGCAATCTTATATTTCTGTTTCACACTAAGATGCCTTGACGAGTTTTGTTTAAAGTGTTTTAGAAATACAGGTTGTCAAAATCTACTTGCCATAAACTCTCTTGTTACAAAGTTTTTCAAGAGTTTGTCTTAGGATAGATTTTATTGTATTCAACAAGTGAATATGAGTTGAGTGATTTATGACTTCTCTCATATGTTCATTTGTTTGTTATTGTTTTGTCACGGATTGCCAAAGGGGGAGATTGTTAGGACATATGTGATTTTTGATGGAAATATGCATGTACGCAACGGAAAATTAACGGATCTACTTCATTCGCAATTGATAACATGCACTATGTAAATTTCAGAATACAAGAATAAGAGAGTGTACCTTGGTGTGGTGAATTTTAAAACAAAGATTGTAAGCACTTGGGAATACTTTTAATCTTCACTCCAATTCCACTAACGCCCAAGATGTGTGGTCTCTCAATCAGTTATATGAAATGTTCAAGAGAGAATTCAAAAGTGTCCAACACTCACATACACCATTTCATGTAAGTTGTTAGTTCCAAAATTCTGCATATTTCTCTCCTTATAATTGATTATCTAATTGGGCTAGCCTTTTGGGTCTTTCCAATTGGACTTTAGTATGTGGCTTGGAGTGGGACCAAAAGGGACCAATAAGACACTAGCTCCAATGGGTCTTGGGTTTTTCTGTTAACTCTTGACAAGTCCAAAGTTATCATTAACTATATTTAATACCACTATATAAATATAGTTGCACTCTACGCCTTATCTATAAATTATATCTCAAAACTTTATTATACATGCAACCCCTTCATAAAATATTCGTAGTAATACAAAGTCATAAATGTAGACTGCCACTTTGTAAATTACTACATCTTAATCCTTGAGTACCCGGTTTAATCCTTTTAAATTATTCATTATATATTTATGAAATCAAATCCCATAAATATATATACTTTAGTAATTTCTTACCAAAGTGGTTAGGCCTAACTCTCTAAATAACAAACCCATTAAACTTATCTCAATGGAATATTTTGTATCTCCGTCAAGAGACTATGAATTCCATCTTAAGAATATATGTTCCATCAACACTAAATGTGGCTACCCAACATACTGAGGTTTTGACTGTTACTTTAGATCTCACTCTTGATATATCAAAACAACCTACACTTCATGATCAGGTCCATTATTCTCTTAGGATTAAGAGTTCATGCAAATATAAGTCGTGAGATTTATTATTCATTTGACAGTCTTTAGAAGAATAATAAATCTCACAGCGGTCCAGTTCAATATGTCTTAACTCTTAAAACATATCAACACATCAACTAGAAGTCTCCACTTCCATGATCGAGACAAATCATCTTAGTTAATATGTTATAGTCTTCGCAGATGAAATGCCCAATTTCATCACCGACTACGAACTATAATTCTGAGTTTATAAAGAACTTGTGATTTACATCTTCTGTGACTTTTTCACATAAATCACATACTATGCATCTCATGGACTATATGATAATGTCCGAATACTTATGTTACTATTATTTCAGATAATAATAAAACAACTTTATTAAACACAATATTAAGTCATACATAATGTCATACATAATGTCATACATAAATATTATACATAGCATTATACAATAGGATTTAAAGGCACTAATCCTAACAATTTGATGTTAGGAACATATGTTATTTTAGAATTGGCTAATCCTTTAACAAAACGCACTTTACTTGTAATTTGGTAGATCTAGGATGTGTTTAATACTTCAAAAAACAAGGTTTCAAGATCAAGTATTAAAACCATGCAAATCTGTCCAAGAAACAAGTGAAGAAGTACTGGATTTTAAAGCTCGATAGTTAGCTCAACAGCTAGCATCTATCGAGGTTTAAAAAGTTGCTGAAGCCCAAAGCTCGACAGCTAGCTCGATAGATACCCTATCTGTCGAGATTTATGGAATTCAGTTTTTCAGAACTATTTTTCATCCAATCCATGTGTATATGTTTAGGCTTTTTTTTCTCACAACCCTAAACATATATAAGGATTATTTTAAGGGCCGTAAAAGGTTGCATAAGTGTGAAGCAAAGTTGTATTCATGCAAATTGTGACCGAATACAGAATTTGCCCTAGTTCATCTTTCTATTGAAGAAGCTGCTGTGTTTGTACACCTTAGGGTTTTGTGACCAAGGAACTTCTTAATCTTCATCGTATGATGAACTGAAGAACTTTGCAGCCAACATCTTTCTCAAGTTGGTGATTAAGTCGCGTACTGGGATTTGCGCATCAATTGGTTAGTCACGTACTGGGAGCCATGCATTGAAGATGAGAGATTGTCACTACAGAACAAGTCCAATTGGGTATTGGGGTAAGGGTTCAACTGTAGGTTGGTATAAGGTATTAGGATTCCTTTACTTGTAACCACTTGTTTTGATAATAGTGGATTCTCGGGAGTGGTGACCTTAAAATCATCCAGTGAGGTTTTTGCCATATAGGTTTTCCCCATTCGTAAACAAATCACCGTGTCAATTTAATTTCTGCTGCATATTAGTTAATTGGTGATTTGTTTGTGCTACCACGCATTTTGCATGTTAGTTGAATTAATTAATTAACTTAGCTAAATCAATTGGTTAATTTATCACAAGGGGTCAATACATTCTTGGCCTATCAAGGTATAATAAGACTTTCGATAGTAGAATCGATCATCTTGTGAAGGAAACTCCTCCACTAATTGATAAACTTTGTTATTTTATGTCAAACAAGAGTGATTATGTGCCCAAAAATATGCTATTGTCACTTATATATAGATAGTATAAGAAATACTAGGAAATCTTCTCAACTACTGCTATGTTTTTGACAGCCTTTAAAGCGAACAATAAAAGTTTTAGCTACAGGAAATACACGTGCTAAAAATTCAAGCAAAGGAGAGAGATGCTAATACTCCGGACATGTTTTACCCAGTGCAGGATAAAGAACAGAAGTTGTCAGTCACCTCTTAAGGATTGAAAATAAAGCCAAAAGGCATAATGCATCACTGCTCTGATCAACTTAAAATTTTCAACTTTGCTGTGCAGGATGAACCACCATCTTTGGAATTGGGTTGGTAGGAAATTGTGGAATGAAAAATACATTCACTAAATGCAATAATCACCTCCTTACCAGGGATATTACTCAATATGTAGTAACTTAAGTAATTCCTAGACACATCCAAGTCCCAAAAAGATCTCTAAACCCAACTATATCAAGAGAGATGAAAGGATTAATGGAACAAACCCATTAGCCATTTCCAGAAAATTGGCGGTGATACCAGTGCTCTTATTACCAACTCACACACGCTCCAAGAATCGTATATTAAATCAAAGAACGTTTGAATGTTCTCCCTTTCAGACTTGAAATAAATGCCGAATAGAATATTCACTACAATTACTGATAGAGTAGAACTTTTCGACTATGATTCATTATTTCAATCAAATAGGCTGAAAGCGGACCAGTTGATTAAGTGGAAATTATATTAACAGGCTTGATTAGGGGTCTAATAGGAGTAAGCTTGAAAAAATATAAAATACAATTTAAAGCTTAGTAAAATACAATTTTTCCTTTTAAAAAACAAATGGTAAGATTGTAAATACATTTTAAAACCTTGGGAAAAAAAAAAACTTCTCAGAAAATAATCTTTTTTTTTTAAATAAGATAAATAGAAAGGATAAAGCTACCACAGAACTGAACCTCTTACCGAACCCCCGCAGGTAGACATGGCAAAATGGGCGGGTCGGGTCGGGTTCGAGTTAGGTCAATCGGGTTGTGGGTCAAAACGAGTCACGGGTCATTTTTAAATAATAATTTTAAGATTTGCAATACGTAATGAGTAATTTTCGAGAAAGTTGACTGATTGCAGAAAAAAAAACCTCACATGATGAGTTAACTGTTGATGTTAATATGGGCATAGATGCGGGTCATGCGGCGTAGATTAGACTTTAGAGCTTTCAGCACATGAAGCAAAGGTAGATTGGCAAAGAGTCATTGAAAAGAGAGGTGGGCAAATGCAAACTTGAATTTTATCCTTTCACCAAACAAATTGAGTTTTATATGGAATTATTACAGTTGTTAAAAGAAATGAGAAGGTGTAATAGTTACTCAAGTCATTGTTCAGGGACAAACCAACAAGACAAAAATAGGTTATTATTTTGTTTCCCTTCTTTAAATTAGCCCCTTTATCATGACACATGCATTATTTACTGGTTGTGACAAAAAGGTAATTAAATTATTTCCTTTGTTTAAATTCACCTCTTTATCATAACATTAACACATGCATGATCTATTGGTTTTTCAAGGAAATTGGTTTGATTGACTGTCTTTGTAATCTATTAATGTTTTGTTAACTTTTGAGCATGTCTTCTAGAAAAATTATTAAGTCCACCAAGAGGATTGTTGAAGTGGTACTCCCAACCAATGAAACAATGTCACTTATGTAAATGTGTGAGTCAGATTCCTAATCAGCACCATAAAAACCACTAGGTGATGTCACTTTTACATAAATAACAGCATTTTATTAGTTAGAAGGATCAGGATGACCACTTCAGCAATCCTCCCAATGGACCTAACAATTTCTCGAACTTCTAAATCTCAAAAAAGAAAAAAACTTCTAAGCTTTTTTAAGAATTAGGTGAATATATGAAACCCAATTTTCTCATAATCAACTCTTTACGGCATATACTCTGAAAATTAAGCCATTTAACATGGAGGGGTGGATTAGGGTAGGAAAAACACAAGGCCTCTGATCTATTTATGCTGTACAGTTGTACCGTACCTAATGATCATATCAAACAGCAGATAATTCAAATGTTTGTGGTGTAGGTTTATGCTGAATCCGACCGTGAGTATTTAGGTCACACTGAATTATATAGGCGATTATGAGGACTACTAATTATACTAACTTTCAATAATCTTTTTGAAGTTTGAAGCATATATGACTAGCTAGCATTCTTGGCTAGCAGAATCTTATAGAGGTGTAAATTAAGGTGCATCCCCTCCAAGTCCAAGGCACAAACCAATTAATGTCATCCTCATCCATTCTTTGTCTTTGGAGGGCCACATTTTTGTTCAGTCATATTTGGAGGTTGCATTAGGCCATAAGTGTACCTAGCTAATTACATTATCATTGTAACTTCAACTTCAACTTCTCAAACGAGGCCCCACTCATTATGGCTACTTTTCACTTGGACCAATTCCTGGTCGGTCCATGAGGCCTGATTAATGATGTTTGCCATGTACAATGAATGAGCTTTTTATGTTATACCTTTCATGGCTGAATTTCTTTCAATAACATTATTATTATTATGTTGCATAAACCACATCCAACTATAGTACTGCTACTGCTGGGATGATGGAAGATCGGTTGAGCCTAGATGAGTGAGAGTATCAGGTTAACACACACACACACACATATATATATATATATCCGCAAGAATCCCTAAGAAATCTTTGTTGTTGTGGTGATGACCGACGACGACACTTTGATGATTAAGTTATTGAAGGTATTTTGTCAACATATTAGTAGTGGTAGTTTTTGAGTCCTCTTCCAAGTGTATACTTTTTAATCATCACCCCCATTTTCCTACCCCAAAGCTCGACTTTTTCTTGTTGATTTGATGCTCATCTTTCTGGTTTGGACACCTTCGAGGGTGGCCCTTTTATAATTTGCTTTCAGGGAACAAATCACGTTGCATTACTTGCGATGGAAGGTCATTAATGGAACAGCTGACGTTTCTTCATAGCTAGTAAATTTTCATTTTTTATTCTTATAGCAGATGATTTTTTTATAACATAGCAAATGATTTTTTTACTGAATAAATTTAAGTAGTTCTCTTTACGCCACACCAAACTCACCCTAAGACTACAACTATAAAGGTTAATTAGACCATTTTGTAGTTGTACTTTGTTTATATAATGTATTATAAACCCGATTTAAAACACTAGTATTACTATTTTTTTTTTTTTTTTGTTCTAATAAGTATTACTTTTTACTCAAAAAAAAAAAAAAAAAAAAAAAAAAAAACTCACCCTAAGACTTGTTGAATCTTAATTAAATTATTCTTCTCCATGTGATAAATTAATCAACCAAAAACATCCTGCGAAGTGTGAACTGAATTTAATTAGTAATAGCTAGGTGGGGGCAAGCTAATCTCCAACTATAGTTGAAGAGGAATATATTTTCATTGTCAAGAATTAAGCGTAGAATGTGACGGTCAGAGTGGGCTTCCAAATGGGGAGCTGAATTGAATTGTGAATAATTCTTTAGAAAAATCGGTCCACTCAATCAATTCCCACATGTCAAAAAGTGACCATCTCCATCTATATATTACACAATTTTCCCACCCCACGAAAACCTACTACGTTAAATTGAAAATAAATCTAATTATTTTCAAAATAAATAAATAAATCTAATTAGTAATCTTTATATCAATTGTGGATCATTTGATGCAAGCCCGACCCCATCAAAACCCCCCCTATTCCTATACTTTCTTTTTTATTTTATATTTGATTTCTAGATTTTCTTTATGTTTATATATATATATATATATATATATATATATTTTATATGACATGTATAGTTGAAAAAGTATACACTCTCTCAAAAAAAAAAATATATATATATATATGTGGGGACAAATAACCAAGAGTCACGCATCTTGGGCCGTGGGCTTGGTCCGAGGAGGTCTTATGGGCCGAGCAATGTGGCAGCTATCAAAGCATTCTACTTTCAAAAGATTCGCACATAGGACCGGCGATTCTGTCCGAGGAGGGTATAGTCCTCGGATATAAAGTTTTCGGTTCAAGGAAGAATCCCAGTGGCTGAAGTAATCCTCCTGGAATCCCCAATGACAGAAACAAACTCGATGAGCTTACTGGGAAGGAAAAGATCCCCGAAAATATCTGAAGAAAAGCTGCTACCACCACATTAAATACCCTGCAACTACTTTTCTGGCCGCATTTATGTGGAGAAGACATCTGAACAGTGCTACCAAGACTATGACCTCTCACAGAGAGGCCAAAGAAAAGATCTGATGGGATAAGTATCAAAGGGCACCTTAGATGAATGACAAGTGTAAGGATAGGATGCTTAGAATATGATTATATAATGTCATTCCTCCTCCATTGAAGGGGGATCGGTCTTTTGAAAGAGAAGAGAGAGAAAAACAAAAAGAAAAGGAAGAGTTAGAACGTGAACAACATAAAAGGATTCCTCCTCGGACCTAAATAAAACAGAATTATTCCAAGTTATTTCGGTGTGCTTTGGGCCTTCTAATCTGCTTTTTAGTTTATTTTTAAGAATAGGTAAAACGAAGCTCTCACCATTCAAATCTGATTCTTAAGCCCACTCTCTACAAATACATATTGCAGTGAACTTATTGGGCCCGGGTCTTGCGTGCTTTGGACTGGGGTGCACCAATTCGTTACCCTACAATTGGCGCCGTCTGTGGGAAGAATTTGTATAATAGTGAGCGCGACGTTTCACCATGGTAGGATCAGGTCCCCACCCACAAGAATCCAGGGGCTCCCATCAACAAGACGCCTTCCATAATCTTGAGCGTAGGAGAGATAGGGAGGGTAGCCCACATACCACACAGACTAGCGGAAGTCATCCACAAATGGGGAATCACTTTCCTCAGGAGCGAAGTAACAGAGCCATGCAAAGGGAGATCGATGATTTAAAGCGGGAGCTACGCCATGCGCATCGACGACGAGCCCCTTCTAGTTCTGGTGTTTCCTCAAATGATGAAGATGATGTTACGTACAAACGCGACCCTAGGACACCGTCGAGCGAGCCTTTTTCCTATCACGAGGAAAATGTTCATAAGCGAATGCGTAAGAGTCCACCTCTGAAGGGGCTGGAAGATGATGCCATGAGCAAGGCGTTGAAACAAATTTCTAGGTCCCCCTTTACGCATCACATCGAAAGGGCAGAGCTTCCTCGGCGATTCCATCAGCCCACTTTCACCACTTATTACGGCCGAATGGATCCAGTAGAGCATGTAAGCCAATTTAACCAGAAGATGGCCGTCTATTCTAGGGACGAGGCCTTGATGTGTAAAGTCTTTCCTTCCAGTTTGGGGCCCGTGGCCATGAGGTGGTTCGATGGGTTGAGACCTAACTCCATAAGTTCCTTTAAGGAGCTTACGCAGGCTTTTGGTTCTCGTTTTATCACATGCAGTAGGATGCCTCGCCCTTTGGATTCTTTACTGTCTTTGTCCATGCAGGAGGGGGAAACCCTAAAAACGTACTCGGACAGATATTGGGAGACGTATAACGAAATAGATGGTGATTTTGAGGACGTGGCCATCAGTACTTTTAAGGGCGGCTTGCCTACCGAGCATGGATTAAGGAAGTCTCTCACTGGTAAACCGGTCACCAGTGTGCGTCAGCTTATGGATCGAATAAGCAAATACAAAAGGGTTGAAGAGGACCAGCAGCAAGGAAAGGGTAAAACAAAGATTAACCCTCAGGAGCGTAGGGATTTCAGGTCGGACCGATTTAGTAACAATCGGCCACGGAGAGACTTTGTCGGGCAGTCAGATTCCTCCAACGTCCAAGCTGTCAACGCGGTATTCCGAGAGCCAGTCAGTAAGGTCTTGGAAAAAATTAAGAACGAGCCATTCTTTAAATGGCCGAACAAAATGGCGGGGAACGCGATGAGGCGCAACCAAAGCCTTTATTGTCAATATCACCAAGATCAAGGACATACAACCGAGGACTGCAGGAACTTATGGGACCACTTAGATCAGCTGGTCCGAGAAGGAAGATTGAAGGACCTGTTGCATTCCAGTAGTCAAGCAGGACAGACTGGGTTCGATTCCAGAAGAGGGGCGTCCTCGGGCCCACCCCTGGGAACGATAAACGTCATTTTCGCTGCCCCCGGAAGAACAGGGTCCTGTCCGTACAGAGTGATGTCTGTGGCTCAGTCGTTCGCCAAGGACAGTAAGCTCGAACCAAAAAGAATCAAGATGGAAACACAACCAGTTCTGGGTTTTTCAGACGAAGACAAGGTCGGAACTATCCAACCCCACGATGATGCCTTGGTGATTACGCTTAGGATAGGTGGATATGATGTGAAAAGGGTGCTGGTGGACCAAGGGAGTGCCGTGGAGGTAATGTATCCTGACCTGTTTAGAGGTTTGGGGTTAAAGTCCGAGGACCTAACTGCCTATGACTCCCCCCTGGTCAGCTTCGAGGGAAGAACCGTTATGCCAAAGGGTCAGATCAGGCTACCTGTGCAAACCGGTCTTGAGGTAGTAGAGGTCGACTTTATCGTGGTGGATGTTTATTCTCCATATACCGCTATCGTGGCTAGACCTTGGCTTCACACACTGGGGGCTATCTCCTCCACTTTGCATCAAAAGGTGAAATACCCTTCCGAGGGTCAGGTCAAAGAGATCGTCGGAAACCAGTACATGGCTAGACAATGCCTGGTAGCGGCCATATCACATCAACCTGAAGCTGAATCGCTGATGGCCGCGGAGGCAAGTTCATAGCAATTAAAATCTCTCGAGTCGCCTATCGAGGAGAACTCCGAGGAGGTGAAATGTGATGATTTAGAGAGGATCATTATAGGGGATGATCTGGAGAAGTATTTCCAAGTGGGGTCCCAGTTGCCGCCTCGCGAGAGGGAAGAGTTAATAGAATTCCTTAAGAGGAATGTCGATGTATTCGCCTGGAGCGCTTACGAGGCACCGGGGGTGGACCCTACCTTTATATGTCACCATTTGAATGTTAATCCATCCATTACCCCGAAAAAGCAACCACCTCGACGTCCGTCCAAGGAGCATGCCGATGCCGTTAAAGAAGAGGTGAGCAAGCTTAAGCAAGCAGGAGCTATCAAGGAAGTGTTCTACCCTGAATGGCTGGCCAACACGGTGGTGGTAAAGAAAAAGAGTGGCAAGTGGCGAGTGTGCGTAGATTTTACTGATCTAAATAAGGCTTGTCCAAAGTATCCATTCCCCATGCCACGAATAGATCAGCTGGTGGACGCGACGGTGGGACACCCTCGGATGAGCTTCTTGGACGCCTTCCAAGGATATCACCAAATACCTTTAGCCTTGGAAGACCAGGAGAGGACTGCATTTGTCACCCCCATCGGAAACTACCATTACAAGGTGATGCCTTTCAGTCTAAAAAACGCAGGATCAACCTATCAAAGGATGATGACGAGAATGTTCGAGCCTCAATTAGGGAAGAGCATTGAGGTCTACATAGAAGATATGGTGGTCAAAAGCAAGGTGGTGTCCAAGCATGTTGATGACCTCGGAAGCATCTTCGAAATCTTGAGGAAGCACAAGCTGCGCCTAAATGCGTCCAAGTGCACGTTTGGTGTGGGATCGGGCAAATTCCTGGGGTACATGGTAACACACAGAGGAATTGAAGTCAATCCTGATCAAATTAAGGCGATTAACAACTTACACCCTCCTCATAATCCCAAAGAGGTTCAGAAACTTACTGGAATGATTGCCGCTTTGAATCGTTTTATCTCTCGTTCAGCAGATAGGTGTCGGCCCTTCTTCCTCTTGATGAGAAAATGGAAGGGATTTGAGTGGTCCGAGGAGTGCTCTAAGGCTTTCCAGCAGCTTAAGGAATATCTTTCTCGGCCTCCGATCATGTCCAGTCCTCAGGAAGATGAGGTCTTATTCGCCTACATAGCCGTTGCTCCCCATGCTGTGAGTCTGGTGTTGATTCGAGTTGACAGTGGTGTGCAACGGCCGATTTATTACGTTAGTAAGTCGTTGCATGAAGCCGAGGTGCGCTACTTACCATTGGAGAAGGCCATCCTGGCTGTAGTCCATGGTACGCGGAAACTCCCCCACTATTTTCAGGCACACTCTGTCATCGTCTTAACTCAACTCCCAATTAGGGCTGTACTCCGAAGTGCCGACTATACAGGCAGGATAGCTAAATGGGGAACTATTCTAGGGGCTTTTGACATCAAGTACATGCCTCGCACTTCTGTCAAAGGCCAGATCCTAGCAGACCTGGTGGCTGAATTCGCTGAAGCCTCGTTAGAAAATGTTCCAGCATCGCAGCACATGGATGAAAAATCGGTTGGCGTGATCTCGCTCCAGGAATCCCTATGCTGGAAAGTCTATGTTGACGGTGCAGCGAACCAAAGAGGTTCTGGATTGGGATTGGTTCTAATCTCTCCTGAGCAACTAACAATAGAGAAATCGCTGAGGTTGGATTTCTTTGCCACCAATAATGAGGCCGAGTACGAAGCTTTGTTGGAAGGGATGAATATGGTTCAAAGGCTGGGGGGAAAACAAGTAAAAATGTTTTCAGACTCCAAGTTAGTCGTTGGTCAAGTGATGGGCGAACTGGAGGCAAGGGATGAAAGAATGCAGAAGTATTTAAGTCAAGTTACACAGTTGCGATTAAAATTTGAGTCATTCAGTCTGCTGCACATCCCAAGAAGCAGCAATTCGCATGCAGATTCTCTAGCTACACTCGCAACCTCCTCGGCGCAGAACCTACCTCGAATTATCCTTGTAGAAGACTTGTACAAGCCCACGGATGCAGGGGGAAAATTAACCCAGGTTTGTCATGTCCAAGTGGAACCTAGCTGGATGGATCCAATCATATCATTTTTAATGGAGGACCTCCTGTCGGGAAATAAATTGGAGGCAGAAAAAATACGAAGAAAGGCACCTCGTTTCTGGTTGTCCGAAGACCAAAAGTTATACAAGAGCTCTTTTGCGGGACCGTATCTATTATGTATCCATCCTGAAGCGACAGAGGTCATCCTAGAAGAGCTGCACGAGGGGATTTGTGGGAGCCACACTGGAGGCCGATCTCTATCTCTTAGAGCTGTCACACAAGGCTACTGGTGGCCAAACATGCAAAGAGAAGCTCACGAGTACGTAAAGAAGTGCGACCAGTGCCAGCGATTCGCACCTAACATACACCAACCAGGGGGGATCCTTAATCCGATAACCAGTCCCTGGCCATTTGCTCAATGGGGCCTGGATATTGTCGGGCCTTTCCCCAAAGCTGCTGGAAACAAGAGGTATTTGCTGGTCGGTACTGATTACTTTACAAAATGGGTCGAAGCCGAACCTTTATCAAACATCAGGGATGTGGACGCTAAGAGATTTATTTGGCGGAACATCGTTACTCGGTTCGGGATCCCTCGTACTATTATCTCGGACAATGGTCTTCAGTTCGACAGTAAGGCCTTCAGGGGATACTGCGGCGAATTAGGAATAACGAATAGATACTCCACCCCAGCATACCCCCAGGGGAACGGACAAGCCGAGGCCGTTAATAAAGTCATAGTAAACGGATTGAAGAAGAGGTTAGATGATGCGAAAGGAAGATGGGTGGAAGAACTGCCGCATGTCCTGTGGGCCTATCGAACCACGCCGCGTCGATCAACGGGAGAAACCCCATTTTCGATGACTTATGGTGTCGAAGCTGTCATTCCTTTGGAAACTGGGTTCCCAACACTAAGAAGCAGTTCGTTCAGTTCGAATAGTAATGATAATCTTCTGGAAAAAAGTTTGGATCTCGCTGAAGAAAGGAGGGAGAGTGCACTGGTTCAATTGGCGTATTACCAACACAAACTTAAGCAAGGATACAATGCTAAAGTAAAGCTAAGGCCACTAGCACCTGGTGACTTGGTTTTAAGGAAAGTTCTGGGCACTGCAAAAAACCCAGCTTGGGGAAAGCTTGGGCCCAATTGGGAGGGACCATATCGCATCACCTCGGAAGCAGGAATAAGGGCATATTTCTTAGAAGACTTAGACGAACATGTAATACCTCGTCCTTGGAATGTAAACAACCTGAAAAGGTATTATTACTAATAAGAATTTTCTTTGTCATTAAATTCGTGTGTTGTGTGACGAAATAACTTATGTTTATTATAAAAGTGTCTAAACAGAACCTTAGTCATGCCTGATGTCCTCGGACCAGATGCTTTGGGGAAATTCTGTTCTTTGGGATTAAAGGATGGCCAACTTCCTTTCCAACTGTAGAGGGGTCCACTCTCTTAAGCTCCTCAAAAATAACTAGCTGCTTGCGAGACTTAGTAGTTTTCCTCTTCTTAGTCTCAGGGCCAGCCTCAGTACCCTCAACGCTTTCCTCCTTTGGGGAAATTATTACACTTATGTTTATTATAAAAGTGTTTAAACCGAAAGTCAACACACTTATGGGTTATTAGGCAATGACATTCCATTTGCATGATCCAATAAAACTTAAGTTATTGCAAAACCCTCTGACCATGCACAACCCAATTAATTTCCTAGTGTCTTCTTCATATAATGTATTCATTGGAATTTAAGTTATAACAAGTGTGTTAACAAAAGCCTTAGTGTATGAATATAAGTTATAATGTATTCATTAACAAAAGCCTTAGTGTGTGAATAAAAGTTATCTCAAACCTTAACAAAAGCAAGTGACAAAAATATAAATGCAAAAGGTAAGAAAGACAAGTCTATTCTTTAGTCAACAGAAGAATAAATATATCATAAGTGTATACAGAAGCTACACTTCAACAAAAAAGGGGTGGCTACACTTAAACAAAAAAAAAAAAGAAAAAAAAAAGAAAAGAAATTTCTACAACTATTCTTTCAAAGGCTGAGAATCCTTCTCGGGACATTTATCTTTGGCCTTGACACCCTCAGCATTAGACTTCTTCTCAGTTGCCTTGGCTTGAGAAACCACGTCCTTGATGGTAAGGGAATCCTCCGCAGATTTATCTTTAATGACTCCCTTGGAGGCCTCAACAGCTCCGATAGGGGCACTGGCAGTAGCTATCTGCTCTGGAGGAGGGAGAGGAAGACTAATCGCCATCGGAGGACTGGTCGGAAGTTCCCTGATGGGTTCAGGGAAAAACACGTTCTCGGATATCCTTAGCTCTGAATCTACAGGGACCCCTGCACGATTAAGTGCCTCCATCCATGTCTTTGTGCAGTATTCCCTGCACAAATCAGCCACCTCCTCAGCCAACCTCTCCTCCGTTTCCCTTACCCCGCGTTCGTAGGCCGCTTCCTCAGCGGACTTAGCAGCTTCTGTCGCTTTTTGTGCTGCCTCCTTAGCCTTTTGTAGTTCAGCTTTCAGGGCTAGCACTGCTGCTTTCTCAGTGGCGAGATTCAGCTGGGTCGTATAGAGTTGTTTTCTCTGGTCCTCGGCCTGGGCCTCGACGTTTTTCAACCCAGCCTTGGTGCTTGCGCATTCTCGCTTTGCAAGCTTCAGCTTCTCGGCCAGCTGCAACTTCTCCTCTTTCAGGCTCCCTAAGTTCTTCTCAACTTCGCGGCGAGAGTGGGACTCAGCCTCGTATCTGTTCTGAGCATTCCGAACCCACTCTTCGGCCACGTAGACTTGTTGAGTGACCTGCATAACAGTGGCGAGGAGGACATATATGTAAAAGCAGGTGTGATAATATTGATAAGATACATAACCTTGTAAGGTTTAAATCATTACATAAATCTAGCTTACCAAGGCAAGATCCTTCTTCAAGGACATGAAGAGATCGGGCTGCCTGGTGCGCCGGAGGGCCTCCATATCTCGTGGGAGCAAGAGGGGTTGCTCTAAAGCTTGGGCCAAATGAGCTGAGTGACCTCTCTGGGCCTCCCGGATTGTGGCATCCCATGGAATTTGAGCCCCATCCAATTCAATCCGAGGGGCCCAGAATCGCTGTTGTCTACGCACCTCAGCCTCCTCCCTGCTATCAACAGAACTTGCCCTATTATCCTTCGGGTCTTTAATCTTCTGTTGTTTGGAGCCCTTCGGAGGAATCACCTCGCCTTCTTCAATCTCCTGCACTGGCCTCTTCTTTTTCAAGTCAGGAATGGCGCGAAGTGCTAGATCAGCAGGAAGAGGAGGCGGAGGGGGTAGATTGGTAGGAATCGAGGCCTGGGATGGGCCCTTCGTGACTCCCTTCTTGCCCCTGTTGGCCACCAAACCCTTTAGCGATGACCTTTCCTTCGGACTCATTTCTCCGTATTCTTCTGAACTTGAATCTACTCGGGAAATGATTAATGCTGGCTGGATGGCTACGGAGAGCCTGTCTGCGTCGTCCTCCGAGTCCGAGAGCTGCACCGGCTCCTCTGGTCTACCCTCTTCTCCTTCAAAGTGGAACTTGTCTATCTCTTCGTCTAAGGATGCCCGCGAAGAAGCAATTTCTTCTTCCTCGGCTACTTCAACTCCGAGAAGGACCTGTTGTAGTGGAAGCACAAGTGGGGGAGGGATCTGAGAGACGGGTAGAACGACAGGAGGAAGGTCGTCTCGAGACAGAAAGTCTGGTTTTGACACGTCAATACGATTGATCCGACGATCACCAGCTCTGATAGCGTTTCCAACCTCCTGGAAAATCCTTGAGATGGGTTCGAAATCTAGGATGAGGTGGACAGCTCGTAGTTGTCGATCCTCGCTCACAAAAATCTCCGACCTGAGAAGATAGTTGAGAGCAACCACGTTTGTATGACTCAGCCGAGGAGCAACGAGTGTCCTATCTGCAAAAGTAACCAAAAGGTCAGGTGCGATTGAACAATGAAATCTATTATCAAAAGAGATTGCAATGGGGAAACATGGATGGAGGATAAAGACTAAACCCTATGTTAAGGGATCTAACTCTAGGGTACCCCACCTATCTCTCTCTCCCGAGTTGGGCAGGGTCGACCATCGTGCCATGCCCCTGAGGCGATGAGGTAGTCATCTTTCATCCCTTTATTGGACTTGGGGAGACACGAAATGAGCCTCACAACGGACGACCTGGACTTGAGATAAAAGCCTCCGTCGACTTGTGAGTGGCACTCGTACAGGTGAACCACATCATGCCAGGTGAGGCCCAAATGAAGATGCTGTTCCAGAGCATCGATACACCCGAGAATCCTAAACATATTGGGTGCGCATTGGTGAGAGCACAACCTATGATTTATAAGGTACTCTCGGGTTATCCTACCCATTGGAAGGGTCATTCCCCCTTCTATGAAGGCTATTATAGGAATGACCACCTCTCCGGCCTCTCTAGGTATAACGACCTCTTCTGAGGAGCAATACCGCAGGCCAACCTCCTGAGGTATATGGTATTTCTGCTTAAAGGCCTCTATTTTGGCTGGGGAATCTACTAGACGCTCAAATCTACCCATATTTCACAACCTAAAGGCAGAATGGACGATTTTAGAGAGTAAGAAAACAAATAAGGTAGCCGAGGAGACAGACTGACGAGCAAAATCTAATACAAAAACTAAATAAACTTACGGGATTACAAATGCTAGTATCTGAGAGCTTACTGGGAAGACCTTCGAGGACCTCTTACGAGAAAGAACGACAGAGATTTGGGAGTTGGTGTATTTTAGAAATACAGGGGCGTTAGAGTTCTCTGGAGCGCTTGAAGTTTCTTTGGAGAAGAAAGTAAATGATTTCTCAAGGTTTTATATTAACAGAGAGAGAGAGGGGAAATTATCCCGCTCATAAATTCAAGGGAAATACCAGTCGTTGGATCTGCGCATCAACCGTTGGATGTGGGAGACAAGACGCCTCCTAGAGTAATTAATAACTGCTTCGGGGATTGCGAAGCGTCAGAAGTTATCACGAAACGCAAATAAGGCGCATCCCCGCACGTGCGAATTAAATGTTCCGTCTTTATCTCTTGAAAGTCAAAACCTCACTTTTTCTCCTCAGATGGGAGGGAAAATTGAAGTTTTGAGGGGCTATTGTGGGACAAATAACCAAGAGTCACGTATCTTGGGCCGTGGGCTTGGTCCGAGGAGGTCTCATGGGCCGAGCAATGTGGCAGCTATCAAAGCATTCTACTTTCAAAAGACGTGCGAATTAAATGTTCCGTCTTTATCTCTTGAAAGTCAAAACCTCACTTTTTCTCCTCAGATGGGAGGGAAAATTGAAGTTTTGAGGGGCTATTGTGGGACAAATAACCAAGAGTCACGTATCTTGGGCCGTGGGCTTGGTCCGAGGAGGTCTCATGGGCCGAGCAATGTGGCAGCTATCAAAGCATTCTACTTTCAAAAGATTCGCACATAGGACCGGCGATTCTGTCCGAGGAGGGTATAGTCCTCGGATATAAAGTTTTCGGTTCAAGGAAGAATCCCAGTGGCTGAAGTAATCCTCCTGGAATCCCCAATGACAGAAACAAACTCGGTGAGCTTACTGGGAAGGAAAATATCCCCGAAAATATCTGAAGAAAAGCTGCTACCACCACATTAAATACCCTGCAACTACTTTTCTGGCCGCATTTATGTGGAGAAGACATCTGAACAGTGCTACCAAGACTATGACCTCTCACAGGGAGGCCAAAGAAAAGATCTGATGGGATAAGTATCAAAGGGCACCTTAGATGAATGACAAGTGTAAGGATAGGATGCTTAGAATATGATTATATAATGTCATTCCTCCTCCATTGGAGGGGGATCGGTCTTTTGAAAGAGAAGAGAGAGAAAAACAAAAAGAAAAAGAAGAGTTAGAACGTGAACAACATAAAAGGATTCCTCCTCGGACCTAAATAAAACAGAATTATTCCAAGTTATTTCGGTGTGCTTTGGGCCTTCTAATCTGCTTTTTAGTTTATTTTTAAGAATAGGTAAAACGAAGCTCTCACCATTCAAATCTGATTCTTAAGCCCACTCTCTACAAATACATATTGCAGTGAACTTATTGGGCCCGGGTCTTGCGTGCTTTGGACTGGGGTGCACCAATTCGTTACCCTACAATATATTTATATATATATATATATATATATATATAAAAGGAAATGATAAGATACAAAAATCATTTATGATGTTTGGGTTGATGAGGTAGAATCAATACTCTTAAAAAATATTTAATTTACTTTTCAAACACAAACAACACTTAATATTGTCGACTAAAAGAAAATACTTAACACTGTTTAAAAATGCATCAGGACAATTATATGTATAAAAAAGTACAATTCAACTTATTCAAATGTCAAAAATAATAATAATTGTGGGGACAAATAACCAAGAGTCACGCATCTTGGGCTGTGGGCTTGGTCCGAGGAAGACTCATGGGCCGAGCAACGTGGCAGTTATTAAGACATTCTACTTTCAAAAGATTTGCACATAGGAACAGCGATTCTGTCCAAAGAGGGTATAGTCCTCGGATAAGAAGATTTCGGTTCAAGGATGAATTCCAGTGGTTGAAGTAATCCTCCTGGAATCCCCAATGACAGAAACGACCTTGGAGAGCTTACTGGGAAGGAAAAGATCCCCGAAAATATCTAAAGAAAGGCTGCTACCACCACATTGAATACCCTGCAACTACTTTTCTGGCCGCATTTATGTGGAGAAGACCTCCGAACAGTGCCACCAAGACTATGACCTCTCACAAGGAAGCCAAAGAAAAGATCTGATGGGATAAGTATCAAGGGGCACCTTAGATGAATGACAAGTGTAAGGATAGGATGCTTAGAAGATGGATATATAACATCAGTCCTCCTCCATTGTGAAGGGGAGGTCTTTTTGTAAGAGAACAGGAAAAACAAAGAAAAAGAAAGAACTAGAACGTGAATAACATAAGAGGATTCCTCCTTGGACCGAAATAAAACGGACTTATTCCAAGTTATCTTGATGTGCTTTGGGCCTTCTAATCAACTTTTTAGTTCATTTGTAAGAATAGGTAAAACGAAGCCCTCACCATTCAGATCTAATTCTTAAGCCCACTCTCTACAAATACATATTGCAGCGGACTTATTGGGCCCGGGTCTTGTATGCTTTGGACTTGGGTGCACAATTTGTTATCCTACAATAATAATTACAATATAATATACTATCTTTCATGGGCCTTATAACATTTAAATACCATTTTTTTTTTTTTGAGAAATAATTACAACATGCTACTAAACCCGCAGCTCGAACCCTTTCTCTTCTAGACCCCCAAGCACTTTGTGCATGGGGAGGTGCCAATTCACATGGGTGACATTTTTGATATATTGAACTATGAAACCATAATTTACACTTGCTCATACACCCACACACAATAAACAGTAACATTAGTATCTTTAATTCTCTTTTTTGATAAATTTTTCTTCAAAACCATATAATGAAATCTCCTTCAATCTATTATGTGACTTTTCATAAAATTATTAATATATATTAATTCACATAACTCATTAAAAATATTTAATTATCTATTATCATTTGAATCGTGAGTTAGAGAGGGGTTGTTTTAATTTGGTTATGATAAGCTCTTTGACAAAAATATAATCAATTTCCCAACATGCATAGAAAGTATGGAATATGAGTTCAACAATGATTTTTATTGCTTTTTTTGTTTATCAAACATTAACCCTAGGAGATTCTCAAAAAGAAAAAAAAAAAAACATTAACCCTAGGAAGAGCATAGCCAATTAATTAGTCCCCCAGGAGACCCTTTTTCCTTCCTCTTGACTTTATCGCACTCTTTAATTAGCACTTTTCTTTTTGAGCATGCGTGCGACTCAATTTATATTAAGCTAATGCCTTTCAACATGGCCCCTTATATTAAAGCGTTTGTAAGTCATAATTTAAAATTAGTGATCTAAAATTTTTTTTTTTTTTTTTTAAAGAAATACCTAACTTTCATTAAAAATAAGAGAAATTCAATACATCTTGAGTCAATGAAAACTCGATCATGTTAGGATTTTCCTCTATTCATGTTATAAAATTAGAAACACTCTTGACATATTAAGCCAATACATGTGTTGGTTTGTTCCCTTATCGCCTCATATGACACACTTGTACCATTCTGAATTCTTGTAGCTTCTACTAGATCCCCTTGATTTAAAAATAAGTTAGATAAGAATATTCAAGATTGTACCTATGAAAAAATGGGATGCAGACTTTAAAAAACACCTATACATAAATTGACTTCAAAATAAACTATGCTTCTAAACTCAAATAAATTCTATTTTCACCCTTAATTTTTACCAAACACAATACAATTAGTAAGAGTATATAATCTAGGAAAGTAGGAATAGAATGGCACAGACAATTTAATTAGTGCAACCTTTTTTCTTCCTCTGGACTTTATTGGACCCTCTCTACCATTTTTTTTTTTTTCTTATCTTTTTGGGAGCTACTAATTCAGCAATTGAGTCAAGCAACTTTAATGGACTGGGTATTTATTAGAAGAAAAAAAAAACAGAGAGAGGTTTTAGTATACACTGACAAATGTTGCTGGTCAAGACTTACTGCGGCCTAAGGACATGAGAATTCATACCTCTCAGTTTCTCACTGTTATCAATTTAATGCTTAATATATATTCTCAAACGAAGTCACTCATACCATAAGAATCCTCTAGTAATTGACCAAAAATATTACTACAATTTAAGCACCTCACATTGACGAAGAATAAATCTTTTTCATATGATTTATGGTATCTATCTTTGGGTTTGGTTTATATAAATATATATATATATATATATATTTATATATTTATATTTATATGTGTGTGTATGCGCGTGGGTGTGTTGAAAAATGACTATGTGTCGATTTAATATCTCATCTAATACACAATGCTCAAGTACACTTAGACAAAAGCCTTGACCTAAATCCTTTTTATTAAAATGCATTTTACAAATTTGAGATCGTTTCTAAATCAATCCTTAGATTTTTGAAAAATTGCAATTTATGTCCTCAACTATTATAATGATGTTAATGTGCTCTTTTGTCATGATTCTTCACATTTCAGTTTTTAACCCACTTAAAAACAATATCATTTGTTTTTTTTTTTTTTTTTTAGTCCTTGTTCAAAACAATGTCATTTTATATGAGTTAACTATAAGATTCCAATGGATTTGACAAAAGGTTGCATGAATAATGTTTTAATACATGTAAATTGCAAGTAATTAAGGGTCAATTTACAAGAAACTGAAATTTTAGTGATGGGATAGAATTTTACCCAATCTTTATTTAGTGTTAACAATAAGAATGAAATCATTTTTTTTAATAATTGGATAAATACACTAATCAGGAAGAGAGGATTCAAACATTAACTCTCTTAATAAGAAAATGATAGACTGTGCCACTATCACTAAGTTACGATAGTATTGACCAAATCCAAAAATTAAGATATGCAGGGGCGTTTGGTATGGGATTTTGAGCAATAATTTTCAATTTTTAAACAATATTATATGTATTTTCACACACTTTTTTATCCATACGTATTTTCAAAAAATACAAACAACGTTACTAGAACAACTTTACCAAACGGGCCCACAATATCGTGAAGGAGTTTTTTTTTTTGTTTTTCGATAAGATATCGCGAGGGAGTTTATAAATAACAAAAGTGAAATGAACTTATTGTGCAACAAATAACTTTGTTATTACTTATTGTAGTCTATATTTTCAAGCCTATACACACACAACCACTCCATTATATTTTGTAATATAAATATTATTAATTTGCCATTATTATTCTTTTGCCAATAGTAAAACAGGACAATCACTCAATCAATGTAATTGATGGTAGACAATGAAACCTTCAAATGGTAGGAAACAATGAAATTAACCTGATATCTCCGTGGAAATACCTTTACTTTCCTTGAAATCTTTCTGTTTCTCCCACTATAATCATATTTGTCTTACTTGGCAAATGTGACACAATTAATGGCAAAAGTGACACACAATTATGCAAAAGCAAAATTCTACAGTGAGGGAGGTCTCAAAAGTTGTCGTTTTAGACTTTTTAAGCTTTGGATTTTTTCAGCTCTAAAGCATGTGTTATGTCAGTTAAAGGGAGGCCCATTATGATTTGATTCTTTTATATATATGAACAAGAACCAAAAAAAAATTGTATACAAATCAGACAGAGAGAGAGAGAATATTATATTATATTACATTTGTGTGTGTCAGAGAGAGAAAGATAGCTTTAGCTTTTCTTTTCTGTAATGTTGTATTATAATAAACCAGACAAATCCAGCAAGGACACAGTAGTTGCAGTTTCTTCATATTTAGGCCTCTTCTACTTCCCCCCATGTGATTTAGCCCTGTCTCCTTTCACTTCCCATTCCTCTCTTGTTTCTTTAAATCTATTTTTCTATGAGTCATGCTCATTTCTGAGTTGGACTTGGCAGAGAGTTTTGCCAGTGAAGCAAATCTAAGTCCTGAAGCTTTCTTTCTCTTTTCTCTCTCTCAAATCCAAGTGGCTTCAAGAACCAGACACCCAGATCAAGTTGAAGGCTTTAGAAGCTGATCTTGAAACTTATGGATGATGGATGCTTGAGTTCATCTTCACTCAGTTGAGGTAGAACTTAGAAGACTCTTTTCTGTATATCAATTTTTACACTGTCTGCATTTCTCTTATTTAGTAGTGAAGGCTCTAATTGTTGCATGGTAACATTATAGTCATATCAGAAAGAAAGTTTCTTTTCTTTATAATTTTGGATTAGCAAAGAAAAGAAAGAAAAGATTTTGGTTTTGATTTTGGTATCATGAGAGACTTTCCTTCTTGTTTTGGTGAAAACGGGGTACAAGTTGCTGATTCATCATCTTCAAGTAGTACAACTAAAGCTGCTCAAAATGTGGTAACTTGTGTCTATCAATGTAAATTACATGGTCGTTCTTGCTTTATCACCATTACATGGACCAAAAGTTTGATGGGTCAAGGCCTTAGTATTGGAATTGATGATTTGGCCAATCAATGCCTTTGTAAGGTTGATATAAAGCCATGGTTGTTCTCTAAAAGAAAAGGGTCTAAGAATTTAGAAGTGGATTCTAGTAAAATCGAGATTTACTGGGACTTAACTAATGCCAAATTTGGCTCTGGGCCAGAGCCGATGGAGGGATTTTATTTAGCTGTTGTGTTTAATCAAGAGATAGTTTTACTGCTTGGGGATTTGAAAAAGGAGGCATACAAGAAGGTTGACACCACTGACCCTATTCATTCCAATGCAATTTTTATTGCTAAGAGGGAACACATATTTGGGAAGAAGCTTTATGGGGCAAAAGCTAAATTTTGTGATAAGGGGCAAATGCATGATGTCACAATTGAGTGTGATACTGTTGGGCTCAATGATCCATGCCTTGTGATCCGAATTGATAGTAAGACAGTGATGCAGATCAAGAGGTTGAAGTGGAAGTTTAGGGGCAATTACACCATTGTAGTGGATGGTCTTCCAGTTGAAGTGCTTTGGGATGTTCATAATTGGCTCTATGGGAATGCTATGGGCAATGCAGTTTTCATGTTCCAAACTTGCCTCTCAGCTGAGAAGTTATGGTCTAGCCACTCTATATTTGATCCTTCAGTATTAACTTGGTCTTACTCTCAGCAATTTAGAGATTCCCAATCACAAGGTCTTGGTTTCTCACTGATTTTGTATGCTTGGAAGAATGAATAGAAATGTATTTTTCATTTTTGAGCGTGAACAAATACTTGTAGCTTTGTTTTGATTAAAAAAAATGTGAATTAAAGATCTCCATTATTCCTTATCATTTTACTTCTCAAGTAATTCATAAGTTAAATAGCATAGAATTGTCACTCTTGCATGCTTTTATTAGTTCAACTAAGAATTCTAGTTTTGATTTTCCACTAAAAACTGTTTGTTGAGAATGACTAGTTCTGCAACACTCTGTTGGCTTATTGGAATATACCAAGAAGATGTTTTTGAGAAGCAGTTCCCTCATCAGTGTGATTAGCAAAGAATTGGGAACTTTTTTTCAAAAAGAAGAAAAAGAAAACAAAAGGTTGGCAAGCATTTACTTGATGTATTCCTTCAAGTTACAGGTGTCTAGATTGTTGGCATAGAATATGAATCTTACTTTTGGTTGATACAGATTGAAAGTTCTCCAGAATCCATATATATACACACGTTTGATAGGGTGCAAGAGGCAAATTCTTTGAACTGGAATTTGAGGCTCCTCTTAAGAAATTTGTGGTAACTGTTGGAAAATTTCAACTCACAACTGACCTTTAGATGTTCATGGAAAATACCGTTCTAATAAATAATCAAAATTTTAATGTTGAACTATGATTGATTCCTTGCATTCATGTCTCCTAAATTCTTTGTTTACTATCTGACCCATTAGATAGCCTACAATCTGATTAATATATATACTACTATATATCTGTAGGCATGGCATTAAGTCACAACTTGAACTTGATATTAAATCAGTGACCTCTGTACACTCCAAAAGAACCAGAATTATTCATTTTCTTTTCTTGTTATTTCTTTTGCATATATTGCAGGCCACATATTATAGATAACCAGATTTCTGTACTTCACTGTGAAACAAAGAGCGGTGGAACCAGTTCCTTATCAAATGAGTGGAGAGTTAGGAAGCTTGACTTCTTGTCTTATTGTCTTATCAATGCTTCAAATAATTTTCCTAGGCCACATATTACTTTCAAGCTTGACTTCTTCCTTATTAACATAGAAGTTTTTATAAATTTATTTACAACATTGCTCCAGATTATATTATGGGACGTACAAATATGAGGTATTGAGACGGTCCAGAGATTTGATACCTGACTTAAAAGGGCACCTTTTCAATTTATCAAAAGAGTAAATAAAGATGAGTTTTCAAACAGAAGTTTCTTTTGTCAATTTCTCAACAAAAAAAAAAAAAAAAAAAAGCTTCTTTTGTCAATTCATCACATTTTCTGCAATTGGTGACATTTAACTATATTGGTTGTTTATGGAATATATAAATCAATTGACTTAAACCAATTTCTTTTTTTTTTCTTTCTTTGGTAATTAAACTTAAACCAATTTCACTTCAACAATGATCAACTTGCTTTGCTTTGCTATGGTATGATAGACATGCTATCCCTACTGTCAAGATCTATCTGCATGTTAATTACACCAAGCAAAGAATTTTGATAGAGAATGTCTTAACTTTTCTTTCATCCACTTCTCTCCCCTTTACTTCTTATGCAATGCACAGCATTGGATGGTCAGACCTTTTTTTTTTTTTACTTTTTCTTTTTCTTCTTTTTTATGAAACTTTTTTAATTATACTTATACCAACATTGGTTCAATCGTCTACTCAAAAAAAAAAAAAAAAAAAATCGGATTAATTGATGTTCTAGAATATTTATTTCGTTAATCAGGATAATATCAAATTGCATTATTTATATTTTTTTTATATGGAATTTGGTTTTACAAGTTAGGACTCAAAGTTCAAGTAGATGCCAAAAAAAAAAAAAAAAATCCTCGTGAACTTTTGGATATATATATCAAGGAAATTTAAGTTTGGGGGATTATACGGGTGAACAGAGAGACAAGCCTAAACAAGGATGTAAGCCTTTAAGGAAAAGTAAAGAAGCACTTAAGAGTGAACAATGCTCAAATTCAATATTATAACTTCGAAATTTGATTAATTGGATACAAGATGGCCTTCAATTCAATAATAACAGTTCCTATGGATAAAGCTAATCTCAATAAGCGAAAAAATAAAAATAAAATCCTAAGACTATGGGACACAAATAAGTATAACTAACAATTTATAATAACAGAATCTTATTAGCATGTCCATGCCCATCATTGGAACACTAGTGGCCACCATAAACTGTATACTAAAAGAAAGCAGGGAGACATGTCATAGCCTATCTTTGCAGCCTAACCCAAAGTTTCCCAACTCAATTATTGGTTGATTTGAAGTCAGAGACAGTGAGATCTAGCAGCACAATTGATGTTTAGCTTAAATCACTGCCATTTCCCAAGCCAAATGTGTCTTCAACACCACTTGCCACCCTCTTCCTTCGCTCGGCAATCATCTCTGAATATGCCTGACAAAAGAGAAAAATTCAAAACTCAATTCCTTCCTTTCTTCTTTTTGTTTCTGTTTCTCTGAATGCAGATACTAGAACAGCTAATCCAAATTCTATATCTTTCTAAAATTCCAAAAGGAAACAAACAGTATGTGAACATGTTTAAAGAATCCTGAGCAGATTTATGTCTATCTATTTCATGGTTCTTGATCATTCCCTCTAAATTCTAAGCAAGGGAATAACATGATTATTGTGAATAACTATTCAACTAGAAAGTACCCACTACGAATCAACAAGAGAAATATGAATTCATCATTCCAAGCAAGTACAACATGCAGTCCGTGGTTTTGTGACCTTTTCTAGATGCCTCATTGCCATCGGTTTTCTAGAACCAGGACGTAAATGTTTTAAAAGAGAAACACTCATATGTATGCAAACAACTTCCATATACATGTCAAATCGTACATGTAAAGCATCTCGTCATGAATCAGTAAGTTCAATCATCAGTGAATGTTATTTCAGCAACTAAAATTCAAGAATCCCAAATCTATAATGTCATGAAGCCCTTTCAAGAACCAAATAATCTTATGGATAATGGTTCATCATTGCTTCAACAGATGTATCTTATTTCCATAGATATCACAGTAAATTTTGTATTTTTTTAATTGTAAATAAATTAAATGTTTTCGTTGAAGTAGAAAGGGAGTATGTTTAAATGTTTGTGTGAGAGAGAGACTTCAACTATTATATAGAGTTCCCATCCCCTCCAAATGTCTCCAAAAATTTTAAAATCCAGTATAAGAAACAGAAACTGCTTCAAGCAGAGCATAATTAATTAGCATTTTCATGCTCCAAAAGAAAAAATAAAATGGGGGAGGGAGTCGAATTATTTAAAAAATCATACACTAGCAGAAGATGCACAAACCTGTGGATATGAATACAAAAAGATGTACCACCATGTGCATATTAGTAAAAGTATGACTACTGTGATTACTACCGAATGCCAAATTAACCAGCTACTAGCAATCACCGATGCTCCAGTTAGAATTATGGTCCATGGTTGACACCTAGCAACAAAATGATGGAAGGAATCAAACCAGATAATAAAGCAAGCATAGATGCAAAAATGGTCATTTTAAGATATAAGCATATTCCTTTTTATTTTCGAACCTCAACTCTTACACACGTCAAAACTCAAAATGCTCAATTCACCATAAGTTATTTGTTCAAAATATCAATTATACATGCCTTGCCTGCTAAACAATTTTAGTCGTTGCTGCTCATCTCCACTTTCCAGTACATGAACAAAACTTATACAATACATTGTTGCTCTATTTAGTTGCCAAAAAGTTGAAGGAAGGGAAAGAAAGTTTGGATTCCTAAAACTACCATTTTAATCCCAGATAGCTGTAAGATCCCTCAGGAAATAAATGAAGCATAATTCAAATGTTTGTCATGACAAACTGTGAAAAAAACCTGAATATACATAAAATTTTATAAGAACTTATTAAATGGCAGAAAGGATTCTTAGGAACTCATTCGGCTTAAAGTCATGTATCACACCGTAGTTAACTAGATATGCTTATTGTTCAGATCAGCAAACTTGCATTTTATTCTGTCCATCTTCCACTAGATTCCTCTAGTAGTTAGCATTCAAAATTACAATCAGTTCAGGCCACATTGGTTTTGACATGAAAAGTGGACCTATCATCTTAAATAGGACCAAGGAATAAAATTGAAGCCGACTATACCAATATAGCACGTGGCCGACCTTGATTAGTCTGTTGATGATCTGTAGCCAACCCTGAAATTTTGGGACTAAGGCTTGGTTGTAGTTGTTGTTAATGATGTTGCCCATACCAATATAGTATGGGGTCTTTATTATGATCTCATGACTAGCCATCATATCAAGCTCAATTACCATGTGTCAATGACTATCACTTTAAAATAGCACCATGCAAGGGGACACACATGCCCTCTTTTTCTTGATAATCTGAAGGTTATGGTCAGTCATCTGGACTATAATCTTTATGTCTTCAATTAACCAAAACCTAAAACTAATGTACAATTAAATTCAAAACTATGTAGGCAAAATTGCACTTAAGTGTGAACCTTAATACAAGTACCCATCAGAAAAGATTTTTTCTCCTTTTTGTTTGGTTGGGAGTGAAAAAGTGGAGGGATGGAAGAAATGAATTTGAATAAATTCACTCATTTACCCTTGTTAAAGAATGATGTCAAATTAAAAAAAAAGTGACAAATAACCACACAAAAAAGAGCAATCACCCAAAATTTTTTATAAAAATAAAAAACATGTTCCAAAAAAATCACATCTAGTAAAAATAAAAATAAACTACCACGCCCAAGCTCTAAAAAATCAAAAGAAAAAAAAAATTAGAAAAAAAAAGAGGCAATGTTAATGCCCAAGAAAATTTAAAAAAAAAAAAAAATTGAGGGGCAACGTTGCTGTCCAGGGAAGAGAGAAGAAAGAAAAAAAAAATGCAACTTAAATTAAGAATATTTGTGTAAATTACATCTTTCAGCATTTTTCCCTCCTCATTTTCCTTCTAAATTGGGAGGATAAAAAAAAGGTGGCCCGATGGAAAATTTTCTCCCTTATTTTTTGTCTCTCTTGTTTTCTCTCCTCAACTGAACAATAAAAAATACTATTTTTCACCCTATTTTCCTCTCCATATTTTCAATCCTCCCTGTTTTCACCCAACCAAACGTACCCTAAGAAAGAAGAATTCCAGTTCAGAGTATACTATTCAGTACCAAAAAACCAGGAAAGATAAATATAATTCAAATTTCTAGAGCCTAGAGGGTACTCTATCCATTCATAGACTCAAAAATAACACATTTATATGTATACATGCTTTTAACATAAAAGGCGAAACACAAAAAATTAGCAAACTTTGGAATCACAGTGAAAAAGCAAAAAGGTAATGACAAACAATGAGAATTGTGAAGTATCAGTGAAAATGAGAGAGACCCATGAAGGGAAAGATTCACCAGGATGGTTTGGTGTCCCAGACAGAGTCATATTCGAGAGACAGGTAGTTGAGATACCCATCCATGTCATCAACACCACCGTTTTCATCCAAGAAAAGAGACTCTTTTGGGTCATTTGTGTTGCTCCCAAAAGCTATGGTTTTGGAGGGAAAGTGAAACCTTTGTGATTTTCTGTGAGTTGTTGAGGAGAGGAGTGGGTAGAATATGGGGTTGGAGAGTTGAGTTCTGAAAGTGGAAGAGGAGGGATTGGGTCGCAGTGTTGAAGATAGGGAGAGAGGGAAGAGAGATAGAGTTCCCATTTTGTTGGTCTTCTTGTAGAAATTGTATAGTAAAATAACCATCTGTTTTTTCTAGTTCCACTTTACTTTAGTGTTTTTATTTTTGGGTTTCGTAAACTCTCGGCATTTGTTTTTTAAAAAGAAACCTAATCTTGGTGGCAGTAGCCTAGCGTTATAAAAACTGAAACTTTAATACACATAATCAATGAATACACATAATCAACGAGAGATAAATATTTTTATATTTTTTTTAGGAAATAATAATACTTATTAGAACACACGAACACGAAAGTAGTATATAGAGTTTGTTAATAGCTTATTTTAAATTAGTTTTAATACAATTTTTATAAATATATATGATGGTGTTACAAAAAGCGCCAACTAAAGTCGTTCATATGACTCGTCTATTGAAAGACCAAGTAGGATCAACCAAAACACATGAGGTGATCATCCTAAGCGTCCTTAATGACCACATTCGTCCTTATACAGACGAGGTCATTGAAGAGCTCGTCCATCCTCATAATCGTTTGGACGAATGAGGTCTACATGAAATTTGGAAAAGTAAACACACAAGTCGTCCCTAATAACCTCGTCCGTCCTTAATAAAAGATGGACGAGGTCATTGAGTTAGACTACTATGTGCGAAGTTCTCCATTAACTACTCTGCGACACAAGCCCAACTAAGGTAACTTCCATGGCAGTTATGGAAGTTACCCCACATCCTTCGGACTCCTCAATAATAGGAACGGTTATTAAACAAATAACCGTTTCACACATGCTATATAAGCATTCCTCGATGAAAAGGTAGGGCATTCAGACACTTTTCTTAAAAATTATTTCCGTTTTACAGGAAATTACAAATCCACTGACTTCATCAGAGGAGGACTTTTGGCCGGTCCCCTTTGACTTAGTTTTTGTTTTCAGGATCAAGCCCTAAGATCATCAGCGCCCGAGATTTATCAACCTACTGATTTCCAAGGAACTATCAGTTGGCGCCGTCTGTGGGAAGAAGAGATTGTTTTGCAGTTTTCCTTTCCGTGACAAAAGGTTGATGGTTCGGACCAGATCAAGGGCTACTAGCCCAGGCCATCAGGGAAGCAGAGACGCTTCAAGCAACCCTCATCGCGATCGCCAATCTGCACCGGTCATGCAGACATCATCTGTCCAACATGTGCAATCTATGGCGGCCACAGTGGCGGAGTTGACTCGCCAAAACCAAGAGTTAAGAATGGAAATTAATCTGAGAAGGCAGACACGTGAAGAATGTGAAAGAGGAGGACAAACACAGAGTCATGATGATAGAGAAAATACTGAAATTGGAAGTCAATTAAGAGGCACCACTTCACGAACGGTACCACACTTGAAAGAAGAGATGGACCAAATGAAGAAAGTCATGGAAGAAATGAAAGAGAACATGAGAAGGGCGAATTCTATAGAAGATTTGGTTCACAGAACTGATTCCCCCTTCACGGCTTCCATCAACGGTCACCCTCTACCATCAAAATTCAAGTTGCCTTCTCTGGATTCGTATGATGGAACGCATGACCCGTTTGATCACATTGCAACTTTTAAGACAACAATGCACCTTCAAGGGGTCCCTGATGAAATCATGTGTAGAGCCTTCCCTAACACCCTTAAAGGTCCGGCACGAGTCTGGTTCAGCAAAATACCCCCGAATTCCGTAAGTTCTTTTGAAGAGTTGAGCAAATTGTTTGTTAATAATTTTATTGGGGGACAAAGACACAAGCGTTCCTCATCCAGCCTGTTGACCATAGAGCAAGGGGAGAATGAGAGCCTACGGTCATTCATCACTCGTTTCAACAGAGAAGCCCTAAGCGTGGACGAGGTAGATGACAAGCTTTTATTGGCGGCCTTCTGTAATGGGGTGAACTCGGACTTATTTATACATAAACTCTATGAAAAAGAACCTCAGTCTATGGCCGAACTCGTCCATTCGGCCCAAAATTTTATGAATGCAGAAGACGTGATTATTGCTAAGAAGAGGAAGAGATCTGAGAGAATAAAAGCGAACCCCAGTCGTCATTCTGAGCAAGGCTCTCATCCAAAGAAGGGATGGACGGAAGAAAGGAAAGACCAAGATAATAAGAAGCTAGGCTCTTCAGCAAGAAATCAGCAATATACCACTTTGAACATGCCACTTGAGCAAGTCCTTATGCAAATCAAGGATGAACCTTCCTTGAAATGGCCGGAGAAAATGAAGGGAGATCCCAATAAGCGTAATAGGAATAAGTATTGTCGCTTCCATAGGGATCATGGTCATGATATAGACGAGTGTTTTGATTTAAAGCAGCAAATTGAAAATCTCATAAGGCAAGGGAAGTTGAAGAATTTCCTTGGACGAGACCACAAGGACGAGAAACTGAAGGGGAAGATGGAGGAGTCATCGCGACCACCGCTCGGAGAAATAAGAGTCATCATAGGGGGAAGTTCCACAGGCCAGTCATCCAAGTCCAAGAAAGCGTACTTGAAAGTAGTGCAGAGCATCCAACTTTCTGGACGATCACCAAGAGCGAGATCCACGGATGAACAAGCAATCACCTTCACAAACGAAGACGCTGAGAGAGTTCATCACCCACATGATGATGCTATTGTCATCACCTTACTTATTATTGACTACACAACTAGAAGAGTGCTAGTGGACAACGGAAGCTCGGCAGACATTTTATATTATCCAGCTTTTCAGCAGATGAGGTTAGGACGAGACCAGCTCCGCCCAGTAAACTCCCCCCTAGTAGGTTTTGGTGGAATGAAGGTTCAGCCTGTGGGTACTATTTCCTTATCAGTCGTAGTGGGGGCGTACCCACGACAAATCACCAAGGATGTGAACTTCCTTGTGGTAGATTTTTCATCCTCCTACAACGCCATAATTGGAATGCCAACTTTAAATAGTTGGAAGGTTGTTACATCTACCTACCACCTATCAGTCAAGTTTTCAACAGAACACGGAGTGGGACAGGTACAAGGAGACCAACTAGCAGCAAGAGAATGTTACTTGGCCATGTTAGCCATGGATGAACAGGTTCAGACTATAAATATCGAAGAAAAGAGAATTGCAGCAAAGCCTACTAAAGTGTTGGAAGATATTCCCTTAGATGAAAATGACCTTGAGAGGTGTACCAGGGTTGGAGCAGATCTAGAGGAGAAGGTTAAGAAGGACCTCGTCCATTTTTTGAAGAAAAATATTGATGTGTTTGCATGGAGTCATGAGGACATGCCAGGTATAGATCCTAATGTCATTACCCACCGTCTGAATGTATGTCCTTCCTCCAAGCCAGTGCGACAGAAGAAAAGGGTGTTTGCCCCTGAGAGAGATAGCGCTATCAAAGACGAAGTCCAAAAGTTAATTGTGGCGAAGTTCATTCGAGAAGTGTACTATCCAGATTGGTTGGCTAATGTAATGATGGTCAAGAAGGCAAATGGCAAGTGGAAAATGTATGTAGACTTCACCGATCTAAACAAGGCTTGCCCCAAGGATAGCTACCCGCTACCACGCATTGACCAGTTGGTAGATTCTACGGCGGGGCACAAGTTGCTTAGCTTCATGGATGCTTTCTCTGGATACAATCAGATAAGGATGGACGAGGTAGACCAAGAGAAGACGTCCTTTGTCACCAGTCAAGGTTTGTTCTGTTATAAAGTGATGCCCTTTGGCTTAAAGAATGCAGGGGCGACATATCAGAGATTGATCAACCACATGTTTCGTCCACAGATTGGGCGGAATGTGGAAGTCTATATAGATGACATGCTGTTGAAGAGTCAAGACGAGGGAAGGAATCTAGACGACCTACAAGAGACATTTGACACACTTAGACAGTATCATATGAAGCTGAACCCTAGCAAATGTGCTTTTGGGGTATCATCAGGGAAATTCCTTGGATTTATGGTCTCGCACAGGGGAATTGAAGCGAACCCTGATAAAATTCAAGCAATACTGGACATGAAGCCTCCGCAAAATACCAAAGAAGTCCAATCCCTCACTGGACGAGTCGCTGCACTTAACAGGTTTATCTCTAAAGCTACTGACAAATGTTTGCCATTTTTTAAGGTTCTTAGAAAAGCATTCGAATGGACCGATGAGTGTCAGAAAGCTTTCGAAGATCTGAAGGCGTACCTTACTACAGCTCCGCTGCTGAGTCCGTCTGTGATGGGAGAAGAGTTGTTTTTATACCTAGAAGTGACCCCGCATGCCGTAAGCTCAGCATTGATAAGAGAGGAAGGAAAAGTACAAAAGCCAGTGTATTATACTAGCAAGGCATTGAGGGGAGCCGAAGGACGATATCCGCTAATAGAAAAGCTAGCTTTCGCACTTATCACGGCTTCCAGGAAGCTGAGGCATTACTTCTAAGCCCATGTAATCAATGTTATGACGAACCACCCGCTCAAGAAAGCCATGAACAAGTTGGAAGCCGTAGGACGATTGGTCCAATGGGCTGTTGAACTCAGTGAGTTTGACATCCGATACCAACCAAGGCATGTTATAAAGGCTCAGGCCCTAGCAGAATTTATTGCGAAATTCACACCAATCTGCGATAACGTAGAAGGAATGGAAGACAGTAAAAAATGGGTCATCCGTGTGGATGGTTCATCCACGCAACATGCAGGAGGAATACCAAGCATAAGATGAAGTTGAAGCATAAGATCCGTCTGCAATACCAAGCAACCAACAATGAAGTTGAGTATGAAGCCCTTCTTAAAGGGTTGGAACTGGCTAAGTTTGTGAAAGCGAAATCGATACTCATCCTAGGAGATTCTCAGTTAGTCATGGGCCAAATAAATGGGACGTATGAGGCAAAGGAAGGACGAATGAAAAAATACTTAGAAAAAGTGTTACGCCTTGTGAAGAAATTCAAGGCAGCTAACTTTGTTCAAATCCCAAAGGAGGAAAACGTGGAAGCAGATACTTTAGCGAAGGAAGCCTCAGCGACCGGAGCCATGGACGAGTTCGATGAAATTCAATACGTCCCAAGTATAGATCTCCCAGAAGTGCAGCAAGTAGAGAATGAAGAAAATTGGATGACTCCAATAGTATCATACTTGAAGGACAGGAAGCTTCCGGACGGGAAGCTTCCGGAGTGGAAGGATGAGGCTAGAAAACTCAGGGTCAGAGCAACCAGGTATGTCCTTATGGACGAAGTTCTGTACAAGAGAGACTTTTCTCAACCTTATCTCAGGTGTCTAGCTCCGAACGAGGCGAACTATGTTTTACGGGAAGTTCATGAAGGAGCATGTGGAAATCATTCGGGAGCCAGATCACTCATCCATAAGGTCGTCCGTGCAGAGTACTACTGGCCAACTGTTCAAGCAGATGCCAAAACTTATGTCAAGGTATGTGACCAATGCCAACGATTTAGTAATGTCCCCAGACAACCATCAGTACCTCACCCCGATGATGGCACCATAGCCCTTTACACAATGGGGACTAGACATTTTGGGTCCCTTCCCACTAGGCCAAGGCAGATGAAGTTTCTAGTGGTGGGTATTGATTATTTCACCAAATGGGTGGAAGCTGAACCATTAGCAAATATCACACAACAGAATGTTAAGAATTTCATGTGGAAGAACATTGTGTGCAGGTTTGGAGTGCCCAAAGTATTGGTATCTGACAACGGACAACAATTTGACAATGCACTCTTCAAGGACTTTTGTGCACACTTCGGAATTCAAAATTATTATTCCTCACTCGCCCATCCCCAAGCAAACGGTCAGGCTGAAGTTGCAAACCGATCCTTATTGAAAATCATCAAGACTCGGCTTGAGGGGGCAAAGGGAGTATGGCCAGATGAGTTACCAGGCATTCTATGGGCGTACAGGACGACAGTACGAACCCCTACGGGGGAAACTCCTTTCAAGCTAGCCTACGGAAGCGAAGCAGTCATACCTGCAGAGGTGCACATGGCCAATTACAGGGTGATGACGTATCAAGATAAGAATAATGAGGAACAACTCCGTTTCAACCTTGATCTAATAGACGAGGTAAGGACAGATGCAGAACACAGAACAGCAAGGTACAAGAACCTCATGGCTAGGCAATATGATGCAATGGTGAAGCCAAGGCGGTTCAACGTAGGAGATCTCGTCTTGAAAAAGGTCTCTTTGGCAACCAAAAACCCAGCTCATGGGAAATTGGGCCCCAGTTGGGAAGGACCCTACAGAGTTATCAACTGTAAAAGGTAAGGATCCTACTACTTGGAGACCCTGGACGGGAGAAAATTGGAGCATCCTTGAAATGTGGAGCACCTGAGGAGGTACTATTAGTAAAAGTAAGCCTTGACGAGTATTACTAGGGATGAGCGTGGAGCTTGTCTGTATGTACGTTCTACTTATGTTTGATGCTGTGTGTTTAATACTACTATTTTATTATTGATGTTGTGTCGTGATTATGGACGAAGTTATGAAGTTTGTACTTATTAAATAAAAAGGCATTAGTATGTATATGCCTTATCTGTAAACGATATTTGTGTTATTTACAAAATGTTGTGTGAATCTCAAATCTCCATGCTATTTCTGTCCAAGCTAACCCAAAAGGGGACTAAAACAATTTCTTTTAAGACGAATAAATTCTCTGGACACGGAGATGTAACGTCTAAGCTTTCCTAAGGATAAAGCAAAATCAAGGCACCCTCGTCCAGAGGAAAGGACGAGGTAAAGCCTATACCTGAAGCAAACCAATGGGCCAAGGCATACTCGTCCACACAATGGACGAAGTAAAGCATAATGAATATCTAGACCATGGACGAGGAAATGCATAGACGAGTGTTATGAACTTGTTAAAGCACCTGCTAAACAATCCAACCCATGGACGAGCAGAACGCAGGGTCTTATCCTCACTAAACATGAAAATCAGCCCAGTCCAAGGACGAGTAATGCTGAAAATTACCATTTCACAAACAAATTACAGTTGGTGAAATTCCAATAAAAATGGTACAAGTATATATATGAAACATGGACGAATCAAGCATGAAGTCTTGTAAATAGAAATGAAAAGTCTCGTCCATGCATATATAAAAAATAAATAAATATATATATGTATATATATACTAGCACTCATTCGATTGTTTTAAAGGCGGACGACCAACGTCGAAACACCCTTATGAAAATACAAGTTTAATGACTCGTCCTAAAACCGTGGACGAGCCTAATGTATTCGGGTTGCATCAAAGGGTCCTAAAACTAAGGGCCAAACAAAAACAAGAAAAGAAAAGTACAAAGTTTTGTACAAACTCATCCTTAAGCAGGGGGGGCATCCACGAGGTCTTCCTTAGACGGCTGGGTAGAGGCATCGTCCTCCAAATTAACATCCTCAGAGCTGGTTTGAAGAAGAGAACTGGTAGCAGCATTCAAATTAAGCTTGATGGAGCTGAAGTCCACTTCAAGGAAGTTTTCAACAGCGTCCAACCTGAAATCTTCAAAACCAGCTGCATAATTACGATCCAGAGCGTCCATGTACACTTTGGACGACTTGAATTCAACCACAGCGTCCTATTTTACCTTGGAGAGACGAGCACTTAGATCGTCATTCGTCTTCTGCAAATGGTCGATACGGGTATCTTTCTCCAATGCATCAATCCTTAGCTCCTCGATCAGCTTTTTATGCTCAGTGACTTCTCCCTTAGCTTTTACAGCAACCCCAGCCCATTTTTTGCAGTCGGCATTCACTTCTTGAATCCTTGTCTCCAACAAAATCCTCGTCCTGTCCAATTCTGTTGCCTGTCTAAACGCCGCCATAAACTTTGACATGGCCTATAGAGAGGTAAAAGGCAAAGGATGGTTAAACGAAGAAAAATTGTTAAATAAACAAGGATGAGAAAGGGATATGAACATACCTTAAAGAGGTCATGGACGCCAGAGTGTTCGAACTCCTTTAAGCCCATGTTATAACAGGTGTTTATGTCTTCGTCCAAGACAGCCATCTGAAAACGCTCCCAAGCCAGATCTTCATTTTCAATGATGTTTGTGGAGGTCTTTTCAGAAGGCTAGGATGAGCCAGGCACAGTTGACTTGGACAAAGGAATCTTGGACGATGGAGTTTTAGACGGAGTGGACTCAATCGGAGTGGACAGATCCACGTCAACTATCTGGATGGAAGGTTGGGATTGGGGAGGTTTAGACTTAACCACCTTGGACGAGCTATGTTTCACTCTTTTGTCTCGACGACTGGGGAGCCCTTCTAAATCTAAGTTTTTTGGTAAGAGCTTTTTTTTATCCCCAGCCGTAGGACGAACCTCAGGACGAACCTGTGCTTGAACCTCAGGACGATCCTGAGGCTGAGCCTCAGAAAGTTTTTCCTCACCTACAACTTCTTTCTCTTTGTTTTCTTTCATTGTTGACATTCCTAAAGTGAGATAATAAACAGATCAGGAATGTATAACATAGAATTTACAAAAAAAAAAAAAAAAAAAAAAAAAAAAAAAAAAACTCAACTTAAGACTTACTTTTGCGCACAATAATCTCGTGTGCAATAGCCTCGGCTGATGGCTCAGGACCAAAACCCCACTTGGCAAGAAGTCTAAGATTGACTAGAGAACGAAAACTCCTGTCTGTGTGAAGACGAGCCCTATGGACGCGGTCACGATGAAATTTGCTTAAAGACGGACGTTTGACGGCTACAACGCAATGAGTAAATAAAAGTTAGAAATTGCAAACAGATCAAATAGAAAGAGAAAAGTAAACAAATGGAAGGGACATACCTTCAGGACGAAGGTTCCCTAAGTCCCTAGTATAAGGAGGAAAGGGATCCCTACCAACGTCCACAGGGTTCCCTGCCCAAAAACCAGAGACAAAAATGTACTCCGTCTTCCATTTCCTATCAGATGAAGCTAGGGACTTGATTAACCTACAATCATTCCCCCTAGCAGTGAACTGGTAAAAACCGTTGGACTGACTTATTTAAGAAGGTTTATAACAATAAAAGAACTCGTCCACAGTGAGAGGACGATTTCCACCAAAAACATTCCTCCACAAAATTTGCATGGAGATGACTAATCTCCACGCATTAGGATTAAACTGACAGACGCCTAATCCCAACCTAACCAACAACTCTCTAGCGAATGCGTTTAATGGAAACCTAAGGCCACCTAGGAAATAAGCTTCATAGACGCCTATTCCAAAACGAGGATTACAACACCACTCTCCACGGACGGGAAGCCTAGGGTTAAACTCGTCCGGAATTTGGTACTAAGATTTAAGATTACTAAGTCTTTGTTCATCTGTCTTGGAATAAACGCCTACCGCACAACTAAAGACGATCTCCTCCTCGTCCGTCGGATTAGACAAGGGGACATTGTACGGGGAGCCAGCTTGAGAGCCAGAAGCTCTCCTAAGTTGCTCCTGGATGACTTCCTCCACTAACGTCACTAGTCCTATTAGAACTAGACTCATCACTACTATCCTCATAATACTCGTCTATAGCCTTATCAATACTATCATTAGACGAAGAAGCAACTGACATTTTTGACAAAAGAAACTTAGAAACTAAAGACGAAGAAAAGAAGAATACCTGGCTTTAGACCGAAGAGGACTCTAGACGCGGAGAAACTCCTAGACGAGGCTCTAGACGATGGATGTCAAGGAAGAAAATTTCTGAAATGAGAAGGGTTAAGGGAGGTACTCCACTATTTATAGGATGTTGATCTGGGCATTTGAAACGACTCCACCAATACGAGAATGACACGCGGCACCTACCTTGAAAAACTAAATCGACGAGACTAGTCGCCAATAAAAAGACAACACGTGGCGTATTGATTTATTGACACCAGTAAAGTACGTCCAAGGACATGTCGGCAGGTCACCCAATCCATTGGACGACCCATATGGACGAGGGGGCAACTGATGGTGTTACAAAAAGCGCCAACTAAAGTCGTCCATATGACTCGTCCATTGAAAGACCAAGTAGGACCAACCAAAACACATGAGGTGATCATCCCAAGTGTCCTTAATGACCACATTCGTCCTTATACAGACGAGGTCATTGAGGAGCTCGTCCATCCTCATAATCGTTTGGACGAATGAGGTCTACATGAAATTTGGAAAAGTAAACACACAAGTCGTCCCTAATAACCTCGTCCGTCCTTAATAAAAGATGGACGAGGTCATTGAGTTAGACTACTATGTGCGAAGTTCTCCATTAACTACTATGCGACACAAGCCCAACTGAGGTAACTTCCATGGCAGTTATGGAAGTTACCCCACATCCTCCGGACTCCTCAATAATAGGAACAGTTATTAAACAAATAACCGTTTCACACATGCTATATAAGCATTCCTCGATGAAAAGGTAGGGAATTCAGACACTTTTCTTAAAAATTATTTCCGTTTTACAGGAAATTACAAATCCACTGACTTCATCATCGGAGGACTTTTGGCCGGTCCCCTCTGACTTAGTTTTTGTTTTCAGGATCAAGCCCTAAGATCATCAGCGCCCGAGATTTATCAACCTACTGATTTCCAAGGAACTATCAATATATATAAAGTTGTTAAACAAATTATTTTTTTTTCTTTTTCCATAAAAAAATTTTCTAAAAATGTTTCCTAATATATTCCTTGGGTTGAAAGTTTAAACATTGTTATCATTATTTATTGTTTCTCAAACCAAAAAAAAAAAAATTGTTTTCTTTATTTATAAATATAGTAAAAAAAAAAATTAACGAGAACATATTATAATTGATGCCAAAATGGTAAAAAGGGTTATTAGTCCATAAACTTTGGTCCACTCCATGAGTGATTATATCCCCTAAAGTTTAAAGTGGTTTTTTTTATGACTAAGAGCCCGTTTGTTTAGGCGTATTGAGAGACAAAAACAAAAAGTCATTTAAAAACATTTAAAACTTTGTTGGCTATGTAATGCAAAGGGCACAACTACCAAACTTCCCACCCTCCCCCGCCACCCCTCCTGTTGGGGTTTATGCCCTAAAATCCAATTTATTGTCATGTCAAAAATAATTAAATTGTTTAATTATATGAGACTATCTATAAATGAACTAATGAGACATTATCTTAGTCCATGAGATGCATAGTATGTGATTTATGTTATTTGGTCACAGAAGATATAAATCACAAGTTCTTTATAAACTCAGAATTTTAGTTCGTAGTCGATGATGAAATTAGGTGTTTTATCTGCGAAGACTATAACATATCAACTAAGATGATTTGTCTTGATCATGGAAGTGAAGACTTCTAGTTGATATGTTTTAAGAGTTAAGACATATTAAACTGGACCGTTGTGAAATTTATTATTCTACTAACGACAGTAAAATGAATAATAGATCTCACGACTTCTATTTACATCAACTCTATATCCTGAGAAAATAATTGACCTGATCATGAGGTGTAGATTGCTTTAATATCTCAGGAGTGAGATCTATAAGTTACGATCAAAATCTCAGTATGTTGGGCAGCCGCATTTAGTGTTGATAGAACATATATTCACAAGATGGAATTCATAATCTCTTAACGGAGATATAAAATATTCCCTTGAGATAAGTTTAATGGGTTTGATTATTCAAAGTGTTGGGCCCAACCACTTTAGTAAGGAGTTACTAAAGTATATATTTATGAAATTGGATTTCATAAATATATGATGAATAATATAAAGGATTAAACCGGGTACTCAAGGATTAAGATGTAGTAATCTTCAAAGTGGTAGTCAACATTCATGACTTTGTATTACTACGAATATTTTAATGAAGGGGTTGCATGTATAATAAAGTCTTGGGATATAATTTATTAATAAGGCCTAGAGTGCAATTATATTCTTATAGTGGTATTGAATATAATTAATGGTAACTTTGGACTTGTCAAGAGTTGACAGAAAAGCCCAAGGCCCATTGGAGCTAGAGTCTTATTTGTTCCTTTTTGGTCCCACTTCAAGCCACATACTAGAACCCAATTGGAATGGCTCAAAAGGCAAGCCCAATTAGATAATCAGTTATATATTTATATATATAAGGAGAGAAATATACAGAATTTAATAAGACCTTTTATAGTGGTTTTCATAAAGATCACATAAGGAATGAAATGGTTTGTATGTAAGTGTTGAACACTCTATTATTCTCTACTTGGAAACTGGTTGAGAGACCACACTTCTTGGGCATCAAGTGGAATTGGAGTGAAGATTAAAAGTGTTCCTAAGTACTTCTAATATTTTGTTTTGAATTTCACCGCACCAAGGTACACTTTCTTGTTCTTAAATTCTGAAACTTACATAATACATGTTATCAATTGCGAATGAAGTAAATCCGTTAATTTTCCGCAGCGTATGTTTTGTATGGGATACAAACATGTATTTTTCCAACACCCCCCCTTCCAAAAAAAAAAAAAAAAAAAAAACCCCAAAAAAGAGCATTAGAAACTCTGTTTTAATCTGTGCTTCCTTTTAGTCATTCATTCTCATGTAAATTTCAGTGTTACTTAGTATAATGAATGCAGGTTTATGACTAAAAAGTTTACCCAAAAAAATAGAGTTTAGAGCTAAAAACATTATGACACATAAAGATATTATTAGTATGAACATGAGATAACATAATTATATATTATCCAGGATGACAACTGCAAGGTAGGTCACCTGCCTTCAAAACTAAAACTTTTTTGTTTATAAGTACCTTCAAAACTAAAACTTCCCATTTGGATGCATGATAAGAATTCATACAATACTTAATTGTGAGCGACCGCAACCCGAGCCTGCCAATTTTTTCTCAAATTGGGCCTAACCCGCATGAACAGGTGGGATTGTGATGCTCAAAATGTCAAATTCACTGTAAAATGTACTCTCCCCTAGATCGAGGGTTTTACATGGAGTCGCCACTTATTTAATTTAAATGGAAAAATAAAAAAACCTTCAAAATAAAAAATGCTTCTGTTGTATTAATGTATATGACAATTTACATCAATTTTGTAACAAAAATTTACAATGCTTTTTTGTCCTAGATACAATCTAAGAAAAGTAAATTACATTACTTTATTTCCTAGTTACATTCTAAAAAATGTAAAATTGCATATACAAGAGCATCTAGAACCCTTGATCTTGATTCGGAGGCTAATTTACGAGATGGGAAGGGATTAAGCACCCATCTCGCCCGGTAAAACCGCTCTCCTAGGTTAAGGTGGCCAATATCAAGTCATGTCAAACAAATACAAACAATATGTCATATAAACATGTTAATTTGCAAGAATTGTAAACAAATATGTGTTAGGGGAATTTGACATAAAGAGAAACAAAGAGTGAAATTTGTTAGATAACAATTTTAATGTAAAGAAAGCATGAAGGTAATGGCATGTTCATCCAAGAAATCAATGTAAACAAAGAATTCTTAGCCTAGAAATGTTCATCTAAGCATGTGAAGAAAAAACAAAGTTGTCATGTTATTTGTCATCAACATAATTGCAAAGAGAATAAAATAAAATAAAACATTTAAACATATTTGATCATCCAAGCAATTATGAAAAAAGTAAAGGAAAATCCCTTAGACATGTTCATCTAGAGAAAATCAAAATACTTAGACATGTTCGTTCAAGCATTTAAAAAAAGTAAAACAACTACCTAGACATGTTCATCTAAGCATTCAAGGGAAAGTTGTGCTTTAGCTTAGAAGTGTTCATCTAAGCATTCAAGAGAAAGTTGTGCTTTAGCCTAGATGTGTTCATCTAAGCATGTAAAAGGAATATCAGTGAGACATATAGGCATGTTCATCCAAGCATATCATGAAAGAAACAAATAATGACTTGTTAAGCATGTGTAGAAAGTCAAGAACATAATTAACTACTTACCAGTATAGAGCATAAATTAAAAAGGGAAAGTGATCACTTAAAGGGCTAGGGAGAAAGCAAGGAAATACTAAACTACGACCAAAGTAAGAACAATGGTTGCACAACAGCTTTTCTTTTCCGCTTTCTCACTACCTCTCCAGAGGGAATTCGGGGGTCCCGAAAATAGAAGAGGTCTTCTCTATTTATAGGGGAAGGGATGGCTTAGCTTTAAAGCTAAGTTATTAGCTTTCTTCTGAAGCTAAGGGAGGAGATAACCTGTTTAAATGAGCTGGAACGAATTTGGTGTTGATCCCCATTTGAATTTTGAAAGGAAGTTGAAGATGATGCTGCACCTGTTTCGTATTTTTGCTCTAACTTTCTGTTCAAAATTTCAATTGATTCAAGATTGGTGTTTTTTGAAAGGAAATTAAATTCTATACAACTTTTCCAGAAATAGAGAAAACCAAATTTCAATGTTTTCTAGGCCAAAAATGCGATTCAAATTGCTACTGAAAATAGTAACGTTTTTTGAGCATTTTTCTGTTTTTTTTTTTAATTTTTCACAGGATGTATCTGTTTCTCTATCCAATTTATTTTTAAAAACTTTCTTCTGAAACTAAAACTAAGGGAAGGGATAAGCCTATTGGATAAGCCTATTAGATAAGCTTGAACAGATTTGATGTTGATCCCCATTTGAAATTTTGAAAGAAAATTGAAGATGATACTGAATTTGTGTTATCTTCTGCACCTGTTTCGTATTTTGGCCATAACTTTCTGTTCAAAATTCCAATTGATTCTGAATTGGCATTTTTTGAAAGGAAATTCAATTCTCTACAACTTTTCTAGAAATAGAGAAAACCAAATTTCAACTTTTTCCAAGCCAAAAATGTGATTCAAGTTGCTGCTGAAGATAATGACGTTTTTTGAGCATTTTTCTGTTTTTTTGAATTTTTGCATGGATCATATCTTTTTCTATCTCCAAATATTTTTTTTTTTCAAAAGAGAAGATAAGATGCCATAAAGGAAAACATTTTTTTATTATTTCTTAACAAATAATGAAATAAAATGAAATCCAATCAAAAATCAAACTTAATTAATTTTAAATTAATTCTTGCGAGAACCAATCAAAATTAAGTGTTTAAAATAGGACGTGATCGGGCCCATCGTGTAGGTGAGTCATGATTATTGAAAATTGTTTGTATGATAACTTTTGATCAGGTGGTCCGATCAAAACCCATGACATATCATTATGATCGTTAGAGCATCAAGATTTGTTTTGTATCACAAATCTGAAGATCTACCTATTGGTTAAATGCAAGTTGTAAAATGGGGTATCTACATTTATACACTTAGGCTGTGTTTGGTTGAATGTAAAATATTTTCCGAGTGTAAAATATTTTCAGGTGAAAATATTTTTAGAAAAGGAAAATATTTTCAAGTGTTTGGTTGCATTCCAAAAAATGCTTTGGAAAATATTTTCTAGTGTTTGGTTGTGTTGCTGAAAATGCTCTAGAAAACCCATTTTCTTAGGATCCAAACAAATATTATTACAGAGAATCAAAATATATAAAAAACACAAGAAACAAAAATAAAAACAAAAAAATCAAAATCACTAGACCAATCGTGAGAGAGGGACAGAGAGAGATCGGTTCGTGGGTGCGACTCGCCGATGGACGAGGTGGGTCAATCTGAAAGTGGCAGCTCGATCTAGGAGTGGGTTACTCACTGGGTGGGTCGATCGGTTCGTGGCGCGACCTCGCCGGTGGACAAGGTAGGTCGATCGGTGGGTGGGTTCGTGGCGCGATCTTAACGGTGCTGGGGTGCGACTCGTCGATGCTTGGATGTGCGATCAGAGAGGAGTACGTGTCAGAGAAGCTCAGAGAGAGTGTTGTGTGAGGAGTGGAAAATGTTTGAAGTGAAAATAAAACCTGAAAATATTTTACGCCTTCTTGCCCTTATTTTACAATCAACACAGAAAACATTTTCAGTTTGACCCAATTTTCGATAACTACCAAACACCCACTTTTACGGAAAAGCATTTCCAGAAGTGGTTTGAAGCCAAAACAAACGCACCCTTAATCAACCTATATGGCTAACTAATGGACATCAGAAACTCACAACTTGGCCATTTCAAATCAGTTTTTCATGTTGTCATGAATAAAAAGCCTACTAGGGAAGAACAAAAGAACAAACTTGCCAAATTATTGATTAGCCATATCTTGATCAAAACAATTTGGGACCTATCACACCGACTCCACGTCGCCAATTGAAATTAAAACAAAAACTTCATTAAGGAGAGAACAGGGTAGCTCAATCATATCTAATATAGAAAGCCGATTAGAACAAGCGTAGCCACACAAAAGAAGATATAATTGAATCTTGTTGTTCTTGGTTTCCATACAAAGGCATAATCTGGTTTAAGTAAATCTCATCTCACATTTTTAAGACATAAAAGAGAATAAAAAAAATCCCATTTCTCATGTTATATATTATAGGAAAATGAATGGTATGTATGTAAATATTAACATAAAGAACAATTCAACTAATTAAATAAATCTTTTCAAAAGAGCAACGGCAGAGCAATACTGGGGATCCAAATACATAAGAAACCTAAAAAAAAAAAGTTTCATAACTTAAAAAGGAAGCACACAAAAATCATGATTTAGAACCGAAACACAATTCATAAGAACCCAGACTAGCTTGGAAAAAAAACTGAAGAACCACAATTAGATTGGTTTGAACCTACCACTTAAGATTTAAGAATCCAATCAAAACCCACTAAAGATTTGCAATTTTTCTGAAAAAATGAAGAAAAATTAACCACGTTCATAGTCAATCGTTCTCCCTCCCATTGAACCTACCACTTAAGATTTAAGAATCCAATAAGAAAAACAACAAAACCCATACCAAATTAACAAAACCCATACAAAATCAAGTGATTGACTTCCAAAAAAACCCAAACCCATTGATATTTCGAAATTGAAAATAGGGGAGAACCACCAAATCATGAGAAAATAAACCTTGAGATTGTGACACTAGACTAACGGCGGATTCGACATCTTTTTCAGGCACTAAAAACAACTCCGGTGATGATTGTGGCGGAATGGAGCTCTGGTGTGAGGAGGAGGAGGAGAGTTTGCCTTTGGTTTGCCATTTGGAGAGGAGGCTTTGAACGTGTTTAAGGAATATTTGGGGTTTTAATTGGGTAATAATTGCGTGTAATAAGGTGTATTGAATCTAAATGTTTTGGCTGACATGTCACTCCAGGATTGGCTGGCGTAGAAGGTGTCTTTTACACCAGATCTGGACCTAACTTATTCTATTGTTTTATTTACAAGTCATAATCTTAACAAATCAAGAAAATGATTGTGAACAAATGTGTCTTTAAGATTGCCTCGTCCTCGTACAACAACTGTTGTTGAGGACCATTTTTTCGACCCACGTGGCATCACTTCATTGGCAACCCATGCCACATCAACATATTATTGATTTTTTTGGTAAATCTATTTAAAGCCCAAGATAAGCTCATATCTCATTCAACTACATGGATTGGGCTCACATGGCTCGCGAGATCCTTACTTCAAGAGACGGATTCATGGTCCACATTTCCTCTTCATCAATTGGGATCATAACCCCATGACATCATCAACATCAACATATGGAACGGGCTTAAGCAATGAATCAAAGCTCACGGCTCATATTACCTCTTTTACACTCATGGCAAGCAGCTTCTTTAATAAGAGCCCATATTTACACAAAACGACAACAAAACCCGAGGTACGTCATCTCATCTTCGGCTTATGATCCAAGCTCATAAGTCTCTTTGGGGAAACTTTGGGAGTCGTGGTTTGGAGGGCCAAGAGGTATGTTCAGTAAAGCTTCAACGGTTTAAAGTTGATAAAAGAAACATGTTGCTTGGCATGTCTTCTCCAACTCCCTAAACTCTGACGAGTCCGTGTGTAGCGGGTAACATATGGTAAGCATCTCTTATCACATAGCACTTAAAATGATAAGACTCCCCATTGCTCTTTTCCTAAAACTTAACATTCATCATATGACAAATACTCAATATCTCCAACCATCTAACTACTGGGTACCTGTTCATTCAATCCCCAGCTGTTGCTATACAAATTTAGAAACTTCATTATATTATTCTACATAATCTCATTACTTCTTTCAGCTAAAATCCAACTCAAACACATGGCCTAATCCGATTGGCTATCTTTAATCTCCAACTATATGCAAAATATTCATGATATCTCTTATACCCAGCTACTGTCTGCCACAATCAAACCATATATTTTTCTGCCAGCTGCCAGAGCAGAGCATTAAATACTCTTCTTGCTCACCAAGATTATGTCACAACACAATGAGGCCTTGACTAAATCTCCAAAGCTTCATTAACTTTCAACCAATCCTTCTATTACTTGCTAAAAATGTGTTGTAATGAAACCTTGGACCAAAAACACAAACACCCAAAAAGGAAACATTTCCAGCTGAACCCCAGCAGTGTATTCAGCACTTGACACCTAGCTGGAAGTGATATCATCAGCCATTTAATACTGAAATCCCAACAACCAGCTGCTATACCCAAAATAGCAAGATACCCTTCAAAGAGATCTTACCATTTTTTAGCCAAATCCATGAAATGACCTCTCCAGCAGTCTAAAATCACCCAACTGACCTCATTTGCTTCTACCTAAAGCAAACAACTGTGACAGCTGTCTCAGGATAGCTGTCACAACTTTTCCCTGACAGCTGGGACAGCTTTTTCAGAACAGCTGTGACAGCTGTCCCAGCAGCCTGAGCATTATTGATTTTTTCACATTTGGCTAAAACCAAAACCAACTATTGAAACTATCTTTTTCGCCAAAATACTTTCTTTTTCTGCTGCTCTTTCCCCAGCAGCTCTTACTCGAAATAGCAAGAATACCTTAAAGCTAAACATACCATTTTTGGCCAAATCTTAAGATGGATTCTCTGAAGATTCATTGCTATTTGGGACAAATTTTGGCTGATATTCTTTGCTAAAATACCCCCTTAAACTTAGCTACAAGGGGAACCCTTCATCAACACCTCAAGGGGGGGACACCAAGGGAGAAGAACAACCCTCTCATAAAAACTTCTCTATTCTCTCCCCCTCTAATGATCTTCTTAAGCTCTCAATGAAATTCTGAGCTTTTGAGTTTTTTAGTTTCTAAATGAGGAACTAAACTCTTCAGCCCTTAGCTCATAAATGCCCTTCATAAGCCTTCATACATTCCCTAGCAGAAAATCCCAGCAGTTTTGCTAAACACACTACAACACTATTACTCTCTTATACTCATTATCTCACTCTAAAATTCTACTGTTTTGCTGCCCATAAACACATCTCAATACTCTTCTACACCTATCTTACTGCTCCTATCTCCAAATACCTAAACACATCTCCATGCTCTTCTCTTACAAAATCTTTCCTCTTGGAAAGCAATCTCTACAACTTCTCCAGCGGTTATAATCCCATATTTTTACTATCTTCAACCTCCATATCTCTTATACTTCCATATATCATACATATTACAAATACGACATCCCACAAAACATCTATATTTTTTACCATCTTCACACTTCTCAAGAGATATCAAACACTCATACTAAAAGCCCTTCTCATGGAAGGCATGAACTTCTATTACTAAATCCCTTCTCCTAGAGGGCACCAAGATCTCATATCAATGCCCTTCTCTTAGAAGGCACAACTACTTCTTACAAAAGCCCTTCTCATGGAAGGCACAACTACTTCATACAAAAGCCCTTCTCACGGAAGGAAACACTATTTATAACTTCACAACAACTAAAAGAGCATTGTCAAGGGGAAAACTCATTTAAGTGCATGATAAGAGGGGCAAGCTTAACCAGCCCCTACACACAGCTGGGCATACTCTCTCTCCCTCCAGTTGCACCCATTTTTCCCCTTCAATCTTGAAGTTATCATGGTAAACTGTCTCTCTACCGCTGAGGTCACTTTACTGGGATATTATCAACTCACAGAAGCTGTACAACTTGGGCTACAAACCATGCAAAGATAAGTGACTTTGCTTCCTTATCTTTAAATTTACATCATTGAGTATATGATTACTTCACATTTAAATACATATTACTTTATTCCAATTATTATTACAACTATTAACCAAGGCTTAAACTCATTTAAATGCATGATAAGAGGGGCAAGCTTAACTAGCCTCTACTGCTGGCATCCTACTGGAATCCTATCAGCTCACTGATGCTACACAGCTGGAGCTATAAACCATACAAAGATAAGTGACTTTGCTTTCTTATCTTTAAATTTACATCATTGAGTACATAATTACTTTACCTCTAAATAAATACTACTTTATTTCAATTGTCATTACAACTACTAATCAAAGCTATCATATCAAATGCATATTACATATTTATTCGACCATTATCGTGATTCTTAAACTTTGGATTTAGCCGTTGGATCACGTGGCCCAATGTTGAGTTCCGGACGCAACTCTCCAAAAAATAACCCAGGCCTAGTAAGGTCATCCCTCCAACGGACCACACGTGGCTGGGCAACCGAAAAAGGCCCCCAAACAACTATCAACCAGATCAGTGTTTTTTTATTTAAATTTTTCACTCGGTATTTTTTTTTTAAGAATCAACTTGGTAAATCATTAATGGAGTAAAATAACTTAAATTAGGGAAAAACTGTAGTTTTCGTGAGGAGAAAAGCAAAACGATGTAGCTATTCCCATGAACTTCTGCTTGTTATGACACGGATTTTAAGGTGCAAAGATTAAGAGGGTGTTTGGATTGGGAGTATCTCAAAACTCAAAAATCATAACTCAAAACACATAACTTAAACTCATCACTCATTTCTCAAAACTCTATCTCACTAAAAACCTAAAACTGAAATTTTTTGTTTGGCTCCAATATCTCAAAACCGTGCCCCACATCTCAGTACTCAACTTTTTCACTTTTTGGTGGAGCCCATAGCCTGCACAGGTCAAAATGGCAGTTTTCTCTCGCGTGTGTCCTTTTCTCTCTCCTTTCACCCAAAACACTGTTTTGTCTTCCTGTCTCCACACACACATCGAATGTTAGAACAAGGTTTTGTGGTTTTTTCTTTTCCTTTTCCTTCTCTACATTTTTGCCTCCATATCCCGAAGACCCATCGCCTGCAAACAGCCAACTCAATTTTTGCTGGTAAGTTCCTTTTCTTTCTTTGTTTTATGGGCTATAGTGGACGAGGTTTGCTCTTTTTCCTCTGTCCCGAAAAAACCCCTAAATCCCCAAATTTTGGTTTAAACTCATCTCCATCAAACCCCTTTCTTCGTTTCTTCTAGGCCAATCGTAACCACTATTGTGCCCAAACCCCACGGGTTTGTCCTTTCCCTTTCAAATGGCTAGCAATTGTGCCATAAACCGCTAAGTTCACAAAAGCTAACGGCTAGCAATTTTGAGAGAGTCTCCGGAGCTCTTTGTTGTACATTGAAAATCCAAAGGGAGATTCTTGAGAGGAGAAGTAGAAATAGAGAGAGAGAAAAAAATACACAACCTACAATCTGTAACAGTTCCATCCAAAACCCCAAATCTCCAAATACAAAAACCCATACACAGAACAAAGACACCAAACCTCAACCACCGAAAGCCCTAAAATCAGAACCCAAAACACAAAGCCAAACATCAAACATTGTACCTACACAAACCCACAAAGAAAAACCCATATCTCATCCAAATGAAGCACCGCTGCTACTCTCCAAAGCCAGCACAAACACCAAGGAGGACCACCACCACCACTAGGTGAAAACCACTGTCGGGGGCGAAAAAGTCTTCCTTCCGACAAATAAGATTTATATTGGGTTGGAGGTCTAAACCGAAACTCGACGATGGGCTTGATGCACGGCCCAAAGGCTATCTATGAAAATCCAAGAAATCCACTATATTTTATGCCTTGGGCTTAGATTGAGACTGGCAAGAATGGCCCATGAACAATCCCTACAGCGAACACGTCAGCACGGTTAAAAAACATACTGTAAGAAATAACCCAGCAGTAAAGTGTTTCTACAGAAAATAGCCCAGCAGTAAGGTTTTTCTACAGAAAATAGCCCAGCGGTAAAGTGTTTCTGCAGAAAATAGCCCAGCAGTAAAATAAGATAAAACAGGATAAATCTCTAGCTATTAGTTATTTCACAGACTAAGGGAAATATCTACATTTCAGACTCATCATCCGTTAGCTCTGGAGAAGAGTCTTCTAATACAACAATATGAGGGAAAAATTCTATGGTAACAGTTACATCATAACCATTAATAGTAAAAGAATAAGTAAATATTGTGGGTTCCATTATAACAAATAATGAGGAAGACTTAGTGTGAGATGAAGGGAGAGAGAGAGATCCCAGCTAGCGCAGCAAAATCATTATGATGCCATGACATGCTCATTAATGTAGTGAGTAATGAGGGATATTTCAGGTCGTATGAGTAGTGAGAGAGAACGTGTACAGTAAAACTGTTAGGGCTTTCTGCTGGGGGTAAGTAAGTGTTTATGAGTAGAGCTATGAGGAGTGTTTGTGAGCTAGGAGCTGGGAAACTTAGTTTCTAAGCTTGAAACTAAGAACTCAGTGACTTTTTTAGAGCTTAGAGAAGGCTTTTTACAGAAAGGTTAAGGAAAAGTCTTGGTTAGTAGCTTAGTGTCCTCCCCCTGAAGCATTAATGGAGAATTCCATTTATAGTTGGCTTTTAGGGGGTAATTAGCAAATAATCTTTGCCAAATCTCCCTCAATCTTCAGAAAATCCTTAGAGAATCATTACTAAGATTTTAGCTAAGAGTGGTAAGCTCAACTTTTAGAAGGTTCTTGCTGTTTTGGGTAATAACAGCTGGGATTCTGACTTAGTATTGAATGCTGATGGGCCTTGGCTGATGGGATTAGAGCATGCTTTAGGCTAATGATCTTAGTTATGATGTTGCTAGAATCAGATCTCCCTAGGGCAGATTGTGTCACCCCAAGCCAGGTGTCAATCTTGGAGCCCTTGCTGGAAACTCTACTGGGATCCCCTTGGTGCCCTCCAAACCACATTTCCCTAGGTTTCCCCATTTGGGGTTCATGTGCTTGGCCCATGAACCAAAGAATACACATTTTTAGTATGAAAATAAGCTGATTTGATGTTGTTTCAGGAGCTTTAATGGTCTGGTCATGGCTACTCTTGGCTCTTGACCGGATGGGTTGGAGAAGAAAGAAGGGACAGTTGGCTGAAGCTTCCCAGCTTTTTGTCACGTCAATTTCAGCTTTATGTCACATGAGAAATGATGGAATTTCAGCTTGTAAGGGAAGGGTTTAACCCCTGATGGACACGTGTCCTCTTCTGATCTGATTGGACAAGTTGGGACTTGATGTGAATGCTCCAGCTGTTTAGTTGTTGCTGAAATTTGGCTGGTCAGCTTCACGTGATCTCCAGCTGCTGGGATTTGTGTGTGGGCTGGGCCAGCTCAGCTGGGCTTTGTAGTTGAGCTCTTTTAGGCTTGGTTATCACTACAAAATGAAGAGTTTTTCCATGGGTGATATTCATGGGCTTTTGTAGTTAGTTAATTATGGAAAAATAGGCATAGTTCCCATAAATTTTGTGAAAAAAATATTTTTTGAGAGATGAGTAATTTATATTTCCCATGAGTTAGGGACTTAGTTTATGTAAAGCAAGTGTTGACATATAGCATTTGGGCTTTTATGAAATAGTTGCCAAAAATAATATTTGGGCTTTATAAAATAAGTGCCAAATTAATATTTGGGCTTTGTAAAATAAGTGTCAAATTAATATTTGGGCTTTGTAAAATAGGTGCCAAATATTAACATTTGGGCTTTATGAAAATAGGTGCCAAATTGGCATTTGGGCTTTGTAGGATTTTGTAAAAATATTGCCGCATCGTAACGGGCTTTAGAGATGCCGCATCGTAGCGAGCTTTAGAGATGCCACATCGTAGCGGGCTTTAGAGATGCCGCATCGTAGCGGGCTTTAAAGATGTTGCGTCATAGCGAGTTTTAGGGATGCCGCATCATAGCAGGCTTTAGAGATGCCGCATCGTAGCGGGCTTTGTAAGAAGGTTTTGTTGGGCTTTTGGGATTTGCCCCCAAGGTAAATGAGTTTGGGCTTTTTATAGAGATGGTATAATTTTGTGGCCCAAATTTGGTAGTAACATGGTGAGTATTTTTTGTGAGATATAATGGGTAATATTTGTGAGAGGGCCCAAGGTAATTTGTGGGGTTTTATATAGGAAATATTTGTGGGAGTCCAATAATATGGAGAATATTTGAGTAATATGTGGGAATATTTATGTGGGCTCAAAATAATTTATGGGCTTGTGTGGGTATTTTAGTGAGTGGGCTAATGAAATTAAGGCCCAAAAATTTGTACCTCAACAACCGCTAGGTATATATCTCTAACTCCTCAAACTCTGCTTTAGATTGTTTGTTGCATGGGATTTTAATGTTTTAGATGTTAGGTTAAGTAGACTGAATGAAACAATAAACAGAGACACAAGAGATTTTTAAACACTAGAACGGCTTCTATAGATCATGGGCTATGTCCCACACTCTCTTTTTTCTAACTTGGACCAAAATAAAGGCTGGGTCTCAGAAAAAGTCAAGGAAGTGATTTTATGTTGGTTCAAGGAGGTGGGTGAGATGAGTGAATGGGAAGTTGGGTTATGAGTAATGTCATCTGAAGGAAGAGAGCAAAAAATGAGGGAAAAGGTAGTGTAAAACTCTTGCTTAAGCCAGGGAGAAGCCAAAAAAAGATAGAGTTCCAACTGTCTGAAATTTGATGTGACTACACACTGCACCGGGTCCCACATAGTTGTGAGTAATAACCAAAATGCCATCAAACTCAGTTTTTGAAAACTGAAAACACCAGGAAACCTGTTCTCAGTTTTCATTCTTATATCTCAAAATTTTGAGAAACAAGTTTTGGAAACAATGACTGAAAACAAAACCAAACAAAATGCAACTCAGTGGGGCCCACGAAATTTGAGTTTTGAGTTATATAACTCAAAACAACCCAATCCAAACACCCTCTAAATAACCGATGGAGTTGATGAAAGTAAAAAGACGTGATTTTTTTTTTTTTTTTTTTTTTTTTTGAGAAACAAACATACACAAAAGAGAGGGAAAGAGTGTGAGAATTGGGTGCATAGTTTGCCTCTATGGAGGGATCATGGTTCTAGCTCAAAATTCATCAAATTCATTTCTATGCCTTGAGATTGAACTATTTTTTATAAATAATTGAATAGTTAAAATAATGAGAGAAAGAATATTTAAATCATAAATGCCTCATTTGAAAATATATATAAGTGTCAGTTAAGTTATAAAATAAAAAATTCATAACCGTAAATGTTTCATTAGAGAGTTGAGACTTTGAGACAATTGAGTTTTACACAAAACTTGATTCTTATTTTACTCTTCATGATTTTCTTTTTTCTAGTAATGCAGGACCACAGATTTTTCTTACTCCATTATCTATGAACTAACATTATGTACTCTATAATATCATTTGCATTTTTTCAGTTAAAGACCGAACACCCATATAATGTGGAAGAGATTGTCACAATAAATGGAACAAGACTCTTAGCATTTTAAAGAAAAATTTGGACTTACATGATGTGCATATATAATGTACTTAAAGTAATTTTTGTCCTTCATAGTACTAATTTACTAATTGTAAGGGGTCAACTATCCCTAATTAATATCTGTGGAAAAAAAAACAAAAAAAACAAAGCAAGTTCAAGAAATGAAGATTAGAAGTAAATAAATGCACAAATTTCCACTAAATTGGATATCAATAAATTTACGCTTTAGAATTTCTAGTCAAGTCATGAATAATGAGTTTATAGAATTATTTGTAAATTTAGTGATTATTGATAATATATATTTGAAAAAATTAAAAAAGTAGTTGATTCGCGTTGCACAACCAGAGCATTTCTAATTTGCCCCATTAAATTCATGAACTAACCACTAGAGACCACAACAACTTTTACGACAAATTTCTATAAGTTTAAACGGCATGTAAAGCCATGTCTATATTTTTGTTTGCTTTGTCATTATAATCTCACTCAATAATTATGATTAAATTTTATCAATGTGTACATGAACTTTAACTATGACAATTTTTATCTCTATTTTTACCTACCACCAAAATATTGGAGGAAACTAAACATTACTTTAAGTTCAATGACAAAATTCTCCATTCTTTCACTTGGAAATTCAAAACTCTTATTAGTAGGTTCTGTTTATATCTAATCTACAAATGGAAACGATGAAACAGAGGTGGAGGATGATAATACACAAAAAATCAGTAGGCTGAATGCTCCGGGCTTCAATGGGCTTGAGGTTGCTTGGAAGGCCTGAAAAGAAAGAAGCACAAGATCAAAGGTGATCAGGGTGAACTGACCAAGAACCCTCCGATGCTTAAGTTAGTTTTCTCTCTCAAACTCAGGAATTCCAACTTTATAAGTGGTGAAAACTTACCTTAATTTGATATGGCTGAGTCCTTTTATAGTGAGTTTTGGAGTGGTTACTTGTTTAGTAACTTCTCCAACGTGGGTGAAAGTTAGAAAGTTCAGACAAAACTTCTACAACTGCTATTGGAAGTTAAGAACTTAGTGGGAAGTTAGAGTGATGAATAAGGATTTCACTCCCACTTCAGAATAGTAGAACGTGGTCTGAATTATAAGCTTTTGGATAGAGATTTACTCTGAAAATTTCTAAGTGTTAGGCGGTCATCCAGGTAACTCCATGTTGGACGACCTTCTTGCACTTGGACGATCTCCTTCGAAGGCATTCATAAGTTAAATCTCTATTGGAATTCTAAACATTTAATATATTAGGTGGATGACCTTCCTGGTCTTGGACGACACGATGGGCGAACTGGAGATAGTCCAATTTTTTGGTTCACCATCAGTTGCCCCCTTATCCAAGGGTCGTCCTGGCCACTGTAGCAGAACTTTGATTTCACTGTTTACTTTTGACATGTGTCGATGTTTCAATGGCCAATTGATGTGCCACGTGGTGTTCTTGTTTTGGTTGAATTTTGTCGTCTCAGATTACGCCACGTGTCACGATCTTATTGACCAACCCATCGCGTCGATTCATTTTTCAAGGGACATGCCACGTGTCAATTTCTGGTTGGTTCACGTCGCTTCATTAACCCACCCCTGGGGCCTATAAATATGTATATTCTCTCTCTTACCCTCTCACTTTTCTGATATTCTCCTCTATGCCATCTCGTCCAAGAGCTTCATCTAGTTGTCCTCGTCCTTAGTCTCTCGTCAGGTACTTCCTTTTCTTCATTATTAGGTTTTCATCTTTAGGAAATTCTTTATATATTCTTATAAATATGTCTTTGCCTAGTGGTAGTACTGAGAAAGAGATAGACGAGTATCAGGACGAGACAAATGGTAGTAGTGGTAGCTTTGAAAGTAGTAGTAACAGTAGTTCCCAAGACGAGCATTATTCGTCTAGGGTCCCTGGAATTCCTTTAAAGGTTTTCCAGGAGGAGATGCAACGTAGGGTAGCTTCTAGTGTTAAGGCTAGCTCGTCCAGAAGGGACAAGTCGTCTAGTCTCCCTCAAGACGAGGAGGAAAATGCTAATGTTATCTATAGTTGTGCTCCAGAAGTTGCGTCCACCTTAGATGCAAATAGATTAACAACCCTTGTAGGTAGATACCAAATTCATCTTGAGTTCAATCCTCGTCTACCTGAGAGTGAAGAGTGGTGTTGTTCTCCTTTTTTCGGTTTTGGTGTATATGTTTCATACTTATTAGCAAGTCTTAGATTTCACCTTAATTCTTTTTGCAGAGACCTCTTCCATAGGTTGGGTATTGGACCAAACCAACTCAACCCTAATGGTTGGAGGACGATAATGGCCATGCAAGTGTTATGGCGTGAGGTGTTTGAGGGGAATCGTCCAATCACAGTGGATGAGTTCCTCTTTTGCTATAAACCCTTAGAAATCAAAAAATCTGCTGGTTTTTACCAGTTCTCGTCTAGGGGCCCCCAATTTAATTTGATTAGGGGTCGTAGTTCTTCAGATAGGTTGTGGAAGAGAGCATTTTTTTTTCATTTTTGGAAATTGGGCTAGGGACCCATATGATGTAAATAGTGCCCCCTTTTCCTCCTTTTACCAATGCCCTAGGTCGCCTTCGTCCTGAGGGTACGTCTTTCATCAACTTTACTGCGTCCATTTTATTTATTTCTTTCACTCGTCTAATCATGCCTTTCTTTTATGCAGCTATCACTCGTCCACATTTGGACAAATTTTACTTAGAGCGTATTGATAAAGCTCGTGCTCATCTAGAGAGGTCCTTTCATAGCTTGGTGACTTTACATCATCTTGCTGCTTGGGGGCTTGGTCCTGAGCCCACTGAAGAGAACCTTGCACACGAGGAGACTACTCGTCGAAGTATGTGTCATCTTTCACTATTTTTTTTTTTAACTTTTTACTTTTCTTTATTGCAGGGTTAGTCACCATGAAGGAAAATAAGGGCAAGAATATGGCTAGTGGCACCGAAGAGGAGGAGGACGTCCAGGTTCAAGACGAGCCAGCTCCATTGGCCATCCAGAAGTCTGCTATTCAGACTACTGCTGGGAAGAGGAAAGGCATTTCAAGCAACATAGATCTTGGAAGTCTTCCAAGACGCTGAGGTCTTAAGAAGCAAAAATCTGACAAAACCCCTCCTTCCAAAATTTCAAAGCCTCAGGACGCAATGGTAGACCTAGACGACCCAGCAGTGAACTTGATGCCCCCTCAAGTCTCTCATACAGTCGTCCAGCCTGAAACTTCTATTCCCTCTACAGCCAAAGTTCCTCATAGGGTTCATCCTTCAATTCCAACCAAACGTCCTCCTAACTTGGTACTGGACGAAGATCATGCCTGGAAGACGTTCAAAGGGATCATCTCTAACAGAGAGGTGAGTGCATGTTATGACATGTCAGTGAGAGACTTTGAACACTTTGCCACCCACGATCTTTTCAAGGTATGTAGTTTTCTCATTATTTTTGTTTCATTTTTTCTATGAAATTTAAGGATAATTTCTATCTCTCCTTTGCCCATCTGTATTTCAGGCCATGGCAAAGTTCTATACCGCGTCCAGCCAAGCCAGGGAGCTCAGTGACGAGGCTAAGGCCCTTAAGACAAAGAACAAAGAATTGAAGGATGAGCTTCTTTTGAAGAAAGGGGAAGGGATCAGGCTGACTGAGGAGCTCATTCGTCTTCAGGGAATAGAGAAGGAACTAAGGAACCAAGTGGAGGAGCTCAAGACGGACTCCATTGAGAAGGAGACTCGTACTTCGAAGGGAAATGTCAAGAGCTCATCTCGTCCTTGGAGAATGCCAAGATGGATGCCATTGCAACTTACATGAAGTCAAGCGACTTCACCAGTCGTCTAGACCAAAATTATGTTGCTAGCTATGAAGATTTTCGCTCTGATGCCAAGGAGGCCTATCCTGGGATGGACTTCTATTTTTTTAAAGTTCCTACTGCAGCAGAGCTTCTTGCTTCAGACGAGCTCCAAGGACGTCAACATCGTGGACGATGCTTCAACTGAGCCTGCTAAAGACAATGTTGAGCCCGCCAAGGACGACCCTAAGTCTAGGGAGAATGCCCCCAATCGTCCATGTTATATCCAATGGTTTTCTAGTGTGGTCCATCCACTTGTAAAGGCATTGAGTTCATCCATGTTAGGAAAACTTTTTCATGCTCAACATTCTACCACTCATTAAGTATAACTCGTCTATGAATGAAGTTTCTATTGCCAGCTTTCTTTGTCCATAGGTTTGACTTATAGCTTGCATTAATCTTCGTCCATAGGCTGGACAGCTCATTATTCGTCTTTGAGCAAGATGCTTTCAGCATTTACTTGTCCAGAGACTGGATTGTTTAGCTGATTACATTTATCCATGGATTTCGAATATTCTTGCATGCACGCTTTGCCTCGTCCATTAGTTAGACGAAGATACTTTAGGTTTATTTTATTTTGCTTTCACCTTATTTAAGGAAAGCTTATAGACGTTACATCCCTGCGTCCAACGATTTTATTCGCCTTAGGCCTTTAGCCTTCTTGTGGATTAGCTTTAATGAGAACTTCAACAATATTAAGATTGAAAATTCACACAACTTTATATACATTGGAAATCCAAACTGTATTTACATATCATAAACGTCATCTACAAGCATGGCACATGCTTAGAAGCTAGTGCCTTTAGGGAATTGAAAATACCTTATGTACAAACAGACTAAGCTCATGACTTCGTCCATCATGACTTCGTCCATAGATGATGCATAAGCTGGAAGCTAGTACACTTTAGGGAATTGAAATACTAAAAAACATGAAGTACTAGTAACAAACACAAGTAATATAAGTAATGGAAAGTGACACATAACTTAAGCTCGTCTAGGATGATGCTCGTCTAGGCTGATACTTCACTGATAATATCTTCTTAAATGCTCAACATTCCAGAGGTGCTCTAACTTTCGTCCATCCAAGGCTTCCAAGTAGCATGATCCCTGCCTTTTGCAATTAATAACCCTATAGGGTCCTTCCCAATTAGGCCCCAGTTTTCTGTGGGCCAGGTTTCTGGTTGCCAATGAGACCATTTTTAGGACGAGGTCCCCAATGCTGAAGCGTCTGGGTTTCACCATCGCATCATATTGTCTGGCCATAAGGTTTTTATACCTCGCTATTCTCTGTTCTACATCCATCCTTACCTTGTCTATCAAATCAAGGTCAAGACGAAGTTATTTTTCATTTTCCTCGTCCTCATATTTCATCACCCAATGTTTAGTCATGTGTACTTTTGCAGGTATGATCGCTTCACTTCCATAGGCTAGTTTGAAAGGAGTTTCTCCTGTGGGGGCCCTCACAGTCATCTTGTAGGCCCATAAACACCTGGTAACTCGTCTGGACATACTCCCTTTGCCAATTCAAGTCGAGTCTTGATGATCTTTAACAATGATCGGTTTGTAATTTCAGCTTGTCCATTTGCTTGTGGGTGGGAAGGTGAGAAATAATGATTCCTTATTCCAAGTTGCTTACAAAAATCTCTGAAAGGTGTTATCAAACTGCCTTCCATTATCTGACACTAGTACCCTAGGAACCCCAAATCGGCAGACGATGTTCTTCCAGACAAAGTTCTTGACTTTCTGCTGCGTAATCTTTGCTAAGGGTTCAACTTCCACCCATTTAGTGAAGTAATCAATCCTCACTACTAAAAACTCCATCTACCTAGTCCCTATTGGAAAGGGACCCAAGATATCCAATCCCCATTGTGCAAAGGGCCACGGGGCCATCATCGGGGTGATGTACTCCGAGGGTCGTCTAGGGATATTACTGAAGCGTTGACACTGATCACACACCTTAACATAAGCCTTAGCATCTGCCTGTATGGTTGGCCAGTAATAACCTACACGGACGATCTTATGGACGAGAGCTCTCGCTCCTGAGTTGTTTCCGCATCCTCCTTCATAAACTTCCCTCAATACATAGTTTGATTCATTTGGAGCTAAGCACCTTAGGTAAGGCTGAGAGAAGCCTCTTTTATATATTACCTCGTCTATGAGGACATACTTAGCTGCTCTGATCCTTAGCTTTCTGGCTTCGTCCCTATCTTCTGGAAGCCTTCCATCCCTGAGGTAAGCCACTATTGGGGTCGTCTAGTTTTCTTCTTCTTCAATCTGCTGCACCTCTGGAAGATCTATGCTTAGCATGTACTAGACTTTGTTATACTCGTCCACTGACCTTTCTACTGACGCTACCTTTGCTAAAGCATCTGCTTCCATGTTTTCCTCTCTTGGAATTTGAAGAAAAACGGTTTCCTTAAATTTCTTGACAAGCTACTTCACCTTATTGAGATACTTCTTCATCCGTTCTTCCTTAGCTTCACATGTTCCATTCACTTGACCCATGATCAATTGAGAGTCTCCTTGGACAACTATTGACTCTACCCCAAAGGACTTGGCCAATTCTAGCCCTTTAAGAAGGGCTTCATATTGGTTGTCTGGTACTGTAGATGAGTTGCATATTTTAACTTATCCCCTTCCGGAGATTTTAGTATAACCCTTATACCTCTTGCATATTGTGTGGACGAACCATCTACATAGACGAACCACTTCTTAGCTTTATTCACCTCGTCTAGCTCACCATGGTTTGGAGTGAATTCTGCAACAAAATCTGCCAACGCTTGAGCCTTTATCGCACTTCTTGGTTGATACCTGATATCAAACTCACTAAATTTTGTGGCCCATTGGATCAATTGTCCTGCGACTTCCAACTTGTTCATTGTCTTCTTAAGTGGATGATCTGTCAAGACATTGATGACATGAGCTTGGAAGTAAGGCCTTAGCTTCTTAGAAGCTGTTACCAATGCAAAGGCCAGCTTCTCCATCATAGGATACCCTCCCTCTATTCCCTTTAGCGCTCTGCTTGTATAATAAATAAGCTTTTGTATCTTCCCTTCTTCTCTAATTAGTGCTAAACTCACTACATGTGGGGACACTACTAAGTATAAATACAATTCCTCACCTGGTGTAGACGGGCTTAGCAGAGGAGTTGTTGTGAGGTAGGCCTTAAGGTCTTGAAAGGTCTTCTGACACTCGTCCGTCCATTTAAACGCCTTCTTGAGAACCTTGAAAAATGGCAAACATTTGTCAGTAGCTTTTGAGACAAACCTATTAAGGGCGGCAACTCGTCCAGTGAGAGACTAGACTTCCTTGATATTCCTTGGTGGCTCCATGTTTAGTATTATTTGGATCTTATCATGATTTGCTTTGATTCCCCCATGTGAAACCATAAACCCTAGGAATTTCCCTGACGAAACTCCAAAGGCACACTTACTTAGATTCGGCTTCATGTTATATCGTCTAAGCGTGTCAAAGGTCTCCTGAAGGTTGTCCATATGCTACGTCTCGTCTAAGTTTTTCACCAACATGTCATCCACGTATACCTCTACATTCTGTCCTATCTGTAGACGAAACATATGATTGACCAGCCTCTGATAGGTTTCCCCCGCGTTCTTCAAACCAAAGGGCATCACTTTGTAGCAAAATAGACCTTGACTGGTAATGAATGATGTCTTCTCTTAATCTTCCTCGTCCATCCTTATCTGGTTATAACCTGAGAAGATGTCCATGAAGCTTAACAACTTATGACCCGCTGTTGAGTCTACTAGCTGGTCAATACGGGGCAATAGATAGCTATCTTTGGGGCAAACCTTGTTTAAATCGATGAAGTCCACACACATTCTCCATTTGCCATTACCCTTCTTGACCATCACCACATTAGCTAACTAATCCAGGTAATAAACTTCCCGAATAAACTTTGCCGTGGTTAACTTCTAGACCTCTTCCTTGATAGCATTATCTCATTCAGGAGCGAAGACCCTCTTCGTTTGACGGATGGGCTTGGAGGAAGAATACACATTCAGACGATAGGTAATGACACTTGGGTCAATCCCTAGCATGTCTTTGTGACTCCACGCGAAAACATCAATGCTCTTTTTTAAGAACTGGACGAGATCTTGCTTTGTCTTCTCTTCCATGCTTGTTCCAATCTTGGTAAACCTCAGGGTTACTTTCGTCCAGAGGAACGTCTTCCAGTACTTTAATGGGCTCTGTAGCAACCCTTCTCTATTCTATATTCATCGTCTACACATGCTCATCTATAGCCAACATGGCTAAGTAACATTCTCTAGCTGCTAACTGATCTCCTTATACTTGTCATATTCCATAATCTGTTGGAAACTTGACAGATAGGTGGTAGGTGGACGTCACTGCCTTCCAACTATTCAGAGTTGGTCGTCCAATGATGGCATTGTAAAAAGACGAGCAATCTACGATAAGGAAATTCACCTCTTTAGTTATCTGTTGTGGATATGCCCCTACCACGACAGGTAAAGTAATAGTGCCCACTGGTTGTACCTTCATTCCTCCGAATCTAACTAAGGGTGCGTTCACTGGACGAAGTTGATCTCTTCCAAACCTCATCTGCTAGAAGGCATGATAATATAGGATATCTACTGAACTCTCATTATCTATTAACACTCTTCTAGTTGTGTAGTCTGCAATAAGCAAGGTTATGACAATTGCATCGTCATGTGGATGATGGACCTTTCTAGCATCCTCATTCGTGAAGGTGATAGTATGCTCGTTTGCCCCCTCAGTCCTTGGTAGTCGTCTAGAGAGTTGAACGTTCTACACCACCTTCAAGTAGGTCTTCCTTGACTTGGAGGATCGTCTTGCTGAAGTTCCTCCTATAATAACTCTTATTTCTCCAAGTGGGGGTCGTGACGGCTCTTCTACCTTTCCCTTTAACTTTTCGTCCTTAAGATCTCATCCAAGAAAATTCCTCAACTTTCCCTGCTTGATGAGATTCTCAATCTGCTACTTCAAGTCATAGCATTCGTTCGTGTCATGCCCGTGGTCTCTATGGAAGCGGCAATACTTGTTTTTATTGCGCTTATTAGGATCTTCCTTCATCTTCTCTAGCCACTTCAAGGATGGGTCGTCCTTGATCTGCATAAGCACTTGATCAAGCAGAACGTTCAAGGGTGTGTAATGCAAACTTCGTCCTAAAGACGAACCTGCCTTCATGTTGTCTCTATCCTTCTTTTCTCCCGTCCGGGCCTTCTTTGGACGAGGGCCTTGTTCAGAATGACGTGGGGGCTTCGCTTCCATCTGCTCTGCTCTCTTCCTCTTCTTGGCAATGATCACACCTTCTACATTCATGAAGCTTTGGGCTGAGTGGATGAGTTTATCCATGGTCTGTGATTCTTGATCATAAAGCTTGTGGATGAATATATCTGAACTAACTCCATTGTGGAAGGCTGCTAACAGCAGCTTATCATCCATCTCGTCTGCCGTCAAGGCTTCCCTGTTGAAGCGAGTGATGAAGGATCGTAAACTTTCATTATCTCCTTACTCTATAGTCAGCAAACTGGAAGAGGAGCGCTTATGCCTTTAATCTCCAATGAAGTTATTGACGAATAACTTACTCAACTCCTCGAAGGAACTAACAGTATTTCGAGGCATCTTACTAAACCACACTCGTGTTGGTCCCTTAAGGGTGGTTGGGAAGGCCCTACACATTATCTCGTCTGAAACCCCCTGAAGGTACATCGTGGTCTTGAAGGTAGCAATGTGATCACATGGGTCACACGTTTCATCATATGAGTCTAATGCAGGCATCTTGAACTTGGAAGGCTGGGGATGACTGTTGATGGACGTTATGAAAGGGGAATCAGTTCGATGAACTAAGTCATCTACATAATTCGTCCTTCTCATATTTTCCCTCATCTCGTCCATGGCTCTCCTCATTGATCCATCTCCTTTTCCAAGTGTGGCACCTTGCGTGAAACGGTACCCCTTGAGTGATTCTCACGCTCAACATTTTCTCATTCTCTAGCTTCTAGACTCTGAGCTTACTCTTTTACACACCGTTCATGACGTTGCCTTCTTTGATTGATCTCGCGAGTTAACTCCTGATTCTGACAGGTTAACTCTGCCATGGCGGCTACCATAAACTGCATTTGTTGGACAGAAGGCGGTTGCATAGTAGGTGCGGACTGTTGAGCGTGATTGGGGTGGCTAGAAGCGTTTCCACTCTCCTGGTGGCTTGGACTAGTGGCCATTGACCTTGTCCAGACCATACAACCTTTTGTAAAAGAAATATAAATTGCAAAGCACAAAATTAACTTCCCCATAGACGGCGCCAACTGATGATACACAGAAAATCAGTAGGCTGAATGCTCTGAGTTTCAATGGGCTTGAGGTTGCTTGGAAGGCCTAAAAAGAAAGAAGCACAAGATCAAAGGTTACCGGAGTGAACCGGCTAAGAACCTTCCGATGCTTAAGTTAGTTTTCTCTCTCGAACTCAGGAATTCCAACTTTATAAGTGATGAAAACTTACCTTAATTTGATATGGCTGAGTCCTTTTATAGTGAGTTTTGGAGTGGTTACTTGTTTAGTAATTTCCACAACATGGGTGGAAGTTAGAAGGTTCAGATTAAACTTTTATAACTGCTATTGGAAGTTAAGAACTTAGTAGGAAGTTAGAGCGATGAATAAGGATTTCGTTCCCACTTCAGAATAGTAGAACATGGTCTGAATTATAAGCTTTTGGATAGAGATTTACTCTGAAAATTTCTAAGTGTTGGGCGGTTGTCCAAGTGACTCCATGCTGGACGACCTTCTTGCACTTGGACAACCTCCTTCGGAGGCACTCATAGGTTAAATCTCTATTGCAATTCTGAACATTTTAATATATCAGGTGGATGACCTTCCTAGTCTTGGACGACACAATGGACGAACTGAAGATAGTCCAATTTTTTAGTTCACCATCAGAGGAGAAACAAAACCCTAACTCAAAAAATCCTATCCTTTTTATTCAAGGAGAAACAACTTTTTTTTTCCTTTGCATTTAGAGAGAAAGGATGATCGACCCTTCATACTATCTAATTTGAAATCTAGATTAAATATAGAAATTTAATTTATGTACTATAAATAAGTCAATTTTGAGAAATTAAGAAATAAATAATGTATAATGTATTTCTTGATCTATTAAGAAAATTTTGGTTAGGGATTATTTGCTAAGTTATGAATTACCACAAATAAGATGACTGAAAAAAAGAACTTTCATTTTTTTTTTTAATAATCTTAAAGATCATATACATAAAAAGCAAAATCGCATTCATAAGCACTCAGTTATCTATTAAAAAGTGAATTACAATTAGCTCAATTGGTAAAATATCTAATAGTTATATAAAAGATCAGAGATTTAATCTCCGTCTATACCAAAAACTGATTGGTGTCTTGGTCTAATGATAAAGAACTATCATCAGGAGTAAACACCATAGGTTGAAACTCTTTCAAAAAAATGTTAAAAAAAGTTACCTATTAAAAGAACCATACATTTTATATTTAATTCAAATTAAAAAAAAGAAAGTTAATTTAGACATTGATCCCCATACAGTTTCTTAAACAATCATATCTTTTCTTAACAAATCATGGATCTTGAACCCAGACCTTAATAGTTCTATCACGATCAAGGCCTGCAGAAGCAATTTTGTTCTCAGCTGGGTGACAAGTAACAGAAATGACAGTATCAGAGTGGCCCTCCAGTTTTTGAATCATAGTTTTCTGCTGAAGATCCCACAAATAAACACAGTTATCCTCCGACCCACTAACAATGTATTTCCCATTTGTGACAGAAAACGTGGATGTTATGCAGTAAACTTTGTTCACATGCCCTGTGTAAACCTTCAAAAACTTTCCAGTTGAGTAGTTTGACAGCTTCTGCACCAAGAATTGGAAAAACAGAAAAAGGAACATTTTACAAGGGTATTTGAAAATGGTAAAAACAAGAAACTATATCCTCAGTCCATTAAGAACAATAGGACCATTAGAGTCAGACTGCACATTCTAATTTCATTCTTTCCTCAAGTTTTTCAAAATTACCCCAAAGGATAAACTAACATGGTCAAGCTATCAGAAACATCTAGTGAATACTCTGCACACGCTGGATTTATGACTACCTACCTTTATCCTTAATGTTACAAAATCAGCTATCAAGTCAATAAAAAAATCTAATACATTTAGCCACACATAAAAGTTTCCTCATGTTTCTAATACAACACTAACTTGTTGGCACCAAGGTTGAATTACCAATCATAACAGATCCATTTCTCTTAAATTTACATGGTAGTGCTACTAAAACAATTACAAAAGTGCCTCATATAATCCAATAATGCAAACCCATTCCACTGCCCTTTGCCATGACCACAAAAAACCCAAACTTTTCACCTTAAATTGACTTTATAATGGATATTAAAGCAATTTCAGGATGTTTACAATCCAAATCAAGCTGAAATCCGCTAATCAAATTCTTTTGAATTACCCATTACACAAACCAGAAAATGCCAGACCCACAATTTTCTTTCCCTTTAGATTTACACTCTTAACTCTATACAAAATTAATCAACTGCAATGCTTACCGCACAATTTTTTAAGAAGAAAAAAAACAACAAAAGCCAAACCCACATCTTTTTTATCATTAAATTTACTCTCAAAATCCATAATCATATCGAAAAGGTACACAAACCAAAAGTGAAATGTTTGAAATCTAAGTTTGAACTCAAACCATCAAAAAATAAAATACATAAAACTCGAAACTCTTTTGCTCACAATCAAGCAGATATTTGCTAATCAAATTACTTTAAATTACCCATTTCATAAATGCCAAACCTGCATTGTTTTCCTTATCATTTTCGCACTCTTAAATCTACACAAAATTAATCAACAATAACAATGCTTAAAACACAATATAAAAAATGGCTAAAATACTATTTAGTATTCACATCCTTTTAAGTTTAAGGCCGCTTCTTTTTCCTCGTATTTATTACACTCAAGTTTACACAAAGTTAATCAACACCAACTCCAACAACACAATAAAAAAATTAAAAAAAAAAAAAATCACTTTATTTTTTCCTATACAATTTACACAAAACAATGCCTATTATAATCCAAAAAAGAATGAATAAATCTATGGACACGACATGCTAAAGTGGTCGACTGTAATTGGTGGAAACATTGAGTGTGTTAGAAACTTAGAATATTGTTGTAATTACAATTCCCAGTCTAAGGGAGCTGAAAAAAGCGTTTTTTCAAAATACAAACACAACTCCTAGTAGGATTTTAACTCAAACACAACACAAACCTAAAATTGAAAAAAGAAAAAGAAAAAGAAAAAGAAGAGAGAAACTTACGAGGGTGTCGTTTAGCGTGGCAAGGAGGATGAACTTGCCGTTTGGAGAGAACTTAGCAAACGAAACAGAAGGAACCTTATCATCAATAAGCGTTTTCAAAAGCGTACCCTTAGACGAATCCCAAATCTTACAACTCCCATCGTGACTCGCCGATACAATCAACGACCCATCTCGATTGAAATGCACAGACGTAACAGGCATAGAATGCGCCTTGATCGCATGCAAACACTTCCCAGTCTTCACCTCCCAAACACGCACCGTTTCGTCGAAAGACCCAGACACGATCAGATTCGATTGGGGGCTGAAGTTCACGCAGAAGACCAAATTGGAGTGGCCCTTCAGGGTCTTCACGTGGGAGGAGTCGCTGGTGGAGGCGCGTGCGTCCCAGATGCGGAGAGTGCGGTCGTCGGAGGCGGAGCAGATGTAGTGGGAGTCGGAGGACCAGGCGAGGTCGGAGATGCCCTCGGAGTGGCCGGTGAGGCGGTGGACGAGAGTCAGGGTTTGGGCGGACCAGATGATGACGGTTTTGTCTAAGGAGGCTGAGGCTAAGAGGTTTCCGTCGTTTGAGAATTTCACGCACGAGACGGCGCGTGTGTGGGCTGTTAGGGTTTTGAGGTGCCGGTACGGTTTGTATGTTGTTTGGTTTGTTGGAGTTGTGCCACTGCTTGACATGGTGATCACTGATCAATTATTTACGATCGATGGCAGCCTGCCGCTGGCTTTGGGATTCACCAGACCACCACCACCACCACCACCGACTATTATTATTATTATAACTTAAAAGGAAGTACTACTTCTTACTTCTTACTTCTTACTTCTTTCTTCTTTCTTCTTTCTTAAGGCCAACAACAGACACATGGCATTTTAAAAAGTGGACTGTTGACTTAAAAGGCCAAGAAAACAAAACTGGTGGGATATCCTCATTCCTCTCCTCACCATTTTGCACCAATTTATTCATGCGTGTTGCACCATATTTCGTCACAACATATTGCTGCAAAACAAGATGAATTTGTTTGCCTCTTCCTCCTTAATATCCGTTGCTCTACATGGAATATTCAATTTTGACGTCAACACAAGGTTCTTTCCATTTAAACTCCTTTTTTTTTTTTTCTTTTTCTTTTTAGGTGCCTTATCATAGAACAAGGAACATGAGAGAAAATTTCATCTACAATTGATCTAGTCATTTTGTTGACCAGTTGCTACTGATTTTATATAAAACTCTACAACCCAAAAAACAGTTCTATCATACCATATGAACTTATATTTGATGTATAGTTTATCAATATCATCTGGCAGGGATGAGATACAATTACAGGATCCTGCAAGACTGATAAAATTGGTTTTAGCATATGTGACTGTAAAAATTACAAGGGAAAAATATAAGTAGAAAAAAAAAAAAAAAACAACAACAGATTTTACATTTGCATTATAGCTAAAATCATGAAAGATTGGTACTAAAAAGGACGCCACCCCCTTCCTCCTCCCCCAAAACCAAAAAAAAAAAATGGAGGAAGGTTCTCTTGATAGTAGATACTTATTGATTTAGAGACAGGTGAAAGTATCAACCATTACCCTCAAGACTAACAGAACAGGAATGGTTGATAATTGGGGAAAAAAAAAAAAAAAACAGGCGTGAAAGGCCCTCAAGGTGGCATTCCATCTTGGTAAATTGGACAGGAAGCCGCTACTGGACGTTATAAACCAAACTGGGATATTTTGCAAATTCAAAAGCCCCCAGCCACCAGCTGTAATAAAGTCGGGGATAAATGACCAACAAGGTCCATGAATTAACTTGCCAATGAAACTTCAGCCTGCGCTCCATAAAAGCCTCCATTCTGTTAGAGAAAGCAGAAGAGTGTGTAAGAAACAGCAACATTTTTCACAAATGCTGCGTGTGCAAAGACAGCTACATTTTTAATCATAGCCCACAGAGCCAGCAGCACAGGGGGTAACCACTAACAAACATTATCAATCACTTAATGGGATAAGAAAATTTTAAGCACTGCTGGACCAGTGAAGAAGATACAAGAATCATGCTTCAAGACAATGCTATATTGTGAGCCACAAGTCAGACCGACATGGCATTTACCCAACATCTGCAATCCTCAAAAAACCTTGCAGTAAATTACATGTCTTGTATTATTAGCATGGAAGAGCCATTAAGGTGTTATTTAAAATTGACCTTGCTATACAATTTTTGAAGCTAACATAAACTCAAGTATTCCTATACAGAAATACCAACCTTCCAGATGGTCAGATTCCATAATTTTCATAAGAGAGAGAGAGAGAGAGAGAAGGTGTTACCAAATCAATTTCCACTTCATCTGAGCTTTCCTCATAAATAACGTAATTGGCATCACGGCCATCCTCATTGCCACTACCTTGATCACTGTTGTAGCTACTCTCAGACGAGCTTGTAAACATTGAAGCATCTGATATGTGACTGCTAAGCTGTGACGGCAGACCAACCTCACTCTCTTGCACGATGTCAGCCATTTGATCAATATCAATGTAACTGCAAAACAAGCCAGATTCCCTGAACAGTATCATACATTGTTCCAAAGACACCATTCCATTGGATCAACCATAATAAATGAAGACTAAACCAACCTTCCTTCAGTTGGAAACTCAGCCAGCAAACAGACATCAGGCCTTTCTGCCAAAACCTGCTTTATAGGAATGACACTGCACAATATAAACCAAAATTAGTTTAAATAGAAATTAAGGCAATATAGTCATGACAGAGATAATCAAGAAGGGAGAACCATTACCTAGATTTGTAGCATCTATCATACCAGTCACCCTCAGAAGCTAAACCTTCCTTGTTGGATATGTCCTATTTGAAGTAGTATTAAGAATTAGAAGAGAAACTACACATCAAGCCATAATTTCAAAATCACATTTACATAAAAAGTTGTATTATCAAAATTTCTATCCACCCACAAGATGTTTAAGGCACTTATAATCCCCTTCGATAACAGCTGTCAATAACCGAGCAACTTCAACCTGCACACAAAAATTGAATGTTAAAAAGAGAGATCATTTTTTCTTTTAATTGGCCAGTTACATGCACACTCAGTGGGCTTTGAATCCACAGCCTGAGGTACCATGTGAGCTGGAGCTTATTGGCAGGGAGAGGGAGATCATTGTACCTCTTTGAGATGCATGCAGTCCCTTAAAATCAAGACCTCAAGTAGATTTCCACCCATGCTGCTTCCAAGGTTCCTAAGCACAAAAAGATGACTTATCTAATGAGATAATGCATCTAAAAGAGACGATTCAAATACAAGGAACAGGATCCTGAAAGTGCATTTTACGGTTAAGATTTTATTTCTTATATCTAATAATGTACATAGAGCCACATCATTTAACATTTTAAATGACGTTGCCCTAGATACAACTTTAGATTTGTAATAATTAATTCAAGCCATGAATTGAATCCATTTGAATTGGGAAGAATCTTTTCCAAAATACAAAAATATAGAATGACTCTCAAAAAGTCTTGTGCATTGAAGATTCACTGACCTTAAAAAGCCTCCAGTGATAGAGTAAGATGTTGAAAAGTCAACATATCTTAGTTTCCGAAATCCCTGCATGAGCACCGACAAAGATTGGACTATCACAGTTCAACTCAAAGTAGTTCTCTGTAACTAAGTTTTGATTCATACAAGGGCCAAAGAAATTCCAAGAAAATAAACAATTACCCGCTATGCAAACTTTGAAAATGATATATCTAACCAATAGAATAACAATGTAAAAGCCCATTTCACAGTAATGGATATATGACTCAGACCTTCACCTTCTGTGTTGAGTTAACAAATAACACTACATAGTACGATTGACAATAATAAGCTTATAAGACCAACTGAATTCCTCCTGACAGTGATAAATTGGATGATTTGTATGCAGCAAAGGTTAGTCCTCCTGATAGTGATAAATTGGTTTGGATCCCTTCTCCTAAGAAAGGATTTCAAATCAAAAGTTTATATAGAGTGCTTCGAACTAGAGGTACTAATACATCCAAGTTCCCTTTGAAGTTCATTTGGAAAAATCTTTCCCACCTAAAGTTTCTTTATTTGTGTGGGAGGCAGCCCTGGGTAAAATTCTGATAATGGATAATCTGTGACATAGGCGCATTGTTATAGCAGATTGGTGTTCTTTGTGCAGATCAGGTGGTGAAACTATAAGTCACTTGTTGCATTGCCCAGTTGGTTCTGATCTGTGGGCTTTTCTCTTCTGCCTAGCTGGGATTTCTTGGGTTATGCCAAGTTCCGTTCTTCCCATGCTGAGTCTTGGAATGGTATAATGGGTCCTCGTAGATATGTGACAGTGTGGGGGGCAGCCCCAGTGTGTTTGATGTGGTGCATTTGGGGTGAAAGGAATCACCACACTTTCAAGGATAGTGAGTCCACTGTGCCAAGTCTGAAGTTTTTATATTTGAAGACTCTACGAATGGGGATCGATGTCCTTTACTCTCTCAACGTATTCTTGGATGGAGTTTCTAGAGACTCTACATTTGTGCTGTTAATATTACAGCTTGTTTCTTGTTTTTCTTTCTTTTTTCCTTGCATTGCTGTTTTCTATGACTTGTATACTCTCTGTGTACACTTTTTAATATTTAATAAATTGCAATTACTTATCCAAAAAAAAAAGACCAGCTGAATTCCAAAATTTCACATATCTAAGATTCACATCATATACCTTCCAATGTGAAAAACAGATCAAATTTTTTTTTTATCAGTTAAAAACAGATCCACTTCCCATATGGGCTTCAGAGTGTGAAAATTTATACTTCCATTTAATAATAAGGTTCCACTAATTTTTGTTTTTGTTTTTTGGTGCTATAATATCACAAGTTCAAAAAGAGGAGAAATATATGGTAATAAAAATATAAAATAATTTAACGGGGGAAAGTTACAAAAGCTGTGTTTGACAGAAAAGCTGTGTTTGACAGAAATGCAAGACTACTTTAGTAAATCCAGCTTGAAAAGGGCACCATATATAAGTAGTAGTAAGATTCCCCTTGTCCATGAATTATCAGGTGAGTTTAAGAACAAAGCACTCTCAAACATAATGAATGTCTAATATTTTTGTCAGAATCTCAAAGGTACTCTTTTTTATGGATTCATACATCCTACAAGACTACAATTCATTAAGCATGCTCCTTAAACTCAGGAAAATCCACAAAGCATTCCTTCCACAATATGGAGTTAGTTTACATGTCCTTTCTAGTTATAATACTCATTCCTTAGGCATTAGCTTGCTTTGTTGCCATATTGAATGATAAGGCAATAACAGATTCAGGGCATAAAGCCAATAAGCTCTACCTCAACTAGCACCTTCTCCCCTTGCAAGTGCTAGGTGGAGGGTGGGGTCATGGATTCAAGACTCACCTGGGTGTGTGTGTGTATAATTTACCAAAAAAAATGGAAGATTCAGGGCATTAAACTCAAGCATCAATTAAGTCATAGTTGTGAAGGAAAATTACATAACAGATTTATTGTTAGTAACAAAAACTAACATGGAAAATTTTCATAAACCAAATACGTGTCTAATATTGATTCTCAAATTGCCAAGGAGCATACCTTAACAAGTACACGAACTTTGTTATCATGGAGCTTAAACCCTCTAAGTGCCAATGAAGTTAGATGAGGACAATATTCTACCAGATCAGTGCATGTTGGTGTTTTCAAACTGTCATCCCTGCCTGATGTTTAAAAAGAAACACATGGTAATCAGAATATTTTCTTTTTTTGATAGCATGATAAGAACACATCCTAATGAAGGAGACACTAAACCTGTTTTTGAAGACTCAAAGAACAGTCGCTCTATTAAGTGACAGTTTGCACTCACGGACATCAATGTTTGCCTCAATTCAACATGACTAGTCAATTCAAAATAAGTGGGAAAAAAAAGTCATTGAAAGTACTAAAGGAAATAGATATGCAGTTTATAAAGACCAAAATGTGCTGCTAACTTACAAAATTGAAGGCCCAAACTAGTAGAGTAACATTTGTTCAGAGAAGAGAAGATAGGTTGTATTCTTCATTCAGTAAATGATTAAACAATAAAAAAATCACTCCATCTACTCAAATTCAGAATGAACATCCACTAAAGCAAGCAGTACAAAAAAATCAACAAACCATAATATAACAAAATTCAGATGACATTAGCACAAAAATGCACATATTCAGCATCAAAAGTGACTCATGTACAAGCAAAAGGCTAACAGCATACACGCATACATGCTGATTCCTACCTTGTAACAACTAACAACATGGGCATGCAAGTTATTGTCCAGTAGCCATAACCTGATGCTCAAATATTTTCTTATAGTGTGCTTAAACCAACAAGAATGCAGAGAAGAAAAAGTCGGCTCATAGATATCTAAAACCAACAAATTTCACATTTCTTAAACCAGCAAGAATCAGTAGAAGCATGAATCAGTTCAAGCCAACTTACAGGCCAACAATTTCCAGATCAAGGAGAGATGGACAAGCCGACAATGCCCCACAAAGTGATGTGTTATCCATTCTTTCAATATTGTAAAGGTGTAACCTTCTCAAAAGAGTCCTTAAAATATGAAAAATAAAATTTTATGAACAAAACAAGTCACTTATAAATGCCAAATTTTCAAGTGAAAGGATTCAGCAGTACCCTGGAGCACCATTGTCCCCAACTAAAGGGTTTAAGCATGATCTAGTAAGAATTGATGACTCCTTCCCTTGTCTTGATCTCTTATCATTCCACGAAAACTTAGACACATCAACTGAATTTCTGATGGAATAAACCAACGGCTGACAAGATCCAGGTGATACTATTGGGCCTGGAACTATACCAAGCTTAAGAGACCTGAATAATCATTTAAGAGAGACACAGAAAAAAGATAGAAATTATGAAAAAGAGACTACCATATATGCATGATTAAAGCATTTACTAGACAAACAGCCAATTGCTCAAAAAACTTGCATATTCATTTGTTGCACAAAGAACTTTCTATAACAACTTATGGGCCTCTGCATCTGCAATAAAAACCTTAAAATTGACAAAGTAGAGCAACAGAGTTTCACAGGATCATCAAACCTTATGTCCCTAATATATGAGCACAACAGAACCTAATTACAGCGACACAGAAGTATCGAATTAGATACGATGTTCTTAAAAGTGCACTTAGGTATGCTTAAAACTCAAAGCTTGGTTGAAGCTAAATGCATTCAATGAAGCGCACCTCAAGCACGCCCTTTGGGTGCTATAAGGCATGCCTAAGTTTTTTTTTTTTTTTTTTTAATTTAAAAAATATATGTGAATCACTAAAACTAAGTAACTAACCATCGGATAATAAAGTAAATGACTCAACCATTGATGATACATGCACGATTATTATGATGCTATACTAAAGAAACCCTTCCTTCTTCTTCTTCCTTTCTTCTCTCTCTCCATCCCCCCCCCCCCCCCTCCCCCCCTCTTTTTTTCTAAACATATTAAAAAACATGATCAAGGATAGTTTACTATTGGCTATGCTTTGACTGAACCATATATTTGGGTTTGAACATGACTATTATGATTGCACATATTTTGTAAAGCATAATAGAACTTATAAAATGTTATGCTTATGTTTTAAATAATTAGATGACTTTCATATTTTCTATTGATTATATTTTTCAAATTTATCAAGTAATTAATCATTTTGAGTTTTGTTTGCACAACCATTAAGCCACAGTTATCATAATAAGTTAATCGAGCAAAATACAATCCAAGATTCATGTAGGAGTAAATATAGAACGCAGCATAATGAAGGATTTTCTTAGCTGAAGAATATTCTTACTGAAGTGATGTTCCAGCTCGATGGATCATCGTGGACACAACTGCATTGTTAACTTTCGGGACAATTGTTGTCAAGTCAATATCAGCATAGCATGGAGGATCTCTCGCATACTTATTGAACATTGAACAAGCTGCTGCCGCATAGCATAGGCTTTGTGTATCAAGCATTGAAAATACCTACAATCACACATTTCCTTTCCACTAAGTCCTAAGATATAACTTTTCACATTCTTAAAGTCATTAAAGCAATGCAATAGAGCACCATCAGGATTGGGAATTGGAGTCTTTATCCAATTTCACGGATAGTATTTATGGAGTCTCTTTGAGAGGAGTTGGGGAGGATAAGATTTGTTGGATGCCTGCCAAGAGAAGAGGTTTTGAGGTTCGATCATATTACCAGGTCTTGACTGGAAGCATAGACCAGTCCTTCCCTTGGAAGACTATTTGGAAGCCTAAGGTCCCCCCTAGAGTTGCTTTTTTTGTTTGGACTACAGTTTTGGGAAAAATTTTGACAATTGATAATCTGCAGAAACTGAAAATTTGGATTTTAGATTGGTGTTGTATGTGTAAAAGGAATGTGGAATCAGTAGACCACCACCTTACCCATTGTTCTATTGCTTTTGACTTGTGGTCTATGGTGTTCACCTTATTTGGTATTCATTGGGTTATGCTGAAGATGGTGGTTGAGCTTTTAGCTTGTTTGGCAAGGAAAGTTTGTGTGACATGGAAATGGTGCTATTTGGATGGCTGTCCCACATCGTTTGATGTGGTGCATTTGGCGGGAGAGAAATAACTAGAGCTTTGAGGATTCTGAAAAAACAGTTCCAGATCTTAAACTTTTCTTCTTTAAAACTCTTTTGGATTGGGTTGTGGTGTTAGGATTTTGATCCTTTTTTTTTTTTTTTTCAGTTCATGCTTTAATGGACTCTTGTAATTTTTGCACATGATTGTACTTTGTCCCTGACTTCCTGTATACTTAGCTGACACACTTTTTGCATATTTAATATATTTTTCATTACTTATAAAAAACCAAAATAGAGCACCATCATCACAACATAAAAATATATGTTATGTAATGTAATGTAAGCAACTATTCTAGAATCTCAAAGGCATACTCTGCTCTCAATCAACAATGCATCCAACCAAATCATCATCTTTCTATCCAAAATCAACATTGCAAGCATTCATCAAGAAATCTCAACCACATTTCAACATCAAAGTAAATTAGAGAGAAATCAAAGCAAAATACAGAATGAAACGAATTGGACCACAAAATTGAGGGACATTTCAGAAAGAGCCACACATACACAACATAACATCCAATCCAACCACACATTTCCTTTCCAGTTTTCCACAAAGCCCTAACACATAATTTTTCACATTCTTAATATCATTATACATATGCAATAGAGCAAAATCACATCGAAACTTTATATAAAACTCAATTCATGAACATTTCTATCCAAAATCAACATTACAGAATTCATCTACAAATCTCAACCACAAATTTTCAACATCAAAACAAATTGGGACACGAAATTGAGAGAAATTACAGAAAGAGCCACTGCGAGAAATTATTCAATCTATGATCATTTCTATCAAAAATCGACATTGCAATGATTCAATCTACAAATCTGAACCACACATTTTGAAGAAATCAAAGAAAATCAGTGTATGGTGATGACCAAACTGGACACGAAATTGAGTGAAATTATAGAGAGAACCACTTTGAGAAATTACTCAATTCATGATAATTTCTATACAAAATCAACATTGCAAGCATTCATATACGAATCTCAACCACAAATTTTCAACAATTCAAAAAAAAAATTTAGGACATGAAATTGAGAGAATTACAGAAAGAGCCACTGTGAGAATGGAATTATACCTAGAATCACAATCATACACTAACTACTCAATTAACTATCGTTTCTATTCAAAATCAACATTGCAATCATCCAGCCTAATAATCCAAACCACACATTTTGAAGAAATCATAGCAAAACGCAGCGTGTTGGTGATGAAACAAATTGGACACAAAATTGAGAGAAATTGCAGAGCGAGCCATGCAAGAGAGAGAGAACATAAGAACTCATCATTTCTATCCAAAATCAACATTGCAAGCATTCATTTATGAATCTCAACCACAAATTTTCAACATCAAAACAAATTGGGACACAAAGTTGAGAAAATTACAGAAAGAGCCACTGCGAGACTGGAATTATACTTAGAATCATAATCACACACTAACTACTCAATTAATTATAATTTCTATCCAAAATCAGCATTACAATCATACAATCTACAAATCTGAACCACACATTTTGAAGAAATCAAAGCAACATGCAGTGTACGGTAATGAAACAAATTGGACACAAATTTGAGAGAAATTTCAGAGAGAACCACTGTTAGAAATTACTCAAATTGTCATTCCAATCCTAATTCTACATTGCAAGCATTCATCTACAAATCTCAACCACAAATTTTCAACAATTCAAAACAAATTAGGATACAAAATTGAGAGAAATTACAGAAAGTTCCATTGCCTAGAATCACAATCACAGTCAATTGATGATCATTTCTATCCAAAATCAGCATTGCAATTATTCAATCTAATACTCTGAACCACACATTTTGAAGAAATCAAAGCAATATGCAGCGTTTTGGTTACGAAACAAATTGGACACAAAAGAACTCATTATTTCTATCCAAAATCAACATTGCATGAACTCATCTACGAATCTCAACCACAAATTTTCACCATCAAAACAAATAGAGACATGAGATTGACAAAAACTACAGAAAGAACCACTGTGAGGATTGAATTATACCTAGAATCACAATCACAGTCAATTGAATCCAAAATCAGCATTGCAAATCATTCAATCTAATAATCCGAACCACACATTTGGCAGAAATCAAAGCAAAACGCAGCGTAAGACAAATTTGGACACGAAATTGAAAGAGAGAGAGAGAGAGAGAGAGAGAGAGAGAGAGAGAAAGCGTACGTTGATGGTGAGCTCGCGAGGGAGAGGCCAATAGAGGGAGTTGTGAGAGGAGGCGCGTTTGCGAGCGGAGCGTTTGGCGGCGTGGAGGAGGGCGGAGCCCAAGGCGACGGCGGTGTCGATGAGATGAGCTTGGTCGGAGTCGCTGGAAGCTCGGGACTCGAGGAGGCGGTCGAAGGAGAGGTCAATGGAGAGAGAGGAGGAAGAGGATAGGAAAGTCTCTAGAAGCTCGTCCATTTGGTTGAGAGGCGGCGGCGCTGGCGGTGGAATTTGTGAAGGGCAAGGGCAAGGGCGTTTCGCCATCGATATTGGGTTGTGGAGGAGAAGGGTGCCCATAGCTGGTACTGCTAGAAACCGGATATGGCTAGCTCAGAGAGAGAGATTGAAACAGAGGAGTGATTTTTCCTTCTTCTTTTTTTCTTTTTTTTTTTTTTTTTGGTTTTGTTTTTGAGAATCTACTGGTGTGATTGAAACATAGCTAATTTGTCTCTTTTTTTTCTTTTTTTTAAATATTTGGGAAAATGAAAAGTTGGAATTTTGGAATATATATGACGCCACTCGTTTTTCTTTTCTCTTTATTCTTTTTTTATTTATACATATATATAATATAAATTAGAAATTACTAGAATTTAAGCCCTATTTAAAGACATAGTATTTTTCATAATGGCTGAATTTATAATTGACGTATAATAAAAATTTATAACAAAAGTATTATTATTAATAAATGAAAATGATATTGCTCTAATCACAATATACTCACCTTAACAAGTGAAAAAATTGTGAAATTTGTTATGTTGCTGTAGCATTGCTGTATATTAATAACATGATTCTCTGTTTGAGTTTTAACTTTTTGCATACCAAAATACTCTCACACAAATTCTTAAACTCTCTAAAATATTCTTATCTTATAGTTAAATAATTTTAAATTAAAAAATACAAACTTTTTAAAAAAACACAAACTGGTTAAAAGAGTAATTTACTGTTCCTAAATTTTAGACTTTTTCATTTATCTTCTCCATTCATCCTAAAACTTAGGACAGTATCTCTATCTCATTTTTAAACATTATTCTACATGAGAAGTGATACATCCACAACATTTTTACAACATTTTCACAACAAATCACAGATGGTTAGTTGTTATTGGTTCAAATTTAAATTTAGCAATGGGATTACTTTTTTAACCCAACAATAACAACCAGTAACAACCTGCCACTTAGGATTTGTTGTAAAAATGTTGTCGACATATAATTTCTCATTCTACGTTACCTTACCTTTTTTCTTTAAAAAACAAAATATACACGGTTATTTATATATTACTTTTAAACATTATAACATTAAACTAAAATAAATAAATAAATAAGAGTATTATTACATACACAAAGCACGTGTAATAAGTCTAGTTGTAGTATAAAGGTGTTTCAAAAAAAATTTGTGATTGTTTCAAATTTAACTCTAAAATTTAATACAATCTCAAATTAAATCTTATCTTATTGGATTATTAGTTTCAAATCATAAATTTTTAAATACTATCTGTAAGGGCAGCATTTTGGTTCCTGAGCCCAAAAGGTAGAAGGATTCAGGCCCAAAGAGCCTAACACAATGAATTTTCAAAGAGTGAGCTAAAAACTAGGTTTCGGTGAGTTGGACAACGCCCATAATGAATTTAAGATTGAAATAAAATAAAGGAAAACAGGTTTTATGCGAAGAAATCTTTCCTCGGCAAAGTCTGAGAAGAGTAGTCTAGAGTATATTCTTCTTAAACTTGATTACGATTTCAGTTCTTTGTGTTACAGTGCTTTTTAGATTTTTTTTCAGATGATCCCCTGTCCCTGGAGGATCTCTCACATTATATAGCCTCCTTTGGCTGATCTTAGCCCTCTATTTGTTAATTATGCAGACCATTACTCGAATGATTGTCCCATCAGACGCCCTCCTAAGTCTTTTATGAGTTGCGGCAACCAAGACAGTACTTTAGGGGTCTTCTCCACATAAATGTGGTCAGGGTGTTTGGTGAGGTGCATTAAATGTGGTGGCAGCTACCATCCCTCTAATCACGTCAGGGCTAACCCCCTCTCTGAATCTCTTCCTTTACAGCATGGGCCCCTCCTGTAATGTGCCATTGACATGGCCATGGCCCGCCTTTCCGGCCTTACCATCTGAGTGCATGGACTTCTCAGAACTGTATTGGCCTCCTCAGCCTTGGGTATGACACGTGGCAGGATCACCTTATTGAATTTCTGTACCCCACAATAGCCCCTCAAAATTCCACTTTTTCCTTCTTGTCCGAGGAGAAAAAGTGGGGTTTTGACCTTGGATGATTGGTCTCACACGCTTCTTTGTTTTTCCACGTGAGAACGTCGCTTCGCGTGTCCTGTAACTGTTCCTGATGCTTCGGAGTCCGCAACGCTTCATTAAATACTCCACGCGGCGCCTTGTCTCCCACGTCCTACGATGAGATGAAGATCCTACGGTTGATATTTTTCCTCGAAATTTGACTCCGCCTCCTATATAAGGCGCCTGGGGGATTCATTTCTCCCACTTTCCAAATCTTCGAGCTTTCAAGACTTTCCAAATCTTCAAAATTTCAAGACTTTTCAAACCTTCAAACTTTCAAGAAGCTCTAGAAGTAACTCTTGTGTTTATTCTCATAAATTCTTTCATTCTTAGGTTCTTTTCTCCTCGGCCAATCTCCTTGGCCTTCTGTTTTCTACTTCTTCTTCACAAAAATTTCTTCACTTCCCCTTAGTCTGCTTTGATGGGTAGGTTTGCTTATTTAGTGGATACCCCAACAGGTATGGAGAGGTTTAGGGCCCTCATATTCCCCAAGGGGTCTCCTTGCGGTATTGCCCTCTGGGTGAGTAGCATACCCACAGAAAGGAAGGGGAGGTCGTCATTCCCATGATCACCTTCATAGAATGGGGAATGAGGCTTCCCATGGGTAAAGTGACTAGGGACTACCTGATTGCCCATAGGATATGTCCCCACCAATGCGCGCCCAACCTGTTTAGGGTCCTAGGTAGCGTAGACGCTTTCAACGAGCAAATGGGGTTAGGCCTCACCTGGCACGATGTTGTTTGGATGTACGAGTGCCATTTGCTTGCAGACTCGGGCTACTATCTTAAGTCTAGGTCTCCTGTCGTTAGGCTCGTCTCGTGTCTCCCCAAATCCAACAAGTGTTGGGGTTTATACCCTAAAATCCAATTTATTGGCATGATATAAATAATTAAATAGTTTAATTATATGAGACTATCTATAAATGAACTAATATAACATTATCTTAGTCCATGAGATGCATAGTATGTGATTTATGTGAAAAGTCACAGAAGATATAAATCACAAATTCTTTGTAAACTCAGAATTTTAGTTCGTAGTCGGTGATGAAATTGGGCGTTTCATCTGCGAAGACTATAACATATCAACTAAAATGATTTGTCTTGATCATGAAAGTGGAGACTTCTAGTTGGTATGTTGATATGTTTTAAGAGTTAAGACATATTGAACTGGACTGCTATAAGATTTATTATTCTCCTAATGACTGTTAAATGAATAATAAATCTCACAATTTCTATTTACATCAACTCTAAATCCTGAGAGAATAATGGACTTGATCATGAAATGTAGGTTGCTTTGATATATCAGGAGTGAGATCTATAAGTCACGGTCAAAACCTTAGTATGTTGGGCAGCCGCATTTAATGTTGATAGAACATATATTCTCAAGATGGAATTCATAATCTCTTAACGGAGATATAAAATATTCCCTTGAGATAAGTTTAATGGGTTTGGTTATTCAGAGTGTTGGGCCCAACCACTTTAGTAAGGAGTTACTAAAGTATATATTTATGAAATTAGATTTCATAAATATATGATGAATAACGTAAATGATTAAACTGGGTACTTAAAGATTAAGATGTAGTAATCTTCAAAGTAGCAGTCTACATTCATGACTTTGTATTACTACAAATATTTTAATGAAGGGGTTGCATGTATAATAAAGTTTTGGGATATAATTTATTAATAAGACCTAGAGTACAATTATATTCTTATAATGGTATTGAATATAATTAATGGTAACTTTGGACTTGTCAAGAGTTGACAGAAAAACCCAAGAACCATTGGAGCTAGAGTCTTATTTGTTTCATTTTGGTCCCACTCCAAGCCACATACTAGAGCTCAATTGGAATGGCCCAAAAGGCTAGCCTAATTAGATAATCAGTTGTATATAAGGAGAGAAACATACAGAATTTCATAGAAGTTTTTTCATAAGTGCTTTTCATAAGGTTAAGATGAAGGTTTTCATAAGACTTTCATAAGTGGTTTTTCACTAAGATCGTATGAGAGAATGAAATGGTTTGTATGTGAATGTTGGACACTCTTCTATTCTCTCCTTGGAAACTGATTGAGAGACCACACTTCTTGGGCATTAAGTGGAATTGGAGTGAAGATTAAAAGTATTCTCAAGTACTTCTAGATCTTGGTTTTAAATTTCACCGCACTAAGGTACGCTTTCTTGTTCTTAAATTCTGAAACTTACATAGTACATGTTATCAATTACGAATGAAGTAGATCCGTTAATTTTCCGCTGCGTATGTTTTGTATGCGTTACAAACATGTATTTTTCCAACAAATGGTATCAGAGCGGTCTTCATTTCGAATCTGTAAAACATGTTTTGTGAGTTTTGGAATTAGAGATAATAGTTTCATGATGTTAGAAGATTATATAGGTATTTAATTTTCTGCATGGTTATTGAAACTATGATTTGATGATATTGATGTTATGATATTGTTTAAATTTGAATTTAAGTATGTTAAATTGAACTTTAAGGCTATAGCATCAATGAAATTCAGTTTTGATATCAAATTCTATCTATCATGTTCATATGATGTTTATATATTCATGAAAACCATCGAAAAACTGTTCAAAGTTTCCCTTCAAAAACTGAAAATATGGGTTTTTCGCGAGTTAGCTTCCCGCGAAGTTACTCACGAAAAATGCCTTTGATTCACAAAAACTGTTTCGCGGGTAAGCTTTACTAGCGACATGGTCGCGAGACAATAGTGAGAGTTTCTGTCTGAATTTTGTGTTTTTCACAAAAACTTTTCGCGAGTAAGCTTTACTAGCGAAATTGTCGCGAGACAATAGCGAGAGTTTCTGTCTGAATTTTGTGTTTTCACTATTTCATTTTCGTGGGAAGAGCTTAGTCGCGAGATACTCGCGAAAATGCCACTGAAGGGAATTTTGAATTTTTTTTTTTTTCTATTTGTTTTCAAATGTTTAAAGTGCAAGGCTATGTGTGATTAGATTACACATTGTTCTAACTAAAAGACCTAATGAGATCAAAGATATTAGTTAAATAGAACTCTTAGTCTTAAATAGTTTGGGACTTGTCTTTTAAGAAACATTCTAATGAGATTAGAATTGTTGTATAATTGAAAGCTCTTAATTCATTTTAATTAGAAGTTTTAATGAGGTTAAAGCTTAATTAAAAGGTATATAGTTTCTAATGAGATTAGAATACTTTATCCAGTAAATTAAGGATAGAGTTCTTTATAACTAATTTTTGATTCATTAGTGTTTAAGGAATCCTAAATAGTTTAGGACTTCCATTTTAGTTAATGATTCTAATGAGATTAGAGTCTTTATCAAGTGCAAGGTTATTAGTTGTGATGGGATCACAATTATTTAAAGAAAAACCCAAATAATGAGTAGGAGTGCTGAAATAATCCTTTTGTTAAGTTTATTGTAATGTGAATAGATACCTCGTCTTGACTTCGAGTCTTGCATTCCATGCGGAGGGTATTTACTTCACGGATTACAAGGTTAAATTTCTTTGTGATAGCGTGAAAGTTCGTTACGCTATAGTGACGTGACTTAGTTACATCACATCGAATTTAAACAATTAAACACATTTGATATGTAGGGTTAAAATTGTGATTAGATCACAATGATTTCATGATAATCCACTTATTTTAAAATTTCTAGTGGGAGAAAGATACAAGGGTTGGATCTCACGGCCTCCATTATCGGTTCATAGTAATATGGATAAGTACCTCGTCTTGGCGTATATGCCTCGCGATCCCAAAGGAGGGTGTTTTGTTTCATGGTACTACAAGTTTAAACACTATAAAGGGAGATGAAATGTGGCTACACATGATTTTAGATAATGGTGTGCACTAGACTAAGTGTAATGTTAACCTCCCAAAGGAGCTATGTCATTATTACTTAGAGGCTAAAAGTAATACGGCATATTATTAGTGTTTGATAAGAGTTATCATGATAGCACTAATAATGAAAATAGTTCTCAATCAATTAATGTGTTTATAATAAACTTGCTACTAAGGAATTATAGACATGGATTAGGTTGTCGTTGCACCTATTATAGTATGTTTTTTGAGTTCCATATTATATAGTTATGGATGCAAAATATAATATCCCTGTAATTATGTTCATAGTCTCAAAATAAAGTTGTCATAAATTTTGTTCTCTAACTACTATTTTAAATTAATCACATTAACTAAGAAATAATTTTGGACATGGTGCTTAAAAGAAACTGAAGTACATAAATATGTTTCGATTCAGCATTGTCATAATTTCTTATGCATGATGCATTGATAGAAGATAGCTTATGATATGATCATAGTCTCCATTGAAATGCTAATATGTTACATTGGCTTATATCTCAATTGTACTACAGCATGAGATGCAAGAGTTAGTACTAGACCTAGACTTTATATTAAGTCTAAATGAGATGTTTGGTATGAAATATTGTGCTACTAAGATGATATTCGATATAAATCATATTGAGTGTCAAGAAAGGCTTAAGAAGTTCCAATTATATATCATTTTATGAAAATATTTTATTTTTAAAATGAATTGGAATTGTTGGATGTAGAGATTAAATGTTAATCTCATATGGATATGATCCACAAGTCCTTGTTAGAATCATTTGATTAATTCAGATTATTTTTTAAAATAAGTAAATTCTTTTTATATTATCTGAATTGATGAGTGAGTTCTACGCAACGAATGACATCCTAAAGCTAAGGCTATGATCAATATAATTTAATTCAAATTCTCAGCCTGAACTGAAAGGTAAGGGTGGTAAGAAGATGAATCATAATACCAAACATTTGGACAAGCCAGTTGCCCTAGTATTTGCCAAAAGGAAATTAGACTCAAAAGTATGACCAAAAGAAAAGTGTTTCTGTTTTGGTAAAGCTAAGCATTGTTCATGATTGTTTTCTAGATGAAAATTTACATATTTTACTTTTAAAGATAAAGTTTTCATTCTTTGGTTTTGTATGTTTTGGAATTTATGTCTATATCTTATTAATCTAAATAGTATTCAAGATTGGTGAAAGATGGGCTTTTAGAACCATTATTTTGTTATAATCTTAGTCTATGAATTCTATTTAGAGGATAATATGATCTAGGGCTCATTCATTGTAAAGGAATATAGTATCAATGACTCCTTTAAGTCATAACATACATAAAAGAGGAATAAGACTCTTTTAGAAATAGTAAAGTACATGATAAGTATTTCCATTTGCTTATTTCTTTTAGAGATATACTCTATGTATTACTATACATTTTTTTTTAAATTGATTTCAAAAGTTTGTTCCTAGGACATTTGTCAAATTGTGGAATGGGTGAAGACCTAGTATATGATGCTTCCACTTTTGGAGATGTCCAGCACTTGTGCTAGAAAGGAAATCTGACAAATTGAAATCAAAAGGTAGAAAAATGTGAATTTATGATGGGTATCTAAAAGGAATTGCAAAAAATTGTTTTGGTAGTCATAAAGAAAACAAGGTGTTTGTAAAGTACAAACACAAAGTTTCTTGATGATGACAATGTGAATGATCTTAAAGCAAAATGTTAGAATTTGTTGTAAGACAACTATAAAATACATTTAAAAATGAGATGGTTGTATTAGATACACCACAAGACATTATTCTAAAGATATAGCTAGTGCACCGGTATAATATCGTAGTGGGAGGATTGTCAATTACCAAATAAATTCATACTTTTGGAATAAACTTTTGTAGTCATTCCACAAGGATATGAATTTAATCATCTGTCCTACGTAAAGGCAATAGATGATATGAATATGGATTACTGGATCAAGATAATGTGAATAGAATTAGATTCTATTTAAAGTCTAGAACTTGTAGAGGCGCCTAATGATATTAAGCCTATTGTTCTCAAATAGGTCTACAAGAAAAATGAGATTGATAGATTTGAAGGTGCAAACCTTCAAAGTCAAGACTAGTGGCAAAAAGATTTATTCAGAAAGAAATTGTTCGACTATGAAAAGATTTTTTCACCAATAGTCAAGTTTGACTCTATCTAGATTCTCTTATTCATTATATTTCATTTTGGATTAAATATGGTAATGAATATCAAGAAAGCTTCTTTTAGTAGCAATTTTAAGGAAGACATCTATATGATGTAACTAGACTTGTACATAACAAATAACCAGTAACGTTTAGTATGTAAGTTGCTTAAAGTCCATTTATGGACTAAAGCAAGCATCTAAATCATAAAATATCATCTTTGATCAAGCAATCAAATTGTTTGATTTTGATCAAGTATTAAAAGGCCTTATGTGTGTAAAGCTATATAGAATAATAAATTTCTTAATGTATGTTGATGACATTCTAATCATTTAGAATGATGTAGAGTTATTGTCATCAATGGAATTTTTGTTGTCTAGTCCAGTTTGATATAAAGTACTTGGGAAAGATTGGTCACATCCTAAAAATTTATATTTTGTTAAAATTCAGAAATTAGGATGTTGGGTCTATCTCAAACTGCTTAAATAGATTAGATTCTAGCCAAGTATAGCATGTATTACTTCAAGAAATGATTCTTTCCTTTTAAGTTTGAAATTCTTTTATAAAGGACTATAGTCCTAAGACATATAAAAGGAAGAGCATATTAAGACGGTTCCTTATATCAAATCGATAGGAAATCTTTATGCTATGCTAAATACTAGGCTAAATATTTATTTTGCGGTGGGCATAGTAAGCAAATATCAATTGAATCAAAGATCACTTAATTTAGTGGGAGTAAAGCATATACTCAAATATCTTAGAAGAATGGGGAATTATATGCTTATCCACAAAAGTGAAGTTTTGATGGTTACTGGATGTACAAATACTGACTTGTAATTTGATTGTAATTCATGAAGTTGGACTTCAAGATATGTGTTCATCCTAGATGGTGAAGATACACATTAAGAGTAAGTGTTATCTCATTAGAGAGATATGAGTACGTGAGAAGTAGTAGTAGAAAGATAATTTATGCAATAAATCTAGCTGAAACTTATTTCCAAACCTTGCCTTAGAATGACTATGAATTGCTCTAAAAGGAAATAAGTGTCAGATACATGATAAATTGTCTCTGAGGGCAAGTGGGAGATTGTTGGGGTTTATGCCCTAAAATCCAATTTATTGGCATGATATAAATAATTAAATAGTTTAATTATATGAGACTATCTATAAATGAACTAATAAGACATTATCTTAGTCCATGAGATGCATAGTATGTGATTTATATGAAAAGTCACAGAAAATATAAATTACAAGTTCTTTGTAAACTCAGAATTTTAGTTCGTAGTCGGTGATGAAATTTGGCGTTTCATCTGCGAAGACTATAACATATCAACTAAAATGATTTGTCTTGATCATGGAAGTGGAGAATTCTAGTTGGTATGTTGATATGTTTTAAGAGTTAAGACATATTGAACTGGACCGCCGTGAGATTTATTATTCTCTTAACGACTGTCAAATGAATAATAAATCTCACGACTTCTATTTACATTAACTCTAAATCCTGAGAGAATAATAGACTTGATCATGAGATGTAGATTGCTTTGATATATCAAGAGTGAGATCTATAAGTCACGGTCAAAATCTCAGTATGTTAGGCAGCCGCATTTAATGTTGATGGAACATATATTCTCAAGATGGAATTCATAATTTCTTAACGGAGATATAAAATATTCCCTTGAGATAAGTTTAATGGGTTTGGTTATTCAGAGTGTTGGGCCCAACCACTTTAGTAAGGAGTTACTAAAGTATATATTTATGAAATTGGATTTCATAAATATATGATGAATAACGTAAAGGATTAAACCGGGTACCCAAAGATTAAGATGTAGTAATCTTCAAAGTAGCAGTCTACATTCATGACTTTGTATTATTACGAATATTTTAATGAAGGGGTTGCATGTATAATAAAGTTTTGGGATATAATTTATTAATAAGGCCTAAAGTGCAATTATATTCTTACAGTGGTATTGAATATAATTAATGATAACTTTAAACTTGTCAAGAGTTGACAGAAAAACCCAAAGCCCATTGGAGCTAGAGTCTTATTTGTTCCATTTTGGTCTCACTCCAAGCCACATACTAGAGCCCAATTGGAATGCCCCAAAAGGCTAGTTCAATTAGATAATCAGTTGTATATAAGGAGAGAAACATACAGAATTTCATAGGAGTTTTTTCATAAGTGCTTTTCATAAGGTTAAGATAAAGGTTTTCATAAGACTTTCATAAGTGGTTTTTCACTAAGATCATATGAGAGAATGAAATGGTTTGTATGTGAGTGTTGGACACTCTTTTATTCTCTCCTTGGAAACTGATTGAGAGACCACACTTCTTGGGCATTAAGTGGAATTGAAGTGAAGATTAAAAGTATATTTAAGTACTTCTAGATCTTGGTTTTGAATTTCGCCGCACTAAGGTACGCTTTCTTGTTCTTAAATTCTGAAACTTACATAGTACATGTTATCAATTGCAAATGAAGTAGATCCGTTAATTTTCTGTTGTGTATGTTTTGTATGCGTTACAAACATGTATTTTTCCAACAACAAGGGCATGAAAGATGACTTTCTAATCGCCTCAGGTGAATGGCATGACGTTCTTCACTGCCTAACCCAGGAGGAAGCACTAGGTGGGGTACCCTAGGTTTAGGTCTTTTAACACGGGAATTAGTTTTATAGTTCGCTTCCTTCTTTCCTTTTGACTGAGGGCTCGTTTTGCTAACTGTGGTTTTGCTTCTCGGCTGTTTTTGCAGATAAAAGATACGTGGCTCTCAACCTTAACTTTGTCAACGTCCCCGATCTCAACAAGGTGCTGAGATCCGAGGTGTTTGTGAGCGAAGATAGACAACTGAGAGCCGTTCATCTGATCCTCAACTTCAAGCCTCTGTCTGACAAGTTTCAGGACGTGGGCAACGCGATTAGAGCAGGTGATCCTTGGCTGGCTCGAATTGACGTCTCGGTGCCCGGATTCTTGGCCCGAGAAGACATTATGCAAGTTGAGTTGCCCTCCCATCGTTCTCCCCGTGAAGCAGCGGCTCCAAGAGAAGAGACAGTTTCTTCGCACCTGTCACTCGAGGCAGAGATAGACCAATTTTATCTCGAGGAAGGGAAGGAGGAGCAGGGAGAGCCCGTGATTCAAGTCTCGGACTCGGAAGACGAGCTTGACAGATCCTCGGGCGTTCGTGCTCCCGGATTCATCGTTGCGCATGTAGCCAACAGTTCAGAGGAAGAAGAAGAAGAAGAAGAGATGCTGCTAGATAGGAAGAAGGGTCTACGCGAGCTCATCGCGAACAGGGCCAAGGGGTCGGTGCCCAAGGATTCTTCAGGGCCTAAGCTTCCCCCTTCTCCTCCTCCTCCTCCTCCTCCTCCTACAGTTAACACCTTCGCGCCTGCCAACCTAAAGAAGAGGAAGAAGGACAAGGAGGTGGCCAAGGAGGGGGAGTTGATCCTTCATAATGAGGAGGTTCCTCCCAAGCTTCAAAAGACGACCAAGGGCAAGAGGGAGGGCTTTCTCGGTCGAGAGCAAGGAGGACCGGCTGGTGGTCGAGGTGCGCCTTCAAACCCCAACATGGGACCCTCGACTAGAGCTAGACAGGGCAGCTATACCTCAGAACTCCACCATCAGGGAGTTCCAAAGAAGGAACGCCCACTACTTTGCCGAAGCCTTGGAGCAGCCCCTCCTGTTGCCGAAGGACATGGTTGCATTGAAGACTGTGAGACAGCAAGACCTCTTTCTTTCCCTGAAGAGGGACTTGGCCTTGGTAAGTTTCTCGACACGCCTTACTGACACCATGCTAGGTTACCTTTTTTCCTATTTGATAACGTATTCCTCTGTCGTTTCTGCGCAGGCCATCTAGGAGGTATTCTTGGCCGATGAATGGGTGAAAGATGCATGGAATGAGGCCATGGTCGAGGCCAACCTTCACGCCGAGACTAGTAAGGCCTTGGGCGTCACCAAGCAGAAGATCCAAGAGCTCACTACGAAGATGACTACTGAGGAGAGGGAAAGGAAAAGCGCTGAGGCTGGCCTCAAGAACGCTTAGGATCAAGTTGAGGAGTAACGCAAGAAGCTCCATTATGTTGAGATAGAGCTGGCCACGGCCAAGCAGCAGGCTGCGGACTTGAAGGTAGAGCTAGCGAAGGCCAAGGAGGCTGCTCGGGTGGCTAAAGAAGCTGCGGATCAGAAATCCTATAACCTTGGGGTGCAGGAGACTGAGGCCCGCTTGACAGAGGAGTTGGCCGAGGTCTGTAGGGAATACTGCCAGGAGGTGTGGACAGAGGCACTCAACCTGGCCGGAGTTCCTGCTGCTTCGGAGTGGAAGAAGACTAAAAATATCTATTATCCCCCAGACCTCTGCGAAGCTCTAGCAGCACTTCTAGGCCTTGGAGTAGATGCTGCCCTTGCGGCAACTGCACCTGAGCAGCTCTCTACCACCCAGGCCTCTCTTCCTCCTCCTGGGACCTCCAAAGGGCTTGGCAAGACTGGTGACCAAGGCTAGGGGGTGGAAGTGGCCAAGGGCAAGGGGGCTGGCCAAGGTGGTTCTCGGCCAGAGGACAAGGGCAAAAGTAAGGAGGCCAAGCCCTTGCCAGAGACCAAGGGCCCAGAGGCTGCTCCCAAGGCCAAAGAAGTTGCTCCCAAGGCAAAGGATGTTGCTCCCAAGGCAAAGGAAGCCGATCCCAAGGCTACTGACCTTCTTGTCTTCCAGCCAGGCAGCAAAGAAAACCCTCCTCCAGCCAAGGCTTAACTTAGGACCTTTCTCTTTTCTTTTTCTTTTTTTTCTTATGTAACTTTCTTTTGTTGTGGCAATTTGCCATGTTTAAGATGTACCTCCCCTCTTGATCAATGAAAAGATATTGACTTTTGTTTTATGGCAAGTGAACCTTTGTTTTTCTCCTTTTTACAATATTTATCTCTAATTGGCTGTGGTAGCCGTTCTGCCTTTTGCTGAGAGGTTAGATTAATGAAGCTTATAAGGGTGAAAACTCATATCTTGACAAAAAGCTAACAGTAGTGAATCGATGTTAAATCAAGTAAATTGAGCCCACGTAGATAGTGAGAAAAATAACTAAGTGTTGGTGCCAAAATTTGTAAAATAAAACGCTTAGCAGAGAAAAGTGTGTCTGAGGTCTCTCATTTTAAGAGTACCTTATGAATGTACCTTCAGGATCCTTTAACCAAAACCCAGGGTGAGTCCTCGTGTTCCCGGGATGATGAATGTGTCGAGGTCCCATCTTTGTGAAATTGCAAGGTGTTAATTTACCCAAGGCATGGGTCCGAGGGACAAGCATGGCCAAGGTTCTGTTTAACCCTTAAAGGATTTAATTGAGGTGTTAATTTACCCAAGGCATGGCCGAGGTTCTTTTTTTTTTTTTTTTTTTTTTTGGTAAACTGGATAATTTCATTCAACTAGAAAGGAGAAACAGAAACAACAGAGGTAGGGCACAGCCTGACAGATTCATGGCCATACATGTCCGAAAGAAAAATATTCAAAATACTAGGGGGAGGGGAATTATAATACAAAATATCATCATCATGCTTAGTTCCTAGCCTAGCCAAACCATCTGCGCGGTGATTAGCTTCCCTATAGCAATGGTTCACCTTCACCTAGGGCATCTAAGCAATGAGAAGCCTGCTATCAGCCATAAGTAATCAGGAATATTAATTTACCTAAGGTATGTGATCCAAGGAACCAGGCTCAAGGTTCTGTTTAATATTCACACAAGTAACCAGGAATATTAATTTACCCAAGGTATGTGGTCTGAGGAACCAGGCATGACCAAGGTTCTGTTTAATATTCACACAAGTAGTCAGGAATATTAATTTACCCAAGGTATGTGGTCCAAGGAACCAGACATGACCAAGGTTCTATTTAATATTCACAAAAGTAATCAGCACAACACATAATGTCACAAATAAAAACATGGCAGAGCTGCCTTTCATTAATAATAATACATTTGCAGATTATTTACATTCCAGGGTCGCAGTACAACATTTTCGTCTAGATCTTCTAGGAAGTACGCACCTATACCAACTACCGAGGTGATACGGTATGGCCTTTCCCAATTGGGCCCTAACTTTCCCCATACTGGGTTTTTTGCAGTTCTTAGAACATTTCTTAATACCAAGTCCCTAGGGGCTAATGGTCTTAACTTCACACTTGAATCATACCCCTATTTGAGTTTTTGCTGATAGTATGCTAATTGAACCATGACATTTGCTTTCCGTTTTTCAACTAGGTCCAAACTATTTTCTAGTAGGTTGTCATTGCTGTCTGGAGCGAATAAGTTTGTCCTCAGCGTTGGGAATCCAGTCTCCAGATGAATCACAGTCTCGGCCCCATAAGTCATTGAAAAGGGGGTTTCCCCTGTAGACCTACGAGGGGTAGTCCGATATGTCCAAAGAACATGTGGCAGCTCTTCCACTCATTTACCCTTTGAATTGCCCAACCTCTTCTTGAGTCCATTTACTATGACTCTATTGACAGCCTCGGCTTATTCGTTCCCTTGTGGATAGGCCGGAGTCGAGTACCTATTCTTGATACCCAGTTCACAATGAGGGATCTCAAACCGAGTGACAATATTTTTCCATATAAATCTCTTGGCGTCCACATCTCTGATATTTGATAGGGGCTTAGCTTTAACCCACTTGGTGAAGTAATCAATGCCGACCAACAGCCACCTCCTATTTCCTGCTGCTTTAGGAAAGGGCCCCACAATGTCTAAGCCCCACTAAGCAAAAGGCCAGGGGCTAGACAAAGGGTTGAGGACACCCCCTGGCTGATGAATATTTAAGGCATATCTCTGACATTGGTCACACTTCTTCTCGTATTCTTGTGCTTCCTTTTGCATATTTGGTCACCAATACCCTTGGGTGAGGGCCTTGTGAGATAGTGATCTGCCTCCTGTATGGCTTCCACAAATCCCTTCGTGTAGCTCTTTTAAGAATGGGTCCACTGCCTCAGGATGAATGCATAGCAAATATGGCCCAGAAAAGAGCGCTTGTATAACTTTTGATCGTTAGGCAACCAGAACCGAGGAGCTTTTCTTCGCACTTTATCAGCCCCCCCTTCTCCTCGGGCAAGATGTCATCCTTAAGAAATAGCACAATAGGATCCATCCAACTAGACCCTACCCTAATTTGGTGAATAAGGAACCTCTCTTATCTCGGTAAGCTTGCATAGATCTTCAACCAGGATAACCCGAGGTAAACTCTGCGCCGAGGAGGTTGCAAGAGTGGCAAGAGAGTCAGCATGCGTGTTTCTGCTCCTTGGGATTTGTTGAAAGGAGAAAGATTCAAACCCTGATTGCAAGTGCCTAACTCGATTCAAATAGTCCTGCATTCTCACATCCCTGGCTTCCATTTCTCCCTTTACTTGACCTACAACCAACCTCGAATCTAAAAATATCTTCACTGTTCTTCCTCCTATTTTCTAAACCATAGCCATTCCCACCAACAAAGCCTTGTACTCAGCCTCGTTGTTTGTGGCCAAGAAGCCCAGCCTTAAGGATTTCTCAATGATGATCCTTTCAGGAGATACTACAACTAGCCCTACTCCTGATCCACTTTAATTTGCTGCACCATCAACATACACCTTCCAAGATAAAGGTTCCTACAAGGAGATCATCCCAACTGATTTTTCATCCATGTTCGGCCTTTCACCATTTTCTTCTGACAAAGGCTTAGCAAACTCAGCCACCAAATCTGCAAGGACTTGGCCCATTATAGAAGTGCGAGGCATATACTTAATATCGAAGGCTCCTAGGATCACTCTCCATTTTGCAATCCTCCCTGTGTAATCAGCTTTCTGAAGCAGTGATCGAAGAGGGAGTTAAGTTAGAACCACAACAGTGTGAGCTTGGAAGTAATGTGGGAGCTTCCGTGTAGCATGTACAACTGCCAAAATGGCATTTTCCAATGGTAAATAGCGAACTTCTGCCTCATGTAATGATTTGCTCATAAAATAAACTGGTCTCTACACCCCATCATCAACTCGTATCAGTACCAGACTCATCGCATGTGAGGCTACAGCAATGTAAGCAAATAAAACCTCCTTCTCCTTAGGCTTGGACATAATTGGTAGCCGAGAAAGATATTCCTTCAATCCCTGGAAGGCCGAGGAACATTCCTCTTTCCATTCAAATCCCTTCCACTTATGCAACAACTAGAAGAAAGGCCTACACCTGTCTGTTGACCGAGAAATGAATCGATTCAAAGTGGCAGTCATTCCTGTCAACTTTTGGACCTCTTTAGGATTCCGAGGAGGCTACAGGTCGTTAATTGCACTAATCTGATTAGGGTCAACTTCAATTCCGCGATGGGTAACCATATAACCCAGAAACTTACCAGAGCCTACGCCAAAAGAACACTTAGCGGCATTAAGGCACAATTTGTGTTTCCTTAGTATCTTGAAAATATTCCCAAGGTCATCTATATGCTCGGACTCTACTTTACTTTTTACCACCATATCATCTATATACACCTCAATATTTTTGCCCAACTGAGGCTCAAACATCCTAGTCATCGTCCTCTGGTAAGTAAACCCTACATTTTTCAATCCAAAGGGCATTACTTTATAGTGGTAATTCCTAGTGGGTGTAAGAAAAGTAGTCTTTTCCTGATAGTCCAGAACTAACGATATCTGATGATAGCCTTGAAAGGCGTCCAAAAAGCTCATATGAGGATGACCTACAGTTACATCCACTAATTGATCTATCCGAGGCAGGGGGAAAGGGTCTTTTGGGCAAGCTTTATTTAAATCTGTAAAGTCCACACAAACTCGCCACTTCCCAGATTTCTTTTTCACCATCATTGTGTTGACCAATCACTCGGGGTAAAACACCTCATTTATGGCCCCTGCCCTCTTAAGCTTTAGCACCTCCTCCTTGACAGCGTCAAAATGTTCCCTAGATGAGCGCCGAGATGGTTGCTTCTTGGGGATGGCAAATGGATTGACGTTTAAACGATGTCAAATGAAATTTGGATCCACCCTAGGGGCTTCGTAGGCGCTCCACACAAATACATCAATATTTTTTCTAAAAAACTCTATCAGCTCTTCTCTCTCCCAAAGAGGCAACTGAACTCCGACCTGAAAGAACTTTTGCTCGTCATCGCCAATAACAATTTTTTCTAGTTGCTCAAACTTTGCCCCTTCTGCCACTACGTCCGTGGGCAACACTGGCACCTTTGATTGCTATAAATCCTACTCAGCAGAGGTCGAGGACTCACCTCTAGTCTGATGTCTGATCGCGGCCACCATGCACTGCTTGGCCATAGATTAGCTTTCCACCAGCTCCTCAACCCGATCCCCAGACAGATACTTTACCTTCAGGTGCAAGGTGGAAGATACGGCTCCTATGGCATGAAGCCAAGGTCTTGCCACAATAGCAGTATAGGGGGAGTAGGCATCTACCACGATGAAGTTCACCTCCACGACCTCTGTCCCTGCCTGAACGGGTAGTCGAATTTGGCTTTTCAGAAAGACAATCTTCCCGTCAAACCCTATTAGAGGGGAATCATAGCAGGTCAGGTCCTCAAACCTCAGTTTTAACCCCTTAAATAGGTCAGGGTACATGATCTCTGTGTCGTTGCCTTGATCTACCAACACTTTCTTCACGTCATACCCACCTATCCTGAGGGTGACCACCAAGGCATCATCATGTGGCTGCAAGGTTCCAACCTTATCCTCATCCGAAAGGCTCAAAGCTGGCCAGACTTCCTTTCTACTCCTCTTTGGATCAGGGGACGAGCCCTCTGCAAATGGTCGAGCTACAGACACACCCTGGATGGCTGAGAACCAGCCCTTCCCGGAGTAACAAGAATGACACTGATTGTACCTAGAGGTGGTCTTGTAGAAGCATCTCTTTGAGCCCCTGACCCTGCCTAACCACCCTGTCCGTTGGGTTGATACAGGAATTGCTTCAACTTCCCTGCCTTAACCAATTGCTCCAGATGGCTCCACAAAGTCCTGCAATCCTTGGTAGTGTGCCCTTGTTCCTAGTGGTACTGGCAATGAAGACTCTGGTTGCGTTACATGGGGTCTCTTCCCATCTTAGTTGGCCACTTAAAGTATGGCTCGTTCTTAATTTTTTCTAAAACCTGAGGCACGGGTTCTCGGAATACAGTACTAACCATCTGGGTGGCAGCCGAGCCAGGGTGCCCAGCAAAATCTCTCCGAGGTCGATTGCTATTGTACCTATCCTACCTGAAATCCCTCCGCTCCTAGGGGATCACCTTAGCCTTTCCCTTTCCTTGCTATTGATCCTCCTCGACCCATTTGTACTCGTCGATACGATCCATAAGCTGACACACGCTCCCAACAGGCTTCCTTGTTAGAGATTTTCTTAAATCATGCTCGGCGGGCAGGCCGACCTTAAAAGTCCTTATGGCCACGTCGTCGAAATTCCCATCAATCTCATTGAACATCTCCCAGTACCTGTCAGAATATGTTTTCAGGGACTCCCCCTCCCGCATGGTCATGGACAACAAAGAGTCCAAAGGCCGAGGAACCCTGCTGCAAGTAACAAAACAAGCCCTAAACGCCCGAGTAAGCTCCTTAAAGGAGTTGATAGAGCCTTCACTCAGGCCGTCAAACCCCCTCATCACCACAGGCCCCAAACTGGATGGAAACACCTTGCACATCAAGGCCTCATTCTTGGAGTGTACAACTATTCTCTGATTGAAGTGGTTCACATGCTCCACAAGGTCTGTTCTACCATTGTACATGGTGAACGTTGGCTGAGTAAACCGGCGAGGAAGCTTTCCTCTTTCAATTCTATGTGTAAAAGGTGACTTGGAAATTTGGTTCAACGCCTTACTTAGAGCATCGTTTCCTAGGCCTTTGCGAGATGGGCTCTTATTCTTGCGCTCATAATGGTGATCCTCATCACACGCAAAAGACTCGCGGGGGGGAGTCCTTGACCTGGGCCTGAAACTGTCATCTCTATCATCATTAGAAGAAGGGTCAGAATCTGAGGGAGTCCTTCTCCGTCGCTCGAGGTGTAGCCTCCTGCGAAGACGGTCAATCTCCAACTGCATCCTTCTAGTATTCTCCTCATGAGAGATGTAACTCCCGCCTCTAGACTGGCTCTTACTAGTATGCGTGGTGTGCACACTAACCTCGCAGTCCCTCCTTTGTTCAAGATTGAGAAATTGGTCCTAACGTTGAGAACCAATAGACTCCTCCCGGTTGGACCCCGAACCAACCATAGCTAGACATTGATCTCACTAAAGCTCAAGCCTTCCCATAGACAGTGCCAATTGTAAGGGCAACATTTTGGTTCCTGAGCCCAAAAGGTAGAAGAATTCAGGTCCAAAGAGCCTAACACAATGAATTTTCAAAGAGTGGGTTGAAAACTAGGTTTCGATGAGTTGGACAACACCCATAATGAATTTAAGATTGAAATAAAATAAAGGAAAACAAGTTTTATGCAAAGAAATCCTTCCTTTGCAAAGTTTGATGAGAGTAGTCTAGAGTATATTCTTCTTAAACTTGATTACAACTTCAGTTCTTTGTGTTACAGTGCTTTTTAGATTTTTTTCAGATGACCCCCTGTCCCTGGAGGATCTCTCACATTATATAGCCTCCTTTGGCTGATCTTGGCCCTCCATTTGTTGATTATACAGGCCATTACTCGAGTGCTTGTCCCATCAGATGCCCTCCCAAGTCTTTTGTGAGTTGCGGCAACCAAGACAGTACTGTTCAGGGGTCTTCTCCATATAAATGCGGCCAGGGTGTTTGGTGAGGTGCATTAAATGTGGTGGCAGCTACCATCCCTCTAATCACGTCAGGGTTAACCCCCTCTCTGAAGCTCTTCCTCTACAGTGTGGCCCCCTCCTGTAATGTGCCATTGACGTGGCCATGACCCGCTTTTCCGGCCTTACCATCTGAGTGTATGGACTTCTCGGAACTGTATTGGCCTACTCGACCTTGGGTATGACACGTGACATGATCACCTTATTGAATTTCTGTACCCCACACTATCAATTTAAATCCTAGATTTTAATGGTTTAAATTTTGAGTTTAATTGACATTCAATTTAAAACTAATGAAACCATAAGTTTTCATTTTAAGATTTATTAAAATTTTAGAGTTTAATTTGAAACAATTAAGAAAATACAAGGTTTTAAATGTAATTTGGTGGTATTTTCTTTTTGTTTCCCCAAAGTAACTAAAATGGTCTAATACTTAAAAGAGGAGTGCTACATAAATCCAATTGTTGAAAAACAAAATAAAAAATCAATCCAATAAGAAGATCGACAAATGGGGGTTGCTTTAAGGTGATGGGTTCCAGGAGAAATTATAAGGTCTTCATGGTGGACAAGTGACGTGGTCCACCATTCCACTAAAAGACTCCCACTTGTTTAAAATTGTTGAATTAGAAAATTTTTTTAAACAGAAACTGATTACTGACTCAGCAATTTTAAACAAGTGGGAGTCTTTTAGTGGAATAGTGGACAAGTGACGTAGTCCACCAGAGGACTATATAATTTCTCAAGTTCTAGACCCATTATATGTAACTAATTTTTGCAGACTTTGCAATCTGCTTTATGTTTTCTAAATAAGCAAAATCTTATGTAAAGTGGATTCAATTATCAACTACACACATTGATTATTGAATTTGAACAAATAATTGGATTTTTTTTAGGCGGTTTGGGTAAAGAAGCTTTACAAGCATCATCTTCGCTAAAAGTTTTATAATTTAGTAGCATTATTTGGTTCTTCCCATTCAGACCTCCCTACTTTTGTAAGGTAAAAAATAGTGCATTATCTTTGATTTGAGTGTACATAACATGGTAGGCCTACACATTTTATTTTAGGTTATCCCAAAGGAATAGAATGACTATAAGAGCATCCACAGCAGTGGAGCTAAAAATTTAGCTTTTTAGCTCCACCAAAAGTTATTTTATCTATTTTACCTACACACATGCTACAACAGTGGATTTATTTTAGCTTTCAATACAATAAAATAATATAAACATCACAATAAAATAATATAACCACTACAATAAAATAATATATCCCACTACCCAAAAAAACATCCACAGCACCAACCACAACTACTCTACCATCAGCTACAGCCACAACCATAACCACACCCACCACCACCACCAGTCCACAGCAAAAAAAAAAAAAAAAAAAAAAAAAAAAAAAAAAAAAAACCCACAGCACCACAAAACACGGCACAATCACCGCCAACACAGCACCACAAAACAAACCCATAGCACACCACAAAGCAAACCCACAGCCACAAATCACAAATCGGACCCACAAATCACAAATCGAACCCACGCCGATACGACCCACCACTACCACCATCTCCACCGTGACCCCTGAAATACAGCAACCTAAACGCCGAAACCCACCAAACCCAAATCCAGCTACCCAAACGCCGAAACCACACACTGATCTCAACCCCGATACCAACGCACACCGGAGCACAACCACGACCCAGCGACGGAGTGGAGGTGAGGGAAGCCACTTCGATCCACGAGGCCGGAGGCGATCGGCGGTGTGGGTCTGAGGCGATCAGTGCTGGGCAGGGGCTTGGGTCGGCGGCGAGTAGAGGAAGGAGGAGAAAGAAAAAAAAAAATGGCAAAGGAGGAGAGGAGCAATGGGTAGAAATGGGGAAGGAGGAGAAAGAAAAAAAAAAATTCTAATCATAGTGTGAACACAAAAAAAAATAATTTTTTTTTTTTTTTTTACCTTTGAGCTATAGATAGATGTGCACTGTAGCTAAGAAACAAAAATTTTTGCTTATAGCTCCACTGTTGTGCTCTTCTTTTGTGATCAGTGGTGCTAAAAAATAGCAATATAATTATTTAACACCACTGCTATGAGTGCACTGTTGTGAATATTCTTCTTATAATTACGAGTTAAATATACTGATTTTTTCTTTTTTTCTTTTTTGAGAAGCAAATATACTGATTTATTCCATAATGTCTGTAACTTATCAACAGTCCAAAACACCACAATCATTGTCACAAAATCACAACAATAAGTTTACCAAAAAAAAATCACAACAATATTAATATTATATTAGTTATAGTAAGAGAGTGAGATTCATAGAATTCCGCGTCCAATTCAGGCATGGGTGAAGCCGAGACTATTCTGTAGGCGCTTCATATTTTTTTCCACTTCAGGGCTTTATATATGTTTCTTGTCACTGATTATCCAAAACCAAAAGTATATATAACTGTCCCTATTCATTATTTACATAAAAAATAAATAAAATAAATAAAAACCCTATCCGAAGGAACACCCCATGAGTCATGACCCAACACAGTGAAAGAACTCATGGAGCACTATAAAAAATAATAATAATAATAATAATAATGTATTGTTCTTAGCTACCTTTCCCCACATAAGAATGAATTAAAGGACAAAAAAAACATATATATGAACGAAAGTATTAAGTATTTAGTCACTAAAACTTCACTTTCTGCATTTATATTGGTACACAATCAATGAAAACAACATCCATGGTCAAAGAGTGTGGATTTTACCATTCAAAGCTTAGAATTGGATGGCACATGGAACATTGAAATGCAATAATATCCCATAAACAGATCATAGAATACATAACAGCTAGCTCTCATTTGGAGCAGGCATTATCCGAAGCCTTTCCTCAGAGGCTAGATTACCCCCAGAAATCCTCTCTTCTGCTAGCAGAGATTGTAGGTCACTACCATTTGCCAGGCTGTTGAACTCAACAGCTTTGGATGGCAATGCTGGGTACCGTCGTTGGCAAAAGGTCATCAATCTCTTCACTGATTGCAAGTACTTCCTAGTTGTCTCATCATTCATAATGTGGGCCACACTATTGGTGTAGATCTTCTCACGGGCAGAACGTTCATGGATACCAACCATAGTGACACCAATAGGCCAAGGTGCATTTCCAATGGCGAGCCTAATATAATGGTCCATTCCAGCTAAGTAGTCTCGCTTCAAGCAGCATTCAACCACCAACATCAATGCTTGGCGAATATCATCAGGAAGAACCTATAAAGAGAATTAACATGAGCCCAATACAGTGTGCTTTATACAAAGAAAGCAACAATAGTCAACACCAAATCCAACCAGAAATTTTAAAGAAAATAAAAGGATTTATATGTTTGTTTGTATGTATATATAAATGTACATGCACAGCATCATGTGGATATCCTCTCAAACATAGTGAAAATTGGAAATACATATAATACAGCATTTTATAATCAGCTGTGACTTGTGAGAAGTGATCCATGTAGGCTTCAAGGTATGGAACTTGAAACTTGTTTCAAAGTAAAATCAACAAGGAAAGACTACTGACAACAAATATAGCTGTTGTGAGTCCCGCAGCCTAAGATCAGGTCTTAAAAGGATTGACTGGATTACATTAGATTTTAGGTTAAGAAATTCCTAAGGACTCAAAGAGAGACAGAGAGAGAGGTTTACGCACTGAAATGGTTTTCCAGCAAGGCCTCGATAAAAAGGCCTTCTAAATGCTATACTCATCAGGTAAAGTTCAGTCACAACTCAAAAGTTTCAGGCTTTCCATCACAGGGGGCTTGAAATAGATATCTATAAGCAGAAAGGGTCATCTCTGACAACCTATACACCACATTTAGACTAAGAGAGAAAATAAAACAGGCACCAATTCCTCCAAGCATATGAAGTTGAGAATTGCAGCAATCACGCATTATAGGGAAGCCAAGACACCAGATGGGAAGAATATCAGGTCTTGAATATTTAACTAAGTTAGAGGACAATGTGAAGAAAAAGTTAAGTCTCTAGATGCTATGCCAAGGGATTATAGGAGCCCATCAGCCAAAAGGTCCAAACCATATTCCAATATACTAGATGAAACTTAAATGCTTCAATCATCCCACCCCATATGAAGTTCCTTTGGAGCTTCTCAATCCTATTTGCTACATTAATAGGAATAGTAAATGAAGCGAGGTTGTAGATGGATAAACTACATAAGGTGCTCTTACAGAGCATGAGGCCTTCCGGCCTCAGATAAAAATTTTTCCATCTAGTTAATTTCCTTTCCATCCTTTCTAACAAAATTCCATAGTACACTAATCCTTGAAGGAGATTCCATGGGCATTCCAAGGAATTTCATGGGTAGTATACCACATCAAGCCAGCCAACTTCTCTACCTCTTCAACCTCCCTAATCGGGACTAGGTCTTTCCCAAATTAACTTTTAACCCTGACACAGTCTCAAAACAAAACCTTCACCAAAATCATGTAAGTGTTCCAATACAGACTGATAGGGGTGAAAGTCCCTTATATTTTTAGTACCTGTCTTTTAGGCACAAGAGTAATAAAAGAAGCATTCAAGGACTTCTCAAAGCTGCCAAAGTCATGAGATTCCTATTAAAAGGATTCCAAAATATCCTTCTCCAGTCTCCACTAGGTCCCAACAATGCTATAAAATGTCATCATAAAAATCCTTCAAACTCAAAGCCTATCAACAAACTGATCAGCACTTAATAAACCTTCAACACTGAAGTAAACCCAAGCAACTAATGATTCCACATACATCTATTTGCTTCATACAGTAAAGGGTCTAAGATTGGGTTGAAAATGAATTGATCAACAAATCACACTCCTTTCTATACAATATAACAAAATAACAAGGCTCTCCATTTGTTATTTGCATATGAGTAGTATTGATGGGAGAGAAAAAAAAAAAAAAACAGATATCTGGTTTTTTACATATAGGTAGTGGCAATACTACTCAATTCAATTTCAAAACATGGCCAGAATAACGCTTCCAAATCTCAATGCATATTACATATCGTGATTGAGTATTGGGAACTATAAGTTGAAATTTTCTTTTAGAGCTGAACTGAAACTATCTTAAAAGAATTTTCTTACATTCTCTCTATTTAAAGGTTACACGCTTTGAAAAGTATATCAATTTTTTTTTTTTTTTCTTTTTTTGATAGGTAAAAAGTAAATCAATTTTCATTACTCTTCAATTTGCATTAAAATCACATTGTGCACCAACTCTCTTAATCTTTTACCAATTTCCATAACTTATCAAAAAATCAAGGGCATGTCACATATATGATAAAGTTACACACACCCAATGAGCCTTGAACCCAACACTCGATCACAAATCAAATAGTTTTATCACCCTAGTTCTCAATACTTCAATTCACATATTCATAAGCTACGAATCAATCAAAATTTAACAATGGCAACTATTGGAACCAAACAAAATCCAAGCTTGGAAATTGAAAACCACTCACCTTCTTCCTGCAAAACTTGAACAGCGGATTCAAATACCGAGCACACTGCTTAAAAGTGGCCACCATAGACTTCCCCTTGGCAGTCCGCTTCTCGGCCTCGCCCATCTCATCCAATTCCTGGCGCCACTCAGTCAACAGCCTCTTAAAGAACACCAGAATCTTATCCTCCTCACACAATTCATCGAAATTCGCCTTCATTCGCTTCAAATCCTTATCGTTATCGACACCACCGTCAGATCCGCCCTCTCCGCCGCTCAATTCATCTTCTCCTCCACCTCCGTCTTTATCCTCCGTTTTCTCCTCCTCTCCTTTCTGCCTCTTCCTCTCGCTCATCATCCCACTCCTCTGCCGCTTCCTCAGCTCCACAATATCGCGAAGAAAGTCATTCGTCTGTCCTTCAGTCATATCACTATCGACCTCGAAGAGACCGTTTTTAAGCACGTACTTCAACCGGTCGAGCCGAGCCGTATCGTCCTCGCCGAAGAGAGTGATCGGTTGCTTGAGGAAACGGAGGCGGCGGATCACTTCATGTCGAGGGAGAACGAGGTTATCGATGTTTTGTTCGTCGGTGAGGGATGACGTGGCGGCGACGGTTGTGGAGTCGATTGTGGAGGATGTATTGGCGGTGGCGGAGGCGTTGGTAGTGGTGGTTGAAGAAGAGGATTGGCGGTTAGATTTGGCTTGGAGTTCGAGTTTCTCTTGGTCGCGAAGCTTCTGGATTTGTTTCTGTTCGAGCTCGGAGCGCTTGAAGAATTTACGGCCGCCCGTGTCTTCTTTCAGAGATTGTTTCTTCTTCAGGATCTCTTGCTTCAGTAGGTCCATCTCCGTTCTCTCACTCTCTCTCTCGCTAGGGCTTTGTTTCGAGGAAGAAGAAGAAGAAAAATAAATAAATAAAAATATATATATATATATATATATATCTCTCTCTCTCTCTCTCTCTCTCTGATCAGATAATTGGGCTTTTTTATTTTTATTTATTTTTGCCCTAAATAATGCTTTTTTCTTAATTATTTTACTCAAGCAAAAAATACAACTTTATTATTTTAACACACTATTTTACCGTATGTCTTAAATCACATGTTTTATTTTTCTATTCTATACATTAAAATAATATATATAACACGTTAAAATAATAATTTCTTTAAATTCATCCTAATACAAAACAGTGGCCACCCAACAGGCAATAGCCACCGCCACCAACCAACAACCACAGCCACTACTCACAACTCAAAACATAATTCAAAACAAAACCAAACAAATCCAGCCAAATACCCCAAACAAATCCATTTACAAAAAAACACTAACCACCACCGCAAAAATTCCAACCACCACTATTGTACAACAACAATCACAACCCAAAACCCATGAACCCAATTTGAAAAATTACCAAAGACCCACCATTGTGAGTGGCTAAAACAACACAACCCAACCACCACCAGACTACCACAACCCAACCACCATCACAATCAATCCCACCCAATCAACCCACAAAATAAAAGCTAGAAAAATAAAACCCAGAAAACCAATCAATCCCACCGTTGTTGGTGACGACGGAGGGTGAGGATAAGGCTGATCGAGTGGCGATGCATGTGGAGAAGAGGCCGGTGATTTATGGGTTTTGTTTTGTTTGTGTGATCTACAGCCTGATGAGGTGGCAACAAGGTGGAGAAGAGGCCGGTGGTTTGGTGGCGAGATTAGCGGCGTATTCTAGAGAAAGGAAGAGAGGCTAGAGTGAGAGTGAGTGATGAAGGGAGGAGGGCAGCTGGGTTAGAGAGGAAGAGAGGAGAGAGGAGAGGCTGTGATAAAGAAAAGCAACAGGGAAGAGAGAGAAATTAAGGTCAGAGAGGAGAGAGAGTATAATAAAAAAATAATAAAAAATTTACAATTTGTGAACAGTACCGTCTCAAAATTGTTACGGTACCGTTCACCCATGCCAAAATTTTTAGAATTTGAAATACTTGATGTGGGAGCTTTTTTGGTGTTTGGTGTGCCAAATGCCAAATACTTGACATTTGGCACACTTGATGGAAATGCTCTTAGTACTCGACTCTGTTTTTTTTTAAGAGATAATTACATACAAAATTCCAAATTTTTTTTTTAAATCACATTAGTAAGGACCCAATAAAAACCAAAAGAATTATTACTTGATGAATACCAAAATCACAAATCTTTTTTCGTGGTCAAAGAAAAGAGAGAGAAAGTTGCATTGTTTATGTTGGCAAATATTTTAATTTGTTCTTCAATGTAGTCTATTCATTATCTTAAACATTAATATTTCCTGTATACGATTCACTTTAAAGCTTACCTCTAGAAACAACACATAGATCACTTTTGAGTTTTTACTTTTAACTTTTAGAGTTCGAATGTGCAAGTAGTTTCCAAGCTCAAGATCGAGATATCCCAGTTAAATTTTTGTTTTCAGGCAACAAACATAGTTAGATGTAACCACTTTTGCCCCAAAAGTTTTGCTTAAGCCCTATGACCAAAACTGAAGCTTAAGTAGGCAACTCGTTTCATAGTTAGTTTTTGCTAGGTGAATTTAAGGGTGGTTGTATGTCGGGTTTCCAAACTATGCCCGATTATGTTGCAATGGGTCTAAATTAGGTTGGTTTGTTAAATGGGTAAAAAAATAACGCTATTAATGGACCAAGCTATCTGTAAATGGTTTGTTTAGGCTCGACTATTCAACGAGTCAAATCAAATATAATAATATGTTTGTGAACAAGTTCATAAACACGTGACTTGAATATGAATACGTGTCTATAAATATAGTTATACAGACTTAAATTTTAATTGTGTAAGTTTGTGAATAGATTCATATGATATTAATTATTATTCGTAGTTTATTGAATGTGTAAGATTGTTTGATGATGAGCTCAAGTTCCGCTCGTCTTCGAATAAAAATTAAACGAACAAAACTTTTAACACTCTGCTCAACTCATCTTATCTCATTTACAATCCTACGAAGGACTTAGCTTATCTCCAATGAACTAGAGCTGACACGATTCAGACACGTGTTAAAAACTAGTCATTTGTTTGTATTGTGTTGGCTCCATTGCACTAGAGCAAAGCCTTAACCTCTTACAAGTAGACCCACACCCCCTCAACTCACACTAACCTAGCCTAATTTGTGCAAGTCCATTAAGTGAGGTGGGTCGGGTTGGCATGTTAGACAAATAAATTAATGGGTCAGGTTAAATAGCGAATTGAGATATTTCTAACTTGTCACATATTGCAAAACTCTACCTTACTTATGACTTTTTTTTCTCTCTCTCATCTCTTTCCTTATATTTGTATTTTTTTTTTCATTTCACTTTTCTCCTCTCTTTACGATTTTGATATTAATCTTATTATATGTATAAGTCTAATTTCAGATTCTGAGATGTTTTGCTTTTTAAGTGTGATAAAATTTCAATCATTCAAATAAAAAATAATGTAGTATTTATAATTATTTTTAATAAAAGTGATAACTTTTTCTTTCATTTTGTACTAAAGGGAGAAAACAATTATTCAATTTATTGAAAATAATTTTGTATAGTCAATTGAATTTGCCAACCCCTTCTTATCCAAAAAAAAATCTAACTCGCCAAGTCAAAATTGTTAAGATTCTAAATAGACCTGTTAGATTTAGAGATTGTTCGGTTGGAATCCCAATCCGCCATTGGCAGGTTAATTAAAAATTTTGGCCTCCATCATCTGCACAACCCGAGCCGTGCACATCCTTACAACGAATAGGTGGTTTGTTTGTTCTTATTACTGTGTAATTTTAGGATCGGGCAGGTTCCGGGTCAAACCGGTATAAAAGGAAAAAACGAATCAAACAACTCCCCGACCCGTAAATTAAAACACAGTCCACCGGGTCGGGTCAGTTTATCATATAGCAGGCAGCAACAACAACCAAAAGAGGAGAGCGCACAAAAAAGAAAGAAAAGAAAAAACGAGCTGGTCTAGAGAGTAGAGAGACAAAGAGAAAGAAAGAAAGAGATGACGACGATACGCAGATTTTGCTGCAACGATCTTCTTCGCTTCACTTCGGTCAACCTAGACCACCTCACTGAAACCGTAACCTCTTCTTTCTTCACTGTTTGTTTTTTTTTTCTATCCCAAAAATTTAATTTGCTAAAGATTTTTTTATGTACTGTACGTTACAGTTCAACATGTCCTTCTACATGACCTATTTAGCAAGATGGCCCGACTATTTCCATGTCGCCGAAGCCCCCGGTAACCGAATCATGGGTTACAGTACGCTCTCTCGTTAATATTGTTTTTAAAATTACTTGCAATTATAGAAATGGAGGGTTCATTTAGATTAGATGTAATTTTATTTACTGTGTAGTTATGGGAAAAGTTGAAGGGCAAGGGGAGTGTTGGCATGGTCATGTAACTGCGGTAACCGTTGCTCCAGAATATAGGAGGCAGCAATTAGCCAAGAAACTGATGAACCTGTTAGAAGATATCAGTGACAAGATGTAAATTAATTTCTCTGTTGCCAGCTTCTTTGTTTTGATTTCTATATTTTTCATGTTTTTCGCGCATATGCTATTTTTGTAATGATTGTGAAAATTTCGATGTTGAGTGGACCTTTTATGAGATAAACTCAATGTTGTTAGTGATGGAATGCGATTTCTTTGTAGCTTTCGTAATAAATAAAACTGCAACAAACTTGTGGACACAACCTTGATCTCTTTTGCTCACTATTTTGTGTTGTTTGCATCCGGGGAAAGTTAGGATCAACATTGAAACCTCTTTCACATTGGGGTCCTATATTGATTCTTGATTGCAGCTTTTAATGGTTGTCGGTCTAACCAATTTTACATTTCAGAATTGTGCATTGAGAAGCCACGTCAACCACCACTTGCAGCTTAGTTTTTCAAAGTTTTATATGTTTGTTGTTGCTGGTTCAAATTTCCCTGAGAAAGATGTTTGCAGTCTTACAAGCTCGTAAAATTATAAATTTTGGTAGGAATGGTTGCTGTATTTTGGCTTTTTATATTGCAATTTGTGCAGCAGATTTTGGAAGTATAGATAGTTCCATGATCGTTTATGTTAGATTATGGGTCCACTGGAGTCACAAGAGACAGTTTTTCGTGTAAAGTCTTAGGTTGACTGTAATGGGAAATGATTAGATTTTAAGTGTTTCCCCTAGTAAAAAGCTATTTTTATTTTTTTTCTTGTGTTATTGTAGTTTGTTAAAGAGGAAAATTTGAGCTTTTGGGCTTGTCATGAACTCCTAAAGCAGCCAAAACGGACATTGCATTGAATCTAATTGATAGAAAAGCTTGTGGAAGTGCAAGGTGTTACTTTAGGTTGCTATTGATCAATCTGGGCTGTGCAAAGTGTAGATCTTGTGTAGTTATGGACATCTTTGATATCAGTATGGGTCACAATAATATAAACCTACACCATTCAATAAGATGTTAAAATTTTGAATTTTTCTTTTTTTTGGGTCTAGGCTGGGGAAGAAGAGGGAGAGGAAGGAGGTGGACATGGGCTTTTTCTATGTAGATTTGCCAATTATGAAACTAGAAAACTTTTTAGGGTGATTACTTAATGAAGGTATTAACCTTTTTAAGTGTTATAACTGCGTTTCTGTGCTTGTACCTACTTTTTGCAACTACAATTTTACATTTCATGTTGATTAATGTCTTGACATAAAGCAGGGAGTTTTAAGCTTTTGAGTTTTTGTTAAGTATATGTTGTTATTAAATTAAACTGTTTGTATAGGGACCATCTTTGCAGAATTTTCTTTTTGATTCATGTAGAAACTCTCACTGGCTTGTATGTTTGCTTGTTTAGTCACTTACAAGCATGGTGACTGGTGAGTAGTTTTCTAAGCTTTGTCTTTTCTATATACTAATAAGAACTTTCTCCTGGCAGTGACAAGGCTTACTTCGTTGATCTTTTTGTTAGAGCATCAAACACACCTGCAATAAAGATGTATGAAAAGGTGATTTCTTTTAACTTCTCTTTTCAACTTGGAGATTTGTTGCTTTCATACCGAAATGTAAATGCAGGAACGCTATTCTAGGTATCTAACTTCTTGCAGGTATTAGGATCCCCCTCTCCCCCCTTTCTTGTCATTGTATGAAGTTTTGATCTGTTAATGCTGTCATTTCCAGTACTTTCACATGCATGAATACTTCGTAAACTTTTGGATATATTCTGGAGCTTCAACCTTGGTCTGGCAAAATTTTGCAGTTTAAGGATGTTCATATCGCTCTTTCTTTTCATTTTTAGGACAATTAAATTTTTTTTTTGATAAGTAAATAAAATTTTTATATTTAAAATTAAAAAGGAGGATGCCTAGCAATACACAAGCTGTACAGAAGGACAGCCTCAAGCTAAATTACAACACTCAAGAATATTTTAAAAAGAGGAATAGGAATGGCCTGGTAGTGCAACCATCCAATCAAACAAGACGCGCAAACAGATCAGCTTCGGCTCCCTTGTGCTTCGTTCTAAATATTTGAAAGCTTGGTTATATGTTCCCTCCATATAGTCCACATAAGACATAACGGAACAGCCCCCCAAATAACTCCCGGATCACCTTCGACAAAGCCCCCATTCCAACACTGCAATAGCTCAATCACCCTACTTGGCATCACCCATTGCACCCCAAAAAACAAAAGATGAAAGACCACAACTCCTTAGCAAGCTCACAATGAAGTAAGAAGTGGTCAACACTCTCCCCTTTCTTCTTCCACATATAACACCAATCAACTACAACCACCCTGCGTTGGCGTAAATTATCCAAAGTAAGGATCTTACCCAACGCAGGAGTCCAAGTGAAGAATGCTACCTTAGTCAGGACATGCGCCATCCAAATACTCCTCCAAAGGAAACAAAAGGTGACAGCTACCACACAGCACTTTGTAAAACAATTTCACCTCAAAATTGCCTTTCTCAGTTGGTCTCCAATATATCTGATCAGCAGCCCCCTTCCTAATCTTTTTGATGAATAGAGTAAACTCATGAATGAATGCAGCCACTATATCCACCTCCCAATCAATAATCATGAATAGCTCTTGTAAATTTAATATACCAAAGCATAGTCTCTCTATTCCACCTCAAATAATCTGCAACAGTTCCTAAGCTATACTATACAGAGCTGGGAAATCATCCCTCAAGAAACTTTCCCCACACTACCAACAGACCACAAAGAACAGAAGTACCTGTGCCAACATTCAATTGAATGCAGCCATAAAAATGATTCCACCCCATATAACAACAACAATAACAAGCCATAATCCCAAAATTTTGGGTTAGGTATGGATCCTCAATAGATTAGTTAGGGTTGGCCACATGTATTATTTTCCTTTATTCTAGTCTATATGAAGTCATACTTTCTGCTACTTCGTTAATCAATAAGACCTTTTAATTTGGATATTCCTCTACCTTTTTTTAATTCCCTCACTTGGATGAACTCACTCTTTCTTACCTGTGCATTAATTGCTCTCCTTTGAATATCTCAAGCGACTTTCTTGCATATTTTTATCAATAGGAGCTACCCCTATCTTTAAGCGAATTTCCTCATTTTGGATCCTATTTTTCTGTATATTTCCACTTATCCATTTTAACATTCTCATTTAAGCTACACTCATTTTATGAATATGTTGCTTCCAAACAACCCAATATTTGGTAACATAGAGCATAAGTTGGTCATAGAGTAGTCTTATAAAATTTTTCTTTTCACTTAATAGGTATTATACAATCACAAATACTCCTAATTCACTTCTCCACTTTATCAACCCTGCTCTTATTCTATGATTCACATCCTCTTCAATCTCCCCATCTTTATGAACTATGGAATCCAAGATATTGAAAGCTCTTTCTCTTTAGTATCTCTTGGCCATCAATTCTACTTAGACTATCTAAGCAAGGTCCCAAGAGAGAGAGCTCTCCATCATCCGAAACATCCCCAATTAATGCTTGAGCACTAGAACTAGCTTTCCCTCACCGCTTATAAGTCTTCAAATGGGGTTCCCATTATGTTCCGCATCAAGGGGTTAGATATTTTCTATGAACTTCTTAAATTTCCAACCTTGACATCGATGTAGCTTCCTGAAGACCATGTCCATGTGGACTAGATACCATTTGAGACTCCCAACAAAAATCATACATTTTATTTTGTGGCAACCACAGTACTACAATGTCTGATAGATTATTCTTCAAATCATCATAGCTATATATGCAGAGAGCATTACTTATAATTGTTATGTGCTGAATCTCTGCATCTCCTTCTAGTGAACAAATTGTATCCCCGCTAGTTGGTTGTTACTACAACTATTTGCACTGACCTGCACAATGGAATATCTTTGGATCATTTCTATATCTTTGCTATCAAGGATGGAAGCCAGAAAAGGAAACGGGACTTTTTTGTTAGTTTGTGAGAATTTGGATCAACTTTTACCTCTGGAAAAGTTGTAGGATTGCTCAGCTACCATATTCCTCTTGCAGTTTTCAACTATTTGATCCTCACTGTTTTAAATTTGATTGAAGAGGCACCATTTTAATTTGTGGGTAAGAGAGTACCCTCCTATAATTCACACATCCTAACTATATAAATAGATCAGAAACTGTCATTTTTGAAAAATCACACGTTCAGTAGTTGAGAGCCTAGGGTGTCCGCTTAAGTTTTAGGCCATGATCAAGCTTTGCAGTTAATGGAAAGTACCTGCTGTCTCATTAGTGTGCCCGTCATCCTTTGGCAGTGCTAGAAGGGACCCTTCCCCTTCATGTCAATTTTAGATTATAAAGTTCCTATGTAATTGCCTTTGCAAAAGAACCTCTATGTATAATATAGGATGCTGTGCCATCCCTAATTTTTTGGTGCACTTATGTATGATCTATTCTCACAAAAAGATTATTTGTGCCAATTATAAAGTGTCAGATAATGTTTTTGGAAGAAATGGTTCTGTTTGTGTTAGCAGAAGCTATACCTGTGTTGATGTTTAGAAAGCTGTCTTTAGATTGATTGATTTTTTCTCTTTTTCTTCTTTAGTTGTGAGGGTCTGCAGTTGGCTGTTTTAGGCTTTTAGCTGTTTCCTCTGTATAGATTTGTTTGCAGCTTCTCAGTGGGTTGCAGTTCTTTGTATTGACTGTTTGCAGCTTTTTCAAGGGCTGCTTGTTTCAATAAAACTTTTTTTTTTGGGGATAAGTATGAGTATTTTATTGAGATAAAGAGGCGTATGGCCCAGGTACACTGGAAGTATACAATAGGTACACAATGATCAGTCAAATCTAATAATTTTGTAACTGAAAATAATTCTGATGCTGTCATCCCTTCAAACAAGGATCTGAAAAACAGCAATTTCAACTCTAAAATGGTCCTTCACACCCTTCAAAGCTTCTGCTATTTCTCTCTTGCCATATGCACTACACTAGTATACTTCGCACACCATATACACCAGATTAAACTACATTAGTATTCCTCCTTTGCCATATGCACCAGATTAAACTACATTAGTATTCCTCCTTTGCCATATGCACCACAGTAAACAATGGAGAATCACCTTTCATATTTCTATATTCCAATGTCAATTGAAGTGGACTTTCCAATAAGCTAACTAATTGATTACACCTTTCGGCAACACCCACTAGATCCCAAATAGGCTAAAAACCATAGTCCACAATTCTTTGGCAATTGGACAAAGGAGAAGTAAATGATCAGCTGTCTCCCCATTTCAATCTAACTCTTCATCCCTCCCAAAAAAAAATTAGGTGACCTTGCCAATGAGATCTTGTACAAATGGCTCATTCTTCCTGGTAAGAGTCAGGTGGAGGGTGACGTCATGACTTCAAGACCCCAAGGGTGCATGTGTAATCTACCTATAAAAAAAGATGTAGCTTCTTTTGCAACCAAAATGAGTAATTTACATTATGACGCTTAGTTCTTTTACTTTATGAGGGCAAAACTTAGGTATAATACATTAGGGGTCTGTTTGGGATCCGCTTATTTTACTGAAACCAAAAACTTTTTGCTGAAAGTACTGTAAATAAAGGTAAAAGTTAACTGAAATAGTACAGTGGGACTCATGAATAGTACCAAAAAGTGTAGTGGGGTTCATGAATGGTAGCAAAAATAAGCTGAATAGTAAAATAAGCTGGCTTTTTAATTGGTAGCCAAATGCACACTAGGTTTCCCAATGAAATTCAAACGCATAGTTGCATTGAAATTACATATTTTTGGAAAATGTCAGGCTGTTAGCGCTTTATTGGTCATTGCAATCATGTGTTTAAATTTAATTGGGAAACCTATTGTACTAATTTAAGTAACTGTACCTAAGTTTTGCTCATTTCATAACTATCTATTACCACTGCAGTTTTATTGGGGAATCATTGTAACTAATGCTACCATGTGCCATGAACATGTTATTCATTGCTTCCCCAAAAGAAAATTCCTGTCTAAACTCTTGGTCCCGCCCATCATTTCTCTTTTGCTGGGACCAATTCTATTAACCAGTGTTGATGTTTCCTTCACTGCCAGTATTAAGTATTTAATATGATGTTTTCTTGTGTCATTTCTCCCCTTCAACGGGTCAAGATGATGCTCACTTACTTACCATTTCTTTGTTTTTCATCTCTCAGCTTGGGTATGTAATCTATAGAAGAGTGCTACGCTATTATTCTGGGGAAGAAGATGGGTTAGGTGAGTCTCACATCCAAGTACAAAACAGATGATGATGTATTACCAAACTTGTATTGCTTCTTATCTTTTATCCATGTGTTCTGTTTTCAGATATGAGGAAAGCATTATCTCGGGATGTTGAAAAGAAGTCCATCATCCCCCTTAAACGGCCAATTACTCCTGATGAATTAGAGTATGATTAGTTCAGCTTTCTATGGAATTTCTGTTGGCCAAACTGAATGATGATTCATCACCATGTGCTTGTGGCTTTTCCAGATGTGGAGTTTAGGCATTGTAGACTGGTTTTTTAAAGTTGTTCTTGTACTCTATTGGTACCTCTTTCTTCCGTGAATGAGTAATTTGCTTTTATTGTAAAACTCTTGAAGTTCATATTGAAAAGTTACCTTCCATTACAAGACAATTTCTTGAATCATTCTTAAAACAGTAGCTTGCCATGGGTCATGAAAGAACAGTGGTTCATTTAGAATTGTTTGTCTATGATTTTAAGTTTTTATGGCTTGAAGGTGAGATTCATGCTGTCGTTTAATACACTCTTAAGAGTCTTATCCACAGTTTAACATGCGCTCTCACTCTGGGCAATCCCGTGTCCCAAAAAGAGAGAGAGATAAGACATTCTTGCCCATTTATAACTCTAGGCCTTGGCTCATATCATTAAAGAGCCAGGTTTTGATCAAATTTGAGCTCGAAGGAAAAGAGATCTGGTATTGATTGGGTGGACTTCACATGCAAAATTTGAAGTGGGCTAACATCATATGGAATTGGAGGTTCCAATTCCCAAATAGCCCCACCTCATTCTCAAGTGGCTAAGGCCCAACAACAGCTGCACCCTCTTTAGGTCAATGATCAAAACCGGTACTAGCTTTCTCTACCCAACCAAATAGGCCCAGGCATCAATTTATTTAGGAGAGAAAGGGGCAGTGGTTAAAGTGAAGAGAGAGAAAACAAATCTTGGTTCTATTCTATCACCTGCAAACTGCAGCAATCACAAAGGATAAAAAAAAACTGTGGCGTTTCTCTCCTGCTACATCCTTAAAACGTACAAAAATACAGGAGGACCCTTGTACAATGGTCCAAACCCAGAACACTAAGGTACACTGCAATGAGCCATCAGAATCAGAAGTCTGAACCCATCTGATTTGATTTAATCAATAAATTTCTGCTCTCACAGACACTGCTTTATTTCTGATATCTCAGTCTTTCGATCTAATCTTCTTCCAAATTAAGATGGTAGGGCCATATGAAGAAGTGGGGTCCATGGTATTTGCATCACTGCATGTTCGCCGCTTGCACAACAAAGAAACATGCAATGAACAAGGGGTCCTCACGTGCCCTCGTCTTCATTCTAAAAAGGAAAAAAGAAAACGAATCAAAGTGACAAAGCAGTAATGGAAGTTTGGAAGGGCATTACCAAAATGGGCTAGCCTACAAACAGAGTCATCCATTCTTGCTTTTGTAGTAATGCATCTGCATCTGCATCTGCATGCCACTCAGGTTAAGCCTTTATTTATTATTTATTTATTTTATTAATGTCCATTATCCATCTGATCTCTGCCTTTTCCCCCATTTGAAATTCTCCTTGTCCTCTTCCCCAATTCTGCGTTTACGTACAGAGTAAACTCACATTATTAATTTCCACCATCCAATCGCATATATTCCTTTTCTTTTCTTTTCTGCAACCAAACCAATTTGTTTTCCATTGATTCTAAAGGCAAACCATGCAGTACTGTTATATACACTGGACCATAAGCTCGACGAAAATAGCAAAATAGCATCTTTTTGTAAACTATGTTGTAATCTACCACTGTTTTAGAAATTTATAGAGAACTACCATTTTTTTGGTACTCAAGTTTGGTGAAATCGAGTTTTCCATGGTTAACTCGAGTTTATGGAACTTGAGTACCATGAAAAAATTTTGAAAATTTTTTATGGTACTCAAGTTTACCATAAAAAAAAAATTTTCAAAAATTTTCAGGGTATATTTTTTTAAAGAACTTGAGTTTATGGAACTCGAGTCTCACGGCAAACTCGAGTTTCATAAACTCGAATTCCAAAAAAGTGATAGATACATATTTTCAAAATAGTAGTAAATTGCTAATTTTTTTGCTAAATAGTGGTAGTGCGCCATTTTTGCCCCAAAGGCTCTCTCTCTCTCTCTCTCTCTCTCTCTCTCTCTCTCTCTCTCTCTCTCCCTTTGAGTAGGGTACAACAATTGTCTTTTTCAATTTTTGCTGAATACATACAACAACATGTCAAACATGCCAGCCATATGGTGCCGCATGACTTACAATCGTCACTTAGGAGGGATTCCATGCTAGTTGAATTATTGTCAGGTGGACCTGAGCCCGTGGATTATGGATGGTCATGGACTTAAGTGCATAGTTAATTGGTAGGAATGCTACTTTTTCCTTTATGACATTACTTTTGCCATTCACCACAAACTCTTTCTCCTTTATCACCTAATTCTAGTGATCACAAATACAATCATGTTCCTTGGACTATTTTTTGTGTTTTTTTAACACCCAGCCACAGCCACAGCAAAAAGTCATTTACCCAGAGTTTGGCTTTAAATGGTCATGCTACAAAACCATGTTCTTATTCCCTAATATATTTGGTTACTTTTACAAAACCATGTTCCTGTTCCCTAATTTACCCAAATTTTTTGTTACTTGCACTGCTAATTATATAATCTAAATCTAAATTATCAAAACGAAAAAGAGAAAACCAAAGATGTTATTTTTAATTGTAGTAAAGTAGAAAAAAGTGATATTTCAAAAAGGTGTACAAGAACAAATAAACTAATAGAAAATGCTATTCCAAAGGAGCCTATCATTTTTGTTGTGGCCATGACTATGCTAGCTCATTCTCTTGCCTTTTGACTTATTTTTCCGCACTTATTTTCCTTTCTATGTCACAAAAGTTATGAAAATGATATTGAAAATCATTATTATTATTTTGCAAGTGGTCAAACAACTCAGCATATGTTAAGGTCCATACCATAGCGATTGACATTTGGATGAAAATGACTAACTTGGTATTTTGCTGTTTGAACGTTTTACGGTTATGATTGTCTTTCTAAATTTGGTCAAAAAAGTGAGAGATTGAATCCATTTTTTGCGTTATGCTATTCCGAATATTGTACTTACTCTACTACAACTTGTAACCTAGTTCTTACATGTCCAGTCTCATTGGCTAATTCTCAGTCAATATTCTTGAAATTAGAGTGAAGAAGTGCCATACTTCTTGATGAATTAGTCCACTGGCTTAGTCATGGTCGATCAAGGAGCTAGTCAAAACATCATAAAGAGCTCGGTGCTTTAGACAAACCTATATAGCTAGTTGTGGAATTCAAAATGGGACAATATACAATTAGTAGGGCATAAATCTCTCATATTTCAATAATGGGATATCAAATCTTTGATGATAAGGGATATGGTGAACTTCCACTTCACGTGTTTGTATGTGATACTGTCTGCCATTTTCTATTTTTCTTACATTGAGAAGGAAACCATTATACCAACAAGCTAAAAAGGGTTTATATTCTTCACAAAACAACTTATTGTGGTTTACCATATATATCCACTAAATTTGTGCAACCACTAATCCTTTCCGAGATGGGACATTTTGAAGTTTTGGTAATAAGTCTTTTCTAGATGTTGGACTTCACAAGATTGATTTTGGTTCTTTGAACTTTTGAAGTATATACTGGTCACAATAAATTTTCTTCTGAATTCTTGCTAGATTAAATGGGTATTTTGAGACTATAATTAATTTTGAGTTGTTAGCTAGACACGTATTTCTACGTTATCAACCTCTACAAGTGGTTCTTCGCTCCACCTCTAGTCATGTTCCTCTATGTCAGAAATCGAACTCAACCTCCTCCAAATTAAAATGTACCACCCCATGGTCTATCATGTGAGCGATAGAAAAAAAATTGTGGATCTATGTGAAAGTGACATACAGCCAATCATAACATACCATGTAGAATAATTGTGACAAAATGTGTAACTTTATATATATATATATATATATATATATATATTTAGTACTAGAATTACTCATATTTGTTGCGCCTCTAACTTTATTGAGTCTATTCTATGTTGTTAATCTCATATAAAAGTAATTTATACTAATAATTGTCCTTCAAATACTTTAATTTTGAATCCTCATATCTAAATCAAACATTTGGGTAATATTTAGCGTGTGATAGACTGAGTTGGATGAGACTGATGACAGAGTTGGATGCTGCAAGTGCAACCATTCGACCGGTCAACTGGCCCCCTTTTGTGTTTTGTCTCTTTCCTTTCTACTTATTTTTCATCTATTTATAATTTGATGTATTTTCTTTTTTCTTTTTGATGTAATTATTACCTTACTTCTTGTTTGTTAGGACCTTTTGGCTTTTGGACCCTTTGGACATATAGACCAAAATCACTTTTTTTATTTGTACAAAAAAGAAATCCCATATTGATGGAGAGAATCGAATATGCTTCATAAATAATGGCATTTATTTACACAGATAATTCAAAGTACTATTTTTTCAAACTACTCTTTCAAATAGTACTCGAGCAATATGGAAGTTGATAGTCTCATGATCACAGTAGGCTGCATAATATAAACTGTTGGCTACTGTGAGAAACGTTTGCTTGATATCAGAATCAATATCATTTGAGGAGTTCCGCAGTACCAATTGCACAAGTTCTTGCATGTCCAATTCTATTTCTGAGGTAGTGATGTTGTCAGAACATGAAGTGTTGCTGCCCTTGACATTGTATACCTGGTAGATATAGAATTGTACTATCAGAAAGGTGAAATACGTTTATAACAATGCAATGGAAGTTGTATTGTACAATCGGTTTCTTCATGGGGTCTACCACAAACATAAATTAAAAAGCTGTATTGTTTTTTCATAAACATGCAATACCAAACATGTAAAATTAATGTTATAAAAACTTTACCATAATCAATTTGTAAATAAACATTGAATGAAACTATTTATCTAAATTATTGATGATATGATAAAATTTGGTCTATTCCTTTTACAATAAATGGATATATGGGGATACTATTATAAAAAGCACATCATCAAAATGATCAAATATTCCAAAGTATACAGTCCAAGGTGTGAGTGATTGTTGTCTCACTCTCAGATCACTAACCTTGTGCTTTTGGTAAGAACAAAGTTGACAATATATTTTGTTAATGAGGTCAGATAGTGGTTTATATTGAGGATGAGACATTAGTTCCTCCGAAAACAATTGGCCAGCGGTGAGATTTATGGTATGTACCAATAGCTCTGCCTCTCCTTGCTGCCTATCACCTTCAATATGCCACTTCAGGAGCCACTTTTCCCACTTTTTTTAATCACAAAAAAACAAAAACCACCATATATATAAGATTTATCATATTCACCAATCTAAACGTACACTAAGTTTAATAATAATTAAATTGAATATATGTTAAAATAGATGAAGTCTTGTCAATGTGAATGGGACAAATTAAAATTTATCACAGGCCATCAATAATGTATATAATTATATATAAGAGTGTATAGGTCATCAAATTACTCACTGCTAGATGTAAATGGCGGCTAATATCTTGACCATGTGTCACAAGTGCCTCCAATGAGAGATGGTTTATGGTATCAAGTAAGGTCTCGATAAGTCCTTGACATGTCTTGTACCCCCTGCAACAAAAAATAACATGAATATCTTCCAATGATTTTAAAGTGGAATTTATTTTGAAGAATCCAAGACACCTTTATGCATTCAAATATGTGAGAATTTAAAGCTTGAGATCTAATGATCGTCTATGTTTGGTTTAGTAAGAAATTTTATAAGTATTTCGAGAATATGAGAATTTCATGTTATATATATGCAAGATAGTCTTGAATTTTTTTATTTTTATTTTTTAATTTCACTTGAAAGTTAATGCATGCTGATTATATATGCAAAATGTTTACTTTGATGATAAGGAACGTGAGAAGATTTTCAGAAATATAACATTCGTGGAATAATTTTTTTCCCAAAATACCCTCTATACAAGATTAACTTAAAATATTTCTTTTTTATCACAATAAACATATATAAATCATTTGCATGCCTATTAAACAAAGGGTGTGTTTGGATACTGTTTATTTTGCTGAAACTGAAAACTTATTGCTGAAAGTACGGTAAAAGTTAGTTGAAATAGTACAGTGAGGCTCATGAATAGTATAACAAAAATAAGCTGAATAGTAAAATAATTTTAATTTTCCATTCCAATCCAAACGCACACAAAATGTTTGATGACATATAGCATTCCAATCTGGTTGGTTCTTTTGGTGTGGTTGGTTCCCTTTCTCTCCCCCCCAAAAAAAAAAAAAAAAATATATATATATATATATATATATATAGAGAGAGAGAGAGAGAGAGAGAGAGAGAGAGAGAGAGAGCTATTAACCCTAGGAAAAAAAAGTTCTAAACCTGTTGGATACCCACTAATCAAGGGGCTCCCGTATTTCTACAGAAAGGAAATTTTATGGAAATCTTACTACTTGTAGGCATTTACATTTCACATTCATCATAGGGAACACTTAAAAATATTCTAAAAATTATTGAAAATCTTAAAAGATGAACCAAATTTAAAGTCACATAAAGATATGCACACACTAAGAAATGCATTTTGAACCTTTTAATTATTGTGCATGTTTTCTTTTTTACTTTATATTTATTTTTTAAATTTAAACCTTCATAGACACACTCACCCTCTTTTTTCTTCAATCTCATCGTACGAGGCACAACATATGTACAATAAATTGGTCATGTGCCTGGTGGGATTATTTCTACTATTAGTGGATTTGAATTCTTAGAACTCCCATTTTGGGGGCAGCTTTAGCACTGAGCCAGCTAATTATTCTGTTGCTTGTGTAACCCAAGTGACTATATAAACTTTTCTTACATAAAGAACAACGAACTATGATGATACCATTAAGGACATGGATAAGTGTAATGATGTTCATAAAGACAATGCTTATATAACGTACAACAAACTAAAGAGAATGATAAAGACCTAGCTAGCTACCATAATCGAGAAATTAAAATCATAAATAATGTATTAGAAAAAAAGAAGAAGCAAAAGAATTAATCTGAGCAATATATGAAAGACCATTTGGATTTTATGTCGTCCATAATAGTCTCGTGATCATGGAAAAAAACAAAGAAAACAACAAATTAAGCAGCTGATTGTATTACTTAATTATTTTATTATAAAGCTATTGAGTCTTTCAAAATTTATATTTACCTTCTGTTTATGCAGTCTCGTGTATTACTGTAGTTTCTGAATTCTTGTAGGAAGTCTCTTCTCATTTCCTTTTCATCAAAATAATATGTGATTGCTTCAACCAAGGCTGTGGTTTTAGTCCATGCAAGTCTTTCTATGGACCTTTCTGGCTCGAAAATACTGGATGAGGCTAGAAAATAAGCAAAGAGAAGGGTTCTTCTGCTTAATCCAAACTCTCCAAGATTACATTCTGAGTACCACCTGTGAATCATGACAAAGACCACTTTAGATAATTCAATACCATATTATAATAATAATAATAATAATAATAATAATAATGATTAGGTCAAATGGGAAATTTATGTTACTTACTGTTGAATACCGTCCCATTCCATCCTATGCAAGGCTTGGCAATTGTTGTAGTCTAGTTTTGCTACCTCCAGATAGGTTTCATTGTTGACTTTCGACATCCTAAGGTAAAATTAGCAATGATTAGAATTAGAATTAAAATTTAATTAAATGCAATGTCTTTGTACACATTTTTCTTTTCCATAAAATCTTATGTGTCTTGTTATATATGAGACCTGCGATTTAAATTTCAATTCAGATTTTTGAATACATGACAGGATATAATGTTATATTTTATGAAAATTTTGTTAAATTATTTGTGTTTGTAGTATTACTCAATTAAACAATGAATTAATTATCTCTTATTGAAAGGTGACCATCCTACGTGCACCCTAACATGTAGACAAACACAAAGACAATTAAGAACTATAATTTTGCCAATTAGCCGTACATGTGGTTTCCTCGTTGTCTAGATGTGGGCATTATTGATTTAAGTAATATTATATTACACTTCTTTAACATAGTATAATTATACATTACGTATCATTAAAAGGAGAGTCTATAATAAATATATTCCGTCTTGTTATTTTGCTATTAAAAAATTGTAAGGTTGATTGTGACTAGTGACTTTGGTAAAGGAGAATATATAATAAATATATTCAATTTTGTAGTTTTGCTATTAAAAAATTGTAAGTTTAACGGTGACTAGTGACTAATAACTTCGATACTATTGACCGTGATATCTTAAATTGTGAAAATTAGATTGGATTGTATAAATGTATATAATGCATGCATGTAAAAAGTAAATCATCGTGATATCTTAAATTGTGAAAATTAGATTGGATTATATGAATGCATATACATACTTGTAAGAAGTAGGTGTTTATTTGATAAATTTTTATTATATAAGCAATTACGAAGGAAATTCGTATCATTGACCATGTCTAATTTTACAAACCTTTGCTCTAAAACATTAAGGCAGGCCTAGAGTTAAAAATAAAATGTTGAAAAAGAATGGAGAACAAAGATGGAAATAACCTGTAAAGGGTCTTGCCAATCCAAACATCATCTTCACCACCATACTGCTCTATGTAGAATCTCGTCTCTACACGAGGTAAGCTTGCATACCATGGAAGTTGTAGTGCGTAACCCACCTGTTATTGTTATAATTATTAGCCTATTTCATCTTTTAAGTTTAAAAGCCATAATTTTATTTGTAATTCATAAAAAATTTAAAAGGTGTCAATTTTATTTTTTAATATAATAAAGTGGTATTTTAAGTGGATTATTTTATTTTGTGTACATGAGACACTCCAGAAATCTCATAGAATAAAAATATAGTTGATTGAAGAGATTTATACATTATAAACAAAATGTTGTCATGATATATTAAGAAAAAATAATAATTTGACTTGGAATAGACCATTAAAAGGACAATTATTATCTTTTAAATTTTTTAGGATGAAACTGTAAATTTATGAATTTGGGGACAAAAAATAAACTAGACCAAATTTTGGGGGGCAACCAATATATTAGAGCTTACTATTTCTACTACTATAATAATAATAATAATAATAATAATAATAATAATGAGCTCCTATTGGGTTTTCAACTTTTTTTGATAGTTTTGACTCTTGGCTCCTTGTGGAGCAACCATGTTGTTGTCTCTAGCGGCCTTTTGGTCATTGAGGAGTCATGTAGCCCTTTTGTTAACCAAAATATATACCATACCTCACCAGGTAAGTCTTTCATTATGATCCATTTGTCAAAGAGCTCATTAGCAACTTGTTTTTCTCTTAAGAAGTTTGATGAGAATTTCTTTGCATCCTCAAGGACCTTCTCTCCTGGAAAGAGCACCTGTGAAGCTCTGTACAGGTTATACATTCCTGTCACGGCCTGTGTTGACTGCCCGGCAAAGCAAAAGAACTCACCACCTTTCTCAAAATGCTTAAACACATCTGCCAAACCCAAACCCAAAATAAATATATAGTATACTATATGAATAATAATAATAATAATAATAATAATAATAATAAAATCTTAATAAGAGAGATTGTGTGTCACAAACTTACCCGCTGATACCTCATGACCATACAATCTTAGTAACCTGAATCCCATGGCAGTGTCATCAATATCACGAACCTCAGAATTTCTTGCCCAACAAATTCCTTTGTCATTCCAATATCTGAAAATTTAAATACACATTAATTAAGAGATTTTTATTTTATTTTATTTACTTAAGCTAATTTTACTATAGCTTTGGGTCATATTATGTATACCTGGAAACATAATTAATACATTCCTTAATCTCTGGCTGAAAATATCTTGAAATTCCTAGGCGTTGCAACCGATCCACAGTCCAAAGATGTTCAAACAAGTCTACCGGATACACGTTTGGTACTAAAAGCAAAATGAAGTTAGCAAAATCAGAAATGTAAACAAGCATGCAGTACTGCACACTGTTAAAAAGTGAAAGTAACAATTTGTTTTATTTTGTTTTTTTTTTTGGGTAATGGTATAGATAAAAAGGCATGTACTTTATAATTAATTTACCTCCCCCATTGAACCTGTGGATCGCTTTGTTTAAATATCTGAGGCAATTTTCATCTTTAGTTTGCATGAGTGCAAAGGCAGTGGATGATGGAGAGAACAAGAATGACCCATCTTGGGACTGCAGTTTAAGAAGCTTTTCCCAGTCCAATCCTTGCATCCCCTCCAAGCTATGGAGTAGTGTTGTGGGCACTTTGTGCATAATGTCCCTTGGTATCCTATCCCACACACACACACACACTATAATCATTACACACAATGTAAAACATAATAACAAATGGACCTAGAAAATTTGAAAAGATTTTATAAGATAAGGTATATCTTTTTCACCTATAATCTTTTTTATAATTGTGGAAAGTAGCAAACATAATCATGGCTGAAGTTACCTTGAGAGCTTTATATTTCTCTTGGCATATATCTCTTGCAAGACAGGTAAATCATGAGGTACTACTTCAATGTTTAAACTTCTAGCTATGTCTAGAAGTGAAGGGAAAGCAACTTCAAAGCCTATTGGCATGTGCTCAGCATTCTCATACTCTAGCTTGCATATGTTTTCTTTTAAGAATGTAATTCCTATAACAATGACAAAAATAATAATAAAGATTTGTCCAGCCTAAAGCACATTCAATTAAGCATTAAAAAAGAGAGGACAATCGAAACTATAGTTTTAAATTTTAATACCTTTTTGGTACTTTTCAGGATGACTATTCCATGACTTTAGTGCAATAACACAAGCTAAGGTGTTGATTATTCGATCATAAGCAAAAAAAATTTCACTATCACCCCAAGAACCATCGTGAAGCTGATTGTTGGCAATCCACTTAAGACTGGATGGGAATTGAGGAAGACCACTTCCATGAATGTCTTCAACTAGAGCAACCCATGCCGTGTCATAAGCTGAAATGCTTATTTCTCCATCTCCCATGGAGTCCAACATTGATTTGATGGAATTGATACGTTCCTTTATGTTATTTGGTGTAGAAACCTTTAATTAGATAAAGTAAAATCACATTAAAAACCATAATTTCAAATGTCCTTATGGAACATAATAACAATACTTAAAAGGGCGCAGGGGTATATATATATATTAAAGTTAGGAATTTTTATTTTCAAAGCACCTTAAGAGCTTCATTCTCCGTCTTTATGTCATCCTCCACAATTTCATGCCACTTTACGATTGAGATGCCATTTTGAAAAACATTTATGTATTCTGCGTATATAATCAATAATTATTGATTTATATTGTTAGAATAGTGAGAGTAATTCTATCATTATATTCAAAGTATAAAACTGTACAAGAAACTACTTTTATATAAACAAACATATAATTGTTGTACAAGTATATATACAAAATATCATGCCGATGGACAAACAAAACTATTGATGGGCCTAGCTAGAGCCCAATGGACTTGTACACTGTACACTAATATGCATGAACATATGCATTTTGGATATACATAATAAGTTAATAACTATAAATATATATTTATATATATATATATGTTTTTGTATCTTATATATGTTTGCATGCGGGTCTCTAAAATGTTTAATAATTATATTTTGTATAATTGCATGTACCTTGAGTTCGAGGCTTGGATATAGCACTGCATCCCAAGCGGAAATCAAAGTTAACTCGTTTGTCTTTAACCCCGAATGACCAGACACCTACAAAATAGGATAGCGATGCAATCAATCAACTCCTTAGTTTCCTTATTTTAATAACTAAAATTAGTAAAATATACTTAAAAATTGCAAATATTTTAACAATAAAATAGCATGTAGCATAAAAGAAAGAAAAAAAAAAAATGTAGCCCCTCTTGGAAGTGATATATACGATGTTGCCACTAAGAACCAATTTGGTAAATTTCTCTAAAAAAGAATCGAAAAAGTTGATCCCCACCATTCTTGGGGAGGAGGGGGAGAGAAAAATTTCAAGAACAAAAGGAACAAAGCAATAATTTAAAGAGAAATATATATATATATATATATATATATATATGAATCTTTATTCTTTATACCCAAGTACAAAACTAATGAATATAATGAACTAGAACAAGCTACAGAACCCAGTATCCTCGTATTCTATGTTTATGCAATGAAATCAAATGATGAAACTAAAGCTGCTGTATCTCTCTCATTACCAGTTTGACTGTAAATGCGTTTTGTCTTTCAAAAACCGAAATCATAATAAAAAACAGAACTTTTTTATCCACACACACTTTTGGCACCGTTTAACTCGATCTGCTGCCAACTAATAAAACAAAACTCAAACCTTTAAAGATCCATTCAATATCTTTCTCAGTTATAGAGAAAGATTAGATCAGAATCTCTTAAAAAAAAACGGAACAGGGTAATCATCAATTTACCAAAAATAACAAATCAATACTCTAGAAACCAACTTTGTCAATAAGGTTAGTATTCCTTGCCTTGTATATATATATATACACCATACGTATTCAAATGTTTGATATATATATGATCAATTTGAGAAAACAAACACACACACATATAAATATATATATATATATATATATATACACACACATAGATATAGATAAATATAATCAGAATATATATGATGATGATGATGAAAAAGGTAAAGAAGTAGTACTTACTCTTTAAGGACAAGAAAGGTAGTGGCAGAATGCTTGGAAGTGTAGGGGAAAGAGGGAGAAAATTTGACTGAGAGGACATGGTGTTTTTGTTTTTCTGTGGAGAGGAAGTTAGTGAAACGGGAAGCATTTAAAAGAATTGGAGGGGGAAGCAAACGGACAGAATCGACTTCCCAAGAGATTCCCGCTAATAGGTGCATGGGATCAAAACATCCAAAATTATCGAATTGAGGGCAGTCCTGTCCTTTTCTTTTCTCTTCTCTCTCTCTCTCTCTCTTTTTTTTAAGGTACAATTTTTATTTTTTACCCTTCAATGTGTTATATATACCACTTTTAATTCCTAAATTTTGAAAAATGATATGATGTAATGACCTAATTGATGGGCATATGTAGCACCTCTCTTTTACTCAACACCATGTTAACGTCCTAGTTATTAGTTGTAGATTTCTTTCTTATTTCTTACATTCAAGAAGTTCAAATTTGATCCCATAGTGTTCGTTTGACATGATTAATTTTGCCAACTTATTTTATTATTTAGCTTATTTTTGCTATTATTCATGAGCCCCACTGCCTTTTTTGGTACTATTCATGGATCTCACTGTACTATTTCAGCTAACTTTTACCTTAATCTACAGTACTTTCAGCAAAAAGTTTTCAGTATCAGCAAAATAAGCGGATTCCAAACAAATACATAAGAAAACAATTTGTTCACTCCAACAAGTTTTCTATATATAACTAAGTGCTAACACAATGTTAGGCATCCATTTTTAGGGATTCTTTTTTTTTTTAGTCAAGTGGCTTTTTTAAGTAACAAATTCAAGACAAGAAGTGGTCTTTCAATGAAGTGGTAATTAGAATGATCAAAATTCAACAAACTCTATATTTAGAGATTACATTTTGTAAAGATATGGTGTAGAACTCATGTTTTACCCCTCCAATCCCAATATGTCTTATCATTTCATCACATATTTAAGAATAAGCATAACCACACTCAATCAATTCTAATACCCATATATAAATCCAATAAAATTAAGAGTTTATTGAGATGTAATTAGGTGTGGTAGGATGTATTGAATTTTAAGTAAAATGCTGATGTGACAATCTCTTATTGGATGATGTAAAATATGAGTTTTACACCCAATCCTTACCAAATTTGGACTTCTATATTTAAGAAACTAAAATTGAGTCAACATTATAAATAGAGAGACTAAATTATTCCATTTTGAACTTTCAATTACCAAATCCAAACTTCTTGAATTTGAAGCATATAATTTACCTCCTCCTTCCCTTTTTCTATTTTTATATTTATCTAAGCCCTTAAAAGGGTTTGAAGAGTTTTGTTAATGATTAAGTTATCGTGGCCATTGCCGGATTGAAACTTGCAGTGATATCTTCCAATCGTGGTATTGTACTTATAATCTAAACCATTAATAACGATTCGATTAGATGATAATTTATTTATATGATTGTTTAATTGTAACATAGAAATGACATAATATTGTAAGGTTTTTTTAGTATATATAAATATAAATATATATATATATATTTATAAGTGAAACATAAGATTGTAAGTTGTGGTCATGGTAATCTTCATATCCTTTGTCATTTGCAATATACAAAACATATTATATATAATAAATTTAAGGCAAGAAGTGGTCTTCCTAGAGTGAAATGGTTCCTCGATAGGTTGAGATATTATTATTATTTATTTTTTAAAGAGAAAAGACACATATGAGTTGAGAGACTTGAGTGGATGAAAACAGGTTTTTATTTTTCTTAAGAAAGGATAAGGATCTCATTTTAACTGAAAAGAGATCTGATCAACGGTCCAACCATCCGGTTCCATATTATTCAGAAGTATTTTATCATATTGTATCCTTCTTACATTTTGTTGTTGTTGTTGTTGTTTAAGTGAAACAGATAGAACTCTATCCACTTGAAAATTACATGGAAGCTTAAGAAAAACAAAATAAGTGTATGGGAGAAACCCCATCTTATAGGGGGATAGCCACATGCCATCCATGCATGGCTATAGCACATGCATGTTTGGCACCAGTCATTGCAAATTACAGATGACACCTACTACACCAAAATAAGTTTAGTGTTACAATATCACCGTCTACAAGTTAATTAAAGTCGTTGCATTAATAACTTCATAATGGTAAATTATTGCATTAATAATAATTAATTGCAATAATTTATAATTATCAAAATTGTATTACAAAAATTCATTGCAATAACTTAAAATGAATAAATTATTGCAATAACTTAATACCAATTATTTTTGCAATCTATTACAACGAAAATTTCAAAGTGATATTTTATTGCAATGAAGGCTGCGTTTGTTTTGCCTGAAAAGCATTTCAGGAAATCATTTTAGACCCAGCCGTGTGTTTGGTTGCGCATGAAAAATTTGGTCAAACGGAAAATCATTTCCATTGACTGTAAAATCTCCCACTTCAGCCGTAAAATCAATTACACTCTCATTTTACCTTCAAATGATTTCCAGGATTCATAGAGAGAGAGAGAGAGAGAGGGAGAGAAGAAAGAGCACAGGGGTCCAAAACCTATCTCCCCTCAGCTCCACCCCACGCACCAACGAGAGAGAGATGCAGCTCCACCCTACACGCAGACGCCGGTCCGAGGTCCCCCACACTCCGACGACCAGTGCCGTCGTACCCGATCCACTCAACCTCACCTCTGCCCATTTTGAGCTCTGCATGTACCCAATCCACCAAGGCAAAACTCTCCTTCATGACGGCGAAGCCTATCTCACCTCCAACATCTCCGATCCGTCGCCGGCAAAACACTTTTCTCAAATCCACCCTCTACAATACCCGATCCACCCAAGACCGATCTCGATCTCGACCCACCCAAGACCGATCTCGTTGCCGCCGCTGAAGACCGATCTTGTTGACCCGATCTCCATCTCTTTCCCGATCCATCTCTCTTTCCCTCAATCTCTCACTCTTTCTTCCTCCTCTCACCCAGTTTGTGAATAAAAGATGTTTTTATTTTGATTTTTGGTTGTGTTAAGTGTATATTTAGAATTTTTCTGTTACAAAATTTGTTTGGGAGCTGAGAAAATGGCTGAGAAAATGTGAAAATTTTGTAGAAAAATAGCATTTTCAGAATGTTACCAAACACCGGAAATCGTTTTTTGGACTATTTTCCATTGTAGAACCAAACACCCAGATTTCATTTTCCTTATGGGAATTCACTTTCCCCTACATTCATTTTACACTCAGAATTCGATTTACATTGAACCAAACGCAGCCGAAGATACATTGCAATATGGATAAAAAAATAGAGAAAGATACATTGCAATAATTTAAAATTAATTATTTTACAATTTATTACAATAATAACAAACATGAAGTGAAGATATCATTGCAATAACTTGATATCAATTTGTTAGAAACCATGTTTGGCACCAGCCATTGCAAATTACAGATGACACCTACTACACCAAAATAAGTTTAGTGTTACAATATCACCGTCTACAAGTTAATTAAAGTCGTTGCAATAATAACTTCATAATGGTAAATTATTTCATTAATAATAATTAATTGCAATAATTTATAATTATCAGTATTGTATTACAAAAATTCATTGCAATAACTTAAAATGAATAAATTATTGCAATAACTTAATACCAATTATTTTTGCAATCTATTACAACGAAAATTTCAAAGTGATATTTTATTGCAATGAAGGCTGCGTTTGTTTTGCCTGAAAAGCATTTCAGGAAATCATTTTAGACCCAGCCGTGTGTTTGGTTGCGCATGAAAAATTTGGTCAAACGGAAAATCATTTCCATTGACTGTAAAATCTCCCACTTCAGCCGTAAAATCAATTACACTCTCATTTTACCTTCAAATGATTTCCAGGATTCATAGAGAGAGAGAGAGAGAGAGGGAGAGAAGAAAGAGCACAGGGGTCCAAAACCTATCTCCCCTCAGCTCCACCCCACGCACCAACGAGAGAGAGATGCAGCTCCACCCTACACGCAGACGCCGGTCCGAGGTCCCCCACACTCCGACGACCAGTGCCGTCGTACCCGATCCACTCAACCTCACCTCTGCCCATTTTGAGCTCTGCATGTACCCGATCCACCAAGGCAAAACTCTCCTTCATGACGGCGAAGCCTATCTCACCTCCAACATCTCCGATCCGTCGCCGGCAAAACACTTTTCTCAAATCCACCCTCTACAATACCCGATCCACCCAAGACCGATCTCGATCTCGACCCACCCAAGACCGATCTCGTTGCCGCCGCTGAAGACCGATCTTGTTGACCCGATCTCCATCTCTTTCCCGATCCATCTCTCTTTCCCTCAATCTCTCACTCTTTCTTCCTCCTCTCACCCAGTTTGTGAATAAAAGATGTTTTTATTTTGATTTTTGGTTGTGTTAAGTGTATATTTAGAATTTTTCTGTTACAAAATTTGTTTGGGAGCTGAGAAAATGGCTGAGAAAATGTGAAAATTTTGTAGAAAAATAGCATTTTCAGAATGTTACCAAACACCGGAAATCGTTTTTTGGACTATTTTCCATTGTAGAACCAAACACCCAGATTTCATTTTCCTTATGGGAATTCACTTTCCCCTACATTCATTTTACACTCAGAATTCGATTTACATTGAACCAAACGCAGCCGAAGATACATTGCAATATGGATAAAAAAGAGAGAAAGATACATTGCAATAATTTAAAATTAATTATTTTACAATTTATTACAATAATAACAAACATGAAGCGAAGATATCATTGCAATAACTTGATATCAATTTGTTAGAAACCTAGAGGTTCTTAATGGGGATGAATATGAATTATAGGGGGGTTGATGGGAATTGTAGGGAAATTGACTTAATTCGAGGTAGTCACCCTCCATAGAGAGAGAGAGATGCATTAATGCACTAAGAAATTGGTTTATTCTTCAATTCATATCTAATGTTGAATTACAATCATGTATTTATAGGGGACTACCTCTAATGTTATTGGCCCACATGGCTCAAGATAATTGGTTAGTTAATTCAATTTGTGCTCTATGAATTAAGCCATGTGTTAAATGAGATACATGTGCTTAAATTCTAACTAACTCATCCTAATCCTAATCTCAACCAACTAGCTAACTACCTAACTAAAGGGATTACAACAATTATTTCATATTCCTAACATTTCCCTCCCCTTGAAAACACCTTGCCCACAAGGTGTTGTTGTGAAATGACACCTTTCATTAAAGGAGATCTTCCAATGGACCAATACTTTAGTGACATTTTGATCAACATATTCATGCATTTCTCTTTGACAAGCGGTCCCGTGCACATGAAGGTTTCTTCTTTGTAGATCTTCAAACTTTGCTTGAATTCTTGAGCTTTCAATGGTTCTTCAATCTTCAAGGTCTCATTGGTTCTTTGAACCTTGGAATGTTCTTGTATCCTTAAGACCTCATTTGATTCTATAACCATTAAAATTGTTGGCGCTCACATCTTGGATTCTTGGATCACCGACACTTGGATTGCTAATTCTTGAATCATAGACTCTTGAATGGAAGCCTCCATTGGTGCTTCAAGAATTGGTTCTGGAAAATCATCATCTTCTTCTTTGTTGGTTCTTTGGACTGAACTTCAAGGGCTGCGTCTTCATGTATATCATCATCCACTTTGATGCAAAAATCAACATCCTGGCTTGCAACAACAGCAGTAGATTCTTGGAACTTGATTTGTTCTTCTAATTCCATTGAATCAAGAAATTGTAACTCTTCTTTCGTCATGTTCTCAAGATCCTCTTGCAATCTTGAGAGCTCTTCTTTCATGGCCTTTTTAGATTTAGCCAAGGCCCTGACCATCTTTGAAATATCCTTGACATCCTTTAAGGCTTTGTTCAACACTTGCTGTATTTCTTTCAAAAGTTTTCTTTGGTCACAATTGCTGGTCTTAAGATCAATGGCTCTGATATCACTTGTTGGGAACCTAGAGGTTCCTAATGAGGATGGATATGAATTATAGGGAGGTTGATGGGAATTGTAAGAAAATTGACTTAATTCGAGGTAGTCACCCTCCATAAAGAAATAGATAGATTAAAAGAGAGAGAGAGAGAGGGAGATGCACTAATGCACTAAGAAATTGGTTTATTCTTCAATTCATATCTAATGTTGAATTACAATAATGTATTTATAGGGGACTAGCTCTAATGTTATTGGCCCACATGACTTAAGATAATTGGTTAGTTAATTTAACATGTGCTCAAATTCTAACTAACTCATCCTAATCTTAATCTCAACCAACTAGCTAACTACCTAACTAAAGGGATTACAACAATTATTTCATATTCCTAACACAATTATTTTATGACCTATTGCAATAACAAATATAAAATAATTATTTATTACAACGAATATATAGTTGTTTATTGCAATAAGATTTGTGATGTACTAGCCAATTGCTATAAGATATTCAAAACAATAAATTGTTTATTACAACGACATATATCATTGCAATAAAATTGTCATTAAAATATCTAGAGTTTATTACAACGAATTTTTTTGTTGCACAAACTTATTACCCCAAATTTTATTATAACACCTCGCATCACCCATTGCAATGACTTTGGTGTTATTGTAACAATTTTTTTGTTATAATAAGCATTTTTTCTTGTAATGACGCAATTTTTTAAAATCAAGTTCAGTAGTCAAGACTCAAGATTCTTGTAATTCTATTGATCAGTACCTCCTATGTTCAATGAAGACATCTAGGGTTCAAATCCCCCTCCTCCATTATAACTATCAAATTATCCAAAAAAAAAAGTTTAACAGTTACAACTTAATTACAAAGATTAACATGATTAGTTCTTATCTTTTCAACTTCTTCTTGTTGTTTTTGCTGTAAATACCTTCCATTTAAGTACACTGTAACTGTTTAAGTAAGAAAAGAGAAGTCTCCTCATTTAGCCTTCCTCACATCAAAATTTATGTCTATATTTTGAATTATATTAATCTTAAAATTTTAGTTTCCTAACTCTTTTTAATAACATGTGTATATATACATATACACACCAACATTCTAATAGTCTAAATTTGTTCTCTGTAATTAAACATAAGATAAATACATTTATTTTCATATATAAATAATTTATAGATGAAGAACTTATTACTTTTGTCAAATAAATTTTTATGGTTGTTTTTTAAGGATGTATTTGAAATATGTTATTCCTGCTTGATTTTGTTAATAACAATTGAAACAAAGTTAATAAAAATATAAAAGCAAATTTAATAACGCACAACCAAGAATATAATAAATTATTGTAGGCTTAAATTAGTGAAAATAATTAAATATATATCAATTCACTCAAGGAAGATCAAATTCTTAATTATATTAATTCAAAAAATACGCAAATCCTCTCTTTCTAATGATATGTAAAATAATTAAAATTCTTTTCTCAAATATTATAACATATAATAAGTGTTATACATATGGACGGACCCAGGTGGAGGCCCAAGGGGGCTTGGGTTATTATTTATTTCATTTTTTTATAGTTATTATTTATTTCATTTTTGTAGTTAACCTCTTTCAAAACCTTAACCCCCCTTCTCCCCAATCAGCCTAATTAGTCTAACCCAAATAACAACTATTCAACTTAAAAACTTAACAAAAATAATAAAATTATTCACAATGGTGATTGCATTTTAGCAAAAAAAAAAAAAAAAAAAAAAACCTTTTTACCACTAAAGAACCAAAAAATCATGTGTTATTGGAGAAGTTAAAGCTAATTTTTTTGCAACTACATTAAACTTTATACCAGTTGATTGTAGTAAGTTGTTAAAAGTAAAATACAATATTTTATTAAGATTATATCTTTTCCTTCAATTAAAAAACTTAAATTATCTTTCTTCTTTTATTATTTTAATGAGTTGTTTATATTATTTTAAATGAAGTGATAAAAGAAATAGAACATTTGATATTGAGTGTATTATAAAGTGGGGTGGTAAAATAAATAAATTAGTTTTTTGAGGTGCTAAAAGATAAAATTTTTAGCACCACCATTGTGAATGTTCTAACTTCAACCAAAAAAAAAAAAAAAAAAAAAAAATCCTAGCTAGCCTAGTATTAAAAAAAAACATTATTTTGTTTTTGTTTTTGTCTTTGTTGGTAGATTATTGCATCTTAATGTATTTAGAAACAACGATTTTGTGTATTTATAATTTTTTTATACTCTATAGATGCCCATTTGGAGTTTTTTTTAAAATTTTTTTTTTTTTATACTCTGGCATCCAATAGCTTAAATTCTTGGGTCTGTCCCTGGTTATACATGGGTCATAAGATAACGTAACGTCCAATTAATGTTCCACTAAATCAGAAATTTCATAGTGTACGTCCACTTTATGGTAAATTTCCTTTCCCCCAATCAACAGAACTTGAAAACATTTCAAATGGGTTATACCATTTTCAATTGTCTCAATAAATAATTTATAATTAAGAATAAAAATAGATTCTAAAGATAATAATAATAATTAAAAGTGTATAGATTAGACCGTTAGAGACCACTCAATAAACAAAATATCTAATCTAAAGTAAAGGGCTTCTTTTTAGTTTCTTCCTATAATCCTAACGATGGAAACTTGGACAAAATGGGCTTTTGCCCTTTTCGGACAAATTAAATAGCTTTATACCTTATTTCCCAAACTAATTAGGAAAATGCCCCTCTTTTAAAACTCGATTTATGATAAATCGAGTTAGAAAAAAAAAAAATTTCTGAAGCCCTATAGTGGCGTTTTAAGAAGCCTATAGTGACGTTTTAAGGACCTATAGTGACGTTTTTTAACTCGACTTCAATGAAATCGAGTTATAAGCAATTTTTTTTTACCTATAACTCGATTTCATGGAAGTCAAGTTAAAAAACGCCACTATAGGTCCTTAAAAATGTCACTATAGGTTCTTAAAAATGTCACTATAGAGCTTAACTCGATTTTGAGTAAGTCGAGTTTCAAAAGAGGGGCATTTCTCTAATTAGTTTGGGAAGGGGACATAAGGCTATTTAATTTGTCCAAAAAGGGCAAAAGCCCATTTTGTCCTTGTAAACTTTAATGGGTTGAATGAATGCTAGAATCTATCGATTTATACTCTACCTTCTTCATTAAAAAATATGCCAACGAAAGAGAACATTTTTATGAATAATACAATACCTCATATATATCACCTTCACCAAAAAAAGACAAAGATACAAGGAATATATTGTTATATACTAAGGGGAAAAAAAACACACACACATCAAAAGGAACTCATAAAAATATTGATTATTATTATTATTATTTTATTATTTTAAAGTTATAGATTAAAAACAAGCTATTACTTGTTCAACAATTTTACCAACACACCTAGTTTCACATTCAATATATTGACTTTTTTTTTTTGAGAGAGCGGTTTTTGGTGTAGGTGGGAATTGAACTCCAAATCTCTTATTTAATCATTTGAGATTTTACCAGTTAAGCTAACTGAAACCCACATATATTGACTTGTTAACTTATGATTGAAGTAACATTCATTTCATATAAATTTACAACTAATATTATTTTTATTATGTAGTAATCATAATTTGTGCGTTTGTTGGATATGAAATTAGACATGTCCCTATGCTTATTGTTTAGCCATTAGCCAATTAGTACCAGCACATACAATCTATGGGTGGTCATTGGAGATCCCTTTTGACTTTTCTTGGTCTTCTTAACCACCCAATCAAAATTATATTTAAGTCAAATACTTCATTTGACATTGTGAGTGTTTTAAAACGTGATCTCAAAATGTCAAATGTATTGCATGAGCAACCTTTTTAGCAATATTATGATGTGGGCCCATCTTAAAAATGGACTTGAAAATTGAAAGTATCCCACTAACTCTATGGTTAGAATGGAAAAATGAGTGCTACTTGATTTAAGTTCAAAACCACTTTGGCCCTAAGTATAGGTCTAACTTAACAAGAATGGAGTCAAGAGTTAGGGTATTGCCATATAGGAATGGAAAGGTGTTAAGGCATAGTTAATTAAGAAATTTATTAAAGTGGATTTCTATCATATAATCATACATTTATTAAATGAAATCAATTGGCATTTTATTTTCATAGAACACAACTGAAAAATAAGAATATTCAAATTAAATTCTAAAAGGCCAGTAAATGAATAAGCATGATAAATCAAATTCAATGTGTAAAGTCAGCATTTTAATGGGAACAAAGTAAAACATTAAATGAATAAGAATGGAAATAAACCACATGAATAGGAAAATAGATCGGTTGACATATGCAACTCTCTCGCATGCTGTACTTATATGCTTTCAGGGCAATGTAATAGTTTGATTTTATTTATTTATAATAATCAATCCAAATGAAAGAACCTGATTTTTTTTTTAATAATATGTCAAATTTAGGCTTGTAACACATAATTTACAATTAAAAAACACAGAATTGACAATATTTTATTTTGACAGAAAATATTTTTTTAGAAAATGACTTTTTTTTTTAAAAAAAAACGTTTTTTCACCTGTTTACTGATATTGGTTGTGACCTTAAAAACAAGCTAAAAAAACATTTGTGGAGGGGGATATATTTACGGGGATTTATTTTATTTTATTTAATTTTGAGGGAATACGGTAATTTATTGAATATGTGACATTTCAGAAAATTGCAGTTTTGGCATTAAAATCCCCCTTGTTGTAACTTGTAATTACTTAATGGAACTTTTCCCCCCTCAATCGATTAGTGCTACACACGGGTATTATTGAAAAGAGTGATACTGATTTTTCGTGATTAAAATGAGATGATTAGGTTGGTAACATGTCATGAGCTTTGTGACTGAATACATTGAACGTTTTATACTACACACTCTTGTTGACAAACAAAAGCATTAGTTATATTATTAAAAATAATTATCTCTTACTCAAAAAATAATTAAGAATAATAATTATCCCTTCCATTATTACTAATAAAGCCTATTTGATGACTTGATTGACAATGCGATTGTGAAGCTCGTAAATTATGTCAAACAAAATTTTTTTACTATAGAAATTTTTTTTCCGTCATGGTTTAGTGGATTGAGTTCAGATTCAACCAAATTGGGATGACTTTATAACCAGGTTTAAATCAAAATTACCCTAATTTAATTTTTTTTTAGTCCAAAGATACACAATAAGTTCAGATCAAACTATGAGTCTTTTTCCTTCTAACATTAAAATTAAGTTAACAGGTCTATTAGAAACATGCAAATTGTTTATCAACCAAAAAGAAAAAAATAACAGAAAAAAGAAACACGCAAATTGATAAAAACATCAAATATCCCAATTAATAAAGTCAAATAACTTAAATAAATTACAATCAAAATGAGAAGAATGTCCCAAATATATACTCACTAAAATATAGTAGTTTTCAAAATGCAAAGTGTATTGTGAATTTCATTTTCATATCATACGTGAATACTCTATAATTTAATTTCCTTTTTTTCCATGACTAAAAAAAAAGTTCTTTTTTTTCGGATTCAGTGGGAGGGCCCACACATCCACAATGGAATTATAATCCTCTTCCCCTAAAGAGACAGATAAGATAAGGCCATTATCTAGCTAAATTGCGCTTTGTTACTGAAAACATTTTACGGATAAAAATGGCTAGTAATATTTCATTCAAGCCAGACTTAATTTAGATCTCAACCAAAAAAAAAAAAGAAAGAAAAAAAAAAAAGGCCAGACCTTAGAGACAATATTGTCTTGTACCAAAAAAAAAGAAAAAAAAAAGAAAAGAAAAGGAAACAAGCCATGCACGTCCTCATCAATTTACATCAAACATTAATTTAATCCAAAAAGAAAGAAATTCGATACAAAACCAATACCATGAATATTGTTTTCATTTAATTATTGAACAATTCTTAAAACATAAAATAATTCACAACTTATTAAGATGGTAAATTGTAATTGGTGGGCATACAGACTCACTATCCCCACTTTTTCATACATCAACCATAGTTTATTATATTAAAAAAATCATGAAAATGTGTGAAACATGTCGTGTACATAAATTTATTGTTAATAGGCTATTAACTTTAAGGCATTTTCCTTAAACCTCTGGGGAAATAAATATTTTAAATAGTGCCTGATATGTTTCTCCCAAAAAAAAAAAAAGAAAACAAAATAGTGCCTGACATGTTTAATGTCTTTTTGAATTATTTTTATTTAATTAAGATAGAGAAATAGGGGAGAAGGAGGAGTTGCGGTTCACACCATCATAGATGAACTTTGGGAGTGGTCTCAAGATGTTGATTAAGAATTTTGAACATTAATGTCTTTTGGATTTCAAAGGTAAGTCATAATTGATAGGAACTTAGGCTGAACATTAATGTTTTTTGGATTTCAAAATGGTAAGTCATAATTGATAGGAACTTAGGGTGTGTTTGTTTGGAGGTGAAATAGAGTGGATGAAAAACTTTGGAGAGAAAATAGAAAAAAAAAACTTTTTTGAGTGTGTTTGGTTGGGTGAGGAGGAAGGAAAATAAATGGTGGGATCCGGGTGTTTTCTTCTCGGACTCATCAAAAAGTTTTCTCCCTAAAATGGAGAGAAAATTGAAGGGAGAAAATAGGGCTGCTTAATGGACAAGAATGCCCATGTTCAATTCCTTTTTTTTTTTTTTTTTTTTGTGCGTGTGTGTGTGCTGGGTACGTTGCCTCTTTCTTTTATTATTTTTTCTTTCCTAGACTACTGGACGTTGCTTTTTTTTTTCTGGGCCATGGGTGTGATAGTTGTTTTGTTTTTCTTCTTTTTTTTGTTTGTTTAACTAGACATGATTTTTATTTTTTAATAAATTGGGTGATTGCTTTTTTTTTTTGTCACTTTTTTGTTTTAATTGGCCACAATTTTTTAATAAGAGTGTATGAGTAAATTTATACAAACTCACTTTTTCCATCCCTTCACTTTTTCACTCTCAACCAAACAAAAATGAGATAAATTAAAATCTTTTCTATTTTCCCACTTTTCCATTCTCCCACCATTTTCTATCATTCTACTTTTTCATCCCTCTAACCAAACGGACCCTTAGGCTGATATTTTGCAACAAGTGTGTTAAGAACATATTTTTATGTAATTGGCATATCCTTTGACAAAATGCACTTTACTTGTATTTAGATAAATCAAAGAAGGTTCAAGATGATCATTACAAGTGGTTAAATTGAAGACATGAAGATTACTCAAGAACTGCTCAAGAAAAGTGTAGTCTGTAGGTCTCGATACCTCCTCAACAGAAGCTCGATCTGTCGAGATTTATTAAAGCTCGACACATGTCTCGATCTATCGAGCTTACGGGATTCAGACTATAGCCAGCAACATTTTTATTCTAAAAGGCTATTTGTTTATGGGTTTATATAATCCTTAAAGGACTAGGAAAACCCAAGGTTTGTGGGTTTGTATAATCCTTATTGGATTAGGAAAACCCAAGGTTTGTGTAAACCTATTTGGAATAGGAAAGCCCATTGAGCTCTTATTTAAAGGAGGTGGAAAAAGAAAAACTTAACCTTAGAGAGCTTTATAAGGTTTTCTTTTTGAAACCCTAGCCTCTTATAGAAGAAAGAGTTTTTGCTGCGTTTCTTGTACGCCTTTGAGTTCTGTAACTAAGCAAAGTCTCTTGCCCAACATTGAAGATCTTATTGGTGTTTCTATGTGAAGCTGCTACAAATCAACTACAACAATCAAAGGGTTGCTGTGGAGTTAGTCACATACTAGGATCCGTGCATCATTGGTTAGTCACGTATTGGGAGCCGTGCATTAAAAAGAGAGATTGTCACTACAGAACAAGTCCAATTGGGTATTGGGGTAAGGTTCAATTGTAGGTTGGTATAAGGTACTGAGATTCCTTTACTTGTAACCGCTTGTTTTGATAATAGTAGATTTTCGGAAGTGGTGATCTTAAAATTACTCGGTGGGGTTTTTGCTGTATAGGTTTTCCCCATTCGTAAATAAATCACAGTGTCAATTTATTTTCCGCTGCATACTTAGTTTAATTGGTGCTTTGTTTGTGCTACCATGCATCTTGCATGTTAATTTGATTAATTAATAAACTTGACTAATTAACCAATTAATTCATCACAAAGGGTCAATACATTTTTGGCCTATCAAGTGGTATCAGAGCAGGCACACTCTAATTAGGTTTAATCATTGCTGTGTGATCCATTGACCCCTGTTGTCATGGAATCTCTTGATTGTTTTGATTTGCATGATCTTATGTTGAATGATGATGATGATATTCAAGATGCCTATTGCAAGCTTTATGATTTTTGTATGAAATCTCTTGAATGTTCTACAAAATTAAAAGCTAAATTTAAAAAGGTCAAACTTGAAAAAGATGATTTGATTGCAAAATTGGGTGAAGCCATTAATTTGAATGAGAATTTTAAAAATCAAATTTCATCTCAGGTGGACAAAATTAAAAGTTTGGAAGAGCAACTAGTTGAATCTAAAACTGAAGTTGAAAAATTAACTAGTGCCAAACTTGTTGTTGAGCCTAACTCAAAAGAAAAATATTTTTATATTCCTCCATTTAAAAGGAATAATGAAGAGTTGAAGGCTAATATTGATATGATAGACAAAGGTAAAAATTCTGATGTTAACGCTGAAGTTTCTAAACCTATGTCTAAAACTCCTCCTAAGAAGAATAAAAATTAAGAATTTGTCTCCACTTGTCATCATTGTCATATTGTTGGTCATATTAGGCAAAATTGTCCTAAATTAAGGTCTTTGTCAACCTCTAAGGTTAGACCTCCTTCTAGGAAGCATAGTAGTTCGAAAACTACTCATGTTTGTCACCATTGTGGTGTTTTTGGTCACACTCATCCTAATTGTTTCAAGTTGCTTCCTCATAAGCGAGTGTCAAATAGGTCTCATCCTTTGTCTAAAGGCTCTGTATCTATTCTTGGTGAGTTATTAAAAGCTTTGAGTTTTTTAACTCAATTTTAGGGAAATTCTAATTCCTCTATGTCCTTTAGTAGTCATACTAGGACACGTGTCTTTTCATCTTCACGGCCAAGGACTCGTGCTGTGTGGGTGATAAAGGATCCTAAGACTTAATTTTCTTTCTGTTTGTCCTTTGTTTTAATTCTTTCTATCTAAAGTTGGATTTTCTTGCTTGATTTCTTATTTGTTTTTGGAATCATGCTTTCATGCATTTGCATCTAGTTTTATGCATTGCTTTGTTTAACATGTTTTTGTTTGGTTACTTTTCAGTTTTGCTTTATTTTGTTTTTCATATTAAAAAAAATAAAAAATAAAAAAACCAGAAAAATACAAAAAGCAGTGTGTGTTTGTGTACATTGGTATTTGTGTACCTTGGATGGCCATTGAAAGAAAGTTTTTTAAACTTTGTATCTTTTGTAGCTTAGATGAGCATTTTTATGCACAACTAAGCAAATGAGCTTTGTGGCTCGTGTTTGTGATGAGTAAGATTAAGTAATCTCTTGTACTTAACACTCGTATCACTCTTTTTGACGGGAAGGACTAGAAAATTCTAAGAGAAAGGCATAAATAACCATCACACCACTGTTGCCCGCCAATCATGAAATGACATTTGTATGCTTCGGCATAGCAAAAGTGCAATGTCAAAAGCTTAACATCATTGGGTAATTTTTTTTTCTCTCTTATATGCCCATGCATGGTTTGCTTAAAAGAAAAAATATGCAAAGAAAAATAAAAGCAAAAAGATCAAAATGCTTTATATATGATTGCAAGCATGTATTCTAGGTGATATGGGAGTTATAGGATGTACCTTGAAGGTGATAGTCCCCATCAAACAGTTATGATTGTGTGTGAGTTAAAGTGATTTTTTCATATCTCAAATCGTCATAACATGTAGACACTTATGCAATCTTGCGATGTTTTTCACACATAACACGCAATATTCTTTGCTACTCTTGATACATGTGCAGGTACAATGTGATTTGACCATTACAAGGAATACTTGTGTTAATGTATGCTCACTAAACTGTCTTAACTTGTTTTTGAAATATAAAATTGGTTAGACGTGTTTAGTGTGTGTGTGTGTGTGTTTTGGATCTATGTGCTTAACATTTTTCTTGTTGAGAGATGATTTTGAGAGCTTAAAATGTTGTTTGGATTATTGGTTGTATAGCATGCTCGATTGCATTCATATCTATGTTTTTCTTTTCTTGAAAAATTGTTTTTAAGCAATCTCGATACCTCTCGACAGCTAAGCTATCTATCGAGACCCTTCAACTGCTTTTTATCGCATTCTCGATAGCTACTTCGATCCATCGAGAAACCTTCTGCCCTCTCGATAGCTCTTCGACAGCTATCTCGATCCATCGAGGTTGGCTTCTGCTCGATAGCTTCTTAATAGCTTCTTGATCTGTCGAGATCCTCTTGCATGCATTATTTTTCACATGTTTTGCATCTTTCTTTTATCTTGTCATCTATAGCATCTTGTTTTTCTTTTTCTTGTAGGTCTATGGTTTCTTGTTCTCCTTGTTCCCTCTTTGTCAGTTTTCTGTTTGTCTCTTGTCAAGTTTTTTTTTTGGCTTTTTAAGCCCTTTGACAATCGTGTCAAAAAGGAGGAGAAATTTGAGAATTGAATGTCATTCCTCAAGGGGAGTAATAGACTTAGGGGAAGAACTTCATTTTAAAGGGAAGAAAGTTGTTGATGTAACTAACTTAGGGGGAGAGTTAGTATGATACTGAAAGTTCAACTAGTGTATAAAACACTACGAACGTTTAGACCCCCAATTTATAAATTACCAATTCAAGCTTATTATCAAACAATATATGTGCGGAACATGAACATAAGCTTATAACAGAATTGATAAATAATCTTAACCAATTAAAATCACATCCACAGCAAAAATTAAAAGGCAAAGATTAAGGGAAGAGAGATGCAAATACAAGGACAACACAACGATGTGTTATCGAAGAGGAAACCAAAGCCCTCGGCGTAAAACCTCTCTGCCGCCCTCCAAGCGGTAAATAATCCACTAAAGAATGTAGTTGGGATACATGAACAGCAATAGACCCTCCAAGCCTAATCTACCCAGTGTACCTAAGCCCTCCAAGCTTTTTGCTCCAACGAGGTTACGCCGAACTTATTTCTTCTTTAGCTTACTGGATTCTGCTATAGCCCATAGCATCAACCAATATGAATTGGTCCCTTTCTAATTGCTTCCCAAAGCACCAAAAAGCCTTCTCACAGATGTGGGTATGGTGAGAAAAGGATTTGGCTAAGAACCTCTCAAGGATTTAACAATGGAGAGGAAGAGAGTAGAGGAATTTGAAGAGTCTCTATATGAAGATTGGGGATGAGTCAATCTTGTTTTTCTCTAGGGTTTCTTTCTCAAAATTCTCTCTGGAAGCTCTCTACATTTCATGGGTATAAGGGGTATTTATACTAGGGTGAGAGTGAAATGCGAAGAGACAGATTTTTCAAAACAGGGCTGGTTGGCGGCTTGGCCTCGCGACTTGACTGAGTCGCGAGTCCAAGTCGCGAGCTAACGGTCTAGCCAGTCTGGACTTTTTGTCCTGTAGTGCTCCAGCTGGTGTGACTGTTCATCTTCCTGCACGCTTCACTCGTGTACTGTAGTTGGAGGCTTGCCAGTCGCGAGTCACTCGCGAGTCTCTGCTTCTTTGCCCAATCTCGAGCATTTCTTCACACTCTCTCATACACTACCCTTACATAATTCCCACCTAAATACAGGGTTACTAATTGCTAAAATATAAGCAAATTTGGCATGGAATAAAGCCAACAAGATGGTTGATTAAATTCAACCTTACAATCTCCCCCTTTGGCTATTCCGTGACAAAACCCTAAAACAAACTCTAGACTTAATATGTGAGTTGTGAACAGTTGAACATAACTCACTCACACCTAACTCTAGAATCTGTGTAGCTCTTGAAACATATGAACAAGTAACTCCTGAAACACAACAGCACAATATGATCATTGTATGTAGAAAAACTTGTAATGCATATGAGGCAAGCACAATGCGATTAAGCAAAATGGAGTTTAAGAAACATACCATGGCTTGACCAAACAAGCAATCACTATAAGATAGTGACAACAATGCTCATTCACACTTGGAATGAACATTCGGACATGCAAGCTAATAAGCTCAATGCAAAGTATCATTTGCATGTCCAACACTCAACCAATGCACAATACATGAAGTATATGCATCTAGGAATAAAATCCTACAAAGGGCACAAGAGTGATGTACTTAAAGAAAATGCATGACATTTAACAGCAAGTACTTAAGCTACAAAGCATGAGTTCAAAATATAAAGGCTGCATAAGCATGATACAAACCATAGAAGCCTACAAATTAAAACAAACCCTAAAAGCTTACAAAAGCAACATGGGCACAAATGTACCATACAAACAGAAAGAACATATTAAGTATTAATTACCAAAGTTTCATAGTCAAACACATCCATGAGATTTAAACCTTTAAACCAAAAACTTTAACCACAGTGTATCAAACCCAACTTTAACCAAACATAATAACATAAGAAACATAAAGTAAAAACTGAAACATAAACTAAATAAACACTGTTTATGGCATGCTCCCCCTCAAAATGGCACTCCCCCTCAAGAGCTGGCACTCCCCCTCAAGAGCTGCTTCTTAAAAATTCTCCCCCTTTTTGATCGGAATGGCCAAAGGGTCACTGTTGGGTGTTGATGCTGTCAAACTTGGCTGAAAGTATGTTGAGCTGATCTTGAATTGCTGCCATCCTGTCAGAATGCTCATTCTAGACCTCTCTGAGTCCATCAATCCTCTCCAGGATGATCTGAAATGCATATGGAGGTGCAGCTGATGAAGATGAAGCTCTGCTACTCTTGCCTCTGCCTCTTGGGCTTGAAGCTTGTCCTACAGCCTCTGTCTCAGTGTCCATGGGTTCACCTTCAGCTTGGTCACCTTCCTCTTCATCACCTGGTAGACGAATTTGTATCCTTGTGATGGTTAGTTTGTTGATGGCTGAGGGTGTAGGCATGAGGCTGATATCTTGAGGGATGGTAACACCTTTCAGTCTAAAAAGCCTCATAAGAAGGCTGGGAAAAATCAGCTTAGCCCTGGATGTTGTTCTGGTCTCATCCACAATGGTGGCAAAGATGTGAGAGCTGATGTCTATGAAGGTGTTTACCTTGAGCTCCATGAGAAAGATAGCTCTAGCATTGTTGATTGTAGTTAGCTTTCTTACTGGGTACAAGTTGAACATCATGATGGTGGTTAGACACCTCATGTCAGCTGGGAAGGTAGTGGTATTAAGGCATCTCCCCTCTCTAGCTCCACCAATGTGGGATTGGACAGTTTCTATGGATAGCATCCTATCCTTGTAATTGGTGAAGTCATGGTCATCTAATCCTTCAAGGCCTAGCCCCTCATCAATATCACCTGCATCTATATTGAATTCTTTTCCTCTTATCTTGCAGTTTAACTCCTCCGCTCTTAACCTAGCATTAGCATAAAACTCCCTGATTAGAGGCTCACACACTCCAGGTAATTCACTCAGCAACTTATCCCAACCTCTGCCCTCAAAACAACTTGGAATGAAGGTGTCCTTCAAATCCACCAAGTCCACAAATCTTTCCTGAATGATTGTTTCCTTCAAGTAAAAATCTCTGTATCTCTCAAAGTGTTGAGTTGATCTAAACTTGGTGTTGTCCATTTTCAGCCTCTTATCACCCTTCTTGGCAGTAGTTTTCTTCTTGGCAGTAGTTTTCTTCTTGGTAGGAGAAGGAGCCATCTGTAGACACACAGAAAAGGCCACACAACAGAGCACAATAGAAGAACACTCAAAACATTAGTAACATGTTAGTGTCATAGAGAAGAGACAAAGTATTGCACCAAAACAATCAGTCTAAAAATAGTTCAAAAAAAGGAAATGAATGAGAAATCCTAAATAAGAAAGGCATAAAACAACTTATCAACAATTCATATGCATAACACAATTTGACATTGAGCACAACAACTCAATCAAGAACACTCTAAGAAACCATCCCAAGCATAGACTTCAACATGCAATAATCAACAGTATTGAGACAGTGTATACCACAATCATTCAAAAGAAAGCATATGTCTATGAGACATATCTTAATGAGTATGAGATGCTCAAACCGAAATAGAGCAGACGAAATCCAGAGGGCAAAAGCAACAAAACTTTAGAAACAACATAACACCATCATAAAAAAATCAACCATATTGAACCAACCATACTCACACAAAGAGTATAACACAATAAGCCCAAAAGAAATGATAATGAGTCATAGCATAATGGGTATGAGATTTACCAACCAACATAGTTTAGTCAAAATACTCAAAACAGAGGCACCATACATGATATCAAACATATTTGGCAACTTAAAGCCAAAAACAACAAAACCTAAACAGCCAAACCCAACAAACACGAAACCAACCCATATCCGAAACAAAGGAATTTTGAAACATAGCATCAACTCACAAATCAAAGAAATTAAGTCAAGAAACATGAAATACTTAGAGAAGTTAAGAAAACCCATACCTTTTCTTGAAGATTAAAGTGGAGAAGATGATCAACAATGGAGGTTTGGGTTGAGAACACGGTGTGTTTGGGAGAGGGATAGACGAACAAGACAATGAATAGTCAAAAAGTTCGAGGGAAAACTGAAAAGTTTTAAAATAAAACTGACTTTAAAACGCAAAACACGCGTTTTTCGCGACTGAGTTAAGTCGCCAGGGTAAGCCGCAAAACACTTAAAGACAAAAATTTTGAAAATTTTTCTAAGTGTTTTTCGCGACTGGAAGGTCTACCCGCGAGAGAGTCGCGAGGTGAACCGTGAAAATCTCTGTGTACCCCTCGCGACTGGACCTTCCACCCGCGAACAAGTCGCCACACTGAGCCGCGAAAATCATAAAAACCCAAATTTTGAAAAATATTCTAAGTATTTTTCGTGACTAGGGAATTTACCCGCCAGTGAGTCACCAGTGAGTCGCAAAAAATCTCTGTATGGACTCTCGATTGGAGCATGCGACTGGGTCAACTTGCGACAGAGTCGCAAAAACAGGGCAACACTGTTTTTGAAATTTTGACAAATTTTTGTAAAAACAAAGAACTTTCCAAAAACAACTAAACACTCAAAAATCTTTTTGTGTTTGATCAACAAAGATTGAGCAAGTGAAAACACATTTAAACAAGTACAATCACACAAATGAATATGGAATTAATTGAACATAGACTTGTGTGATGTGTGTGGATAACATCAATGAGATAGTCCTTAGTCTAATGTAAAGCTTCAATGATCAATTCAACCAAGACATACACAACTAGCACTAGATAATGTGACCCATCTCAATTATAGAAATATGCATATATGACCACCCACAAAACTTGATAATCATAACTTTGAAGCTTTTCATTTGGCTCCATATCATATCATTTGATCTTTTTGAATCAATACATCTCATTGTGAGATTGATGCCTGAAATTTTTGATATTTCACTTTGATGAGATAGCCTTTGGCTTTTTGGGCATCATACAATTTTCATAAAAGTCGCTTTCCCTTTTTCCTAGTCAAATACTAGTATGTGCGACAGGCTTTTGTAGCTCAATATCTCTTTTCATTTGGAGATTTACATTTGGTGAGCTCTTTAAGCAAAAACAATAAATAAATGAGTGGAAAGATATATAGGCACAAGTCTATGCATGTCTCAAGATCAACAAAATCATTCACTAATCATTCATGACAAGTTTGAAGATCTATTTACAATAGTCACAAAGATGTCAAGATTTCTCCCACAATGGTATGAGTGCATAGGGAACGAGCTATGCTCGTAGATGCACAAGGCCATTAGTACAAAGGTACAAGGCAAAACATGTTTTAAGACAACACTCAACAAAGTCGATCAAACTTTTTGGATTTTCTACTTTTTATGTGTTTTTGGATTTTTAACACAAAACAAGAAAAGATTGATCACAAGTAGCAATGTAAAAAAAATTTAAAGCAAAAGCAAACAAACAACTAATTTTCAACTCAAACTAACAACAAGCATACAACCAAACATAGTCACATAACATAGGAAGTATTAGTGCATGGACATGTTGTAATGCTTATGCATGAGTACCCTTTTTCACCCACACGTCATGTGCGTTTGGGGTGATTTCCTTATAGGATTGGGTACGAGAGTTAGGACTTTCAAACCTTCTAATGAAGCTTTCCAAGCATATGGTGAATGCACCGATCATCTTCATCATGTCCATCATTCCAGGATCACCATTTTGACTTCTTGGTTGCTCACCACCCCAAGACCCCTTGTCATTTCCTGGTCCTCGTGACCGTGGAGCGCTTGCATTGTTCAATGCTCTCAGCTTATGACAGTTGGGTCTGGTATGTCCTTGCAATCCACAATGGTGACAAAAATGATTCGCTCTAGGACCCCGTTGTGATCTTGGAAGAGATCTTCCTCTAGCTTCACGTCTGGCTTCTGATTGATTACGGGACTTATTTAACACCCGTTGATCAGCCACATTCTTCTTCTTTTCAACCTTAACTTTCTCAGGAATAGTCTCTTCTACAACCGGCTCTTTGGCCTTCACAAACTTCACTTCTTTGGTGACATTGACCGATGAGCTACTCCCTCTGGCATATCCCAAACCGGACTTGTCTGAGAAATGTTTTTGAGATGAAATAACATCATCTAGCTTCTTGGAGGAGACCCTCTCTATCTTGGCATTAGCTTGCACTACCTCTAGCTCAAGAAATCTCACTTTTGTATAAGCTTCTGACAACTCACCATTCAGTGTCTCTATCTCACATTTGGCCTCCTTATAGCGAATTAGGAGACTTTTATAGTCCTCCTCTGCCTTCTTCATCTTCTTCACAGCTGCCTTGGCCACCCTTGCGTACTCTCTCGACTTCTCAAGGAGTGAATTGTAATTTTCTTGAAGACTCACTTCAATCTCATCTTCTTCACTATCTGATTCTTCTACAATTCCCATTGATTCCTCATCACTATGCTCCCCAAGCTCTTGTACAAGCGACTTCAAGTCCTCCGAAGACTCAACATGAGCAATTGTCATAAAAGCGGAGTAATTCCCTTCTCCATCACAGCTTTCCTCAGAATCAGAATTGGATGAATCGGAGTCACTAAGAGTTGTGGCATACACCTTGCCCTTCGATTTCAAATAATTAGGACATTCTTTCTTGAAGTGTTCATGCCTATTGCACTCGAAACAAGTGATTCCTTGTGTAGATTGGGATTCCTTTCCATCTTTCTTTTTGAATTCCTTTTTCTCCCTTCCTGAACTTTGGAATTTCCCTTTATCACCAAATTTTCCATTGTTCTTGAATTTCAAGAATTTTCGAAAATTTTTCACAAGGTATGCAACATCTTTGACAACCACATCCTTATCCGATGAGTCATGAGCTTCCACCCTTTCATTAATGGTCTTAAGAGCAAGAGATTTGCCCTTCCTTTGTGTGGGCAGTGACAATTCATAAGTCTGAAGAGACCCAATCAATTCTTGGACTTTTATATCATCAAGGTCTTTACTCTCTTCAATCGCGGTCACTTTGGCATGAAAGCTTTCTGGCAATGACCGAAGGATCTTCCTTACTATCTTAGAATCCTCCGTTTTCTCCCCCAAATTGAACTTGCCGACAACCACCTCATTCAGCTTGCTATAGAAAGAGTCAAAAGACTCGTCCTCACTCATTTTGAGCTCCTCAAATCGAGTGGTCAGCATTTGCAGCTTGGTGTCTTTTACTTTCTTCGTGCCTTCGTAGGTGGTCTCCAATATCTTCCACGCCTCCTTGGCAACAGTGATGTGAGAAATCCTGTGAAACTCATCTGGAGAAACACCATAGAAAATTGCATTCAAAGTTTTACTGTTAGCATTGGCTGCCGCAAGGGCTACTTTATCCCAAGTGGATTTTGCGGCCTCCGGCCTAGTCCAACCTACTTCTACGGCATCCCAAATAGTATCATCAATTGAACACAAGAAAGCCCTCATCCGGACTTTCCAAAAAGCATAGTTGTTACCATCAAAAAATGGTGGAACATTCAAAGATTGAGACCGGTCCATCTCAATACGGGGTCAAGGATCGCACTAAGGTATTTAAACCACAAAAAGTGCACCCGCTCTGATACCAATTGAAAGTTCAAATAGTATATAAAACACTATGAACGTTTAGACCCCCAATTTATAAATTACCAATTCAAGCTTATTATCAAACAATATATGTGCGGAACATGAACATAAACTTATAACAGAATTGATAAACAATCTTAGCCAATTAAAATCACATCCACAGCAGAAATTAAAAGGCAAAGATTAAGGGAAGAGAGATACAAACACAAGGACAACACAACAATGTGTTATCGAAGAGGAAACCGAAGCCCTCGGCGTAAAACCTCTCTGCCGCCCTCCAAGCGGTAAATAATCCACTAAAGAATGTAGTTAGGATACATGAACAGCAATAGACTCTCCAAGCCTAATCTACCCAGTGTACCTAAGCCCTTAAAGCTTCTTGCTCCAATGAGGTTACGCCGAACCTATTTCTTCTTTAGCTTACCGGATTCCGCTATAGCCCATAGCATCAACCAATATGAATTGGTCCCTTCCTAACTGCTTCCCAAAGCACTAAAAAGCCTTCTCACAGATGTGGGTATGGTGAGAAAAGGATTTGGTTAAGAACCTCTCAAGGATTTAACAATGGAGAGGAAGAGAGTAGAGGAATTTGAAGAGTCTTTATGTGAAGATTGGAGATAAGTCAATCTTGTTTTTCTCTAGGGTTTCTCTTTCAAAATTCTCTCTGGAAGCTCTCTACATTTCGTGGGTATAAGGGGTATTTATACTAGGGTGAGAGTGGAATGCGAAGAGACAGATTTTTCAAAACAGGGCTGGCTGGCGGCTTGGCCTTGCGACTTGACTGAGTTGCGAGTTCAAGTCGCGAGTTAACGGTCTGGCCAGTCTGGACTTTTTGTCCTGTAGTGCTCCAGCTGGCGTGACTGTTCATCTTCTTGCACGCTTCACTCGTGTGCTGTAGTTGGCGGCTTGCCAGTCGCGAGTCACCCGCGAGTCCCAGCCGTGAGTTTCTGCTTCTTTGCACAATCTCGAGCATTTCTTCACACTCTCTCACACACTACCCTTACATAATTTCCACCTAAATACAGGATTACTAATTGCTAAAATACAAGAAAATTTGGTACGGAATAAAGCCAACAAGATGGTTGATTAAATTCAACCTTACAGATACACTTTGATATTGATATATATTTTGTGTTGTGTATCTTTTGGTTTTGTAACCATTTACATACATCATGTGTTGTTTCTATATTTGATGATGATGTATGTGTTTCACTCTTTATCTCACATGTGTTGTTTCTTTTTTCTCTTTATACACATGTTTCTTGTTTATTTAACTTGTCATTACTTTTCACATGGTACCTTGATGTGTTTTGTTTAGTACCTTTTAGGAAAGACAAGTTAAAGCCAAGTCAAGATTCCGAACCTTCTTCTTGCAGCAACTTCCAAGGTTCAGATCTTTTAGATTAGGCTTATTTATTCTGTAATCTTGAGTAGAATGTATTCTAGGACATTCAATGTACTTTTGTGGTTTTGTCATGGATTGCCAAAGGGGGAGATTGTTAAGGACATATTTTTATGTAATTGGCATATCCTTTGACAAAACTCACTTTACTTGTATTTGGATAAATCTAAGAAGGTTCAAGATGATCATTACAAGTGGTTAAATTGAAGACATGAAGATTACTCAAGAACTGCTCAAGAAAAGTGCAGTTTGCAGGTCTCGATACCTCCTCGACAGAAGCTCGATCTGTCGAGATTCATTAAAGCTCGACAAAAGTCTCGATCTATCGAGCTTACGGGATTCAGACTATAGCCAGCAACGTTTTTATTATAAAAGGCTATTTGTTTATGGCTTTGTATAATCCTTATAGGACTAGGAAAACCCAAGATTTGTGGGTTTGTATAATCTTTATTGGACTAGGAAAGCCCAAGGTTTGTGTAAACCTATTTGGAATAGGAGAGCCCATTATGCTCCTATTTAAAGGAGGTGGAAAAAGAAAAACCTAACCTTAGAAAGTTTCATAAGGTTTTCTTTTTGAAACCCTAGCCTCCTCCTACAGAAGAAAGAGTTCTTGCTGCGTTTTTTGTACGCCTTTGGGTTCTGTAACCAAGTAAAGTTTCTTACACCAACATTGAAGATCTTATTGGTGTTTCTATGTGAAGTTGCTGCAAATCAACTACAACAATCAAAGGGTCGCTGTGGAGTTAGTCACGTACTGGGATCCGTGCATCATTGGTTAGTCACGTACTGGGAGCCGTGCATTAAAAGGAGAGATTGTCACTACAGAACAAGTCCAATTGGGTATTGGAGTAAGGGTTCAACTGTAGGTTGGTATAAGGTACTGAGATTCCTCTACTTGTAACCGTTTGTTTTGATAATAGTGGATTCTTGAGAGTGGTGACCTTAAAATCACCCGGTGGGGTTTTTGCCGTGTAGGTTTTCCTCATTCGTAAATAAATCATCGCGTCAATTTATTTTCCGTTGCATACTTAGTTTAATTGGTGATTTGTTTGTGCTACCACGCATCTTGCATGTTAATTTGATTAATTAATAAACTTGGCTAATTAATCAATTAGTTCATCACAAGGGGTCAATACATTCTTGGCCTATCAAAGTGCACCTCTTTGTTAATTGCAGGACCACTTATTAACCATTCTGTACCTTTTTTTTTTTTGTTTTATGTTTTTTTTTTTGTTTTTTGAGAGGAAAAAAAAAGGTGCACATGTAACACATGGACGGTAGCGCAATGTAGTTTACATTTAAACTTTAGACTAATTTACTATGTAGTTAATTTCAACGCAAATGCAAGCTCACTTCAAAGTTCAAACCTCGTAACATAGACACATTTAAGGTTGGGACTTGGAGACAACAAAGCTGCTTTACGATTCAGCAACAACAACAAAAAAAAGAAGTTTCTTTACAAGGTTTTGCTAGATAAAAAAAGTTTTGAAAGCAATAAATATAATGTGTCCAACAGTGACTTTTTTCCCCCTCAAGTCCCAACGTGACTGTCTAGAATACGTGACAATTTTTCCAAGGGGATGTAACTATGCATACGAGTGCTCCCAATTCATATATACCAAGTAATTATATCAAGGAATCTTTTAGGGTGATCTCAAGAGTCAAGAGGCTGGCTAAGAGTTTTGAACACATGGGCAAAATGAAACCAACATCCCAGTCAAATTTGTTTTAGGTAAGAGAGCTGTGTGAAAACAGTTTGGCAACATGACAATAGAGATTTTTAAAGAATTTTTGTTTGACCCGAGGATTCACAGTTTGATTCCTATCATCTTGACGGTCATATATATGATATGTCAGAAGGTGGCTTGACTTTTTCTCAAGTCTTAATTGCATATCTCTCTTTTTGTATGCAATTTCAGCACAAGCTGATTCTTGTAACATGCCTACATAGGATAGGTGGCTTGAAATATCAAGCCTAGCCATTAATGCTTGATCACGCCTATGGACTTTCTTGTAGGAACAATCTTGCTAACATTCACCTTCTTGCATGCACAAATTTTTTTTTTTTGATAAAAGGGGAAGTCTTATTTATTTATAAAGGTTTATACAACAACATGCGCAAAGACCTCCAAGGGACACAGTCTACTAATTTCGAGGTGTTGCATATCCCAAATAAAAGGTGCATATATAAAGGATGACAGGTATCATAAATTTCCAAAAGGCATTGTTCTTGACGACCCCTTTTTGCTAGATCTTTGGCGCAGCCAATAATCTCAAGGTATATGTAAAGCAGCTGGACGGTCTACGTGCGCGCCATAAGGTTCCTGTAATCAGAGATTAACGGGATAACAACTGGTGATAAATCATTAATAGTAGTTAGCCAGGAAAGAACTGTTATAGAATCAATCTTAAGATGAATAATTTTAAAACCCAAATCCCATGCTAGTATAAGACCTTGCGAACTGCCCTTAACTCTGCTATATTATTAGATGCAATACCCATATTTAGGTTGTGTTTGGTATTGGCTTAAAAAGCCAACTTTTTTTACTATTCAGCTTATTTTTACTACTATTCATGGTTCTATTGCATTTTTTGGTACTATTCATGGGACCCACTGTACTATTTCAGCTATTTTTTAGCTTTATCTATAGTACTTTTAGCAAAAAGTTTTCAGTTTTAACTAAATAAGCTGTTCCCAAACAAACTCTTAAAGAAAATCCAGAGACCCATGAACCTGAGCAATTTTGCAACAGACCGCCTGCTCTAGCCAACCCGAGATTACCTAAGGAGCTACCATTTGTATTTAATTTTATAAAAGGCTTAAGTGGAGCGATCCATTTAATAATCCTAAGTATACCTATTTTAGTTGTTTTAGTAGGGCAAACTAGATAAAAGTATTTTGTAGCTAACTGGACTGCTTTGTGGACTAGACGAGGTTGGGAGGTAGATTGATTATGAAAAATACGCTCATTTCTAACTAACCAAAGATGTCAACAAAGGAAAGAAAAGAGCACCTTCCAAGGAAGCTTATGACGCGGGAGAATATTATCCTATGTAGAATTTGTTTTAAGCCAAGGTTGGAGTGGTAGTTGAAAGAACGAAAGAGGCAAGATACCTGGAGATTGAAGCCAAATCTCCTTAGCCCAAGGGCAATCTCTTAAAATATGAACAGTGGTAATAAGCTAGATATTGCTGAGTGGGAAACCGATCACGCATCTACTTCCAAATGAAGAATTGGAGTTTATTAGGGCAAGGGATTTTCCAAATAACGTTAGTTTGATGATATAAAATTTTAGATGCAGAACTTGCCAAACATATGCCTTTATTGTAATACCAAATAAAGGAATCAGACAAACTAGACAGTTGGGCCACAGGAATACCTTTAATAAGCTGCTCGAGGTATGGAGGAAGGGGAATTTGAAGGTCTTCTAACTTCCAAATATGATTATTCCGAAGGGAACATACAAATCCTGCATGCACAATATTGCTTGCTGACACTTGCACGGGAAATTAGTTGTTGAAGTTTGTGAACCTTTATGTGGTAGATTGTATAAAAAAGAGAGCAAGAGAAAAACAATCTCTTTTGCTGTTAATGTACTGTGCAAATTTTCCTTGATTTCAACAATAAATCAGTTTCAATTTTCCTGCCCCTACTTTTATTGTATCATTTTTTTTATGCTCTCTGACTTGTACTCTTGTCTCACAGAAGCAGCATCTGCACGTACTCTTCTCTCACAGAAGTCCTTTGCTTCTGGGTTTAGTTGTAGTGGAACTTGAGTTCCACTTTATTTTTAAAATAAAAAATTTGCAAAGAACTCAATACTAGTAATAGCGAGTTAAACTCTATTTTTCTAAAATCAAGTTCCACGTGGCATTTTTTATTCAGAAAAGTCACATTAGTGTCTGTCACCATGACAAAACACGCATGGAACTCGATATTGGTAATATTGAGTTCTACATAGAACTCGATTTTCATAATATTGAGTTTCAAAAGAATGGCATTTTGTCAGAAAGTTTGGAAACAATGCTATTTTGCTAAATATTTCGAAAATAAGGGGTGTTCTGCCATTTTTCCCCCATAGGGGCAAAAACTTCAATGAATTTATTTTTATTTTTATTTTATGGGGAGAAGTTGAGTGAATTTAAACTAAAGATATAGCATGTAGTTGCTTTTTAACTGGGGGGGGGGGGGGGGGGGGGGGGGGGAATGACCGTGACCCTTTTCTCTCTCTCTCTCTCTCTCTCTCTCTCTCTCTCTCTCTATATATATATATATAATTTACATGTTAAACATGTTTAGTCCATAAAATTTCAAATGAACTTCTTTAGTCTCTAAAGTTTAAAATTGAGCACTACTGATTCATCTATTTAATTTCGTTTACTTTCTTGTATAAGTGTGACTAATGGAACAATGATGTAACGATTTTTTTACTGTTATAATAAAATAATAATAATTAAGAGTATTACAAATTGTTAAGTAATAGGTAATGTATTGAATTAAGTTTGTGGGTTAGGTAATTACTGTTATAATAAAAAAAATTAAGAGTATTATATATATATATATTTATATATATAGTCCCTTAAAATTTACATGTTAAGCACTTTTAGTCCATGAAATTTCAAATGAACTTTTTTAGTCTCTAAAGTTTAAAATTGAGCACTACTGATTCATCTATTTAATTTCGTTTACTTTCTTGTATATGTGTGACTAATGGAACAATGATGTAACGATTTTTTTACTATTATAATAATAATAATAATAATAATAATAATAATAATAATAATAATAATAATTAAGAGTATTACAAATTGTTAAGTAATAGGTGATGTATAGAATTAAGTTTGTGGGTTAGGTAATTACTATTATAAAAAAAAAAAATTAAGAGTATTACAAATTGTTAAATAATAGGTGGGACAAAATGGGCTTTTGCCCTTTTCGGGAAAATTAATTAGCCTTATGCCCCCCTTCCCAAACTAATTAGGGAAATGCCCCTCTTTTGAAACTCGACTTACTCAACTCAAAATCGAGTTAAGCTCTATAGTAACGTTTTTAAGAACCTATAGTGACGTTTTTAAGGACCTATAGTGGCGTTTTTTAACTCGACTTCCATGAAATCGAGTTATAGGTAAAAAAATTGCCTATAACTCGATTTCATTGAAGTTGAGTTAAAAAACGTCACTATAGGTCCTTAAAAGCCGCTATAGGCTCCTTAAAACGCCACTATATGGTTTTAGAATTTTTTTTTTTTTCTAACTCGATTTATCATAAATCGAGTTTTAAAAGAGGGACATTTTCCTAATTAGTTTGGGAAAGGGGGTATAAAGCTATTTAATTTGCCCGAAAAGGGCAAAAGCCCATTTTGTCCTAATAGGTGATGTGTAAAGAGTATTAATTACATAGTGGCTTGTGGGTTAGGTAATTGGTGATGTATCTATATGTAATATTAACTACTCAATTGGAGTTTCTCCAGCACAAATTTTCGTTATGAAAAAACTTTAATTTGATTGCTATTGATTTTTTTAAATGTGTCACATGAATTCAATCTCTGTAAATGTGACGTATGAAATGTGATGTATGAAATGTGCAACTGATAAATAATATGCACATTATTGGCACAATTGTATTTAATAACGTAAATTAGTTAGTAAAGCATGTATTATCCTGGTATTTTTTGTTATGCACTATATTCCCATAGACCGGACAATTAGCAATGAGATTTTTGCTAATAAGGCAACTTAAGGGCGTATCATAATGTTGGCAAAAATGTTTGACTCTACACTTATCGTTCACATATAATGTGACGGACACCGCTACATATATAATATATGTCGAATAAAGATTTTTTGTCTTGTTTTTTTGTACTCTGCTTAATTTATACTCCACCAATTGCAGTATTATGTCATGTCTTATACGTCCACACCCACAAAACTTATAAGAAATTAAGCAAATGTGATTTATAACATAAAGAATGTGAGGTCAACTATATGTGGCCTCCTTTAATTAGTCGAAATAAAAACCAAGAAAAGAATCAATTTATTCAATTTCAATCATCTCAAGGTGGATGAAATTGCCTACGAAAAGATCCAAATAAATGCAATAATTAATCACTCCCATGTTGTCACCAAGTGATGACAACTTAACTGCAATGGAGGATTAAGATTGTACCACCGCGCACTCTTGGTGCAGTGGTCACTCTACAAGTATAAATTTTTGTGGGGTGTTGGGGGCAAGGGCCGGGGTTCAAGTTTCTAGGAGGGAGCTTCACACACATATACACTTAGATTAGGTTAGAGTAGCCAAAATGGGCAAATGCCCTTTTCACGCAAAAATTTCAGTGTTTTGTCCCCTTTTCCAAACTAATTAGAGAAATGTCCCTCTTTTGAAACTCGATTTTTGGACAATCGAGTTATAGCAAACTGAAAATTAAAAAAAAAAAAAAATTACTGGAACTCGAGTTCCATGCAATTTTTTAAAGCCCTATAGTGGCGTTTTAAAACATGCAAGTTTTTTTCTTAAGTCTAATCGCTCCATAGGGAGCCCTATAGTGGCGTTTTAAAGCCCTATAGTGGCATTTTAATATGCAAGTTTTTTTCTTAAGTCTGATCGCTCCATAGTGGCGTTTTAAATACCTATAGTGGTGTTTTTTATGGAACTCGAGTTCCATGCAATTTTTTTTTTTTTTTTTTTTTTTTTTTTTTTAAGTTTTACCTATAGTTGCGTTTCATGGAGGCCTATAGTGGCGTTTTTTTTATGTAACTCGAGTTCCATGCAATTTTTTTATTTTTTATTTAAAGTTTGATCGCCCCATATTCGATTTTCTACAAATCGAGTTTTACATTGAAACTCGATTTTGAGAAAATTGAATTACAAAAGAGGGACATTTCCTTAATTAGTTTGAGAAAGGGGGCAAAACGCTGAAATTTTTGTGCGAAAAGGGCATTTGCCCATTTTCTCCAGGTTAGAGTAGAAATTCTATCTTGTAAAAAAAAAAAAAAAAAAAAAAAAAAAAACTGCAATGGAGGATTAAAGAATTACAAAATAAGGTTGATACTGGAAGAATCTCTAGAATTACCACTTCTTATCTTTCAATTTCCCTAGCTATGAAATGACTCATCTATTATCTATACCAACTCATGTAGCATGCATGCAAACAAGCTGTCTCGCATGTGAAATGTGTCATGCTATAAGCATAGAGGACGAAAAAGAAAAAAAATTAAAGGACCTCTTTCAATAAATAAGAATTTACTAAAACATTAGAGAGGAAACACCCGATCGAGAAGGTGTCAAAGAAATACAAAGAACGTGACACGTACATGTTTTGCATGAAGTTCCATAATTCCACGATAACATCTTGGACAGTATAATAGCTGTTTATACTTTATTCCTATCTTCTTCATCTTACACACATGAAAGCCTGGAGTTTCTGTCAGGTACGTAGAGGAAGGATTTGCCTTGGTATTTACGTATTTGTGAAACCAAATGTCCAATAATCGTCTAAATGTTTGTTTATAATAATAGAACTATTAAAAAACTTTAATTATAGGTCGAATTCTAGTATTTTCAATAATGAAGTAAATTCTCTTACAAATCGAAAACCTTTTTGATTCTGACATTTTGCAGCAATTTGTATTATGATAAGTGTTTGTTTCCAGCAAGGAATCTCAAAGACTTTCCAACCACAATGAGTACAGAAGTACAGTTGATGTGGTGGCCAACCAATAGAAGTAAAAATGGTTTATTTTACATTGTTTTTTGAGTATATATCACATTATTTTATTAAATGTCTTGTTTTTATTTGTGCGAAATATCACTTCACTTGTATTATGGAGTACATTTTAATTATCGGTGTCATATATATATGTCTCACTATTTTTTAGCACTAGATTCCAAGAATTCAGGTAATTCAAGGGTCTAGGCTCTTTGACTGCCTTTTTGGAGGTTTCATATTATTGGCCTTGTAAGTTGGTTGACGCATCATTTTATTTGCAAATGCATTGTCAATTATGATTAAGAAAATGAAATGCATCTTCTTTGCTAAACGATATGAAGAACAGACAAACTACTTATTTTTTGTGTAAAATACAAATTTCATTCATGAAAAATTTGATCTAAATTTGATATGTGTCCCCCTCAAATTTTGGAAATTTTAAAAAGGTATGAATTTCATTGTTCTATTCATCTACCATTAAATATAATTTATTTGAAACGACCTCAACTTTTACTTTTTAACTTGTAATATAATTACTTTGTTTGTCATGCACACAATTCATTTAGGGGCAGATGGAGGGAAATATGAAGTTGATATATTTATATACGTACTTTTGAGACAAAATTTTCAAATTTTATATAGGGAGACCAAAATGGAACTTGAACTAAACTTCAGTAACAAAAGATTTTATATATATATATATATACACTTAGTCACTAGAGTCAGTTCCATGTAGAAGATGCAAAGGCATCTTGGATCTAACTCTTGGAACAAATTAAAAAGGGTTTGGTTAACTAATTCCACAAGACATTGAGTAAGGTGAGTTTTTTTTATTGTAATTGTGGAGTTGCATATCAATCAACTAAACTAAAGAAGTATTTCTGTATTCATTTTTATTACTTCCCACTGAGGTGGGGGCCATTAAAGAGGAATCTAATAAGCTCCACTGCATTAGAAATTGGAGAAAATTGCCAAATGCCATTTTCGGGCAAAAAAAGCAGCATTTTGCCTATTTTTTCAAACTAATTAGGGAAATGCCCCTCTTTTGAAACTCGATTTTCTCAAAATCGAGTTATAAAAAAAAAAATTTCTGAAGCCCTATAGTGGCGTTTTAAGGAGCCTATAGTGGCATTTTGTAACTCGAGCTCCATGAAGTCGAGTTACATGCAATTTTTTTCCTTTTTTTTTACTTATAACTCGAGTTCATAGAGCTTGAGTTACAAAACGCCACTATAGGTTCTTAAAACGTCACTATAGACTCCTTAAAAACGCCACTATAGGGTTTAACTCGATTTTGAGAAAATCGAGTTTCAAAAGAGGGGCATTTCCTTAATTAGTTTGGGAAAGAGGGCATAATGCTGCTTTTTTTGCCCGAAAAGGGCATTTGGCAATTTTTTCCTTGGGAATTAACAAAAGCAAATAAAAAGATGGTCCGATTAGTGAGTGCCTCAAGACATTGATAAAGCTAAGGTTGAGTTTTTTTTTTTTTTTTTTTTTTTTTTTTTTTTTTTTTTTTAAATTGTAATTGATCACATCTTTTTGTAGAATTCCACCTCAGTTAGTTAAAGAAGTAATTGCTTATTCGTTTTTGTTGTTTACCAAGACAGTGGGGTCCACTGAATTTCTCCATAATAGATGACTACACATTTCAAAGGAGATTCTAATGGCCCCCATAGGGTGGGAAGTAACAAAATCAAATAAACAAATGATCTGGTTAACGAGTGCCTTAAGGAATTGATTAAAGTTGATAAATTTTTTTTAATCGATTAGCCTTTTTTGAGGAGTCACATATAAATTAGTTATTTTTAAAAAAGAATTATTTCCCAATGCAATGGGGACCATTAAATTCCTCATTAATGGATTAATGCACCCTTTAGAGATGAATCTAATGGGCCTCACTACATTGAAAAGTAACAAAGAAAATAAACAAAGGGTTCGATTAACGAATACCTCAAAGTATTGCCTAATTTTGAGTGTTTTTAATTGTAATTGATCAACTTTTTTTTGAGAAGCTGCACATCAATTAGTTAAAGAAGTATTTCTTTATTCTTTTTTGAAAGCTCAATTAGTGTAGAAACACTAATGCTTGTTTAGATCCCCAATTTTAAATTACGGCTTAATTGCTTTTACTCTAATTTATCTAAGTGCGGAACAAGAGTAAGTTGTAAAGTTGTGATTTACAACTATGTTTTATGTTGGCTTTATTCCATGACAAAAAGTGTTGTAATTGCATTAAATTATTTCCTTGTATTTTGTGGGATTTTATTGTATTAGGTTTAGTATTAAGTTGGTGAAGAATCAAGCATGCAATGAAGATTAGTGCAATTTCGCGACTAGCTCGCAAGAAGTTCGTGAGTAAAGGTTCTCGCGAAAAGGCCATGTGAGAAGTACATGCTGGAAGTTGAAGAATCAAGTGCCAGGCTGCATTTCGCGGGTACTTCGCGAGAAAGGCCATCTCGCGAGGTACCCGCGAAACTCTCTGCCTGGAGGATTTTAAGTGTGACTCTTATACCCTTCACCCATACTATATAATAGGCCAAAAATGTATTGACCCCTTTGGTAAATTAATCAATTAATTAGCCAAGTGAATTAATTAGATTCAATTTCATGCAATAAGCGTGGTAGCACAAATAAATCACCAACTAAGTTAAATGCAACGGAAAATAAATTTGAAACAGGTGATTTGTTTATGAATGGGGAAAACCACCGAGGCAAAACCTCATCGGGTGAATTTAAAGTCACCACTCCCGAGAATCCACTATTATCAAAACAAGCGATTACAAGTAAAAGGAATCCCAGTACCTAATATCAACCTACAGTTGAACCCTTACCCCAATACCCAATTGGAAATGTAGCGGCAATCTCTCCTTTCAATGCACGGCTCTCTGTACGTGACTAACCAATGATGCACGGATCCCAGTACGTGACTAACACACTAACTTTGAGGAAGATGCTGGCTGCAAAGTTCTTCAGTTCATCCAACAATGAAGATCAAGAAGCTCCTTGGTTACAAAACCCTTGGCGCAAAGACGCAGTAGATTTTAGAGAGAATATGATGAATTAGGGCAAATTGTTTCCGGTCACAATATGCATGTATAATCACTTTGCATCGAGTTGCATCATCATGTGACGGCCCTTAAAATAGTCCTTATATATGTCTAGGGTTGTGAGAAAAGAAACCCTACACAAATACACATGGATATGCGTGAATCAGATCTGGAAATTCTAATTGCGTAATTCTCGACAGATACAGCTTCTATCGATCTGCTGTCGAGCTTTAACATTAATCCTCGATAGATATGATTCTGTCGAGCTATCTGTCGAACTTTAATGAACAACACTTCTTCACTTGTTCCTTGGACAGATTTGCATGGCTTCAATACTAAACTTGAGCTCTTGTTCCTTGAAGTACTAAACCCATCTTAGATCTACCCAATTACAAGTAAAGTGTATTTTGTCAAAGAATTAGCCAATTTACATAACATATGTCTCTAACAGTTCTCACATATGTCCTAACACTATATATACCATCATTACCCACAAAAGTAAGGGAGGCTATTTAGAGAGAAAACCCTAGAGAGGTTTCTACAACACACCCACCCTTGTTTAGAGAGAGCTACTCATTCTTTAGTGAGAAATCATTGTAGTCTCTTCTCCTTCCCTTTCCCATTGTTATATCTTGAGAGAAGATCTGTACCTAAACACAACCCACACCTATTCAGAGTGTAGAGAGTGTTTTGGAACTTGGGAAGTTTTGAGGATTTGCCAAAAGAAGCTGGTGAGGCTTGGCGGATGCAATCAGGCGATATTGCGGGATCCGGAAAGCTAGTGGAGACAAGACTCCGAGAAGTCCATTGGTAGCAGGAGCTTGGAGGGCTCAAGTACATTGGGTAAACTAGGCTTGGAGAGTCTTTTATTATTCGTGTACTCCAACTTATTCACTAGTGGATCGATTTCGACTTGGAGGGTCGTGGAGAGGTTTGTCGCTGAGTTATTTGGTTTCCTCCTCGATAACACATCTTGGTGTTATCTTGTGTTTGCATCTCTCTTCCCTTACTCTTGTGCTTTACATTTATTGCTTATTTTTCATGTTTATGCACTAGAGTAGTTTCGGTTTATTGCGCTCATTTACTCTTGTTCCACACTTTGATGAGTTAGAGTAAAAGCAATCTAGCCGTAATTTTAAAATTGGGGGTCTAAACAAGTATTAGTGTTTCACACTAATTTAAGCTTTCATAAGTGATATGTAATAAACCAGAACTACTCTCTAAGCCACAACCACAAGCAAACAATAACAAATATAAAGCTTAAAGAGTAAGGGAAGAGAGATGCAAATACAAGATAATACCGAAATGTGTTATTGAAGAGGAAACCGAAGAACTCGGCGAAAAACCTCTCCACGACCCTCCAAGTCAAAATCGATCCACTAGTGAATAAGTTGGAGTACATGAATATCAAAAAGACCTTCAGAACCTAATCTACCCAATGTACTTGAACCCTCCAAGCTCCAACTACCAACAGACTTCTCGGAGTCTTGTCTTCACTAGTTATCTGGATCTCACAATACCGCTTGATTGCATCCGCCAAGGCTCAACGGCTTCTTTTGGCAAATCCCAAATGCTTCCCAAGCTCCAAATCACTCTTTACACTCTAAATAGGTGTGGGTTGGGTTTGGGTACAAATCTCCTCTCAAGGTATAACAATGGGAGAGGGGAAGGAGAAAAGACTACAGAGGAATTCTCACTCAAGGATGAGTAGCTCTTTCTAATGGTGGGTGTGTTGTAGAAACCTCTCTAGAGTTTTCTTCTGAATAGCCTACTTACAATTTTGTGGGTAATGAGGGTATATATAGTATGAGTGAAGGGTATAAAAGTCACATTTAAAATCTCAGCAGTCAGTGCATTTCGCGGGTCATCTCGTGAGTTGGCCAAGTTGCGAGATGAGTCGCAAAACTCACTGACTCTTTAGCTTTTGGCATGTGCTCCTTATGTGACCTTCACGGGTTGTGTTGTAAAAATATATGTTTGTATCGCATACAAAACATACGCAGCGGAAAATTAACGGATCTATTTCATTTGCAATTGATAACATTTACTATGTAAGTTTCAGAATTTAAGAACAAGAAAACGTACCTTGGTGCGGTGAAATTCAAAACAAAAGATTAGAAGTACTTGGGAACACTTTTAATCTTCACTCCAATTCCACTTAATGCCCAAGAAGTGTGGTCTCTCAATCAGTTTTCAAGGAGAAAATAAGAGAGTGTCCAACACTCACATACAAACTATTTCATTTTCTTATATGATCTTAATGGAAAACCACTTAAGAAATTTTGTATGTTTCTCTCCTTATATATATAACTGATTATCTAATTGGGCTAACCTTTTGGGCTATTCCAATTGGGCTCTAGTATGTGACTTGGAGTGGGATGAAAAGGAAACAAATAAGACTCTAGCTCCAATAGGCCTTGGGCTTTTCTGTCAACTGTTTACAAGTCCAAAGTTACCATTAATTATATTCAATACTACTATAAGAATATAATTGCACTCTAAACCTTATTAATAAATTATATCCCAAGACTTTATTATACATGCAACCCCTGCATTAAAATATTCGTAGTAATATAAAGTCATGAATGTAGACTGCCACTTTGAAGATTACTACATTTTAATCCTTGAGTACCCAGTTTAATCCTTTATGTTATTCATCATATATTTATGAAATCCAATTTCATAAATATATACTTTAGTAACTTCTTACTAAAGTGGTTGGGCCCAACACTCTGAATAACCAAACCCATTAAACTTATCTTAAGGGAATATTTTATATCTCCGTTAAGAGATTATGAATTCCATCTTGAGAATATATGTTCCATCAACACTAAATGTGGCTGCCCAACATATTGAGGTTTTGATCATGACTTATAAATCTTACTCCTGATATATCAAAGCAATCTACACCTCATGATCAGGTCCATTATTCTCTCAGGATTTAGAGTTGATATAAATAGAAGTCGTGAGATTTATTATTCATTTGACAGTCGTTAGGAGAATAATAAATTTCACAGCGGTCCAGTTCAATATGTCTTAACTCTTAAAACATATCAACATACCAACTAGAAGTCTCCACTTCCATGATCAAGACAAATCATCTTAGTTGATATGTTATAGTCTTCGCAGATGAAACGTCCAATTTCATCACCGACTACAAACTAAAATTCTGAGTTTACAAAGAACTTGTGATTTATATCTTCTGTGACTTTTCACATAAATCACATACTATGCATCTCATGGACTAAGATAATGTCCCATTAGTTCATTTATAGATAGTCTCACATAATTAAACAATTTAATTATTTATGACATGCCAATAGATTGGATTTTAGAGCATAAACCCCAATAGGTTGCACCACTCGCGAGCCAAGTCGCGAGATCAACTTCTCAAGCAAATCTTCACCACTTAAGACTAAACCCATTACAAATAAATCCCACAAAATACAAGGAAATAAATTAATGCAATTACAACACTTTTTGTCATGGAATAAGCCAACATAAATGTTATGTGAAAAACCATAACTTAACAATCTTCCCCTTTGGCTAATTTGTGACAAAAACACCCTATAATAGACTCTAGACTTAAACGTGAGTTTGGGAACAATGGCAAAACTCACTCACATCTAAATCTAAAACCTGTGATTAACATGGAACACAATACTTGTAACTTGAAACACTTGCACAAAACAAATTAGACCCTTAAGGTAAAGCAAGTAATAAAAGGACATGTATAATGTAACAAATAAAATGTGATCAAGTAAACATGATGTGAAACATATGAGTAACTTGATCAAACACATGACAGTCATATGAAAATGACTACAATAATCATATAACAAAGCAAATGATCATTCGAACATGCAATTAAAAAAACACAATAACATAAGGATGTATGCATGTCCAACATATAAACATGATGCGATAAGAGCAACAAAGTATAGATACTAAACATAACTCAAAGCACCATAAAGACAACAAGAAAACAAACATAAAGAAAAACAAAACAAAACAAAACAAGGTTTTCTTAAAAAGAAATGTCTTTCCCCCCTTGGTATATGCATCTCTCCCTTGGTATATGCATCTCCCCTAAGACTTTCTCCCCTTAAGATTGTGCATAAGAAATAGAATTTCTTTCCCTGAGAATGTGCACAAGAGTAATATAGAAATGACAATACTCTCCGGTATACTCTCTAGTATACTCTCCCCCTTTTTGACACGAATAGACAAATGGGCCTAGAAGAATGAGAGAAAGAAAAGAAGATATGAATAAGGATATGATGCATGAAGGGTACAAGATAAATGAGAAAATGAAGCTCAAACAAAAGACAAAACACCTTAAAAACAAAATGCTATGAAGCATAAAGTAAACATGACATGCTAAGGATGAGAAAACAAGATATAGACCAAGGCATGACAAGGGTAGCAAAGGTGTGTACAAGAGGTGGCTATGTGCAATGCATGACCAAAGCATGAGAAATGCACATGTGGAGCAAGGTGTGTAAAATACACAACCAATAAACCAAACATGATCCTAATGAGGAAATATGAACAACCCTAAAGTTTGGTACTCATTGGAGTCCAAAAGAGTGAAAAAAAATACTATAGAGGCATTTTATGCACACACTATACACATGTGATGAACATGTTAAAAACTTGCCTAAATACATGTTTAGAATGCCACAAGGGGCCAACATCCAAAGCAAATAGACATTTAAAACAAAATCGAATCAAAAGATTAACAAAAATTAAACTTTCCAACCCCCAATTGAGAAAATCCCAACTATGAACATAAAACCCCTAAAAACATAATCTAAGGATTAAAAACAATTAAAAGTGTTAAAGATTACCTTAGAGATGTTTATGGAATATAAAACACTTGAAATTAGTTGGGTTTTGATGTAGAAGCTTTGAAAAAAAGAGGGTTTAGAGAAGATGGAGTCATAAAAGAGTCATATGAGGAGTTTTGGACCAAAAACTCATGAAATACCCATGAAATAGCTGATTTGGGCATTTCGCGAGTGGCTGACTTGCGAGCTACTCACGAAACCCACTACCTGATGACCAAAATTGAAAAAAAAAATGCATTTTTCAGCTTCGCAACTCGCAGCCAAGTCGCGAATGACTCGCGAAAGAGTCTGACCCTTATTTTTCAACACAAAAACAAGCTTGAAACATTGAAAAACCAAGTACAAAACTTGAAAACACAGAGTGATAAAAAACACTTCCAAATACAAATAAAATGATCAAAAATCTTTTTGGTTTGATCCACATATGGTTGAGTACACACACATAACATTTGAACACGTACAATCACACAAATAAAATAGGCATTCATTGAACATTAGACTTGTGTGTAGTGTGTGGGAATCAAGTATGAACTAGTCCATAGTCTAGCATGAAGCTTCAATGATCAATTCAATCAAGTCATACACAAATAGCACGAAGTCAAGTGACCTATCTCACTAGTAGAAATGAACATATATGACCTCTCACCAAAGTGTTTACATTGATTGAAAACTTTTCATTTGGCTTCCATTTTTCATACTTTTTGATCAATACAACACAATTTTTTGAGCAACGATACCGTGAAATTTTTTATATTTCTTTGAAGAATAAGCCTTTGGCTTTAGCATCATACATTTCGAATACATTTTTGCTCCACATTTTTCTAGTCAAACTAGTTTTCGAAGCAAGACCTTTTTAGCTCTTTCTCTTTTTAGAGATTGACGTTTGAAGAGCTTTTTGACATAAAAATAAATGTGAGGAGATATATAGAATCAAGTCTACGCATGTATTAAGATCAAACAAGACTATTGGTTAGACATTCATGACAAGCCTGAATATCTATTTACAACAATCAAACATAGATTTCTAGATTTCGATCACACTTAAAATGTGCATATATAACAAGCTAAGCTCGTAAATGCACTACGCCAAACTCAACATGTGATATGTGTTCAAACAAACATGATCAAACTTTTTAGATTTTTCACTTTTTATGCATTTTTGGATTTTTACACACACAAAACAAAAGCATAAAAGTAAGATCAACAACAAAGACAAAAACAATGCATAAAGAGATGCACGATGCACAAATGCATGATAATGAAGCATCTAATGCATGAAGAGTCCTACAAAGATTGAAAGAATTAGATTAAGGACCAAAAGAGCATAAGCTCAACCATAGGAACCCTTCTTCATCCAAACAGAACGATTGTTTGGAATGAGTGTCTTATGAGAATTGAGACGAGGGTTAGAAAAATGAGAACCAGAGATGTACATAGACAAGGAGGTAAGAGCATTAACCACATGCTTCAACAACTTACCATTTTCAATCCAATCCGGTTTAGCTTTCTTAGCACAACTTCCAAGAAGCTCAAGTTTTTCTTTTCTTTTGATTCTTTTAAGAGCTTGAAACTTAGAGCAATGAGGTCTTAGATGATCAAAAGCACCACAATGGTGACAAATAATGTGTTTAGGTCCACTAGGCTTTTTAGGAAGGGATCTAACAACATGGTTTTGTTCTTTCTTCAACATGGAACATTGAGGTCTTATGTGACCGATCACACCATAATGGTGGCAAGTGGGAACAAACTTAGATCCATTCAAATCCCTAGGATGAGACCTAAACGAAGGCTTTGGCTTAAGAACCTTTCTCTCCACTTTTTGATTTCTTTTGTGTGGAGGAATGTACACTGATTTACCTTTAGAGGTAGAACTCACAATAGGCATAAAATCGGGTCTCACAACATGATTGCAACAAATAACATCTTCCTTTTTAGCAATAGGTTTAGCAATCAAACACTTGGCATGCATCTTAACACATTTAAGATCATCAACAAGTTTGTTAGACAAAATAAGTTTAGCATCCAAGTCCACATTCAAACATTCAAACTCCTTTAGTTTTCAAGAGAATGTTCAGCAAGTTTCTTATTCTTTTCCACCAATTTGTTGGATTCATTGAGCTTAGCAATCAAATCATCATTTTCACAAATGAACTTGCTCAAATTCTCATGAAACTTTTTAGCCTTTTTCTTCAAGAGTTTGATATTTGGTGATAGGTCAAAAACGAATTGACCCCTTGTGATAAATTAATTGATTAATTAGCCAAGTTTACTTATTAATCAAATTAACATGCAAACACGTGGTAGCACAAACAAATCACCAATTAAACTAAGTATGCAGCGAAAAATAAATTGACACGGTGATTTGTTTACGAATGGGGAAAACCTAACGGCAAAAACCCCACTGGGTGATTTTCAGGTCACCACTCCCGAAATTCCACTATTATCATAACAAGCGGTTACAAGTAAAGGAATCCCAGTACCTTATACCAACCTACAGTTGAACCCTTACCCCAATACCCAATTGGACTTGTTCTGTAGTAACAATTTCCCCTTTTGATGCACGGCTCCCAAGTACGTGACTAACCAATTGCGCGGATCCCAGTACGTGACTTCAATCACCAACTAGAGAAGGTTGTTGGTTGTAAAGTTCTTCAGTTCATCCCAACGATGACGATCAAGAAGATGCTTGGTCACAAAACCCTATGGTGCACATACACAGCAACTTCTTCAAGAACGATGAACTAGAGCAAAACTTTATCTCCGGTTACAAATTGCTTGAACAAACTTTGCTCAACACTTGTGCAACTTGTCTCTTCTTTGATGGCCCTTAAAATAATCCTTTTATATGTCTAGGGTTGTGAGAAAAGAAGTCCCAAAGACACATTCATGGATTCCAAGAAAACATAACAGAAAATCTATTTTTCTTAAACCTCGACAGATAGGAGCTGTCGAGAAGCTGTCGAGAAGGTATCGAGCACACGGGCTGAACAGCTTCTTAAACCTCGACACAAGCTAGCTGTCGAGATAGCTGTCGAGCTTTAATGAACTTGCACTTCTCAGCTTGTTTCTTGGACAGACTTGATGACTTCAACACTTGATCTTGAAACACAGTTTCTTGAAGTATTAAAAACACCTAGATTCTACCCAATTACAAGTTAAGTGCATTTTGTCAAAGGATTAGCCAATTACATAAAATAGTGACATATGTTCCTAACAAGTGAATCACATATGTCCTAACAATCTCCCCTTTGGCAATCCGTGACAAAACCACAACAAACAAATGAACATATGAGAGAAGTCATAAATCACTCAACTCATATTCACTTGTTGAATACAATAAAATCTATCCTAACACAAACTCTTGAAAAACTTTGCAAGAAGAGAGTTTATGGCAAGAAGACTTTGACAACCTGTATTTTTGAAACACTTTAAACAAAACTCATCAAGGCATCTTTGTGTGAAACAGAAATAATAGATTGCATACAAGTATAAGAAACATGTGTATAAAGAGAGAAAAGAAACAACACATGTAAAGATAGGTGAATGAAAAAAAAATACATCATCATATAAAGAAACTAAGTACAATGTATGTCAATAATGGTCACAAGACCTAAGGTACAAGAACAATGTATCTATGAAAGAAAGAAAAGAAAAGATACATAAAATCCTCACTACATCCCTCAAAGATATCAACACTCCCCCTAACAAAAATGTCCTATACTAACTTTCCCCCTAAGAATGACTACTCTTATATCCAAAAATACTTCCCCTTTTTGTCACGAGTGACAAAGGGTAAGAGTGTCAAGTAGACATCTCATCGGTAGAGCTAGCATCTCCATCATCATCATCATCATCCTCATCCTCAGCATCGGATATGAAAAGGAGTAGGATCAGAAGATGAAGACGATGTCCTAGAACGCAAAGGGTTCTGGGACGGAGCTGACTTACGCTTAGGTGCCATAGACACTACTAATGTAAACAGAAGAGAGAGGGAGAGAAAGAGATAATCAGAAAAGTCCCAACACATATCAAATATAGCAAGTATATTGAAAAAGGAGTACGTATGCATGGGGAATGCATGAACATGTGATATGCAAAAGAAATTGCATCATGGGCTCAGCCCAATCCAATCCTACCAACACCCAATCAATTTAACATATATATCACACATCTAAATGTATGAAAATACAGTTATAATGCATGTGTGATGCAGTGCATGAGGTTTTAAACTTATTAAATCAAAAAACCCATCTAAAAATTGCACAAAACCCTCTTTGATTTTGAAAAACCCCAAATTTTGCAAAAATCCCAAAACCTAGGTTTCAAAACATGAAATGCATGAAAATGAGAGATTAGAAACTTACTAAGTGAAGAGAAAAACTTGAAAAGCTTGAAAATCGCTTGGAAAGAGGTTTGGGAGGTGAAAGGACACTTCTGTCGAGAGAGAGATCGAGAAAAGTGAGAACTGGATCGCGAAGAAAAAATATATAGATCCTCAGTAATTCTCGACAGATAAAGGTGTCGAGAAGTGTCGAGACATTTGTCGAGGAAGGTATCGACAAAAACAACATCGACAGATGAAGATGTCGAGAAGGTATCGAGGAACAAAGCAACGACACAAGAACAGAAGCTCGATCGATCCACCAGCTATCAAGAAGCTATCGAGGGTCCAGGAGCTTTCCCGATCGATCCACCTAGCTGTCGAGGATCTGTCGAGATTGCGATAATAAAAGGCTTAAGATCTTGACAGATTGCCAGGTGTCGAGGAGGTATCGAGGAGGTGTCGAGATTGCTAAAAATTAGTTTTTCAAGAAGGGAAAAACACAGATATGAATGCAATCAAGCATGCAACTCAACCAATGATCCAATCAACATTTTAAGTTCTTAAAATCATCTCTTAACAACAATTTTAAGCATATAGATCCCAAAAACACACACACACACACACAACAAGTCTAACCAATTTTATATTTCAAAAACAAGTTAAGACAGTTTAGTGAGTATACATTAACACATGTAAAACCTTGTGATGGCCAAATCACATTGTACCTGCACATGTATTAAGAGTAGCAAAGAATATTACGTGTTGTGTGTGAAAAATATCGCAAGATTGCATAAGTATGTTATGAAGATTTGAGATATGAGAAAATTACTTTAACTCACACACAATCATAACTGTTTGATGGGGACTATCACATTCGAGGTACATCCTATAACTCCCACATCTCTTAGAATACACGCTTGCAATAATATTTTAAAGCATTTTGATCTTTTTGCTTTTTATTTTATTTTGCATATTTTTCTTTTTAAACAAATCATGCATGGGCATATAAGAGATAGAAAAGAAATACCCAATTATGTTAAGCATTTGACATTTTAATTTTGCTATGCCGAGGCACACAAATATCATTTCATGATTGACGGGCAACAGTGGTGAGATGGTTATTTATGCATTTCTCTTAGGATTTTCTAGTCCTTCCCGTCAAAAAGAGTGATACGAGTGTTAAGTAAAAGAGATTACTTAATCTTACTCATCACAAACAAGAGCCACAAAGCTCACTTGCTTAGTTGTGCATAGAGATGCTCATCTAAGCTATAAGAGATACAAAGTTTAGAAAACTTTGTTTCAATGGCAATCCAAGGTACACAAGTACCAATGTACACAAAACACACACTGTTTTTGTATTTTTCTGATTTTTCATTTTTTTTTAATTTTTATATGAAAAACAAAATAAAATAAAAAACTGAAAACAAACAAAAACATGTTAAACAAAACAAAGCATAAAAACTAGACTGACTCAAAACTTGAAAGCAAAATACACAAGTAATGCAAAAGCAAAACACAAAGAGAGAGAGGAAAGTGATAGAATCACTTGGAACCATTTTCCTTCCACACCTTGGAAGAACCTTTCCGTCTAGCAAACCCTTGAACCGGCGGTAAGGGGGAAGAATTGAAACCGTTCAAGTTCGAAAGGAACATGAGGGCTTTGAGAAGATCTCTAAGAGAAGCAAGAGAGGATTGAAGCTGATTCTAGCTTCCGGATGCTATCATGCCGTTTCTCTGTTGAGTGGCTAGCCATTTATAGCAATTTGGTCGAGTATGACCAGCAGCTCCACAATGATGACAGAGATGCTGCTTCTTCTGTTTAGGCTTTTGAGAGTTAGCCTTCTTAGCCCTAGAGTTTTTAGTCTCATTCTTAGCAAGTTTTGGGGGTGCTCCTAAGATAGATTTACCCTTCTCTATGTTCTCACTAGCTAAATCATTTTTAACTTCATTAGTTTCAACATTATTAGCAGGAGGAACAAAAACAGTAGTACTAGTAGAAGCAATATTAGAAGAAGAGAGACCGTACCCTAAACCTGTTCGATCAGAAGCAGATTTCTGAAAATTGAGCATCTCATCAAGCTTTGCACTTGAAGTCCTCTCCAATTGAGCTTTGACTTGAAACAGCTTCGCTTCAAGCTTCTTGGTCTTCTCAGCCAAGAAATTGTTCTCGAACCTCAGTGCTCCAATATTCTGATTAGCTTCATCAAACTTTGTGGAAAGCTCTTCACGATCAAGTTCCACATCACTGAGCTTCTTGGTGGTCAGCCTATAAAGTTTCTCATGCTTCTCAGAAAGCTTGTATAGTTTCTCATTAGCTGTATGGATATCATCTTGATCATCCATCTTCTCAAACTTGGACTCCACCAATTCCTCTTCTTCATCCACATCTTCAACAATCCCATTAGTAGGATTGACAGTGGTAGTGAAGGCATTCAAGATTCCGTCATCCTCATTGTCGGAATCATCCTCAGGCTCGGTGTCGCTCAAGGTAGCAGCAAGTGCCTTGCTCTTCCCAATGCTCTTGAGATATGTAGGACACTCTTGTTTCATGTGACCGAAACCTTGACACCCAAAGCACTTAGGTCTTGCGGGAATAGTGTACTGATCGCCATCCCTAGCATCCTTCTTCTCTTTGTCTTGGCTCTTGAACTGAGAAGAACTGGATTGCCTACGGTCCTTGTCGAAGCCCTTTCCATTTGCATTCTTCATAAACTTCTTGAACTGCCTGGTGATGTAGGACTTCATCTTAGTATCTTCATCATTTGAAGACTCATCTGTCTCACTGCTCTTGACCTTCAAGGCCATGCTCTTGCTCTTACCCGACTTACCAATCCTTGTTAGCCCTAGCTCGTAAGTCTGCAGATTACCAACTAGCTCTGTCAAAGGAATCTTGTCAATGTTCTTTGATTCCTCAATTGCCGTAATCTTGGCATGGAATCTCTCAAGTAGAGATTTGAGCACCTTTCTCACAATCTTGGGTTCAGGAATGGTTTCCCTAAGATTGAATGATGAGTTCACTATGTCTTTGAGCTTGGCATAGAACTCATCAAATGACTCATCCTCCTCTATCTTAATCTCTTCAAAGCTTGTAGTGAGCCTCTGAAACTTGTAGTGGTCCATGCCTCCTTAGCAGTTTCAGTAGAGGATATCTTTCTGAACTCCTCATTGGTGACTGCACTGAATAAAGCATTCAATGCCCTGCTGTTGAAATTTGCCGCCTTGATCTTGGCATCATCCCAATCGGCCGACGCTTCTGTAGGCTTAGTCTAACCTATCTCCACAGCTTGCCACACTTTCTCATCTAAGGACTGCAAGAAAGCTCTTATGCGTACTTTCCAGTATGCATAGTTAGTACCATCAAATAAAGGAGATATAATTAACGACTGTCCTCTATCCATGACAAACAGGGGTCAATGGATCAACACAGCAAAGATTAAACCCTAATTAGAGTGTGCCCACTCTGATACCACTTGATAGGCCAAAAACAAATTAACCCCTTGTGATAAATTAATTGATTAATTAGCCAAGTTTACTTATTAATCAAATTAACATGCAGACACGTGGTAGCACAAACAAATCACCAATTAAACTAAGTATGCAGCAGAAAATAAATTAACACGATGATTTGTTTATGAACGGGGAAAACCTAACGGCAAAAACCCCATCGGGTGATTTTCAGGTCACCACTCCCGAAATTCCATTATTATCACAACAAGCGGTTACAAGTAAAGGAATTTCAGTACCTTATACCAACCTACAATTGAAACCTTACCCCAATACCCAATTGGACTTATTCTGTAGTGACAATTCCCCCTTTTGATGCACGGCTCCCAAGTACATGACTAACCAATTGCACGAATCCCAGTACGCGACTTCAATCACCAACTAGAGAAGGTTGTTGGTTGCAAAGTTCTTCAGTTCATCCCAATGATGACGATCAAGAAGATGCTTGGTCACAAAACCCTATGGTGCACATACACAGCAATTTCTTCAAGAATGATAAACTAGAGCAAAACTTTGTCTCCGGTTACAAATTGCTTGAACAAACTTTGCTCAACACTTATGCAACTTGTCTCTTCTTTGATGGCCCTTAAAATAATCCTTTTATATGTCTAGGGTTGTGAGAAAAGAAGTCTCCAAGACACATTCACGGATTCCAAGAAAACTGAACAGAAAATCTATTTTTCTTAAACCTCGACAGATAGGAGCTGTCGAGAAGGTGTCGAGCACACGGGCTGAACAACTTCTTAAACCTCGACACATGCTAACTGTCGAGATAGCTGTCGAGCTTTAATGAACTTGCACTTCTCAGCTTGTTTCTTGGACAGACTTGATGACTTCAACACTTGATCTTGAAACACAGTTTCTTGAAGTATTAAAAACACCTAGATTCTACCCAATTACAAGTTAAGTGCGTTTTGTCAAAAGATTAGCCAATTATATAAAATAGTGACATATGTTCCTAACAAGTGAATCACATATGTCCTAACATTTGGAATTTTAACAACACCCAAAGAGTCATGTAACATGTCATCACAATCATGAAGATAAATACTCATAGAGGCATTTTCACAAACACATGGAATGTTACAATCAACAACATCCAAAACATGCAAAGAAGTACACAAAGTACTATCTATGGAAATAAACACAAAGGGTCAAGGATCACACTTAGGTAATTAAACCAAAACAAGTGTACCCACTCTGATACCAATTGAAAGCTCAATTAGTGTAGAAACACTAATGCTTGTTTAGACCCCCAATTTTAAATTACGGCTTAATTGCTTTTACTCTAACTTATCTAAGTGCGGAACAAGAGTAAGTGATACGCAATAAACCGAAACTACTCTCTAAGCCATAATCACAAGCAAGCAATAACAAATATAAAGCTTAAAAAGTAAGGGAAGAGAAATGCAAACACAAGATAACACCGAGACGTGTTATCAAAGAGAAAACCGAAGAACTCGGCAAAAGACCCTCCAAGCCTAATCTACCCAATGTACTTGAGCCCTCCAAGCTCTAGCTACCAACGGACTTCTCAGAGTCTTGTCTTCACTAATTATCCGGATCCTGTAATATTGCCCGATTGCATCTGCCAAGCCTCACCGCTTCTTTTGGCAAATCCCAAATGCTTCCCAAGCTCTAAATCACTCTTTACACTCTGAATAGGTGTGGGTTGTGTTTGGACACAAATCTCCTCTCAAGGTATAACAATGGGAGAAGGGAAGGAGAAGAGACTACAAAGGAATTCTCAATCAAGGATGAGTAGCTCTCTCTAAAATGGTGGGTGTGTTGTAGAAACCTCTTTAGGTTTTTCTTCTGAATAGTCTACTTACAATTTTGTGGGCAATGAGGGTATATATAGTATGTGTGAAGGGTATAAAAGTCATACTTAAAATCTCAACAGTCAGTACATTTCGCGGGTCATCTCGCGAGTTGGCCAAGTTGCGAGGTGAGTCTTAAAACTCATTGACTCTTCAACTTTGGGCATGTGCTCCTCATGTGACTTTCGTGGGTTGCACCACTCGTGAGCCAAGTCGTGAGATCAACTTCTCAAGCAAATCTTCACCACTTAAGACTAAACCCATTACAAATAAATCCCATAAAATACAAGGAAATAAATTAATGCAATTACAACACTTTTTGTCATGGAATAAGCCAACATAAATGTTATGTGAAAAACCATAACTTAATAGTTTTTATTGTTTCCTAGTACAGTGGGACCTATTACAATTCTTTCTTAACTGCTGAATGCACCTAGTAAAGAGGAATCTAATGGGTTCCACTGTTTTGGGAAGTAACAAAAGCAAATAAACAGAGGGTCCTTAATGAGTGACTCAAGGCACTGAGTAAGTTGGGTTTTTTTTTTAATTACAATATTTGATGAGAAGTACTTTCTTTTTATTAATATTTGCCATCATTAGCTAATTAAGAACACTCACATTAGTGAAGGCAAAGGAAAATTATTGAATACTCTGGGAGTACCATAAATGCGTACTCCCCTCTCTCACATGAATTGTGAAACCTTCCATAAATTTAATTAGTGGGACCCACAGTTATGTGAGAGGAGGGAGTACGCATTTATGGTACTCTAGGAGTACTCAATAATTACTCGAAGGCAAAATAGAATTAGAGGTTATTTTTGCACATTTAATCCCAAAAATCACGCACATTAGTTAACCAAGCTTATGTAATATATCATTAATTAGAGCTACAATAATTGTGTAAACTATACACAATTACTGTTGCTGTGTAAATTGGTAAAGAGATAAATGAGAGAGAGAGAGAGAGAGATGAATGGGAGAATAACAAAAAAAAAAATTGATAAAAAAAATGTTTTAAAGAAATGTAGTGTAAAATATGAATGTTCAATTAGTGTGTAAAACACCTATGAACGTTTAGACCCCCAAACAATGAATGTGCAGAATATGAAAATAAGCTAAAACTAAATTGATAAAACAATCTAAACCATAATTAATCACAACCACAGCAGTAATTAAAAGGCAAAGATTAAGGGAAGAGAGATGCAAACACAAAGACAACACAGGGATGTATTATCGAAGAGGAAACCGAAGTCCTCGGCGTAAAACCTTTCCGCCGCCCTCCAAGCGGTCAATAATCCACTAGAGAATAAAGTTGGGATACATGAATAGCAAAAGACCCTCCAAGCCTAATCTACCCAGTGTACCTAAGCCCTCCAAGCTTCTTGCTCTAACGAGGTTACGCCGAACCTTTGTCTTCTCTAGCTTACCGGATTCTGCTATAGCCCATAGCATCAACCAATATCAATTGGTCCATTCCTAACTGCTTCCCAAGCACTAAATAGCATTTTCACAGATATGGGTATGGTGAGATAAGGATTTGGCTAATATACCTCTTAAGGATGTATCAATGGAGAGGGTGAGAGTAGAGGAATTTAGAGAATCAAAGGATGAAGATTGTGGATAAGTCAATTTTATTTTTCTCTAGGGTTTCTCTCTCAAAATTCTCTTTGGATGCTCTTTCTAGTACGTGGGTATAAGGGGTATTTATACTGGTGTGTGTTTGGAATGTGAAAGGTCAGTTTTTCCCAAATAGAGTGGTCTGGCGACTTGGCCTCGCGACTTGACTGAGTCACGAGTCTGAGTCGCAAGCTAACTGCCTGGCCAGACTAGAAGTTTTGTCCTGTAGTGCTCCAGCTGGCATGACTCTTCAGCTCCTCTGCATGCTTCACACGTGTGCCTCTTTTGGTGACTTACCAGCTGCGAGCCAGTCGCAATATCTAGTTGCGAGGCCCTACTTGAGTGCACACTCTTGAGCTTTTCTTCACACTCTCTCACACACTACCCTTACATGATTTCCACCTAAATACAGAGTTTCTAAATGATGTATTACAAGCAAATTTGGCACGGAATAAAGCCAACAAAATGGTTGATTAAATTCAACCTTACAATCTCCCCCTTTGGCTATTCCGTGATAAAACCCTAAAACAAACTCTTGACTTAACATGTGAGTTGGGAACAGTTGAACAAAACTCACTCACACCTAACTTTAGAATCTGTGAAGCTCTTGAACCATAGGACAAGTATTTCCTGAAAACAACAACACAATACGATCATTGTAAGCAAAAACCTTGAAAGCATATGGAGCAAGCACAATGCGATCAAGCAAAATAAATTAAAGCAATAATGCATGGCTTGACCAAAAACGAACAATCACTATAAATAGTGACCACAATGCTCATTCACACAAGGAATGAACATCCGGACATGCAAGCTAATAAGCTCAATGCAAAGTATCATTTGCATGTCTAACACTCAACTGATACAAAAACTCAAAGAAATTGCATCAAGGATATAAAATCCAACAAGGGCACAAGAGTGATGTACTTAAAGAAAATGCATAACATTTAACAACAAGTACTAGGCTACAAAGCATGGGTACAAAGATAAAGTACTGAATTAAATAGATAAGTATTCAAGAACTATGAGCAAAGCAAAAACATAGTTAATATAACACAAAGCTCTTTCTCTCTTTCTCCTCTTATCATATCACTCCCCCTATCATGAATCATAGGAGCTGTGATGAACTTGGAACATATATACTTGTAACCTGAAACACTTGCATAAAACACATTAGACCCTCAAGGTAAAGCAAGTAATAAAAGGACAAGTATAATGTAACAAGTAAATTGCGATCAAGTAAACATGATGTGAAACATATGAGCAACTTGATCATACACCAAAACAGTCATAAAGAAATTACTACAATGATCACATAGCAAAGCAAATGATCATCCGAACATGCATTCAATGAAGCACAATAGCATAAGGATGTATGCATGACCAACACACAAACACGATGCAATGAGAACAACAAAGCATAGATACTAAACATAACTCAAAGCACCATAAAACAAACAAGAAAACAAACATAAAGAAACACAAACAAAACAAAGTTTTCTTATTAACACAATGTCTTCTCCCCCTTGGTATATGCATCTCCCCTATGGAATATCTCTCCCCCTACAAATGTGCACTAGAAATAGAATTTCTCCCCCTAAGAATGTGCACAAGAGTCATATAGAAATGACAAAAACTCTCCAGTATACTCTCTAGAGTATACTCTCCCCCTTTTTGTCACGAATAGACAAAGGGTCAAGAAGAAACGAGGGCAAGAGATGAAGGTACGAACAATGATAATGATGCATGAGGGGTGCGAGATGAATGAAAAAATGAAGCTCAAACCTAAGACAAAACAAAATGCCATAAAGCACAAGGTAAACATGACATGCTAGGATGAAGAAACAAGGTATAGACCAATGCATGACAAGGGAAGAAAATGTGTGTGCAAGAGGTGGCTATGTGCAATGCATGACTAAAGCATTGGTAATGCATATGTGGGGCAAGGTGTGTTAAATACACAACCAATGAACCAAATATGTTCCTAATGAGGAAACATGCACTACAACAAAAGTGGACTATGGTGACGAAACCTTTCGTCACAATATGTCCTTATTTCGTCACCGAATACATATGGTGACGAAACAACATTCGTCACCTAAGCTCTGTCACAGAATGTATTGGTGATGAAAATGTTTCGTCACTAATAAAAAAATGATAGGTGACGAAATTTTTTCGTCACCAATAAAAAATGATAGGTGACAAAAGTTTTTCGTCACCTAATATTTTCGTCACTAAACCTTATTTTCAGTGACGAAATATTTCATCACCAAATGTATTTTTTTTTTCCACTTTCAATAGATTAAGTGACGAAGTTTTGCGTCACCGATTGTTTTTTTATTTTATATTTTTATTTTAATTTCAATAGATCAGATGACGAATTATTTCGTCACCGATTTCTGCTTATAGTAAGATATGGCGACGAAAATTATCATCACCAATTTTATTTTTTATTAATATTCTTTACATTTACTTGGCATTACATTAACCTGTTCATTTCTAACCAAATCCATAATAAAAAAAACATCCATTCATTTCTAAGCAAATCCATAAAAAAAACATCCATACAATCTAAAAATGCAATAAAGATGTTCACAAAGTAATTACAACTATTTATATACAAATGATGTCTTAGCTTCCAAACTTTACAGAAAATTATTTGAGTTCAAGTAGTCCCACAAAAGCTATCTTTTTGCCACCAATTCCATATCTGCACAAGTATAAAGGAAAATACATCAATAACAAACTAAACTGCAAACCTATATCCCTAATAAGATGTACTACAACAACAAAAAAAGATTATTATTAGTAAGACAATGTAGAAAATGTCCACAGAATACCCAATAACAAACTAGACAAAATAATCATAATACAACATCATATGAAGCCAAACTATCAAAGAAAGAAGACCCACAACATTCTCATCAAATAAAAACCAAACCCACATTACAAACCATGGAGAAATCATAAAGAATGCAGAAAAATCCCAATTTAAAACAAAACAAATAAAGTGAAATCCAAAACAAAAACCCAGCCACCATCATAAACACAAACCCAACCACCACAACGAATAAAAAATGTAGCCAACACTATTAAAATAAATAAATAAAACTAGCCACCACCGTTAAACAAAAACCTTAGCCACCACCATAAACAAAAAACCCACTACCACCATTAAACAAAAAACACAGCCACCACCATTAACATAAAAACTCAGCCACTACCATAAACAAAAAACTCAGCCACCACCATAAACAAAAAACCCACCACCACTATTAAACAAAAAACACAGCCACCACCATTAACACAAAAACCCAGCCACTACCATAAACAAAAAAACCCAACCACCAACATTAAACAAAAAGCAAAATCACCACCATTAACACAAAAACCCAGCCACTACCATAACAAAAAACCCACCACCACCATTAAACAAAAAACACAACCACCACCATTAGCACAAAAACTTAGTGACTGCCATAAACAAAAAACTCACCACCAACCTTAAACAAAAAACTTAGCCACCACCATAAACAAAAAACCCACCACCACTATTAAACAAAAAACACAACCACCACCATTAACACAAAAACCCAGCCACTACCATAAACAAAAAACCCAACCACCACCATTAAACAAAAAGCATAGCCACCACCATTAACACAAAAACCCAGCCACTACCATAAACAAAAAACCCACCACCACCATTAAACAAAAAACACAGCCACCACCATTAACACAAAAACTCAGCCACTGCCATAAACAAAAAACTCAACCATCACAATAAACAAAAAACTCACCACCAACATTAAACAAAAAACTCAGCCACCACCATAAACAAAAAACCCACCACCACCATTAAACAAAAAACACAGTCACCACCATTAACACAAAAACACAGTCACTACCATAAACAAAAACCCAGCCATCACAATAAACAAATAACCCACCACCAACATTAAACAAAAACACAGAAATAGAGCAGAACTTCAAAACAACAACTCTAACACCTTAACATGCATTTTAAGCATACAAAAACTTAAACCTAACCTAGGAGGACATATTAGAACATATCTTAACAAACAAACAAAGCAAACAGGAGGATTTAAAGACAAAAAATAAAAGAGAAGGAAAAAGAAAAGTTTAGACTAGATACCTCACACAAAAGCTTTCCAAGCTTGATTTTGACCGTTCCCCTAAGTTAAATCTATTCACAAACCAATAAGAAAGTGATTAGCAGCGTTAAACTAGAAGGATTGGGGCTAGAAAAGGTCTCAATCAAACAAAATTGACTTGAGGGTGTTTTGTGAAAAACTCCTTTTTGATTCACTATTTTATAGTGAATCTTAGATTTTTCCCGTGGGATTTCTTTGTGTTTTGAAAATGTACCATGTAAGGCTTTTTATAGTTGAAAAAATGGGGTTTGGAATGGCTCTTAGACGATGTGGGATTCATTTCAAACCTCAGCCATTATTGTTAAAAACTTGCATTTCTTATACTTCTGAAACCCTAGCTGCGTATATAGGCCGAGGGCCTCTTTGGTTATTTTATTTTCAAAAATAGATTTTTTCTCATTTAAAAGGTTATATTTCCATTTTAACACTCCTCAAGTCAATTTAATATCTGATTGGGCTTTAAACTGGTCTTGGGCCTTAGAGTTCGAGTATCATTGGGGAATGGGGGCCCGAGTCGTAAGGGGTACAAAATGCGGTGTCTACAGATGCCCCTATTTTGATTCATGAGCTTCGCTAATGGAATCAAAAGAATAAGTGAAAAAACATTTTGTTTTGATGTATGGCTCGGGCCCAACCCATGCACATGACACATATCACGCATACATGGGGCGGGGTGTAACTTCGAGGAGCTGCGTAGGATTCGTATGTCTGAAGTCCCACCTTTGTTGCTTGGGAAACGAGCAACGACATCTTCACTATCCCAGAACTTGTTTTGCCACTTGCAAGCAAATGGCGAGTGACTTACTATCCTAGAGTCACTAAAAAAGAAAAAAGAAAAAAGAAAACAAACAAGGGTTCTCTTAGGAGCTAACCCAACAAACAACAAAAGGATATAGTCTCTATGGTGTCCATCCGGGGATCTTGCCTCAAAATTCTTCGAGTGACTTATTCCTTTTGTCTTCTTCACTTCTTTCTCTACCCTTTCTAGTGAGGCTCTCGCCTCGGGTTGACCTTGGTCTCTTTCTCTATCACTATCTCTACCTTTTTTCTACTGTGTCTACATGTTCAATTTTCGGGGGATATGTGCATGAGTAGCCTTGATTATTAGATCCACTAGGGATGGTGAAAACTCGCTGAGGAGTAGATGTGCATGGGGAGGAATCTTTTGCCTCTCACAACTTGCTTGGGGATGAGAAACTCGCTGACGAGTAGTATGGATGGACTCGCTGAGGAGTAGTGTAAATGTGTGATCCACTAGGGAAGAATCTTTTGCCTCCTACATGGATCACCGAGGATTTTGAGGAAGAATCTTTTGCTTCCTCGCTGGGGATTTTTCGGTGTATGAGACTCACTAGGGAAGAATCTTCTACTTCCTTACTAGAGATACTTTGGGGAAGAATCTTCTGCTTCCTCTCTGGGGATTTGCTTTGATGTGCTTAGGTCCATCGGGGAAGAATCTTTTGCCTCCTCCATGGGTATGATGCTTGATATGTTTGAATTATTGAGGGAGAGTCTTCTGCTTCCTCTATAGGGATGATGTTTGATAGGTTTGATCCTGCTTGAGGAAGAATCTTCTGCTTCCTTCACTGGGGATATTGCTTGAGATGTTTGAAATATTGAGGAAGAGTCTTCTGCTTCCTTACTGAGGGTGATGCTTGATAGATTCGATCCATTTAAGGAAGAATCTTCTGCTTCCTTACTGAGGATAGTGTTTTTGATATGCTTGATCTGCTGGGGAAGAGTCTTCTACTTTCTTCGTGGGGATGGTGTTTTTGATGTGCTTGAACCACTTAAGATAGTTCTCGATGTGCTTAATCCACTGGGGATGGTTTTTGATGTGCTTGAACCACTAAAGATGGTTCTCTATGTGCTTGATCCACTAGGGATGGTTTTTGATGTGCTTGATTAGGGGAAGAGGCTTCTACTTCCTTTACCGCTCACTGAGGAGTCTTTTGATAATTTCGTGCTTAATTGTGGTAATCTCGAGATGTCCTTCCCTTTTTGAAAGAAAGATTTTTTTTTACTATTTATGACTAAACTACATGTAGTTTAGTGGTGTGGCCTAAACTACATATAGTTTAGCCATCAGGTGTGTTCCCGCCTTTTCATTTCCTCCAACGGTTACCAACCGTTTCTTTTTTCTTCTTCATTCTCTTCATCTCCCTCACCTCTTCACATTCTCCATAACCCTTCTTCTTTTTTCTCTACAAAAACCTCTCTCTCCTCTTTCTTTTCCTCACTTCCTAACTCTCTCATCCTTTCAAACTCTCTCATTTTTCTCTCATTCTCTTATCATCTTCTTTAATGGCACCCAAAGCCAAGAAGTCCTCCTACGTCCTATCTTCTGATGCCTTCCATCTCACCCGCTAGAGCGGAGCAATAAGGCTGGTGGGGCCTCCACCATTGACATACCAGCAAGAGAGTCACATTCCCATAGGTGAATCTATAAGTTTTCTCATTTTCAAGTTTCTCTCTGATCTTCGGTTTTGATGTGTTTTGGCCATGTAAATGCTTGGGTTTTACTATGGGATGGGTTTAGATGAAAACCTGACATCTTAGGAGAGGTAGGAACATGTCTAGGATTATTTTGGATGATGCTTCTTTGAAAATGTTGAAGAACTGCTTCTGTCTATGTTCTTGCGTGCGTGGGCTCGAGCTTGCATACGCAACTTTCATTCATGCGTACACAGTTTTGTTCTTGTGTATGCATGTCTGTTCTTGAGGCTCTGCGTACGTGGGAATGGACCTGCATACACGAGGTCTTGTCTACGTATGTGGGCTTTGACCCGCGTACGTGAGACGCCTGGCAGAAGCCCTAATCTGCCCATTTTCACTTATTTTTCAATCGTTTCTTTTCCACATGCAATCCTAACACCTTTTTGTCATTTTTGCAGCCGATTATCATTATATCCTTCTTTTTATCTTCATTCTTGCATCAAAACGTCATATTTTCTAAATTTTACTTGAATTAGAAATCTAATGTCATCTTTTTCTTTTTTTTCTTTTTTTTTTTTTTTTTTTTTTTTTTTTGTAGTCATCATCCCCTTATGCTGGTAGGGGAAGCACCAATAAGGTGGTGGAGTGGTTCAACATTCTGTTGGAAAAAATGGTTTTGCATCTCATACAAAACCCACAGCGGAAGCAACATAAGGATCTACTTCATTCATGAGAGATAACATGTAACCTTGAAGTCTAGAACAAAGAAAAGAAAGCGTACCTTGATGCAGTGAGATTCAAAAACAAAACTTGAGAGTACCTTCAATCTTCATCCCAATTCCACATGGTGCCCAAGATGAGTGGTCTCTCAATCATTACTTTCGCACATTAATTTTCCTTTGGAAAAATGTATTCCAAAGACTCTGTAAAGAAAACTGTTTTCTCTTCTTTTAGTCATATGTACATTTTAACTGCCCTTGGCAGTTACTTTATTTAATAACTCTTATTAAATAAAAATTGATTATCTAATTGGGTTAGACTTTTAGGCCAGCCCAATTGGGCTTAAGTGTGGCTTGGGATGGGATTAAAGGGACTAATAAGGCTCTAGCTCCAATGTGCCTTATACTTATCTGTCAACCCTTGACAAGCCCAAAGTTACCATTAATTATATAACAAGTACCACTATGGAAATATAAATGCACTCTAGGCCTTATTAATAAATTATTTCCCAATACTCTAATATGATATCATTTGACCCCTCCATGAAATATCCATAATGAACAAAGTCATAATAAACTGTCACTTTGTAAACAACTATTTTATTCCTTGAGTACCCAGTTTAATCTTTTAGTTATTCATATTTATGAAATCTAATTTCATAAATTATAAACTTTAGTAATTCTTTACTAAAGTGGCCGGCCCTAAATAACCAGTTCCCATTAAACTTATTTCAAGGGGATATTTCCTATCTCTATAGAATGAGATTATGGATTCCATCTTGAGAATATGTGTTCCCTCAACACTACGTGTGGTTACCCAACATACTAAGGTTTTGACTATTAAACTAGATCTCACTCTTGATATATTAAAGTAACCTACATTTCATGATCAGGTTCACTATCCTCTCAGGATTGAGAGTATATGAAATTAGAAGTCGTGAGATTAATTATTCAGGTGACAGTTGTTAATTGAATAATTAATCTCACAGCGGTCCAGTTCAATATGTCTTACACACTTAAGACATATCAACACATCAACTAGAAGTCTCCACTTCCACGATCAAGACAAACCATCTTAGTTGATGCGTTATAGTCTTCGTAGATGAAACGCCCAATTTCATCACCGACTACGAACTATATTTTGACTTTACAAGGAACTTGTGATTTATATCTTCTGTAACTAAATCACATAAATCACATACAATGCATCTCAAGGACTATGATAATGTCTCATTAGTTCATTTATAAATAGTCTCATATAATTAAACAATTTAATTATTTATAACATGCTAATAAATTGGATTTTAGGACACAGACCCTAACAATCTCCCACTTGCCCTTAAAGACAATTTTGCATATATCTAACACTTATTTCCCTTTAGAATAGATCATAGTCACTTCAAGGCAAGGTTTGGAAAGAAGTTTCAGCCAGATTTATTGCATAAATTATCTTTTCTACTACTACATCCCAAGCTCTAGCATGTCTCTAATGAGATGATACTTACGCTTAATGTGTATCTTCACCATCTAGAGTGAACACATATCCTGAAGTCAAACTTCATGAATCACGATCAAACTACAAGTCAATATTTGTACAACTAGTAGCCATCAAATCCTCACTTTGGTGGATAAGCATATAATCCGCCATTCTCCTAAGATATTTGAGTATATGCTTTACTCTGACTAAATTAAGTAATCCTGGATTTGATTGATATTTGCTTACCATTCCCACTGCAAAATAGATACTTGGCCTAGCATATAGCATAGCATAACTGAGACTTCCTATTAACATAGTATAAGGAACCGTCTTCATATGCTCTTTCTTTTATAAATCTTAGGACTATAGTCCTTTACAAAAGAACTTCAAAATTAAAAGGAATGAATCCTTTCTTGAAGTATCACATGCTATACTTGACTAGAATCTAATCTATTTAAGCAATTTGAGATAGACCCAACATCCTAATTTCTAAATCTTACCAAAGTTTAACTCTTAGGATGTGACTAGTCTCACTCAAATACTTCATATCAATTTGGTCTTGACAACAAAAAATTCTATTGATGACAATATTTATACATCATTCTAAATGATCAGAATGTCATTAACATACATTAAGAGATTTATTACTCTATATAGCTTTTACACTCAAAAGGCTTATCACTACTTGATCAAATCAAACAATTTGATTGCCTGATCAAAGATGATATTGTATGATCTAGATGTTTGCTTTAGTTCATAAATGGATTTTAAGCAACTTGCATACTAAATACAACTGGTTCTTTGCTATGAACTAGTCTAGCTACATCATATAGATGTCTTCATCAAGATTGCTACTAAGAGAAGTTTTCTTGATATCCATTGCCATATTTCATCCAAATGAAATATAATGGATAAGAGAATCTAGATAGAGTCAAACACGACTATTGGTGAAAAAGTCAACATAATCGATCTATTTCTTTCTGAATAAATCTTTTCGCCACTAGTCTTGACTTTGAAGGTTTACACCTTCTAAACTATCAATCTCATTTTATTGTAGACCTATTTGAAAACAATAGGCTTAATGCCATTAAGCGCCTTTACAAGTTCTAGACTTTAAATAGAATCTAATTCTATTTACATAACTTTAATCCAGTAATTCATATTTATATCATCTATTGCCTCTACATAGGACCAAGGATCAAATCCATATCCTTATGGGATGACTTCAGAAGTTTATCCCAAAAGTATGAATTTATTAGGTAATTTGATAATCCTCCCACTATGATATTGTACCAGTGTACTAGCTATATATAGAATAATGTCTTGTGGTTTATCTAATACAACCATCTCATTTCTAAATGTATTTTATAGTTGTCCTACAACAAATTTTGACATTATCTAGAAACTTTGTATTTGTACTTTACAAACACCTTGTTATCTTTATGACTACTAAAATAATTTTCCGCAATTCCTTTTGGATACCCAACATAAACACACATTTTTCTACCTTTTGATTCCAATTTGTCAAACTTCCTTTCTTGCACAAGTGTTGGACATCTCTAAAAGTGGAAGTATCATATACTAGGTTTTCACCCAATCTACAATTTGACAAATGTCCTAGGAACAAACTTTTGAAAACAATTTTAGAAAATGTCTGTTGAAGTACAAATTTTCAGGCCCTAATCTCATTAGCCCACTCATTAAAAATGCCCACATAAGCCCATAAACCATTTTGGGCCCACATAAATATTTCCTACACACTTCCCATATATTACCCAAATACTCTCCATACTATTACCCAACTTGGGCTCCCACAAATATTTCCCACATAAGCCCCATAAATTATCTTGGGCCCTCTCACAAATACTACCCATTATATCCCACATATTATCCAACTTGAGTTTTCACAAAAATACTTATCACATTACTACCGAAATTGGGCCCCAAAATTATACTATCTCCACAAAAAAGCCCAAAATCATTTACTTTGTGGGAAAAACCTAAAAAGCCCAACAAAACCCTCTTACGAAGCCCGTTGCTACACGGCACTCTTACAAAGCCCGTTGCTACACGACACCTTTTAAAGCCCGTTGCTACACGGCACCTCTAAAAAGCTCGTTGCTACACGGCACCTCTTAAAGTCCGTTGCTACACGGCACCTCTAAAACCCGTTGCTACACGGCACCCTAAAACCCATTGCTACACGGCCCCTCTAAAAGCTCGTTGCTACACAGCACCCTAAAGCCCGTTGTTACACGGCACCTTTAAAGCCCGTTGCTACACGGCACCCTAAAACCCGTTGCTACACGGCACCTCTAAAGCCCGTTGCTACACGGCATCCTTACTAAGCCCGTTGCTGCACGGCAATATTTTTACAAAATCCTACAAAGCCTAAACACTATTTTGGCACCTATTTTACAAAGCCCAAATATTATTTTGGCAAAAACAAATAAATTATGCTTAAAGCCCAAAACTATTTCTTGGCAAAAAAATATTTTCATATACTGAAGTCCCTAACTCATGGGAAATATAAATTACTCATCCCTCAAAAATACCTTTCTTACAAAATTTATAAAAGCCTATGTATATCACCTATGGCAAAACTATTCATTTTATAGGGATGGACAAGCCCAAAGAAGCTTAACTATAAGGCCCAGCTAAGCCAACCCAGCTCACATACAAATCTCAGAAGCTAAAGCTCACGTGAGCTGTCAAGTCAAATTTTAGCACAACCTGACAGCTAGGGCCCATTACCATCAGTTCCAACTTGTCAAAATCAGACCAGAAGAGGACACGTGTCCAGCAGGGGTTAAACCCTTCCTTACCAAGCTAATTTTCATCATTTCTCATGTGACACAAAGCTGAGGTGACATGACATAAAGCTGGAAAGCTTCAGCCAGCTATCTTCCCTTTCTTCTCCAACCCATTCGATCAAAGACTAAGGGTAGCCATAACTAGACCATGAAAGCTTCTGGAATAACTGGAAAACAGCTCATTATCATGCTAAAAACGTGTACTTTCTGGTTCATGAACCAATCCTACGAACCCAAATGGGGAAACTTAGGAAAATGTGGTTTGGAGGGCACCAAAAGGATCTCTAGCAGAGTTCCCAACAAAAGGCTCCAAGATTGATACCTAGCTTGGGGTGATGCAATCTGCCTTAGGGAGCTCTGATTCTAGCAGCAGCAAAACCAAGATCATTAGCCTAATACATGCTCTAAATCCCATCAACTGCGGACAATCAGCATTTAATGCTAAGTCAGAACTCCAGCTGCCATTACCCAAAACAACAAAGAATACTCTAAAGCTGAACTTACCACTCTTAGCCAAATCCTAGGAACAATTCTCCAAGGATTTTCTGGAGATTGAGGAAGATTTAGCAGAGATTATTTGCTAATTACCCCCTCAAACTCAACTATAAATGGAACTCTCCACTAATCCTTCAAGACAGACCAATATAGACCAATACAGACCAATAGATACACTAATAGAGAAGGACTCTCCCATAAACTTCTCTCTTCTTCTTTAAACTCTTAGTGAGGTTCTGAGTCTCTGAGTTCTTAGTTTCAGACTTAGAAACTAAGTCCTTCAGCCCTTAGCTCACGAATACCCCTTACACCCCTACCTATAAGCTCTTATTCATCCCTAGCAGAAAGCCCCAGCAGCTTCACTAAATACTCACTCTCACTCACTACTCATACTACCCAAAAATGACCCTCACTACTCACTACATATACTATATCCATGAGCATGCCCTGGCATCATAATGATCTTGCTGTGCAAGCTGGAATCTCTCTCTCTCCCTTCATCTCACATTAAGTTTCTTCATTAGTTGTTGTAATGGAGCCCATGATAGTTGTTTATTCATTTACTATTGAAGGTTATGATGTAATTATTACTATAGAAATTTTCCCTCATGTTATTATATTAGAGGACTCTCCCTTAGAACCAACGGATGATGATTTTGGAGATGCAGATACTTTCCTTAATTTGTGAAACAATTAATGGCTGGAAGTTCATTCTGCTATGTTTCATTTTACTGCTGGAATACTTTACTGTTGGAATATTTTACTGCTAGGCTATTTCTTTATTACAGTATGCTTTCTATTGTGCTGACATGTCCACTGTAGGAAGTGTTTTTGGGCCATCCCATAATTCTTATCAGTCCCATCCTAGGCTCAAGGCATAAAATAAGGCGAATTCTTTGAATCTTCACCGATAGCCTTTGGGCTGTGCTTCAAGCCCATCGTCGAGTTTCGTGATAGGCCAAGAACGTATTAACCCCTTGTGATGAATTAATTGATTAATTAGCCAAGTTTATTAATTAATCAAATTAACATGCAATATGCGTGGTAGCACAAACAAATCACCAATTAAACTAAGTATGCAGCGGAAAATAAATTGACACGGTGATTTGTTTACGAATGGGGAAAACCTACACGGCAAAAACCCCACCGGGTGATTTTAAGGTCACCACTCCCGAGAATCCACTATTATCAAAACAAGCGGTTACAAGTATAGGAATCCCAGTACCTTATACCAACCTACAGTTGAACCCTTACCCCAATACCTAATTGGACTTGTTCTGTAGTGACAATCTCTCATTTTCAATGCAAGGCTCCCAGTACGTGACTAACCAATAGATGCGCGGATCCCAATACGCGACTTAATCACCAACTTGAGAAGAATATTGACTGCAAAGTTCTTCAGTTCATCACACGATGAAGATCATGAAGTTGCTTGGTCACAAAACCCTATAGTGCACAAACACAGCAGCTTCTTCAAGAGAAAGATAAACTAGGGCATACATATTTGGTTCACAATATGCTTGTGAAAAACTTTTGTATTGAGTTGCATCATCTGTGACGGCCCTTAAAACATCCTTATATATGTTTATGGTTGTGAGAAAAGAAAGCCTAAACACATACTCATGAATTGGAGTGAAATCAGCTCTGAAAAACTGAATTTCATAAACCTCGACAGATAGGGTATCTATCGAGCTAGTTGTCGAGCTTCGGGCTTCACAGCTTTTTAAACCTCTATAGATACTAGCTGTCGAGCTTTAAAATCCTGCACTTTCTCACTTGATTCTTGGACAGACTTGCATGACTTTAACACTTGAACTTGAAACCTTGTTCTTTGAAGCATTAAACACATCCTAGATCTACCCAATTACAAGTAAAGTACGTTTTGTCAAACGATTAGCCAATTACATAAAATATTGACATATGTTCCTAACATCAAATCACATATATCCTAACAATCTCCCCATTTGGCAATCCGTGACAAAACCACAACAAACAAATGAGATATGAGAAAAGTCATAAATCACTCAACTCAAATTTACTTGTTGAAAACAATAAAATCTATCCTAACACAAACTCTTGAAAAACATTGCAAAAAGAGAGTTTATGGCAAGTAGACTTTGACAACTTGTATTTCTGAAACACTTTAAACAAAACTCATCAAGGCATCTTAGTGTGAAACAGAAATATAAGATTGCATACAAGATATAAGAAACATGTGTATAAAGAAAGAAAAGAAACAACACATGGAGAGATAGGTGAAAGAACTGTAATAACAACCTCAATGTATATATATCATCAACAAGTACAAGGTTTGCTATCACAACATGATCACAAGATCTAAGGTACATGAACAATGTATCTAAAATAGAGAGAAAAGAAAAAGATACATAAAGGTCCTCACTACATCCCTCAAAATATGAACACTCCCCCTAACAAAAATCTCCTATACTAACCCTCCCCCTATGAGTATGACTACTCTCATATCCAAAACTACTTCCCCTTTTTGTCATGAGTGACAAAGGGTAAGTGTATCAAGTAGACATCTCATCATCACTAGGTGAGCTAGCATCCCTATCCTCATCATCATCATCGTTGTCGGAGTCATCGTCATCGTCCTCGGATGCCTCGGGAGAAGGAGAGGGAGACTCCACGAAACCACCAAGGCGAGCCTGTCGTCTAGCAATACGGCCGACACGAGTGTTCACCTGACACAACTCATCACTGAGAGTGACAAGGTGAGCATCCATGCGTTGAAGCTGCGCCATGATCGCATCAAGAGTCACACCACCTGCTGAGGAAGAAGGTGCGGATGTGGAAGGAGCAGAAGAAGTGGGAGGAGCTGTCGTCTGTGTCTGGGGCCGCTGCGATCTGAGCTGTGCCTCGCTCCGTCGAACGATAGCAGCGTCTATGGCACCCATCACGGAAAAATGAGGAGAAACGGGAAAGGGAATGGAAAAATGGCGAAGAATCTGTGTGATAGCCGAAGGAAAAATGAGCTTATCACGGGTCGCCGTATCCCTATAGACATCTATGAGGGATAGGATGAAGTGAGAAGGAAAGTCAAAAGAGATGTCCTCTAAGAGGGATAACAAAAATCGAGCACGAGGCTCTGTAATAGAGTTATAGTGAGACAAAGGATGAAGAATGAATGTCATCACCATGTTAAGGAACCTCGGACCTTTTGCAAAGCCCGAGCAAGGGGTGTTTTGACAGTCACCCTAAGATGAAGGTGTCTCACAAAAGCGAGACGAGAGTTCATCTTTGGACACTGTCCTCAAACGCTCACAGCTAGGGTAGTCAGGATGTGCTACCCTAGGGACTTGTAGTACCTCAGAGACAATCTTCGAAGTAACTACAATGCGCGTACCTCGAACGCGAGAGAAGAAATGAGGTACTGAAGTATCAATTCTGTGCATATTGGAGTAAAACTCCTGTATGATCACGGAGGGACAAGTGACTCCCAACCCCTACTGTGAATGATAGTGGGTAGGTCAGTGTCAAAAAAGTCTAACAGAACGACGTGGTATTTCGAATGAATGCCTCGTCTACAAAATTTCTCCGAGAAGTCCTTTCGGGCGTTCTCATCATGGAACCGAACAGAAGAAGGTGTGGGGTCAGAGGAAAAAGATGCCCCAGAACACAGAGGCTTCTAGGACGGAGTAGATTTACGTTTAGGTGCCATAGAAGCAGACTAACGCAAGAAAGAGAGAGAGAGAGAGAGAGGCAATCAGAAAAGTACCAACACAAAGTATATAAGAAAATGAAGGTACGTATGCATGAACATGCATAAGCATATGACATGCAAATGTAAATACATCATGGGCTCAGCCCAATCCAAGCCTACCAACACACAACAAGACAACATATACAGCACACATCTAAAATGCATGACAATATAGTTAAAATGCTCATGAAATGCAATGTATGATGATTTGAAACTCATTTAAGCAAAACCCAACCCAAAAATTTTGCAAAAACCTCATCAATTTCGAAAAACACCAAAAGTTTTCAAAAAATCCCAAAATCTAGGTCAGAATGAATGAAATGTATGATTGAAGGCTAGAAAAGAGATTATACCTGTGAAAAATGCAATGAAAAGACCAAAGAATGAGTAGGGAAGATGAAGAGGTTGAGCTTGAGGAGTTTTGGAGTGAGATAAGAGAGAATCTATCGAGAGAGATTGGAGAGAAATGAGAGATAAACGCGCACATCCAATATATAGAATCTCATAATTCTCGACAGACTGAGATGTGTCGAGAGGTGTCGAGCATTAAAAAGGCACTTTTTAGCTGTCGAAGAGCTATCTAGGATCTATCGAGAGGTGTCCACAGTGAAGGAAGCTCGATGGATCGAGGAAGCTGTCGAGAAACTATCGAGCAAACAAAAGGTTTCTTGATGGATCAAAGTAGCTAATGAGAGGTATCGAGAATGCGATAAAAAGCAACTAAAGAGTCTCGATAGATAAGCTAGCTGTCGAGAGGTGTCCAGCAGCCGTTGAGATTTCTTAAAAACAGTTTTTCAAGAGGAGAAAAACACAGATATGAATGCAATCAAGCATGCTTTACAACCAATGATCCAAACAACATTTTAAGCTCTTAAAAACACCTCTCAACAAGAAAAATGTTAAGCACATAGATCCCAAAACACACACACACACTAAACAAGTCTAACCAATTTTATATTTCAAAAACATGTTATGACAGTTTAGTGAGCATACATTAACACAAGTATTCCTTGTGATGGCCAAATTACATTGTACCTGCACATATATCAAGAGTAGCAAAGAATATTGCGTGTTGTGTGTGAAAAACATCGCAAGATTGCATAAGTGTCTACATGTTATGACGACCTGAGATATGAGTAAATCACTTTAACTCACACACAATCATAACTGTTTGATGGGGACTATCACATTCGAGGTACATCCTATAACTCCCACATCTCCTAGAATACACGCTTGCAATCATATATAAAGCATTTTGATCTTTTTGCTTTTATTTTTCTTTGCATATTTTTCTTTTTAAGCAAACCATGTATGGGCATATAAGAGAGAGAAAAGAAATACCCAATGATGTTAAGCTTTTGACATTGCACTTTTGTTATGCCGAAGCATACAGATGTCATTTCATGATTGGCGGGCAACAGTGGTGAGATGGTTATTTATGCCTTTCTCTTAGGATTTTCTAGTCCTTCCTGTCAAAAAGAGTGATACGAGCGTTAAGTACAAGAGACTTCTTAATCTTACTCATCACAAACACGAGCCACAAAGCTCACTTGCTTAGTTGTGCATAGAGATGCTTATCTAAGTTACAAAAGATACAAAGTTTAGAAAACTTTGTTTCAATGGCCATCCAAGATACACAAGTACCAATGTACACAAACACACTGTTTTTGTATTTTCCTGATTTTTCAAATTTTTTTTATTTTTATATGAAAAACAAAATAAACCAAAACTGAAAAGAAAACAAACAAAAACAAGTTAAACAAAGTAATGCATAAGACTGACTCAAAAAATAATAAAGCAAAACACACAAGTAATGCAAAACAAAAACACGAGGGGGAGAGAGAGAATAAGTGACAGAATCACTTGGAGCCTTTTTCCTTCCAAATCTTGGAAGAACCTTTCTGTTTAGCAAGCCCTTGATCCGACGGTGAAGGGGAAGAATTAAAACCGTTCAAGTTCGAAAGAAACATAAGGGCTTTGAGAAGATCTCCAAGAGGAGCAAAAGAGGATGGAAACTGACTCTGGTCTCCCGACGCGATCATGCTGTTACTCTTTTGAGTGCTAACCACTTGTAGCAATTAGGTCGAGTATGTCCAGCTGTGCCACAGTGATGACAGAAATGCTGCTTTTTTTGCTTAGGCTTTTGAGAGTTTCCCTTCTTAGCCCTAGGGTTCTTAATCTCTTTCTTATCAAGCTTAGGAGGTGCTCCTAAGATAGATTTACCCTTGTCTACGTTCTCACTAGCTAATTCATTCTTGACATCATTGTTCTCAGTTTCAACATTATTAGCAGGAGGAACAAAAACAATAGTACTAGTAGAAACAATACAAGGAGAAGAGAAATCATACCCTAAACCGGTTCGATCGGAAGCCGATTTCTGAAGACTGAGCATTTCATCGAGCTTAGCACTTGAAGTCCTTTCCAGCTGAGCTCTGACTTGGAATAGTTCTGCCTCAAGCTTCTTAGTCTTCTCAGCCAAGAAATTATTCTCAAACCTCAGTGCTCCAATAGTCTGACTGGCTTTATCAAACTTTGTGGAGATTTCTTCTCGCTCACGCTCCACATCACTAAGCTTCTTGGTGGCCAACCTATACAACTTCTCATGCTTTTCAGAGACCTTGTATAACTTTGCATAGGCTATGTGGATGTCATCTTGTTCATCCATATCTTCAACAATCCTCTCAGTAGGTTTTACAGTGGTAGTGAAGGCATTTAGGATTCCATCATCCTCATTATCGTAGTCATCTTTAGGCTCAGTGTCGCTTAAGGTAGCAGCAAGTGCCTTGCTTTTCCCAATGGTCTTGAGATACGTGGGGCACTCTTGTTACATATGACCAAAACCTTGACACCCAAAGCACTTTGGTCCTGAGGGAACAGTGTACTGACCGCCATCCTTAGCATCCTTTTTCCCTTTATCTTGGTTCTTGAATTGCGAAGAACTGGATTGCTTTCGGTCCTTGTCAAATCCTTTCACTTTGGCATTCTTCATAAACTTCTTGAATTGCCTTGTGATATAGGATTTCATCTTAGAATCTTCATCGTCTGAAGACTCATCAGTGTCATTGTTCTTGGCTTTCAAAGACATGTTCTTGCTCTTGCTTAATTTCCCTATCCTTGTCAAACCCAACTCATAGGTTTGCAGATTTCCAACTAGCTCAGTCAAAGGAATTTTGTCGATATCCTTTGATTCCTCAATGGCAGTGATCTTGGCATGGAATCTCTCGGGCAGAGATCTGAGCACCTTTCTCACAATCTTGGGTTCAGGAATGGTTTCCCCAAGATTAAAGGCTGAGTTCACTATGTCTTTGAGCTTGGCATAGAACTCATCGAACGACTCATCCTCCTCCATCTTGATCTCTTCAAAGCTGGTAGAGAGCCTTTGAAGTTTTGAATCCTTGACAGCCTTGGTTCCTTCATAGGTTGTCTAGAGGATATTCCATGCTTCCTTAGCAGTTTCAGTGGAGGATATCTTCTTGATTTCCTCATTAGTGACTGCACTGAATAGAGCATTCAGTGCCCTGCTGTTAAAGTTTTCCGCCTTGATCTTAGCATCATCCCAGTCGGCCAGCGCTTCCGTAGGCTTAGTTAGCCTATCTCCACAGCTTGCCACACTTTCTCATCTAAAGACTGCAAGAAAGCTCTCATGCGTACTTTCCAATATACATAGGTAGTGCCATCAAATAAAGGAGGTATAATTAGAGACTGTCCTCTATCCATGACAAACAGGGGTCAATGGATCACACAGCAAAGATTAACCCTAATCAGAGTGTGTCTGCTCTGATACCACTTGATAGGCCAAGAATGTATTAACCCCTTTTGATGAATTAATTGATTAATTAGCCAAGTTTATTAATTAATAAAATTAACATGCAATATGTGTGGTAGCATAAACAAATCACCAATTAAACTAAGTATGCAGCGGAAAATAAATTAACACGGTGATTTGTTTACGAATGGGGAAAACCTACATGGCAAAAACCCCACCGGTTGATTTTAAGGTCACCACTCCTGAGAATCCACTATTATCAAAACAAGCAGTTACAAGTAAAGGAATCCCAGTACCTTATACCAACCTACAGTTGAACCCTTACCCCAATACCCAATTGGACTTGTTCTGTAGTGACAATCTCTCCTTTTCAATGCACGGCTCCCAGTACGTGACTAACCAATAGATGCACGGATCCCAGTACGCGACTTAATCACCAACTTGAGAAGAATATCGGCTTCAAAGTACTTCAGTTCATCACACGATGAAGATCATGATGTTTCTTGGTCACAAAACCTTATGGTGCACAAACACAGCAACTTCTTCAAGAGAAAGATGAACTAGGGCATATGTCTCTGGTTCACAATATGCTTGTGAAAAACTTTTGCATTGAGTTGCATCATTTGTGACGGCCCTTAAAACAATCGTTATATATGTTTAGGGTTGTGAGAAAAGAAAGCCTAAACACATACTCACGGATTGGAGTGAAATCAGCTGTGAAAAACTGAATTTCATAAACCTCGACAGATAGGGTATCTATTGAGCTAGCTATCAAGCTTCGGGCTTCACAGCTTTTTAAACCTCGATAGATGCTAGCTGTCGAGTTTTAAAATCCTGCACTTTCTCACTTGATTCTTGGACAAACTTGCATAACTTTAACACTTGAACTTGAAACCTTGTTCCTTGAAGCATTAAACACATCCTAGATCTACCCAATTATAAGTAAAGTGCGTTTTGTCAAAGGATTAGCCAATTACATAAAATATTGACATATGTTCCTAACATCAAATCACATATGTCCTAACATTTCGTTTTAGGCCCCCAACCCAACACAAATCTCATTTGTCGAAAGGAAGACATTTTCGCCCCCGACAATGTATTGTGACCATTTTTACATACATTATACTTATCTTTACATGTGTTGTTTCTTCTCTATCTTTATACGCATGTTTCTTTATGTACGCAATCTTTATTTCTATTTCACACATGATGCCTTGATGAGTTTTGTTTAAGTGTTTCAGAAAAACAGGTTGTGAAAGTCTATCATGCCGTGAACTCTTTTCTTGCAAAGTTTTTCAAGAGTTTGTAGTAGGGATAGATTTATTTTGTAATACAACAAGTGGTTATGAGTTAACTAATTTAAGACTTCTCTCATGATTAGTTGTTTTGTTGTGGTTTTGTCACGGATTGCCAAAGGGGGAGATTGTTAAGGACATATTTTATGTAATTGGCTAATCCTTTGACAAAATGCACTTTACTTGTAATTGGGTAGATCTAGAATGGGTTTAGTACTTCAAGAAACAAGAGTTCAAGTCAAGTATTAAAGCCAAGATTGGACCAAGAAACAAGTGAAAAAAAGTTGTTCATTAAAGCTCGATAGATACCTTGACAGAAACAGTATCTATCGAGATTTAAGAACGAAGCTCAACAGAATCTCGACAGAAGCTGAATCTGTCAAGAACTACGAAATTAGAATTTCTAGATCTAATTTTTGGCCCTAGCTGACATGTATGTGTAGGGTTTCTTTTCTCACAACCCTAGGCATATATAAAGCTTATTTTAAAGGCCGTCGCATATGCAGAAAGTGACCTAGTGCCTTATTCTCTCTGCAAGAAGTTACTGTGTCTTTTACAGCCAACAACATCTTCAAGTTGCTGGAGTTAGTCACGTACGGGGATCCGTGCAAAAGGGTGGCGTTCATATATTGAAGAGTTCAGAGGTTCTGAAGTGGTAGAAGGTTTTTGCTGTAAGTTCATCTACGGGGTTTGTAGAGTCTAGAGACAAAGGTTTTGTACTAAATCTGAAACTTTTCTTTACTATAGTGAATTGCTTTTCGGCAAAGTTTCCCCCCAGGTTTTTTACTGTGAAACTAGTTTGTTTCATTGGTTTTCCTGGGTCATCATATCTTGTCTTATTTACTATTTCGCTGTGCATGATATTGACATGATATTGATGTTTGTTTGTTTTAACAAGGTTTATTCATAATAAATCTAATTAACAACTTGGGTTTAAAACTTGTTAATTCTATCAACCGGAGTCTAAATTTCCCAACAAATATGATTCATACCAAACATCTCATTTAGACTTAATATAAAGTCTAAACCTAGTGCTAACTCTTGCATCTCATGTTGTAGCACAATTGAGATAGAAGCCAGTGTAACATTTAGCATCTCGATAAGACTATGATCACATCATAAGTTATCTTCCAAAAATGCAATATGTAAAGGAAAATTATGACAATGCTGAATCAGAACATACTTATGTACTTCATCTCCTGTAAGCACAATGTCCAAAATTGTTTCTTAGTCAATGTGATTCAATTAAAATAGTAGCTAGAGAACAAAAATTTATGACAACTTTAATTTGAGACTATGAACATAATTACAAGGACATTATAATTTTGCATCCATAACTATATAATATGGAACCCGAAAACCATATTATATTAGGTGCAACGACAACCTAATCCCACAATTGATATCCCTCAACATAGAGTGAATACCGATCACTATGATCAGGTGAGAATTATTCTCGTTATTAATACTATCATGGTAACTCTTACCAAACAAAAATAATTTGCCGCTCTTCCCTTAGCCTCTAAGAAGTAATAATAGCAAGAACTCAGCATAGAGAATACTATCAAACTTAGTCTAGTGTACACCATTGCCTAGACTTATGTGTAACCACATAACTCTACCCTTATGAGGCTTAATCTTGTAGTACCATGATGCAAAACACCCTCCGCATGGAACGCAAAGCTCAAGGCTAAAATGAGGTGTTTGCCCACACCACTATAAGTCGGGAAGTTCAATCTTGTAGTACCATAAAATAAACACCCTCCACATGGAACGCAAGGCTCGAGGCCAAGACGAGATGTTTACTCCACACCACTATGAACCGACAATGGAGGCCGTGAGATTCAACCCTTGAATCTCTCTCCCACTAGAATTTTAAAACAAGTGGATTGTCTTGAAATTATTGTGATCTTATCACAATTTTAACCCTACACATCATATGTGTTTAATTGTTTAAATTCGATGTGATCTGACTAAGTCAAATCACAATAGCGTAACGAACATTCGCGTAATCACAAAGAAGTTTAATCATGTAATCCGTGAAGTAAATACCCTCCGCATGGAATGCAAGGCTCAAGGCCAAGAAAAAGGTACCTACTCACATTACAATAAACTTAACAAAAGGGTTATTTTGAATCCAACACTCTCCCACTTGTTATTTGGGTTTTTCTTTAGACTATAGTGATCTCATCACAATTTATAACCTTGCACTTGTTAAAGACTCTAATCTCATTAGAATCAATAACTAAAATGGAAGTCCTAAACTATTTAGGATTCCATATACTCTAATGGATCAAAAATTAGTTACATAGAACTCTATACTTAACTTACTTGATTAAGAATTCTAATCTCATTAGAAACTATATAACTTTTAATTAGAGATTTAATCTCATTAAAAAATTTTAATTAAAAATAAATTAAGGACTTTTAATTATACAAAAATTCCAATCTCATTAGAATGTTTCTTAAAAGACAAGTCCTAAACAATTTAGGACTAAGAGTTCTATTTAACTAATATCTTTAATCTCATTAGGCCTTTTAGTTAGACAATGATTAATAAATTCCTTTAACTTTTAAGGACTATAAAATTAATCACTTTATATAGAATTATGTGTAATCTCATCACACATAGCCTAGCTTTTTATCAAAGTTTTAACACTTAGTAAAAAACATGTGAAAATTCAAAATTCAGTGCCTTCGATCGGTCGAATTTTTTTCTCAATCGATCAAAAAAATGAAGAAATTCATCACAAAGCCACTGCCTCGTTCGATTTATTCTCGATTCCTGTTCGATCGATCGAAAACAACATTCGATCGATCGAAAAGAATTCTCGATCGATTGAGACTCGTGAAACTAAATTTTTCTGAAATTTTTTGTTTACCGTTTTTGACATTTTTACTATTTTCCATCAAAAACACTTTTTGAATTTTTAAATGAAAATTTATAGATCAAACACTAAGGTTTTCAAGATGAAGATCAAGAACCCTAATATGCTAGAAACCCTTGAAAATAAAATCCTAATCTCATTAGCAATAAATTTCATTAAAGGAATACTTTAATCCTTGCATTAACATGAGAGCATCTATATCTGTGTATATATATATATATATATATATATATATATATATATATATATATATATCAGGCCATGAATCCTATATATTATCAATCCGAATGAAGTTAGGCCTTGAATCCTATTTAATATCAATCCAAGGGTATCAATCCGGATAACATATAAAACACTTCAATCCTGATAACATACGGATTCCATGAATATAAAAGAGTGACACGGCACCATAAACAAAAGACATGGGCTTCATGGAATAACACGAACCATTATATATATTTCATATATAAAACATGGCATATAGTCAAAGACACAATTATGCAGAAACTTTATTGTAGAAAATAAAAACACCAAGAAAACTATTTTCTTTAATTCTAAAACCCAATCACATGTTATACAAGCATGATATTGAAGTTTGCTCTGATACCATTTGTTGGAAAAACTGGTTTTGCATTTCATACAAAACCCACAGCGGAAGCAACATACGGATCTACTTCATTCATGAGAGATAACATGTAACCTTGAATTCTAGAACAAAGAAAAGAAAGCGTACCTTGATGCAATGAGATACAAAAACAAAACTTGAGAATACCTTCAATCTTCATCCCAATTCCACATGGTGCCCAAGATGAATGGTCTCTCAATTAGTACTTTCGTACATTAATTTTCCTTTGGAAAAATGTATTCCAAAGACTTTGTAGAGAAAAACTGTTTTCTCTTCTTTTAATCATACGTACGTTTTAACTGCCCTTGGTAGTTACTTTATTTAATAACTCTTATTAAATTAAAATTGATTATCTAATTGGGTTAGCCTTTTGGGCCAGCCCAATTGGGCTTAAGTATGTGGCTTGGGATGGGACCAAAGGGACTAATAAGGCTCTAGCTCCAATGGGCCTCAGACTTATCTTTCAACTCTTGACAAACCCAAAGTTACCATTAATAATATAACAAGTACCACTATGGAAATATAATTGCACTCTAGGCCTTATTAATAAATTATTTCCCAAGACTCTAATATGATATTATTTGACCCCTCCATGAAATATCTATAGTGAACAAAGTCATAATATATCACTTTGTAAACAACTATTTTATTCCCTGAGTACCTAGTTTAATCTTTTAGTTATTCATATTTATGAAATCTAATTTCATAAAATATGAACTTTAGTAACTCTTTACTAAAGTGGCCGGCCCTGAATAACCAGTTCCCATTAAACTTATCGCAAAGGGATATTTCATGTCTCTATAGAATGAGATTATGGATTCCATCTTGAGAATATGTGTTCCCTCAACACTACGTGTGGTTACCCAACATACTAAGGTTTTGACTGTTAAACTAGATCTCACTCCTGATATATCAAAGTAATCTAAATTTCATGATCAGGTTCACTATCCTCTCAGGATTGAGAGTCTATGAAATTAGAAGTCGTGAGATTAATTATTCAGGTGACAGTTGTTAATTGAATAATTAATCTCACAGCGGTCTAGTTCAATATGTCTTACACACTTAAGACATATCAACACATCAACTAGAAGTCTCCACTTCCATGATTAAGACAAACCATCTTAGTTGATGTGTTATAGTCTTCGTAGATAAAACGCCTAATTTCATCACCGACTACGAACTATATTTTGAGTTTACAAGGAACTTGTGATTTATATCTTCTGTAACTAAATCACATAAATCACATACAATGCATCTCAAGGACTATGATAATGTCCCATTAGTTCATTTATAAATAGTCTCATATAATTAAACAATTTAATTATTTATAACATGCAAATAAATTGGATTTTAAGGCACAAATCCTAACACCTTCTTATCCCCGAAACCAAGGGCTATGTCTGGGAGGTAGGCTTCGAGCCTATCATCGGTCTTCTTCCAGAGAAGTCTGCGAATGCTACCTTGGTGCAGTGCCTCATTGAAAGGTGGTGGGACACTACCCACACCTTTCATATTGCCGAGCGGGAGATGACAGTGATTCCCTATGACTTTTACCATATGACCAGCCTTAGCTTCGAAGGGGCCATCATTAGTTTGGACGGTGAGTCAGGCTTCCAGTTTGGCCTTGACATGTTGGGGAGGAAGTACCCCATTGAGACCATCTTCGACTTGGTGTTGGATTACATGTTCCTCCCACAAAGGACCACAGAGGAATGTGTCCATATGGCTAGGGCCTACCTTCTCCACTTGTTGGGGGCCTACCTCTTTGCCAATGGCGGGTAAACGGTGTCTTTGAGGTGGCTTACCCTTTTCCAGGACTTTGAAGAGGCACGGAGGGCCAACTGGGGGCAGGCATGTCTTGCCTATCTCTACTCCACTCTTGATACTCTCAGTTGGGGCACCTTGTGACTGCTTGTGGGGCCTTGGAAGCTCCTTGAGGTTAGTTATCTTTTCATTCTTTGCACTTTCACTCGTAGCTTGTAGCCTTGCAAACTATATTGTCTTGAAAACTATCATCTTGCAAACTGTCATCTTGCATCTAACCTGTGGCTTGTGCTTCTTTTTGTAGTGGTGGGTTGTTAGTTATGGTTTCATAACCCCAAACACTAATCTAGTTCTGAGGGAGTTTCCTCAAGTGAGGGCCCATCTTGCTAGGTTGACTTCGGATAAGGTAAGTTTAAGAGTTCTAATTGTTCATGCCTCTTCATGCATTTCATTTAGAATACTCTCTTCTAACCTTGTGTCATCATAGGTTAACTAGACTTTATGGGCCAGCCAACCTCTACCTACATCTCGAGACTTGGAGTCTGCTGCTTTCATTGCTTTAGAGATTACCCGACCCTTTGAAGGAGCGAACTTAAGGGTGCTATACCTGGTGGAGAAAGTGCGATGCTAGTTGGTGGGTAGGGATGAACCACAGATTTCGATGGACCCTCATAAGTTCATGCTTGCCCTACACTCCATGACTGATGCTGAATACAACTCATGGGGGAGCGGCGTTTCCTATGACGAGCGGCTTCTTAAGGGGTTGGACTATGAGGAGTTCAACATTACTCTCCTCATGCCTTTCCTTACTGTTCAGGTATATGCTCAATCTTTTTTATTTTTTTTCCTCTTTCCTTGTTTGTCATGACTTCTTAATGTGGGAAATTGTAATAGGGGGGACTTGCTACCGGTGAGCCCATTGATCCTCCACACCTTCCTTGGATGGTTTATGCTTATGGCCCGAATGGCTTTGCTTAGGAGCACGCCATGCCCTGTAATCCTAATGTCATGGGCTACCCTTTCCCTCCCAACACTCAGGTGGTGAGTTCTTTCTCCTTTTTTCCTTCTCTTTCTGCAAAATTTCTCTGTTTGTTTCAATCACTAACCCTTCCTTCTTTGAACTGTAGCCTACTATCCAAGAGCATGAGGAGTTGGTGTGGCTGGCCGGGAATCTCAAGTTGGAGGTGACCAACTACTCGAGGGAGCTATACGGTCCTGAAGGAGTGGCCCATCCAAGTGGTGGTGATGATGATGATGGTGAGGAGGAGGACTCAGAGGTGACTCCTAGCTATCGGTCATGGAAGAGGTGGCACCATTGATTACCTGTAGTTCAAGACACATATAGGCATACAACACATAGCTTTCTTTCTTTTTTTGCTTTTATGGTTTTTTTTATTCCCTTTAGCAGACATTTTTTATTAAGTTTGAGACAAAAGATTGTATTTAAGAACATCTTTTTACATTTATGCTTTTGATTGGGAACTTAGCACTTAATTTACAAGATATATCATAAATTGTATGTTTCTATACAACTTTGCTTCTTTGATGCTTGCAATCTTGTGCTTGGAATGTGTCTTGGATGATCCCTTAGGCTGTAGGAACCCTTAGGAATGCCTTGGAGTGAAAAACTCTGCTTAAAACAGGGGAACATAGGCTTCTACCAAGTGTGGGCACAACAGAATGGAGTCTCCACCTAGTTATATGGTCTAGGAACCATGTATATGGCCATTCGAGGAAGGACCTTTGATCTTACTACCAGAGTTTGGGTTTGGAGTTTAGGTACGTTCTTGGCAAGGTGTTAGGCACCCAAGATCGCCAACCCTAAGGTTGGCCTCCCATCATTGTGTCTTATACCTTAACCTCATTAAAAGCACTTTCAACACTTGCATCTATACTCACACACACACACTAACATACATCTATGCATACAATCATGATATCCTTCATCCCAAAACACACATACTTATCAATCTAAAACAAAAGCACGCCAAGGTGCAAAACAAAACCTTAGCATTCATCTAACATGTGAAAACCTATCATGCATCTACAACAAGGGAGCAAGCAAACATATTACAAAACCCTAATCATACATCTAAGCATGTTCTATCATATCATCAATGTGAAACCCTAATACAATGCATGAACAACGCTAATACATGGCTTATCCTTTACTTACCTCTCAGCAACACAGCACTTATGGCGTCAATGCATGAACATGTGAATGCATGGTATTAACATTAAGAAACCCTAATCTACACATGTGATAACAAACAAACATGTTAAAACGTAAACAAACAATTATGGGGCTTGAAACATATGAAAAGGAGGCTACTCGGAATACACATGTGAGTGCAGAAACAAAACAAACAAAAATTTGGGTTTCTAGGTAACGACATCATGCATGCTAGAACAGGTCTGCGTATGCATGAGTTCAACCTGCATGCGCAAGCTAGATCATGCGTACGTAGATCCTTACCAAGAAAACCTAATTTACATAGAAATAGAGCAAAAGCCAAACAAAACATAAAACGTAAAATCTAACAACCTAACATGCTTAAAGACATAAAGAAAACCTAAAACTAACCTAAACAAACATGTGTAAACATAAACTAAACAAAACACAGATTAAAATAAAGATTAAATGAAGAAAAGAAAAGGAAAAGTTTAAAAGGATACCTTAAAGCAAAAGCTCCTAAGCTTGATTTTTTACCATTCCCCTCAGTCAAATCTATCACAATTGAATAAAATAGTGATTAGCAATCTTAAACTCAAATGATTGGGGCCAGAAAAGGTCCCAATCAAATAAAAATTACTTAAGAGTGTTTTATGAAAAACTCCCTTTTGATTCACTATTTTATAGTGAATCTTAGGTTTTTCCCGTGAGATTTCTATCTGTCTTGAAAATGTATTATGTAAGGCTTTTTTAAGTTGAAAAAATGGGGTTTCAAACGGCTCCCAGACGATGTGGGATTCATTCCAAACCTCAGCCAATTATTGCATAAAACTTGTCTTTCTTATGCTTCTGAAACCATAGCTACGTACGTAAGAATATGCCTGCGTACGCATGCTTTTGCTTGCATACGCAAGCCGCGACTCACGTACGCAGGCCGAGGGCCTCTTTGGTCATTTTATTTTCCAAAAATAGATTTTTGCTTATTTAAAAGGTTATATTTTCCATTTTAACACTCCTCAAGTCACTTTAATATCTGGTTGGGCTCTAACCTGGCCTTAGGCCTAAGAGTTCGAGCATCATTGGGGAACGGGGGCCCGAGTTGTAAGGGGTACAAAATGCGGTGTCTACAGATGCCCCTCTTTTGATTCGTGAGCTTCGCTAACGGAATCAAAATAATAAGAGACAAAACATTTTGTTTCGACGTATGGCTCGGGCCTAACCCACGCACACGACACACATCACGCATACATGGGGCGGGGTGCAACTTCAAAGAGCTGCGTGGGATTCATATATTCGAAGTCCCACCTATGTTGCTCGGGAAACGAGCAATGATAAGTTCACTATCCCAGAGCCTGTTTTGCCACTTTCAGGCAAATGGTGAGTGACTCACTATCCTAGAGTCACTAAAAGATAAAGAAAAAAAAGACTGCTCTTACGAGCTAACCCATCACATAACAAAAGGATATAGTCTCTGTGGTGTCCATCCGAGGCTCTTGCCTCAAACTTCTCCGGGTGACTTGTTCCTCTTGTCTTCTTCATTTCTTTCTCTACCTTTTCGGGTGAGGCTTTTGCCTCGGGTTGGCCTTGGCCTCTTTCTCTATCACTATCTCCACCTTTTTCTACCGTGCCTACATGTTCAATTCCCGGAGGATATGTGCACGAGTAGGATCCACTAGGGATGGTGAAGAACTCGCTGAGGAGTAGATATGTATGGGGAGGAATCTTCTGCCTGGAGTAATATAGATGGACTCACTAAGGAGTAGTGTAGATGTGTGATCCACTAGGGAAGAATCTTCTGCTTCTCATATGGTTCACTGAGGATTTTGAGGGAGAATCTTCTGCTTCTTCGCTGGGGATTTTTTTTGGGTGTATGGGACTTACTGGGTAAGAAACTTCTGCTTTCTTACTAGGATATTTTAGGGAAGAATCTTCTACTTCCTTACTGGGGATTTGCTTTAATGTGCTTTGGTCCATTGGGGAAGACTCTTCTGCCTCCTCTATGGGGATGATGCTCGATATGCCTGAGCTATTGAGGAAGAGTCTTCTACTTCCTCTATGGGGATGATGTTTGATAGTTTTAATCCTTTTGAGGAAGAATCTTCTGCTTCCTCATTGGGTACGATGCTTGATATGCTTGAAATATTGAGGAAGAGTCTTCTACTTTCTTACTGAGAATGATGTTTGACATGCTTGACCTGCTGGGGAAGGTCCTTGAGGCGCTTGAACCACTGGGAATGGTTCTTGATGTGCTTGACTCCCTGGGGAAATTATTGATGTGCTTGATTCATTGGGGAATTCTTTTTGATAATTCATGTCTAATTGTGGAAGTCTTTGAGATGTCCTTCCCTTTTTTGAAAGAAAGAAAAAAGAGAATTTTTTTTCTTACTATTCAAGACTAAACTACACATAGTTTAATGGTGAGGTCTAAACTACACGCAGTTTACCCATCAGGTGTGTTCCCGCCTTTTCATTTTCTCTAACGGTTGCCAACCGTTTCTTTTCTTCTTCTTCATTCTCTTCATCTCCCTCACCTTTTCACATTCTTCACAACTCCTCTCTCTTTTCTCTCTACAAAACCTCCCTCCCCTCTTTCTTTTCCTCACACCTTCTAATTCTCTCATTCTCTCAGACTCTCTCATTTTCTCATTTTCTCTCATCATCTTCTTCAATGGCACCCAAGGCCAAGAAATCCTCCTACGTCCTATCTTCTGATGCCTTCCATCTCACCCGCTAGAGTGGAGCCACAAGGTTGGTGGGACCTCCTTCATTGACATACCGGCCAAAGAATCACACTCCCATAGATGAATCTGTAATTTTTTCATTTTTTTTCTCACTTTCAAGTTTCCCTCTGATCTTTGGTTTAAATGTGTTTTTGACTATGTGAATGCTTGGGTTTTGTTGTGGGATGCGTTTACTAGATGAAAATTTGATGTCTTAGGAGGGGTAGGAACATGTCTAGGATTGATTTTGGATGATGCATCTTTGAAAATGTCAAAGAACTGCTTCTGTCTGTGTTCTTGCACGCGTGGGCTCGGGCCTGCATACACAGCTTGTATTTATGCGTACGCGACTCTATTCTTGCGTACATAGGTATGTTCTTAAGGTTCTGCATACGTGAGAATGGACCTGTGTACGCGGGGTCTTGCCTGCATGCATGGACTTTGACCTGCGTACGTGAGACACCTGGTAGAAGCTCTGCTCAGCCTATTTTTACTTCTTTTTCAACCGTTTCACTTCCATATACAATTCACACACACCTTCTTGTCATTTTTGCATCCAAATATCACTGTGTCATCCTTTTTATCTCCACTCATGCATCACAACACTATATTCCTCGAATTTCACTTTAACCATGAATCTAATAACATCTTTTTTCTTTTTTTTGCAGTCATCATCCCCTTATGCTAGTAGGGGAAGCACCAATAAGGTGGTGGAGTGGTTCAACCTACTTGTCCCCGAAACCAGAGGTTATATCCAAGAGGCGGGCTTTGAGCCTTTCATCAGTCTTCTCCTTGAAAGACTGCGAGTGCTACCCTGGCGTAGTGCCTCATTGAGAGGTGGTGGGACACTACCCACACCTTTCATATCGCCGAGCGAGAGATGACGGTGACTCCCTATGAATTTTACCGCATGACCGGCCTTATCTTTGAGGGGGCCATCATCAATTTGGATGGCGTGTCAGATGTGCAGCTGGGCATTGACATATGGGGGAGGAAGTACTCCACTGAGACTATCCGCTACTTCGACTTGGTAACGAATTACATGTTCCTCCCACAGAGGACCACGGAGGAGTGCGTCCGTACGGTGATGGCTTTCCTTCTCCACTTGCTAGGAGCCTACCTCTTTGCCAATGGTGGGCAAACGGTGTCTTTGAAGTGGCTAACTCTCTTCCAGAATTTTGGGGAGGCACGGAGGGCCAACTGGGGGCAATCATGTCTTGCTTATCTTTACTCTACCCTCGACACTCTCAGCCAAGGCACTTTGCGGCAGCTTGTGGGGCCTTAGAAGCTCCTTGAGGTCAGTTCTCTTTTCATTCTTTACATTTTCACTCGTAACTTGTAGTCTTGCAAACTGTACTGTCTTGAAAACTGTCATCTTGTATATATCATCTTGCAAACTGTCATCTTGCATCTTGTCATCTTGCATCTAACCTGTGGCTTATGTTTCTTTTTTACAGCGGTGGGTGGTTAGGTATGGCCTCATAACTCCGGGCACCGACCTAGTTCTGAGGGATTTTCTCCAAATGAGGGCACATCTTGCGGGGTTGACTTCAAATGAGGTAAATTTTAAGAGTTCTGGTTGTTTAAGAATAACCTTCTCCTAACCTTGTGCCTTTATCGGTATACTGGGCCTCATAGGCCAGCCAGCCCTTTCCAGCTTCTCAAGACTTAGAGCCTGCCGCTCTTATTGCTTCAGAGATTACCCGACCCCCTGAAGGAGCGGGTTTGAGGGCTCTATATTTGGCGGAGATTGTGAGGTGCCAGTTGGTGGGTAGGGATGACCCACAGATTCCGATGGATCCACTTGAGTTCATGCTTACCCCACACTCCATGATTGATGATGAATACAACTCATGGGGGAGTGGAGTTTACTGATAGGCCAAGAATGTATTGACCCCTTGTAATGAATTAACCAATTAATTAGCCAAGTTAATTAATTAATTCAATTTGCATGCAATAAGCGTGATAGCATAAACAAATCACCAAATAACTAAATGCAGTGGAAATTAAATTGACATGGTGATTTGTTAACGAATGGGGAAAACCTACACAGCAAAAACCCCACCGGGTGATTTTAAAGTCACCACTCCCGAGAATTCACTATTATCACAACAAGCTGTTACAAGTAAAGGAATCCCAGTACCTTATACCAACCTACAGTTGAACCCTTACCCTAATACCTAATTGGACTTGTTCTGTAGTGACAATCTCTCCTTTTAATGCACGGCTCCCAATACATGACTAACCAATTCGATGTGTGGATCCCAGTACGCGGCTTATTCACCAACTTGAGAAAGATGTTGGCTGCAAAGTTCTTCAGTTCATCAACATGATGAAGATCACGAAGCTCCTTAGTTACAAAACCTTACGGTGTACAAACACAGCAGCTTCTTCAAGAGAAAGATGAACTAGGGCATATGTCTCTGGTTCACAATATGCTTTGTGAAAAACTTTTGCATTGAGCTGCATCAGCTATGACGGCCCCTAAAACAATCCTTATATACGTTTAGGGTTGTGAGAAAAGAAAGCCCAAACATGTATTCACGGATTGAAGTGAAATCAGCTCTGAAAAACTGATTTTCATAAACCTCGATAGATAGCTTATCTATCGAGAAGCTGTCAAGCATCGGACTTCGGCAGCCTTTTAAACCTCGATAGATACTAGCTGTCGAGCTTTAAAATTTTGCACTTCTTCACTTGTTTCTTGGACAGACTTGTATGGTTTTAACACTTGAACTTGAAACCTTGTTCCTTGAAGCATTAAACACATCCTAGATCTACCCAATTACAAGTAAAGTGCGTTTTGTCAAAGGATTAGCCAATTCTATATTTACATATGTTCCTAACATTGATTCACATATGTCCTAACATTTCCTATGCCGAGCGGCTTCTTGAGGGGTTGGACTATAGGGAGTTCAATATCACTCGCCTCATGTCTTCTCTTACTGTTCAAGTATATGCTTAAACTCTTATACTTCTTCTCTCTCTTTTTTATTTGTTTGACATGACTATTAATGTGGGGAATTGTAATAAGGGGGACCGTCGGTGAGCCCATTGATCCTCCACATATCCCTTGGATGGTCTATACTTATGGCCCGGATGGCTTTGCTCAGGAGCGTGCCGTGCCTTGTAACCCCAATGTCATGGGTTATCCTTTCCCTCCCAACACTCGAGTGGTGATTTCTTTCTTCCCTTTGTCCTCTCTTTTTGCCAAATTTCTCTTATTGTTTCAGTCACTAACCCTTCTATCTTCAAATTGTAGCCCACTATCCAAGAGCTTGAAGAGTTGGTATGGGTGGCCGGGAATCTTAAGTTAGAGGTGACCAACTACTTGAGGGAGCTATATGGTCCTGGAGGAGCGGCCCACCCAGGCGGTGGCGATGATGACGATGATGATGATGATGGTGGCGAGAAGGAGGATTCGGAGGCGATTCATAGCTACCAGCCAAGGAAGAGGCGGCACCGTTGATTACCTGCAGTCACAGCATATATACAACAAACAACACAACTTTTTCTTTTAATGTTTTTTTTTATTCCCTTTAGCAGAAATTTGGGATTGGTTTGAGACAAAGGATTGTATTTAAGAACATCTTTTTACATTTATCATTTTGATTGGAATTTAGCACTTAATTTACAAGATAATGATAAATTGTATGCTTCTATACAACTTTGCTTCTTTGATGCCTGCAATCTTGTGCTTGGAACATGTCTTGAATGATTCTTTAAGTCACAGGAACCCTAGAAATGTTTGGGAATAGGAAAAAATCTGCTCAAAAAAGGGGAACATAGGCTTCTGCCAAGCGTCGTGTGTACATGAAAATGAGCCTGCGCACGCAGCTTTGACTTTGCGTACGTAGGGTTGATCCTGCGTACGTGGGCCACGAATCAGAAAAACCTTAGCCGACTTACTTAGGTATAAAAGTAGCTATTTAAGTCCGAATCCCTCACCAATGTATTTCCAACCTAGAGAACACTTTTTTGAGGTCTCCCAATGGTAGAAAACTCTCCTCTTGATGTCTCTACTTGGATTAGGAAGCTTGGTCCCAATTTCAAGGATTCTGTTACTCCCTATGGCATTTCTTGCATCTTCCCTTACCATCAAATTAAGGTGGATGAACCTCTTTTTCGTGCTGCTGCCAACTATTGGTTTCCTTCTTGGCATGTATTCCGCTTCAACAGAATAGAATTATGCCCCACTATTGAGGAATTTGCTGCTATCATGGGTGAACCGAAGATTGATGGTCTTATCTTTCTTACTATGGGTGGAGATCTTCCTTCTTTGCTGCGAGTTGTGCTGGCCATCCCTGAAACCACAGCCAATAGGTGGTGCGTCTTCGGCAAACTCTACCTTAGGGTTGTCTTTGATTACTTTTCCGGTTCGGGCCTTCCCGAGGGTGAAAGGCCACGATTGTACTACCTTCGTGCTTTTTGCCTATGTGCCCTTACAAGGTATTTCTTGGTCCAATAGTCATATTGTGTGGATCTTCGGATGTGCATGGTGGCTTATGAGCTAAAGAGAGGTAATCCAGTGGGCTTGATCTTGGTGGAAACTCTCAATGGCTTGGATGCCTTTTCAGAGGAAGGAAACAAGCTTCATTGCGGGAAGTCCTCTTCGTCTTCAGGTATAATCCCTAACTTTTGCCTACGTTCTCAACCTAGCGGGATTCCTCTAATTTTGCATGGATTGCCTTGTGGTTTTCAACCCATCGAGGCACCTTATATCGCCTTTCATCTTTTTCTCTTTATTTATTTATTTCACTCATGCTCTCCACTTTTTTTTCTTTCTCTTCTTTTTTATTTTCTCCCTCTCTTCTGTCCTCCCTTTTTTTTTTTTTTTTTTTTTTTTTTTTTTTTTTTTTTTTCCAGATTTGGCTACAAGAGAGGCTTCGGTTGCTTCATCCTCCTACTGTGCCCCTCAGTACCTACCTTTCTAGGCACCTTAGGGACCGTCGGCTTTGAAATGTCCTAGGTTTTGAAGCCTATGTGGAGCTTATGGGTCGCCTAAAGGAGACTGACATTTAGTGGGTCGTGGAATGGTGGCATATCTCAAGCATGGCCCATAGTTGCTGCAAGGATCATTATGTGACTTTAGTTGGGCTTCGTTGCTGCTCTTACTACTCCACTTGTTGTATCTCAAGGCAATTTGAGTGACGAAAGAAATTGTTCCTCCCAAATATATCTACCCCACTGCAAGTTACAAGTAATGGTTGGTGGATGACATGAAGTAGATTTTGAAGGATGAAAAGGCTCATATGAAGACTAGCAAGAAGATAAGGAGGACTGAGTAACCGCCTTGATATGCCCCATGTTTTACTTTTCTGCACTTTTACGATTCTCATGTTTTTGTTTTTGAATTAAATAAAGGATTGGAATGTTCCAAATTCCCTATGAAAACAAACTTATTATCCTTTAATTTGAGCAATGAGAGAATTTCCCTTTTTTATTATCTTTGCTTATTGTCATCTCTTTTATTGTTTTTTTTTTCTTTTTCTTTTCTTTTTCCTTTGCTATGTAATTTTTTCCCATAATGTCTTTTGAGGAAATTTTGCCATGACCATGGTCTTTTCCCTTAACTTTTGCCTAGATCGCCCTTCGGGTTTTCAATCTAGCGGGGTTCTTTTGCCTTAATTTTTTTCTAGGCTGTCCTTTCGGGTTTTCAACCTAGCAGGCTTTTTTTTTTCTTTTTGTTTTAAATGTGGTATTTCCGAAGCCTATCCATGTTAATGGGGCGAAGCATCTCTTCCCCATCCAAATCTGTGATTCTTGTAGCACCTCCAGATATGATATTTTTAATGATAAAAGGCCCAAACCACCTAGGCTTCATTTTTCCTCTTGGATCAAAAGTCTCATCTATAAGCACCTTTAGGACCAAGTCCCATTCCTTATGGTTTCTTGGTTTCACTTTCTTGTTGAATGCTCTAGCAATCATTTTTTGGTATCCTTATGCATGGTATTGTGCCCTAGCTCTCTTCTCATCTATCAAAGCCAATTGTTCATATCTTACCTTAGCCTAATCCTCTTCTAGGACATTAGACTCTACCAATACCCTCAAAGATTGTATCTCCGCCTCAATAGGAACACTACCTCACTACCATAAACCAAAGAGTAAGGTGTTGCCCTAGTCAATGCTCAGATAGAAGTTCTATAACCTCATAGGGCAAACAGAATTTTCTCGGCCCAATCTTTGTATGTCACTACTATCTTGGCTATGATATTCTTCACATTCTTATTGGCTGCTTCTACGGCCCCATTAGCTTACGGTAGATATGGTGAAGACTTGTGGTGCTCAATGTCATATTCTTCCATGACCCTTCGGACTTCGCCTTCAAAATGAGAACCATTATCAGAAATGATCTCTTGAGGCACCCTAAACCGACATATAATGTTGTTTTCTAAGAATCGAGCCACATGCTTAGCCTTCAACATGGTGTAGGAGGCTGCTTCCACCCACTTAGTGAAGTAGCCAATTGCCACTAAAATGTACTCATGCCCGTTTGAAACCTTAGGAGCTATTCTTCCAATCACATCTATGCCCCAAACCGAGAATGGCCATGGAAAGGTCATGCTATACAACTCACTAGACGGAACATGATTCAAGTTGGCGTGTGTCTGACAATCATGGCAGCTCTTCACATAGTCCACACAATCAATCTCCTTCGTATTCCAGTAGTACCCTACCCATAGGATTTTCTTGGCTAACATTCTTCCATTCATATGAGAGCCACAAATTCCTTGATGAACTTCTTCCATTACCCTCTCGGCTTCTTCTTTCTTCAAGCAACGAAGGTGTACACCGTCATAGGACCTTCTATAGAGTTGTCCTCCATATAGGATGTATTAAGTTGCCATCATCCTAGCGGAACGACGTTATCTCTTGTCGGCACCATCCAAATATGCCCCTAGTTCCAAGAACCTTATGATGTCATAGTACCACAGAACTTCCTCTTCCTCTATGGCCATTATTGAAGCTTCGATCTTCCTTTTGTGCACTTCTTCATAACTTTGTTCGATCTTTAAGGGTCATGTCCATACTCCCTCGGGTATTTCAACCATGGAGGCTAAAGTAGCTAAGGCATCTGCAAATTTATTCTGAGCTCTAGGGATGATTGTGTACTCAATCTTGTCAAAGGTCTTGGTCAAGTCCTCTAGGTTTTGTTGATAGGGCTTTAAGTGTTCTTCCTTCATTTTCCACAACCTTTTCGCTTGGGCTATAACCAAAGTTGAGTCCCCAAAGACTTCAGCTGAAGAGCTTCCAATCCGGCGATGCAAGCTTCATATTCAGCCATGTTGTTAACCGCTTCAAAGTTCAATTTGATTGCCAAAGGTATGTGAGATCCCTTGGGAGTGATCAAGAGTATCCCTATCCCATTTCCATATTGGTTTACGGCTCCATCAAAGTACATTTTCCATATCCCTAATTCAACTTCCAAAATGTCTTCATCCGGAAAATCCTCCTTACCATCCTCCCCCTCTATGGGATTCTCGGCACAAAAATCTGACACGACGCTTCCCTTGATAGTTTTCCTAGCCACATACTTCAAATCAAATTCTGCCAATAAGATTAACCATCTCGACAATCTTCCACTTAAAGCGGGTTTCTCAAAGAGGTACTTCAATGGGTCCATTCTTGCCACCACCCATATTTGGAAGGGTAAAACGATATGCCTCAATTTTTGTACAGCCCAAACAAGTGCGAAGCATGACTTTTCTATGGGAGTGCACCTAGTCTCATAATCATGGAATCTCATGCTTAAGTAATATATTACCCTCTCATTCTTCTCATTATCTTCTTGTGCAAGCATACTTCCAACCGCATTCCCTATGATGGAAAGGTATAAGAGTAAGGGTTTTCCATGTTGTGGAGGCACTAGGATAGGTGGGTGGAGGAGATATTCCTTGATAAGTTCAAAGGCTTTTTGGCACTCATCGTTCCATGTGTGTGGTTCATTCTTCCTTAGGAGTTTAAAGATGGGCTCACAAGTGGAGGTGAGCTTGGCAATGAATCGACTAATGTATTGTAGTCGACCCAAGAAACCCTTGATCGCTTTCTTACTTTTAGGTGGAGGCATCTCCAATATGGCTTTGATCTTGGATGGGTCAACTTGTATCCCTCTATCACTCACTAGGAACCCTAACAACTTTCCAGCGGTTACTCCAAAGGTGCACTTTTGTGGGTTCAATCTCAATATGTATTCTTTAATCCTCTCGAAGAACTTCCTTAAGTTTGTGGTGTGGTTCTCTTTATCCTTGGATTTCACTATCATATCATCAACATACACCTCTACCTCATTATGCATCATATCACGTAGCAAGGCCGTAGCCATCCTTTGGTAGGTTGCCCTAGCATTCTTGAGGCCAAACGGCATTATCATGTAACAATAGATTCTCCATTCGGTAGTGAAAGTGGTTTTGGTCGTATCTTTAGGAGTCATCTTGATTTGGTTGTATCCTAAAAAACCATCCATGATGGACATCAAGGCACTTCTCACTATGTTATCTACCAAGACGTAAATGTGGGGGAGGGGGAAGTCATCCTTAGGGCATGCCTTATTCAAGTCTCTAAAATCCACACACATCCTTACTTTTCCATCCTACTTAGGTACGGGCACGACATTGGCTATCCATTCAGCTTGGTTTACAGGCTTGATGAACCCTACCTTTAGTTGCTTAGTGACTTTCTCTTTGATCTTTAAAAGCCATTCGGTTCTCATTCTTTTCAATTTTTGCTTGACAGGCACCATATGGTCATGAGTATCAATGTGATGTTGAGCTATCTCGGGGTCAATTCCAGGCATATCCTCATAGGATCATGCGAACACCTCTTGAAATTCCATGAGGAGTTCTTGAAGATATTTCTTTTATTTTTTATTTAAAGTTGAGCCAATTTTAATTAAGCGTGGATTCTCATCATTGCCTAAATTAATAGTTTCAAGAGTTGGTTCCATAGGTTCAATTTTCTTTTCCAATTGTTTATTAATTTCATTTTCAAATTCATTTGAATCATTTAAGTGCAAAATTTCAATGTTATGGGACACATCAAAGTAAGCCAAACCAGAATTCATCTTACTGTAAATATTAAAAAGTACATTGGAACTTGCATTACAAAACTTTTTCCCCCTGTTTTCAAAATCCCCAACCCAAGTCCAATTATTAATAGGCCCTATGATAGGCATGATGAATTTGGAAGGATCACTTGGCTCTTCATTGGTGATGGCGAACATGTCCCCACTCGTCTTAATCATGGCCTTCATTGCTTCAGCATCCATGTAGTTCACCCAATCAACCTCTTCTTGCACTTCTTTGATCACTACGGTAGGCTTTTCCTTAAAGATGAGTTTTTCTTTAAAGAACATTTCCCAACCTGGATATACCCTTCCATCTTTACCTACCCAAGGTTCGGGGAAGCCACAATAAAGGAAGTCTCCTCCTTCTTTCACGAAATTCCCGTTGAGAGTGCCATGGTTTTTCTTGATTTTGTCGCAGCCTTTAAGGAATCCTAGACCCTCCTTGGTCACTTGAGTCTTGATATTTAGGAACTCAACTACCCATTTTCCTTCCTTTCCAAGGCCCATACCAAGCATGTATCCCATGTTCTTCATCATTGCAATCACTTCATGGCTACAGTATAGGAACAAATCGGTAGCATACTTTTCATCCTTCAATCCATAGTCGGCCATATTCATGAACTTAAAGCCACTAATTTGAAGCTCGCTCCCTTCTTCCTCAAGTCCACAAACCGGTGCTAGGATCTCACCATCTCCCAACACTATGGCAATCCCTCATTTCCATGGAATCTTCATCTTTTGGTGTAATGAGGAAGGAATTGCCCCATTAAGGTGAAGCCAAGCCCTTCCCAAAAGAAGGTTGTAATTTAGGGTGATGTCCATGACATGAAATTCCACAATAGTTTCCATTGGTCCAATCTTACAAGAAGCCTTGAAAGTGCCCATGACCTTTCTTGAAGTGTTGTCATATGCCCTTATAGTCAAGGGAGAATGAATGACGGTCTCCATGTCTAGGCTAACAGTGAGGGTGGTCCTAAAAGGACAAACATTCAAGGCGAATCCATTGTCAATAAGAACCATTGGAACCTTGGCACCCATGCATTCAATGGCGATTTGCAAGGGTCTAGTGTGAGTAGCTCCTTTGGGAGGGAGATCTTCATCGGAAAAGGCAAGGAGGGGGTGTAAGCAACCTTAGACTCCCATGAGAGACAAAACTTCTTGTGGTGTAGTTTCTATAGTGATAGGCCAAGAATGTAGTGACCCCTTGTGATGAATTAACCAATTAATTAATTCAATTAGCATGCAATAAGCGTGGTAGTACAAACAAATCACCAAGTTAAAATGCAACAGAAAATAAATTGACATGGAATACTTGAGAATATGCTTTACAGCTTGCTAATATTTTTGTCCTGGATTTGATTAATATCAGCTGACCATGCCAACTGAATAACAAATATCTGGTCTAGTACAAAGCATGGCATACATGAGACTTCCTACTGCTGAAGCATAAGGAACTTGTCTCATCAAATCTTCTTCCTCTTGAGTCTTAGGCCTTTGGTAATCAGACAGAGGAACTCCATGTCTGAAAGGAAGTAATCATTTCTTGGAGTTTTGCATGCTAAACCGTTCTAGAACCTTATCTATATATCCAACTTGTGATAAGCCTAACATCTTATTCTTGCGATCTCGCCAAAGCTTGATCCCTAGAATAAAGTTAGCCACACCCAAGTTCTTCATATCAAATTGGCTTGACAACCAAACTTTTACTGATGACATTACCTCTACATCATTTCCAATGAGTAGAATATCATCAACATAAAACACTAGGAACATTACTACTTTATCTCGATGTCTTTTGTACACACATGGTTCATCAAGATTTTGCTCAAAACCAAATGACTTGATTGCTTGATCAAATCTGATGTTCCATGATCTAGATGCTTGCTTAAGTCCATAAATGGACCTTTTCAACTTGCATACCATATGCTCTTGGTTCTTTGCTATGAAACCTTCCGGTTGCATCATATAGATTTCCTCTTCAAGATTGCCATTGAGAAATGCAGTCTTGACATCCATTTGCCAAATCTCATAATCATAATGAGCAGCAATGGATAAGAGAATTCTAATAGATTTAAGCATTGCTACTAGAGAAAAGGTTTCATCATAATCAATACCTTCTTTTTGTGTATACCCTTTTGTCACTAGCCTTGCTTTAAAGGTTTCAACCTTTCCATCTATCCCTCTCTTCCTCTTGTAAACCCATTTGCAACCAACAGGTTTAATGCCATTAGGCGCCTCTACAAGATCCCAAACTTGATTGGAATACATGGAATCTAATTCAAATTTCATAGCTTGGACCCAATGATGTGCATCTATATCATTCATTGCCTCTTCATAAGTGTAGGGATCCGATTCAGCCTCTTCTGAGATAGCTTCATAAGTTTCTCCCAAACCTATGAAGTTTATAGGAGGCCGAACAATTCTCCCACTACGACGAGGCACCTGTGTACTAGACATATCATGAATAGTATCTTGTGGTGTATCTAATACAGCCACATCATCCCTAGTTTCATCCATTGGTTGTTCATTTACAGGTTCATTCATTTCAGCCAACACAACTCTACTTCTAGGAGTATAATCATTCATATAGTCATTTTCCAAGAATTTGGCATTTGTGCTAACAAATACTTTATTATCTTTATGACTATAGAATAAACCTCCAACAGTTCCTTTTGGATACCCAACAAAGAAAACAACTTCTGTTTTAGACTGTAACTTGTCAGACTTTCCTTTTAACACATGTGCTGGACAACCCCAAATATGGAGATGTCTCATACTAAGCTTATGCCCATTCCACAACTCCACAGGTGTTTTAGGAATAGACTTTGAAGGTACAAATTCAGAAGATACATTGCAGTGTTTAAGGCATATCCCCAAAAAGAAATAGGTAGAGTCGAATAACTCATCATGGACCTAACCATATCTAAAAGAGTCATATTCCTTCTTTCTGCTACACCATTTTGTTGTGGAGTTCCAGGTGCAGTCAATTGGAATACAATCCCATTCTCAGTTAAGTAATCCTTAAAATTCCCAAGAAGGTATTCGCCACCACGATCAGATCGAATGGCCTTTATGCGTTTACCCAATTGATTCTCAACTTCAACCCTAAACTCTTTGAACTTTTCAAAGGTTTCGGACTTCTGTTTCATTAGGTACACATAACCAAATCTAGAGTAATCATCAGTCAAAGTAATGAAATACTCATAGCCACCTCTTGCCTAGATTGACATAGGACCACAAACATCTGAATGCACTAGTTCTAGCAAATCTTGTGCTCTCCTACCTTTTGCATTAAAAGGTCGTTTGGTCATTTTACCTTCCAAACAAGATTCACAATTTGGAAATTCATCAAAGTCCATGGGCTCTAAGAGTCCATCTTTGATTAGTCTTTGAATTCTGTTTGAATTAATATGACCTAAACGCAAGTGCCAAAGATATGAATCACTAGTAGAAGGAAACTTTCTCTTTAATGATTTTACATGAGAGTCATTATCTAATTCAGAATTATATAATTCATGCTTATCAGGAGTTAAAATATAAAGATCATCCACAATATTGCCAGAACAGATAAACACTTTACCTTTCTTTATTACAACATTGTCTTTAAGGATAACACAATATCCATGTTTACCTAAATAAGTTGCAGAAATTAAATTCCTAAGAACATTAGGTACATACAAAAAGTCTTCCAATATTAAAACTCTAGATTCAAAACATAAATTAAACACTCCAATAGTTACAACTGGAATCCTGCTCCCATCAGCCAAGGTAAGAAACATTTCCCCTTCATTCAGCTTTCTGGTCTCCTGAAACCCCTGCAAAGAATTGCAGATATGATTAGTACAACCTGAATCCACACATCAGGAATCTGTGGGATTCTGTACTAAACATGTTCCAAGAAGAAATGTACTTTTCATACCTTTATTCTTGGTAGCCTTAAATATTGGACAATTCCTCTTCCAATGTCCTTTCTCACCACAATGGAAACACTTTCCTTTGATCTTATTTCCTTTGTCAGCAACCACTAAGGCAATTTGTTTACCCTTTTGCTTGGTGAAGTCCTTCTTCTTCTTCTTCTTACCCTTGCCTTTCGACTTAGGTTGAGAAGTAGAAACTTTAGCCATGTTAGCATCAACACTAGAAGTACCAAGAATGCCTTCTGCCGCTACCAACTCATTCATTAATTTAGACAAGGTATAAATCTTTTTATTCATATTATAGTTAAGTTTGAATTCCTTGAATGATTCCGGTAGTGACTGGAGTATCATAATCACTTGGGATTCTCCATCAATATCGGCACCTAAAACCTCCAATGTATTCAGATTAGAGATCATTGTAAGAAAATGCTCCCTAACTGAACCGCCTTCAGCCATTTTGGTATTATAGATTTGCCTCATGGTTTCTTGCCTTGCAGAACGGCCTTGCTCACCAAACATCTCCTTCAGACTTAGCATAATGTTCGAAACTAGTTCTACATCCTACATTTGATGTTGTAGAACATTTGAGATAGATGCTAGGATGTAGTACTTGGCCATCTCATTAGATTTCTGCCAACGATCATATCGTTATTTTTCCTCAGGAGGAGCATCTAATGAAGGAAAACTGGGACATGGTTTAGTAAGCACATATTTGTGTTCTTCAGCAGTGAGAACTATGTCCAAATTTCTTTTCCAGTCAACATAGTTGAGTCCAATTAGTTTGTTTTGATTAAGAATAGTAACAAGTGGGCTAAATGATGCCATGTTCAAAACTGAAAATAACAAACATGAATATAATAAGTAAACTAGACATTATCAATTTAGCATATAAACATATAATATGGAACCTTAATAAAACCATAATATAATATATGCAACGACAACCCAATCCCATATTCAATATCCCTCAGCATAGAGTGAACATTAAATACTATGATTGATTGAGAACTATTCTCATTATTAGCGCTATCATGATAACTCTTATCATACACTAATAATATGTCATTATACATTTGGCCTCTAAATAATAATAGTAAGAACTCAGCATAGAGGATACTATAATATTTAGTCTAGTGTATACCATTGTCTAGAATCATGTGTAACCACATTTCATCCCCTTAACAGGCTTATTTTGTAGTACCATGATACAAAACACCCTCCGTATGGAATGCAAAGCTCAAAGCTAAGACAAGGCGTTTGATCAAACTACTATAAACCAAGAAATTCAATCTTGTAGGACCATGAAATAAATACTCTCTGCATGGAATGCTAAGCTCGAAGCAAAGACAAAGTATATATTTCACACTACTATGAACCAACAATGAAGGCCGTGAGATGCAACCCTTGTATCTCTCTCCCACTAGATATTTTAAATTAAAGGTTTTTATGATCAAGAACCATATTAATGCTAGAACCCTTGAAAACATAATCCTAATCTCATTAGGAATAAATTTCATTAAATGAATACTTTAATCCTAGCATTAATATATATATAAATATATATAATGTAATATAAACTCATATTACATTATAAACCCATATTATATTATATATAATATAATATATGGATTATTACATGTAATATATGATTATTACATTATATATAATATACGGATTCAATATGAAATAAAGAACTTGAATCCTTAATGCATGCGAATTCTTGATGCATATAAAAGCATGACACGGCACTTGATGCAAAGAAACATAATCATGGCCTACAACGATTAACGTGAATCAATATATATCTCATATATTAAACGTAGCATGGCAGTTATGTTAATTGACATTCAATAACTACCCTTGAGAGTAGTTATTGTCAACGGACAATAACTACTTTCTTTGAATGGCCGTGTCTTAATGGCCGATCATGTGTACAGAACAACTTCAATAAACCCGTTCACAAGAAGTGTAGACGAAAACAAACACCAAAACCATACGGCACAAAACAAAAGTTACAGCCGTGTCCTCTTGGAACAATAATTTTATGCAGAAATTTGAAAACACAAAGATAACGGTTTTCTTAAATTCTAAAACTCAATCACATGTTATACAAGCATGATATGAAAACCTGGCTCTGATACCAATTGTTGGATAATCAGGTTTTGTATCTCAAACAAAACACACAGCGGAAGCAACAAACATGGATCTATTTCATTCATGATTGATAACATGCACTATGTAAATTTCAGAATTTAAGAACAAGATAGCGTACCTTGGTGCGGTGAAATTCAAAACAAAACATTATAAGTACTTGGGAACATTTTTAATCTTCACTCCAATTCCATTTTACGCTCAAGAAGTGTGGTCTCTCAATCAGTTTTCAAGAGAGAATAATTGAGTGGCTTCACTCACACATACACACCATTTCACAATGATGTCTCTCTTTTTCTTAATAAAAAATTATGTATGTTTCTCCCTTTATATTTAACTGATTATCTAATTGGGCTGGCCTATTGGGCCTTTCCAATTGGGCTTTAGTGTGTGGCTTGGAGTGAGACCAAAAGGGACCAATAAGACATTAGCTCCAATGGGCCTTGGGCTTTTCTGTCAACTCTTGACAAGTCCAAAGTTACCATTAATTATATTTAATACCACTATATAAATATAATTGCACTCTAGGCCTTATTAATAAATTATATCCCAAGACTTTATTATACATGCAACCCCTTCATAAAATATTCGAAGTAATACAAAGTCATGAATGAAGACTGCCACTTTGTGAATTACTACATCTTAATCCTTGAGTACCCGATTTAATCCTTTAAGTTATTCATCATATATTTATGAAACCTAATTTCATAAATATATACTTTAGCAACTATTTACTAAAGTAGTTAGGCCTAACATTCTGAATAATAAACCCATTAAACTTATCTCAAGGGAATATTTTGTATCTCTGTTAAGAGACTATGAATTCCATCTTGAGAATATATGTTCCATCAACACTAAATGTGGCTGCCCAACATACTGAGATTTTGACTGTTACTTTAGATCTCACTCCTGATATATCAAAGCAACCTACACTTCATGATTAGGTCCATTATTCTCTCAGGATTAAGAGTTCATGTAAATATATAAGTCGTGAGATTTATTATTCATTTGACAGTCGTTAGGAGAATAATAAATCTCACAGCGGTCCAGTTCAATATGTCTTAACTCTTAAAACATATCAACATATCAACTAGAAATCTCCACTTCCATGATCAAGACAAATCATCGTAATTGATATGTTATAGTCTTCGTAGATGAAATGCCCAATTTCATCACCGACTACGAACTATAATTCTAAGTTTACAAAAAACTTGTGATTTATATCTTCTGTGACTTTTCACATAAATCACATACTATGCATCTCATGGACTATATGATAATGTCCGAATATTTATGTTACCATTATTTCAGATAATAATAAAACAACTTTATTAAACACAATATTAAGTCATACATAATGTCATATTTAATATTATACATAGCATCATACAATAGGATTTAAGGGCACTAATCCTAAAAGGCATTCCTAGGTTGGAGAATTCTCGACGAGCTTTCTTTGGATAGGCCAGTGTTGGTTGGGGTATGATGGCGCTTACATTTACGGGATTGGGGGCTTTAGTGGTGGTCCTCCCTCCATATGTCTTCTTGGTTGGACGCTTGCTTTCCCCTTTCTCTAATTGTCCATTGTTGAGAGCATCTTCAATTCTTGTCCCACAATCACATAATTCTCCAAATGAACTAATAGGCGATGACAAAAGCCTACTGTTATAAACCGAAAGCAAGTTCTTTATGATCATGTTGATTTGGTCTTTCTCATTTGGCCTATTGACCATTCTAGATGCCATGTTCTTCCATCTAGTCATGTATTTGGAAAATGTCTCCCCTACGCCTTGTTTGGTAGTCTCTAAATCCCTTAGAGTCACATCAATCATGGTGTTGAAGATGAATTGGTCCACAAACAACTCCACTAGCTCATTCCACACCTTGGTTTTGCTTGGATCAAGGCTATAATACCATCTTGATGCACCTCCCGTGAGTGAGAGGGGAAATGCATGCAAAGTTTGCCTCTCATCTAGCCCTTTCATTTCCGCAATGCGTAGGTATCTTCTTATGTGTTGCTTTGGATCCCCAGTCCCATCAAATTTTTCCGCATCAGAGATTTTGAATTGAGGAGGCAACGCAATGGGAATCTTTGAGCTTACTCCCCCTATGTTATAGAGGTAGTCATCCATCCCTTGTGCCTTACAGAAGGCAAGTTGCATCTTCTCCATATTTTCCCTCATAGCTATGGTTTCCGCAGTGAGCTTCTCAAATTGCTTATTTCTCTTATACTCCACTTTGTCTTTTTCATCCCATTCTTCATCTTCCTCCTCATCATCCTGGATTTCCACACGTGTGGATTTCTTGAGCCTAGATTCTTCCAACCTAGTGAGACACCATCCCATTTTCTTAAGGGCTTCTCCATGTTCTTCCAAAGCCATAAGGATCTTTTGTGCCATTGAGTCTTCCGGGGAGGTAGCCATTGTCTCTTGGGGGTTTTCTTCTTCTTGGTATGTATCCTTTGACTTGATTAAGCGCTTTCCTTTCTCTCGAATCCAAATGGGAGTGGGGGCGTGTTTTCTTGACTTTAGCGGTGCAATGATGCCTGAAAAGAAGTCCCATTTTCATTAAGCTCATGTCCCTATTAAAAGGTTCCTTTTAAACTTAGATGTTCTTGGAAAATTCTTAAGTTCATTTTAATGAAGGCCTAATTACAATATCACTCCCTTTCCTCTCATAGATCCTTGCCCCTTGTTTAATTGGGCTTTGGTCCATTTACAATAAAGCTCTCATCTTACTCTCATGGGCTTTCGTTAGAATGTACTTAGGAATTTTCAACCCTTTGTCTCAAACTTAGGCCTACAATGTATTCATCACTTTTGGGCTTTTCAATTTTATTCATTATTTCAACACTCTTTTTGAAATAGCCCTCTAGCTAGAATACTTTGTAGCCATCCTTTCAAAGTCTATGAAATTCTCATCATTTTGGGCCTAGGCATACAATAAAGAGACTCAAGATTAGGGAGTTTCATTTTGGCTTTGATTCGGGCATACTTGTTACCTTAAGCCCAAAGTCCTCTTTTCCGAAAGGCCTTTTAATTCGGACCCATGATAGCAATTAGGCTATGGTCTTATGAACCTTTCAAGTTAAGATATACCTTTGGATTTAGGGACAAGCCTCTTATATGTGAGAACTTCTTTTCTTTTGTCCCACAACATCTTAGGGTATATCATAACTTTAGGGCCATCCCTTCCATTTTTATACCTTTTATTTGTCCCTTAGAATTAGGTGAACACATGATATATAGTTGAACAAACAGGAGATATATAAAGGGTACCCTTCATGGTAAGATCTAGGATCTCTCTAGTGTGGGTAGGCTCCCTAAGGCTAAAGGGATAGATAAGTAGGTCACTCACAACTAGGTGGGCTATGATTCCAACCGAGGGCCTAAGTGGACCCTATAGTGGATTGGTAGCAAACCTTTATAGTACTCAAGGCTCATTATAGTCGATGGCACTGATTGTGAGTTGGTGGGATGAACTTCAAAAAATTTGGGCCCAATGGAGCCTTCCATCTTCCCACTCATCATCAACCAAGGTTAAGGGACAAAAGAACAAGTGAATGTGTGTGCAACAAGTATTGAAAATATTTTTATCAAGGTTAAGAAATAAGACACATAGGAATTAAACTCATCATCCCCAGCGGAGTCGCCACTGTAGGCACAACGGAATGGAATCGCCACCTAGTTATATGGTCTAGGAACCATTAATATAGCATCCTTTCGAGGAAGGACCTTTTATCTTACTATTAGACTTTGGGTTCAGAGTTTAGGTACGTTCTTGGGAAGGTGTTAGGCACCCAAGATTGCCCAACCCTAAGGTTGGCCTCCCATCATTGTGTCTTATACCTTAACCTTATTAAAAGCACTTTCAACACTTGCATCTATACTCACGCACACACTAACATACATCTATGCTTACAATCATGGTATCCTTCATCCCAAAATACATATACTTATCAATCTAAAACAAAAGCAAGCCAAGGCGCAAAAGAAAACCCTAGCATTCATCTAACATGTGAAAACCTATCATGCATCTACAACAAGGTAGCAAGCAAACATATTACAAAACCCTAATCTTACATCTAAGCATGTTCTATCATATCATCAAAGTGAAACCCTAATACAATGCATGAACATCGCTAATGCATGACTTATCCTTTACTTACCTCTCAGTAGCACAACACGTATGGCATCAATGCATGAACATGTGAATGCATGATATTAACATTAAGAAACCCTACTCTACACATATGATAACAAACAAACATGTTAAAAAGTAAACAAACAGTTATGGGGCTTGAAACATATGAAAAGGAGGCTACACGAAATACACATGTGAGTGCAGAAATAAAACAAACAAAAATTTGGGTTTCTAGGTAACGGCATCACGCACTCTAGAATAGATTTGCGTACGCATGAGTTCAGCCTACGTGTGTAGGCTAGATCATGCGTACACAGATCCTTACCCAGAAAACCTAATTTACACAGAGATAGAGCAGAAGCCAAACAAAGAAATAAAGATTAAAATAAACTAAACAAAACACAAATTAAAATAAAGATTAAAGGCACAAAAGAAAAGGAAAAGTTTAAAAGGATACCTTAAAGCAAAAGCTCCTAGGCTTGATTTTTGACCATTCCCCTCAGTCAAATCGATCGCAATTCAATAAAATAGTGATTAGCAACCTTAAACTCAAAGGATTGGGTCCAGAAAAGGTCCCAATCAAATAAAAATGACTTGAGGGTGTTTTATGAAAAACTCCCTTTTGATTCACTATTTTCTAGTGAATCTTGCGTTTTTCCCGTAGGATTTCTGTCTGTCTTGAAAATGTACCATATAAGGTTTTTTATAGTTGAAAAAATGGGGTTTAGAATGGCTCCCAGACGATGTGGGATTCGTTCCAAACCTCAGCCATTATTGCAAAAAACTTGTCTTTCTTATGCTTCTGAAACCCTAGTTGTATACGCAAGAATGTGTCTGCGTACGTAGGCTGCGACTCGCGTACGCAGGCCACGACTTACGTACGTAGGCTGAGGGCCACTTTAGTCATTTAATTTCCAAAAATAGATTTTTGCTCATTTAAAAGGTTATATTTTCCATTTTAACACTCCTCAAGTCACTTTAACATCTGATTGGGCTCTAAACTGGCCTTAGGCCTTAGAGTTCGAGCATCATTAGGGAACGGGGGCCCGAGTCGTAAGAGGTACAAAATGCGGTGTCTACACCAAGCGCCATGCATACGTGGGGATGGGCCTGTGTACGCAGATTTGACTTTGCGTACATAGGGTTGACCTTGCGTACGTGGGCCGTGAATCAGAAAAACCCTAACTGACTTACTTAAGTATAAAAGTAGCCGTTTAAGTCCAAAACCCTCACTAACGTATTTCCAACCCAGAGAACACTTTTTTGAGGTCCTCCAATGGCATAAAACTCTCATCTTGATGTCTCCACTTGGATTAGGAAGCTTGGTCCCGATTTCAAGGATTTCATTACTCCCTATGGTCTTTCTTGCACTTTTCCCTATCATCAAATTAGGGTGGATGAACTTCTTCTTCGTGCTGCTGCCAATTATTGTGTTCCTTCTCGGCATGTATTCTGCTTCAATGGAATAGAACTATGCCCTACTATTAAGGAATTTGCTGCCATCATGGGTGAACCGGAGATTGATGACCTCATCTTCCTTACCATGGGTGGGGATCTTCCTTCCTTGCTGCAAGTCGTGTTGGGCATCCCTTCCATCACAGTAAATAAGTGGTGTGTCTTTAGGAAACCTAGCATGCGTTTAGGAAGCAATGAAAAATTAAAATTATTTCACTATTCTGCTTATTTTTGCTACTATTCATAGGCCCCACTGCACTTTTTGGTACTATTCATAGGCCCCATTGTACTATTTCAACTAACTTTTACCTTTATCTACAGTACTTTCAACAATAAGTTTTCAGTTTCAGCAAAATAAATGGTATCCAAACAGACCCTTAACCTTAAGTTGGTTTTTGAGTATTTTTCCGATTCAACCCTTCCCAAGGGTGAGAGGCCACACTCGTACTTTCTTCATACCTTTTGCTTGTGTGCTCTTACAAGGTATTTCTTGGTTCAAAACTCGTATTATGTGGACCTTCAAATGTGTATGATAGCATATATGCTAAAGAGAGGTAATCTGGTGGGCTTGATCTTGATGGAGACCCTCAATGTCTTGGATGCCTTTCATAGGAAGGAAGCAAACTTCTTTGCAGGAAGTTCTCTTCTCCTTCAAGTATAATCCCTAATTTTTGCCTAGGTTCTCAACCTAGCAAGATCCCTCTAATTTTGCATGGATTGCCTTTCGGTTTTCAACCCATCGAGGCACCTTATATCGTCTTTCATCATTATTTTATTTTTTTTCTCATGCTCTCTCTCTCTTTTGCTTTTTTTTTTTTTTTCTTTTTATTCCCTCCTCTCTCTCCTTCTCCTTCTTTTTTTCAGATATGGCTACAAGAGAGACTTCGGTTGCTTCAACCTTCCACCATTCCTTTCAGCACATACCTCTCTATGCACCTTAGGTACCGCCGACTTCATCGAAATGACATGGGCTTTGAGGCGTATATGGAGCTTATGGGTTGCCTCAAGGAGACAGACATTCAATGGGTCATGGAATGGTGGCATATCTCAAGCATGGTCCATAGTTGCTGCAAGGACCACTGTGTGACTTTAGTTGGGCTTCGATGTTGTTCTTACTACTCCACTTGTCTTATCTCAAGGTGATTTGGAAAGCGTCAAGGAGCTACTGATGATGAGGGGGTCTACCACACCGCAGTGTTCACCAATAGGATTTTGGGTAGGATCAGTGAGGCTTGGCCACGTCGCAGGGTGACAAAAGACATTGTTCCTCCCAAATACATCTACCCCACTGCAAGGTACAAGCAATGGTTAGAGGATGACATGAAGTGGATTCTGAAGGATGAGAAGGCTTACATGAAGACTAGCAAGAAAATAAGGAGGACTGAGTAACCACCTTGATATGCCCCATGTTTTACTTTTCTGCACTTTTATGATTCTCATGTTTTGTTTTTGAATTTAATAAAGGATTGGAATGTTCCAAATCCCCTATGAAAACAATCTTATTATCTTTTAATTTGAGCAATGAGAGAATTTCCTTATATTATCTTGCTTATTGTCATCATTATTCTTTTTCTTTTTCTTTTCTTTTTCCTTTGCCATGTAATTTTTGCCCATGACATCCCTTCGGGAATTTTCGCCATGCCCATGGTCTTTTCCCCTAATTTTTGCCTAAACCACCCTTGTGGGCTTTCAATTTAGTGGGGTTCTTTTGCCTTAATTTTTGCCTAGGCCACCCTTTCAGGTTTTCAACCTAGCAGGCCTTTTTTTCTTTTTAAATGTGGTACTTCCGGAGTCTATCCATGTTAATTGGGTGAAGCATCTCTTCCCCATTCAAATATGTGATTCTTGTAGCACCTCCAAACATGATTTTCTTAATGATAAAAAGTCCAGACCGCTTTGGCTTCATCTTTCCTCTTGGATCGAAAGTCTCATCTCTAAGCACCTTTAGGACCAAGTCTCATTCTTTAAGGTTTCTCGGTTTCACCTTCTTGTTGAATGCTCTAGCAATCCTTTTTTGGTACCCTTGTGCATGATATTGTGCCCTAGCCCTCTTTTCATCTATCAAAGCCAATTGTTCATATCTTGCCTTAACCCAATCCTCTTCTAGGACCTTGGTTTCCACCAATATCCTTAAAGATTGTATCTCTACCTCAATAGGAAGCACTGCCTCACTACCATAAACCAAGGAGTAGGGTGTTGCCCCAATCGATGCACGGATAAAAGTTCTATAACCCCATAAGGCAAGCAGAAGCTTCTCGGCCCAATCCTTGTATGTCACTACCATCTTGGCTAGGATGTTCTTCACATTCTTATTGGTTGCTTCTACGGCCCCATTAGTTTGTGGTCGATATGGTGAAGACTTGTGATGCTCAATGTTGTACAACTCCATGATCCTTCGAACTTCACCCTCAAAGTGGGAACCATTATCGGAGATGATCTCTTGGGGTACCCTAAACTGGCATATGATGTTGTTTTCTAAGAACCAAGCCACTTGCTTAGCCTTCAATATGGAGTAAGAGGTTGCTTCTACCCATTTGGTGAAATAGTCAATTGCTACCAAAATGTATTCATGCCCATTTGAAGCTTTAGGGGCTATTCTTCCAATCACATCTATGCCCCAAACTGAGAATGGCCATGTAGAAGTCATGCTATACAACTCACTAAGCGGTACATGGTTCAAGTTGGCGTGTGTTTGACAATCATGGTAACTCTTCACATAGTCCACACAATCAGTCTCCATTGTATTCCAATAATGCCCTATTCTTAGGATCTTCTTGGCTAACATTCTTCCATTCATATGAGGGACACAAATCCCTTGATGCACTTCTTCTATTACTCTCTCAGCTTCTTCCCTCTTCAAACAACGAAGGTGTATGCCATCATAGAATCTTCTATAGAGTTACCCCCCACATAGGATATATTGAGTTGCCATCATCCTAATGGAACGACGTTCTCTCTTATCGGCACCATCTGGATATGCCTTTAGTTCCAAGAACTTCATGATGTCATAATAACACGGAACTTCCTCTTCCTCTATGGTCATTACTAAAGCTTTGGTTTTCCTCTTATGCACTTCCTCATAACTTTGCTCAATCTCTAAGGGTCATGTCCATACTCCCTCGGGTATTTCTACTATGGAGGCTAAAGTAGCTAAGGCATCCGCAAATTGATTGTGTACTCAATCTTGTCAAAGGTCTTGGTCAAGTCCTCCAAGTATTGTTGATAAGGCTTCAAATGTTCCTCCTTCACCTTCCATAACTTTTGCGCTTGGGCTATAACCAAAGTTGAATCCCTGAAGACTTCGGCCTCCTTTACCCCCAATTCTCAAAGAGCTTCCATTCTGGCAATACAAGCCTCATATACAGGCCTCATATTCTTTTGGGAGTGATCAAGAGTATTCCTATCCCATTCCCATATTGGTTTATAGCTCTGTCAAAGTACATCTTCCATGCCCCTAACTCAACTTTCAAAATGTCTTCATCTGGAAAGTCTTCTTTACCATCTTCTCCCTCTATAGGATTCTCGGCACAAAAATTTGACACGATGCTTCCCTTGATAGTTTTCCTAGCCACATACTTCAAATCGAATTCTACTAAAAAGATCAACCATCTTGACAATCTTCCACTCAAAGTGGGTTTCTCAAAGAGATACTTCAATGGGTCCATTCTTGTTACCACCCATATTTGGAAAGGTAAGATGATATGTCTCAATTTCTATTACGGCCCAAACAAATGCAAAGCATGACTTTTCTATGGGAGTGTACCTAGTCTCGTAATCATGGAATCTCTTTCTTAAATAATATATGGCCATCTCATTCTTGTCATCGTCTTCTTGTGCAAGTATACTTCCAACTGCATCCCCTATGATGGAGAGGTATAAGAGTAAAGGTTTTCCATGTTGTGAAGGCACTAGGATAGGTGGGTGGAGGAGACATTCCTTGATAAGTTCAAAGGCTTTTTGGCACTCATCATTCCATGTATGTGGTTCATTCTTCCTTAGGAGTTTGAAGATGGGCTCACAAGTGGAAGTGAGCTTGGCAATGAATCGACTAATGTATTATAGTCTACCCAAGAAACCCCTTATTTCTTTCTCACTTTTGGGAAGAGGCGTCTCTAATATGACTTTAATCTTGGATGGGTCAACTTCTATCCCTCTATCACTCACTAGGAAGCCTAGCAGTTTTCTGGATGTTACTCCGAATGTGCACTTTTGTGGGTTCAATCTCAATCTATATTCTTTAATCCTCTCGAAGAACTTCCTCAAGTTTATGGTGGGGCTACCTCTATCCTTGGATTTTACTATCATATCATCAACATACACCTCTACCTCATTATGCATCATATCATGTAACAAGGCCGTAGCCATCCTTCGGTAGGTTGCCCCAGCATTCTTGAGGCCAAACGGCATTACCGTGTAACAATAGATTCCCCATTCGGTAGTGAAGGTGGTTTTGGTCACGTCCTTGGGAGCCATCTTGATTTGGTTGTATCACAAAAAGCCATCCATAAAAGACATCAAGGCACTTCCTGCCATGTTATCCACTAGGACATCAATGTGAGGGAGAGGAAAGTCATCCTTAGGGCATGCCTTGTTCAAGTCCCTAAAATCCACACACATCCTCACCTTCCCATCCTTCTTAGGTACGGTCACAACATTGGCTATCCATTCGGCTTGGTGCACGAGTTTGATGAACCCTACCTTTAATTGCTTAGTGACTTCCTCTTTGATTTTTAAGAGCCATTTGGTCCTCATTCTTCTCAATTTTTGCTTGACGGGCACCATGTGATCATAAGTATCAATGTGATGTTGAGCTATCTCAGGGTCAATTCCAGGCATATCTTCATAGGACCATGCAAACACCTCTTGAAATTCCATGAGGAGTTTTTGAAGATCTTTTCTTTCTTTTTCATTTAGAGTTGAGCCAATTTTAATTAAGCGTGGATTCTCATCATTGCCCAAATTAATAGTTTCAAGAGTTGGTTTCATAGGTTCAATTTTCTTTTCCAATTGTTTATTAATTTCATTTTCAAATTCATTTGAATCATTTAAGTGCAGAATTTCAATGTTATGGGACACATCAAAGTAAGCCAAACAGAATTCATCTTATTGAGAATATTGAAAAGTACATTGGAACTTGCATTACAAAACTTTTTCCCATGTTTTCAGAAAACCCAACCCAAGTCCAATTATTAATGGGCCCCACAATAGGCATGATGAATTCCTTCCTCTTTGTTCTTCAAGGCTCGCCACTCTTCCCCTTGTCTTCCTTTAGCCAGTCTTCCTTCAGCCAGTCTTCCTTCTTCAGAGGTTCCCACACATGCATAGTTTCGGTCGTGTCATACAGATCTTTGCCCTTGTTGGGGAAGTCTCTCCTCGCCTCATTGAGGAACCAGTCACCGTCATCCCTGCTCCAACAGCTAATCATTTCATCATCTCCTTCTTCTTCTTTGTTCATCACTAGATATTGGTCGTCGTCCGAAGAAGGGTCCATGTTGCATTCAAGCATGAAGCGAGCTAGGGTGACTTAGGTTGTCCCCACCTTCAAGGTCCATTCTAGCCAATCATGATCTTCCCACAATCCTGCGTCTCCCGATTAGGAAAAGTCGTTGACATAGGCCCTCTTGAAAGTCCATGGTCCTAGAGCACTCTTTAGTTGTGGCTTAAAGTTAGGTAGATGTAGGCGGACCTTCCCTTCTATCATCATGCGGTCGATGTCCTCTTGGGTCAGCTCGCTTTGTTCATGCTTAACCTTGTCTTTTTCAGCTTCTTCTTTTGCTATCTCGGAGACATGGCCTATTATCTTCTTAAGGACTTCAGCTTGTACCTCCACACACTCAAGCATCTTTTGCATGAGGACCTTCTCACTTATAGCATCCATCTTTCCCTCTTGATAAGTCTTCCTTTTGGATGTCTTGTCTTCCATTAGACTTGGTTTGAAGCGATGTCTGAAAAGAAGCCCAATTTTCATTAAGTTCATGTCCCAATTAAAGGTTCCTTTTAAACTTTAGATGTCCTTAGAAAATTCTTAAGTTCATTTTAATGAAGGCCCTATTATAATACCACTCCCTTCCCTCTCATGGATCCTTGCCCCTTGTTTAATTGGGCTTTGGTCCATTCACAATAAAGCTCGCATCTTACTCTTATAGGCTTTCATTAGAATGTACTTAGGAATTTTCAACCCGTTGTCTCAAACATGGGCTTGCAATGTATTCATCACTTTTAGGCTTCCCATTCTTTATTCATTATTTCATCATCATTTTTTTTTTTTTTGAAATAGCCCTCTAGCTAAATACATTATAGCCTTCTGTATGTTTTTAGACCCCTTAAAACACAACCAGATTAACCTAGTTAATTAGCCAAGTGATTACTTAGTTAAATTATCAAATCTAGGTTAACACACATATATCATGTTATTGAAAAGTGCGGAAAATAAAAAACATAACAATATGATAACCCAGGAAAACCAAACCGGTAAAAAACCTGGGGAGGATTTAACCTAGCTATCCTCAAGGTAAAACGAATCCACTATGAAAGAATTGAAGTTTACACAATAGCGACTTAGACCACTAACATCCTATTGCTACCTCGAATAGGAAACTTACTACCACGACCCCGTGACAGCTCCGAGTCCACGGACTACTTCTTTCTTGGATTCCCAGCAAGTACAAGCACTCCCGCTTGTGTATCTTTAAACTCTTGAATCTGCAACTGAATTGATCACCAAGCTTTCGACATCAATCTTGAGATTGGAAACCCTAAGTATATGTGAAGGCAAACACCTCTAGATCTCACAAGAGATTCACATACATAGCATAAAGAGCAATACTAAAACATGGCTAGGGTTTGTCCTTTTATACTTAAGGCAAAACATAAAACCCTACACGTCAAACGGGCTTGGGCTGAGTTGGAAAATTCTGCAGAAAAACAATCTGCACGAGTCTAATTTTCGATCGATCGAGCCAAGCAGATTTACACAGTAAATCCTGCAGTACACTCGATTCCAACTTTACACTTAAACACACTTTGAGCAAGTCTAAAACAAGACTAAACGTTTTGATCATGGTTTGCCAATATTACAAAATGAAGTTCTAATACATTTAAACCTAAAGTCTTAGAACCCAACACCTTCCTCTCGAAACCTATGAAATTCTCATCATTTTGGGCCTAGGCATGCAACAAAGAGACCCAAGATTAGGGAGTTTCATTTTTGGTGTTGAAGGAGGTTGGATGCTAAGTCCATAGCATATTTGTAACCTTAGGCCCAAAGTCCCCTTTTTCAAAAGGACTTTTTCCACTTAGGCGTATGATAGCAATTAGGCTATGGTCTTATGAACCTTTCAAGTTAAGATATGCCTTTGGATTTAGGGACAAGCCTCTTATATGTGAGAACTTCTTTTCTATTATCCCATAACATCTTAAGGTATACCATAATTTTAGGGCCATCCCTTCCATTTTTATACCTTTTATTTGTCCTTTAGAATTAGGTGAACACATGGTATATGGTTGAACAAATAAGAGAAATATAAAGGGTATCTTTTGTGATAGGGTCTAGGATCTCTCTAGTGTGGGTAGGCTCCCTAAGGCTAAAGGGATAGATAAGTAGGTCACTCACAACTAGGTGGGCTATGATTCCAACCAAGGGCCTAAGTGGACCCCATAGTGGATTGGTAGCAAACCTTTAACGTACTCAAGGCCTATTATAGGCGATGGCACCGATTATGAGTTGGTAGGATGAACTTCAGAAGATTTGGGCTCGAATGGAGTCTTCCACCTTCCCACTCATCACTAACCGAGGTTAAGGGACAAAAGAACAAGTGAATGTATGTGCAAACAAGTATTGAAAAAGCTTTTATTAAGGTTAAGAGACAAGACACATAGGAATTAAACTCACAATCCCTAGTGGAGTCGCCACTATGGGCACAAGGGGGGAGTCGCTACCTAGTTTTTGCAATGGTCTAGGAACCATATATAGCGTCCCTTCGAGGAAAGACTTTTTGATCTTACTACCAAAGATATGGGTTCGGAGTTTAGGTACGCTCTTGGGAAGGTGTTAGGCACCCAAGATTGCCCAACCCTAAGGTTGGCCTCCCATCATTGTGTCTTATGTCTTAACCCTATTAAAAGCTATTTAAATTCTTGTATTCTAGACTCACACACACACTAACATGCATCTAACAAACAACATGGCATCATTCATCCCTAACCCTAATCATACATCTAATCATGGCATCAAAAGGCAACAACATATACAATCAAATCAAGGCAGAAACATAAGCATAAGGAAAGATCCAAGCATTCATATTCATTTCTAACATCAACACAAGATCATATCACAAATGCATGAACATTTCCAATGCATGACTTACCTTACACTTACCTTGCAGCAACACAGCACTCATGGCATTCATGCATGAAATGTGAATGGATGGTATTAAAACTAAGAAACCCTAAGACAAACCCTAATCTAAACATGTGATAACAAACAAGCATGTGAAAAGATGGACAGGAACTTATAGGGCCTAAAACATATGAAAAAACGACCAAACAGAACAAACATGTGAAGGCAGAAACAAAACAAACAAAAATTCAAGGTTTCTGGACAATGGCATCACGCACGCTAGAACAAGTCTACGTACACATAATCAAGCCTACATGCGCAAGCTGGATCATGCGTACGCAGATCCTTGCCCAGAAAACCCTAAAAACGCAGAAACAGAGCAGAACTTCAAAACAAAAATTCTAACACCCTAACATGCATTTTAAGCATACAAAAACTTAAACCTAACCTAGGAAGGCATATTAGAACATATCTTAACAAATAAACAAAGCAAACAGGAGGATTTAAAGGCAGAAAATAAAAGAGAAGGAAAAAAGAAAATTTTAGACTAGATACCTCGCATAAAAGCTTTCCAAGCTTGATTTTGACCATTCCCCTCAGTCAAATCTATTCACAAACCAACAAGAAAGTGATTAGCAACGTTAAACTAGAAGGATTGGGGCCTAAAAAGGTCTCAATCAAATAAAATTGACTTGAGGGTGTTTTGTGAAAAACTCCTTTTTGATTCACTATTTTCTAGTGAATCTTAAGTTTTTCCCATGGGATTTCTCTGTGTTTTGAAAATGTACCATGTTAGGCTTTTTATAGTTGAAAAAATGGGGTTTGGAACGGTTTCCAGACGATGTGTGATTCATTCAAAACCTAGACATGGCAAAACGGGCGGGTCGGGTCGGGTTTGGGTCGAGTCAAATGGGTTGCAGGTCAACGGGTTACAGGTCAAAAACGGGTCATTTTAAGAGAGTTAAAAACGGGTTCGGGTCAATCGGGTTGCGGGTCGGGTTGACCTGTATTTTTCACATTAATTTTTTTTTTTATAAAGAAAACAACATGTATTTGTCATTTGGAAAGTCATACAACAAATTACTTGATGTAAAATGCATTACTTTGAATTCACCACTTATATCAAGAATGAACTCAGTTAAACTTATTAATACTTATTCAATAATTTTAAAATTATACAAATCCTAACATTGTTATCTAAAACAAAATAATACAAAGATAAGTAAAACAAATACACAAGTTTTTCCCATTAAAAAAAAAAAAAAACGCAAGTTTTATTTCTACACAATACCAACATCCCAAAATATAAAACAAAATTACAAATGACTTATTGGATAACTCATTTAACAAAGAATAAAAACATATAAGAAATTTACAATCTTGAAAATTAATTTTACAATCTATTATCAATTGTGGTTGGCACTTTATTTCATTTTGAGATATACATTAAAGTTTGATTGTTTACTTATTTATACATGATCTCTTTTATGAATATCATATCATTGTAAAGCAATACACACTCTAGGAAATTATCATAATTTATTTTGAAAAACCGTTTATTTTGGACATAAATGGTTAAAAAATAGGTCTAAGCATTCATAATTTATGCTAATTTGATACTTTGGCTTCACTATTTTCACACTTGTGAATGTTTCTCACACATGTCTACAATTTTAACTCTACTATAACCAGATTATCTTGACATGTACTTTGCTATTTGATATCTAAAACTCTTTACTCATTACAGAATGCTCAACCATTCATCTTTCAATTAATTTGCATGCAGTTATGTAAATGTCTCAATTGTTTCCTTAAAGCTCACAACAAACAATTAAACCAATATTGTCTTAATTTTATTATTTTTTTACCAAAAAAAAAAAAAAAAAGTTTTAAAAAATGGTTCAAGTTTGGGTCGAGTCACACGGATCAACCCGTTTTTGCTTCGGGTCAAAAAAATCAAGTTCGAGTCAGGTATTTTTTGGGTCGGGTCAGAAAATTCTAACCCGTTTTGCCATGTCTATCCAAACCTCAGTCATTGTTGCAAAAAACTTGTCTTTATCATGCTTTTGAAACCCTAGCTGCGTACACAAGAAGGTGCCTACGTACGCATGCCTTAGCTTACATACGCAGGCCGCGACCCACGTACGCAAGCTGAGGGCCTCTTTGGTTATTTTATTTCCAAAAATAGATTTTTGCTCATTTAAAAGGTTTTATTTTACATTTTAACACTCCTCAAGTCAATTTAATATCTGATTGAGCTCTAAACTGATCTAAGGCCTTAAAGTTCGAGCATTATTGAAGAACAGGAGCCCGAGTTGTAAGGAGTATAAAATGCAATGTCTACACCTAGGTTTAGGGCCAGTCTTGACCGTACCCCATGGAAACTCACATGTGCGTACGTAAATGTGATATTGAATTATTATTTGATAAGTGCATGTCATATCCTTTTATACATCAAGTTCCTCCTTCATGCTACTGTTTGTCTTTTTACCATATAATCCATGTTGTTGGGACAATATGTAGAATAAATTTTACAATATTAATCCTATTGAAGATATGTTTAGTAAGAAAGAGGGGGAAAAAAAATCGCTATGTAATAAATTAATGTTATGCTTTCCTAAGGACTTCTGGAAAATTTTCGAGGGAAGAATCTTCTTAGAAATCATAGTTGTTTTTCATGGTTTTAGTCTCCAATTATTTTCTAAATATTTTCAACTGTAAACCCGTCCTCATGTGATAAAATTTCTTACATGATATTGATTAAGGACAAAGTTTAATTACAAAATTGGTTGTAACTTAAGACTACAACCTTACTCAATAAAATAAACATTACTATATATTTTTGAAAATCTAACCGTTGAATTGCATGTTTTTTTTGCTCTTAATACACATGTCAAATTTTGTGTCAATCGGATATTATTTACTATATTATTTACAAACATATATTTTATGCATAATTTTAAACTACAAAAACTTGCAATTTAAACAATTTATTGATGACATAACTATTGATATTTAATTTTCTAGAAATTTTGCAAGTATAGAAGATATAAGAAGAAAATGTAATCCAATGATAGATTTGTCAAAATTCACCTCCAATAAAAAGATGTTAAGTAAGGTTGTAACCTTAGGTTACAACCAATGTTGTAGTTAAACTTTGTCCATTGATTAATTAGTGTGATAGAAGGTTTGCCCCCAACGAATTATCATGGTTTTAAGTTTTTTTTTTTTTTTTTTTTTTTTTTTTTTTTTTTTTTGAAAGGAATCATGGTTTAAAGTAAAAATTGCGATTACTACAAATTTTACTACATAAAAAAAATTAAACGAAAAATTTATTTATAATGTCTATTTATAAAAATTTTGTGGCAAACTTTATAATATATAACTTTAGCATATTCCAAAAAACACATAATCCAAAACTTATATGTAAACCAATATAAAAGATTTAGATCGTCGTCCTTTGTTGATAATGAAATTTTGCTGACCTAGCTCTAGACGGCATGCGCAATTATCTTTATATATGTTAAAATTTTAGGTTCTTTCTGCAAATCAAAATATTATAATGAAGGAAATTTAGATTCCTTAATGAATAGTGATATGGAGGGTCTATCAATACCATATATACCCTATAAATGGTACGGAAAAATTCAATTTGCAAGTTCTCTAATGTCAACTTAGGTATGCGACATTAATTTGCACCAGATAACAAAACTGAGACTCAGGTTTTCCAAGTTATGAGCACTTTAATTTGCATACTGGTAAAACTATGAATTATTCTAAGGTTTTTTCTATTTTTATTTTTTATCCACTATCAATTATTCGAAGGTATTTTTTTTTTTTTCCCTTTTTGTTGAATCAATTATTCTAAATACCCGTTTGGATAGCGCGTTTATGCGTCTGCATCTGCATTTTTTTTTTTTTTTTTTTTAAGCGCGTTTCTCAGTTTCTGTGGCTGTGGTGGCTTTCCAGTGGGTCCCGTGCACTGTTCACGGGACCCACAAACCTCTTTTTTCAACAAAACTTTCATTAAAAATGGGTCCCACGGCACTATTCACACATTTAAAAATTATTTTGCTACAGTATTTTCAGTTTTCAGCAAAATAAGCGGTATCCAAACGGATCCTAAGTTGGTTGTTTTATTTTCATTTATTATTATTATTATTATTCTAGGAATAAGGGGCCCAAGAATATATGTTGGGCCTTGGACCTTGTCTGAGGACACTTGGTGGTCCGAGTACAGATAAACAGTAATGAAGATGTAAGACTTAGAATTCCATGAGCAAGCTACAAACGAGAGGGCTGGGGAAGGTAGGCCAAGGAGGAGTATCTCCTCGGCTAAACAAAGCAGAGATCAGAAAGTGTGTTTTGTCATCCAGAGTGACATTCCAGGAAGTTCTATTGATAAGGATATGCATTATGAACGTACAGGACAAATGGGAGCTGGGAAATATCTAAAGGAAAGCTGCTACCATCGCATTGAATACTCTGCAGCTAACTCTCTGACTACATTAATAAGGAAGTGATACCTGAACAGTAGTTTTCAACTTTACAACTACTCCTCAAAGATTTCAGGAAGGTGCTGATGTGACAAGGATCAACACCAACACTCTAATCTACACGTGGAAGGCAGAGATGGAAGGGAAAGATAGTATAAAATAGAAGGGAGGCCCTGAGAGAGAGGGATCAAAAAATTGAGAGAAGAATACTGTAACACTAAAAGATGTACTTGTAATCAAATTCAAGAAACATATACAAGAACTGATCTCCTCGGATTGTGCTAAGGACAGCTTTTCTTTAGATAAAATTAGTCTATCTTTGCTTTCTTGCCATCAGGATCCACTATACTTGTTACTCAACTCGTTAGAGCCTAGTTTTCCAACCAACTCTCTACAAATTCATTGTATTGGGCTCTTTGGGCTAAATCCTTTTACCTTTTGGGCTTAGGACTCAAACCTTGGCCTTACAATTGGTGCTGTCTGTGGGAAATTCTTGTGTTCTAGTGAGCTTAATGTTCAGTTATGGTAGGTTCAGGTCCAAACCAGGCAGAATCCATGGGGTCCTAACATCAAGATCATTTCCTCAATCTCGAGTAGAGAAGGGACCGAGAAGTTAGCGTGCATACCACCCATTCTGGTAGGAGCCACTCTCGAGGTGGGAGTCATATCTCTTATGAGGAAAACACTAAAGCCATACAACTAGAGATTGATCGTTTGAAGAGGAAGTTGCACCACAAACGGCGAAGGCGAACTCCCTCCAACTCTGATTTTTCTTCTGGTGATGAGGGGGATGGTAGCTACAGACCCAGGTCAAGAACTCCCCCTAGTGAATCCTTCTCGTGTGATGAGGATTACCACCGAGAGCGTAGGAATAGGAGCCCGTCTCGCAAAGGCTTGGGAAATGACGCTATGAGCAAGGCGTTAAACCAATTTTCCAGGTCACCTTTCACCCGTAGAATTGAAGGAGGAAAACTTCCTCAGCGGTTTACTCAGCCAACGTTCACCATGTACAATAGTCGAACAGACCCTGTGGAGCATGTAAGTCACTTCAACCAAAGAATGGATGTCCACTCCAAGAACGAGGCCTTGATGTGCAAAGTATTCCCATCCAGTTTGGGGCATGTGGCCATGAGGTGGTTTGATGGCTTGGGAGCAGATTCTATTGATTCTTTTAAAGAGCTCACCCGGGCGTTTGGATCTCACTTTATTACATGCAGCAGAGTCCCTCGGCCTTTAGACTCCCTGTTGTCTATGACCATGCGAGAAGGGGAAAACCTAAAAACGTACTCAGATAGGTACTAGGAGATGTTCAATGAAATAGATTGGGATTTTGATGATGTGGCCATAAGAACCTTCAAGGTCGACCTACTTGCTGAGCATGGCTTGGGGAAATCTTTGACCGAGAAACCCGCTAACAGTGTATGTCAACTCATGGACCGAATTGATAAGTATAAGCCGGTCGAGAAGGACCAACAACAAGAGAAAGGGAAGGCTAAGGTTATCCCTCAAGGGAGGAGGGATTTCAAGTCGGACTACTACAACCATGACCAGCCTCGAAGAGACTTTGCTAGGCAATCGGGGTCTACCACTACTCAAATGGTTAACACGGTGTTCCGAGAACCAGTACACCAAGTCTTGGAGAAAATCAAGAACGAGTCATTCTTTAAATGGCCAAATAAGATGGGAGGTGACCCCATAAAGCGCAATCAAAGCCTTCATTGCCAATACCACCAGGACCGAGGGCACACCAAAGAAGACTATAGAGCTTTGAGGAGTCATCTGGAGCAACTAGTCAGAGAGGGGAGGCTGAAACAATTTCTACATCAGCCTAATGGACCAGGAGGTCAGACAGGATCAGGATTTCAGGGGAATGCTTTTTCCAAAGCCCCTTCGGGCACCATCAATGTCATATTTGCGGCCCCAAGGAGAATTGGTTCTTACCCCTCCAGGGTGATGTTTGTAGCCTGGCCACCTGCCAAGGACTCTAGGCCTGAGCCGAAGAGGGCTAAAGTGGAGAACCGGCCAGCGTTGAATTTCTCTGAGGAGGACAAGGTTGGAACCATACAGCCACATGATGATGCCCTAGTGGTCACCCTCAGGATAGGGGGATATGATGTTAAAAGGGTGATGGTGGATCAAGGCAGTGGGGCAGAGATTATGTACCCTGATTTGTACAACGGACTGGGCTTAAAACCTGAGGACTTGACAGCTTATGATTCGCCTTTGGTAAACTTTGATGGGAAAGTTGTTATTCCAAGGGGCCAGATTCGATTACCTGTACAAGCAGGATCAGAGATGGTAGAGGTGGATTTCATTGTAGTGGATGTTTATTCTCCCTACACAGCCATTGTAGTAAGACCCTGGCTTCATGCCCTGGGAGCCGTTTCCTCCACTCAGCATTTGAAGGTGAAATATCTGTCTGGGGACCAGATTGAGGAGTTAGTTGGGAGCCAGTCCGTGGCTAAGCAGTGCTTGGTCGCTACGATAATGCATCAGCCAGGAGTAAAGTCCTCGGCCTCTGCTGAGAGGAGCTTATAGCAATCAAGGACTCCGATGTTGCCTGCAAATACGGTGTTAGAAGGGGCAACGTGTGAGGAGTTAGAGAAAATTGCTATTAGTGATGATATGGAGAAGTTCTTTCAGGTCTGAGCTCAACTACTTCCTCAAGAGAAGGAAGAGCTGATAGTGTTCCTCAAAAGGAATATTGATGTGTTCACATGGAGTGCTTATGAAGCACCTGGGGTGGATCCAAACTTCATCTGCCATCATTTGAATGTTAATCCGTCTGCCATCCCCAGAAAGCAACCATCTCAGCGCTCATCTAAGGACCATTCTGATGCTATCAAGGATGAGGTGACCAAACTTAAGCAAGCCGGGGCTATCAAAGAGGTGTTTTACCTCAAATGGCTAGCCAATATTGTAGTGGTAAAAAAGAAGAGTGGAAAGTGGCGAGTATGTGTGGACTTCACAGATTTGAACAAAGCCTGTCCAAAGGACCCTTTCCCCATGTCTCGAATAGATCAGCTAGTGGATGCAACTGTAGGCCATCCTTGGATGAGTTTTTTGGATGCCTTCCAGGGATACCACCAAATACCACTGGCTCTGGATGATCAATAAAAGACAGCTTTTGTCACTCCTACTGAAAATTACCACTACAAGGTAATGCCCTTTAGATTGAAGAATGAAGGGTATACCTATCAGAGGATAATGACCAGGATGTTCGAGCCACAATTACGCAAAAATATTGAAGTTTATATAGACGATATGGTGGTGAAGAGTAAGATGGTATCCGAGCATATAGGAGACCTCGGTAATATTTTTGAAATACTGAGGAAACATAAACTGCGCCTCAATGCTTCCAAGTGCTCTTTTGGTGTGGGGTCAAGTAACTTTTTGGGCTATATGGTCACTCATCGTGGAATTGAGGTCAACCCTGATTAGGTCAAGGCAATTAACAGTTTACAACCTCCTCAAAATCCCAAGGAAGTCCAGAAATTGACAGGAATGACTGCTGCCTTGAACCGATTTATATCTCGGTCAGCGGACAAGTGCCAACCTTTCTTCTAGTTGTTGAATAAATGGAAGGGATTTGAATGGACCCAAGAGTGCGCCTCAGCCTTCCAGCAGCTCAAGGAATACCTTTCTCGGCCACCTATTATGTCTAGGCTCGAGGCAGATGAAGTTTTGTTTGCATACATTGTTGTGGCTTTTCATGCCGTGAGCTTAGTGCTGATACGGGTTGACAATGGCGTGTAAACGCCAGTCTACTATGTGAGCAAGTCTTTACATGAAGCAGAAGTTCGTTACTTACCACTGGAGAAGGCAATTTTGGCAGTAGTACATGCTACACGTAAACTCTCTCACTACTTCCAATCCCACACAGTTGTTGTTTTAGCCCAACTTCCGCTTCGATCACTACTTCGGAGTGCTGATTACACTGGAAGGATTGCCAAGTGGGGTACGATCCTGGGGGCTTTTGATATCAAGTATATGCCCTGCACCTTTATCAAAGGCCAGAATCCTCGCAGATTTAGTGGCTGAGTTTGCTAAATCCCCATTAGAAGAGGAGATAGAGAAGCAGGACATAGATGGAAAATCAGTTGGCATGGTCACCTTGCAAGAACCTTTATCTTGGAGGGTATATGTTGATGGTGCAGCGAATCAAAGAGGATCCAGAGTGGGGCTGGTTTTAATATCTCTTGAGAAAATCACTATTGAGAAATCCTTAAGATTGGGCTTCTCGACCACAAACAATGAGGCTGAATATGAGGCTCTATTAGTAGGGATGACCATGGTTCAGAAAATGGGAGGAAAAGCAGTGGAGATGTTCTCGGATTCAAGGTTGGTGGTAGGTCAAGTAAAAGGAGAGTTAGAGGCCAGGGATGTGAGAATGCAAGGATATTTAAGTCAGGTTAAGCACTTGCGATCAGGGTTTGAGTCTTTCAACTTACTGCAAATCCCGAGAAGTGGAAACACACATGCTGATTCCCTGGCCACTCTTGCAACCTCCTCGGCACAGGGCTTACCTCGGGTTATCCTTGTCGAAGACTTGTTCAAACCTACTGAGATGAAGAAGGAGATGGCCCAAATTCATCAGATTAGGGTGGGACCTAGTTGGATGGACCCTATAGTGCTATTCATGAAGGAGGATATCTTGCTCAAGGGGAAATCCGAGACTGACAAGGTGCGAAGGAAGGCTCCTCGGTTTTGGCTGTCTGAGGACCAAAAGTTGTACAAGCGCTCTTTTTCTGGGCCATACTTACTATACATACACCCTGAGGCATCAGAGCTGCTCCTTGAGGAGTTACATGAAGGGATTTGTGGAAACCACACCGAAGGCAGGTCTTTGTCTCACAAAGCCCTCACTTAGGAATACTAGTGGCCGAACATGCAGAAGGAAGCGCAAGAGTATGTGAAGAAGTGTGACCAATGTCAAAGATTTGCACCAAACATTCACCAACCAGGGGGAGTCCTTAATCCTCTGTCCAGCCCTTGGCCATTTGCTCAATGGGGATTGGATATTGTAGGACCTTTCTTTAAGGCAGCAGGAAATAAAAGGCGGCTGCTGGTCGGCATGGATTACTTCACCAAGTGGGTTGAAGCTGAACCATTGGCAAATATCAGGGACGTGGATGCCAAGAGATTTGTTTGGAAAAATATTGTCACTCAGTTTAGGATCCCCCACACCCTCATCTCAGATAATGGTCTTCAGTTTGATAGCAAAACCTTCAGAAGGTACTGTTGTGACCTGGGAATTACGAACAGGTATTCCACCCCGGCTTATCCACAAGGGAATGGACAGGCCAAGGCTGTCAATAAGGTCATAGTGAATGGACTCAAGAAGAGATTGGATGATGCGAATGAAAAATGGGTGGAAGAGTTGTCACACGTTCTTTGGACATATCGGACCACACCTCGCAGGTCAACAGGGGAGACACCATTTTCAATGACTTATGGAGCCGAGGCTGTTATTCCTCTAGAGACTGGATTCCCAACACTGAGAACGAGTTCTTTCACTCTGAGCAACAATGATGGGCTATTAGGAAAGAGCTTAGACTTAATTGAAGAGTGAAGAGAAAATGCCATGGTCCAATTGGCGTATTATCAACACAAGCTTAAGCAAGGGTATGATGCCAACGTGAAGCTAAGGCCATTAGCGCCTAGAGACTTGGTTTTAAGAAAGGTTTTGGGCACGGCAAAGAACCAAGCATGGGGAAAGTTAGGGCCCAACTGGGAAGGGCCATATCGCATCACCTTGATAGCTGGAATAGGTGCATATTATCTTGAAAATCTAGATGAAAATATTGTATCACGCCCCTGGAATGTAAATAACCTACGAAGGTATTATTATTAATGAAAGTCTTTTCCTGTCACGTATCGTTTATTACATTTTGCGTTACACTTTTTATTTACTTAAATATTAAACAGAACCTTAGTCATGCCTGGTTCCTCGGACCACATACTTTGGGTAAATTAATATTTCATGTCACTCTTCTAAGTGTTAAATAGAACCTTAGTCATGTCTGGTTCCTCGGACCACATACTTTGGGTAAATTTATACTTTATGTCACTCTTCTAAGTGTTAAACAGAACCTTAGTCATGCCTGGTTCCTCGGACCACATACTTTGGGTAAATTAATACTTTATATCATTTTTTCTAAGTGTTAAACAAAACCTTAGTCATGCCTGGTGCCTCGGACCACATACTTTGGGTAAATTAATGCTTCATATTATCCATTTAAATGTTGAACAGAACTTGGGACATGTCAGGTTCCTCAGATCACATGCTCAAGAGAAATTAACACTTGAAAAGCTCACCCTGAGTCTTAATTAAAGGATTCTAAGGGGACATTAGAAAGATGCTCTTAAAATGAGGTACCTCGGGCACCCTCTTTTCCTACTAAGTATTTCGTTTATCTTTAAGAACTTAGCCATTTTGTCTCACCATATACACAGGTTTAACTTATTTAAGTTAACAGCGAATTATTACTACTAGCTTTTGTTAAAATGTGGGAGTTCACCTTAGGAAACATTATCAGTTCAAAGATCTCATCAGAGGGCAAAACAATGATTACGGCCAATTAACAATAAATATTGCAAGGAAAGAGAAAGATTCATAACGTAAAAGTTGAAGTCTTTTCATTAAATAAAGAAATAGTACACCAGGAATAACGGCAAAGCTGCCACCGTCAAGGAAATTTACATGTAAAACAAAAAAAACAAAAAAACAAAAAAAAAAACAAGAAGAGCAAAAGAAAAGGATCCTAAGCTACGTCTTGGACTTTGGAGTAGGGTCTTCTTTGTTGCCTGGCTGAAAGGCAGGAGCGTCTTTGGCCTTGGGATCAGCATCTTTGGATTTGGCCTCGGCCTCCTTTGCCTTAACAGTAGCAACCTTGGCCTTAGAAGGGGCATCCTTGAGCTTGGGGGCTACCTCTGGATATTTGGCCTCTAATAAGGGCTTGACCTCCTTACCCTTGCCCTTATCCTTATTCACCTCAACCCCCTGGCCTTGGTCACCGGCTTAGCCAGGCCCTTTGGGAACCTCGGCAGGAGGAAGAGGTGCCTGGAGGATAAGGGGCTACTTAGAAGAGACTGATGCAAGGGCAGCGGGAGGTGGGAGTTCAGCTGGGACTTCGCGAATGTCCAGAGGATAGTAGACATTCCCAGCTTACCTCCACTCCGAGGTAGCAGAGACTCCTGCAAGGTTGAGGGCCTCCATCCACACCTCCTTGCAGTAGTCCCTGCAGACCTCGGCCAGCTCGTCTGCCAGACGAACTTCTGTCTCTTGCACCCCGAGCTTATAGGACTCCAACTTTGAAGCCTCAGCAGCCTCCTTTTCTCTCTCCAGCTCGGCCTTCAACTCCAGGACCTGCTGTTTCATTGTGGCTAGCTCTAGTTTAGTATGGTAAAGCCTTTTGCATTGGTCCTCAGCCTGGTCCTGGGCGCTCTTAAGACCGGCCTCGGCACTCTCCCGTGCCCTCTCCTCGACCATCAGCTTCGCTGCAAGCTCCTTATTATTTTGCTCAAATGCGCCTAAGGCCTTGTTAGCCTCGGCATGGATGTTGGCCTTGACCCTAACCTCATTCCGAGCGTCCTTGACCCATTCCTCAGCTACAAAAACCTCCTAGATAGCCTGCATATAAACAACAATGGAGTACGTTAAATAAAAAAAATAAAAAAAAAAAGGCCCTTAGTGAGGCATGCTAGGAAGCTTACCAGGGCTAGATCCCTCTTCAGGGACATGAAGAGGTCTGGCTGCCTCACGTGCCTCAAGGCAGCCATGTCCTTTGGTAGAAGGAGATGCTGCTCCAGGGCCTCAGCCAGGTATTGGGCGTGCCCTTTCTAGAACTCCTTGATGGTGGAATTCCATGGAATGGCTGCACCGTCTAACTCCAACCGAGGAGCCCAGGTGTGGTGTTGTTGGCACACCTCGGCCACACCCGGGTCCTCCCTACTCTCCACTGAAGAGGCCCATACTTTGTCTTGGGCCATTTTCTGCTTCTTAGTCTCCTGGAAGACCACCTCACCCTCCTCCACTTCCTACTCCTTCCTTTTCTTCTTCAAATTAGGCATGGGGAGCAGGCCAGTAGTAGGAGGGGAAGGAGGGGGAAGAGTAGAAAGGGGCTGAGACTTTAAAGCCTTCTTAGAGGAATACCCCTTATTCCTCCCCGCGAGGAGATCCTTCAGGCCTTTCCTCGGGTTGAGGGCCATCTCTTCTGCTTCCTCCTCGAAGCTGTCGTCTATTTTTGCAACTACGAGGCCTGGGGTACGAACACCTGAAATCCTGTCAAACTTGTCTAATATGTGGATGACAGGATCTCTCTGCTCCTCCCTCTCTTCCTCGAGTTGGAATTGGTCTATTTCTTCCTCGAGTGATAGGCATGAGAAAGCAGTCTCTTCCCTCGAAGCCGCTGCTTTAGGGAGAGCAAGTTGGGGAGGCAGCTCAACTAGCACAACGTCTTCTCGGGCAAGAAACCTAGGTACAGAGACGTCTATCCTGTGGAGCCGAGGGTCGCCTGCCCTGATTGCGTGGCCCACGTCCTAGAAATTGTCCGATAGTGGCTCGAAGTCTAGAATGAGGTGGACCGCTCTCAGCTGCCTGTCCTCACTCACAAACACCTCGGACCTTAGGACTTTGTTGAGATCTGCGACGTTGACGAAATTGAGGCTGGGTGCTACGTGCCTTTTATCTGAAAAATAGCCAAGGAGAAAAATCACAGTCAGACTTATAAAACCCATCATAAAAAAGAAATGAAATGCTAAAGGGAAAAGTAGCAAAACTAAAGAACTAAATCCCGTGTCAAGGGACCTAACCCTAGGGCACCCCACCTGGCTCTCCCTCCTGAGTTGGGCAGTGAAGATCGTCATGCCATTCCCCAGAGGCAATTACATAGTCATCTTTCATGCCCTTATTGGACTTAGGAAGACACGATACAAGCCTAACAATTTAGGACCTAGACTTGAGGTAATACCCCGAGTCAGCAAGCGAATGGCATTTGTACATATAGACGACGTCGTGCCAGGTGAGTCTTAAACCCATTTGCTCGTTGAGAGCATCGACGCTGCCTAAGACTCTAAATAGATTAGGCGCGCATTGGTGAGGACACAACCTATGGGCAATTAAGTAATCTCTGGTTACCCTACCCATGGGGAGCGTCATTCCTCCTACTATGAAGGCAATCATGGGAATGACAACCTCCCCTTCATTCCTATATGTAAGCACCTGGCCTGGAGCACAATACCGCAGGCAAACTCCCTGAGGAATGTGGTACTTGGCCCTAAAGCCCTCCATACCGACGGGAGAATCTACAAGGTGCTTGAATCTACCCATCTAAACAAGCTAAAGGGAAATGAGAGAAATGTTTTTGAAAAGGGAGTAAAGGTTTGAAGGCTGAGGAGACTGGCCGAGAAGAAAAAAACCTAGGAACGTGAGAACTTACGAGAGTAAGAACAGGTGACACTTCAGGAGCTTCTTGAGAGTTGGGAGATTTGGGAAGTCTTGAAAGCCTAAGAGTTTAAGAAGTCTTAAGAGTTTGCAGATTTGTGCAGTAAAAATAAATAAATAAACCCACCAGGCGCCTTATATAGGAGGCGGAATTAAGTGGGAGTTATCCCGCTCAAAATACGAGGAGAAATGCCAGCCGTAAGATTTACGTCTCACCGTAAGGTGCAGGGAACAAAGCGCCGCCTAGAGCATTTAATGGGACATCGCGGGCTCCAAAGCGTCAAGAACAGTTACGGGACACGCGAAGCGGCATTCTCACGTGTGAAAATCAAAGAAACATATGGAATTAATTATCCAAAGTCAAAACCCCATTTTTTCTCCTCGGACAGGAAGGGAAAAACCGGAGTCTTTAGGGGCTATTGTAGGGATAAAGAGCCCAAGAATATATGTTAGGCCTTGGGCCTTGTCTGAGGATGCTTGGTGGTCCGAGGACAGATAAACAGTAATGAAGATGTAAGACTCTAAATTCCATGAGCAAGCTACGAACGAGAGGGCTGTGGAAGGTAGGCAGAGAAGGAGTATCTCCTCGACTAAACAAAGCAGAGATCAGAAAGTGTGTTCTGTCATCCAGAGTGACATTTCAGGAAGTTCTATTAATAAGGATATGCATTATGAACGTATAGGACAAATATGAGCTGGGAAATATCTAAGGGAAAGCTGCTACCACCGCATTGAATGCTCTGCAGCTAACTCTCTGGCCACATTAATGAGGAAGTGATACCTGAACAGTAGTTTTCAGCCTTGCTACTCCCCAAAGACTTCAAGAAAGTGCTGATGTGACAAGGATCAACACCAACACTCTAATCTACATGTGGAGGGCAGAGATAGAAGGAAAAGATAGTATAAAATAGAATGGAGGCCCTGAGAAAGAGGGATCGGGAATTTGAGAGAAGAATTCTATAGCACTAAGAGCTGTACTTGTAATCAAATTCAAAAAACATATACAAAAACTGATATTCTCGGATTGTGCTGAGGTCGGCTTTTCTTTAGATAAAATTAGTCTATCTTTGCTTTCTTGCCATCGGGATCTACTATACTTGTTACCCAACTTGTTAGAGTCTAGTTTTCCAACCCACACTCTACAAATTCATTGTATTGGGCTCTTTGGAGCTAAATCCTTTTACTTTTTGAGCTTAGGATTCAAACCTTGGCCTTACAATTATTATTATTATTATTATTTTGTTGCTGAAATCAAAGCTGGTTGATAGTAGAAATTGATAAAGATATATTAATTTAATTTCCACTATACATAGTTTGTGGACAATGAAGTGAATAAACCAAAGACAACCGTACGTTCCATATTCTTGGCTTTATCGCCACGTATAATGGAATTTCGAGTTCATGGTCCATAAAAACTAATCAAAATTCGCTTAGAATTTCTATACCATTTCGGCATTTCCTTTCAAATTCTCAGCGTTTTGGCAGGTTTATTCTTTTTTACTAGCATTCTTTAGAGCCAAAAGTAAAGAATTCAATGGGTAATAACATGCATGTTATATAGTAATATATATCCCTAATCATTGTAGTTTGTGCTTGGCTAAGCCTTAAGATGCTTCAAGTGTCCAATACTTTTGGTTTCCTTTGTATATATGCATACAGTACGTAAGAAGACTACAATAAGTCAAATATGAACCACTATGTACCAATGTGGGTTGTAATTTTTTGACCTAAATATAATACTTAACAATACAAATTAACCTTTGTCCAAAAACAGAAACAAGAAGAATAAAATTACACATTGGACTAGTTTTATAAGCATCCACAACAGTGGAGCTATTTTTTTAGCTATTTGGCACCATAAAATGTTATTTTATCTATTTTACCTTCTCACTTTACAAAACATCCAACATCAGTGATTTTATTTTAGCTTTCAACACACTAAAATAATATATCTTTACCTTGACGATTGCTTCGCGACCGGTGGCTTTGTAATCGTAGTTGCACACGTGGCGATTGGTGTACCGGTGCTCAGCGCAGAAGAGCTCGCCACACCGGCACCGGAATCCGGTCAACCCTACCTTCCTCCTGCAACCGAAGCACCGGTTCACCTCTCTCTTCACCTCCGATACGAATCCGAAACTGAACCCCTCCAATCTAACTCGATCTGACGCCACTGCCGTCACAACGTCCTTGCTCGACACCTCCGTAGTAGCAAATCTGAACGAACTCACACTAGATCTATGATGAACCTTCAACAACTTGTTCGTCAATGAAGAGGCCATTGTTGTAACGGTCATCGTTGTTGTTGATGATGAAGAATTTGTTGTTGTTGTTGTTGTTGCGTTTGGGTTTGTGGTGGTTGTTGTTGGTGAATTCGAGGTGTTGAAGCAGTTTTGGCACATGTTGTTGGTGGCCGGATTACCGGTGAAACCGCAATTGTTGATACAAAGAGGGATTTTCTCGTGTACCTTGAACTCGGTCTCTTCTTTTCCGATTTTCTAAGCCATGGTGTTTTGGATCGGAACGAGCTTTGAAGGTTTCGGAGAAGAGAGAGAAGTTTAATAAATTTTTTTTTTTTAGCTTCTTGCTACAGTGGAGCTAAAAATTTAGCTTTTTAGCTCCACCAAAAGTTACTTTACCTATTTTACCTACACACATGCTGCAACAGTGGATCTATTTTAGCTTTCAACACAATAAAATAATATAAACATCACAATAAAATAATATATCTACTATAATAAAATAATATATCCACTATAATAAAATAATATATCCACCACAATAAACAACAATCACAACCACACAATAAACAACAATCACAACCACCCGCAACCGTTACCGCTGCCACTACCACCGCTGCCGCCGCCGCCGACTCTTCCACCATCAACTCTTCCACCGCCGACGCCATATGATAGAATAATATATTCTCTACAATAAACAATAATCATAGCCATTGCCACCACCACTATCACTACCACCACCGCCACCATCAAAAAAATTATTTTTTTTCTCACTAATATTAGATAGTAATAACCTACCACTTAAAATTTATTGCAAAAATATTATGGTAACATTTCTTAATTTTAATTTCTTATTATTCTTTATTTTATTTTTCCCATTATCTTTTTTTTTTTCATCCAAATACACGTTTCTTTCTTCTTCTTCTGCTTCTTTTTTTTTTTTTTCCTCTTCGTTTTTCTCCTCCACACACGTACTCCTCTTATCTCATCCACCCTCAGCCACACCTTTTAACTTTCAACCCTTCCTTATTTTTTGTTGTTTTATCTTTTTGTTTCTTTTTCTCCTCATCTCCTTCTCCATTTTTCAACTATTCTCTCCTTATTTCTCTGTCCAAGACAAAAGCTTCAGTTTTGCTCAGCCCAACTAAAGCAACGCCACTAGGTCCACCACCACGCCTCTATCAACCTCTGGTTCATGCTTTTTTCTTTTCTTTTTTTTTTTTGGTTCAAAGGAAAAAATTGCAGAAGAACCCATTTTGGCCGTGGGTTTTGTCGATGTTTGCTTTTTTTTTTTTTTTTTTCTGGTAGTGGTGGGTTTGATGAGTGTGGGTGTGGTTGGGTTTGTGATTAATGTGGTGGTGGTGGTGGTGGGGGTTGCCGTGGTGGTGGAGGTGGTGATTGATATTAATGGTGGTGGGTTTGATGAGTGTGGGTATGGTTGGATTTGTGACTGATGTGGTGGTGAGGGTGGTGGGGGTTGCCATGGTCGGAGCTGGGTCTGCGGCGTCGTGTGTCGGCGACGTGGGTCAGGGGGCGGCGGCGGCGTGAGAGGTCTGAAAGTTGAGAGATTGTGAGAGTTCTGAGAAGAGAAGAAAAAGAAAAAAAAAAAAAGAAAGGAAAAAATAATATTTTAACCGGCTGAGGAATAAAAAATTATTATTATTTTTAGCTCTTATGAACAGTGCACATCTATCTATAGATGTGCACTGTAGCAATGGAGCTAAAATTTTTAGATTTTGCTCCACTGCTGCAGCAAGATTTTTGTGTTTGTGGAGCTAAATTTTAGCAATATAGCAATATGCCTCCACTGCTGTGAGTGCTCTTATGGCTGTGCACAGTAGCAAGAAGCTAAAAAATTTTAGCTATGGCACCACTATTGCAGCATGCTTTTTAAGTATTGGTGGTGCTAAAAATAGCAATATAGCTATTTAGCACCACTATTGTGGATACAATGCTATCAAACCATCAGAACCGACAATGGGCATATTTGTGGGAAGGATGGAGAATTTCATGCCTTCATTCTAGTTAGTTCATGTATTTAACTAATCAAAGCTTGCCAAAAGCCAATCTAGTAGTGATTAACATCAGGTGTGAAATTATAATATGAATTCATTAGCTTCAAGGAGAGGAAAAAATATACGCGCATGCAATCACACACGTACACATGTGAATATATATAGCATTTGAGACAAATTTAAAATATTAAAAACTATTCATTTGAACATTAAGTGATAAGTAAGAAAATCCACAAACAATATCATTATTATTATTATTATATTATAGATTTTTATTTATTAGGATTTTATCATTTAAATAATCTATTTTTTCTACGTCAAAATTTATTTATGGATGGAATGAATTAATTTAATATTTAGATATATATCAAGATAGTTTATATATAAAATCCCATATCATTTTGGTTAATATAGGCTCATAAAATGTTTAAATTGTAATAATGTAAAACTGTTCTATGAACATTTATTATATTAATTATCTCCATACTTTTTTTTTGGAGGCGTAATTATCTCCATACTTTACTATTAAATTTTACCCAAATTTTTATGAATGAGAAATTATTATTAAAAAAAATTTGAGATCCTATTATTATTATTTATAATTATTTAAAAGTAACAATAATTTTTTGCCTCTTCAATTAAAACTTTTGCTTCTTTTTAAGCTTATCCTCTCTCTCTCTCTTAAATGATTTCAAGATATTAATAAATCATATTTCTTTCTAATTATTTTAAAATGAAATTTAACATAGATATATTATTTTGCTTAAATATTGTGTTTGAAAGTAAATATTACATTTAACAATGTCAACCAGAAATCTTATTAACTTAGAGAGAGGTGCGTTGTAATAACTTTTTATTTCCTCCTTTTTGACAATGCAATTATAATTTTTCTTTCTTTTAAAAAGGAGAATCAAATTATAATGTGCGTGTAGTGGGCTAGTGGCTCCCATCGACTAATTAACTTTTTTTTGAGCAAAATGTAATCGAGATATTATTAAAAAAGCAAAGAAAATCAAGGTACATCTGATTGAAATACAACATCCAAATCACTAGGTAAATCTTCTACCCAAACATCAGTATCTGCAGCTAAAGCCGCTCGTAGCAAGGCCATGAGCCAACCTATTCCCATCCTGTTTAACATGCTAAAATTGACATCGTCGCAACAGACTTCCCAACCATTTTGTCTCATCTATAATGTGGCCATAGAGAGTATAACACCAATTGGAAGCTTGCAAAGCCTGAATAATACGAAGACAGTCACCCTCAATTTGCACTTCAAAAAAACTCAGCTCCCTTGCAAAAACAACTGCTCGTCTTGCAGCCAACGCCTCTGCCATCTCCACAGACTGGACCGGCCCCACTTTATGACTCAAGGCAGCCAACACATGACCCTGAGAGTCCCTACACACCACACCTAACCCAACTTGGTTGAAACAATCCAAAAGCGCTGCATCAAAATTCAGTTTATAGCACGTAGCAGGTGAAGGAGTCCATCGTACAAGAGGTGGACGAACATTGCTCGACACCTCCTTACAGTGAACGTCCTAGAACTCCTGAACCAGTTCCAAAGCTCTAACGCCAATTTCGTGAAGCTGCCAGGTACGTTGATGAACTCTTAAATGATTCCGATGCTCCCACAAACACCAAGCAGTCATGGCAAACTGAGCACACCGGAAACTCGAACCAGCACTGAACAGAGACTCCAAAACCTCCAAAAAAGACCGACACTTCTTCTGAGTGAGAAACAAAAACCCAGGATCGAACATCCACACAGACCGAGTTTGAGCACATAGCCATAAACAATGCAAAAGAGATTCTGATTGGTCATTGCATCCCTCACACGTATCATCAAGTGGAATATGCCGAAGTCTTAGATTTAGCTTGGTAGGAAGAGAATATTTCGCTGCTCTCCACAAGAAATGACAGACCTTCTTAGGAACTTTAAGTTTCCAAATCTTCTTCCAAATAGTATGCTCAGACAAAGGAGAAGAGGAACTTGGCAGAACAGAAATCTCAACTTCCATTAACATACGATATGCACTTCGCACACTATAACTCCCCGACGAGGACATCGGCCAGATTAAAACATCCTCAACCTCTTCTTCACCCACATATATCCCCCTAACCTTCTCAGCCTCCCAAGGTAAAAAACAAGCAGCCAACTTACCCGGATCCCAGACTCTAGAATTTGGATAAAACAACTCACTGACCCTATCCACAGCAGAACCCGCTCTAGGAGATATAATTCTACTACACCCCGGTTCAGGCAGCCATTGATGGTCCTAGACCTTAATTGTTTCGCCATTCCCAATCCTCCATATTAACTACCTCTCGATCCTGCAAGATACTTTTCCATGCGTAAGAACTCTTCGGATGGACAGGGGCATCAAGTATACTACTTGTAAGAAAATATTTGGCAATAAAAACTTTATACAGTAGAGTATCTTTATCATGAATTAAGCGCCAAACCTGCTTGGCCAACATAGCATTATTAAACTTTTGAATGTCCCAAAACCCTATACCGCCAATAGATTTTGAAGAACAAAAAGAGCTCCACTCTACTCAATGAATCTTCTTAGTCTCTCCATTACCCCACCAAAACTTCCGAATCATTGCCTCAATATCCTTACATAAACCCACTGGTAATTAACTTAAATGGAGTTTTAAGCATAGTTTTAGCATGTCTATTTTAATTACCAAGATTTTCCTTTGGGCTGGGGTGGTTGAGGTGCTTAGGAGAGGTCTAAAATCTAAATGGAAAAGTAAAGAATTCAATGGTAATGACATGCATATATGTTTTATTATTATCCTAATTTTGTGCTTAACTAAGCATTAAGATGCTTCAGAGGGGGAATAATGGAGATCGAATAAGGTATAAAAACCAAAACATTGTCATATAATTTTGGTTTCCTTTGTATGCATACGTAAGAAGACTACAATAAGCCAAATATGAATCACTACCAATGTGGGTTGTATGTTTTTGACCTAAATATAATACAAATTAAGCTTTGTCCAAAAAACAAAAACAAGAAGAATAAAAGTACACATTGGCCTAGTTTTATAACAAGAGCAAGAAATCTTGTAAGAAGTAATTAATTCGTGGGCAGCAAATAGACGCTACCAAACTACATATCAGAACAGACAATGGGCATATTTTTGGGAAGGATGGAGAATTTCATGTCTTGATTCTACTTCTAGTTTAGTTCATATTTTAACTAATCAAAGCTTGCCAAATGCCAATCTAGCAGTGAATATTAACATCAGCTGCGATATCATGATATGAATTCACTAGCTTCAAGGAGAGGAAACGAAAGGAGAATATATATAAATATATATATATATATATTATCAGCTCCAGGAAATTATAAGTGATTAATTATTTTGATAAAGTTCGAACAACATAACCATTAGAAAATACTTACACGCATAGACAGCATATATAGTCGAGATTCTATTCTGGTGCAACAGTTTGAGGAGCCTTCTATTTACCCACATACGTTTGAAATTAACCCATGCATGTACATTAATTTGTACACACATGCTGTTTTCATTTTCTGGCTAAGAAAATATAATTAACCAAAGGGACAATCTTTAACCCATTATGTAATGGTTTATAAGACCATTCTCATGTATTTACTTATATAATTTATATTTAAATAAGTTTTATATATTTTAAAATGTTAGATTCTTTCTTCACATCGAAATATTCTTTGCCCTGCTAATGCAACACATTTTAGTCTCCTTCATGAATATATAGTAATATATATGGAGGGCCTACCATGCATGCCCTATATATAATGGTACGGAAAACAAAGAAAAAATAATTAATTTGCAAGTTCTCTAATGTCAACTATGTATGCGACATTAATTAATTTACACGAGATGAAGAAACCGAGACTCAAGTTTTCCAATAGTGATGAGCTGGTAAAACTATGAATTATTCTAAGGTTTTATTTATTTATTTATTATTCTTTTGCGTCTGTCATCTGTCGATTATTCTAAGTTTGTTGATAGTAGAAATTGATAAGATATATTCTACATATAGTTTATGGACAATTAATGAAGTGAAGTGAATAAACCAAAGACAACCGTACGTTCCATATTCTTGGCTTTATTCACGTATCATGGAATTTCGAGTTCACGGTCCATGTAACATGGACATAAAAACAATTAAAATTAAGTTATGATCTATTATAATCTCTAGTAGGGGAGCCAATATTTGACTTGAAGGGGACAAATTTTATATATATGCACATACAATCACGCGTGTAGATGTGAATATATATAGAATTTGAGACCAATTTAAAATATAAAAGGAATTCATTTGAATACTAACTGATACTTACAATAAGAAAACTCACAAACAACAGTGTATTTATTATATCATGTTTATTTGATTGTTGAATAAGAGATCTGATGTTCAATCTCTACTTACACCAAAAATATACCGATTGGTGTCTTAGTTTGATGATAAAGAACTATTACCTGGAGTGAATACCATATATAAGTTGAAACTCTCTCCAAAACAAAAATTATATCATGTTTATCTATTAGGGTTTTGTTACATGAATAATCAATTTTTTTCTATTCATGAATGAAATGATTTTTAGTAGTTAAATAAATATTGTTTTGGTTAATATAGCCTCACAAATTGTTCAAATTGTAATAATGTAAAAATATACTATGAGCATTTATTATTTAATTATATTCTATGAATATTTATTATTATATAATTATCTCCATACTTTACTGTTAATTTATACCCACATTTTTATGGAGGAGAGTAAATTATTATAAGAAAATTTGAGATCCTATTATTATCATTTATAATTATTGTTGAGGTACAAATTTTCAGGCCCTAGTCTCATTAACTCACTCACTAAAATACTCATACAAGTCCATAAACCATTTTAAGCCCACACAAATATTTCCTAAATACTTCCCACATATTATCCAAATATTTTACCATATTATTACCCAACTTGGACTCCCACAAATATTTCCCATATAAGCCCAATAAATTATTTTGGGTCCTCTCACAAATATTACCCATTATATCCCACACATTACCCAACTTGGGCTCTCACATAAATACTTATCATGCCATTACCAAAATTGTGCCACAAAATTATACAATCTCTATAAAAAGCCCAAACTTATTTACCTTGTGGGCAAAATCCAAAAAGCCCAACAAAACTCTCTTACAAAGCCTGTTGCTACACAACACCTCTAAAGCCCGTTGTTACATAGCACTCTAAAGCCCGTTGCTACACAGCATCCTAAAGCCCATTGCTACACGGCACCTCTAAAACCCGTTGCTACACGTAGGGGTGTCCAACAAAATCGCAGACCCGACCCACCCAACCAAACCAACTGGACCCAAACCGACCGCCGTCCGACCCGACGACCTGAAGGTTGGCGACGGGTCCCTGCCATCTCAAACTAATTCTGGCAGGTCAAGTGGCGGGTTTTCCCTTCCAAAACTCGATCCACCCGACCCAACCGTGATATATAACCCAGCACTTAACAAATCTCAGTTCACCCGTTCAGTTCTCTGAGTTCACTCGGTCTCTCTCACTCTTTCACTCTCTCGATCTCTTAACAGCCAACAAGCTCCACGAACTTTAGATCTTCGAACCTCCACCGATCTGCGATTCTCCTTGATCTGTGATTCTCCTCCATCGCACCATCGCCAATCTGAAATTATCTCTCTCAGGTTTGATTTTCAGTCATTTTGTCTCTTTATTTCTTTGTTTCAATCTCTTGCATGTTCAGATCTGCTATCATTTCTCTTATCTCTGTTTGTGTTCTTCGGATTTGTGGGCTACTGGTATTTGGGTTTGTAGATTTGTTCTTCAGTGTAGATTTGTTCTTTCAGATTTGTGGAATTTGTTGCAAGTTTGGTCTTTGATTTTTGTCTTTCAGTCGGAGTCGAATCTGACCGCTATCCACCCGAGCCCGATCCGACTCGACTCATGATTTTTCACAGTTGGCAGCGGGTCCGCCGTCCAACCACCCGACAAGATCGGGTCAGTTCCGGGTTGAGCCCAAACCCGAACCGACCTAACCCATGGACACCCCTAGCTACACGGCACCTCTAAAGCCTGTTGCTACATGGCACCTTAAAGCCCGTTGCTATACGGCACCTCTAAAGCCCGTTGCTACACGACACCCTAAAGCCTGTTGCTACACGACACTCTTATAAAGCCCGTTGCTACACGGCAATATTTTTTACAAAATCTCAAACTATTTACAAAAGCCCAAATACTTGGGCAAACAATTATTCTATTAAAGCCCAAATATTATTTGGCAAAAATAATTACATTATGCTCAAAGCCCAAAACTATTCCTTGGCAAAAACATATTTCATATACTAAAGTCCCTAACTCATGGGAAGCATAAATTACTTATGATATATTACTCATCTTTCAAAGCTACTTTTTCTACAAAATTTATGGGAACTATGCTTATTTTTTTCATAATAAACACTAACTACAAAAGCCTGTGTATATTACCCATGGCAAAACTATTCATTTTGTACGGATGAACAAGCCCAAAGAAGCCCAACAATAAGGCCCAGCCGAGACAGCCCAGCCTATGTGCTAATCTCAGCAACTAAAGCTCACTTGAGTAACTAAAGCGGTTAGACTAGCCACTAATCAAGTTTTAGCACAACTAAGCTGACAGCTAGAGCCCATTACCATCATTTTTAGCTTGTCAAATTAGATCAGAAAGAGACACATGTCCAGCTGAGCTTACACCCTTCCTTGGCAAGCTGATTTTCATGATTATTGATGTGACATAAAGTTGTGAAGCTGCAGCCAGCCATTCTCTCTATCTTCTCCAACACAATCGGTCAAGGAACAAGGGGCAGCCATGAACAGACCATGGAAGCTTCTGGAATCACTTGTAAACAGCTCATTACCATGCCAAAAATGTACATTTTCTGGTTCATGAACCAAGCACATGAACCCTAATGGGGAAACTTAGGGAAATGTGGTTTGCAAGGCACCAAGGAGATTTCCAGCAGAGTTTCCAGCAAAAGGCTCCAAGATTGACACCTAGCTTGGGATGACACAATTTTCCCTAGGAAGCTCTGATACTAGCAGCAGACAACCAAGATCATTAGCCTAATTCATGCTCTAATCCTTTTGGCTGAGGACAATCCAACATTTAATGCTAAGTCAGAACTCCAGCTGCTATTACCCAAAACAGCAAGAACACTCTAAAGCTAAACTTACCACTCTTGGCCAAATCCTATAAACAATTTTCTAAGGATTCTCTGAAAATTGAGACTGATTTTGGCAGAGATTATTTGCTAAAAACCCTCTTAAACTCAATTATAAATAAAGCTCTCCACCAACACCTCAACACACACCAATAGAGAAGAGTAACTCTCTCATAAGCTTCTCTATTTTCCTCTCTCTAATTTTCTTAAGCTCTTAGTGAGCTTCTGAGCTTCTGAGTTCTTAGTTTTAAAATCAGAAACTAAGCTCTTCAGCTCCTAGCTCACCAATACCCCTCACACCTCTACTTATAAGCTCTTATCCACCCCTAGTAGAAAGTCTCAGCAGCTTTGCTAAATACTCTCTCTCTCTCTCTCTCTCTCTCTCTCTCTCTCTCTCATACTACCAAAATGATCCTCACTACTCACTACATATACTATCTTTATAAGCATACCTTGGCATAATAATAATCTTACTGCGCTAGCTAGAATCTCTCTCTCTCTCCCTTCATCTCACACTAAGCTTTCGCCATTACTTGTTATAATGGAACTCATGGTGTTTGTTTATTCATTTATTATTGAAGGTTATAATGTAATTATTACTATAGAGTTTTTCCCTCATGTTCTTGTATTGGAGGACTTCTTCTCACTAGAAACTATGGATGATGATTTTGGAGATGTAGACACTCTCCTTAATCTATGAAATAATTAACGACTGGAGGTTTATTCTGTTCTGTCTCATTTTACTGCTGGAATATTTTACTACTAGGCTATCTACTTATTGCAATAGGCTTTTTCTATTATGCTGACATGTCTGTTGTAGGAAACGTTTTTGGGCCATCCCATAATCCTTGTTAGTCCTAACCTAGGCCCAAGGAATAAAATAAGGCGAATTCTCCAAATCTTCACCGATAGCCTTTGAGCCGTGCTTCAAGCCCATTGTCGAGTTTTGGTCTAGCCCCTAACCCAACACAAATCTCATTTATCGGAAAGAAGACTTTTCCGCCCCCAACAATTATTTAAAGGTAACAATAATTTTTTGCCTTTTCAATTAAAACGTTTTCTTCTTTTAAGCTTTTCCCTTTTTTTTTTAATACCGGAAATGGTTTCAAGATATTGAAAAAGTATACTTCTTTCTAATTTTTAAAATGAAATTTAACATTTTTTTTCTCAAATATTATGCTTGAAAGTAAATATCACTTCTTCTTTTTTGAGAGAGAGTTTCAACTTATGGCGTCCGCTCCTGATGATAGCTCTTTATCATCAGACCAAGACACCAATCAGTTTTTGGTGTAGGCGGGAATTGAATCCCAGATCTCTTGCTCAACTATCAGAGACTTTACCAGTTGAGCTAACTGTAACCCACAAGTAAATATCACATTTGAGTTTAACAATGTCAACCAGAAAATTTCACCCAAAAAAAAAAAAAAAAAAACAATAATAGTCCACTTATTAACTTAGGGAGGAGCGTTATAATAACTTTTTATTTTCCTCCTTTTTGACAATACGATTATACATTTGCATATAAGAAGAATCAAATTATAATGTGTGGTGGCCCATCTACTAACAAAGCGGAGTTTTAAGCATAGCTTTAGCGTGTCTATTTTACCAAGATTTTCTTTTAGGCTAGCTGGTGTGATTATTATTATTTTTTTTTTTTAATAATATCTTATGAATATACCAAAATGTGTCAACCAATTCAACTACAAAACTCTTGGTAGGTTGGGAATAATCAAGGCACTTAGAAGTTGTCTAAATGGAAAACGATTTCTTACACTAAATATATATAGCCCCTCACAATATTTACGGAGAAAATTGCTAAATGCCCTTTTCGGGCAAAAAAAGCAGCATTTTGCCATTTTTCCCAAACTAATTAGGGAAATGCCCCTCTTTTGAAACTCGATTTTCTCAAAATCGAATTATAAAAAAAAAATTCTGGAGCCATATAGTGACGTTTTAAAGAACCTATAGTGACGTTTTAAGGACCTATAGTAGCGTTTTGTAACTCGAGCTCCATGAAGTCGAGTTACATGCAATTTTTTTCTTTTTTTTTTACCTATAACTCGAGTTCATGGAGCTCGAGTTACAAAACGCCACTATAGGCTCCTTAAAAACGTCACTATAGGCTCTTTAAAAACATCACTATAGGGCTTAACTCGATTTTAAGAAAATCGAGTTTCAAAAGAGGGGCATTTTCCTAATTAGTTTGAGAAAGATGGCATAATGCTACTTTTTTTGCCCGAAAAGGGCATTTGGCAATTTTTTTCCCAATATTTACCGTCACAAACTCACAGAAATGATGTTGTAGTAACTAAAAAAGCAATAGGCTATTAATAAAGTAATGGTTAAAATTTTGTTTTGGGCAGGCCAGATGGGGCGATCGTCGACCCCCCTTGAGAATCTCTATGCCATTTCCTTTCAAATTCTAAGCATTTTGGCAGGCATGCACATGCATTTATTCTTTTTTACTAGCATTCTTTAGAGGTAAAAGTAATAGAATCAAATGGGTAACGACATGCATGTTAATTATATTATCCTAATAATTGTAGTTTGTGCATGACCAAGCATGCATATTAAGATGCTTGAGGGGTTTAACAATGAATTATCAAAAACAATCAAAAAATTGTCGTAAACTTTACGTAAGAAGACTGTACTATGTCAAATTTGAACCACTACCAATGTGGGTTGTAATTTTTTTTTACCTAAATAAATACTTAACAGTTACAAATTAAGCTTTGTCCAAAAAAAAGAAACAAGAAAAATAAAAGTATATATACATTGGACTAGGCAAAAATGAACTTTTGCCCCTTTCGCCCAAAATATGTAGCAAAATGTCTCTGTTTTGAAACTATCTAGCAAAATACCCCTGTTTTGAAACTCGATTTTCTACAAATCGAGTTTTACATTGAAACTCGATTTTTAGAAAATCGAGTTATAGGCAATCAAACTTTTTAAATAAAAAAAAAAAATTATGGAACTCGAGTTTCATGTGAATTTTTCCAAATAACTCGATTTTCATTAAATCGAGTTTTACATTGAAATTCGATTTTCTAAAAATCAAGTTTCAAAACATGAGCATTTTCTTAAATAGTTTCAGAATAATGACATTTTGCTATATCTTTTAGACAAAATGGGCAAATGTCCATTTTGGCATTGGACTAGTTTTATAACAAGAGCGAGAAATCATGTAAGAAGTAATTAAATGGAAATGCTACCAAACTATCAGAAACGACAGCGGACTGGACACCTTGTGAGAAGGATGGAGTATTTCATGTCTTGATTATTCATTTAACTAATCAAAGCTTGCCACATGCCAATCTAGTGATTAAAATTAGCTGTGATATCACGATATGGATTCACTAGCTTCAAGGAGATAGAGGAAACGAAAAGAGAATACATAGACATGAAAAGTGATTAATTTGAAAAGTTCAAACAATATTAACCAATGGAACTTAATTACACATATAGACAGGATATATAGGCAAGGTTGTATGCAGAGTTACTGTATAAAAGAGCTTTTTATAAAGCCATTCACATATATTAAAATTAAAAAAATTAAAAAAAAAAGTAATATTCTTTTTTATTTATTAAAAAACTATAATAGATTTATTTATTCAGAATCACATAGTATAATAATGGAGAAGAAAAAAGATGGGTATTCTCCAAGCCAAACATTGACTCTCTCATTTTCTTTTGCAGCACTAACAAGAACTAAAACAACTCAATTACATCGCAAATAGACACTAACAAAAGAAATAGAATGAAAATTTCCACAAATCAAAATTTTCATTAAACCATGTAAGTTGCATGAGAATTTTCTTTTAAGTTGTCACATAGTAGCTAGGTTAGATGAATTTTTGAAGAAAAAAAATTTATCCTTCAAGAAATGAAAAGAATGAAAGAAGCACCCAAATTTTATCTCAAATTCACCCAAAAAAAAACTTACATAAACAAATCTCCATCACATAAACTTCATTTAGTTCCTTACAAAAATTAGCACACAATGTTTATCTTTGGTTGCTACTTGTCACAAACCAATACCCATACACAATGAGATAGAAGCATTGAATGGTCTACAAATCCGAAGACCAAATTTCTCAACCCATTATGCTAAAATCTGGCCCAAAAAAATCACAAAGAGAATGCTCCAAAACAAAAACCCAATCCAACAATCCCACAAAACCATAACATCACACCTACCAAACTCTAAAAAAAAAAAAAAAAAAAAAAAAAAAAAGAGGAAGCTCAGCCCAACCCAACCCACCCAAAACCAAAACCAAAAAAGCCCCACAAGTCACGTGCACACCACGAGGCAAGCCCATACCTATATATACACCCCAACAATTCAACCTTAAAGTTTCCGAAATATTCCCAAAATACCACTACCATCGCAATGGTCTCCCTGCGCTTTCCATTCTTGTTTTCTCAGCCCCCAAAGCCAAATCCAAAGCTACCTCACACCAAACCCACCACCACCGCCTCCACTTTCCTCGCCGCCTCCGCCGTAGTAGCCACCGCCGGAGCCGCCGCAATAGCCATATGTCAAGATCCAAAAGACCCATTTCTCAAAAAGGCACTGAATTCACTCTTCTCTAATAAGTCCAACCATTGCTCACCACCACTTTGGGGCTCACTTTCTTTAGCTGAAAACTCTTCCTCTTCTTCAACAGTGGTCGAGTCCAAGACTGGGGTCTCGTTCCCTTCGGTTCTAGACGATTCTAAGCGCCTCCTCGGAATTGGGTTAAGGAAAAAAAGCGTGTTGGGGCTCAAGAACATTGATGTTTATGCATATGGTACCCACTTTTCCTCTTCAAGTTTCTAACTTTCTTTGTTTGTTTTTGGTTTTTTGTTATTGGGTAAACATGCATTGTTGATTTTGATAAGAAAATGTGTTATATATGTGTGAAGTACAATTTTAGCTTTACAACATTTTCCTGTTCGAGTTACAGACTTTCATTGTTTTTTCACTGTTTGGTTTTGGTTTTTGATATTGGGAAAACATGCATTGTTGAGTTAGATAAGAGAGGGGTCATATACGTGAAGCAAAATTTCAGAAAACTGATGTCTAAGTAGGACAGGACAGAACAGATGGAATGTAAGTTTAGTAAGAGTAGAAACAAAGATGAAGAGGTTGTAAGAAATGATGGTCAAAGAGATACCAAAGAGTGAGAGCTTCCTATATCTTGAACAATCAATAATTCATGAATCAATATGATGGAGAGATCGAAGAAGACGTGAATCATAGGATAAGAGCAATGTGGGTGAACTGCATCAGGAGTATTGCTTGATTTAAAATTTGTTCATAAAATTTGTTTAGCTATGATGAGAATGTTAGGATGGATAATTGAAAATACAAGGAAGTATAGGATTCAAAATGAAGAAATTCGCTTAAAAATAAGGGTGACCCCTATTGATGAAGAGATGAGTGAGAGTCATTTGAGATGGTTTGGTCATGCACGGAAGAGAGCGATTAATGCACTAGTTGGAAAGAGTGAAATTCATGTTGAGATAACAAAAAAGTTGAAGAAGACCTAAAGTAACTCTAATAAAAGTAGTGAAAAATGACATGTCAATTTAGGACATAGAGAGTATGGCATCAAATAGAATAGAATGATAGAAAATAATACATGTGGCCAACCTTGATTAGTTTTTTGAGGATCTATAGTCGACCCCAAATTGGGTCTAAGGCTTGGTTGTTGTTGATGTCTATGCATTTGGTACCATATTTCTTCTTCAAGTTCCAAAATTTTGATTGTTTTTTCATTGTTGGGCTTTGGCATTTGTTATTAAGAAAACCTGCATGTATTGTGTTGATAAGAGTTTTGTCATATATTTGAAGTACAATTTAGAACATTGATGTCTGTTCCTTTGGTAGTTGGTACTGCATTTCTTCTCCAAGTTTCACAATTTCATTGCTTATTCACTGTTGGGTTTTGATTTTTGTTAGTGAGAAAACATGCACTTTAAAAGTTAGATAAGAAAACATTGATGTCTGTACATTTGGTACTACAATTCTTCTTTGAGTTCCAAAATTTTATCACTTTTCACTGTTGGATTTCGATTTTTTGTTATTGGGGAAACATGCATTGTTAACTTTGATGAGACAACACTCTTATATGTGAAGTAAAAATTTGTTTGATTTTTTATTTTTGGTTTTTAAATAGAATCTATAACAGCATCAACTTTGTTATGTTGGCAGTTCCATAAGTTAATAAGTTTTAAGTGAAAAATTAGAGATACAATTGTGGAAGCAATGCCAATTGGTGGCAGTAGATTCATGCATCCTGTGTGGAAATTATTATTTTGATGCCTTATGTTGCTTCACTAGGTTGTGCCCTCTATTTGATGAGAGCATGATGCGTGAAAGTTATTATTGTTGCCACTTAGGTGCAGGTAAGGGCCTTTACTATCATAGAAACACAACTGAGTATTGGACACAGTTTCTGCACAATGTAGTGCTATAACTAGCATGGAATGTGTAATAGTGATATAGGAGGAATTAGAATCAATCGGAAACACTCAGTGATGATATGTGAATTTCTGAGATCCTATTTGGCTTGTGTTTTACATCTAAATTTAAATTTCATTGCATCATCAATAAAGTCTTCAAAACAACAGGATTAGAAAAATAATCAACCTACTTATCGAGCAAAGTTAACTACATCTTCTTAACTTGCATTGATGGTATATAAGAAAAAAAATCACATCAACCATTTACTTAAGATAAAAAGCTTCCCATATGGAAAAGTTGTAAACGCAACTATAACCAACTCATATTTTGCACTTTTCATGAGTGCAATCAATATCTTTTGTTAGTAAAACACATGCATTATACTAAAGTTGTGTTATTCTCCATTTTGCCTTTGTTCAGGGATTTATGCTGAGGATAATGACTTAAAAAAATTTCTGAGTGAGAAATATGGAAAACTATCCAACCCTGAGTTCAAGGAAAACAAGGAGTTTAATGAATATCTCATTGAAAATGATATATGTATGACTGTTAGACTTCAAATAGTCTACAGCAAATTGAGCATCCGTTCTGTACGTAGTGCTTTTGAAGAGTCAGTAGGGAGCAGACTGCAAAAGTTTGGGGGATCGGATAATAAAGATTTGCTTCAAAGGTGAATCATTGTATGACTTATAAACATCTATTCCGTACTAATGGTAAATATGAGTGTCATTATATTTGAAAGAATGAATGACTTGAAATTACTAAGAACTTGCATAATTGGAAGCCAATTTACAGAAGAGCCAGTTTTCCAAAGCTTGCTGCCAAAAAGGGCTCCTGTGTTCTCCTCTCTCCCCCTCCCCCCTAGTTCAATTTGTCCAGAAAGTCCTGCACGTTATAGTTTTTGTATCAGCTTAATATCCAGTTCCATTTCAGGTTCACTTCCCAGTTCAAAGATGAATATAAAATACCACGGGGATCTCTGATAGATCTGTCAAGGGAACGGGGCCATGTACTTTGCACAAAGAGTAAGGTTTTCTTGACTTCAAGTTGTATCATAGCAGACTATGTTGTTAGTTGCCTTTTTATTCTGCATGAGCTGTTGATTACCTTTTGCTCTTGTTAGTTTGCACTTATTTTACTTTCAGCTATGGCCTCTATAAGTGCTAAGACATTTGGAACACAATAGATTTAACTTTTTATATATACAAGCCATAGTAAATTACCCCCTAATCTTTAGAGGATAAGCGGTAGTTAAAATTTCACTTTCTTTTAGGAAAATTTAGTTGTTGAAAATTGACATCTATAAAATAAATGAAGGGTAAATTACGTATTTGGTCCCTAACCTTTACACTATATGTCAATATGGTTCCTAATCTTTCAAATGTGTCAATCTAGTCCTAACCTTTTGATATTGTGTCAAAATGGTCTCTGACGTTAAGTAGTGGATGAAAAATGTTGACGTAGCTAACGGCCAAAACAAAAAAACAAAAAAAAACAAAAGTTTATTGCCACATTTACGGCCAACTGTACTAACATATCAATAACCTTAAATTAAAATTGTTTTTTAGACAATTAGATAAGTGAGTAACACAGCATGTGGGGAAAAATTTGGGATCAAAATCCCTAATTCACGACTGTAGAAAAATTCGTTAGGGATTTTAGGTAAGGACCCAAGCCATGATGGTAACACTCCAGAAAAGGAGTTCAATCCCAAGCAGACAACTTCCAACTGACCCAAATAAGCCAACTCGTTGGGCAGAGAGCCATGAAAATTGCTGTTTCTGAAGGATAAATGAGGGAGGAATGATAAGTTTCCCGCTTGTGGAGCAATGGTTCCTGTAAGACCCATGTGAGAAAGGTTCAAGGTAGTGACTCTAAGGTGTTTGGCACGGCAAGAGATCCCAATCCAGTTGCAATCAGAGGTAGAGGTAGACCAATTGCTTGCCAAGGTTTTGTAATCGGTAATATGGGCTTTGAGAGCAAGAAGAGCTAATTGGTCTGTGGTGATGCTGGTTTTTACTGTCACAGTTAAGCTAGCCATAAAATAGTGCAACAGCAACAACACAAAAAAATAAGAAAAAGACAGGAATCTCCATGAGTTTCTATATGTACAAAACAAGTGTAGCTGAAAGATGTGAATTTATATAAATGGAGAAATCAACTTTTTTATCCCAAAATTTTCCTCACGTGCTGTGTTAATCACTTATCTGATTTTTTTTTTTAAATTTAATTTAAGGTTATGTTGACATGTTAGTACAGGTGGTAGTCAATGTGGCAATAAACTAATTTTTTTGTTTTGGCTGTTAGCCACGTCAATATTTTTCATCCATCACTTAACGTCAGGGACCATTTTGACACAATATCAAAAGGTTAGGGACCAAATTAACACATTTGAAAGGTTAGAGACAAAATATGTAGCTACCAGTATAGTTGAACTTCTATTTTATCTTTTATAATATTGTTAGAACTTTATGTGCTAGTTTTCACTGTTATTTCTATTAATTTCTGTAGTTGACGGAAGGGAGGTGGGAAGTATCCAGAGCCAGCTCCTGTGTCAGTCAATTCTAGATTTGTATATTGGTAAGGATCCATTTGATAGACAAGCCAAAGAAGACATTGAACACAATTTGGCATCTCTCCTCCATAAGCAGACATGTGTTGCATGAGGTTGTGGGTTCAAAACTCATTGGGCGTGTGTAACTTACCAATAAAAAAATTTTCTTTTTTGGCACCCAAATATATTGGGAAGATCTGGTTTGTAGACTTGTAGTTCAATACTAATATTAAATATAGGGGATGTGACCACTATGTTTTCAAGATTTCTGATGAGACCTTCTTTGTTCATAATTCCAAAGTTTTCCATTTTCATTATGGATGGGTTTTTCATTTTCCTTATGGTGAAACCATTATCTGTCATGCTGTGTTCTTTGATAATTTACTTGTCAATCTATTATCTTGGGGAAGTTGGGTCTTTAAGATTTTGCCAGCATGTTGTTTCCATTATGAGTTAGTAGCAAAATTAGTTAAGGTTAAACTTTAATTAAATAAGAACTAAAATCAATTTCAAGTGAAATAATAATAATTGAAGTCCAATTTTATACTAAGAGACGCCCAAATCACAAACAAGACAACCATCTGTTTCTTTATCTTTTTAGATCCTTCAATGTCCATCTGTCTTTCTAGGCATATATACTTTTTCAAAAATCTTGAAGACAGTGATTTGAAGGGTGAAGATAAGTTGACCTGAATTAGTAAGGTAGTACAAATACCCCCACAGGCCACAACCATGGCATAAATTTTCTAACTTTAACCTTTAACCGAATTTAATCATAGTCTTTTGCACTTTTTCTAATGTATCACAAGAAATATAAAAGTTAAACCCCAAAAAAAAATCACAACCCTGACAGGAGATTGATGCAGGTCGTGAATTAGAATAGGTGTTTTCCTCTATTCAGCATAGTAACAGAAGCAATGTTTCCTCTATTCAACATTGAAACCCAAAAAAAAAAAAGTTAATCAATATCAAATTATAGAGTGTGGAATCCTACTTGAAGCAACATAGTAACAGAAGCAATGTTTCCTCAATTCCAGAGCTTAAGGTAAAAAATTGTTCTCAAAGTTTCCGTTCAGTATATTGTGCACATATCTTGCCTATCTCATACAGATTTTTAAGGAGAAATATGAGAATCACCCTGAAGTTTTAAAAACTGAAATTGAGTTAAAAAGGCTTCAGGATGAGCTAGAGTATTATCAAAATTGGGTGAAGGAATTTACTTGGGGGTTGCATGAAGGGTTTTGGGTTCGATTTAAAGCAATCTGGTGGCTAAAAGTTACGGGAGAAAAAAAAAAAAAGTTTTTTTAGTGTTATAGAGTTGGGCCTTAGTGCGATGTCAAGTGTCTTTCAACAAAGGCGACGTATCACAAGTTCAAGTTTTGGATAAACTTTTCAATAAACAAGAAAATTTAAAAATTTAAAATTTAAAAAAAAAAAAAAAAAAAGTACGGCTGACCAATGACCAATCACCTCTTCCAAATCCAAACCCCGCAAAAGTGGTAGTTTTGTACACTAAGTTTTTTTTTTTTTTTTCTTAAATGATTTTAAAGGGATGAGCAAAGAAGAAAACATCCATGTGTCAGACCATTCATGAGCATGGTCGATATCAAGGATGGAGTCATATGATTAACCTGTCATTTAAGGGTTGAATATGAAGTAGTGGCATTGGGAGCTTTTGCCAATGCTGAATCGCCCAGGATCAGCCCTTGATGAGTAGTGATCATAAGCCAGATGGCCATTATAATCACTAATTAAATACCTACACGTGAGGACTATAGAGGTTAGACTTATGATTGTGCAAAATAATACCTAGTTTTTCATTTTTGCTTATAAATTTGTAATTGAGCTCTGGTAACAAGCTTTTGTAATTATCTTCCGTCCAAGTCAACTTTGAATATGATCAAAAGGTAATTTTGGAAAAAGGGGTAAGATTAGTATTGATACCTTATACACATGATTGTGGTTGCATATGGCATTTTTGATGGATTCATAGTTTACCCAAAAAATTTGGGACAAAAACATTGTTGTTGAAGATATAACTCATCAGCCTTTCATCTATATAATATTTAAAAGCTTAAATGTAGCATTTATTGTTACTATGTTCCCGTTGAGTCACGTTCGCGTAAAATTTTGGCCCACTTCAGTCTATTCGGTCCAGTTCAGTACACTTCGGTGCTGTTCGGTTTATACAATCAATTTTGGTCCCTTTTGATCCATTCAGTCCGTTTCAGTCCAATTCGGTCCACTTAGATCCAGTTTGGTCAATTTGGTCCATTTCGGTCCAGTTCGGTCTGTAAGGTCCATTTTGGTCTCTTTTGAGCCATTAGGTCCTTTTAAGTCCATTTTAGTCCACCTAGATCCAGTTCGGTCCACTTAGGTCCATTCCGTCTATTAGGTCCCGTTCTGTCAGTTTCAGTCCAATTCTGTCAATTCGGTCCATTTCGGTCCACTTAGGTCCATTCAGTCCATTTCAATCCCCATCAGTCCATTTCGATCAACTTTGGTCCATTTGGTCCATTTCGTTGATTCAAATAGAACTTATTTATTTCTTTGTGGTTTCATGTTGGAGTACACCATATAGGATGAGAGTGGAATTAATCAATAATTGTCCAACACATGGATGAAGATTTTTTATGTTCTTTATTTAGTTACATTGTGGATTCTAGAAATGTCTTAAAGATATTTATGAGGACTTTACATTTGGACCACAATAGATTCAACTTTTTGTACATGACGCTACAGTGCATTACCCCCTAATCTTTAGATGATAAGCAGTAGTTAATATTTCACTTTCTTTTTAGGAAAATTTAGTTTTTGAAAAATTGACACCTATCAAATAAATGAAAGATACTGCAAGCATGGTTGTACCTTCTCTTTTGTATTATTCTTAGACCATTATGTGCTAGTTTTCACTGTTATTTCTATTAATTTCAATAGTTGATGGAAAGGAGGTGAGAAGTATCCAAAGCAAACTCCTATGTCAGTCAATTCTAGATTTGTATATTGGTAAGGATCCATTTGATAGACAAGCCGAAGAAGACATTGGACACAAATTGGCCTCTCTCCTCCATAAGTGGACATGTGTTGGATGAGGTTGTGGGTTCAAAATTCATTGGGCTTGTGTAACTTACTAATAATAAAAAAATTTCTTTCTTGGCATCGAAATGTATTGGGAAGATCTAGTTTGTAGTCCTAAATATTAAATATAGGGTGTGTAACCACTATGTTTTCAAGTTTTATTATGAGACACTTCTTTGTTCATAATTCCAAAACTTTCCTTTTTCATTATGGATGGGTTTTCATTTTTCTTTATAAGGCGAAACCATTATTTGTCAATATCGTGTTCTTTGATAATTTACTTGTCAATCTACTATCTTGGGAAAGTTGGGTCTTTAAGATTTTGCCAGCATGTTGTTTCCATTATGAGTTAGATAGTTTGGTAGCAAAACTAGTTTAGGTTAAGCTTTTATTAAATAAGAACTAAAATCAATTTCAAGTGGAAAAAAATAATAATAATAATTGAAGTCCAATTTTATACTAGAGACCCCCAAGTCACAAACAAAACAACCAAGGTAAATATTTTATACCTTTAACCGAAATTTAATCTTAGTCTTTTCCACTTTTTCTAATGTATCACAAGAAAATATAAAAGTAAAACACAAAAAAAAAAAAAAAAAAAAAAAAATCACAACCCTGACAGGAGATTGATGCAGGACGAATAATAGAGATACTTCAGAAAGATAAAAGGGTTGTGATTTAATAATAGATTAAACAACACTTCTTTTTGCTTCTTGTTTTTTTTTTCCCTCTCTTTTGGTTCTTCTGCTGTTGACTCGTGTCGTTTTTTCTTGTCATTTTTAAAGTCATTTGCCAATCTGGCATATAATGGAGACTTTTAGTCTAAAAATTAAAATCAAAACAATATTTTGAGAACCATTTATGTTAACTGCTTTTTATCTCAGGAAAAGATCTAAGAAAGCAAAATCAAATGGAATACCAGGATGTCCTCAGCATATTACTTAGAACATTACTGTAGATGTGACTCGCACAATATGCTTTCCTACACAAGTAAAAACGTCAGGTATCTGGAACGTGTAAAGTATACAAACTTCCACAAATTATGGGCTAAAAAGATGCATACTTTCATATCAACTTTACTTTTCACATCATAGCTTTAAAAAGATCAAAGCCAGAATGTCATATTCTCTGCACAAAAGCAATCTAATCTAAGCACAAGTCTTTGGTCCATGGCCTACCCTTGCGTGCACATACACTTCCCTAAGGTCAGGCCCCACTTGCAATGACCCACCAACCCTTGAGAGAGAGAAGTGACCCCAACAAAATGAAAAGCAACACATGGTATAAAGAAAGAACATTAAATAAAAATCCGGAGGTGCTTCGTATCTTTGATAAGGTCAACTCATCAATTAAACTTTGATTAAAACTCGTGCGAAGCCAAACCAACCACATCTCAGGGTCTATCATCTATGGCTTGAGAGTGAGACACAAGTCTCTAGCCTCCAAAAGTTTGAATAAGAAAATGCCAGTGCACAAAGGTGGGCAAAGAGACAAATGATAAGCCAATCAAACCTGTTTGCTTCCAACTCCAACATCTCTACCCCTTTCTTTATAGATTTTTTAGTCTCTTCCTTAAGATTTTTATTGACTTTAGAATCTCCACGGTCCCCCCACCCATTCATAACCCCAATAACAAATCCGATAGAAACCAAAATAGCATATCAATCTTTAATAATATTTTAAAAAATTGAATTTAAGTACATTGCTTTCTAAACAAATACTACATTATCATATGTACAAATCAGCATCACATAAGAGGACCAATTATAAATTGAATTAGACCGCTTGGAACACCAATAGCCATAATATTTATAGCCATAAGACAAACCAAGCATAATGGGTAGGCCCCCACTTGAAGACCCACTTTCAAAGTTCAAACTTTGAGCCATAGTAAAGCCCACCATACTTTTATCATTAAACAATTCCCACCCGCACCTGCCATCTCATGCTATCAAATAAGTTCATTGGGGGTGGTGAATTTCCACGTGTAGTGCTTGTTGCCTTGTCAGAACACTGACGTCCACTGAATCTTTATCCTCCAAAAACCCTCTTTCCTTTTTTCTTTTCTCCCCTCTGTCACAATCTGCCATACCACATTCAAAGTTTCAGCTCCTCACAAAGCAACCCACATGCCCCTGAAGTCTCCCATATATACACACACTATCCCATTCAAATTTGCAGGACATGATTAACAATATGCGGCATCAATTGGTTCAAGCAGAATGACAGTAGCACTGATTGAATTTAAGCAATTGGAGACCAGCTTGAACAAAGTTGTGGGCTTGCCTTGCGCCCTTGCCCGAAACCACAATGCAAACCGTGCAGCGGAGTTTCCATTGTGCAGCTGCAGTGTATTATGGGCTTGGTGAAAGTGCTTCTGCAGTGGTGTTTGCAGCTTAGTTTCAATACTTGAGTTCAGATATGTGGCTGGGGCAAGTACTTAAGATTGAAGGCACATTCCTCCCACAAACAGGAGCGGATTTCTGGCCGGTTCCACCTGATGAATTCTCTGTTTGTTGCGACTGCAATGTATTAGTTGATGAACCAACTTTGCCACCTGTGCTATTTGTTCTCAAGTTACCACCAGTAGATGGAGACCCAGAAGCTGAAGTAGATGAAGACCGGTTATTAGTGTGCATTTGTTGCCCTTGTGGTGATAAAGCTGGCTTGGAATTTCCTCCAAAAGATATCTGTGCAGGGCCTGAAGGAGCTCTCCCTGGTTGCTGGGATAAATAATTGAGGAATGGGGCATTGGATGCCACAGAAGATGTAGTGGGAGCTTGGGAAGACGGGTTTTTTCCTGCATTCTTTGACTGAGAAGATTGGACAGAGCTATTAGAATGAATTAGAGTTTGTGAAAAAACGGGTGGATTGGTTGGGAACTTGGCAACAATGGGAGAGGAAGATAAGCTGTTAGTTGTTGATGCTTTACTTCGAGCTGACAATGCTGGTTGCTGCTGTTGCATCATATGCTGCTTCTGCATTTGAAGCTGAAGCAGCTGCTGTTGTTGAGAATTGGAAGTATTACCAGCAGTGGGAGCATTTGTTGTTATTGTAGTTGAGGTGATGGAGCGAGAAGGCCAATTACCAGTGACAACAGGTGATGACATAAAACTAAGAGTTCTAGCTGAATTATCAAAAACAAGGGTCTGCCCTGTAGTTGTTGAAGGCTTCCCCAAAGTGGCTTTCTTTGCATCATCTGAATTGATTGATTTAGCTCCAGTTTTCCCCTCAGATACCTGGTGATTCTTTGGCTGTGCAGCTTGAGGAGCCTGTGAAACTTGGTAACCTTGCCGAGCCATATCTGGGAGGCTTTGAAATATTACCGGATTTTGCGGCATTGATGAGAAGTTAAGGGTTGAAGCTGTTGTGTTCCCATTAAAGGCCGCAAAGGACATGCCAAATGCTGGAGAAGGGAAGAGCTCAACCACATTCTTTAAACCCTGCTGCTGTTTCTCACCATGATTTCCTCCACTACTTACGCCCAATGCTGCAGAGGGCATCAAAGTATAATTTAGGGGCTGACCTGGAACAGTGAAGTTCTGCGCATAAACACTTTTTTGGGTATGAGAAGCTCGACTATCAGCAACAGATTGAGTATTTTCCCGGGTCATCTCAGCCTCAATCTTGAGGGATTGATTGGATGGTGGCATGTGCTGCTTAGATGAGGCGAAAAGATTATTGCCACTACCTTGGGCGCCTCGTGGCTGCTTGTGGGATGATGATAAGCCACTTGATGTGCTCATACTCTGATGAGTTGTTTGGGCCAGAGGCTGCAAGTGAGGCTGTTGCTGTTGAAGCTGAGACGGATGGAACATTTGCGATGAATAGAAAGGCCCATTAAAGAAAGGCATAGTTTGAGCAGGATTGCTTCCTCTAAATGCTGTTGATGTTCCAACTGGAGCGGAAATAGGGACTGGGTACCCACTGTTCTGTAGTATTGCCATGTATGGAGCTTCATTGGCTGGAAAAGTTGGATAGTTAAAGCTCATTGCTGTTGCTACTGCTGGTAACACCGAAGAGCTCCCCAAAGGTCCAGAAGCAGAGTTACTCCCCAGAGATCCGGCAGCTGTATTACTAGTCAAGGGAATATTCTTTGCTGAATTTGCATGTTTAGAGGACCCAGATTGATTAGCTCCTGCTGCTGCTACTGCTGGATGCTGACCCATAGAGAATATGAAAGCAGGGCCCGACTGTAATTCAAACAGACGAGAATGAATAACTCTCACCCATACATATAGAACCAATGTGATAAATGAAAGCAATTCAAAGACAATACCAAAGACCAACCTAATAATTTAAGTGCAATGCAGAAGACTAAACCATACCATTAAGCTACCAGCAGGGGCAAGCTGTGGAGCTTGTTGAAGCACAACCTGCTTTCTCTGTGCTGTTTCTGTCAAGTTGGCAGCCTCACGGCCCTTATCTTTCCCAGTATGCCCTGGAAAATTTGTTTCAGCCTGCCCTTTTTCCTGCACAGCATTAAGACTCTTTCCTGGAAAGCTTCCTTGGAATGGGTTTCCAAAAATCATTTTTTCAGCAGGGGGCATGGCATTGAGATTGTTCATCTTGGCCCCGCCTAGAGCAGCAGTACCAGCTGGCACGGGGCAAAAATTGCTCATCTTGGTATATTGCTGGTGCAAGCAAATGTTGCGAGCAATGAAATGGTGGGTTGCACATCTCTTTGGCCGAGGTTGGGAGAGAGAAAACTGTGGGGGCTGCACATTTCCAATTTTGCAAATTCAAATGCATTTCCTAATCAAACAATGAAAAACGACCATAAAAGGAACAACTACAGCGCAAAGAAATAACAAATGATACCTGTAATGGTGCGGCTGACCCGGTAATCCCATCCATTGGCACAACTGTCTGAAAGGGTGGCATGTATCTGCTAATAAAAATTGGTTTAAAATCTTCGCTACGGAGCAATATCTATTTCAAGAAAAAACATAACGAAGAGCGAAAACATGATAAGGTAAAATACCCCAGAGAATGAAGACCACCGAGCCAGCCAGGAACAGCTATTGGAAAAGGCAGTGAATCCGATTGAGCTGTAAGACAGAGATAAATAAGATATTTTCAATAAATTGATTCAAAATTCAAGTTAAGAAATTTCTGAACCATCAAAATTGGACATAAAAAAGAATGCAATGTAGGTTTACCAGTTTTCTCAGTTTTCTCTACTTTAGGAATGCTAGCTTTAGCTTGCTGTTGTTGTTGTAACCTAATGCTACGAACACTACCACTATCTTGAGTTAGCTTCTCCAAATCAAGCTTAGGCGATTCACTCTTTTCTCCAATTGCCTCCACCTTGTTCTTTCTCCTATCTTCAGATTCTTCTACCACCATTTCCTTCTTTACAAATTTCTCTACCTTTTCTTCATCTTTAACCGGAGGTTTATGATCCGATATCAAATCAATGAAGCCGTCCCCATCAGGAGAAGAAGGCATAGGAGGCATAGCCTAATGAAAAATACAACTCTTCTTCAGGAAAAACAAAACAAAAACAAAAATGACAGCAAAACAGTTATTGAAATCTAATCTCGGGGTTGTGTGATTGGTTTCTCACCATCAAATCAATCTCCAACTTCTCCTCTCGCTTGTTCTCAGCCTCCGGAACAGTCAGAACCCTGAAAAAACAGAACCCATACAATCAAAATATGCAAAAAAAATCCAAAAAAAAAACAGAAAGCAAAATGTTATTTTATTCTTTGATGGCATACCCTTTTGTGGAATCTTGAACATCCTCAACAGCATTCAATTCATCACCACCACAAGGAGTAGCTGATTCCTTCCTTGGTGACACACAGTCTCCGATTCCGGCTTCTTTATCCGACGGTTTCAGATCCTCCTCCTCCATTATCACTGTTATTGCAGCGTCCACCTCTTGCTGTGATTCCAATGACACACACTCTTTTGGTGAAGAAGAAGTTTCAGTCTTTTCAAGCTGTTCACTTTCGATTTCACTGTTCTCAACCGTACCCGAACTTTTCTCACCCTCCATTTTCCTCTTCTTTGTACCTACAATCACAAAACACCACCACCCCATAAATTAAAATTTATAAATAAATTAAAAAAAAACATAGTTTAAAATCATGGCTGAAAAAGCTGAGTAAACTCAAAGACTCACAGGTCTGAGTGGCCGTGGCGGTGGCTGCAACCGTAGACAACCCATTTATGTCATTCAGGTTCGGATTCGGGTCAAGCTCATGCGAAGAGTTCCCACTACTTTTATTGCTCTGTGACTGTGACTGTGACTGCTTCATTAGTCCGTACAAAACCTCTGCAATTTCAATCTCAATGTCTTCCTGAGAATTTTGTGGCTGAGCCTTCTACACCAATATCAGATTTTTATCAAAATTCTTAGAAATATTTTCAAAAATTAAAAATAATAAAATCAAAGCAAAAACACAAAGCTTTACCAGCTCTTCTTTACCGCCATTTGCGCTAACCAAATTCTCGTGTGCTCTTTTCGCTGAAGCTGTTTTTTTTTTTTTTTTTACATAAAAAAAAAATAATAATAATAAAATCAGAATTTCATTTTTTATTCTCAAATACAAAATTATGAACCGAAAACGATGAGGTGTTAGGGAGATTTAGATTTTTACAGGAGCGAGCTTTTCTCGGGATAGAGACGCCGATCATTTCATCGGCGACTTTCCAGTGCCTTGAGGATCTCGCCGGCCGGCGGTGGTTGTTGTCGTCGACGACGACGGTGGAGTATTCTTCGTCTTCTTCGTCTCCGACGCTCTCCTCCGTGCTTTCCTCTCCTTCTTCTCGTTTAGAACTGGTTCTCTTCCTCTTGCTCCGATTGTTCATCAGCGATTCTCGATCTCTCTTGCTCCGTAACTTCACCGCCTCTTGCAACTCCACCTGACCTTCCTCTGCAACAAAAAGAAACGAAATTCACATACATACACGCAAACACGTACATAAATTCGTAGCAATCTCGTATAGAGTACATACCAGGTGAGTCTCGGAGACTATTGCTTCTGTGACGTCGTTTCGGTTGTCCATTTCCGGTCGCCATGGATGATGATGATGATCTTCTTGCTTCTCTGCTTCGTTCCATAAGCTTTTTCACTCTTCTCTCATCAAATCAAACTCACTCAACAGCTCAATTCCGGCGAACATCGATTCCTCGCCGGAGAAAACTATCAACAAAAGCTTCCAGATTCTCCCACTTTTCCACCGCAAAAATCACCGATTCAGATTTCAGACTCTCGCAAAAGCCAAGAAAAACACACTAGAAAAAAAAAAAAAAAAAAAGTTTCAGACTCTCTCTCTCTCTATCTCTATCTCACGCAGAGTTTGCTTTCTCTTTCTCACCTGGTGTGCTTTTTGTGCTCAAAGCCTCATCTCTCTCTCTCTCTCTCTCTCTCTCTGTCCCACTGATTTTGTCACTCTCACGCAGAAGCAAAGTGTAGAAATCAACGGCTCTGATTTCATGGTGACGATATTGATGCGATTTTGTCCGTTCGATTAAAATTAGATCAACGCTCGAGATCAGCCAATGCCAACATGGCAGAGACGTCTTTTTCTGATAGAATATAGGCAGTGCGCACTCAATAGCCACGTGTCACTTTCCTTAAATTTATATCTTCACAGTTCTCTATTCTTTCTTCTTCTTCTTTTTAATTTTATTATATTTTTGGGTTCGTTGTTCTCTACCTGCACGCGCCGTATGCGCGTGATATAAAATATCAATCCGAAGCCGTGGAAGGATATTAGGCCAGGTCGGTTCTAGTCAACAAGTTGATCTAGACTTGTCGTTCTCTGATTGGCTGTAACTAATATGAAATAAATATCCTTTCTGCCACGTGGAATTGGCGGTAACTTGGTAATAGGTACAATTCGGTAATTAAAATCGCTAATTTTTTATTTTTTTTAAAGAAAGGCTATCGCTTCAACGGAAACTTCCCCCCTCCAGGAGTGGTTAAAAAATAAACTTCGACGGCGCTATTTTCACTGCTCAGTCTTTAGCAACTCTTGGCATGGTTGTTCGGGATCAGGCTGGACTGGTTTTGGCTACCCTTTCACAAAAGATTCCTCTGCCCACTTCTGTAGAGACAGTGGAAGTGATAGCAGTGCAAAGGACTCTCTTGTTTGCCAAAGAGCTCGGATTTGAGAGAATTATGGTTGAAGGAGACTCCGAAATTATCATCAAAGCCATCAAGGAGAAAACACTCCTGTCCTCGGACTTGGGATACATTTTGGAAGATATCCATGTTTTGTCATGCTCCTTCAATAACATTTCCTTTCATCACATTAAGCATATGGGTAACTGTGTAGCTCATCGTTTAGCTCGTAGATCATTTTGTAATCCTCTGTTAGTATGGATGGAGGAAGTTCCTCCTGACATTGTGGATGTTTACAACCATGATCTTGGTTTTATTCATGAATAAATTCGGCCCTCACTTGTGGGCTGGCTTCTTAAAAAAAAAAAGGCTTTCGCTTAGAGCATTCCCAATCTAAAAGCCCAACCCCCCACCATACGAACTTGTAAAAACTAACTATTATAATTCTAAATGTAGAATTACACTGTAGCTCAATTCTAAAAAAAAAAAAAAACTAATATTTTATTCACTTACTTTATTAATTCCTTTCTCTCTCACCGGGTTTTTGGATTTTTGTTTTTATTTGAGTTTTGAGATATATTATTTTATTGTGTATAAATATTATTTTAATGTGTTATATTGTAACATAAAAGTTGAGATGCTGAAAGTATTGTAAAATGGTATGGTATAATTGATAAAGTAGTTTTTTGAGATGGTAAAATAGGATGAGATAGAATTTTGGGATGTGAATACTCTTAGAATATCAAATTGGGGAAATTATTGCGTACTCCCTCCTCTCATATGAATGGTGGGTCCCACTAATTAAATTCATGGTGAGACCCACCATTCATGTGAGAAAATGGAGTACACATTTATGGTACTCCAAGAATACCTAATGTAAGGACTCAAATTTGATTGGACCCATAATAAGAGTGGGTTTTGGCCCAACTAGTCCAAACAATGAATTTGTAGAGAGTGGGTGAAAGAACTATTCATATTCTGTAGAAGATATCATAATAGTTGCTGAGTAAATAACAGTTAATACAAATAGAATGAGAAAAACTGTTCTCGGCCTGGCCCAAGGGGCTTTGGGATTATATCTTATTCATAAACAAGATTACAAATGTTCAGTAGTTTTCTTTCCAAGATTCTCTGTTGTGTTTTTTTTTTCTCCCCTTCTTTCAGGTCACCTTTCCATGTTATATACCACGATTTAGGCATCGTCTCCACCATCCACGTGTAGGTTAGATTCTGGGAACTCCTTCCTGTCCCATCCAATACCTCCCAGAACCTTCAACTAGTAGTCTTAAGGCTGCTTAATTACTGTTCAGGTATCACCTCCACATTAATGCAGCCAGAGAGTTAGTTGGGAAGTATTTAATGTGGAGGTAACAGCTTTAGAAGATATTTGTTATCTCCCTTTGCTCATCCTTTATCCAATGGTTAACTTATAATCATTATGCAACCTGGAGAATGTCCAGGATGAAAAGGCCTTCTTACTGACCTCGGACCTTTGTTTTCGAGATGATTTTCATCCTCGGACATATTCCAGACTATCATACATAATCCTTATTTCTTCTACTCATACCCTTCCCATAATAACCTTATTTGGCCATCCTCGGATTGGGCCATTGGCCCAATTCATACAGTCGTAATAGTACACTCTAGCTTACTGGCTCCCACACCTAATAATTTTCCATCAAATTGTGGTAGATTGTTATTTGTCATTATTGGTGGGTAAAAAGTAATTTTAATAACAAGTGACAATCGATTATCTCGAATTTGTTGTAAAAATATTAGTAAAATATTATAAACGTAACAAATTTTTTTTTTTTTTAGAGTAATAGTATAATCACAAACTATTTCACAACATTTTTACAAACTGTTGATGTTGTCATTTTCTTATTGGTTTTCATTTAGGTCCACCATTAACATCACTTTTTCATTTACCAATAATCATTTACCACATTAGCAATTTATAAAACTTTTTGTAAAAAAATTTGTATCTCTAGCATTACTTTTTTTTTTTTTTAAAGAAAAATGATAATTATGTTGTAACACTATCTAACTAAAATTATGCTTTGAAAATACGATTCCAATGTTATGATTATAAAATGATAAAATTAATAAAATACGATTTCTATGTTATAATTATAAAATGATAAAACTAATAAAATACGATTTCAATGTTATAATTATAAAATGATAAAAAATTAATAAAATTGTATTTGAAAACATGAATCCAGCTGTGTCCATATTCCAAATACACAGCGATAAAGATAAACTATCAACCCTCGGTTAATAAATTCAATTGAATATACAGAGTCCACAAAAGTTGTATAGATTTATTAATTAATCAGGCGGGGACATGGGTTTCCAAAATGACAGCTCAAACCGGTCAAATTCATTATTATTATTTAATTCGAGTATCTAACGTGGGACCCTGAGAATAAACACAGGGACAAGATTGTTACTTTTAAAGAAGAAGAAGCTCTATCAGCCGTTGGATTAGAATCTGTCGTGGCGTTCACTTTTAGTTTGAAGAGACATCAAACCCTGTGGGGTCGATCATTAAAAAATAAAAATAAATAAAAAGCAATCCTACGTGGCACCGCCAATAACTGCCTCGTGCTTCCAAAAACAACACCAGATCTCAGCCGTACATGAAATCAAAATCTAATCAAACGGTCGTCGCGTATTAGGCCAGCATAGTAGAAGTTAGATAGGAAAGTGGGCCCGAGCTTAGAAAATTTTTGATCCTTCAAAAGACACACTCGCGAGCTTATTGGTTAGTTGGCTGGGAGAGCGAGTATTGTGGCAAAGGATGAAGAGTAGGGACAGGGTGTGGTGGAGTTCACATGAAGAATAATAAGGAGGAGCTGCCACGTGGAGGATAAGCCACAATCCAAGCTAACCATCACAAGCACAAGTTGAAGTCGAGTTCATTTTCGTTGTTAAATTTTATTCATGAATTATTTGATTAACTTATTATTAAGTTATTTCTTATTAATGTGATTGGATTATGAATGTGATTACCCATATTAGCACTGGACTCCCTTAGCTAATTTGCAACTTCTATTATGTCTTTGGGCCAAGGAATGGATGCTATGTTCGTAAAAAATGTTTTTCTTTTTTTTACTGCATAGATCGGTAAGAAAGAAAAAGTGTCTAGATGAAGAAATTTATTGGTTCATTATTTTTCACTTATGTTTAGTCTAAATTAAAGAAAGATTTGAAAGCACCACTCCTTGAATTTTTAATTGGAAGGAAACTTGGTTATTTGACCCATATCATGATCTTTTGGTGTAGGTTACAACTTACAACAGAGATTTTTACCAGATACGACAAAAGCCATAAAAGGGTAATAATCATTTTAAAAATGTTTAAGGTTGAAAACTTCTTCCTAGAGTGGTAGTGAGATCTTGTCGTGAGGTAGAGTGGGATGAGAGAGATGACATTGCACTTGGACTAAGCTTTCTCTATTAATTGCCATGATTACATTTTGATAGGCATGAAAACATTTTTTCCTTTCCTGATAGCATACCTTTTTTTTTAATAATTATTATTATTATTGAAATGCGGTAATGCACATGAATGTCACCTTCAAAATATTACAAAGAACCTTTTAAAAAAAAAGGGTTTAATTATAAAATTAGGTAGATGAAACAAGAAAGAGGAACACGGGGAAAATTTTTATAATATATATATATATATAATATTCCTCACAATCCATAATTTGTTTAATGTCAATGTTAAACCTAGTCAAGTTCTATTTCCAAAATCAAACTTTCACAAATGTCAGGGAACCATTCCAACTCAATTGTATTGGAAATGCCGAAATAGTACCCCATTGTTATTAATATATAATTAATCATTTTGCAAATAAGTACCTTAAATGCTTATTGTAATATTTAAACCATCCTATTAACAGTATCATTTTCATTGTTTAAGACTTTATCAATTTTCACAATTTGTTAAATTGATAAATTATGATTGTTGGACAATAATTAAGTCTAACACCACTTTTATATACACTCGTCTCACCATTTTTATTACCCACAAATTATAACTTTTTTAATTCATAAGTCATGGAAAAGTTATATCTATAAAATGTTTTTTATTATGTGATTATGCCTATAAAAATTTTCATGTATATTTAAAGGAGCCAAGGTATTTTTTTTATGGAGACATAGGAGACTTCTAGTATGCATATTTAGCTCGTAGATGTAATATAAAGAGGGGCTTTCTAAGTGCAATAGTGCATGCCAAGAAAAGTCAGTCCTAGATAGTACAAATATGCCCCCATGCATCGAGGAATGTAAAAAGAATAGTTCTCCATTCTTACAAAGATACCTTGTTTCGGGTTAGATGGCTTTCTCAATTATAAAGTCTTTGAATAATATTCTGTAATCCTTTGGAACCAGAAAAGGGGGCTTATAAAAAACATTATTTTAAGCAACAAAGATGCAAATGAAAGCAAGCACTATTTTACTAAAAAGAAGTACATGTACACATTATCTGTTATATTTTAAAAATGGATGTACAAAGTATTCTTTTGAATTCTAAACTAATCCTTTTTTTTTTATAATTAAAAAAGTGATAAAAAGCATGCTCATTTGTCTTTCCAACACTATTATATGAGTATTAAAACCAAGGAAGGAATCCATTTTCTCTTCCACTTGCCCAATTCTACAATAATAATAGATATTCCCCGAATTTTTTAATTAAATAAACAAGATAATGTGCACCTTCATCAACTTTAATAACTAATTTTATAGAATCAACAATCAAAGAACTTAAAATTAGTAAATTATGGTGTTAACCCGCCTAGATGTGATCATTTTCGTGTGGGGACGACTACTTTAATTTAGTTAAAGCTTATTGTATTTTGACCTAAGCTTAGTTTTCTATATCTTTTGTGTACTTTTTTTTGGTTTGGGTCTATATTTTAATGCACAAGCACAACTAAAACATTATAATATGAGGTGGGTTAAGACAAAGCTCATATGTGCCACTTTATTATTATAGAAATCCAAATTATTATTTAATTAATTCATCGGATCCAACTTGTTTTTAATTATAAGTTTTTAAACCTATATAAAATTAGAGATAATATTTTTGTCTCAATAGATTTGTCACGTTGGCAAGCATTTTGTTGTTCTATATGGGAACGGCACTCTCGAGGGCTTTCAGGAATGTGAGCTCGTCTCATTGCTAATCGTGGAGGTCACCATAATCAACAAACATACAAAATTATTATTAGTTTATTTATTTGTTTCTTTGTTTGTTTGTTCTATTTGATTTTGGTTTTTTAATTGGATAGGATTAGAGGAACTTATGTTAATATTTTCTTCAACTTGTAATGAGGGACTCTAGACTAATATTCAACGTCCTCAAACGTTAGGTTTCTGACTTCATTTTTTTTCTAAAATATTTGTTTACCTTTCCATGCATGGAAGTAAACAACTCTTTGTTAATATAAGAAAGACTAGGAAAATTTAAAAAAAATAATAATTAGATTTGTGGTCATTGGTCCCCAGAGACATATGGAAATATACAATAACAAAAAATTCATATCCAAGATCAAGCAAAGTGAAATTCACTTTCAAAAAGTTTATTCTTTAAGGTTTATTTTATGAGAACTTATTACATGCATGTTCATGGATGATCAGGATAAGGAGTGGTATAAAGTAAAGAATTAGGGAAGAGAGAGAGTGAGAGAAGTTTAATCTCTAATTTGGTGCTTTGAGCCAGTTGAACTGGTGCGCTAAGCCCCTTTTGAGATCTGACCTCATACATGACCCTCATGGATTTGTTATTGTTTTTGGATGATTACTACCCCACATCCAATTGCACCAAACGAGAAAACTGTCACAAAACTTTGATTTAATCTACAATTATTGGATTGTTATGTATGGAAAAATAATGATACAGATACTTACGTGTTGTATATTTAGTTTCTCAATTAAGTTTAAACTAAGTGTTAGGACATATGTGGAACATGTTAGAACATATGTTACTGTAAATTGGCTAATTATTTAACAAAACGCATTTTACTTGTAATTAGGTAGATCTAAGATGGGTTTAATACTTTAATGAACAAGAGTTCAAGTCTAATATTGAAGTCATGCAAGTTTGTCCAAGAAACAAGTGAAGAAGTGCTATTCATTAAAACTTGACAAATAATATCTATCGATATTTAATGCTGACGCTCGGCAGCTGCTCGACAAAAACAGAATCTATCAAGAATTACAAAATTCAGATTTCCATATTTGATTTCACGCATATCCAAGTGTATTTGTGTATAATTTCTTTTCTCACAACTTTAAACATATAGAAAGATTATTTTAAGGGCCGTCAAAGATGATGCAAAGTGATGCAACTCAATGCAAATTGATTGTGCATGCAAATTGTGACCGGAGATAAAATTTGCCCTAATTCATCATATTCCTTGTAAAAGCTGCTGCGTCTTTGCGCAAAGGGTTCTGTAACCAATGAGCTTCTTGATCTTCATCATTTGAATGAACTGAAGAACTTTGCAGCCAACATCCTTCTCAAGTTGGTGTATTAGTCACATACTTGGATCCGTGCATCGATTGGTTAGTCACGTACTTGAAATCGTGTATTGAAAGGAGAGATTGTCATTACATTACAAGTCCAATTGGATATTGGAGTAAAGGTTCAACTATAGGTTGGTATTAGGTACTGAGATTCCTTTTACTTGTAACCGCTTGTTTTGATATTAGTGGATTCTCAGGAGTGGTGACCGTAAATTCACCCGGTGGGGTTTTGCTTCGGTGGTTTTCTTCATTTGTAAACAAATCACCTATGTCAAATTTTATTTCTGCTGCATTTAGTTATTTGGTGATTTATTTGTACTACCACACTTATTGCATGTAATTGAATCTAATTAATTCACTTGGATAATTAATTGATTAATTTACCAAATGGGTCAATACATTTTTGGCCTATCACTAAGTTTCTCAATTAAGTTTAAATTAGTTTAGAATTTCGTGTATATGCCACGAAACAATTAAAAAAAAACACATGCACACCATATATATAAGTTTTTATTTAATAAATAACAATTGTTCATAATATTATGTAAAACTAGCTTGTAACACATGCATACGCATAGATGCATTTAAAAATAAACACATTTTTTATCATAAAAATATAAATAATTAGTTGAATTATTAGAAAATGTAAACGTAATTAGTTGAATGTTAAAATTTTTGCATAAGTTTAATACTACTTATGATTTTTTTTTTTTTTTTGATAAAATAGAACGTGTGGTGATTTTTGTTTAATAGATATACAATTAACTTTTTATTTTTATTTTATAGTTCATTAATATTGGACTTTTAGTATTTTGTACTTATTAAATCACTTGACATAAATATCAAAAACTTAAGTGGACACATGACACAAAATTAGCACACAATTGAAATCTAATTTTGAATCTAATTGAATTTTCTCTTTAACTTTGACTTTAAATATATATACTAGCTTGTAACCCATGTATACGCATGGATGTATTTAAAATTAAACACATTTTTTTTTTGTCATAAATATATAAATAATTAGTCAAATTATTAGAAAAAAAGTAAATGTAATTAGTTACATGTTAAAATTCTTGCCTAAATTTAATACTACTTATGATAAATTTTTTTCTAATTTTTAATAAGATAGAATACGTGGTAATCTTTGTCGTGTGGTGATTTTTATTGAGTAGATATGATTGGTTTTATTTTTATTTTTATTTTTATTTTATAGTTCATTAATATTAAACTTGTAGTATTTTGCACTCATTAACTCACTTGACACAAAGATTAAAAAACTTAAGAGGACACATGGCACAAAGCTTGCCCATAATTGAATTCTAATTTGGAATCTAATTGAATTTTTTCTAAGCTTTGACTTTATATATATATATATATATATATATATATAGATGTTGATAAATTTGAATTATTTTTATCTTGACAAACAAATGGCATTGGAAAGCACAATCTTTCAAACTCTCTCTTCTTATAATTTTAGATATATAATTAGATATGATTGAGTTTCTTATGGTTCATTTATATTGGACTCCTCGTATTTTGTATTGAATTAACTCAATTGATACAAAATTTAAAAAGTTTAGATTGGACACATGGCACAAAATTAGACTCCAATTAAAATTCAATTTAGGTTCTAATTATATATATATGACTGCATTGACTAATGTAGTACAAACAATAATAATTAAATTCAATACAGTGTTTAATTTACTAGGACAAAGTTTGACTACAAACTTGGTTGTAGCCTAAGGCTACAACTCCCACTTAAAAAATTAACATATTTAAAAATCTAATTGTTGGATTGCATATCCTTTATATTCTTAACACACATGTATTTTATGCTAATTGGATTTATATTTACTATTCAATTTATAAACTTTTTTTTATATATATAATTTTAGATTATAAGAACTTGAAATTTAAATATCTAATTGATAACATAACCAATATCTTTAATCTTCTAAAAAAAATTTCAAACATAAAGGATATAAAAAGAAAATGTAATCAAACAATAGATTTGTCAAAATTCATATCCAATAAAAAAATGTTGAGTGGAGTTATAGTCTTAGACTACAACCAAGTTGTTCCTGAACTTTGTTTATAAAATTTAAGATATAACACCTAAATTTTGACTTAAGAAATTAGACCTCAACCTTTTTTTTATTTCTTTTCTAAGAAAATATGAATTATTTTCTCTTTTTATTTCTATCCACTTAATGAGTGACAAGTAGGTCCTCATGGATCTTAAAATCTAAACGCCAAAGAACTATCTGGACTAGGCTGATATTGTTCAGAAGAACAGGAGCTTGAGATTTGAAAAATGAGGGCTCTCTACAGAGAAAAAGGGATGAAATCTACCAAAAATTTATGAATTATACACATATGGAAAAAGAGGCGTCAAAATAACCACTCAAAAAGTGAGCAAAAGCAGGTTTGACTTTGCTTCTCCAGTGGGCCAATTAATGTAAAGAACTAATTAAGACAAGAAACAAGCAACTATGGCCCCTTTGCAAGGTAGATGTGGCCCTCCGTTGATTCTTTTAAATCCTTTTTGTTTTTTTACTATTCATACTTCATCCTTTTTCCATGGGAAGTTTCCAAGAAATTGAAACAAACAAACTTTAGTTTTACTTCTATTCAAGGATAGCAGGTATCACACTTTATTTGACACCCAATGCCATACCATGTCATGAATCATCCTATTACTTCGTGTAAACAAATGTGCAAGAGTAGTTTAGATACCACATAAATTGTTCCAACTATTTTATGTGTCAAATTGTGACCGGTTGCCAGTCATTTTTACGTGAACTTACCACTTTTTCTCTATCATCCACAATCTACCACTTAGAATCTTATACACTTTGAAAGTATCACATGCCTCAACCTAAAAAATTGATGTTAGGACAACATATCTAGCAGCCTTTGTGTACATGTGTATATACAATTGGAATGCACATGCTTACTTTAGTGTACATGTGTGATTGTCCACGAAGAATCATGGATAAAAGGAACTCATATACACTAGGAATTTCATTTCACTTGAGTTTTTGTTTTTGTTTTACTACCAAGGTATTCTATGGATTTATATACACTGTCTGCCAAGGCTCAGCACTGGCAGGAACAGTTAACAGTCATTGAATGTGGATTTAGAATCCCAGATAAACAACAGAAAAATGGGGGACCCACCTACTGAATTTTACTTCAAAACGAAATGCCTCTTCTCAATTCAAAAGTGTTCTTTTTTCATTTTTTGTAACCTGTATAAACAATATACACCACATATTATCAACATACAAAAAGAGGGACTAATTCTGAGGTTCACTACTGGGGAAGCTCTCCAATTAACTCCCATTTACATGTGCATTAGACAATCCTTAAACCTTCAGCAACTCCTGAAAAAACAATTGTGCGATGAAAATATGTTATACATCAAGGTGACATGAAAGTGTGAAGTACGACAAGCAATATATAATAACAGTAAACTGTAAATAAATAATATTTGATTTGTGAATAATTTGACCAAGTTATGGGCAGGTCTACATGCCCTAGACATAAATTTTTCAGTGTGGTGTTCTTGTGTACATAGATCTGAATTCATCATCCTTAATATTTCTGGTTTTCCTCAATGAACAATCAAGGAAATTGACTGGTCAGACTAAAAGACTTTTTACATTTTTCCTTGCACATTCATGGGTTTCACATTTTAGACTGTTGCAATGGCAATTAAATTTTACTTTCCCATGGAAGTGAGACCATCAAGATTCAATACCAGAGGCCCTTTTACAACAACGCAGAGTATTCTATCCATTTTTTTTCCGACATTACATTTTTTAGCAACTGTAATCCTTGGTTACTTTCTCCATTTTTTGCTTATGTAAGTTGAAACCATGGTCTGCAATAACCTGACCCATTTCACTAACCCAAAAGCATTACTTTTTATTTTTATTTTTTTGATAAGTAATAAGTAACCCAAAAGCATTACTTATTAGGCCAAGCCCACATTATCCATTTAAAACAATGTCATAAAATGGAATCACTTTCACCATAAAAAGGTCAGGAAGCATGAAGTAACCCTAATTTGAATGGAACCAGATCCAATCTAGCTGTCTAAATTCTTCGCACCCTGAACCTTGGCACCTCATTTTATCTTTCTTTGATATGTGTATGAAGAAAAATATCTTCTTCAAAAGAAAGACTGTTTTCAGACTTGTGATTAACCTAATTCGTATATTCTTGTCAAACCATATCCATGAAATGACCAAGTGGGGTGCCTGTATGCAGCACAATCCAAATACCCAGAACAATATACTATCAAAGAATCAAATGCAGCACATCACTACCACTAGTTGGTATAATAAAGATCTCAAGCTTGAGATCCACTGAGTGGCATACATGACATACCAAGTTTACCGACTATCTTCCATTTGTAACCCAAGCATGTAAAGTACACTAAAAAGAAACTAAACTCTAGTTTGAAAAGTATCATAGATTTTCACCTATGCCATCAGTTTGGTTGAAATAGACAGTACCTTCTCTTTCTGTTTGTAGATGGCATCGATCTTCTTCATATACTCATCCGTCAGCTTCTGTATGAGAACAAAAGGTGAAATGAGAAGTGGAAAGTGGAAAACATGAGAGAGAAAAATAGTATTCCCATATATATAAAGTTGGTTGTGGAAGCAAATTCAAGGGAAAAAAAATTGATTCCTAATAGTATATGTTAAATTACCGATTGTCCCGAAAGCTTAAGCTCTTAGGAAATGGTAAGTTTAATCACTTAACCATAATTATAACACTCCCCCTCACTTATGGGCCTAAACTTCCCCTTAGTAAGTGGGGGGGCCCAACAAGTGGGAATTTAACATTTTAAATGGGAGGTAGAGTGAAGATAGGGATCGAACTCAGGATCTCTTGCTCTGATACCATGTTAAATTACCGATTGTCTCAAAAACTTAAGCTCTTAGGAAATGGGAGTTTAATCACTTAACCATAATTCTAATAGTATAATTATTATTGGCTAAGGAATATATATACACATTGCATATACCAATCACATCATGCCATATTACAATGAATAATTTGGTTTACCCCATAACATATAAATATGAATCTAGTCCCAAAAACCAATTCAATTTATAACTGCACAAAATGAAGATAATATTAACATAGGATAAGCACCATAGTGTTCAGAAACTTCTTTTTAAGAAAATTCGAGTTGATACTTTTTGGAATGGTATTTCTAGTATAATTCTCCTATAACTTTTGAGATAAACCTAATCACAGAATCTTCTTTATAAAAAAAAATCCAGTTGATGGCATGTAGAATGCTATTTCTAGCAAACTTCTCCTAAAATGAAACATAGGTATCTATTTTTTTTTTTTTTTTTTGCTCTCCCCCTCCCCCCCCCCCCCCCCCCCCCTCTTTTTTTTTTCCAAATAAGAAGACACAGGATGGCGGGAAACATATGTCTCTAGAGACAAACCTGCTGATGAAACCAAAAAATTACCAGTAAGCTGTTCCATGATAAATAAGCAAGTTGGGGGGGTAAACCCCCCATAATTTCTAGAATTGTGGTCCCAGGTCCAGAAGCATCTAGATAATGAAGTGTACAAAAGCATCAAGTTACCTGCAAATCACTTGACAAGTCCTTCGCAATGTCTTCAGAGAGCTTTTTCTCCTGCATGAAAAGTAAAGTAAAGCAAAGCAAAGGACTTTTAAAGAAGAGAGTGGGGGTTGGACTCAAAAAAGCAATTACTGGAGAGTGTGAAAAAGGCAGGGCAGGGGATTAAGGGATTCAAACCTTCTCAAGTTTTTCGCAGGCTTTTAAAGCATCTCTTCTTATGTTCCTCAATGCCACCTATAAACAGTTTAGGGAAAGGGGGTATTCAAGAGGACAAATTTAGTGACTTTAACATAACCTATGTATTGGTCTATAACCAAATACAGTGTACAGTGCCATGTCAAATACAGACATTGGATGAATTCCCATCTGTTTCAAGAAAGTTACAAACCCAAAAAAAATGTTACAGGCCAATTATGTCTGACTTCTCAACCCCAAAAAATAGTGTCACTTAGGTGACACTCTTTTTGCATGTTTAACCTAGTTTTCATTACTTATCCAAAAAAAAAAAAAAAGTTTCAGGCAAGTGAAGACAGGAGGAGAAGGCAGAAGAAGGGGAACAATATAAACATGAATTAGAGCCATTTCATGAGATCTGATTTGGTCTGACAACGCTCTGCATATCCACCTAAGCCCAATTTTAATACTAATGAATTTACTAAAAACAGCGGCAGGTATTTGTTTTAAATTGTCCAGAGATAATGCCACTGTACCTTCCCTTCTTCAGCCAGTTTAGCTACTATTTTTAAGAATTCCTGCAATGATTAAAATAAAATAAATTAATTAAAAAAAAAAAAGTGGAAGTTCTTTGTAAGCATGCTTTAAGGAACTTCACTGAATAGTGTACATCTTCAAAAAAAGTAGAATTTCTTTCATCAATTACTACTAACCACCACTATTTTCAAGAATATAAAGCATTTTTTGCATGTAAATTCATTATAAAATAATTATTAAAAAAAAACACCAAACAAACAAAAGCCTTTCAAAGGATACATAAACATATCACAAAACAAGTGCTAAACCGAGAAAAGTTTTAGAAGAACTGAACCTTTGAAGCAGAACAGTAGAGCAGGCCTCATGTGATTAATTCCAAACAATTAACATAAAGCTCAAGTCATGACTCATGACAAAGTACAGAAAGTCCAAATATAATTCAATCATCTAACTCATTTCAAAGCATGGTACTTGAAGTTAATGTACATGCAGAGAGAACATTATATGTTAGATGCAAAAATGTCATGCAGGTGAAACAGTAAGGATATTGAGCTCCAAGGAGCAACACAAGATAGAATGAATTGACTGCAGTATAGCACCCAACATCCAGGAAAAATTAGAAGAACAAAGAGGTAAAAGTAATATTTCAGCTGAGATATCATATTAATTGGATATAGAAAATAGACTTATGGGCCTATGGCATAAAAAGACATAGAATTACATGCAACGGGATCAAAGCCAACAGACTATACCTTCCTCCTTTCTGATGTAAGTTGAGGGAGAGTCAATCTTATCACTTCTCCATCGTTGTTTGGAGTCATACCAAGATCAGAGCCCACTATGGCCTTCTCTATAGCCTTTAAGCTGACAAACATAACATATCAAAAAGTAAAATAGATTGTCAAAGAGAGATCATATGAAAGATTTCATGGGCCAGTCCTGCAATGCAAGATGTCAATGCTCTATAACTCAAAATAATTGGACAATTAGATCACCTTTGGTTGTCAAAAATTTATGGAAGATTCACTAGCATATTAATTTACGAGAATCAGAGAAAATTTTAGTCTTAGTTCTTACTTACTAGTATACATGTATTTATCACATAAAATTAAATGGAGAATGTTTCGATCTTCCTCAACAACCATTTTATGTCCTTTAGTTTATAGAATACCTGGATTTGTCATATGGCTGAACCAAGAGAGAACTTGCATCGGGAGTACTGATTTGAGCTATGCTCTTCAAGCTAACTGGACTTCCATAATATTCCACCTAGAAAAGCATTGGGTTATAGCTAATCTAAAATAAAGGTAATTACTTAACCGTTAATAAATTACAAGTGATGATTTTGCACTTCTGCAACCTTTTTTGCAAAAGCCACCTCCTTTTTTTTATAGAACCACATACGCAGACCTATGATTTTTTATTTTTTTAAAGTTGACCCAAAATACTATGTCATATTAAGCAATGGATGAGGTGGCTCCCCCATACATTTGTTTCTGAAAAGCTCCCACTGATTGCCACTTAAAAGAGAAATTATGCTATATGCAGAAATGACAACTATTGCAAAACTAAACCACCAAAAACTATTGCAATGCTAGAATCAGCTTAAAATTTTGGAACTTCTCCTCATTTGAGTTTTTTTTTTTTGATAAGTACATTTGAGAGAATATAAATATAAATATATATATATATATTAAAATAACAAAAAAAGGAAGAAGAAGAAGAGAAATGAAAGCAATTGATGCTACAGATTTGCAGTAAATACCCATAGCAATAAAAACCTGTCCGGTTTTAAACCTGAAAAACTATTTCCTGTAGAGGAATGATGGCTTCCAGTGTTGTACATCAGTTACACACTCATTTCTTATGTTTACTAGAGTCAATTCTAGATTCTTAGGTGATAAAGGTTTCCCTATGAAATGGTGAAACAATTGAGTATCCCAGGCCCAAATGCAGGAGGCCTTGAATTGAAACTCAGAGTGGGATTAAACCTATCTTTTGCTCCCAAGTTTTAAACATGAAGTATATGGTATTAAATATACAATACCAAAGGAACTACAAACATAGAACTCAAATCCATAAACTCAACACAGAGTAAATAGTGCTTCAGAAAAGAAGTATGATAAGTCAATATCTTTGGTTCATGAACACATGCTCCATTCGCTCTTCATATTCAGAACACAACCATACATTAGCATGGATTATGCCAACAAGCTTTGACTTAAATGCAGTTTTTCCTCCCACAATAATGGGCGGAGTGTGAGGTCATGGTTCAAAACCCAGCAAAAAAACAGCATGGATTGTCTCACTGGGAATGCCTCATAAAGTTTTCTGACAGCATTCATGATAAAAAATCAAACATTTTCAATCTGTTGACCTTCATATCATATCATGCTCCAGACCAGTATAAAATTGAGTGCCACTCATTAACCTTTGTAGCAATGGTTTTTGAAATGTTGTCGCTGTGTTCTAAACAAAATTTGGCTGGAAATCTTTCAAATGCAGATGTACATAATACCTAATAACAAAACTAACAATCCTGCATCTAGATTCATACCTCAATTTTATCTAGCATGGCTGGGTTTGATCTCCCTGTCCTTATCGAATTGAAATTTGATCGAACTGTATCAATAGTTTTTTCCATCCTTCCTTTCTGAAAAACAACCAACAACATCAAGAATACATTTTTCCAATATTATGAAACTGTCAGATTTTAATCTTACAACCTAGCCACATGCTACATCTTGTAATGAAACATCGGAGACACTTACAGAATCTTTCTCAATCAATGATTTTTGTGCTTCAATTTCTTCAATAGTTGCAGCCCTCACAACTCCTCTTCTGAACAATTCACAACATCAGTAGGTCACCAAATAACACATCACCCGACCATTAACTCAGACCAATTGCATCAAGCAGAATAGCAATGCTATACATCCTAACATGGCCCATCATTTCAAAAGAAAATTGCCATTTTTATGCTCTTAAATTCCAAGAACAGCCACATCCATAGCCATATGCAATCTTACAACCCAGTCTTTTTATTATTATTATTATTTGTAAATTACACATGACCTCACCCTCCACCTAGCACTTGCAAGGGGAGGAGGTGCCAGTTGAGCTAGAGCTCATTGGCAATCTTACTACACAGTCATTGAGTACATCATTTTCAAACTTAAAAAGCACCACAATCAATCATAAGCATAACTATAGCACAAATGAGGTTTCCAAACTTTTCCGTTCAACTTGCCTCCTTTGCAACAACTTCCTCAAAACAATGGGCTTCCCACAAAACCCTGCAGCACCATTGGCAATCTTACTACAGCTCGCAGCCGAGCTCCACGAATATGCGCTTAATCGGCATTTCACAAAATCAGGTCCTCCATTACACGAACCTGTAAAAATATTCAATCACAAACCACTCTCCACGCAATAAAACCAATACCCATTTAGCTTTCACAATTAAAAAACTAAACTTTAACATTCTAAACAAACCCCAGACTTAAATAAACTCCAAAAGTGTCATTTAGAAATTCAACCAAATTTCAAAATTTGCATTCACATTACCAAAAACATCCCACAAAACTCTATGAATCACTAACATTTTCTAAAGCATGTACACACTTAAGTAAAATACAACTAAGAAAAAGGTTAAAGGGTTACATACCACGAAGAAAGAGGAGGCTTTTGGGAGGGTTTTGCTGGGGTTGTAGGATGGACCGTACAGGGGTCGTTGGACAAAACGATGTCGCCATGAACACTCAGAAGAGAGAGAGAAGCTTAGCAAAGTTTCTATCTTTAGTTAAAGATAGAGTGAGTGAGTGAGCGTTCTGATTGTGGGGGCAGAGTTGGAAATATGAACAAAGCTTTGGTTCTCTGAAGGAAGAAGAAGAAGAAGAAGAAGAGGGAGTGTGGGTTTTGGGTTTGTGGATAAGAATTTTTTCTTTCTTGGGTTTGTTTGGTTATCAGGATGAAGTGACCCAGAACACCGGTAACCGGTTAGATTATATATGTCCTGTGCCGGTTCAGGATTTCAAATAATGTAAATTAAATAAAACTTTTTAAAGGGTACAATGTCAATTTTGTGTATAGTTTTTACAAAAAAAAAAAAAAAAACACATAGTTTTCCATTTGAGGGGTTTTTCTATTTTTATTTTTATTTTTGTGTCATATAACTTTTCAATATTAAATATTAAGTGTTAGTTTAGGAATGTTTTTCTCAAAAAAAAAAAAAAAAAGGAATGTAATATAAGTTAAACTAAAACTTGAGGGTGATCACCACCGCATATCCTTAATGCAATAGTCACTCTACAAGTATAAGTGCTTGTGGGGGTGTGGAGGGCAAGGGCCGAGGTTCAAGTCTCCAAGAGGGAGTTTCACACAAATATACACTTAGATTAGGTTAGAGTAAAATTTCTATCTTGTAAAAAAAAAAAAAAAAAAAAAAAACTTTGAGGGTGATCTCTCCCTCTCGATTTGTGATAATTACTAATTAATTATAGTTTATTATGAATTTTTTTTTTTTTATTGGAACCATAGTCTTATAATTGAATTTTACATATCTCATTGAAACATGCTCTTGTAAATGTTATGGTTTTGTGAATTTGCTATATAACAACTAATCTTGATTAATGGAGGCTTTTAGATTATTTGTTTGATTTGCTTATTTTAAAAGCATGATAATATACATGAGCTTAAACTCAAGTGCTTGACATTGAACTCGAGTTTGAGCTCAAGTTCAGATTGACTAATAAATCATGTAATTTCTGATTGAGCTCAAGGTATTCAATTATTTGACAAGTCCAAATTCAAACCTTTTATGTAAGTCCAACTCAAGCTCGATAAAAGTTTAAAATCTAAACATTTTATTATTCTAATTAAGCCAAACTTGATCATTCACTATTCGACTTGGCTTGGCTGATTATAAATTTGTAACCCCATAAAATATATCTAGGTGTGACGGTTGTGCATTCCTCTCTTTTCATTCAATTGTTTTGTTTTTTACATCAGCCCATACGATATTTTCCATGTCATATAATTTTTCAATACTAAAAGTCCGTTTAGGATGGGGGAATATTGAGTGATTGGGCTCCTAGAGGCCCATATTAAGTGAATGGAGAAACACCTTCTCTAGGTTGTAGAGTTGAGACCGAAAGAGATTTCAATCAAGTGCCATTTGGGCTCGGTTTTGACTAAGGACAGCCCAATTTCAGGAGTAGTTTAGGTATCGGCGTGTTTTTAATGACTTTTCTTAAAGCCCAATACCGCAACGTTGCCATAGTTATGCTTTCCTCTTATACATTCGGACTATCAGACATAATGAACTCAAATTTGTATACATTTATTAAATTTGGCAATGTCTATTACACATGGCCTGTTACACACAACGACAGCATACAGACATTTTAGTTTTTGAATTGAAATTATAATTTAAAATCATAATTTCAGTTCAAAAATTAAATTGTGTGTATGATGTATACAACAAGGTTGGTGAATTAAAAATTACCATTAGAATTTATGTTAAAATATAATTTACTTTCTTTAACTTTAGTGACATCATTCGTTTTTATGTTTTCAAAACAATGTTAAAACAGTATTCATAAAATTGGGATAGAAAACAATGTGTGTTTGATACCATTTTACTAGTACAGGTTTTTTTAAGAACTGAACACAATTTTTGTTTGGAACCATGTCTCAGTTTTGAGGATAAAAAGTGAATTATTCTTACAAGTTGTTAAAATACATTATTAGCAATGCGATGTGTTATACTATGTTGTATATGCTAAAGTGAATGCGAAAGGAAAAGTATAGAATAGAAACACCGAGAACACGAGGGTTACGTGGTTCAGTCTTGTCGGCCTACATTCACGGAGGAATCTCTTAAGGACTACATCTTTATTGTATAAGAGTGTAGTACAATAACCTGTATTACAATAAACCCTAACATGTGTATATATAGACGACTAAACCCTAAACTACTGGTACAAGTAGGAGTGGGCTTGGGCCTATTACATTATGCTAATATGTCTAATATATCTCTAACACAAGTAAAAGTTATTAAAGATAAAAGCTCGAATTTGAGTGAAAACACAAGAGTTTGTTTAGACCCCCAATTAAAAGATTACAGCTAGATTGCTTTTTACTCTAACTTATCTAAGTGTGGAAACACGAGTAAATGAAGCACAATCAATCGATACTACTCTAGTACATAAACATGAATAACAAACAATAAAAGGAAAGCACAAGAGTAAAGGAAGAGAGAATGCAAACACAAGATAACACGCTGATGCGTTATCGAAGAGAAAACCGAAGAACTCAGCGAAAAACCTCTTCGCTACCCTCCAAGCGGTAAATTGATCCACTAGACAATAAGTTGGGATACACGAATAGTATGAGACCCTCCAAGCCTAATCTACCCAATGTACCTAAGCCCTCCAAGCTCTAACTCCAACAAGGCTTCTCGGAACCGTGTTTTGTATAACTTTCCGGATCCCGCAATAGGCGCCGATTGCATCCGCCAAGCCTCACCCGCTTTTTTTGGCAAATCCCCAAAGCTTCCCAAGCTCCAAAACACTCTCTATACTCTGAAAATGTGTGGATTGTGTTTGGGTACAAATCTCCTCTCAAGGTATGACAATGGGAAAGGGAAGGAGAAGAGGCTAGAATGATTTCTCACTAAGGATAAGTAGCTCTCTCTCTAAAAGATGGGTGCGTGTGTTGTAGAAAACCTATCTAAGGTTTTTTTCTTTGAATGGTCTCCTTTACATTTGTGGGTAATGAGGGTATATATAGTATGGGTGAAGGGTAAGAAAGTCACACTTAAAAATCCTCCAGGCAGAATGTTTCGCAACTACCTCACAGGAAGGCCTTACCTGCGAGACGCTCGCGAAACTGACAGCCTGGCACGATTATTCAGCTTCCAGCATGTGCTTCCCACGTGGCTCTTTCGCGGGTTAGCTTCTCGTGAAATCCACATGTTCTTCAATTCATGCTCGATTCTTTACCAACTTAATACTAAACTCAATGCAATAAAATCTCACAAAATACAAGGAACAAAATTAAACTAATTACAACACTTTTTGTCATGGAATAAAGCCAACATAAAACATAATTGTAAATCACAACTTTACAATCTCCCCCTTTGGCTATTCCGTGACAACACCCTATAACAGACTCTAGACTTAAACGTGAGTTTGGGAATAATGACAAAACTCACTCACACCTAAATCTAGAAACTGTGATGAACTTGGAACATATAAACCTGTAACCTGAAACACTTGCACATAACACATTAGACCCTCAAGGTAAATCAAGTGATAAAAGGACAAGAATAATGTAACAAGTAAAAAGCGATCAGGTAAACATGTTGTGAAACATGTGAGCAACTTGATCAAACACATGGTAGTCATATGGAAATGACTACAATGATCATATAGCAAAGCAAATGATCATCCAAACATACAACCAATAAAGTACAATAGCATAAGAATGTATGCATGACCAACATATAAACACGATGCGATGAGAGCAACAAAGCATAGATACTAAATGTAACTCAAAGCACCATAAAGCAATGAGAAAACGAGCAAAATATAAAACAAAACAAAACAAGGTTTACTCATAAAAAATGTCTCTCCCCCTTGGTATATGCATCTCCCCTATGGCTTTCTCCCCTACGAATGTGCACTAGGTAAAATTTCTCCCCCTAAGAGTGTGCACTAGGTAAAATTTCTCCCCCTAAGAGTGTGCACATGAGTCATATAGAAATGACGATACTCATCGGTATACTCTCCAGTGTACTCTCCCCATTTTTGTCACGAATAGACAAATTAATCAAGAGGAAGGAAGGAAAGAAATGAAAATATGAACAAGGGTAAAAGATTATGCATGAGGGGTGCAAGATGAATGGGAAAATGAAGCTCAAACAAAAGGCAAAAACATCTTTTAAAAAAAATTGCTACAAAGCATAAAGTACATGGCATGCTAAGGATGATAGAATAAAGTATAGACCAAGGCATGACATAGACACAAGACCATGTTATATGTGCTAAGAAGTCTAAAAAGACTTAACTAGCATGAGTGAATGCAAAATATGTCAAGTGTTAGAGTATGTGCAGCAAGGTGCATCTAATGTGCATCTAGTGTGCATATGAGATGCATAACCAATGCATGAGCAAGCACTCATGGGGCAAAGTGTGTAAAATACACAACCAATGATCAATACATGATAAGCATGCATAATCATGGTAATCCCCAAAATTTGGTACTCGTCGAAGTCCAAAACAAGGAGAAAATGCCATTTGGGCATTTTATCAAACACTTGGAGTGCACACACTACACATGTATGTTAAATAATGCATGAACATATGAAAATCTTGCCTAAATACATGTTATTTATGCCACAAGGGGCCAACAACCAAAGAAAATCATCATTTAAAACAAAACCCAATCAAAAAGATTGACAAAAAATAAGTTTTCCAACTCCCATTTAAGAAAATCCCAACTATGAACATAAAAACCTCAAAAACATAATCTAAGGATCAAAATCAATTAAAAGAGTTAAAGATTACTTAGAAATGTTAATGGAATGAAAAAACTTGAATTTAGTTGGGTTTTGATGTAGAAACATTAAAACATGGGTTTGGGAGAAGATGGGAGACGTTTAAAACAAATGTTCCACGAAATGCCCTTTAAAAATCTGATTTGGGAATTTTCACGGGAAGCTTACTCGCGAAATTACTTGCGAAATTCTCGTGAAAACACCTAGAAAACATGTTTTTCACTCAAAAACAACTTGAAAAATTTTGAAAAACATGGGTGATACAAATCACTTCCAAAAGCAAACAAAAAGAATAAAAATCTTTTTGGTTTGATCCACATATGGTTAAGCACACACACACATCACATTTGAACATGTACAATCACACAAATGAAATAAGCATTCATTGAACATTAGACTTGTGTGTTGTGTGTGTGTATCAAATATGGAGTAGTCCTTAGTCTAGAGTGAAGGTTCAATGATCAATTCAATCAAGTCATACACAATCGGTACTAAGTCAAGTGGTTTATCTCAATTATAAAAATGAATATATATGACCTCCCACAAGATAATGATTACAAAACTTAGAAGCTTTTCATTTGGCTTCTATACAAATCATAACACTTTATCATTTTTGAACAATACATCTCATTGTGAGATTGGTGCTTAAAATTTTTGATATTTCAATATTGAGAATAAGTCTTTGGCTTTTTGAGCACTATACATTTCAATAAAAAATCGTTTTCCCTTTTTCCTAGTCAAATACTAGAAGCCATGCTCTTGTAAATACTATGGTTTTGTGAGTTTGGTATACATCGGCTAATCTTCGACTAATTGAGGTTTTTAGATTATTTGCTTGATTTGCTTATTTTAAAAGCATGATAATATACATGACCTTAAGCTCAAGTACTTGACATTAAACTCAAGTTCGAATTGACTAATAAATCAAGTAAATTTAAGTTGAGCTCAAGCTATTTTAGTGTGCGTTTGTTTCCACGTTTTCGGCCCAAAAAGCCTGTTTTGAAGAAAGCAAAGTGAAAATGGGCGGTTGGTAAACTTGAAACGCAACTTTTAGCAAAAAGTTGCATTTTGTAATTGTGAAGAGAACGCGCAAGGAATAAAAGCTAGCTTAGCCCAGCATTTTGGAAAAAGCCACTGCGCGTTGTCAACTATCCGTTGGAACATCTTGAGCAATTACCAAATTACCATTCAATAGATTTGTGAGACGCCTGTTCCTCATTCCTCTCATCTCCTCTCTCTGCTTTGCCCTTTGCCTGAAGCTCACTCACAACTCTCATCTCTTCTCTCTACTCTGCCCGCTCCGTGGTAAAAGTCTCTCTTGCCTTTTGTCAGAAGGACCCAAAACTCTGCTAAAAAAAGCAATAATATCATGGTACAAGACTCATAAAACCACATTAAACTACACAAAAAAATAAGAGTTGAAGAAAAGCACACACCTTGTGAGGTTAGTTGAGAAAACAAGGAAGACCCAGTTCTTGATTCAGCTAAAGAAATAGACCCAGATGAAGAAAACTTATGGAAGTGAGTGAAAACTTAGATGGGTTTTCTTCTTGGGGTTGAGAGCTTAACACAGTGTCAGCTAAGAAAGCAGAGCAAACAAAAAAAAAACACAGAGGTGGCTTTGTGGTTTTGGGTGGACAAAGAAGTGTTATTTTATTGTTCTAATAGGGTCAAAGAAAGTGGTTTGTGGCTGATAAGTGAGGCTGAGAATTAGTGGCTGAGAGATCTCCATCTAAAAAAAAAAAAAAAGGAAAAAAAAGAAAAAGAAGGAAATACGGATGAAAAGAAAAAAAAATAAGGAAAAAAAATAAAATAAAGAATAAAAAATTAAAATTGAGAAATGCTATTACAATATTTTTACAATACTTTCACAATAAATCTTAAGTAGTAAGTTATTATTAGCTAATATTGGTGAGAAAAAAATAATTTTTTTAGAAAGAGAAAAAAATAATTGTAATAGTACGTTCAAATTAAAATCAGTACCAATTATCACAATAATTTCACAATGCTAATATTGGATTATTGGTGTATATTTTATCATCTTTTTACATTTTCATTTTGTGCTTCATGATGATGAAAATTATTTAGATTTAATTAATATTGATAAGAAGTTATTAATGGTAATAACAAATAATTATGACACTAAAAAAGAAAAATTGCCCAAACATTATTAAAATAATACCAATAATATATATTTATTATTATTATTATTATTATTATTTAGTAAGTATATGAAGTAGTTGATTTAAGTATGAAATAAACTCCCTTATATATATATATATTGTCATTTTTGGTAATTTATCCCTCAAACTGCAACTTTTATAAGTGCTAGCCAAACACTCAGCTTTTTCAAAAAGCACTTTTTAACAACTTTTACCAAACACTCAGTTTTTTGAAAAAACACTTTTTCATTATACACTTTTTGAAAACTCAATTTTTTCAGAAAACCCAACTTAAAAAAGCTAAACCAAACTCACCTTTAGTTATATTTGACAAGCCCAAATTCAAACATTCTATGTAAGCTCAACCCAAACTCGAGCAAAGTTTAAAGTCTAAACATTTTATTATTCTAATCAATCCAAGCTTGGTCCTTCACTATTTGACTTGGATTGGCTTGATTCGATTATAAATTTGTAACCCTATAAAATATATCTAGGTGTGACTGTTATGTATTCCTCGCTTTCCATTCAATTCCTTTGTCTTTTACATCAGCTCATACGTTATTGTACCTGATACATTATTTTCATCTGTTTGGTAGCTAATATCAAGCATAGTAAAAGACAATGTAAGGAGTACATAAATCACAAAAATAAACCTGGGCCCTTTGAAGTTTCAGCCAGGCTAGCCCAGTGGACCTATTAACCAATCAGATTGAAACTAGCCCAACCATAGTTCAAGCTGGGCCTTGGTCCTTAGTCAATTATTGCCCCAAAAATAGTGTCTTTTCTAATTCATCATCTAAATCAAACCAACACCCCAAGAAAAACGTGAATTGTGTTTTATAATTTTAAAGATGGAAAGAAATCAGTCCATAGCTAATGCCGATGTGTCCGTTAAATAATAAATATTATGCTAATTTGTTTATCACATTTGTTGATTTCATGCTAAAACACTATTTTGGTTCTTACATTTTAGAGTTACAGCTAATTTGGTCATTACATTTTGGTAACAGTCAATTTGGTCTCTCATATTTTCAACTTACAACCAACTTGGTCCTTATAGTTAACTCACTAATGGATTTTGTTTACATGATAAACGGTTTATATAGTTGACATGTCTAATATTAAAATATAAAATGATATGCTGACGTGTTTAAATTTTATTGGCCACATCAATTCTTACGTAGCAAAAAGAGACCACATCAGCTTTTAAAAATACTTGTCTTTTCTTTACCTTTTTTTGCTTTTATTTTTGTTACAATTTTTTAACCAAACAGAGTTTCTTTTTTCTCTTCTTATAATTTCTTGGTAAACAAACAGACTTTTCTTTCTTGCAATTTCTTTCGTATCGTAACAGTGATCAAGTCCAACAATGGCATATCAAGTATCAACACAGATTACATTAATTCTAACTTTGTTTGGCTTTCAATCACAGCAAATCTTATGCCATTAAGTTTAAACTATAATCCAAAATCAAACACCCCAAACCCAGCGCCTCCATACAACAATCCAACAAATTCAGATTCACCACAAGCAGCAGCAGCACCACCACAATCCCAGATCCAGCTTATTCCAAGTCGAAGCCACGACTCAGTTCCTAGAGTTAGCCCAAGCTTACGAATCATCTCCGATCTTAAATCCTCTTCTCCGACCAGATCCACCAAACCCAAACTTGCCGATTTCACTCCCAACTCAAAGATTCCTAATCTCTTCTCCTAAATCGTCTATTCTGGATTTCGTTCTTAAGGCATTGAAAGTTGTGGACTAAAGAGACTTGTCGAGTTGTTGCGACGGAGTCAGTAGATGGACGGCAATGGGCAACTCAAATAGTGGTTGCAAAGAAGGCTTGGGGATGGAGTCAATGGTGTATGGACTAACTTTGCCGATCGTTGAGAAATGAGTACTAAGAAGAATGAAGGCAGAAGAGAGGGAAAGAGAAACTATAGAATAGAGTTGCAGAGATTGTGAGAGAGTTGAGAAAATAAAAAGAAATTTCGTTTGGTTTAAAAGATTATAAGAAAATTAAAAAATTAAAAAAAAGGTAAATAAAAGCTGATGTGGCTTTTTTTGCTAGATAAGAACTGATGTGGCCAATACAATTTAGACATGTTAGCATATCATTTTATATTATAATATTAGATATGCCAACTGTGTAAATCATTTGCTACGTAAGTAATTTTCGTTAGTGAGTTAACGGTAAGTACCAAATTAGTTGCAAGTTGAAAATATGAGGGACTAAATTGATTGTTACCAAAATGCAAAGATCAAATTGACTGTAACCCCAAAATATAGAGACCAAGATAGTGTTTTTGCCTTGATTTTACACTTTGATAAACACAACAAATTTCATGCAATTTCTTTATTTATTTTTAATGATGTTCATACTCTAAACATAAAATGGGTGACCTGTACAGACAATGTACAATAACATCTCATTTAAATAAAGTGTGATATATCATTAAAATAGAAGTCACTAATTTTTTATTTTATTTTATAATTTGATAGTTGCCATTACAGATAAAGAATTTAAGACCTAGACGTTTTCTGAAAATTTTAAAAAGTGTTAGTTGAGCAACAAAACTCTCATTAAATTCGTACATTTACCGAAGTCATGTAAAGTATACTTCCTGCACGGCACAAACACAATGTCAATGACATTATTTTTAAAATTTTATAAATATCATAATCAAAATTTAACTTTAATACAGGGGTATGTAGAAAAAAAAAAAAAACTTGTCAGCTTGAACAGTGCATACGTGCACTGTTCACGGACCCACAAATTTCACTTTTCAGCAACTTTTTCATTAAAAATGGGTCCCACGGTACTATTCACACATTTAAAAATTATTTTGCTACAGTGTTTTCAGTTTTCAGTTTTCAGTTTCAGCAAAATAAGTTCTATCCAAACGGACCCTTAGTACTCCCTCTAGAACAAACACTCTTTAAATTAATGGTCACGCTGGAATCCTTTCACAATTTCACTCACCTATCCTTTTGATATCTCTCTCTCTCTCTCTCTCTCTTCATTGGGTTGTTAGCCATGGCTTTGGTGGCTAAAAGAGAACTGGTTTGCTTTTTCTTGATGATGATGATCATGGCTTTCTCTGGGGCCTGCATGGCTGCTACTTACAATGTGGGAGACTCTGCTGGATGGACTATCCAAATCCCTGTTGATTATACCAAGTGGTCTTCCACCAACAACTTCCATGTTGGTGACAAAATCGGTGAGTTACCTCTCTTCTTATCCCGCCTTTTTGTTTTGTTATTTTCCTCTTCTGATATATATTGATTTTGTTCTCGTTTTTCCGCTCTTCTATGTGGAAACTTGTTTGGGTTTGATATGTGCAAAACCATGTCTTAAAATTTGCCAATACATTTGGCTCATAATTGCTACTATTACACGTAATGTTTTTTTTGAAAAAAATTTACCTACAAACAAGTTTATTATGTGAAGATCAATAAAACCCTCTCGTGATTGGTTTTTTTTTTTTTTTTTAATAAATCTCATGGCCTATTTAACGAGTCACTTCACTTTTTAAATAATACATGTGATGATTTTAACTTTTAAAGATATGTAATGTGTTATAGGAAAATTTTGTCTAATAATTAAATAATTAAATTCATCATTTTGTAACATATATATATATATATATATATATATAGTTAAACACACATATGCAAAATATTTCATTTTAACTAGATCAAAAGTAAATATTACCTTTATATCTAGAGTTTTATTGTTTGAGCAAGTTGTAAAAAAATGTGTGAATTAAATTGTATATGTTTTTTTTTTTTTTTTTGGAGAAAGAATTGTGTATGTAGATTTACTAAAATCATAGAATAATCCCACCTTCCCCTCTAAAATCATAGAGTCCTTGTATTGGTATAGTAGTTCACCATAGCCATCCAGAAAATTTCAACCTACACTTTTGGACCTAGCTTTGCATGTGCCAGAGTGAACTAGTACTTCAGTCAGATTTTCTGTTATTAGAAATATTTCTATGTTTTCACTTCCAGTTATCTGGCACCCTAATTATTGCTGTGAGACACACTTTTGTCCTGATCTGATGAGATAACCAGATGTGCTAAATATGCAAAGATTGATTTGTTTAATTTTGTATTGAGGAGTACAGTTTAAGTTAATCATTGAGCTACATTATATGTTAATGATAACCATTCATTAGACCTGTAAATTGTGAGTAGATTATTTACTTGATTTTTATGCAAACTCAAACATTTTCACTAGTATGATTAATTGATTTACATTTTTTTCTCCTAAGAAGGATCGCATCTTATGTAAAGAGTCTTTGAATTAAATCTTAGGACGTGCCTCAATTTGAAATTGGAAAACATAGAAAAATTGTCTTGTTAGCATGTTTAATGAATTTTTCATCCAGGATTTTTCAGCTATAATTTTGTTCTTGAAATGGTCATCTCTGTATTTATCACTTAATGTTATGTATTAACATGCAGTTTTTACATATAATAAGCAATTCCACAATGTGTTGCAAGTGACCCATCAAAATTTCCAGTCTTGCAATGCAACTTCTCCAATTGCCTCCTACACCTCTGGCTCCGACTCCATCACCCTAAAAATCCCCGGCAACTTCTATTATCTCTGTGGCGTACCTGGCCACTGCCAAGCCGGTCAGAAGGTTCCAATCAAGGTCATCAGAGCTTCAGCAAGTCCAAGCTTAGCTCCTAGTGAATCAGCTCTATCAGGCTCACCTTCTGCTTTCATAGCACCTAGCCCATCTCCAAGCAGTGCTCCAATTATCCAGTCTTCCAAGTTTTGGTTGGCTGTGACTGCTCTTGCATTTTATCTTATTGGTTAGCTTATTAGTGTAAAAGTCATTAATTATGTCTACTAATAATTTGGGATTGTATTACCATATATCTGTTGGGATTGATGGCCACTTTCATATGCATGATATAAGTTAATACCTAATACCTTGTCGACTGCACTTTAAATGGATAGAGAATTTCAATGGAATATGCCACTTTAGTGTGCTAGTTTAATTTTATTCTATGTGTGTTGGTTGGGATGAGTTTATTTCCATCAATATATTTTACATATTGCGTAAAAATAGAGTAATATATATAAAAGGAGTCGTTAGTATATAATAATTCCAAAAAGAAGTTACCTTAACAATTCAAGAGGATCTTAATACGGATAATGATAAAGAAAGAATATTTATATGGAGTGGTAAAAATAGAGTGGTAAAATAAAGAGCATCATGGAATATGATTCTCCAATCAGGATTAGCCAGCCCAAGCCTTATCCCCTGAGGAGTAAAAACTTCAACATATCTACATAGACGTCAATGAATGTGCAGATATTCTGCCAAATCAAGTTGATTCAAGCAAGTTGGAAGCTTTGAAATTCTATGTATATGAGACAATTTGTGATCATTTAAAGCAAGTTTTCAAAATAGAAAAGTGACTTTCATAGATAGAGGGAGAAGCACGGTAGAGTTTGAATATATCACATATATGAAATACCGCAAAAATGTCATTATTATCATTTGAAACTCCGAAAGAAGTGACTTTTTAAAAGAGATAATTTAACCAAAAAATGCAAAACTAGATGCAAGTGCTCTCAAATGGGACTTTTTCCCATCTAGCAAAAATGTTAGAAAGTCATGTCTCTACCTCAAGTTTTAATTTTGCAAGACTCTTTATATTATTGGGTTAATAGATATACAATTTTAAGGTCTATTTTTTAGTTTGATAACTAATCTCATTCAGACACAAAACTATGCTTGACAAGCCACACGATGAACGTTAAACCATAGAGTTAATGGCATATATACCACATATTCATCAAAATCGTTTGATTGTATGATTCATGAATATAGATAAAAGTCTTTGAGTACCTTCCTTCATTCTATAAAATTTTCCATAAAGTTTTAAGCTTCAAATTGAGCTTACACTCGAAACAATAAAATTCATTCATCTAATAACATCGAGTACCAATTTGGCATAACCTAATTTGCAATTTTCAAGTCGAACTTAAGTCACTATGATCAAGTTGAGCTCATTAAAAGCTTAAGCCATAATCAACTTGTGTGCTGCCAATTTTACCTCACTTTGTTTCAAAAATTCAAGACCCGTTTGTTATCGTTGTTTAAATAGCAGTTTTCAGTGTTTAAACAACATTACACGTATTTTCACACACTTTTTCACCCACACGTATTTCCAAAAAATACAAACAACGTTACTAAAACAACATTACCAAACGGGCCCTCATTTATTGGAATATGGAAACGTGTCCAAATAATTGAAATTAGAATAATATAAGAATATCATGCAAAATTATAGGTCCTGATTAAACATAAACATAACTAGTTGCCTCTACTGAACAGAGAAACACATCTTAAAAATATGCAAGAAAACACAAAGCCATCAAAAGCTGGATTGCAAGCAGCCCTTTGGAAGATACCATTGATGATGCAGCACTCTTCTTAGATGGGGCAGGTGCCTGTGCCACTGGTGGAATAGAGTGATCATGAGGAGGAGCTGCACTGGATTTTGGACTTGAACTAGTATTAGTACTAGGGCTAGGACTAGTACTAGGATTAGGAGTTGCACTTGGACTTGGAGGAGTTGCACTTGGGCTTGGACTAGGACTAGGTCTAGGAGTAGCACTTGGACTAGTACTAGGTTTGGGAGTTGCACTAGGACTTGGACTTGGACTTGGACTAGTACTAGGATTAGGAGTTGGAGTTGGACTAGGCGTAGGAGGAGTTGATTTTGGAATTTTGAGGACCCTGATGTCAACCTTCTGGCCATCTAAGCAGTGGCCAGGGGAGGTGCAAACGTAGTAGTAATGGCGAGGATAACTCATATTGATCATGTCCCTGCCAGTGTTGAAGAAAGCGAGTGGAGATCTAAGGTTGCATGTGTGGAAATCTTCACGGCTCACTTCAATCACGTCATTATTTTTAGCGTTGTATTGGAAATCTGCATGTGAAAATAGTGATAATTAGTTGCGAAAGAATATTGGTTAAATAATTAAATTCGGAATTTTTTAATGGTTTATTTATCATTGGTATTAGGACAACTGGTCTTGGATTCCAACCTCTATTATGTGTGGTTTATCATTTGCAGATATAGAATCAGATTTTTTTTTTTTTTTTTTATTTGGCCCTGCTTTCTTCATAGTTAGGAATTGGGAGGACTTACAACTTGCTCTCCTTTGAGGTGATATTAACAAATATGCATTTGCTTGATAAGAATAATATGACAGATTTCTGAAAAACAAAGAATTACACTAAATAAAATGGCATTATGTTCCAAATTGCCCATGTTTTTGGAGATAAAATATGTTATCCACTAGCTAGGAGGGAATTTTCCCTACTAGTGTTGGGAAAATTGTGACCCATGAAAGGGGAATATTTTTTTCGATAGGCTTGGTCAATGGCTAATAAAAACTAAACAGAGAGTTTTTTTTTTTTTAATATTCTTTAATATTGGGGAAAAAAAAATTACACGCACTCTTTTATGTTTACTGAAAAGACGCATCAAAGGCATAAAATACGAATGTTGAACCTAATTACAAAGGTTGTTTAGACTTTAGAGTCTTTTTGGCACTTATTTATTTATGTAAAAAATTTTAAAGACTCACCGCATCCATGTGCACACTTCAATATTCTTAATTTGGAAAATAAAAATTGATGCTGCCTTTTATTTTTAAAAGGAAATAGCAAATAAGGTATTCATTGAATATATATATGTTATTGTGAGAATAAAGGAATTAAAATCTTAATTTTTTCTATACATTGAAATTCCATTAAAAAAAAAACCAAGGAAAAAAAATCAAAATAGATTTCTTTACTTGTAAAGAAAATAGGGGGAAAAGGGTACTTATGCTAAAAAAAATAAAATTGAAGCAAATCTGTTTCACTAGGAACTTTTTTTTTGTTTGACTGATTAAAATTGAACATAATAGAATTGTAAATACTGAGAAAGATTCCCCCACCAATACAGAGAGGCAAAACAATGAAGCCAAATCATAGTTCAGAGTATCAATGGGAAAAAAGAAAAGAAAAATCTCACTCACAGAAAATTAACCAAAATATATATTATCAATAAGCAAAAGAATTATATTAGAATTTATCTTGTAAAGCTAGATGGTTCTTTTCCATTGAGAAAGGGATCTAGGGCTTTACTTGAGGCCATGAAAAAGAAACCCTAACACTATTCTTTTAGTGGTATCACAAAAGAGAGAAAAAATTGCAATATATATTATTTGACCAATTGATCCATTAACAAAGACACAGCCACTAGAATAGGTGGTATTCTTTTTTAAAGTTAAGATTACTCATTTTTTGGGTAGAAATATGTGATATGATTATTATTTTTCCTAAACATCCTATGCATAATTAAATTATGATTTAAAATTCTTAGAGAAAGTACATAAATAGTGTAAATAAGTGTATATAATTTTTTTTTATAAATCTCCACGGCAAATCTCACAAAACTCCAGTATAATAAAACTCAAGAAACTCAAAACTCAAAAAAAAAAAAAATTTTGAGTACTCAAACTCAATTAATTACCCTATAATATCCAAAATTCATAAAAATCCACCATAACTAAGGACCATATGAATATTAATTAAGCCAAGAAAAAAAATAGACATTAAGAAAAACATAAAAGAATAGTAAATCTTATATAAAGATTAAGAAGGAAGTTCTTACTAATAATGTCACCAACATGAAATGTCTTATTAGCAGCCCAACTCTTGTAATCAACATGGGTTGTCCACCCTTGAGATTCACCCACCGTATAAACAACAGCAAAAGAGACCTCAATAAGGGTCATCACACTCAACAAAACCATTGCACTCTTAGCGAAAGCCGCCATGGTTTTTCTACACACAGGGAAAAAGCGAGAGAGAGAGATCTAGAAAAAAAAAAAAAAAAACAATATTAAAGAGAGCTAGCTAGGTTAGACGATAAAATAGTGGTAGAAAATTCTAAGGGGTCATGTATATGTATTGATGGTAAGGTGTCAAATATGGAAGGAAAAGATTTTTACGCGGAAATTTCTTCTACACACCTTGTAACACAGGTTTGTAGTAAAATTGGGAAGTCTGCTTATTTGATATTGTTTGAAATTTTTGAGCTCGGCCAAATAAATCCGACTCATAATCATATTAGGAAGGCAATAAAGGCTTGGTGATTTTGTGCTAGTAATTGGATTCTTTTTAATTTGTTTTTAGTAGATAAAAGCTGGATCCAATTATGCCATTGATATTTGACTCGAAATCTTATTAGGAAGACAATAAATTCTCGGAGATTTTGTGCTAATAATTGGATTTTTTTTGGCGTAAATGCATTTTTAGTCCTTACATTTTAGCTTTTTTTCCATTTTAGTCCCTACATTTTAATTTTATCACTTTTAGTCCATAAATCAATTAACGAGTTCCAATTTGGTCCTTTCCGTTAGCCCACCAACGGAAATTGCTTAGGGGCGTAAATGCACTTTTAGTCCCTACATTTTGACTTTTTTCCATTTTAGTCCCTACATTTTATTTTTACCACTTTTAGTCCCTAAACCAATTAATGCGTTCCATTTTAGTCCTTGAAACACTGTTCCGTCACCAAACTACCGGAGAAACTGACGGCTTAATAAAATAATAATAAAATTTCACTGTAGCACTGACACATCAGCATATAAATTTAAAAAATTAATTTATTAATTTTAACTAAATTAAAAAATTAAAAACAGAATTAAAAAATCATGTTCAAACCTTGCCCAGAATAAAAACATGTGTTCTTCCCGTTAATCATGTTCTTCATTTCCTTCCCAGTAAACCTTGCCTAGAAATTTAAAAAATCAATATTTTTGTTTCTCTTCTTTCATTTTCTTAGCAACCAAACATGGAAAATACACAGCAATCTTCAAATGAGAACAAAACCAACAATCACAAAAATATAGATCTCCTGCAAAATCAATCTCCAACAAAGAACCAAACCCAAATCTCCAATAAAACAACCAAACAGATCTCCAACAAAGTAAACCTTAACCTTCAAACCCATAAATCTTCTTGGGAAACAAATAAAAAAAAAAATCGGGTCAGATACCCACGAGAAAACAAACCAAAACCCCCAAAATTCTCCGATAAACTAACGAAATTGTTAGCAAAGTAAGGTTATTTGGAAAAAAAAAAAAAAAAATCTAAAACCTTGTATGTAAAAACTTGTAAAATATTTTACCAGAAAAACAAGTATAAAGTATTTTACAAAAATATCACAGCCGACTGTTCTTTCATACCCAACTCTTTCTCCCCCTTTCTCATACTTTACTCATCCTCTCTCACACTTGCCCAAACCAGTGACAACACCCATCGGTGACGCCACTCTTCGATCCACTCCGCCTGTGGCTAACATTTCCTTCACTTGCTGCTCAATTTCATTCTTTTGGAAATGAGCATAGCGGTAAGGTCTCACATTGACTGGTGCAGTCCCTTCTTTTAATGGAATCCGATGGTCAAATTCTCTAGAAAGAGGTAGTGTTCTAGGTTCTTCCAACACCTGATGAAATTCTTGAAGTAAGGGCTGTAACTCTGCTGGAACAGTAGAACCTCCAACATGGTCTTCACCCTTCTACATGATAGCAAATAACTCCCCACCACCTTGCACATCTCGTTCTAACCTTTGCATTGCCACCTCCTGAATGGGGTTAACAGAGGAGGATTTGATGACACATGACACACCCTCCCATAGGAATTTCATCGTCATTTTCTTCCAATCACACTCTACTGGTCCTAACAACTCCAACCATTGTATACCCAATACCAAATCCGGTCCATTGAGTGGTAAAGAATACAAAGTAGTGGAAAATTTAAATCCTTGGATAGTAATGGAAACTTGCTCATACCTTTCTTTGCAGACTAGGCTTTCTCCATTTGCAACCTTCACATTGAACTCTATAATGGGCGTGACAGCCAATCCAAGTGAATGGGTCAGCTTTTGATCCACGAAGTTATGAGTTGACCCACTTTCAATAAGGACAACCAACACTCTCTTCCCAATCCTGGCCTTGACTCGCATGGTTCGAGGGCTTGAGCAACCTGCAATTGCATGTAGGGATATGAGTGGAGCTTCTTCATTACAATCCTCATGATCTTCCATAACTCCTTCCTCCAGCTTGTTAAAGGACTCCTCAATGAATTCTTGTTGTGGACAGACTTCAATAAGGAGAGCTTGCGAGGCTGCACAGCGATGCCCTGATGTGTATTTCTCATTGCAACTAAAGCATAGCCCTTTCTCTCTTCGTTTTTGCATTTCTTCCCAAGAAATTTTTCTGGTGCCTCCAGATCCAGTACCTCCAATCCTAGTTGCTCGCCCCGCTGATCCAATTGTGTTAGAGGAAATGGTCTTCTGTACTGACTTGGTTGTCGAGCTTGTTTGTGGGCTGCCAACCTTGTTTTGTCGTCATTGCTTGTTCATGCTCTCATCCTTGATTCTAGCCAACTCTATGGCCTCAGAGAGTGTTTTTGGTTTGAACATTCGAATTTCTGAAGCAATGGCTTCCTTCAATCCACCCATAAATGCCCCCACCAATGCCTTTTGTGGCCAACCATCAACACGATTAGCAAGCTTTTCAAACTCCCGTTGGTACTCCCTAAGTGTCCCATTTTGACATATTCGGGACAAAGCTTCATCAAAGTCATCTGCCTCGGTTGGCCCAAATCGGACCAACAACTCCTTTTTGAATTTTTCCCAAGTAACCACCTTGTTCTCCTCGTGGTATACTTTCTTTAGCCACTGCCACCATTGATTTGCTTCCCCTTCCAAATGGAAAGCAGCCAAGACCACTTTTCGTTCTTCTCGTGTTCCTTGGTAGTCAAAATATTGCATCACGCGATTGAGCCATACTGTTGGATCATCTCCTGAGTACCGTGGAAAGTCCAGCTTGGTAGGCCAAGGTTGATCATTCACTGCACTTCTAACCCCAGATGTTTGGGAAAGTCTTTCCCCACTATGTGTTGACGACTCTAGTTCCTCTGGCTTCGAAGATGAATGAGAAGCTGATTTGTCCCGAGATTGAGACAAAAGCTCCTTGAGTTCACGTACAGATGAGCCCAGATCTTGAGACTCAGTCGTCATCTTCTGCACACTCTCCTTCAGCTCTTGCATGTCTGACTCCAGTTTTTCAATTCGGTCCTTGTTGGTGGCCATGCTCTGATACCAAGTTGATGGAAACAAAGATGGAATTGATAAATGACTTCCTTTGGGTGGAAGACAAACCACAAGACAATTCTAAATTCATCAATGATCAGCCTACTGCCTACATCGTTTATTTAAATAATCAACTACTTCAACATTCAAATTAAATATAAGATAAATTAAAGATAAAGATAAGAAGCAATTTGAATTCAAACTCCTAAGATTTCTGCATCAGCTCCTCCTGCACAGCAACAGGACTCTTGTTATTCTTATCTCCAAGAATAGCCAGGTATTTAGGATTAGCTTGAGGCTTTCTAGGACTCTTGCGTGGCTTTCCATCAATGCTCCCCTTAGTGTTCGAAAGGTATTCAACAAGTGCAAGCGAATAAAGAAGCGGGTGGCTGCCGCTTAATGTTCTCCTCTCTCTTTCTGACATTATGTTTTACATGAAAGCTTTGTCATTCAAAAGAATGAATAATTTATTTGTTTCTGTTTTTTCTTTTGTTGCCTATTTCACCCAACTTATTCAAGGAAGAAAATAGAAAATATCTTTACTTTTTCTTTCTTCTTATGTTTACTTTTCAACGGTGGGAGGAGATTCTTGATATACTGTGTAGTAGTGGAAGTTGCAAGTTTAAGCAGGACAATTGGCACTCAAACCAGATCGGTGTAAATTCTTCTAACTATTTGCTTCATGCAAAATCTCTGAATTGAATCCATACATATCCTAACATGTAGGAGAATTATTAAGAGTAATTAGGGCTGTAAATGAACCAAGCCGATCATGAACAACTCGGGCTCAGCTCGATAAAAAGCTTGTTCACGTTTGTTTGTTTATAAATAAGCCAAGCTTGAGCCTTAGTTTTAGGCTCGTTTAATAAACAAGCCGAGCCCAAACAAAAAAATTTGTTCACAAACAAGCCCGTGAACTATTAGGCTTGATACACAACAATTCAAGCATAGACTCATTTATAAGTTTATATATGTTAGCTAAATATACTCATTACACAATCTTAATAATGACATGGCCAACATGAGACCACTACCTATATTATCTTAATTTTTTCCATCCCTTTAAACTGATCAAGAACCACTTTAGACTATAGTTACATTTAAAAATAAATAATTAATTAAGTAGGCCACATATGATCCTTCTCTATCAATCATCTAAAGTAAAGTTATGAAACATTTAGTATTTTATCATTCATAATAGTTACAAACAGGTATTTTTCTAGTCCTTCATCATCTAATGTGAATGTAAAATTTGTATTTTGAACAATTGCTGAAGCTGTAGATAAGGAATGATGAATGAATGAATTTAATTATGTAAATTATTAATTTGAATAATAGCTAATCATAAGAAAGACTAGATGCATGATAAAATGAGTATACTATTTTCTTTTTCATTTTTTCTTAATTTTAGAGATTTAAGCATTTAATAATATAATTTTTTAAGATCTCAAGCTCAAAAACTTGACCTGAGCTTAAGTTTGAGCTTGATATTAAGCTTGAGTTTGGCTTGACTAATTAATCAAGCCAAGCCAAGCCAAGCTCAAGCTTTTTGGCTTTCCCACGAGCTCAAGCTCAAACACTATTTTTAGGCTTGTCACAAGCTCAAGCCAAGCTCGAGTTTTTGATTTTTTCTGACGAGCTAAGCTTGAACATGCACTACTCGATAAAGCTCGGCTCGTTTACAGCCCTAGGAGTAATGCTTTTCTCCATTCACATAATAAAGTTTTATGTTGAATTTAATTAATGAGATTTATTAATAATAATTCTTCCTTTTATATGAAAAAGTATTGTAGTTTTTTTATTTTATTTTATTGGATGAGTATAATTATTTAAGGGTTGACTAGTATTACTAGTCACAGACTCACGTGATGCGTGGAAATAAATAATTATTTTGTATTGTAATATAATGTTTACTTTTTTCTCTAAAATTTTTTGAAGATAATTTTTTCTTCCTAAAAACTAAACAATTTCTATTCGATCCAATTAGGTCTACTTCTGTTCAATTTGGTCCACTTGGTCAATTTAGTCCCCCTTCAGTTCATTTTATACTAATTACGCCTTAAATTGATTCTTTTTGTATGTTTTCTTTTCAAATTTAGCTCAAAAATTCTTTTTTTTTTCTTAATTTTTGGATTGAAAAGTATGAAATTTTTTTATATTTAGGATAAACTCTTTAGTTTTGTATTAAAAAATACAATGAAAAATACTAAAATAGACATTAGAAAATAAAAATATGAGCCCTAAAAATGCAATAAAAATTATAAAGATTCAAAAGTCTTATTTGGTCCACATCGGTTCTATTGATCTATTCTGTCCTCTTCGATCCAATTTGGTCATATTCAGTCCATTCGGTCCTATTTAGTCCATTCTATCTACTAAAGTTATATTCAGTCCAATTTAGTCCATTTGGTCTTATTCAGCCCACTTCAGTCCACATTGGCCTTATTCAATCCTATTCTATCCACTTCGGTCCATTTTGTCCACTTTGTCTTATTCACTCCATTATGTCTACTTTGGTTCTATTTGGTCCATGTTGGTCCTATTCAGTCCACTTTGATCCACTTCAGTCCTATTTGGGCCATTCGGTCCACTTTGGTCTTATTCAGTCCATTTTGTCCACTTAGGTTCTATTCTGTCCACTTCAATCCTATTCAGTCTACATTGATTCTATTCAGTCCAGTATGTCCACTTTGGTCCTATTCAATCCTATTCGGTCCACCTTATTCCTATTCGGTCCTATTCTATCCATTTGGTCCACTTTAGTCCAATTCGGTCCATTTGGATCACTTCGGTTCATTTTGGTCCACTTAGATCTATTTTTGTGTACTTTACATAATGGGAAAAGACATGTTTGGGTTGAAAGCACCTAATCTAAATCCAAATTTATTAAAAATATATATATATTGCTACTACGCTTATGTGCTTGCACTTATTGTTACTACGTTTTTGTTGGAAAAAGACATGTTTGGGAAAAGACTCGTAATATCTAAAATTTTAAGCATAACATTTATTATTGCTACGCTTTTGTTGAGCCACATTAATGTAATATTTCAGTCCACTTCGGTACGACTAAATTTAAGTAAAAGTCTTTCTAAACATAAAGGCTATGAATATACAAATGTAATTTTTAAGGCAATTATTCATTTATTTTAACATTTTTAATTTTAAATGAATTGCACGAAGTTGATTATATATTTAAGCAAAATAAAAATATTTATACTATATATAAGAGGATTCCCCTCTTTGAATTAAACTTTTATATGGTTCAAAAATACCCTTATTAATGAAGGGTAACTTCTTTTAGAAATATGGTCATAAATATCAAATAACAAATTTAATTTTGAATTCAAAAAGAGAACTCCTAAAATTTAGGATTTTTTTTCCCTTCACATTCATCTTTTTATTCCCTAAAATTTAGCTTTTTTTAATTTTTTTTTTTGAATAATAGATGCAAATTATTAACCTTTACTCAAAAAAATAGAAGAGCCTCTAAGCACGCACAACGCACGTGCTTAGAGACTAGTATACATATATGTGTATGTATAATTTTTATTTAAATAAATTATTTATTCTCTTAAAAGAGATTATCATGATAATCAAAACTCATATCAAACTTATACTAAATATGTATACTTTATTCTCTAATTTTTATTGAAGAGAGAGAGAGACTATTTGTGATGGGGAACTAAAAAATACAACACCAAAACGTATGAACCCAAAATACAAAACTTAGAGAATATCAAACTAAAAAAAATACAAAAACTTAGAGAATATTTTAACAAAACTCTATTTTGGGTTCATACGTTTTGGTGTTATATTTTTTAGTTCCTCATCACAAGCATTCTCTCTCTCTAATAAAATTTAGAGAATAAATTATACGTATTTAATATAAGTTTGATATGAGTTTTGATTATCATTATAATCTCTTTTAAAAGAATGAATAATTTGAATAATTTATTACAGAGGTAGTTTGAATAATTTGAATAATCTCTTTTAAGAGAATGAATAATCTCTTAAGATTTTAGATTTTAGATATTCTCTCAAGTTTCTGTTAAGTTTGTTAAAATTAGTTATAGAGGTAGTTTTAACTGTAACAGTAAACTGAGTTAGTTAAAACGGTAGCTAGAAGCCAAAAAGAGAAGATAAAGAAGAAAGAGAAGAAGAAGCCAAAAGCCAACAACAGTCTGAATTCTAAAGTTGAGACGCTATTTATTTATTTTTAATTTTTTTTTTTTTTTTGGGTTAGAGATTTGGGTAAAATTGGAATTTCAAAATAAAAACAAGGGTAATTTAGGGATAATATGCAGAACTAGCAACGGTAACAATGCAAGCTTGGAGAGCGTTTTCGTATTCCATCTCAGATGGTCCATTACCAAAACGTGTTTTTGGGTTAATTGCGATTTTAAAACGCACGATTTGGAAATCTTACCAAACGCCAAAAATGAAAAAATCATGATTTAAAATCACAATCGTGCATTTTGGCTCGAAAACACTGAACCAAACGGGCACATTTTCTCACTCTTTCTTCCCTTTTTAGCTACGTATGATTAGTTACATATGCTATGTCGTGGTTGACATAAGCTAAGAAAACGGCTGTCGTATAGTTAGTACTGCTACTACATCTGCTTCATGTAGGGATGGCAAAATAAGCCCAAACTCATTTGCCCACCCAAACCCGCCCACTCTAATTAAACCCAAACCCACCCAATTATTAGTTGGGTTAAATGGGCATCAACCCAATTAGACCCAATAATTATTGGGTTTTAACTAAAAGCCCATTGAACCCAATTTAACCCAAAAACAATTTTAGTGATTTAATCACCCAACTCTAAAAATACCCCAAAACTACTAAAATTACCAAAATACCCCCTCAACCTAAAAAATGACCAAAATAACACCTAAACCTAAAAATAACCAAAATAACCCTAAAACCTACAAAATGACCAAAATACTCCCAAAAACCAAAAAATGACCAAAATACCCCCAAAACATAAAAATGACCAAAATACCCTTGAAACATAAAAAAAATGACCAAAATATCCCCAAAACCTAAATATTACCAAAATACCCCCAAAACCCAAAAAATGACCAAAATACCCCTGAAACCTAAAAATGATTAAAATACCCCTGAAATCCAAAAAATGACCAAAATACCCCCGAAACCTAAAAGATGACCAAAATATTCCCGAAACCTAAAAATTACCAAAAAAATACCGTTGACATACAAAAAATGACCAAAATACCCCCCGAAACCTAAAAATTACCAAAATACCTCTGAAACGTAAAAAATTGCCAAAATAACCCCGAAGCCTAAAAAATAACCAAAATAACCCTGAAACCTAAAAAATGACCAAAATACCCTCGAAACCTAAAAAATGGCCAAAATAACCCCGAAGCCTAAAAATTGATCAAAATAACCAAGAAACCTAAAAATGACCAAAATACCCCCTTGGAACCTAAAAATGACCAAAATAACCCCGAAGTCTAAAAATTGACGAAAATAACCCCGAAACCTAAAAATGACCAAAATACCCCCCTAAAACTATAAAATGACCAAAATACCCCTAAAACCCAAAAAATAACCAAAATACTCCCGAAACCTAAAAATGATCAAAAACCCCTGAAATCCAAAAAAATGACCAAAATACCCCCGAAACCTAAAAGATGACCAAAATATCCCTAAAATCCAAAAAAATGACCAAAATACTCCCGAAACCTAAAAATTACCAAAATACCTCTGAAACCTAAAAAATGGCCAAAATAACCCCGAAGCCTAAAAAATAACCAAAATAACCCTGAAACTTAAAAAATGGCCAAAATAACCCCGAAGCCTAAAAATTGATCAAAATAACCTAGAAACCTAAAAATGACCAAAATACCCCCTGGAACCTAAAAATGACCAAAATAACCCCAAAACCTAAAAATGACCAAAATACCCTCCTAAAACTATAAAATGACCAAAAAAACCCCCCCTAAACCTAAAAAATGACCAAAATACCCCTGAAACCTAAAAAATGACCAAAATACCCCTCAAAATATCTAAAAGGACCAACATACCACTAATCCTATAAGATGAACAAAATACACCCGAAGCCTCTAAAATTACCAAAATAAGGGTTTGGGGTATCTTAGTCATTTTTTAGGTTTAGGGGGTATTTTGGTAATTTTTTATGTTTAGGGAGTATTTTGGTCATTTTTTAGTTTTAGGGGAGATTTTGGTAATTTTTTAGGTTTAGGGTGTATTTTTATCGACTTACAGGTTTAAGGGGCTTTTTTGTCATTTTATAGGTTTCAGGGTATTTTGGTCATTTTTTAGGTTTCAAGGGGTATTTCAGTTAATTTTTAGGTTTCAAAGGTATATCGATCATTTTTTAGGTTTAGGGGTTATTTTGGTCATTTTTAGGTTTCTAGGTTATTTTGGTCAATTTTTAGGCTTCGTGGTTATTTTGGCCATTTTTGAGGTTTCGGGGGCATTTTGGTCATTTTTAGGTTTCGGGGTTATTTTGGTCAATTTTTAGGCTTCTAGGTTATTTTGGCCATTTTTTAGGTTTCAGAGGTATTTTGGTAATTTTTTAGGTTTTGGAGATTTTTTGAACATTTTTTGGGTTTAGGGGGTATTTTGGTCATTTTTAGATTTCGGGGGTAATTTGGTCATTTTTTGGATTTTAGAGGGTATTTTGGTAATTTTTAGGTTTCGGGGGTATTTTGGTAATTTTTAGGTTTTGGAGGTATTTTTGGTCATTTTATGGGTTTTGGGGGTATTTTGGTAATTTTTAGGTTTTAGGGGTATTTTGGTCATTTTTTGGGTTCGAGGGGTATTTTGGTCATTTTTTAGGTTTCAGGGGGTATTTTGGTCATTTTTTAGGTTTTAGGGGTGTTTTGGTCATTTTTTGGGTTTTGGGAGTATTTTGGTCATTTTGTAGGTTTTGTGATTATTTTGGTAATTTTGAGGTTTTGGGGTATTTTGGTCATTTTTGAAGATTTTAAAGTACTTTGGTCATTTACACTTTAGGGGCATTTTGGTAATTTTGATAATTGGGTAATTGGGTGGGTTGAGGTTTACCCATAATAATTGGGTTGGGTTGGGTTTGGGTTAGAAGCAATTAGTTAAATGAGTTTTAATGGGTAAATGGGTTTTACATACCCAACCCAATTATGCCCACCCATTTGACACTCCTAGCTTCATGTCTCTGTACTTGTGACAACGATACACCACAGAAGGCATCTCAACTTTATATGAATCCAAGCCAACTCCAAATGGTTTTAGCAGCCAACTTTTGAAGTACATACAATTTATGCCCTTAGAATCATCTTTTCTTGTGCTCCAATCAGCCTTCATCCCTGACACATTTCATCTCCTATATTTTTCAAACAATGAAAGCTGAATCACATGATTTTTATTTTATTGCTTTTGCTTTAGCTTTTACTTTTGCTCTTGCTAGGACCTTTTTCAAATGCTTCTAGGATACTATTGCATTCTCATCTATAAACAACCTACCAAACTTTGAATATCTCTTAATTTAAGTCAAGCACCAACTCTCAATATTTTAGCTTTCTAATTTCAATTGTTCACTATCTTGCATGTGATTCAAAGTTGCTTCCATTTCCTTTTATCTTAAAAGGGCATATCCAATGGGGTTAGGGGACAAAGCAAATTCCAACTAGATTAACATGCACCTGTTTGATTGAAAACAATATGAACAATAATATACACCCATAAAATAACTAATTAGTATGTCCACATATGATGTCATAATTTAAAAGCAGGCCAACTGATTGATTGTTTACCCTTACCTCAACCCAAAGCAAACTTTATACCCTTCCTACTCTTTTCTCCTTTCCTTCTAAAGCATTGAAAGCTGAATAATCTTTTGCTTATGCTTGGGACAATTACCTATGTCCCTACTTTAATCAAATTAATTGTCCTAATACTTATTGTCCAGCCAGTTGGCATAAACTTCATGCAACTTTTCTGTTCTCTCTTTCTGCCACAATGGAGAGAAGCCTTGAAACTCCTTGAGTCCAGATATCATATTCTCTCTGGTTCTTGCACTCGAACTCCACAATACCTCGCAGTTCAGTCTTCAATCCGAAGTAACGACGCTGCTCTCCCCCATCAAACAAGTGTCTTCCCGGCCATGCTGGCATGTCCTTGTACACTTCCATCACCACATCTATAATTCCAAAATCACTACTTATAAAACTAGCTATTCTTGACTCCTTACTAATCAAATGGAGAATCTGTTTGTATTGAAAAAAGAAAAAGATGGAAAAGACGATAAAGAAAGCAGTGATTTTTACTCTTTTTCTTTTTGGTGATGGTCCCTGCGACATGTTTGCTCTTCATCTTTAGCATTACCTGCAGAAAGTGAGAGCAGAGTATAGTACTACTCACTGAGTGTTATCATTAGTTGTTTTTGACTTTTGATTAAGAGAGCTAACCTGGCCTGTTCGATGAATATAAACAGATACAATCTTCCAATGAAGATCACCTGCAGAATTAATTCAACATTAGCTTATGTCTAGGATTTGAGTATCATAGAATTCAGTTTTTGAAGATTACCTTTGCGCGTGCGTTTAAGGAGCTCAGTTCCCTTAGCAAGAAAGTCTTGGCTACAGATGCCTAGATAATTCTCTCCAGGAGCAAGTTCTCCACTAGAGCTACTACTAGGATGACCATTATTGACTTTACCACAAATTCCAATTCCCATTCCTTTCTCCAGAGGTGTAACTGCTGCAATATTCCACACTTCCTTTAGAGCTCTTGCCTTCAAGGTAGCTGCCCCACGTAGAGCTGCATACAAAGTAGAGTGTAAGAACAGGAATGGCATTTTCTCCCATAATGCCATATCTATAGATTCAATTCAATGACAAAAAATAAAACTAGATGCTTTAGGTATGTGTCCAAGATGCTGATACTCAAGATAACAGCTCATGCATTATGAAAGTATTCTGTGATAACTAAAGTTACAACCTAAAAGACATCACTCAGCCTGTTTTAGAGTTGCTTAGTGTGTCCTATTTTATATGAAATAGAAATGCATTGAATTTCCATCACTTAATAATTTGAACTCTCACTATGATGTAAAAGCAAGCTGCGCAAACAAGCCAATATCAATGTCACTAAGCTCCAAAATCGATTTCTTAAAAACTTAAAAAACTTTTACCTCCCAAGGTGGTGAGTAAGGTCACACGTTTATGGACAGATGAGTTAATTGCCAAAAAAAAAATCCTTTAAGAGAAACATTTAGGGTGCTAAATTATATTACATAAATATTATAAATTGAGATAGTATTATTTTGTCTAGTCATGTATATCACAGCTGGTCACTTGTATAAATTTAGTACAAAGTGTAACAAGTGAATACCACACATTGTATTTGGCAACATAATATTTAACCACACAAATATATAATTAAATTATAGAAAAATTTGTAGCACTTTAAGCATAGCTAATTTAGCTTATCACTCATCAAACCTTACCTGTAGCTGCTGCTGCATTAAGAGTAAGGATATCATCATAAGAACGCACATTGACAGCAGAGCTGACAACCGAAGCAAGGTGATCACGCTCAGCTCCCATGGCTTCTGCAGCCTCCACACATTGTGCAGCTACTAATGTTGCGGCTGATGCCACGGCCATGTCAGTCTTGGCCAACTGCTCATTCTTTGCTGAAGCTGAAGAGGCTGCTGTGGCTGCTGCAATGGCTGCTATGGCTGAAGCCACTGCAGAAACTGAAATGGCTGCATGGAGCTGAGCATTGTGGGCTCTGGTTTCCTCTTTCTTTTTCTCTTTCCTTTCCTTCAACCACCTCCCAACTGTCTTGGCTCCACCACCAGGGTTGCCATTGGCATTGCCAGCACTAGCACGACCACCATTGAATAGGGGCTGTATGGTATTGTTGGCACGGAAAAACTACGTGCACAAAATAAGTAAAACAACAACTAAGCCTTAATTCCTAAACTTTATTAGGAGCGACCATAAATAATCAACATACTAATCAAGGTTTGGCTAACCTCACGTGTAATATATGTTCTTATCAGTTGAATATAATTCAAGAATCATTGGCAAAAAATAAAAGTGTGGTTTTACTTGTGAAAGGTCTCAATAAAAATAAAAATTGTCATATGCTTTTTACATAATTCATCATATTAAATAGGACAATCATTAATTGATCATATTCACAGCAATAGTACTAGTTTTTTTTTTTAACAACAGCAATTCAATCATTACATAACCATCGGTCTACTGGGTAGCTTCAATAATTCCATATCCACAATGGTTGAACATAAAATATTATTTTATTGAATAAAGTACTATAGACTCTTTTTTTTTTTTTTTTTAAGAAACAAAGTACTATAGACTCTATAGAGTACTAAGAGCACTCACAGCAGTGGTGCTAAAAAGCTATATTGGTATATTTTTAGCTCTCAATCACTAAAAACCATCATGCAGCAGTGGAGCTAAATCTAAAAGATTTAGCTCCTCAGCTACAGTGCACATCTATCTTTAGATGTGCACTGTAGCTCAAAGGTAAAAAAAAAAAGATTTTTTTATTACACCCTCTCTCTTCTCTCATTAAAATAACCGTTTCTATTTCTCTCTCTCTCTCCGGCTTCTCTTTTTTCTTTTTCTTCTTTCTTCTTTTTTCTTTCTTCCTTCTTCCTCTCTCTTTCTCAGTCACGCCGTGGCATCTTGCCTGCCTCAACACCCGCCCGGAGACACTCGCCTCCGCTCTCCACTGGGACTGTCCCGACTGCACATCCATCGTCGTCTCTGCCGCCGTCGCCGCGCCGGTCGGAAATGCGGCGGGCGGGGCCTCCGACGACCTAATCTCGAAGATCCGAGCGATCGAGGCCTATGCGTCTCTGACGGACCGACGATCGAGGCCGATGCGTCTCTGACGGACCGAGAGAAGGCGAAGAAGCGACAGGAGCTAGTGAGCGGAAAGGCTTGCTGCGATGACGACGCGGACAACAAGAAGAAGAAGCAGAAGAGGAAGACAGGAGAGAAGGATGAAGAAGACGAAGACGAAAAAGATTGGAGATTTTTTTTTTTTTTTTTTTTTTTTTTTTTTTTTTTTTTTTTTTTTTTTCTGTCGTGGACTGCTGTGATGGTGGTGTTGATGGTGGTTTTGGTTGTGGCCGGACTGCTGTGATGGTGGTGTTGATGGTGGTTTTGGTTGTGGCCGCATCTGTTGGTGGGTTATATTATTTTGGTGGGTTATATTATTTTGGTGGGATATATTATTTTATTGTAGTGAATATATTATTTTATTGTGATGTTTATATTATTTTATTGTGTTAAAAGCTAAAATAGATCCACTGCTGTAGCATGTGTGTAGGTAAAATAGATAAAGTGACTTTTTGTGTAGCTAAATAGCTAAAATTTTACAACCACTGCTGTGAATGCTCTAAACTACTACTAGTTACATTCATGATCTTTCTTTTTTTTTTCTTTGGGTAAAGTATGATCTTTTAATTTTGATTACTTCAAGGGCAAATCCGTGAAGGAAATAGAATAGAAGACAAAAAAAAGAAAAATTGCTATCGTCACAACAATACTTCCCCTACGTAACCAAGTCAAGATGGCTGATTGGCTGGCTTCCTCTAACAGTTTTCACTCTCAAGTGAAAGGGATTGATTTACATGAGCAGGGACTGCTTTGAGATTAACGAGGGCTTTCATATTTCATGTCTATTTCAGAATTGCCTTAAATCATTGAGCATGTGACTATGAAAGCCAAAAGATTATGGAGATACTACAGTACAATACAGCTAGCTAGCACCGTCAGAAGCAAAAGATATTAAATTGTTTATCATGTGTGATGAGATGGGAGAGAAGCGGATAACTATGCAGAATCAGTGCCGGTTACTCTATGACTATAACCAAAACAGGCAAAAATTGCAGACAAATGTGACAACATGACTGATCCTAGCATAGTAATTACCTAGCTTCACTACAACTTGCACACATTTGGGTCATTCTTGCTTAGCGAAGCTACAACTCAATTCACCTAAATGAGGGAAACAATTTTTTCCTCAACTTATTTCATATCTTACTAGTCCTAGTGCCACAAAAAGTGGCACAACAAATGCCACAACTCGCCCATGTGGTGGAGGGTGGTGGTGAGTCCATGTGGGGATACCCCTCCACCAACCACAACTCGCCACATGGACGAGTTGTGGCATTTGTTGTGCCACTTTGGGCCCGTTTGATACGTGTTTAAAAAACAGTTTTCAATTTTTTTGAAAATACGTATGAGTGAAAAAGTGTGTAGAAATACGTGTAATATTGTTTAAAAACTAAAAACATGTGTTTAAAATGTTGTACCAAACAGCCCCTTTATGTGTGGTGGCACCACCATTAGATCTTGGCCCATTTTGTCGTCGGAGAAGTTGCTAAGAGGGGGCCGAGGTGAGCCTTGTCACCGCCGCTCCATTGCTCGTTGCTCGAATATGGTTTCACTAGAAACCCCGTCGCTAAGATCTCTGACCTGGAATCGGTGAGAGTGAGTGGGGTTTTTTTTTTCTTCACGATCTGGGTTTTTGGGATGGCTTGGGGGTTGCGGTGGGTGGCTGGGTGGGTTTGTGGATAGTGGCTGAGTGGGTGGGCTGTGGTGGCTGGCTGGCTTTTGTTGATTTTTTCTCTTTGATTTGTGATTTAGGTGGCTGATTTAGGTTGCTAATAATAAAAAAATACTTTTAATTCTGTTTTTAATTTTTTAATTTAGTTAAAATTAATAAATTAATTTTTTAAATTTATATGCTGATGTGTCAGTGCTACAGTGAATTTTTATTATTATTTTATCAATCCATCAGTTTCTCCGGTAGTTTGGTGATGGAACAGTGCTTCAAGGACTAAAATGGAACGCGTTAATTGGTTTAGGAACTAAAAGTAGTAAAAATAAAATGTAGGGACTAAAATGGAAAAAAGTCAAAATGTAGGGACTAAAAGTGCATTTATGCCATTGCTTAGGTGACAAATTAATGCTGACGTGGCCAATTAAAAAATAATAAAATTTTTTAATTAGCATTTAAAAAAATGCCATGTCAGCTTTTAAATAAAAAAAATTTATTAATCAATTTTAACGAAATTAAAAAAGAAAAAACAAAATTAAAAACAATAAAATACATCAATTCAGATCTAATTCATTTTGAACAAGAACACACAAGAACATAATCACAGATTTAAACATGAACACAAGAACATAAAGCACAAACCCAGAAACCAAACACAAAAAACACAAACTCAAATTTAAACATTAACACAAGATCACAAACACAAAGAACACAATAACAAACATAAACCATTAAATCCAACCCCATCCCCACCGTTCCTTTCAAACCCATCAACCAGGTGAACCCCATGTTTCAAAGTTCAAACCCAAGCCAATATCATCACCTTCAACCCACCACCACCACCACCACCACCACCACCATCAACCTTCATCGGTACCGGTCGGCGGCGCCACCAATATCTCTGGTCATTGCCAAACATCATCTTTGGTCTGCATCGTCAATCTCAAACCCACCAACCGCCATAGTTGAAACCCATGTTTCATACCCAAGCCAACCCATGTTTCATCACCATAGCTAAAACCCATGTTTCAAAAGCAAGTTCAGATCTCTTCAAAAGCAAGTTTAGATCTCTCTCTCTCTAACTCGCTCTCTTTCTTTTCCTCTCTTACTGGTAGTGGTGGTGGAGTCATTGCACGATGAGGAGAGGAATGAGTAGCGGCGGATGGATTGAGTTGTCGTCAACGGATGGACCTCAGTCTGCGTTGGAGGGAGCCGATTGGGTTGGAGGTTGGGTGAAGAGAGAGAGATCGTAGATTTGGGTTTGTTTCTGGGTTTCTCGAATTTGTGGGTTAGTTTCTCGAATTTTTCTGGGTTTAAAATTTTTGGGTTTGTTTACAGGTTTCTCAAATTTGGGTTTGAAATTTATGGGTTTGTTTCTGGGTTTGATGTTTGTATGAAGGGTTTGATTTTTCATGTGATGTTCTGGGTTTGCTAGAGATTGGGGGTTGGGTTTGGGTTTGGGTTTGGGTTTGTGTTCTTTGTGTTTTGAATCTTTGAAGGTCTTTGTATTTTGTAGATCTGTGCCCTTTGATTTTACGTGTTCCATGTTGGCATGTTCTTGATTTTTTTTTTTTAATTTCCTCGGCAACCAAACATATTATTTGAGGAAGACCATGAACATGTTCTTCATGATGACTAGGAAGAACATAATGTAAAGATTTTTTTTTTAAATTTAATTTATTTTTTAAACGATTTTTAAATTTTTTTTTTATTTAGTTAAAATTAATAAATAATTTTTTTTTAATTTATAAGCTGACGGGGCATTTTTAATAGTAAAATAAAATTTTTTATTATTATTTTAATAGTTTCATCTGCCACCTAAGCAATTTCCGTTGGTGGGCTGGAAATGACCAAAATGGAACGCGTTAATTGATTTAGGGACTAAAAGTGATAAAATTAAAATGTAGGGACTAAAATGGAAAAAAAGCCAAAATGTAGGGACTAAAAGTGCATTTACGCCTTTTTTTTTTATAGATAAAAACTGGATTCAATTATCAAGCAATTTTGATAAAATTTGTGTGTGTGTGTATATATATATATATATATATATATATGATAATTAGGTTATAGCTCATTCTCTCTCTCTCCAATAAATTTTCTCTTTCACAACTTCCCTCCTCTGACTGTCTTCTTTGCTTGCAAACTAGGGTTTATTCTCCAAGAAATTCACCCCTTTTCAAACCCTAAAAACCTAACCACTTAAAAAAGATGGGAGTTCATAGATCTAATTGCTTGGTTCTTAGAATTAATTCTAGTAAATGCACTCATATGAATCCTTGATGTGGTATATTGTGAATGCACAATAAAAGTCGTATCATCGGTAAATTCATATAGAAGTAATTTTTTACTAATCACATTTGACACATTAACAAAGTATGAAAAAAAAAAATTATACCCCTCATGCTAATGTTACCCTTTATACAGACATTCACACAACTCATTACCACTTTTTTCCCCTTCCCAGGCGCGGGCGACTCTACAGCCAGCCAGGGGATTCAAATGAACCCCCTGACTTGGGCAAAAAAAAAAAAAAATTATATATAAAATTTTTAAATTTTTTTTGTTTTGACCACCTAAAATAAAATTTTGGACACCCTGAGCATAAATTTTGTTTAAATCTAGCTGAAATAAGCTTGAATATGCTCAACTTTGTGCTACTTTCACAATATTTTCATAATAATTTTAAAATAAAGGTTAAGTGGAAAATTGTAACTGAATTTATCTAGACCCACAATTGACATCACTTTTTTACATACCTTTAACAACTTGTCACTTAAGTTTTGTTGTGAAGGTGTCGTGCAGTAGCACTACTCTTAAAATTGCTCATTCGTTTTAAAATAAATAAATAAATAAACCTTATCTAACTCTAGCTTACTTTACTGTTAATGGCGGAATGAAACTATTTTTCCTTACACTTTTCTTCTTCATGAGAAAAAAAGTAGACTACTTTTAGCAATTAAAAAATAAAATTACACCACCTCTACAACAAACCTATTTGTATCTATATCTGTGATTTTTTCCTCATTCTCTTTATCACTCTTTCTCCTTTCTATGTTTTCTTTCTATCTAATCAAGTAGGTTGATAAGTATTTTATAGATTTCTAAGTCCAAAAAGTTTTTTAGTGCTTGCTCCAATTCCAAGAGAATGACCTCGTGTTTGATTAAAAAGTCATACACTTCAAAAGAAAAAACTTATATCAATTACTATTTTTTTTTTCTTAGTTTCATATTTACTCTTAGACCAAATCTTATGTGTGTTACCATTCTTCTTTATCATTTTTTTAATTGTTAGTACATATAAATATAATAAATTATTATTAATTTGACAAAAATGTTTAATTAGTTATTTAATTATATTTATTTATGCATTCAATGGTTATTGTCTTATCAATCTTTAAACTATTAATAATTTTTTAGGCTATTGTACAATACAATTTGTCTACTAAATTGTATTTAGAATACTATTTTAAATTATTTTATATAATATGAAAGTTGAATATACAAAAAATAAAAATCATTTTATGTTTTACTCCTCCCACAATAAATTTCTAGCTTCGACACTATTGACCCCCTAGAAAAAAATTCTGAAACCGCCACTGTTCCCAGGTGCAACTCATTACCATTTAACCAAGATTTTTGCCAATTTGGCTCATTTCCATTTTGATATTATCATGTGATATAAAATCTTTTAACATCAAATACCTTTTTTTAATTTTATTAAATACTAAATTTTGCTAGTGATCCCACGCTGGTCATGGGACATGGAATTATGTTGTGTGCGCTGTCCCGTATTTTCATTTTTCTTTTAACTACAAATGTGAATTAAGTAAATTAGAAGAGAAAAATAAGGAGTCCATTATATATAAATGGAAACCCACAAATTATTTGGACAGAGGTGTAGCCACTGTTGATTGGATTTTGAGTCCCCACTTCCCGTATTCACCATTTAGATGCCTTTCACTCTGATCATAAACCGCTACTGCTCTGTGCAGACTCTGAATTCAAGCGGTTTTACAGGAGAGGCAAACCTTTCCGGTTTGTAGCAATGTGGCTAAAAGACCAATCTTGTGAAGTAGTGATTAAAGATTCTTGGGGTGAACAAGCTGTGTCTAAATCGGTGTGGGGTTTTCAACAAAAGATTGTGGCATGTCAGTTTAATTTGAAGGTGTGGAATAAAAATTGTTTCGGGCATGTTCGTAATTCCTTAAACAGGAAACTTAAAGAGTTGTAGGAAGCTGAAGAATGTGGTAGTTATAGAACTAACCTGAGGAGAATCTATATGCTGAGAGAAGAGATCCAAAGATTGAAAAACAGGGAAGAATGCATGTGGAAGCAGCGTTCCTGGAATACTTGGCTTAAGGAAGGAGATAGCAACTCTCGGTTTTTCCATTGTAGGGCAAATCAAAGGAATCGCCGAAACTTCATTGCTGGTTTGGAGGATGGTGATGAGGTGTGGAGGGAAGATGAAGGCCGAATGGGTAGCATCATTGAGAATTATTTTAGAGACATCTACACCACTTCTAATCCTTCAGGTTTTGATGAGATCTTGAGTGGCATTCACCCGGCTATATCTGAGGAGGATGCTGGGTTGCTTGGCTGTGACTTCCATGCCAATGAGGTTAGGTTGGCTCTTGATCAGATGGCTCCCCTTACTACCCCTGGACCTGATGGTATGTCCCCAATTTTTTATAAGTCTTTTTGGCATATTGTGGGTGGAGATGTAACGTCAGTGGTTCTTAATGCTCTTAATTCTGGTGTGGTTCCGGGGTCTCTCAATTCCACCTTTATTGCCCTGATTCCAAAAGTAAAACACCCAAAAAGAGTTGCTGATTTTCGCCCCATTAGTTTGTGTAATGTGGTCTATAAGTTGATCTCTAAGGTTTTGGTGAACTGTTTGAAAAAGTTTCTAGCTAGTGCTATTCCAGAATCTCAAAGTGCATTTTTATCGGGTAGGCTTATCTCGGATAATGTACTTGTGGCATTTGAAACTCTTCATTACCTTAAAAGGAAAACAAATGGGAAGATGGGTCAGATGGCGCTTAAGCTTGATATGAGTAAGGCCTATGACAGGGTTGAATGGGAGTTTTTGGAGCGAGCAATGAGGCATCTTGGGCTTGGAGAAAGGATGGTAAGGCTTATTATGTCTTGCATTTGTTCGGTTTCCTATTCTGTTCTTCTTAATGGGCAACCCGTTGGTAATATCAAACCTAGTCGTGGTCTTCGCCAAGGTGATCCTCTGTCGCCTTACCTTTTCCTTATGTGTGCCATGGGATTGCAAAGTCTGTTGCATAAAGCAGAAATGGAGGGGCATATTCGGGGAGTGGCTATCTGTAGAAATGGACCAAAAGTCTCACATTTATTTTTTGCAGATGATAGTGTGTTATTCTGCAGTGCTAAAGAAGAAGAGTGCCAAAAGATTCTTGATATCCTGGCTATCTATGAGAGGGGTTCAAGCCAGAAAATTAATCATGAGAAAACCAATATATTTTTTAGCTCTAACACCCCTCATGAGGTTCAGGTTCGGATTCAACAGGTTTTGGGTGTCCCTGCTATTCGCCAATTTGAAAAGTATTTGGGTTTGCCGGCATTGGTGGGTAGAGCAAAAAAACAGAGTTTCATCTACATTAAAGAAAGGGTGTGGAAAAAGCTTCAAGGATGGAAAGGAAAACTCTTGTCTCAAGCAGGTAGGGAAGTACTGGTCAAGGCAGTGATACAGGTGATACCAACCTATACCATGAGTTGCTTTAAACTCCCTAAGGGGCTTGTTAGAGAATTGGAGGGCATGATTCGCAAATTTTGGTGGGGGTATAGAGGAGAGCATCGGAAAACTCATTGGGTTAAATGAGAGCGATTATGTGAAGCTAAAGAAGTTGGTGGCATGGGGTTCAAAGAAATTGAAAAATTTGACGATGCTTTATTGGCTAAACAAGTGTGGAGAATGATTAATAATTCTGAATCTCTTTGTCATCGAGTGTTTAAGGCTCGGTTTTTCCCGGATTGCTCCATTTTAGATGCCAAAGAGTCCAGGTCAGGGTCCTACGCATGGAAGAGTATTATTGGGGCTAGAGATGTGATACGCAAAGGAATGGTTTGGCGCATTGGGACAGGAGAGGCTATACGAATTAAGGAGGATAGGTGGCTGCCTGGACGTGCAAATTGTTCAGTCATAACACCACTTCCTTCTTTGGATCCGGATATGAAAGTTAGTTCCTTGATAGATTCGGACACCGTTGCTTGGAAAATAGAGGCTGTGCAGCAACTGTTTTTTTGCCCCATGAAGCTGATATTATTTTGGGTATTCCTTTGAGCATTCGATGCCCGTTGATCGTATTATTTGGGCGCACACGCCGTCTGGTACGTTCACTGTTAGTAGTGCTTATAAACTATTGGTTTCATTTGATGCTTCTTCTAGTGCAGGTGGTTCTAATCCTGAAACCAGAAAAAAATTTGGAAGGGCATTTGGCAGCTCTGGGTCCCAAACAAAATTAGGCACTTTGTGTGGAGAATTTGTAACAATGCTCTACCAATATTGGTGAACCTTCATCGGCGACAGATTGCCCCTAGCGCGTGCTGTGCTCTGTGTAACACTCTCCCCGAAGACTCTCTTCACGCGGTCTGGTATTGTGAGGTCATTTCAGGTGTCTGGTCTACGCTGGAATGGTTTCACCAAACTGCACCGCCGCAACCCAATTCCTTCACTGATCTACTTTCAAGTTTTCTGTTCAACAGAGAGGAGTTTAGAGCAGAGATTTTCGTGATCATGGTGTGGTTACTATGGAATAGGCGTAATGCAGTCCAGTTCGGTCGCTCTCCTCTCCCATTGGATAGCATATGCAGTACAGGGGGTAGTTATTTGCTGGAGTTTATTCAAGCTCAGACTGATGAACCTGACCCACCCCGTCCTCCTCCCTTGCAGCCCGGATCCTCAGTGTTTCAAAGTAAATTTCGATGCCGCGGTGTTCCGTCGCTCAAGCTTGGCGGGCATTGGTGTCATTGTCCGCAATCATGACGAGGTAGCAGTGGGTGCTCTGTCCTTGCCCATTCCAATGGCCCAGTCTGTGGCGGATTTAGAAGCCTTAGCATGCTTGAAAGCTGTTTAGTTTGCGTTGGAAATTGGCCTCACTCGAGTTGTGTTTGAAGGAGATTCTGCAGTCATCATCAACGCTCTTCTTCACGGCACGGGTGAACTGGCTAGTTTTGGAAACATTTTGGACGATATTCGCTTACATTCTTCTGTTTTTCAGTTTGTGGAATTTGTTCATGTTAGTCGTAATTGTAATTCAGTGGCTAATGCTCTCGTAAAGAAAGCTAAGTCAAACGGTGGGGCTCAGGTGTGGCTGCATGATTTGCCAACTGATATTGTCCCTTTAGTTTTGCGTGATGTTCACTAGTTTGGGTTGATGAAATAAAGTTCCCAAGTCTCTGATCTAGCTTCTCAAAAATAAAATAAAATAAAATAAAAGTCATCACGTTTCTTAAAAAAAAAAAAAAAAGTCATCACATCCCCATTTAGCAAACGTTTGTAATATACATATAATTGGGTTATTTAATTTGGTTAAGCATTCATCTAAGGAATTTTGTTTAATACTATGATTTTTAGATTCAAGCCACAACTTATTTCTACCTTTGCCTTAAAAAAAAATACTCCACTTAGTTAAGTTCTCAATGTGAATGAATTCAACAAAGATAATTGAAATTGAACAAAAACATGTCATGCTGATTATATAATTCATTGAATTCACCAAGCATGTTTCCAATGTAAGTTTGGAAAAAGGCAATTTATAAAATAAAAAATAAAAAAAGTTTGGAAAAGACAATTTTGCAATTTTTTTCATAGAAAAAAAATATTCATGTTGTCATCTAGATTTTTAATTCTCTTTCTGTGTTCATCAATTTGTCTTGATTCAGCTATCTAGGAATTTATAACTCTCAAAATATTTGTGTGAGCCTTCCAGCTTAATTAGTGAAGTGCAAGTGATGAAAATGTTAATGGTTGTATAATTATGCTTGAGTTATATGTATGAAGATATGTAAAGGTTTAGATTTTGTGCTATTCTTGTTATAACTGAGTGATGATAGAAGTCTTGTGATTCAAGTCTTGTAAAAACTCTAGGTGGCCTACCAGAAAATAAAGTTATTAAGTTGTAGAACTTGAATAGAGAAGAATAATAACTTTTCGATCACAAGAAAGATTTTATCACACAACATGATTCAACATAATAAACTTTGTTTCTAATCATATGTTAAATAAACGTTAAATGCTACATATTCCCACTTTTCAGAATGCATCAAAACAGTTTTTGGTAACAAGCATACAAGTAATGCTTGTGATTCCGCCCCCCACCCCCAACACACGCGCACACACACAGAGAATTGTATATATCGAGTGTGATCCCGCCACATGTGGGCTTGGGCTAATGTAACTCTAATAATTTGAAAGGATTACATACAATAAGCTGATGGTTTTCCCTTTAAGAGATGGGGAATCAGCCGGTCAAAAGTCCATGTCAAACTACAAGAGCAACATTCCGCATATAGTCTAGTTATTGGTATTTGGTAATGACTTTTTTTCGCGATGCAACTTATATACGTGGTTCGAATTTCACATCTCCTACTATTATTTGTTTTAAGAGGAAAAATGAATTGTGGGTTCTAGTTAGCTTAACTGGTAAAGTCTTTGATAGTTGTATAAGAGATCTGAGGTTCAATCTCCGCCTATACTAAAAACTGATTGGTGTTTTGGTCTGATGATAAAGAGCTATTATCAGAAACGGACACTATAAGTTGAAACTCTCATTTAAAAAAAAAAAAAGAATTTAATCTTAAAGAATCATCCATCTAGTTTTCAATAGTTAAATTAAGAAAATAAAAAATTTTAAAAAAAAATAAAAATTAAGAAAATAATCATGATAGTGAAGTAAAAAAGAATTAAGGGACGGGGGAAGCCATTATCTTGAAAGCACAAGAGATTGGAATCTAGTACAATGCCAAGTGCCTTATGTCTAAAGTGACACATAATGGGTTTTACATCTTTCATATCACATTGAATCAAGAGCTTTATTTATGCATTGAGTACGATCAATAATTATGTCAAAAACACACAAAGTATTACTATAGAACTTTGCTAGCAAAAATTCATGCTCATGATAACCATGTATAAATCAATTAAAAGACATTAAACAATATTAAAACAACACCGACATAAAATACAAGAGCAAACACAAGCATCCATGGCTTGTTTAAATGCTAGCTAGAGCATTGCTTTTATGGTGGAAAAGAAACCAATAATCATAGTAGAAGGTGGTGATGGCACAGAAGGAGTTGAGCTTGAGATTGTGTTTGGAATTGATGAAATTGGGGTGACCTTGATTTCAACCTTCTGTCCGGCTTGACAGTGGTCATTGAAGCCGCAAATGTAGTAGAAGTCACCGGACCTATCGAGGGGGCCGGGATTTAAGTCCAAACCTGAAGAATAGACTTCTATTGGGGATGAAGTGTTGCATGACATGAAATCTTGGTGACTCACTTGTAACACATTGTGGTTTAGATTGTTGTATTCAAAAACTGCATATGATAAAAAAAAGAAAGATAAATTAATACATGATTATAAATAAATAATCAATAAGTTTATTGACAAATTTTTTTTTCACAACTTAAAAACAAATAATCAATAAGTTTATGATTAGTGTCTTATAAAGCGAAGCTAATCAAATTTTCTTAATAACAACTTGCAACCTCAGTATTTATCCACACAAAAAAAAAAAAAAAAAAAATTGTAAATAACATGTCCCTAATATGATTCATTAAAAAAACGTAAATAAAGGATGGCTGCAATTGCAAATTACAAGTGTATATTTTTTAAGTTTTCTAGTTTATTTTAAAAATATTTTTTAAAAGGACATGACTTAGGTAGGCCGAGCAAGGAAATTTTTTTTATGGGAGGCCAAGTTAAATATGACAAAAAAAATTTAACTCTCTTAGAGCATTCGCATAAGGAAATCCTACTCTATCCTATTTTATCATCTCAAAAAGCCACTTTATTAATTATACAATACCATTTTACAATACATCCAACATCCCAACTTTTATTTTCCTATTCTACTTATTAAAATAATATATCTACACAATAAAATATATTTTTCTTTTTTTCTTTTTTCCCAATTCTCCACCTTCCTTCAATCTCTATCACCGCGCCTCCACTGCCCAGTCACCACCACCGCGCCTCCACCATGCCCACCACGCCACCACTGCCCACTACCCACCAAAATCCCACCGGAACAAAAACCCATAAAAAAAAAAAAAAAAACTAACGTCTACAACAGAAACCCAGCAACACCGGACTCGCCAACAGAAACCCAATGTCACAATAGAAACCCAAAAACATAGCAAAACCTATTGAAATCCACCCCCATCTCCACCCCGCACGACCACTGTTGCGCCACCCAAATCAACCCAGCAAATCACAACAAACCCAAACCCCATTGTAACAACCACCACACAGCACCACCGCCACCCATCGACCCAAAACCCACTCCCACACATATCACAACCCACGCGACCCAACACTAACCCACCGCGATTTTCATCGCTAACCACTGCGAAGTCACACAATCTTCACCCACAAACACAACAAAAATTTATGAAAACCGAATTGCTCAATTTGTCGCTGGGTAGCTCGATTTTGTTGAAGCTTGAAGGAAGCAGATTTGCCGTTGGGAAGCTCAAAGGAAGCGGATTCGCCGCTAGGAAGCTTGAAGGAAGTGGACTTTGTTGACCCACGCGAAGACCCACGCAGAGAAGGAAAAATGTGAGAGAGAGAGAGAGAGAGAGAGAGAGAGAGAGAGAAGTAATACATAAGAGAATAAAATATTATTTAAAGTTATACAATCTTGCTACAGTGCCATTCTACAAGTAGAGTTACACTGTAGCAAGATTGTAAAAAAATTTACAAATGTTGGATTTTGCAATTTCGAATGTGAGAGGTTTTTGAGGGACAAATGCTAAATAAAAGCAAGATATGGCATTTAGCATTCCGGATGCGAATGCATACTCACCTTTATCATAATTCAAAATAAATATTTAAATTCAGATATTTATGGCTTGTTTGGTACATGTGTTTAAACACATGTTTTCAATTTTTAAACAACATTATACGTATTTTCATACACTTTTTCACCCACACGTATATCAAAAAAATATAACATTACTATAACAACATTACCAAACAGCCCCTTAAAGTTTTTATATACATAACTAAAAAGTGGTAGATAGTGAAGTGTAAATTATTTATATCCAATAAAATCAAATAATTGCACTTAAAACTTGTGTCCAGCATCTTTTGCTTGAAATTATTTATTTATATCTTATACAAACTTAATATTATTTATTAATATTTTATACCAACATAAGTACACTTTTTTGAGAACGTCAACACACAAGTACCCATAAACTATTCACATATTTAGCCGTATAGTGTTTCTCATTAATTAGAAAGTGTTTAAATACTGTACATAAGAGAGAGAAAGTGAGAAATCCAAAAAGAGCTCACATTAATTAGAAAGTGTTTAAATACTGTACACAAGTACCCATAACATTACTATAACAACATTACCAAACAGCCCCTTAAAGTTTTTATATACATAACTAAAAAGTGGTAGATAGTGAAGTGTAAATTATTTATATCCAATAAAATCAAATAATTGCACTTAAAACTTGTGTCCAGCATCTTTTGCTTGAAATTATTTATTTATATCTTATACAAACTTAATATTATTTATTAATATTTTATACCAACATAAGTACACTTTTTTGAGAACGTCAACACACAAGTACCCATAAACTATTCACATATTTAGCCGTATAGTGTTTCTCATTAATTAGAAAGTGTTTAAATACTGTACATAAGAGAGAGAAAGTGAGAAATCCAAAAAGAGCTCACATTAGAGAAATCCAAAGAGTGATAAAGAGGTTGAAGAAATCCTGAGAGAGGGAGAGATACCATGGAGGCTGTTGGTGGTGTGTGCCGGAGGCTGAAGCCGTGGAGAGGAGGCAGCAGTCCGTAAGAATGATTTAGGTTTTTTTTTTTTTTTTTTTAAATTCTTTTTCTTCTTATTTACCATTTGAGTTCTAGAATTATTAAAGGAGAAAGGGGTTTTCTATTTGGAAGGGTCACGGGCTGATTGTTGAAAATGGGCCTATGGGTATTTTTCTTTGCCAATTTAATTTTTTAGGGGGGTTTTTCTGGCTAATTCAAAACTTTGAGGAGTAATTATAAATATTTAAGGCCTTTTTGTGGGTTTTTTTTGTACTGATTCAAAAAGTCTGAGGAGTTACAGCCTAAATTCTAAAATCTGAGGGGGCCAATAAATGTATTTTTTTTTGTGATTTTCATACCATATAGTATTTCCTTAAATTCTCTTCTTAAAATTTAACTATACGATTTTTTTTTCTTCATAAAAATGTATTTTTAACTAAGTACAACAACGTAGGAGAATGCTATAACTAAGTTTTGCACTTTTTTTTTTTTTTAAATTTTAAAGAACAACTATATTTTATATCAACTTTTATCAAATTAGCTTTCAGACAAAAGTTACATCAATGTATACTATGAATTTGGGTCTAATTAAGTTTAGCATGCATGTGTGAAGAAAATCTGATAAAGCGGTTAATTTGCCTTGACAATTTCCCACAATGTAAAAACCTATAAACAAGAAGGAAAAAAAAAAAAAAAGTAGAGGAACAAGAAGCCTACGTAGAGCATCGTCAACATGGAAGTTCTTGGTACAAGCCCAGTCGGTGTAATCAACATGGCCAAGGCTAGTCCACCTTTTAGAGTCCCCAACCACGGACTGAAGGAATGGAGTTGGAAACCCCACAACAAAGACCCATCTTCATCTTCATCTTCTCCAAAAGGAAAAGACCCATCATCGTCAAGAAGAAGAAGAAGAAGAAGCAAATTGCTGTACTCTTTGCCGAAGCCATTGGTACCCCCCACAAAACAGTAAAGTAAGGAAACCAAAACAGAAGAGAGAAAGAGAGAGAGTTTGACGTGTGAAATTGTAAAGAACTTACAGTACTATTCTACGTGAAGAAAAAAAAAAAAAAAAAAAAAAAAAACTGATATTAAAAAAAAAGAAAAAAAAACCGAGGAATCATTCCACACCCAAATTACTCACTGAAAAAGCTTGTAAATTTCCTACGCACAAGTAACAATAATAATAATCAGAATCATAATAATCTCACCCAAGTTTTTTACTAATCTTCCTCTTCTAATTACGATCTCAAAGCTATTCTAGGTAAAGCTTTGTATAGTCAACCCCAAATTCAAACCCAAACCCAAATCGAATCTCCATCCTCTAGAGAACACAAGCGTTTAAAACCCTCTGATGAGGTCGAAAAATCACCAGTGAGCCACACAGTCCTCGCACGCTCGAAATAATACCTACACAATAAAAGGAGAAAACTTAACAGAGAGCACCGATGTGATGCCGGCCAAATACCCTCTGAAGGTTAAGTTAGAACTTCTCACAACTCTAGAGTGCCAGAGCTGGGGTGAATTATGCGTACCTATTTTCTGAGGGTCCTTGGGTTTTTATAGTGGTGTAGAATTGAAACACACACACAATTACTAAAGTCAACCATTTTCACAACTTAACTAAGTTAACAAGTCGTGATCAGAGCAACACAGCTTCCATTCACATCAACCATCACTGACACCACTTTTATTATACATCAATCACAACAGGACACCTAAAAATCTACCAAAACAAATTGTGAACAACAAATTTATAGTTCTAGAAAATGTTGCAACTAATAATTTTAAAAAAAAAAAAACAAAAAAAACTTACATCAACTTGGCCTTTCTTGGCAACACTAGACCAATCCTTAGCAGCCACACCAGTCTTCCATTCGAAATCAACGGTGAAAGTGATGGGAGGCTGATGATCCGGCGCCCAGAAACACGCCATGTAATCTCCCGCCTCCACTGTCACAAACGCGAACTTCCCCGACGGCACTTTGTCCCCATGATGGTAACTATTCCCATTCGACGAAGTCACCTAATCCCAGTCAAAAATAACAACAACAACAATCAAATTTCAAATAATACCCGATTCCAGTTAGCTCAACTTGTAAAATTTTTTCTCGTCAAATTAGCGCCCCGCTTATACCCAAACCCAATTAGTGTCTTGGGATCGATGATAAATGAAGCGAACTCCATAGATTAAAATAAAAAATAAAAAATAAAAAAAATATAGAAAAAGAAAATAAAAATACCCGAACGGTGACTTTGTGAAAATCGGGTAAGGGTATGTCTTCGTTGGGGTTGACAACGCTGTACTTGCCAACGGTCATGGAATTGACCTTTAACTCTTCGGCGATGCACTTTGTGTGACTCGATTGCAGCTCGAACCGAATTGATTCCGTTGTACACGATAACAGCCCATATGTTATTACAAGGATCAATAGCTTCTTCTGGGTTTCGATTTGAATCATAGCGAATAATATCTGTGTTTTTGTTGTCTGTTTGTCTTTTTTTTTTTTTTTTTTTTTTTAAGGTTGCTTGGTATCTGATACTATGTTTATGTTAAGTTTGGACAATTTTTGTGTGAGAGAGAGTTGAAAGTGTCGAATCGAGAAGGAGAAGTTTGAAGGGGGTGTTTTGGGTTTGTGACACGTGGTGAGATGTGGTTGGAGGGGACACGTAAAGTCATTTAAAGTGGTTTGGGAGATGGGAGATTGGCTTGATTGGGTTTTTTATTTGTGATACTATCATCTATGGTTCATTGGTTCTATCTATTCAATGAACTATAGATAATTATTATTCTTTTTTTTTTAATTAAAAGAAGAAAAAAAAAAACTATAGATAGTTATTAAACCCGAGTCAACCCGACCGGTTGGATTAGTAGCCCTGTGATCTGGTATTTAGATTAGTTTGAGTCTGTAATTAGATTGTTTAAGCTTACAAATCAAACATAATCAAATTTGCTAGATTATGTGTAACCTAGGGTTTTTGGAAACGTTCAAGGTTTTTTCGTGAATCTCAAAATCAATTATATTTCTAAATTCAATTCAAAGAAATGTGCATTATATAATCTCCTTTATAAGAAGAACTGGGGTTTGAATTATCCTCCCTTAGGCCTCATTTTATCTAACAATTGAAGTATAGAAACTAAATACTTTATTAAGGAAAGAAATCAACTAATAGAATATATTTCATTATATATGAATGTTCTAAAATGTATCTCTTAATTTTGATAGATTTATTTGGGAAAAATTGTGTACATTCAGAATGATGTAAATTATTTTCATTTCAATTTTCTTGATTTTTTCATAATATTGCTCCCTAAATGAAATAACTCTTCTTTGTGTTGACATTTTTAATATATGTCCAATTTTTTTATTTCATTATTGCATCTTTTGATTATATATTTTTCCTAATAAGTCAAATTCAATATTCTTTTATGATTTATAATTTAGGTATTTATTTGAATATTGACTCAATTTATTAATATACTGTAACTTAAAAGATTCAATCATTATAATTTTTTGTTGGCACTTAATTGACAATTTGACATCTCAAACAACATTGACGAAATAACTTAAAATCCAAATTATATATAGTAATTATTAGGGGTACAAATCTACATTTTGAAACTTTAGGGGACAAATCAAAATTATTCAAAACTATTCAAAACTTTAAAGGTGTAAATTGTATTTTAGGCTTTATTTTTTAGCATTGAACTATTCTCTTAGGTGTGCATAATCTTCCAGTCTCATACACACCTGTATGGAGGAATCTTTAGGGTGGTTCCAAGGTGTTGATTAAGAGTTTTAAATTCAGAACCTCATGAATCTCATGAAACCTTGTGAACAACTAAACTAACCCCTTAGATGTTGTTAAGATGACAAGTTGTGATTGGAGTAACGTGACTTTCACATGGATTCTCCATTAACACCACTTTTATTATATATCAATCACAAACGATATCACAACATCGCTTGCGAAAATATGTTCCGCTTGAAACTTTAATTTCTAAAAGAGATTTAAAAAGTGGGGGAATATTGAGTGATTGGGCTCCTAGAGGCCCATATTAAGTGAATGGAGAAACACCTTCTCTAGGTTGTAGAGTTGAGACCGAAAGAGATTTCAATCAAGTGCCATTTGGGCTCGGTTTTGACTAAGGACAGCCCAATTTCAGGAGTAGTTTAGGTATCGGCGTGTTTTTAATGACTTTTCTTAAAGCCCAATACCGCAACGTTGCCATAGTTATGCTTTCCTCTTATACATTCGGACTATCAGACATAATGAACTCAAATTTGTATACATTTATTAAATTTGGCAATGTCTATTACACATGGCCTGTTACACACAACGACAGCATACAGACATTTTAGTTTTTGAATTGAAATTATAATTTAAAATCATAATTTCAGTTCAAAAATTAAATTGTGTGTATGATGTATACAACAAGGTTGGTGAATTAAAAATTACCATTAGAATTTATGTTAAAATATAATTTACTTTCTTTAACTTTAGTGACATCATTCGTTTTTATGTTTTCAAAACAATGTTAAAACAGTATTCATAAAATTGGGATAGAAAACAATGTGTGTTTGATACCATTTTACTAGTACAGGTTTTTTTAAGAACTGAACACAATTTTTGTTTGGAACCATGTCTCAGTTTTGAGGATAAAAAGTGAATTATTCTTACAAGTTGTTAAAATACATTATTAGCAATGCGATGTGTTATACTATGTTGTATATGCTAAAGTGAATGCGAAAGGAAAAGTATAGAATAGAAACACCGAGAACACGAGGGTTACGTGGTTCAGTCTTGTCGGCCTACATTCACGGAGGAATCTCTTAAGGACTACATCTTTATTGTATAAGAGTGTAGTACAATAACCTGTATTACAATAAACCCTAACATGTGTATATATAGACGACTAAACCCTAAACTACTGGTACAAGTAGGAGTGGGCTTGGGCCTATTACATTATGCTAATATGTCTAATATATCTCTAACACAAGTAAAAGTTATTAAAGATAAAAGCTCGAATTTGAGTGAAAACACAAGAGTTTGTTTAGACCCCCAATTAAAAGATTACAGCTAGATTGCTTTTTACTCTAACTTATCTAAGTGTGGAAACACGAGTAAATGAAGCACAATCAATCGATACTACTCTAGTACATAAACATGAATAACAAACAATAAAAGGAAAGCACAAGAGTAAAGGAAGAGAGAATGCAAACACAAGATAACACGCTGATGCGTTATCGAAGAGAAAACCGAAGAACTCAGCGAAAAACCTCTTCGCTACCCTCCAAGCGGTAAATTGATCCACTAGACAATAAGTTGGGATACACGAATAGTATGAGACCCTCCAAGCCTAATCTACCCAATGTACCTAAGCCCTCCAAGCTCTAACTCCAACAAGGCTTCTCGGAACCGTGTTTTGTATAACTTTCCGGATCCCGCAATAGGCGCCGATTGCATCCGCCAAGCCTCACCCGCTTTTTTTGGCAAATCCCCAAAGCTTCCCAAGCTCCAAAACACTCTCTATACTCTGAAAATGTGTGGATTGTGTTTGGGTACAAATCTCCTCTCAAGGTATGACAATGGGAAAGGGAAGGAGAAGAGGCTAGAATGATTTCTCACTAAGGATAAGTAGCTCTCTCTCTAAAAGATGGGTGCGTGTGTTGTAGAAAACCTATCTAAGGTTTTTTTCTTTGAATGGTCTCCTTTACATTTGTGGGTAATGAGGGTATATATAGTATGGGTGAAGGGTAAGAAAGTCACACTTAAAAATCCTCCAGGCAGAATGTTTCGCAACTACCTCACAGGAAGGCCTTACCTGCGAGACGCTCGCGAAACTGACAGCCTGGCACGATTATTCAGCTTCCAGCATGTGCTTCCCACGTGGCTCTTTCGCGGGTTAGCTTCTCGTGAAATCCACATGTTCTTCAATTCATGCTCGATTCTTTACCAACTTAATACTAAACTCAATGCAATAAAATCTCACAAAATACAAGGAACAAAATTAAACTAATTACAACACTTTTTGTCATGGAATAAAGCCAACATAAAACATAATTGTAAATCACAACTTTACAATCTCCCCCTTTGGCTATTCCGTGACAACACCCTATAACAGACTCTAGACTTAAACGTGAGTTTGGGAATAATGACAAAACTCACTCACACCTAAATCTAGAAACTGTGATGAACTTGGAACATATAAACCTGTAACCTGAAACACTTGCACATAACACATTAGACCCTCAAGGTAAATCAAGTGATAAAAGGACAAGAATAATGTAACAAGTAAAAAGCGATCAGGTAAACATGTTGTGAAACATGTGAGCAACTTGATCAAACACATGGTAGTCATATGGAAATGACTACAATGATCATATAGCAAAGCAAATGATCATCCAAACATACAACCAATAAAGTACAATAGCATAAGAATGTATGCATGACCAACATATAAACACGATGCGATGAGAGCAACAAAGCATAGATACTAAATGTAACTCAAAGCACCATAAAGCAATGAGAAAACGAGCAAAATATAAAACAAAACAAAACAAGGTTTACTCATAAAAAATGTCTCTCCCCCTTGGTATATGCATCTCCCCTATGGCTTTCTCCCCTACGAATGTGCACTAGGTAAAATTTCTCCCCCTAAGAGTGTGCACTAGGTAAAATTTCTCCCCCTAAGAGTGTGCACATGAGTCATATAGAAATGACGATACTCATCGGTATACTCTCCAGTGTACTCTCCCCATTTTTGTCACGAATAGACAAATTAATCAAGAGGAAGGAAGGAAAGAAATGAAAATATGAACAAGGGTAAAAGATTATGCATGAGGGGTGCAAGATGAATGGGAAAATGAAGCTCAAACAAAAGGCAAAAACATCTTTTAAAAAAAATTGCTACAAAGCATAAAGTACATGGCATGCTAAGGATGATAGAATAAAGTATAGACCAAGGCATGACATAGACACAAGACCATGTTATATGTGCTAAGAAGTCTAAAAAGACTTAACTAGCATGAGTGAATGCAAAATATGTCAAGTGTTAGAGTATGTGCAGCAAGGTGCATCTAATGTGCATCTAGTGTGCATATGAGATGCATAACCAATGCATGAGCAAGCACTCATGGGGCAAAGTGTGTAAAATACACAACCAATGATCAATACATGATAAGCATGCATAATCATGGTAATCCCCAAAATTTGGTACTCGTCGAAGTCCAAAACAAGGAGAAAATGCCATTTGGGCATTTTATCAAACACTTGGAGTGCACACACTACACATGTATGTTAAATAATGCATGAACATATGAAAATCTTGCCTAAATACATGTTATTTATGCCACAAGGGGCCAACAACCAAAGAAAATCATCATTTAAAACAAAACCCAATCAAAAAGATTGACAAAAAATAAGTTTTCCAACTCCCATTTAAGAAAATCCCAACTATGAACATAAAAACCTCAAAAACATAATCTAAGGATCAAAATCAATTAAAAGAGTTAAAGATTACTTAGAAATGTTAATGGAATGAAAAAACTTGAATTTAGTTGGGTTTTGATGTAGAAACATTAAAACATGGGTTTGGGAGAAGATGGGAGACGTTTAAAACAAATGTTCCACGAAATGCCCTTTAAAAATCTGATTTGGGAATTTTCACGGGAAGCTTACTCGCGAAATTACTTGCGAAATTCTCGTGAAAACACCTAGAAAACATGTTTTTCACTCAAAAACAACTTGAAAAATTTTGAAAAACATGGGTGATACAAATCACTTCCAAAAGCAAACAAAAAGAATAAAAATCTTTTTGGTTTGATCCACATATGGTTAAGCACACACACACATCACATTTGAACATGTACAATCACACAAATGAAATAAGCATTCATTGAACATTAGACTTGTGTGTTGTGTGTGTGTATCAAATATGGAGTAGTCCTTAGTCTAGAGTGAAGGTTCAATGATCAATTCAATCAAGTCATACACAATCGGTACTAAGTCAAGTGGTTTATCTCAATTATAAAAATGAATATATATGACCTCCCACAAGATAATGATTACAAAACTTAGAAGCTTTTCATTTGGCTTCTATACAAATCATAACACTTTATCATTTTTGAACAATACATCTCATTGTGAGATTGGTGCTTAAAATTTTTGATATTTCAATATTGAGAATAAGTCTTTGGCTTTTTGAGCACTATACATTTCAATAAAAAATCGTTTTCCCTTTTTCCTAGTCAAATACTAGTATGTGCGACGGTTTTTGCAGCTCATTATCTCTTTTCATTTTGAAATTTACATTTGTTGAGCTCTTTGAGCAAAAATATAAAAATAAAGTGGGAAGAGACATAGGCACAAGTCTATGCAAGTATCAAGACCATCAAGACTATTGACCAATCATTCATGACAAGCTTGAAGATCGATTTACAACAATCACACATAGTTTTCAAGATTTTTCCCACAAAGATATATATGCATACAAAACAAGCTAAGCTCGTAAATGCACTACGCCATTAGTATGAAGGTACTAGGCCAAACTCACATGAGATATGTGTTCAAATATATACAATCAAACTTTTTGAATTTTTTACATTTTTATGTGGTTTTGGATTTTTACACACACAAAACAAAGACATAAAAGTAATATCAAAAGTAAAAACAAAACAATGCATATAAAGAGATGCATGATGCACAAATGCATGACAATGAAGCATTTAATGCATGAAGGGTCCTACACAGATCGAAAGAATAAGATCAAGGACCAAGAGAGTAAAAACTCAACCATAGGAACCCTTCCTCATCCAAACAGAACGATTGTTTGGAATGAGTGTCTCATGAGAAGTGAGACAAGGATTGGAAAAATGAGAACCGGAGATGCACATAGATAATGAGGTAAGAACATCAAAAACTTTCTTAAAAAACTTTCCATTTTCCCCCAAATTCAGTTTAGCTTGCAAAGCACAACTTCCAAGAAGCTCAAGTTTCTCTTTTCTTTTAATTCTTTTAAGAGCTTGAAATTTAGAGCAATGAGGTCTAAGATGACCAAGGGCACCACAATGGTGACAAACAATGGGTTTAGGTCCACTAGGCTTTTTAGGGAAGGATCTAGCACCATGGTTTTGTTCTTTCTTCAACATGGGGCATTGAGGTCTTATGTGACCGATCACACCGCAATGGTGGCAATTAGGAACAAACTTAAATCCACTCAATTCCCTAGGATGAGGCCTAAACAAAGGCTTAGGCTTAAGAGCCTTTCTCTCCACATTTTGATTTCTTTTGTGTGGAGGAATGTACACCGATTTGTCATTTGAGGTAGAACACACAATAGGCACAAAATTGGATACCACAACATGATTGCAACATATATTTTCTTCCTTTTTAGCAACAAGTTCAGCAATCAAACACTTGGCATGCATCTTAAGAAATTCATTTTCACATTTAAGATCATCAACAAGTTTGTTAGATAAAACAAGTTTAGCATTCAAGTCCATATTTAAACATTCAAACTCTTTCAGCTTTTCAAGAGAATTTTCAGCAAATTTCTTATATTTCTCAACTAATTAATTAGATTTATTGAGCTTAGCAATCAAATCATCCTTTTCACAACAAAACTTGCTCAAATTCTTATGAAACTTCATAGCCTCTTTCTTTAAGAGTTTGATGTTAGGAATATCAACAACACCCATAGATTCATGTAACATGTCATCACAATTATGAGAATTAATACTCATAGAGGCATTTTCACAAACACATGGCATGTTACAATCAACAACATCCATAGAAGCATACAAAGTATTATCCATGGCAAAACACACAAGGGGTCAAGGATCACACTTAGGTAATAAAACCAAAGCAAGTGTACCCGCTCTGATACTAATTGAAAGCTCGAATTTGTGTGAAAACACAAGAGCTTGTTTAGATCCCCAATTAAAAGATTACGACTAGATTGCTTTTACTTTAACTTATCTAAGTGCATAAACACGAGTAAATGAAGCGCAATCAACCGATACTACTCTAGTGCATAAACATGAACAACAAACAATAAAAGTAAAGCACAAGAGTAAGGGAAGAGAAAATGCAAACACAAGATAACATGCCGATGTGTTATCGAAGAGGAAACCGAAGAACTCGGCAAAAAATCTCTCCGCCACCCTCCAAGCGGTAAATTGATCCACTAGACAATAAGTTGGGATACACGAATAGCAAGAGACCCTCCAAGCCTAATCTACCCAATTTACCTAAGCCCTCCAAGCTCCTACTCCAACAAGGTTTCTCGGAACCGTGTCTTGTCTAGCTTTTCGGATCCCGCAATACGCCCGATTACATCCGCCAAGCCTCATCGGCTTCTTTTGGCAAATCCCCAAAACTTCCCAAGCTCCAAAACACTCTCTACACTTTGAAAAGGTGTGGCTTGTGTTTAGGTACAAATCTCCTCTCAAGGTATGACAATGGGAGAGGGAAAGAGAAGAGGCTAGAATGATTTCTCACTAAGGATGAGTAGCTCTCTCTCTAAAAATGGGTGTGTGTGTGTTGTAAAAAACCTATCTAGGGTTTTTCTCTCTGAATGACCTCATTTACATTTGTGGGTAATGAGGGTATATATAGTATGAGCGAAGGGTAAGAAAGTCACACTTAAAAATCCTCCAGGCAGAATGTTTCGCGACTACCTCATGGGAAGGCCTTACCCACGAGACACTCGCGAAACTGACAACCTGGCACGACTATTCAACTTCCAGCATGTGCTTCTCATGTGACTCTTTCGCGAGTTAGCTTCTTGCGAGCTTCTCGCGAAATCCACTTGTTCTTCAATTCATGCTCGATTCTTCACCAACTTAATACTAAACCCAATACAATAAAATCCCACAAAATACAAGGAACAAAATTAAACCAATTACAACACTTTTTGTCATGGAATAAAGCCAACATAAAATATAGTTGTAAATCACAACTTTACAAAAGAAAAAGTGAAATCTCTCTATTTCTTGATTTCTTCACGACAAGTCAACAACATCCATCTCTTTTTCTCATCTCCATGTTGCTAACCCTACTTATCTACCAATTTAACAATCCACAGTTCACAAACAACAATCTAACGGAGGAAACATACCTACACAGTTTATAGATCTACTTCGAAGAGATGTATAAAACACACATCTAAAACAAAACCCATGTTGAAATTAACCAAAATATTCAATCAACCATCACTTATCCCAAAAAATCTAGTACCACAACTCTGATGTGGCAAATTGTGAGTGGTAGAGAAAAAAAAAATAGTGATTTTATATGAAAGTGACAGGCAACCGATCATAGTTTGCCATATAAAATAGTTATTTCTTGGGGCCCATATAATGATCAATTAAGTGCCACGTGGCCTTTTGGTCCGTCCACCCCTTTTGTCCGTCCATGTAGGATCCGTCTATTATTGGCCCTTTTGTTTAGCAGGCCGTCCATATAACCTGATACATCGCCTCCAATATTCTTCCTCTTCACCCTCAATTGAGTCAAACTCGGAGATTGTCTCGGGCTCTTCTATATTCTCAGCTCTTAACTTACCCACCACAGAGTCTACTCACCTAGTAGTCCTCATTGACTTGCAAGAAAACGGAATTCGACTTGTCCACGCTCTAATGGCTTGCGCCGAAGCAGTACAACAAAGCAATCTAAGCGTAGTGGAAGCCTTGGTAAAACAGATCGGGTTTTTAGCAATTTCTCAAGCCAGCGCAATGCGAAAGGTCACCACATATTTTGTGGAGGCACTAGCTCGTCGAATCTACAGGTTGTACCCTCAGAACCCATTAAACCAATCGCTATTCGATATTCTTCAGATGCACTTCTACAAAATCTGCCCTCACCTCAAATTCGCTCCCTTCACCACCAACCAAGCCATTTTAGAAGCATTCGAAGGCAAGAAACGAGTTCACGTCATCGATTTTTCTATGAATCAAGGGATGTAGTGGCCAAGCTTAAATGATTTGGTTTGAGAAGTGTGTAGGAAATTTACAAGCTTTTCCAGTGAGTGATTTGGGTGTGGAATGATTCCTCGGTTTTTTTTTCTTTTTTTTAATATCAGTTTTTTTTCTTAATTTTCTTTAAATTCTGAAATTTATTAAAAAAGAAAAAAAAAAGAGCCAAAACGACATCGTTTTGGCTCAATTAACGGCAGGACATAACTAGAGTTTAACGGAGTACCAAATTGACAACAATTGAAAGTTAGAGGACTGAAATGACAAAATTGAAAGTTAGAGGACTGAAATAAAAAAGGCTGAAAGTTAGAGAATCAGTTTTGCATTTTTACCTAAAAATAAAAAGAACCTTTGTGTTGTGGTCCTTGTGGACGTGACACAGTACACTGCTGCGATAATACTAAAAATATTGTCTCTAGGGGTTGAATCAAAATTAACCTTCCATTGTGCTTGATAACATAAATACTCAGGTGTTAAAACATAATTGATTTTTTTTTTGGAGAGATTTTTAACTTATGGCGTTTATTTTTTATGATAGCTCTTTATCATTAAACCAAAACATCAATGGGTTTTTGGTGTAGGCAGGGATTGAACTCCATCAAAGACGACTTTACTAATTGAGCTAACTGAACCTACTTAATTAATTAATATATTGTCTAGATTTTTATTTATTAGGATTTCATTCATTGATAAATTATATAGAAATTTAATTTGAAAGTTTGTCTAATTATAAAACTGAGCTACAATTTACTTATTTATTTTGTTTTTTCCACTGTAGTTAATTAGGAGTAGGAATGTAGCAATGCTTGCTTCCACCAGGGTAAACTTTATTATCAGGGTTGAACATAATTCTACCGCAATTATACCATTAATTATCCAATTCAGCTAGAGTAAAAATGGCACATTAACTCTATTTTTTATTTCCACACTCCCTTAAAAGTTATCATGGCTTTTGAGTGGAGTTGTGGTGTGCCTTTGTCTTAGAACCCCTTTCTCTCTCCCTTGTGTGTGTGTGTGTTTGTTTCTCAAAAAAAAAAAAAAAAAAAAAACTATATTTTTTATTTTTCAACCGAAATAAATGGACTGATATCATGTTTAGAGTATTTGCATTAGCTTTTACAAAAATTCTTGTCTATTTTAACATAAGAATTTACTTTTTTCTATTTTACATGCTCATTTTTCAAAACACCTCACATTAAATTATCTATTTTACACTACATTTTATTAAAATATCAATTTTTCTTGATTTTTCAATTGTTTCTTTTACTTCACACATAACAACCACCATCTATTCTCTTCCTTTATCCTTAGAATATGTAAAGAAATAATTAAAAAAAAAAAAACTAAATGCAAAAACAAATAGTGCTAGTGTAAATTTACACAATTACTATAGCAAACTTATATATTTACACAATTATATTGACTGATGTGGGTCATTTATAGGCAAAATTGTGTAAATTTTACAGTTTTTTCTATTGAGTCCGAATTTGGTAAAGATGGGAGTGTAAAATTCATGTTTTACACCATCCAATAAAAGATTGCCACATTAACTTTTAATTAAAACTCAATACATCCTACTAAATCTAATAACATCTCAATAAACTCCTAGTTTGATTAGATTTTCAGATGGATATTAGAATTGATTGGATGTGGTTGTGCTTATTCTTTAATATGTGATAAGATGATGTGGCATGTTGGGATTAGGAGATATAAAACTTGGATTTTACACCATATCCTTATAAAATTTAATCTATTTTCTATTAGGGAAAAACTTAGATATAGTACTTTAGGTACTCATTTTAAAATTTAAACACCTGTTGTTACTTAACAGCGAAATTGCTGTTAGCAGACTACTACATGCGGGTAGGATGGTTCTTATCCAAACAGCAGCTGCTCCCATAGCAGACTACTACATGCAATGCCACGCTATGCCCATCAAAGTTTGCAATGCCATTGACAAGGCAATGAGAGATTTCTTATGGGGATCTACTGAGGAGAAAAGGAAGCTTCATTAGGTTAATTGGCAGATAGTTACGTTTCCAAAGGATTTAGGAGGCCTTGGTCTCTTCCAAGCTAAACATAGGAATCTTGCTCTGCTAGCCAAGCTGTGCTGGAGGCTGGCAAATGAACCAAATACCCCCTGGGCAAAAATGATTGCTTCCAAATATCTATCCACTCGTAGATTAACGGAGGAAGGGAGAAATCTCCCTTGTTCAAGAATTTGGGCTGCTTGCAAGAAAGGAGGCCCGGTGTATGTACAAGGGTTGAAATGGAATGTTAAGAATGGGGCTTCAATCAATTTCTGGAATGACTTTTGGCTGCCTTCAGGATGTGTGAGAAGCCTCATTCAAGGGCCATTAAGTAGAGAAGAAGATCAACTCACTGTCAAACAAAGCTTTGAACCAAATGGGGAGTGGAATCCAAGAAACATCTCCTTTGTTCTGCCAGATCAGATAAGCAGCTCCATCAGAGCTACCCCATTATCGTACAACCTCAATGTTGAGGATTCTCTCACTTGGGCCTTCTCTAAGGATGGTTTTTTCTCCCACAAGTCAGCCTACCTCCTGGCTAAGGGCTTAAATCCTTTGAACCCGGATACTTTGTCTCTGGATTGGCTTTGGAAAATTGAATCCTTTCCTCGTATTCAATTTTTTATTTGGCTATGCTTTCACAACAGTGTTCCAACTGGAGAAGTGTTGGGTTCAAGGGGGTTAAGCCTCAACCCCATCTGCTCTCTCTGCCTCCGCAACAATGAATCTATTGTTCACTTACTTAGAGACTGTGAGGTTGCTCAACACTTTTGGCATAGCTTAAAAGTTCCCCTTGGTTTGCTTGCTTCTTTCAATCTTCCTTTAAAGGAGTGGATCGAAACCAACTGCAAGTCCGGGATGATCTCAAACTGCCTAGGGATACCGTGGAAAATCCTGTTTCCTTTGGGCATATGGCACTTATGGCTACACAGAAATAACTTCGTCTTCAGAACGGGCACCATTGATAGGACTGTTCACAGCAGATGCATTAAAAGCGGCTCTGAATTTTTTGCTACTGCTACCAGGTGCAAAGCAGTCAGGCAAAAAACTCCAATACAAGTGTCGTGGACTAAACCACCTAAAGGTTGGGTGAAATTAAATACTGACGGTTCGGCCTTAGGAAACCCAGGAAAAGCGGGTTGTGGTGGCTTGCTTAGGAACCATCAGGGGGCGTGGTTAAGGGGTTTTGCCAGAGCCTTAGGTGACACCAGCAGCTTCGTAGCAGAACTTTGGGCCCTAAGGGACGAGTTAACCATGGCAAAGGAGCTTGGGCTGAACAACCTTCTGGTTGAAATGGATGCTTTGAGTGTGGTCTTGCTTATGAATAATAACAATGTCAATTTGTCTATGGAACCTTTGTTAACTGATTGCAGGATCCTGCTTCAGTCCTTCCCCAACAGAAGGGTTATCCACGCGTTCCGTGAAGCCAATCAATGCGCGGATGCGCTAGCCAGACTTGGAGCAAGATCAGAACTTTCTTTTGTTGTGTTTGAGAACCCACCGCCTGTGGTGGTTAGCCTTTTGGCTTTTGACTTATCTGATTTGTCTTGTAACAGACTGATTTGTTCCTAGTTGTTAATGCAAGTCTCCAGTTTACCAAAAAAAAAAAAAACTGCTGTACACTCCGTTATTTCTTTTTCTTTCCCCTGTTTCTGTCTTTCTCCTACTGTTTGCTCCTACCGTTCTCTCTCTCCCTCTCTGTTCTTCTCGTTCTCTCTTTCTTTCCTTCTCTCTCGCTCAGATTGGATGAAATAGACGAATCCAGCTTTCTAAATTCGTTGGTATGTATTGGCTAAATCTCATTATAGGTTTTTCAATTCTAGTTGCTGGGTTTGTGTTATTTTGAGGTTTGGTAGAGTTTTTCTTTGTTGATTATAATCTGGGTATCAATTTTTGTTATTGGGTCTGTGTTATTATTGCTTTGGTTTGTTTTGATTTGGGTTTTCAATTCTAGCTGCTGGGTTTGTGATATTCCAATTGCGAGTATGGTGAGGATTTTCTAGAAATCACATAGTGAAACTTCATTGCAGGTGATGGGGATCAATTGCAAGAGGCTGTGGAAGTTCTATCTGATACGAAGGGACTAGGATTGTCTCCCAACAGCATCATGTATTCCATGCCTGCTGTGATGTATTTTAGGAACAAGACAAAAGCTTTGCTGTCGATTTCAATTGATTGTATTGACTCCTTTTAAAATCTTAGTGATTTGATTCTTAAAGTGGTTACATATTTTATGTTCAATGCAAAAATTAAAATTATAGTTATCCCTATCAGATGTGAAAAACTCCCCAAATAATTAAAATGGTGTTCAACGTACCTTGAAAAGATAATTTTGTGTGGTGAAGTTTGGATATCCTGTTCTGTTATGACATTTTGTGCTATGGTGATAAAATCACATCCACTCAATAGCTCACTCCTGGTAACTGTTGATGCCCTTTAGAAGAGCAATTTAATCTTTTCTTGGGGTAAGATGGAACAATGTAAAATGTCATCTGGCTTCACCAAGTAATATATATTACACAGGATATTTGTGTAGATCAAAAGGGAACATAAATTACAACTTAAAATAATTTTCCAGATTGATCACCAAGATAATGAGAAGAATGTTTCCTTGATGATTATAGAAATATATGTGTGCTGAAAATAAAGGCATAAGTTTCCTTGTGCTCCGTTTAAATACCCTATTTCTGTGAGAATGTGGGAGATCAAACATGTCAAAGTTCTATTAATATTTATGGCCTACAAGTCATAGCAATCTCTAACATCTTTTCCATGGCTTTGATTCCGTCTTTGATCTCTAAGGAAAGTGGTCACAGATGGCTCAATCCCATTGATGTCTTCAAGACTTAAAAGATTATATATTATTTTTGAATTGTAGTCTTTCTTGTCGATAATGAATTTGACAGTCCTTTAAATTGTAGTCTTTCTTGGTTGGTTTGCAGTTGCTTAACATTTTTGCTATTGCTTTTCAGCTTAGATGCAGTTGCTTTTGTTAGAAATCAACTTCGACAGCATGGAGATGTTCAGGTGTAGTGTTAGTACTTAGTAAATTGGTCCCATATAACCTTAAAGCCAATATAAATTGCATATTCTTTTCTTTTCATTTATATTTTAAACATGGGCAGTGTTAACTTTCCTCTTGTTCTGATTTCAGCTAGCTTGTGATTTGTGAAGCACTGGCTCAAGCAGTTATGGTAATGAATTAAATGATCATTTTTTTTAATCTACACAGATTGGTAAGGTATTTTACTTGGGAAGTTATAAGAGCATCTCCAGCAGCCTCTCTAAATTTTTGTACTGTTTGGAGAGTGAACAGTGACATTTACCTTTACCTACCTACTTTTTGAAATACACTTTCTAACAGACTCTCTATCATTTCTCCATCTCATTTAAATATTATTTCTTCACTCTTTCTTTATTATTTCCTTAATCTTTCTTTATTATTTCTTTAATCTTTTTTTATTCTTCCCCAATAACTATATTTTTCAAATTCCTAACAGCTATATTTTTAAATTTCCCAACGGTAACATTTTCAAAATTTTCATCAATTATATAGGCTTTTTTTTAAGGGTCATATTTTTCAAATAGTAATATCGCTCAATAGTCATATGTTTCAAAAAGACTTGATAAATTTTAAGATTTACATAGGTTTGATCAATTTCAAATTACATAGAATTTTTAAAGTACTTGTACAAGACACAGTCATGAAGATCAAGCCACAATTAGAAGTATTCATGAAGATCGTATAGTCTCTCATCTGTTGGCTAAAGCAATATTGTTTTAGCTTAAGAATAAAATCTAGAACTGACACACAATTGTAAAGAACATTATGTATTAAATTAACCCCACTCCTCCTGTCAACAACCAGCAAATAAGTGATGATACCAACAGGGGCTAGTCATAGGAAGCATATATGAATCTCATTAGTACTACATTAAAGAATAAAAACATCAATACAAAAAAAGGTTGACATTTCACAGTTAACATTAAACACTAAACCTGCCTGTTTCATTGTAGCAAGCTACTGATACAAAAGAAGCTTTACATTTTAAAAGCTAATGGAAATTAGCTGTAAAGTTGAACATCATCTTGGATATATGTATATAGTATAGTAGGATCACATTGCAACAAAAAAAAGTGAGTGACCCAACATATATCCTTAGTCAATAGAATCATATTGTAACAAAAAAAAGTTTAAAGTGCTCTCCTAATTATACAAAACAAGAGCACCCCATGTCAAGCTAATTCCTTCGCTTTTCAAGGATTTCCATTTGGCGTTGATGAATATATCCTTGTTGCATTGGAGGTAACGCACTTACATCCATCATCATAATCTCTTTTTCCTCCTTCATATTCTCCAATCTCAATTTTTCTATTTCCCTATCCTCTTTCAATTTTTCCATTTCCAATTCCATTTTCATTTGTGCTGCTGTAAGTTTTCTATCCTCGAGATGAATTCGTGCCATCTCTTGCTAATGGTTTGCAAGACATCCTTTTTCAATAGCAGCTATTTTCATCTCATTCGTTTTTCTTATTTCTTCCATCATGACATTTAATAAGGCTTCCATATATGAAGATGTACCTTCTTTGCTCTTTTGTTTTTTCAATCTTTCTTTCTCAGCCTTCTTGCCTAGTGGTCTCTCCAATACATTAGGAACATGTGGGATATCTTTATCCTCTAAATCTATTGGCTCTAGATTAGAAGATGAAGATGTTGTCTCAAGTCTCCCTCTTTTTGGTCTATGCTCTTGAATAGTACGCAACCATTTTGGTGAGTGCTTCAAAAGATTCCAACAATGTTCATATGAAAATGTGGAACCTTGGAGCGTTTGATACTGTTGTCTTGCCTTATTAAGCTGAAAAATTAACAAATATTTTATAATTAATATCTTGAAATAGTTGAAACAAATTATCAAACTAACACAAATTTTTTTGTAAGATGTACCTTGTCTTCCTCGGTCATACCACTTTGATTCATTGAATCAATTTGTGACAAATACCCACAAAACTTATTGGTGCATTGTTGAATTGTTGACCACCGATCCATTAGAGAAGTTTGAGTACGCGTAGACTCAAAGGTCTTCCACTTGTGGTAGTAGTCTGAAATTCTTTTCCAGTAAGTTCCTTTTTTTTGGTTAGTACTTTGCACTACATCTTGGTTAACATTAAGAAATGCAGATACAAGAAGATTGTCTTCTTGGATGGAGAAGTTGGCACCACGTTGTGGTTTCTTAGCTATGGATTCAACCTCGGGTGGAGACATTTGGCTGACTACTTGATCTTGTGGAACACTATCTTCACCACTTATATGTGAAGATCCTATCACATATTCATTATTAGGATCTTCTAAAAGATCAGTGAAAGATATAGCTCCTGGAATATGCAGATCCATCCCTAGCAAGAAAATTAATAAAGTATACTGTAAGAAACCCCTCAGACAGGTTTCACAACTTGAAAAAAATAAAACAAATGCACTAAGGCAGATTTCACACCCTGCAGAAACCCCTCAGGCAGATCATATATTGAGCTCAAAAAGCCATAACACATGTAGAAACCAATGGTAAATTAGGTCCTGGTATCACTTATCTATTGGCTCAAGTACTTAATGGTTAAGCTTTCTCTAATTGAAACTTTGGACCATTATTTCCTCAAAGTTTATTTCCTACTGTCAGTGTCTTGTAAATTCTTAATTACCTTATTGGGTTGGTTCAATGCAATTATCCTTCCACTATAAAGTCAGTGTCCCTCTTATAGGTACAGGAAAAAAAATATTAAGCTTATCTAAGACCCAACATAAAGAAGTGTTTATAAACTACAATGCTGAAGCATCTCACATCAAAATTTCAAAAATATTTCCATTGTTCACACTAATGTCAGGTATCCACCAAGAATCAAAAACAGGGGAAACAAGGGTATCCACCAAGAATCAAAAACAGGGGAACAATAAATTATAGAACAAATACAAACACAAATCCAAATTCATTTCAAGATTAACCTCAATCTGAACCCATTTTGAACTCAGTCCCAAACCTGAAAATAAACAATCAACCCTATTCCCTTGAAACCCCAAAATCCAAATCAATAGCAAACAGAACACAAACCCATCATATACGGTATCCACCAAGAATCAAAAACAGGGGAACAATAAATTATAGAACAAACACAAACACAAATCCAAATTCATTTCAAGATTAACCTCAATCTGAACCCATTTTGAACTCAGTCCCAAACCTAGAAATAAACAATCAACCCTATTCCCTTCAAACCCCAAAATCCAAATCAATAGCAAACAGAACACAAACCCATCATATACCCAGAAACCCATTTTTCTAAACTCAAAAAATAGCCAATTAGAAATATGATTTCAAATGATTAAAGTTGGCATACCAGATTGATTTCAGCTTTTGTGAGAGAAATCCAGGATTGTTAATCTTCCAGAGAGAGATCTGTGATCATTTGCAGATCTCCCTTTGTAGCAGAAAGAGAAAAAGAGGAGAGAATAATTGTTCACAGAGAGAATGAGAGAAAAAAAGAAGCCACGGAGAGAATGAGAGAAAAAAAAAAAAAGCAACGAAGAGAAAAAAAGAAGCAACGGCAACGGAGAGAATAAGAGAAAAAAGAAAAGAAAAGAAGCAACGGAGAGAATGAGAGAAAAAAAAAAAAAAAAATCTGGAGGAGAGAGAAAGAATTGATAAAATAAGTAGTTGGTATAATATTTTAATCCAAGAAATTCAATTGTTAATGTACAGTAGCTCATCAGACTTGATGAGCTACTGTTCATGAGCAAAAAAAAAATTGAGTTTTAGAAAGACTATTGGAGCACTGTTTTCCTATTTTTTCCGGTTTCGCTCTATATTTTGGCTATACATAATCTGTTGGAGATGCTCTAATGACCTAAAAATGAATATGCCCTACAAGACCGACGATCAGAAGATAATGTCAGCATTGTCATTGTTGATTTAGGGTATGCACCTATTTGTTCATATATAACTTTTATATTTTATTGGTGAAGCCAAATTTTTTTTTTTTTTTTTGATAGTGAAAACTCTCAGCAATTTCATTACTTAGGACAAACTGTCCTCACCATTACATCCAATTGAACTTGGTTTGCTATTACAGGGGGGGTGTCTTCCACCCAGATCTGACAATCATGTATACCTTTTGCTTCCCTAGCCATAATATGTGCAGCATTGTTATTCTGTCTGCGAACATGGCTTACTGACCAGTGCTTAAAGGAACACAGCCCCATTTTTATCCCTTCCACCACCTTCATGATAGAGCTAGGCCCCGATTCTGCACCAGTGATTGCTTTGACAACTGTCTGAGCGTCACTCTCAATTTCCACCTCCCACAATCCCAGGTCCCGAGCTAATATAATCCCCTTTTCCATTGCTTTCGCTTCCACTTCCAAAGCTCCTAAGGGCAGGGGCAAATTTCTACTCATCGCACCCATAATCTGTCCTACCTCGTTCCTAATGACCACCCCTATTCCACAGCTTTTCAGGCTAGTGAATACCGCCCCATCCACGTTAACTTTGAACCTCCCATGTCGAGGTGGACTCCATGTAGTTCTGGTAGGGACTTTTCCGCAGCTAGGGGGCAGCAATTCAACTGCTACTTCCTTCGCATACTCCCTGGCATCAAATGCAATTCTCTTAGGATCCTTGCATCTCCCCTCATGCTTGAACATGTTTCGATTGTTCCATATCATCCACGCTGTTATGGCAAACAACTCCCAATCCGAAACACCATTCCCCTCCTTTAGCAACCACACCACATCAATAAAATTTTTCATGGGCTGCTTCAGTTTAGGAAAGATGATGCCAACTTCCTTCCACACTTCTCCCGCAACAACGCAATCCCATAATGCATGGCCAGAAGATTCATAGCCACCACAGAAACCACAGCTGCTATCCAAAGTCACCTTCCTTGATGCAAGGCAGAAATTTGTCGGCAAGATGTTTTTACATGCCCTCCAAAGGAAATGCTTAATTTTGTTTGGGCATTTGAGCTGCCAAACCAACCTCCATAATCCTGCAACCCTCCCCTTATCTAAGCAATCTCCACCTTCTTTAGCCAAGTGAGCTTTTTTAAGCACCTTGAGGGCCACCCTGTACGCACTCCTTACTGTGAAGTTGCCATTCTTTGACCAGGCCCAAAGCAAGGAGTCCTCCGGCATTCTTGGACTTAATGGCATTCCAAGAATAATATCAGCTTCATGGGGAAAGAAAGACTCCTTGATTAGATCCACCTTCCACATTCCGGTGTCCCCGTCGATGAGTTGCGCCACCTTTACCAACTCCACATTCGGACCTTGGGGACTAATGACCTTAAAGTTGTCTGGGGTTGGGATCCACCTATCCCGCCAAATCTCCACTGTTCTGCCATTGCCTACACACCACCTTGAACCCATTTCAACCGTCTCCCTTGCTGCCATTATACTTCTCCACACATAGGAAGGCTTTCTCCCCACTTGTGCTTCCATAAAAGAGCAACCGGCAAAGTACTTTGCTTTAAACACTCTGTGGGTGAGGGAAGTTGGGTTTTTACTTAGCCGCCAGCCTTGCTTTGCTAAAAGAGCTAAGTTGAACGCTTTTAGGTCCTTAAAACCCATTCCCCCTTCTGATTTGGGACGGCACAGATTTTCCCACGAAGTCCACGCCATCTTTCGCTCCTTATCTTTTTGCCCCCACCAGAATTGGCGCATCATTGAATTCAATTCAAGACAAAGGGAATCCGGGAGCTTGAAACAACTCATAGTGTAGGTTGTAGTCGCTTGTGCTACTGCCTTAATTAGGATTTCTCGACCTGCATTCGACAAAAGTTTTCCTTTCCATCCCGCAATTCTCCTCCCAACTTGATCCTTGATGCGACTAAATGCCTTCTTTCTCCCTTTCCCCACAAGAGTAGGCAGCCCCAAATACCTTTCATGTTTGTGTATAATCTGAGCCCCAAAGATGTCTTTGATTTCCTCCCTTACTTCCTTGCTAGTATTCCTACTAAAGAATAGAGATGTCTTCTCTTTATTCAGCTTTTGACCCGATTCTTTTTCATAATCAGCCAGCACTTTTAGAACTCTATTGCCTTCATCAGCACTAGCATTCCCAAAAATGATGCAATCATCGGCGAACAGAAGATGAGAGATCCTTGGAGCCCCCCTACAGACCGAAATTCCACTGATCATCCCCTCACTTTCCTCCTTTTTGAGCATGGCTGTCAATCCCTCCGCACACAAAAGAAAAAGGTAAGGTGATATAGGATCGCCTTGGCGCAGCCCCCTTGTCGGAACAATCTTTCCTTTAGGCTCCCCATTTATAAGCACCGAATAGGAAACTGTTTTTACACACATCATCATCAGCCCAATCCATCTCTCCTCGAAGCCCAACTTCCTCATCATCACCTCCAAAAAAGCCCACTCTACTCTATCATATGCTTTACTCATATCGAGTTTTATCGCCATTAACCCTTTCTTTCCTTTCCGCCTCTGGTCTATACAATGCATTGTCTCAAAAGCCACTAAAACATTGTCTGTAATTTGCCTACCGGGAACAAAAGCACTCTGGGACTCACTAATCACCTCAGGCAGAATCTTCTTTAACCTGTTTGCTAGGACTTTTGACACTATCTTGTATACTACATTGCATAAACTGATAGGACGGAACTCCGTGATTTTTTGAGGGCAATTCACCTTCGGGACAAGGCAAATGAATGTCTCATTTAAGCCTTCAGGCATCTCCCCAGTTCTAAGAGTTTGGAGCACACTGTTTACTACACTCGAGCCAACAATATCCCAATACTTTTGAAAGAAGATAGGGGGCATACCGTCCGGGCCGGGAGCTTTGGTAGGATGCATCTGGTTCAAGGCAAGCCTGATTTCCTCCACTCTGAACTCACACAGCAATGCTTCATTCATCCCTGGCGTCACCCTTTGCCTCACTGCCCTTAGGCTTGCTTCAAACGAAGTTGGATGGTCAGAACTGTAGATGTTGGTGAAATAATTCAAAACCACCCTCTCAATGTCTTCTTGACTGTCCAACCATATCCCACCATCATCTAAACCTTCGATCTTGTTCATTCTCCGTCTCTGTGATGCTATCGCATGGAAGAACTTTGTGTTTTTGTCTCCACACTTGAGCCAAAGTGTCCTTGATCTTTGCTTCCACATTACCTCCTCTCTAGTCAGCATCTCATTAATTTCCTTCCTCACTTCATTAATTTCCTTTGCTGTCTCATGTAATTTATTCTGAACCTCCAGCTGGTGAAGGCGCTCCTTCAAGACTTTCAGCCTTTTATAGACATTCCCGAAAACCTCCCGATTCCAACTTTGCAATTGAGCTTGACAGCTTCGAATTCTACCTACACTGAAATCACCGCTGACCCGAAGAGGATCCCATGCCCTTTCAACCACCTCCCTGCATCTGTCATCTCTTGCCCACATCGCCTCAAAAACAAATCTCCTCTTCGCTGGCTTTGGACGCTTCTTCTTGGTCAAGAACAGAGCTAACATGCAATGGTCAGAAGCGGACATTGAGATATGGTGCACCTGAGCTTCAGGAAATTGCTCCACCCACTTCTCATTTGCCACCATTCTATCTAATCTAATAAGTGTCCTTTGTTCACCCAATCTCCCATTACACCAAGTAAACCTCTGCCCCACAAATCCCAAATCAATCAGCCCACAATTACTTAAACACTCCCTAAAGCTCCTCATCTGGTTTGCGTCCCGATCTAGCCAACCCAACTTCTCATCGGGATGGGTAATTTCGTTGAAATCCCCAAATACTATCCAAGGCATATCACATTGATTTTTTAAAGAACTCAGCAAATCCCAAGATACATACCTTTTCCTTGCATCCGGATGCCCATAGAAGCCCGATGCCCTCCACGGCTTAGCGCCATCACCGCCATAGACCACCACATCGATGTGGGAATGTGAGCAGCTTTTGAACCTCACATCTACCCCTTCTCGCCACAGCATCGCCAATCCACCACTCCGACCATCACACGGCACCGTAATCCCTTGAGTGAACTCAAGTTTTCTCTGCAAGCCTTTGATTCTACTCGGACTCGCTTTGGTCTCCACTAGGAAAACCAAAGTTGGGTTTTTGGATTTCACCTCATCGGTGAGGATTCAGACTGCCGGGGGTGACCCAAAACCCCGGCAGTTCCACGCGAGCACACTCATGAGGCTCGGCGGTGCTGCTCCGCAGCCACCGCCTCTCCGCCATCCCTCACATCACTGTGTATGTGTGCGTTGCTTTGTTCTTGGTGTTTTCTCCTTTTCTGAGTTGTAACGTTTATTTCTAAATCCTGAATTGGTGTTGGGCCAGGTCTCTTCCCCAGCATTTTATCCTTCTCTTTTTCTTTGGTCGGGCTTGCAACTTGGGCCTTTCTGGCCATGCATTTCCAATGGCCACTTTGTGGGCCAAGTTTCTCCGCAACCCAGCCCAAATCTTCATCATAGCTCATCGCCATAGGGCCACTCTCCTTTTCCATGCTTACTGGGCCCACTTCGACTCCAACCCCTTTACTAGTTGGCGCCACACGAAAATCAAAAGGAGTTTCAACCTCAGGTTTAGTCCCTTTCTCCCACTGCATCACTTCCGACGTTTGATTTTGAGCCCAGAGCCTTTCCTTGTTTTCATCTTCCAAATTAGCAATGATTCCCCGGGGATTCCCACCGAGGCAGGCCTCCTTTCCCTTTTCATGATCATCCCTTAGTTTTCGGCTTTCTTGACCTCCCTCGATAGACTCTTTCCCTCTATCACTAACCCCCTGATGTGGCAGCGTTGATTCCGTGATTTTCCCATGCTCAAAACTCTTCCCCGGCGCGTGCATAAACTTCCCTTGGCCTCCCACCATGCCTTTCGCCTGGCCTCCCTTTGTGTACCACCCATCATCAGGTCCGAACTTTATAGGATCAGAACCCCCTTTCCTCGGCACCTCACCCCTTAGCCACGCACCATATTGTAAAGATGGTAACTCCGACAAGTCTTCCATCTTCCCGTCCGGACAGTCCCTAAGCCCATGACTGAGCATACCACACTTGTAACAGAAGTTCGGAAGTCGTTCGTATTTGAACGCTATCCACCTCTGCTCCCCACCCTCAATGGCTATCTTCTTCCCTCGCACCAGCTTCTTTGTAACATCAATCTGGACTTTTACTCTGAGGCATTTTCCCCATTGGACACTCGCTTCCGTGACATCAACTTCCAAAACCTCCCCTAACTTTGAGCCAATTGCCAAACCCGTTTCTCTAGTCCTACTATTCAGAGGCAGATTATGTATTTGCACCCAGAAAGGAGATTGCCACAGAGATATTTCTTTTGGCACTTGATCACCCTCGAACTCCTTTAAAAGGATCAGTTGTTTCTCGTAAGTCCACGGGCTCATGTCCATAACTCTCCTCTTATCTCTTCCATCTCCAAACTCCACTAGGAACAGTTCGTCCCCAATCTCGTTTATCTGCACCCCTTTGTTCGGTTTCCATAACATTCTCATGTTTTTTCTAAGGGCTTCAATGTTCATACATTTGTGTGACAATACTTTCATCACAAGACAATTCTTTCCAACCAGCTTCGCAGCCTCCGTGGTACTGCTCCCTAGTGATATACTCTCATTTTCTTCTTCTGTAAAGGAAAGCTTCTTCCATAGTTCCTCCAATTCATCCTCCATTTCACCACCCCCTTTGCTGGTCTTACAGCACGAAGACCACTCCACTCCTGCAAGGGGCTAAATAAATCTAATTCATCCTCTGACCAAAAATTAAAGAATGACAATGGATCTCAAGATTTACAATTAAATGTTCTTTTCCAACTGGAGGTTTAATTGTTTACAAGCTAAAGTTCAAAACATGGTTCAAAAGTTTGTTGGCACTTCTTTTTCTTGAAATATTGTGTGTATAGTTATTCACTTTGTTTGATTATTTAGAAATGAAATTTTACCATCTTCTGACTATTTTTGTTAATATTTCTCATTTTTGACTTGGTTCTGACTTATGCATAGGCGGACAGATTGGCAAAGTTTGCCATTTCAGGACTTATGAAGGATGCATCTCAAGGATTGACCATTCATTCCTGGTCTATTAAAGCCTACCCAGAAAATCTATTCTCATTCACAAGAATAAGTTGATCGAGTTCATTAATCGAATTGATCCTGTTATATCTCCTCACTGATTGGACAGAACATCTTAGTATCAAGATGCATCAATGTTAAGCCCAGTAGGAGAACTAAAAGAAACAATTATAATATCCAAAAATCTATGCATTGTTTGGACAAAAGATTTATACAACATGGAGACATAAAGTGATTTGTAGCTCAACCATTTCAAACGGCAGAGAGACGTGTTAAATTGAATAGGCAGTAGGACTTAAGCTGTTGAATATATTCAAATTATTCTGTACAATTGCAAATTATTTAAAAATTGCACAATAAGCATTGTATTTAATTAGTGAATTCTGTTTTTACTTTAGTGTACTCCCTTTTGCAATATGCCATGCGATATTTGTAATGTGAGTTCACAATTTAATATAACACTGTTTACTTCATTTTATTATCAAAACTAAGGTTTTTTTTTTTTTTTGAGTTATAAGTGGGGTATTTACACCATTTCATTTGAATTTATTGTGAGTTTTGGCTCTATCTTTACCACAGGTTGCCTCATCCTTTATAAAAAGAGTCCACACCAGCCTTCATTTGCCTGTACTTAAAGATAATAGTTGGGACTAAGGGCTATGTGTACAGATGTGCAGTTACATTTATGTGTGGAAGTGCATATTTGTGCATATGAGAATAATTTTTCGTGATGTGAAATGATATTGTTTTTTTTTTAATTTGAGGTAAAGATAGATCATAGATATATTATTGATAAAGTTTGTATACAAAGAAGTATAGACTTGGGGTCAATCAAGGGAAACAAAACAATACATGCGGCTGGAGCAAACTACAACAAAACTAAAGCCAGTGCTGCTAACTAAACCTGGTGTCAAGAGGGAAATCATTGCTGAATAAGAAAAAAGCAGCACACACACTGCAGGCAGCAGCTATCCAGTGCAAGAAAACTAGTGTAGAAAAAAGTAGCCACCCAATGCAAAAAAACCAATACGGAGAAAAGAAACAGCAGTAAGGCAAAAACAGTTCAAATTATTAAAAGGCCAATAGTGAATTTGGACTAGAAAAAGTACCCAATATTAATGAAGTTACACCTGATAAGTTATAACAATAAAAGTACGCAAAACACGCATCAGTAAATAAACTGATAAGTGACAACAAAACATTTGGGCTTCAAAACCACATCTTAATTTCATTCTAGATTTCTTTCCTTCATATGCAACTTCCTTCTTGTAACCAGCTTTAAAACAACAATACTTGCGAGATATGATAGTTGTTTTATTTGCCTTACTTTTGTTCAGCCAATCTCTACAAATACTGAATCCAACATATCCAGCATATATATTATAATATAGATATGCCTCATCCTCTGAATCAAACTCCATTCCAATTTTTGGAGTTATATCTTCTTTAGTGTCTACATTTTCTCTAATTTTTGGAGTTGTATCTTCCTCTGAATCAGCAGACACAACTTCTTCAAGGTTGCTCTTCCCATCTTTCTCCATAACCTGTAAATTAACAGACACGGTTTATTGCTTTTGATGAACTAAGTTCACTAAAAATATAAATAATTACTACAATATATAATGGAATTGTTGAAAGAAGTTAAAAAAAAAATGTTTGCAATGTATATGCATGAAGAAAGAATCAATAGGAGCAACATGGATTGGTGTTCTAAATTAGCAACCAATCAATGTCGTACCACATTTAAAAATCAAGCTACAATGTTAATGACCAGTCACTAGAGCAGTCTTAGAAGATATGACAAATAAACCAAAAAAATTCACTAGCCATTAAAACATCTCTAGGTATTGCTAATATCAATCCAGCAACTTTCAAAATATGTAAATCAAGATATTTGTATTTAATTCTCTAAGATTAGTATATGATTGCTGTTCTAAGAATCTTTTGCCTTTCCAATTTCAAATTTCTGGTTTGAATTATTAATCAAACACCAAAGACAAACATCAGACATTGAAAAAAAAAATAGAACTCAGCTTCATCAAGGTGAACTCAGCCATTGGAAAACTCTTCCAAACCTCAAAATAACTCAATCCCAGCAACTAGAATTGAAACCCCAAATTAAAATTAACCAAAGCAAGCTAGCCAAAAATGTTAAGCAACTGCGAGCTGAAAAGTAATAGCAAAAATGTTAAGCAACTGCAAACAAGTACAAAAAAAAAAAAAAAGCAAAAGTGCTAAGTGATTCTCCTCCGTTAATGTTATCAGACAAAGGAAGCTAATTAAAACAATTGTAGGTGCTTTTAACTTGACCGCCTAATGAAATAGCCAAAGGAAAACTCTACCAAACCTCAAAATAACACAAGCCCAGTAGCTAGAATTGAAAACCCAAATCAAAATTAACCAAAGCAGTACTAAGACAGATCCATTAACCAAAATTGAAACCTTTATTAGAAATAGCCAAAGGAAAACTCTACCAAATCTCAAAATAATACAAACCCAGCAGCTAAAATTGAAAACCCAAATCAAAACAAACCAAAGCAATAATAACACAGACCCAATAACAAAAATTGATACCCAGATCATAATCAAAAAAAAAAAAAAAAAAACTCTACCAAACCTCAAAATAACACAAACCCAGCAACTAGAATTGAAAACCTATAATGAGATTTAGCCAATACATACCAACGAATTTTCTTAGTGCCAGCCAACCAATCTGCAAAAACAGAGAGTTGGATTCGTCTATTTCATCCAATCTGAGTGAGAGAGAAGGAAAGAAAGAGAGAAAGAGAAGAACAGAGAAGGAGAGAGAGAATAGTAGGAGCGTTTGTGTTTTGCGCGGGAGTTCAACAGTTGGAAACATAGAAACAGGGGAAAGAAAAAGAAATAATGGAGCGTTAAACGGCAGTTTCACTATTAAGTAAGTGGACAGATGTTTAAATTTTAAAAAGGGTACCTAAGGTACTGTACCTAAGGTACTGTATCTAAGTTTTACCATTTCTATTATATACCCATTGATGTGAGTACTCTAAGGGTGTAGACTATAGTGAGTGCTTCATGCAATTCTATATAAGTGCATTTGTAAATTTAGATCAAAATATCATTGTGTTTTATTTTTATTGCATGTGACATTATCTAAAGTTCCTTATTTGACAATAAAAACTTTACCAATTAAGCTAATGTAAAAATCACAAATGACTTCATTTTGATTGTTAACTTTCATACTTCTCGGGCGGGAGTACCCCTTTAATATACTCTTTTAGTTTTGATTCATATATTGTATATTGTGGGACACCATGTTAATGGCAGTCCTTCTATATATATCCCATTCAAATTCAAAAATAAAAAATAAAAAAGAAGAAGAGAGAAGAAATTAAGAACACTGCAAATGTTTTCCTTTAACTTAAAAGGAGATCGGCTCATGCCTGTGCTCGGAATTGATGAGATTGGGATTGGGTGACCTTGATTTCAGTTTCAACCTTCTGTCTGGCTTGGCAGTGGCCAGGGACACTACAAATGTAGTAGAAGCTATTAGGCCAATCGAGGGTAATTAAGTCGAAGCCTGAAAAATAGATGGCAATTGGAGATGATGTGTTGCATGACAGGAAATCTTAGTTTTTTTTTTTAGAAGCAAAGGAAGACAGGAAATCTTAGTTGACTCACTTGCAACACAATATTGTGGAATAATTGATGGTTGAACCAAAATTCTGCATGTGACAAAAAAAATTATTCAAGGATAAATACATTAAAAATAAATAAAATAACACACACAAACACAAGTAGGGGCGGAGCTATGCAATGGGCCCCCCCAAAATTTTGAAATTTTTTTAAATATATATAATTATTTTAATGTTTTCAAAATTTAGTCTACAAAAATAAGAATTGATCCCCCCAAATATTTGAATTAGTCCAATGATACTTTTATAAAAAATAATTGATCTAATAGTTATAGAGATATAACTTTATTTTTTGCAATTCTATTTTTTATTGTAAAATGTGTTCTTATATCTGTTAAATATTTGATAAAATTTGGTATTAAGTATGTTTGAATTTATTTTTTTCAGCCTGTTATGTGGCAATTAGCAAGTTATTGACTCATTAAAAAAAAATCTTGTCACTAAAACTACACATGAAATGTCTCTTTAGTTACCACATAATGGGTTACAGCAAGATAGCTTCAAATATGTTCGGAGCTTAACTTATTCCTCCAAGTTTTGAATCATTCATGTTTTTTAAAATTTCATTAGTTCAATTAAAAGATTTTTTACTTACTTTAGTATAAAATTTGATAATTTGTATTGAAAATGAAACTTTTTATAAGAATTTCACTATGAAAATGGTAAAAATGAATTTTATTTTATGAAAGATCGCCATCAAACATAATTTTGATTGAAAATACTAAGTTTTTTTTTTTTTTTTGGTTGGGTGTGTGTGTGTGTATATATATATATAACTTATCAAATAAAAAGTGTGTGTATATATATATGTGTATATATAATAAAAAAGTGTGTATACATATATGTGTGTTTGGGGTTGTCTTGATAAATATATTAGTGCTACAACTTGGCCCCCAAACAAAAATTTCTGGCTCCGCCCCTGAATACAAGCTATAAGTCCAGTAATAAGCACAACAAACCACATCAATAATTATAAATAAAAAAATAAATTGCATCTCCAACATTACTTAAAATAAATTGCTTCTCAATACCTGTTCAGTTAATTAGTAACCGAGGATGACAATACAAGATGGACGAAATAGGACTATTATAACACCATTTGATTTTGACAGATACACATGAAAAGGTAAAACAAGAAATGTTAAAAGTAGCTACGAGTAATAAGGATCCGAAGAGAAAGTTAAAACTAACTTTCATCAAAAAAGAAGTTAAAACTAACAAACACGTGAACAGCTAGAGAATAATAGAACACGAAATTTCCTACCATTACCATGATGTATATACCAATCAACAATCAAAATCCTCTTAATAATTCCCAACCTGGCTATCACATAAAAAGAAATAAATAGATTATAAACTCAAAAATGCAGATTTCTAACCCTTTACTGATTTAGGTCTAGTACTAGACCCCTGACCCTGTAACACACACACATATATATATGGAAATAAATCATCAAAGATCCCCATAAAAAAAAATCATCAAAGATTACAGTCTCAATTCACAAATAACTTTCCATATATACCAGAGAATACCGCTAACCTAGTGGTGCAAATTCAGGAAAGAAAATATTACCTTACAAATCTTAGCATTATGATATAAGTTGCCCGTGTAAAGGTTTGTTTAATTACACCAATGTAAATCACCAACCTTATTGCACTTTTTTTTAATTCATAATAGTTTCTCTCATGGCTTTGGTTAAGAATGTAATGGTTTTGTTCTTCTTTTTGGCTCTTATTGAGGTCAGTTTTGGTGTTGTGTATGAGGTGGGTGACTCTCGAGGATGGACTAACGATAGCAGTATTGATTACAAGAATTGGGCTTCAACTAAGGAGTTCCGCGTTGGGGACACCATTCGTAAGCTCTTCTTGTCTCTCTTTTTATTTATCGCTGTTTTCAATATCAGGCTTTATCTATTGAATGATTGATTATATTGGAGAACTGTGTTTTCTTTCTCTCTAGATCTACATCTTATTATAATAGGGGGGAAAAAAACACAAAGCATCAAATTAAAGGGAAAAAAATACAATATATATTACTTATTTAGAGGAAGAAGATGAAAAAAATGTAAAATGAATCAAATAAATTATGAAGTATTTTCTCTTGATTCCAGTATCTTTTCACAATCTCAATTTTTTTATGAGCTTGAGAGAAAAATTTTACATTTTTTTTGCCTTTTAATATGTGTGTGGGCTCATGAGAAGGAAGAAAGAGGGAGCTAGAATCAAATAATAGGTTTATAACCTTTTTGTTTCTTTTCAATTTATTCCTTCACTCTCATTCCTAAAATTTTGTTCTTTTTTTGTTTGATATACTTGGGTTGTTAATATATTGTACGTGGTCTATACTATTTGTGTTATCAAATAATCAATGATTAGCGGCCGAGGTAGTGGGGTAGGGGTAGGGCTGTAAACGAATCGAACTTTGTCGAGTAAAGCATATTCAAGCTTGACTAATCTAGCAGACCTTTGAGTCTGGTTTCTCAAAAAAAAAAAAAAAAGCTTGACTAATCAAGAAAAGTAAAAAACTCAAGCTCTTAATATCAAACTCAAACTCGAGCTCGGCTTAAGCTTTTAAGCTTGAAATCTAAAAAAATTACAGTATCAAATGTTTAAATCTCTAAAATTAAGAAAATAGTATACTCATTTTATCATGCATCTAGTCCTACTTATGATTAGCCATTATTCAAATTAAAAATTTACATAATTAAATTCATTCATTCATCATTTCTTATCTACAGCTTCAACAATTGTTCAAAATACAACTTTTACATTCATGTTAGATGTTGAAGAACTAAAAAAATACTTGTTTGTAACTATTATGAATGAGAAAGTACTAACATGTTTCACAATTTTACTTTAGATGATTGATAAGGAAGGATCATATGTGGCCTATTTAATTAATTAATTTATTTTTAAATGTAACTATAATCTAAAGTGGTTCTTGGTTAATTTAGAGGGAAGAAAAAAAAATTAAGGTTATATGTAATGATCTCATGCTGGCCATGTCATTATTAAGATATGTATAATGAGTATATTTAGCTAACACATATAAACTTATAAATGAGTCTATGCTTGAATAGTTTTGTATCAAGCATAATAGCTCATGAGCTTATTTGTGAACAAATATTTTTGCTTGGGATCAGCTTGTTTATTAAACGAGCCTTAAACTAAAGCTCAAGCTTAACTTATTTATAAACAAACAAACATGAATAAGCTTTTTATCAAGCCGAGCCCGAGTTGTTTATGATTGATTTGGTTCATTTACAACCCTAGGAAGGGGAAAACACTCCCCTCCAAATATACCTCTTATTCCTCTTATATAATTGAACCGCATAACCTCTTTTTGATATGTGTGTGGTATAACTTCTTAATTATTTTTGTAGATTTTCTTTTTGCTGAATCTTTTTCTATAGATTTGAATCTATTAGCTTTATGCCTAGCTAGATAGTTTTAGTAGTATTTTCAACACATTCACAATAGAGTAATTAAATCTTTACATTGGTAGCCAAGTTATCGCAATCCTCCTCTTTTCATGTGAACAAACATTTGACACTGAAAGAAAGAAAGCAACCAAATAGATAAATGCATAGCACCAAGGTTTGTCTCTAAGTATGAACTTAGGAAGCAGATTAAAGGAAGCCCTATATTTAGGGGCTATATATTATATTAGGAAAATGCTAAAGATGCAAACTTTTTTACAAATTTTTTTACAAACTATTGATGTGATGAGTGATTATTGGTAAATAAAAAAATGTTGTTATTAGTGGGTTCAGATGAGAACCAGTAAGAAGTTGGCCACAACAATAATTTGTAAAAATGTTGTAAAATAGTTTGTAGCTGTAGCACTTTCAGAATTTAATTGGGTAGTTTCACTCACATACAGCCTTTTAAAGTTTGTCTCTAATTATAAAAATTAGAAAAAGTCAAAGGTCTTGGGAGCAAATTAATGTGATAAAAAAAATTCCTTCTTACATTAATCCAAGATGCAACATGAACAATCCGTGCAATCATGTTCTCCGTGAAATTGTTTGACAAACAAAACATATAAATATATATGTGCCATGAGTGACACATTGAAATTGTAAGAATAGAAGTTTGATAGTACGTAATAAGATAACAATAGATCATGCCCAAAAGAGACGTTAATATAATATTAGGCTATTTGGTTGAAAATTCCTTCTAATTTTTTTTTTTTTTTAATGTCAAAACTTTCTTAGTAAATCAACATTTAGATACATGCTAATTGTAAATTGTTATTGGCTCCTCTTCAAATGCAGGTTTCGTGTACAACCCCATAGAAAACAATGTGATGTTAGTGACCTATGAGAATTTCAAGTCATGCAACTCAACAGACCCAAAATTTGTTCGTATCTCTGGGAATGACTCTTTGCCCATTACAAAACCTGGTCACTACTACTATATCTGTGGCGTCCCAGGCCACTGCGAGGTTGGTCAGAAGGTAGACATCAGGGTTCCTAAAACTTCAAGTCCAAGCCCAAGTCTGAGCCCAAGCCCAACTGAGGGACATGCACCTGCCCCAGGCCCATCTAAGAGCAGTGCTTCCTCTAACCAATATTTCAAACACCTGCTTGCTTTTCAGCTCTTCATAGCTACTGGGGTTCTTGCATGTTTTGCCTTTTAAAATCTGGTGGTGTTTCTAGCTATGATTATTTTTGTGGTATTACTATTGCTACAAAGTACAAACTGTTACCCATTTAAGGAAATTTTAATTATTAAATTAAATTGAATTATTCAGAATGAATTCTGCAATTTTTTAGTGTATGCACAGATGAAAAGCAGTTTCAACCTCAATAAAATTTCTTCATCTTGCATGTGAAAAGTACTGTGCAACTTAATAGTTCCATTTATTAAATCAATTCTTCAAATTAATATCAATGTGCTATCTCAATCTCACAATTGGTAGCTTGGTTATCCCCAATATGTATCATTATTCATTATTGTGCTTATCCTCACGAGAAATGTCTGGGCTTTAACCTTTTTAGATAGAACGTGAAGCTCTAAATTATGTAAAATATGGGTGGGCCTGATGTCATAACTCTGCCAATTGGGCCAATGGTCCAAGTTGTCAGTATAATTTAAAAAGTCCAACTACCTGCCTCATATAAGGCCTACAAATTTTATCACCATGAAAGTTTTAGCCTAAAGATTTGGAGGACATATCTCATGTCATGTTATCGCGCAAGGATCGTTTCGTACGAGTCTTATGGATATGAGCTCCACGCCTACTAAAAGAACAATTGCCTATATTTTCTTATTTCAAAATTGTTAGATGATGCCAAAAACCTTGTAATTCACTGGCATAATCCAATCTGAGTTTCCTTTATTAAGAGAACTGAGATTTGAACCCCTCTTTAATTCTTCATTGTTGTAATTATTGACGTTTAAAAAAAGAAAAGATTTCTTAGATGAATCCAATGAAAAAATAGTTTTAAAAAAATTAGTGTTATTCCCTTGGAGGTGGTGGAGCTAAGATTATAAAATTGGGGTGACAAATTAGAAAAGATAGTATTCTACTAATGCCAAAATTATCTTCATACCATACCACATCATCACACGTGTTGGGAAAACTAGATAAACAATCCAACATGAAAATCTCTCAACCATAGTTGTCAATATCGTATGATACGCGATACGTATTGTACGATATGTATCGTATCGTGTGGAAAAAGTTCCGTATCGTAAGTATTCATGAATCGTATGATACAGTGTGCGTATTGTATGAATCGTATCGTATCGTAAAATCGTACGTATCGTACAATACATAGACAAATGCTTTAAAATGAGGTTTTTTGTTAAAATTTGTACTTTTATTTGAATCTAACAAGTTGTTAGACTTGTTTTTAGCAAAAAATTATTAGTTTACATAATTTAGCCTACTAAAATAACATATTCATAAGTTTTTTTCCCCTCTCTTACAATTGGACTACACAATACACACTTACCTTTCACTTTAATATTTAAAAATTTATTTTATAAATTTTTTATTTTTATCGTTATTGTTATAAGTCCAAGAAACTAGTGTAGAGAGGGAAAATTTCCGACCTATCACAAGCTGACACGTCACACTACCAAGTCCACAAAATACAGCCAATTACAAAGCGCCACATATTGCTGCTAGGTTTTACTATCACTACTCAGAAACCAACAGAAGTTTGCCAAGTGTCATGCAAAAATCAATGCTTTAAAATGAGGTTTTTTGTTAAAATTTGTACTTTTATTTGAATCTAACAAGTTGTTAGACTTGTTTTTAGCAAAAAATTATTAGTTTACTTAATTTAGCCTACTAAAATAACATATTCATAAGTTTTTTTCCCTTCTCTTACAATTGGACTACACAATACACACTTACCTTTCACTTTAATATTTAAAAATTTATTTTAAAATTTTTTTTTTTTTATCGTTATTGTTATAAGTCCAAGAAACTAGTGTAGAGAGGGAAAATTTCCGACCTATCACAAGCTGACACGTCACACTACCAAGTCCACAAAATACAGCCAATTACAAAGCGCCACATATTGCTACTAGGTTTTACTATCACTACTCAGAAACCAACAGAAGTTTGCCATAGGCAGACACAAGCAGTCCAGCGCGTGTAAGCGATGACATAGGCGGACCAATCAGGCTGTGACATGTGTCACCAATCAGACTCCACCATGTGTCGCTCACCCACCCCTAAACTCCTATAAATAGAAGCCTTCCTAAGACATTTCAGGGGGACCAAGCCATCTGAAGCACAAGCAACATCAGAGAAGATTCAGAAGCATCCTAAGTACAGAAGCTCTGCAGGAATCAAACCTCAAAGCCTTCAAGAACTTCAAGAACTTCAACCTCAAAATCGAAGAACATTCGAAGTAGAATCATCCAAACTATCTGCCTAGATCCAAAAGTTTGCGAGAATCAAGCCAAAAGCGTCCGAAAACATCAACAAATCACAAATCAGTGAAGCTCTACGGATCCAAGCTTCTAAAGCCCCGAAGAACTTCCACCATAAACCTTCGAAGACGAAGAACATACGAAGAACACGAAGAACGTGAAGAACAAAGGATTTCTAAAAAGCTCATAGCCAAAGATTCATTGTAATTCCGTTTCAGCAATCTTCGATCCATCCCTCAACCAAATTGAAGGATATTTTGTGTTCGAGTCAAAATCACATTATTACAATTCCAACCAACAAGTCTTTCAAGGAGATCGAATCAGAGGATCACTCTTTTGTAATTTTAGAGAATTGTACCACACATTCATCAATACAAATTCGCATTTGTGAAACTATTTTACTTGTTTGATTTATTTCGAACTAGAAATTTAGTCGTCTACATATTCTGGCACGCTCGGTGGGACATCTCTGCCTCTCATCTCTTTCTCCTTCAAAAGAAAAGAAATTCGACATCATTTTGCTACCAGCTTCAATGGCCTTTAGCAAGAATGTCCGAAAATCAGTGGTTGATGCTTCCAGTGATGATGATTATGTCGGCCCAATTACTCGCAGTCGATCCAAAGCTCTTGATCGACTTCAACCCCAACCAACCAAAGAAAGCCAAACTCCTACTATTATCTCTCTAGACTTCCTTGCAAATAGGAAAGCTACCGCTAAGGATTCATCTGTCTCGAAAGATTTGGAGATCAGTAATGAATCATCCCCAACAAAGACCTTTTCTATCAACTCTTCACCCGTGATGAGAAACTTAAGGAATGAAGTACCTTTAACTCATCCTGTTTCATCATTTTCTCCATCATATCTAGAAGTCATGCCAGTGATGATGACGAACACCTCTACCATGGAAGAAAAGATGGCTGAAATGGAACAAAGGGTCATCCTTCTCACAAAAGCACTTGAAGAAAAAGACTTCAAAATTGCAACCCTAATGAACAAGCTGGAGGTACAAGATTCGGGTGAATCAAGTCTTGACCCTGAGCACCCACCTGGCTTTATTTTGAAAGGAGAAAACGCTAGGGTTGATAAGGGAAAAGGAGGTGAAGGCACTTCTCAACACGGACATTCCACCTCAATGGCCTCGATATCTGTCCAACAACTGCAAGACATGATAACGAATACCATTCGAGCACAATATGGAGGTTCTTCTATAAGTTCTCTCATATATTCAAAACCCTACACAAAGCGCATCGATAACATGAGAATGCCAAATGGGTATCAACCCCCAAAGTTCTTGCAATTTGATGGCAAAGGAAACCCTAAGCAACACGTTGCTCACTTTGTAGAAACTTGTGAGAATGCAGGGACTCAAGGAGGCCTCTTTGTAAAGCAGTTTGTCCGTTCACTAAAGGGGAATGCCTTTGATTGGTATACAGACTTAGAACCCGAGTCAATCGATAGTTGGGAACAACTTGAAAGGGAGTTTCTCAACCGGTTCTACAGCACACGACGTACGATAGGCATGATGGAGCTTACCAATACTAAACAGTGGAAGGATGAGCCCGTCGTTGATTATATCAATCGGTGGCGTTCTTTGAGTCTAGATTGCAAGGATAGACTTTCCGAAATATCTGCTGTAGAGATGTGCATCCAAGGCATGCATTGGGGACTTCTTTACATCCTTCAAGGGATAAAGCCCCGAACATTTGAAGAGTTAGCAACTCGTGCGCATGACATGGAATTGAGTATCTCTAGCCATGGAAATATGAAACCTCCCGTACCTGAGGAAAGGAAAGAAAGACGGGAAATAAGGAAAAATGACAGGAATGCAAAAAGTAATATCAAAGACTCAATGAATGTCAACCCTGCTCCAGTCAAAATTTCAACAAGAAATGTTAAGGCTAATGAGAAGAGGCCCGAGGGCGGCCAACAACGTGAGACGCGTCGCTCATCACTTAAGGAATGGGAACAAAAGGTGTATCCTTTCCTAGATGCCGATATGTCCGAAATGCTAGAACAACTACTCAAGTTGAAATTAATTGAATTGCCAGAATGCAAACGACCGGAAGAGATGAGAAAAGTTGATGACCCGAACTATTGTAAGTATCATCGCATCATAAGCCATCCAATCCAAAAATGCTTTGTTCTTAAAGAACTCATCATGAAGCTAGCCAAGTAAAGGAAAATCGACTTGGATTTTAATGATGTTGCTCAGTCAAACCTTGCAACATTTGCCTGTGGGTTACCTAGTTGCATGTCTCCAACTACTAAGTAGGGGGCAAATGCCACACTCATCTAGTTTGGTTCTCTGGAACCTGTTCAAGTTCAGATCTCACAAAAAGCATCTGATTATAATTCAAATGATGATAAAAGGTCAACAGTGGATGAGGAAGAGGGCTGGACAATGGTTACTCGCAGGAGATGGAAAAAGAAATGAGCATTCCCTCTTCATTTGATCACCCAAGAGTCCAGAAGAGCACAAAACCAGATTCAGCCTTGGTCAAGAAGAATGAGTGATAAGAGGCAAGGGAGACTGGGAACAAAAATGTATGAAGATTCAGCACAAACCCAAAAGCCTCGAAAGCTCATTACATTGGAAGAATTCTTCCCCAGAAAATTCTTTCAAAATGACTCAGCCGAGACCATTCACACGGTCTCTCGTTGCGAAATTCAGGACGAAAAGGAGGATGTAGACCATGGTGGTCCAAATGAGACTTTGTCATCTTTGGAGGAACTCCAATCTCGGGTCGATGAAGTTGAACCCTTGCCATCCTCCATCTCACCGAAAGAAGTGCTCACTCAAGCTCTTGAAAAGCCAGAGATGTACACTCTTTCTACCAACACGCTTCAACAAACCCAGGAATGTTACGCGTGCTCTCCAGACTTAACTTTCACTGACGAGGATCTGTTGTTAGGCTCTAAGCCCACAATCGTCCACTTTATGTCTCTGGTTATTCTTGTGAACAAAAGATCGATCACATTCTCATTGACGGAGGTTCAGCTGTTAATATACTACCAAAAATGACAATGAGACGGCTTGGTCTTACTATGGAGGAATTATCGCATAGTCGTTTGGTCATTCAAGGTTTCAACCAAGGAGGACAACGTGAAATCGGCATGATCCACCTGGAATTAATCAGTGGAGAATTGACAAGTAACGTTTTGTTCCATGTCATTGATGCCAAGACAACCTACAACATGTTGCTAGGACGTCCATGGATCCATGGAAATGGAATAGTGCCGTCAACTTTGCATCAATGTTTCAAGTACCTTCAAAGTGGAATAAAGAAAGTCAATGCCGATTTGAAGCCTTTTGCTGAGATTGAAGCTCACTTTGCTGACGCAAAATTTTATGTAGAAGATCACATTTCTAGTGAAGTTCTCCCAATTGAGATCCTGTCCATAGAAAGCAAGCAGGGTGAAAAGAAGTATGTTAAATTCATCACTGGAAATGAGATTCCTTCCCCAAAGGAAGGTCCAGAATATGGGAATGATCGTTCTAGTGAATCTACAAGTAATTCAGTGAGAGCGGAAATTTCAACGCCTTCTAATAGCCCTCCATTCCTCTGGTATGTACCATTATCACGCTGTAAGAATGGACAATCACCATTCGCAGAATGCCTTCAATCTACAGAAGACATGGGAAGGCCTCCTGCAAAGCTCACGATGGAGGATGTAGCCATATTGAAAGAAAATCATGTCATGTCTTTAACTTCATCCGCAAATCCTTTGCCCTCGAAGCCGCTAAATGGATTCGTGAGGTCTTTGCAAAGTCTGACAGAGCATGGCATTCTACCAAGTGAGCGGAAGAAAGAATGGTTCGACCCAAAGGCATATAGGCTGTTAGCCAAAGCAGGCTACGATTTCTCAAAACAAGGGGACTTAGGGAAACTAATTCCAGAAGCCACCAGAGAAAAGATGCATTGCCTTAGCAAAACACAAAGGAAAATGCGGCTTGAAGGGCATGAAATTCCTATCCCAAAGACCGGATTAGGTTATACTCCTGAACAACCAGCTCAGATATGGATCAAGAAAAGAAGCAATGCTTCAAGTTCCCAATACATAACAGTGGAGGTCGGCGAAAGCTCGAATCAAAGAAAAGGTCACTCTTCATCACGCGTCTCGGTGTTTGATCACATCGAGGCCTCATCATCACGAATCACAGTGTTCGACAGGTTAAATACAACTTGTTTAAAACAAAATCAGGACACTCTTACGTGTAGATCAGTCTTTGATCGATTGGGGGCAATGAAAAGGCCCGTTGATTGTTGCTCTCAAAACTCAATAAACTTTGAAGTTCAAAAGGAGGAGAAAGCTGATGATGAGATCCGCAGTAGCATTCCTTCATGCATGAAACGTAACTTTACCCTAGATATTGGCACTGAAGGGTCACTCAAAGTCAAAAGGCGAACGATTGTACACACAAGTCAGTCACTCGTCCACAATGAGCAAATTGAAGAGGTATCATCCTCATTTCATATTACAATAGAAGAAGGTACACTTTCAGATGCTGAAGCAACCAATGAAGAGGTCGATGAAGCTCCCCCAGCCTTGGAAGATGGAGTACAAGCTACAGTTGATGAACTTAAAGAGATCAATTTAGGAACTGCTGAGGAACCCCGGCCAACTTTCATCAGTGCGCTTCTCACCCTTGAAGAAGAAGAAGGGTACCTCAAACTCCTAGTAGAATATAAAGATGTGTTTGCTTGGACTTATAAGGAAATGCCTGGACTCAATCCAGGTATTGCACACCATTTGGTAGTAAAGAAGGGCATACGCCCAGTCAAACAAGCCCAAAGACGCTTTCGGCCAGAGCTTATCCCTCAAATAGAAACCGAGGTCAATAAGCTCATTGAAGCGGGCTTCATTCGTGAAGTACAGTACCCGGAATGGATCGCTAACATCGTCCCTGTCAAAAAGAAGAATGGACAAATTCGGGTGTGCGTTGACTTCCGTGATTTGAACAATGCATGTCCCAAAGACGATTTTCCATTACCCATCACTGAGGTCATGGTTGACGCTACCACTGGTCATGAAGCTTTATCTTTCATGGATGGTTCTTCAGGTAACAACCAAATTCGAATGAATTCGAAGGATGAAGAGCTTACAGCTTTTCGTACTCCTAAGGGTATTTACTATTACAAAGTAATGCCTTTCGGGCTAAAGAACGCTGGTGCTACTTATCAACGGGCCATGCAAAAGATCTTTGATAATGTACTTCATAAATACGTGGAGTGTTATGTCGATGATCTGGTGGTTAAAACAAAAAGAAGGGAAGACCATCTGGCAGAACTACAATCCGTGTTCAACCGCCTAAGAAAGTATCAGCTTAAAATGAACCCCCGCAAATGCGCTTTTGGCGTAACATCTAGTAAATTTCTTGGTTTCATTGTGAGGCACCGCGGTATTGAAATTGACCAGTCCAAAATTGAAGCTATCCAAAAAATGCCAGAGCCTAAGAATCTGAGAGAGCTTAGAGGCTTGCAGGGGAAACTAGCCTATATACGACGATTTATCTCGAACTTGGCTGGTCGATGTCAACCTTTCAATAGATTGATGAAGAAAGATGTGCACTTTGAATGGGATGAGGCTTGTAGCAATGCTTTTGCTCGCATCAAAAGATATTTGCTTAATCTTCCAGTCTTAGGTGCTCCTATCCCAGGGAAGCCTCTGGTGTTATACATTGCGGCGCAAGAAAAGTCTCTAGGTGCTCTTATGGCGCAAGAAAATAAGGAGGGGAAAGAAAGAGCTCTTTATTATCTAAGTCGAACTCTCAATGGGGCCGAATTAAATTATTCTCCTATTGAAAAGATGTGTCTCGCTCTTTTCTTTGCCATAGACAAACTAGAGCACTACATGCAAGCATATACGGTCCGTTTAATAGCAAAAGCAGACCCGATTAAATATGTTCTCTCTAGGCCAGTGGTTTCGGGTCGTATAGCTCGATGGGCAGTCTTGCTACAACAATATGACCTTGCATATGTTCCACAAAAAGCTGTCAAAGGACAAGCATTGGCAGACTTTTTAGCTGATCACCCAGTTCCATCTGATTGGGAGTTCTCCGATGATTTCCCAGATGAAGATGTGTTTTACATTGAAGTAATGCCACCATAGATGATGTTTTTCGATGGGGCTGCACGTCAAGAAGGAGGGGGGGTAGGCGTAGTGTTTGTTTCTCCACAACGGCAAATACTTCTATACTCGTTCTCATTAAGCGAACTTTGTTCTAACAACGTAGCCGAATATCAAGCATTGATTATTGGTCTACAAATGGCCATTGAGATGGGCATATCGCAACTTGAGATCTTTAGGGATTCCAAATTAGTTGTCAACCAAATCTTGGAGCAATATGACGTCAAGAAAGAAGACCTCATCCCCTATTGCAAATACGCGAAGAAGTTGCTAGCAAATTTTGAGGCCATCACATTGGAGCACATACCAAGGAAGGAGAATAGACAGGCTGATGCTTTAGCTAATTTGGCTACCGCCTTAGCATTATCCCAGGAAGAGACAGCTAAAGTTGCTATTTCCCAAAGGTGGGTGATACCTCTCGTGGTTGAAGAAGAAAAAGAAGAGCAAGCCAACATCATTTCTGTATGCCTTGTTGAAAAAGAAGATTGGCGATAAGTGATCGTTGAATACCTTCAACATGGAAGACTCCCAGATGATAAACGCCACATGACCGAAGTTCGGCGAAGGGCTGCTCGATTCATTTACTATAAGTACACTCTCTTCCGCCGTTCATTTGATGGTTTGTCTCTCCGTTGCTTAGGAGAGGAAGAGGCTAAACAAGCCTTAGAAGAGGCCCATTTTGGAATATGCGACGCACACCAATCGGGTCCCAAGTTACACTACAAGATCAAACGAATGGGTTACTATTGGCCTACAATGGTGCAAGATTCCATGGAGTGTGCTAAGAAATGCGAAGCTTGTCAGTATCACGCAAACTTCATCCACCAGCCGCCAGAACCTCTACACCCAACTGTAGCTTCTTGGCCTTTTAATGCATGGGGGCTTGATGCAATAGGGCCATTACCAAAGTCATCCGGTGGCCATTTGTACATCTTGGCTGCAACTGATTACTTCTCGAAATGGGCGGAAGCTGTGCCCCTTAGGGAAGTGAAGAAAGAAACGGTGGTCAATTTCATTCAAACTCACTTGATCTATCGGTATGGTGTCCCTCGGTATATCATAACTAATAATGGTAAACCATTCTACAATAAGCTTATGACGGAGCTATGCGAGAAGTTTGAATTTAAACAATACAACTCCTCCATGTACAATGCCCCGGCAAATGGACTAGCTGAAGCATTTAACAAAACACTTGGCAGTTTGTTGAAAAATGTGGTATCCAAGACAAAGCGAGACTGGCATGAAAGAATCGGAGAAGCATTATGGGCATATCGAACCACATTTCGAACGCCTACTCAAGCAACGCCTTATTCTCTTGTCTATGGAGTAGAAGCCGTCCTTCCTTTAGAACGCCAAATCCCATCATTACGGATTGCCATTCAAGAAGGATTGACTGAAGAAGAAAATGCCAAGCTCAAATTGCAAGAATTAGAGGCACTTGATGAGAAAAGGCTCGAGGCCCAACAACGCCTTGAGTGCTATTAAGCTCGTCTTTCAAGCGCATTCAATAAAAGAGTTAAACCACGATCATTCCAAGTTGGTGACTTAGTTCTCGCCGTTTGAAGACCTATCATCACAACTCATCATACAGGCAATAAGTTCACTTCAAAATGGGATGGACCTTATGTTGTGCAAGAAGTCTACACCAATGGAGCTTACAAGTTGATTGATAATGATGGTGTAAGGATCGGCCCCATCAATGGGAAGTTCCTTAAACGCTTCTATGCTTGAAAGTCAAGGATTGCTCCTTGGTAAGAGTTTAAACTGCCCACTGTAGCGCTGCAAGAGTACATGATGTCTTCCCATTACCTTTGAAAGCGCACCAATAAGGAGAAATTAATCACACTCTATGTCTCCAATTGCAAGTGTGGCGTAGTGGTTGGATGCCCATGTCGCCCTTGAGGCCGAGGTCTCGAGTTCGATTAGCGGTGATACCCACTATTACACACTGCGCCCTCCTTTTTGCAAAAAAACACATGTGAAACAAAAAAAAAAAAAAAAAAAAAATGTTGAACTACGTGATGACTTGATCCCTCTCCGGGGTACGTAGGCAGCTTAGTACTTGTCGCTAAGTTCAGTCACATGAAAAGAAGAAGGATTGCCAGTCTAGCTTGAAGAGTTTTCCAACAGTCGTCAATATGCTTTTAAGGTCCCTTTGGTTGGCAAGACATTGCTTAAGGACAGTCAACTTCTCGATATGATGATCAAAGGTCGTTGTAGTAGAAAATGAAGACTGTAAGGAGTTGACATTGCTTAACTTTCCTTGAAATGATGATAAACATAAGTTGATGCTTGGTTGTGGAGTAAAATAAAAACTCCAACTTCTTTTGCAAGAAATGGAGTCTTCATGGCATTGCCCATCTTCTATGGACAATCTCCCACGTTTCTGAAGTATGCTTTGCATCACTTATCTCCTGGGGGCATCTTCTTGTACCTTGCAAGTCTAAGCTACATCGTCTCTCTTCTAGGCTATGCCACTTCATAGCTCTGAAATTTGAACCACATCATCTCCCTTCTGAATGGTGTCATTTCACATCATGTCTCTGAAATCTAAACGACGTCAACTTCCTCCAGGATGATGATAGATTATATATCCGAAGTCGGTGTGGCATCATCTCTCCTTTATGGGCATGTTCGTGCAATGCCAAAATTCTTGGTGGCATGTTTCGACATCTTCAAAGTCTTCGTAGCATATTCTGGCGTCTTCAAAGTATTGACGTCATTTTTCCCCGCATCTTCAAAGTCTTGATAGGGACTCCTTGCATCTTCAACGTCTTGTTGGCTTCTCTAAAATCTTGATATCTGGCTACAGTGCTATGCACCCTCGATGTCTGAGCTATGTTGCCACTAGAAATTGGTGTTGTTGTAGCTTTATTATAAAGGTCCAAATCGGTGCAACTTCGATGCGAGTGCAAGTGCTAATATGGAGTGTTGACATGGCTTCATGACAAAGATAAATGTTGGCATGACTTCCGTGCAAATGAAGTATTGACGTGGCTTCATATTGGACTCTTCAAAGGTTTCCAGTTGTGGTCAAAGTCGTTACGCACCTCCACTTCAAAAATCTTAATGGCATCCCTAGCTGGTACGACAGGCGAACCTTTGATGCCTTGACTTCGAGCAACTCCAACATCTAGAGATGAGTCTTTTGAATAACGATTATCTTCAAAAAGAGATTGCGCAAACTCTGACAAGGGCTGTGGAATGTATGAGTCTTGTAGTTCCCCCTTTCCCTTCTGAGATTTGTTGGATGTTAGTAATTTAACATGGGAGGCAATGTCGGCTAGAAAGTCTGTTCCTCTGGTAAAATCATCTCTACAAACTCCTTCCCACCATTGCTTGTAGCTATGTCTGACCCGGCTTTCAAAGTCTGTTGCAAAAGCCAAAATGAGTACTTGGGAATTTGTGTTGCAGCAAGTGAAAGATTGGTAGAATTGGTATAGATCTTTTAAAGAGCCTGTATGAATTTCTTCCTTCAAGTCACTTGGAATGTCTTGATGAAATCCAAACCGCCGACTGAATCTGTAAGGACTATATGCTTCTACAATATGTTGATCTTCACATCGGAGTGACAAATAGCCCGAGCGAAGGCTCATAAAGTAGTTAAACTTTGGAATGGATAAATGATCGTTGTCAATGAATGTCTGGTCGTAGCTTTTCTTGAAAGTAGTCCCATGCCAAAGGAAGTCGGTGGCGGTCCGTATGTGCTTTCGTGCGGAGAACTCGCTGAACGGAGAGGCATAGCCTACACCGGAGTATTTAGTCATCAAAGGATCAGATAGATCGTCATGGGTGATGCGATTGCTTCTGAAAAGATGACCTACCCAGGCGTAAACGTAATGAATGGCAAAACTAGCCCCAGACTTGCACGGAGTAGGAGAGGAAGAAATGGTGTTAAGTCCACAATAAATGCTGGCCAATACTGGGGTAGCAAGGCCAAATGAACGACCATTGGCCATGGAACTGGCGATCTTGAAAGTGCCTGGACGGACGTTATTCTGATCCTTGATAGGAAAGACAAATATGCACAGCCAACAAGAAAGAAGTGCTGATAAGTAAGTCTCTTCCTTTAAGTCATCCTCAACTTGAAGATCCGCAAAGACCCCGTGTTCTTTATCAGACCATGGTCCATGCTTGTTTATCTTGCCCAAAGGATTCTGACTACACTTGGGGATGGTTGTCTGTCTCGCTGATTTTCTAGGAGCCGGATAATTGCCATTCCCTCTGTACCAAAAAGTAATCTAGTCGCGAACGCTCACTTTCCCTTGTCTCTTCAGCCGGTTTTGAAGGTGATGATACGCCATGAAAAGGAAGCGACAGCTGCGTGGTAGGTAGGGTCGTCCTTGGTCGTTGGTTCCATTTAGCTCCTGCGCCTTGGGCACTACTTCATCATAAAATGCACCTGTGCAAGGAAGTCCGCCAAGAATGGAAAGATCCCACGGTGTGATGGAAATTTCCCCAACTGAGGTATGGAGGGTATTGGTTGACGGACTCCAACACTCGCAAAATGCTTTAATGAGATTCTCGTCATAATCATACGTGAACAAGGCTTCAGTACAAATGATGGATGCAGCTTCATTGTGAAGGCAAGTGCAAATATTGCTTCATGGCAAAGATGAATGTTAGCATGGTTTCAATACAAGGACAAATGCTGGCATGGCTTCATGGTAAAGACTCTTGATGTGGCTACGTTACAAAGACTGTTAAGATGGCTGCGTTGAAAAGATAAGTGTTGGTGCAGCTTAATTGCCAAGACAAAGGCCAGTACAACTTCAACGTCAAATACTGGTAATAATATCATTGTATCAGGAATACTGGTAATAGTATCATTGTATCAGGAATACTGGTAATAGCATTATTGTATCAGGAATACTGGTAATAGCATCATTGTATCAGGAATACTGGTGATAACATTGTTGCCTAGATGACTGCCGCTATAAGAACGTCAAAGATGGATATCGCTAAGAGATTGTTGTTGTAAGGCAATAATTTGATAATATGGAGACAAATATCACTGTAAGAACGTTGTGTTCAATGGAATGTAAAGTTGCCAAATAAAGATGGACGTCAGCCTAAGAATGTTGACGTAAAGCTTGGCACTAAAGCGCAAAGAATAAAGGAAGCATGCTGTATAATAAAAACAAGCAACAACAAAAAGCTTGTCAGAAAAAAATCTCATGGCACGTCTAAACAACAACAACAACAACAACAACAAAAAGAAAAGAGAGAGAGCTTCAATTCTAATCTCTAGCCTGTAAAAAAAAAAAAAAAAAAAAAGGCATAATTTCTCTATACTTAGAGTATTATGCTACTCACAGAGACTCTGCTTGTGCAAATTTAGTGCACACCCCGGGTGACCTTATATAGAGGTTTGGGGAGCATAAAGTCAGATTTTGCAAACTTAAATGCACTCAAGGTCAGGGAAGTCTGCACCGAATTTTGAAAGCAAAAGATGGCATTCAATGCAGAGAAACAAAAAAAAATGGTGGCTCACCACCTACCTTCTGACCCTCAAGTCTAAACGCAGTCACCCTCTTGTCAGAGCAGCCAGCGACAATGTAGACTAAAATGGCAACAAGTTTAACAATGCCTGCCGTCTCCTCTTCCGGATTTCTACAACTTCTGACAAGATTTCACAAAATTCAACCCACAGAAATCTTCTATGACCTTCGATCTACCTAACCCGAAAAATCCAGGTCCAGATATCCGGCTACACGCTGCCACGCGTCGCCAAAAGCTTCAGAGGATCGCAGCCTACACCTTCATATTCGTACAAATCCAGACTTCATTTCAAGGAAATGGTATTACCACTCGATCCAGCGGCCCTCGATGTGCAAAACCCAGAAAGCTCATCAACAACAGAGCCATCACGTGCCTCCACGCGCCGCCACAATCTCTCAATGACCCGTGGCCTAGTCCTTCAAATCTGTGCAAATCTGCCCACAATTTTAGAAAACTGACAATACCATGGTCTTCTACGGCCTTAGATCGACAAAACTCAAAAATATTGGGACCAAAAGAGCTTCCACACGCCGCCATGCGCCACCAGAAGCTCCGGCAACATCGGCGTTCACAGCCTCAGTTTCATGCGCCACCTTCACCAAGTCACGCGCTCCCACGCGCCATCCTCCTTCTGCACGCGCTTACACGCGCCATGACGTCATGGATGACGTCATCATCCACTATGGTTGACCCATTTGTCCAACCGACCCGGTTTGACCAGGACCGACCTGAAAATATGACCCGGATCCGAACCGCCTGCCAAAAAAAAAAAACAAAAGTGAGAAAGAAAATGCTTTGACCAAGTGGACCTTTGACTTTGACCAAAAAGTCAACATTTTCAAGAAGGGCCTGTCCCACTCAGTTTTTCGCGTACATTCCAATTTTAGAATCCGTTTCTTTGTTCAAGACTCGGAAATTGTGCAAACTGTCCAATTTCCACAAAGTTGACTTTTGCACAATTCTTGACCAAAAGTCAAAATTTTGAAGAAGGACCTGTCTTGCCCGATTTTTTGCGTAGATTCCAATTTTGGGGTTTATTTCTTCATTTGAGAATCCGAAATTGCCCAAATAATGTGGTTCTATAGCTGTTTGCTTTAATGTGAACTTTGACCAAGAATCAAGATGTCCGAGCAAAACTTGTCTTATTCAGATTTTCACATAGGTTATGATTGTGAAATCCGCTTATTTGTTTTGGACTTGGAAACCACCTATGTGACACACTTCTCCGAAGTACTAGCAGTATCCAAAACTTAAGCTCCCAAGATCAAGATTTGAGATTCATCCACTTGGTCTGGATTCCTTCAAGGTTATTCTCTAGACTTCATCAAGACTTCCCTTTTAAAGTACAAATGAACTCTCACAAGTGTATCTTGAACTTGAAATTACATTGGGTCACCAGTTCAACCTACCATTCCCGTTCGGTGCCTACCGGTCTTCAGCCTACCATTCTTCATCTCTCCACTATAAATAGAAGGGTCGGATTCATTGAAAACTCATCAAGAAAAAAAAAAAAACACACTAAATCATAAAATGAAGATTTTCTTCTTTCAAATTTTCAAGTCCTCTTTCTCACAGCCGTTTCTCACTATGGCCTCATCATTTTCAACACTTAGCAACCAATATTGCTTCATAATCAGTTTGAAATCAACCCTCTCATGGTTCAGTAGAAACCCTCCTCACAACATCATTGTAGTTTTGAGATCCAAACAAATTTTGTTTCTCCACTTAATGACCACCTTTGTCCATAAAATTACTCATAACAAGGTCTGTATCGTCCTTCCATGCTTCCGTGGATTTGGTTGGCCAGGAAATCCAAGTCCAGCAGAGACACCTGTTCCTAACCTTAGGGCTCCTGTAGTCTCTCTCCAATTGCTTGGTCTTCCAGCAGAAGCAGCAGTTCTGAACAAACAGCAACTTGGCTGGTTTCTAAGACCTAAATCACAAGTTAGCTTCATCTTTCATTTTTCTGTGCTTTTCCAACAAGTGGCAGTAGGTGAAGATGGTAAAAAGTGTTGGGGTATCCTACAAATTGTCTTTCATCCAACACTTACCATAACCTCCAAGGGACCAGCTCATCATAAATCAGCCTTCGGTGTCGGTAAATGGTCTCCAAAGCTCCATTCCATGTTCCCACTAGTGTGGACCCAAAGGTCATCGTTGCTAGTACCTTAGAACACACTTTTTTGGAATTACTCCAACTTAAAATCTGCTTGAAGTATTTCAGAAAGTACTTTTCTGAAATTACTTCAACTTAACGTTCGTCGGCATGGTCCCATCACGCAGGCACATTCTACGACTTGCCGCCGGACCTCATTCAGCATGCAGTCAGTCCCGGATCCTAAGGTGTACTTCCCAGAAACATCTACACCAGAGGGTCCCCAACATACAGGGCCAGCGCCATGGTGGCGTATGTTTCACCCATTCGCTTTGCTTCATCCCCGTCTTCTTCACCACTAACATCAGCATCCCCAAAATCCATAAGCTTCTGAAATTACCTCAACTTAATCTGAGTGAAACAATGACACATACGCATTCAACCACTTTCGCACATGTCCTCGCCGTAATCCAAAGTATATTCTTCGGAAATTACTTCGCCTGGACTTCTTAAAAATGTAAGGCCAGCCCCATGACTCTGCATGCTGTACCCGGCCATCATTCTCGCATCTTTCCCATCTTCTACACCCTGTGATCGCCGCCAACGATCCAAAATACTCTTCTGAAATTACCTCAGCTTAACCTTTGCTGAAATGATTCAATCTTGCAAGTATATCCAACTTCTTGCAAATAACTTTCAGCCTCACCAATCCACTCTAAAGTACCAAAACACTCTTCTGAAATTACTTCAACTTAACCTCTGCTGAGAAGGCTCGGTCACGCAAGTACATTTAAATACTCGCAGACCCCTTTTCGGTCTCATTGAAGCCTTTCATATGGGTGGGTCTACTCTTTGAAAATTATCTCATCCTGCTGAAAACTCCACCACCTTCAACTACTTCATTTGAAGAATCAGGTGTAAAAATCCATTTTTCGAAACTCATTCCCACATCACACTTCGAAACCGTGTGCGTGAACGATTCTCGATGGGGCATTTTGTAGAGAGGGAAAATTTTCGACCTATCACAAGCTGACACATCACACTACCAAGTCCACAAAATACAGCCAATTACAAAGCGCCACATATTGCTGCTAGGTTTTACTATCACTACTCAGAAACCAACAGAAGTTTGCCAAGTGTCATGCAAAAACCAATCACCCATCAGCGCGTGTAAGCGATGACACAAGCAGTCCAGCACATGTAAGCGATGACATAGGCGGACCAATCAGGCTGTGACATGTGTCACCAATCAGACTCCGCCACGTGTTGCTCACCCACCCCCAAACTCCTATAAATAGAAGCCTTCCTAAGACATTTCAGGGGGACCAAACCATCTAAAGCACAAACAGCATCAGAGAAGATTCAGAAGCATCAGAAGTACAGAAGCTCTGCAGGAATCAAGCCTCAAAGCCTTCAAGAACTTCAACCTCAAAATCGAAGAACATTCGAAGTAGAATCATCCAAACTATCTGCCTAGATCCAAAAGTTTACGGGAATCAAGCCAAAAGCGTCCGAAAACATCAACAAATCACAAATCAGTGAAGCTCTACAGATCCAAGCTTCTAAAGCCCCGAAGAACTTCCACCACAAACCTTCGAAGACAAAGAACATACGAAGAACGTGAAGAACAAAGGATTTCTAACAAGCTCATAGCCAGAGATTCATTGTAATTTCGTTTCAGCAATCTTCGATCCATCCCTCAACCAAATTGAAGGATATTTTGTGTTCGAGTCAAAATCATATTATTACAATTCCAACCAACAAGTCTTTCAAGGAGATCGAATCAGAGGATCACTCTTTTGTAATTTCAGAGAATTGTACCACACATTCATCAATACAAATTCGCATTTGTGAAACTATTTTACTTGTTTGATTTATTTCGAACTAGAAATTTAGTCGTCTACAACTAGAATGCCAAAAAAAAAAAAATTATGAAAAAATTATTAAAATAAAAAGAACAAGAAGAGATAGTAAATGTTAATGATGAATAACGATGAAGAAAATTTTAATGAAAAAATAAATTTGTAAAATTATAAACATGATGATAGCGTTGACTTAGATGGGGTTGATTAGGCAATTTGATGAATATGATGAAAAAAAAAATTAAAAAAAAAATTGGGTCATTTGTAATATATTATCACTTTTGAATTTAAGTAATTTAAATGTGTATGTTATGAACACATGCTAGTTTGATTTATTTAGTTAGCTTGTTAAATATTATTACATAAATGATGAATAAATTAGTCATTAGTTAAATATATTCAAAATTTATAATGAATATTTTCTCAAAAAAAAAAAAATTATAATGAATATACCCTCTATATATGTATATTTATAATTTTTTATAAATTTTATTTAAGTGTTTGTGCATCTTACGATACACAATACGATACGATACACGATACAAAAAAATTAAAAATCGATTCACAATACGATTCTCGTTTTGACAACTATGCTCTCAACCTCATTTAGCCCGAACTCAAGGAACAACCCAAGTGTGCAATTGAGAATTAATAAATTTGGAACGAGTTTGAGATCTATATTTTTTTTTTTTTTAAATTTGAATTTAGAATATGTACTCTCAACCCAAAAATGTCTTTTCTCATTTTTGAAATGGACCGAAGTAAACCGAAATGGATTAAAGTAAACTAAATAGACCAAAGTAGACTAAATTGGACCAAAATGCTACACTGATGTGGTTTAACAAGAGTATAACAATAATAAATACTATACTCTAGCTTTTAGATATTATTATATAGATATAGATTTGATACTTAAGTATGTTCTAGTTAGATAATATATTATTTCAAAAATATGATTGTTACCCTATGGAACCATTAATCAAAAAGAGGGGGGGGGGGGGGGGGGAAAGGGGGCATAATATATATAGTTTTCAGTTCAAAATTTATGCCTACATTTAGTTCCTATGATTCCAATTTGTATGTAAGTGTAACCATATAGCCAATACCTGCCTTAACTAAGTCTAAGCATACAACTCATCTAGCAGTTGAACTTGAACCTTATCCCCATATTTATTGAGTAACCAGATTTTGGCATTTGTCCCACACTCCCACTGCAAGCACTATTCAGTATTCAATTTCTGGTGGCGCAATGAAATTACAAAATTTTGGCAGTTGAAAAGGAATTTCTCACATTCGAATCTCCAACACTATGATTCCATGAATAGAATTTTGGGACCTCATATGGCAAACATGGTGACACCAATTAATATGCCCACCTTTAGCTAAAGGTAAAATTATAACTGTCAATTATGACAAACGAGTAAGAAACAGTGACAAAATTTGAAAACCTTTTAATAATTGATTCTGAAAAAACAGGTGAAGTAAGATGAGAGAAAATTAATTACCTTGCTCTGCTCTTTCTGGATATCAATAAATTTACCAAATCCGTCTAGCTATTTCGTTCATAATTCAACTTATCGGTAGAGTTGGCCTGTATTATTAAATTTTTGGCAGTGTAATTATGATATACAGCTTATTTAATTGAAATTGAAAACTTTTTATTGAAAAGGTAGAAAAAAAAATTAAAAAATAAGCTGACAGTACAATGGGACTTATAAATAGTATCAAAAAGTGTAGCGGGACCCATGAATGTAGAAAAAATAAACTAAAATTGCGAATGAGCTAAAAATTCCAGCCCATCTCAAATGAACACTGTCTGTTTGGGATCCGCTTATTTTACTGAAACTGAAAATTTTTTGTTGAAAGTATTGTAGATAAAGGTAAAAGTTAGCTGAAATAGTACAGTGAGACCTATGAATGGTACTAAAAAGTGCAGTGGAGCCCATGAATAGTAGCAAAAATAAGCTGAATAGTAAAATAAGCTAGCAAAATTTACCAAACAGACACCCAATGTGTGTGTGTCTCTCTCTCTCTCACCTTTAATCTGCTTCCTAAATTCTTACAATAAAAGACTTGAGAACGAATCTCATCCTAAAGAAGAAAAAATCCAGTCATTGCTATTTTAGCTTAATGAAAAAAAAAAAATTATCATATATATAAATGAACGTTATAGACTTTAAAAATTAAAATAATTTTTTAAATAAAAAATCCAAAGAGGATTCCACTTACCAATTAAGCTTTAAGCCCACAAAACTATCATATATTTCAGACAAGAGCCTTGCAAGTTCTATCCTTGTATGAATTGTATGTTCTTGGTACAATGAATCAATGATGTTGTTAAATAGACAAATAAAGGAAATAGATACTCATAAATACATAAACACAAGGTTGGTGCAGATCATATTAAGTCTGCAGGCCTTTGCACATACCTGCCACTGCCACAAATGAATACAAAGGCACAATGTTGGTGCAAGTCACATACAATAATATGTGGAGGCCCTAAAGTAAAATTCCTCTCCATCAAAGCCAATAGTCACAGCTCCCCAAGCTTGAGACATAATACGAACAAACAAATGATAGTAATAAGTAATAACCAGAAAAAGACCTTAAACCAATCCAATTTAAGATTCTTGTTGTAGTTGGAATTTCCTTTTCTTTGTTCCTCGTTTTATGGATGATGTTTAAAGTTAAAGATGAGGCTTTTCTTTTTCTTCTTTTGGAACTGATTGATAAGAAATTAGCAACCCAACATGCATGCACACGTCCATATAAACACACAAATTAAAGTTATTGACAACAAATGACAAATCCCTTGATGGACAAAATCCAAAGTTTCCACACAAGCTTCGAAATTTTCACTGCTAAAATGTATATCTACCTAAGTTCCACACCTGCTAGTTATTGATGAAAGAAAAAAGTTTTATGTAATTTGTATCTGCTAAATAATTAATTAGTTCCACATCTAAATTGAAAGTAGGTACTGAAGCTAGCTAGCCATGGTATGGGCTATGTTTTCCATGTCTCCTAGCCCTGCAATATAATACGCCAATTACAACACAGCAGCCAATTTACTCGCAGAAGTAGTGGAACATCCTTTCAAACTCAAATCCTGATATCTAGTTTCACCATATGTGTAGGAGTAGGGATAGCTTTCTCAGATATGATTGAACCACTATAACCTCTATAACACATTTAGATCCACAGATGACACATATATTGGCTACCAAAGCTATTTTACTTTGCTTGACTTGGAAGTTTCCTTTCAGGCTATTCCTGCTCCATTGCATAATTTCCTCCCACTTTTTTTCTACATTAATAATTAGTACCCCCCAATCTCTTTGGTAATTTAACTAGTCCACTTGGAATTCACTTCACTGTTTTCATTCTAGCTTGTAATATAAACTTCACAAATATAATATTAAGAACAAAATCAGAAACTAACCTTGCCATTTACACCTTCGGGAGGATGTATTACTGCCCATTATTATGTCTTACACCGTAACACATGCAAGCTTTTAATTACCTCATTTCCTAGATAACACGCTCTCAAGTACTATAATTCATTCCCGTTCTGTTCTGTTCCGATCCATTCCATTCCATTTGGTCTTGGAACAATAAAATTAATTACTTCCTTTCGTATTTTATTACTATTTCAGAACCTTAATTAAGGTGGCACTAGTGACATGTTCCCTCGTTAATAAAGGCACAAATTTCTTTGCTTAGGTTGGTTCCGTGGTGTTTCTACTATGTGTGTGTATATATATATATATATATATATATATGTTGCTACTTGCTACCCTTCTTCCTTTTCTATTAAATTTCCCTAAACCCCTAAGGGCCTGTTTGGTTTGTGTTTTCAAACAATATTTTTCAGTTTTTAAACAATATTTCACACATTTTTATACACTTTTTTACCTACACGTATTTTCACAAATATTTCCAAACAACAATTTTCAGTTTTTAAACACATGTACCAAGCGTGCCCTAATCTAGCTCAGTCAGACCCCAACAAAAAAAAAAAAAAAAACAGTAAGACAGTTTAGTTAAGTAATTGAGCGCGAGCCGAGCCGGGTGAATAGCCGAGATTGGCGCTTCCCGTAACCCAATACGAACACGCACAATTGCACGTGCAAGGTCTGTCCAAACACGTAAGAGTTAAAAAGCTGTAAAAAAAAGAGAGGAAAGGTACAGGTAGGAGGAGAAGGAGAGTGGCGTATATAACCACCACCCCAAAGCAAAGCTAAGCTAAGCTCACACTCTCCCCCATCCCCATAGTTATTGTTTGTTTTCACTGAACTTAGAGCACACAGACTCAAAAGTGTGAGAAAGAGAAACCTAAACCAAAGTCTGCTGGCCACAGAGAGAAAGAGAGAGAAACCACAGTTTACTTTCTTTCTTTCTTTCTTTCTTTCTTTCTTTCACAGTATAGTATAGTATAGTGCATTGTTGTTTGTGTGTGTTGATGAGATGAGAGGCATGCATTATTAATGTGTCCCTGCACCAAACCGTGATTGATTTTATTACCTTCCCTTCACGTTCACACACTCACTGAGATACGCTATCAAAAGCCTCGCTTTCTTCTATTTCTCTCTAAACAAATTGCTACAACAGAGGAATTATGGAGCTCAGCAAGGTTACGCTGGAGATCTTCACGAAGCTGGAGCAGAAATGGCTCTCGCACTGTGAAACCACGAAGAAGACTCGGATTCTCAGCATCGACGGAGGCGGAACCACCGGCATTGTAGCCGGCGCTGCCCTCGTTCACCTCGAGGACCAGATCCGCCTCAAAACCGGTGATCCTCACGCGCGAATCGCTGATTTCTTTGATCTCATCGCCGGAACCGGTGTCGGAGCACTCCTAGCCGTCATGATCTCCGCCGATGACGGTTCAGGCAGGCCTCTGTTCTCTGCTAGAGACGCTGTTAATCTCATCGCCGCTAAAAACTCCGAGCTTTTCAAGCTCAGACTTGCCGGAGTTTTCCGCCGGCGAAAGAGATACTCTGGGAAAAGCATGGACACGGTGCTCAAAGAAATGTTCAATAGAGAAGACGGCGCCGTTTTGACCTTGAAGGACACGTGTAAGCCTCTCCTCGTTCCGTGCTTCGACCTCAAAAGCTCCGCGCCTTTCGTTTTCTCCCGAGCCGACGCGTCCGAGTCACCGAGCTTCAACTTCGAGCTCTGGAAAGTCTGCCGCGCCACGTCAGCTACGCCGAGTCTCTTCAAGCCGTTTAATCTAACGTCCGTGGACGGAAAAACCTCTTGCTCCGCCGTTGACGGCGGTCTAGTCATGAACAACCCTACCGCCGCTGCCGTCACTCACGCGCTCCACAATAAGCGCGATTTTCCGTCCGTTAACGGCGTCGAAGACCTCTTGGTTTTGTCGTTAGGTAACGGTCCGTTAACCGGTAATGGCTGTGCACAGAAAGTCCGTTATAACGGCGAGTGCTCAACATCTACGGTGGTTGACATTGTCCTCGACGGCGTTTCGGAAACCATTGACCAAATGTTAGGGAACGCATTCTGTTATAACCGTACAGACTACGTTAGAATTCAGGTAATGTTTAGTTATTCCATCTAATTTATTTTTACTAGTCTCTTTGCATGCTCTAATTGATACTCTTATAATAATTTTAAATTTGATCTGTTAAGATTACATTACCACTGCGCACCCTTACTACGATAGTCACTACATAAATATAAGTGTTCCATTGCTACGAATATAAGTGTTTGTGGAGTATGAGGGTAAGAGCGGACTTCCAGTCTCTAGGAGAAAGGTTTACACGCATATACACTTAAATTAGGCTATAATAAAAATTTTATAAAAAAAAAAAAATTACATCGACATACATGTAACAAAAATGAACAAGTGTAATAATTTGAATGATCCCAATTATATGTTGATTTTTAAGATTATGAATTTGTGTTTTTAATTTTGATGACTGACGGCATTAAATGTGGGCAGGCGAACGGTTTAGGAGTGATGGGGGCGAAAATGGAGGAAGTGTTGAAAGAGAGAGGAGTGGAGTCGTTACCGTTTGGCGGGAAACGGTTACTGACGGAGACTAACGGAGAGAGGATTGAGAGTTTCGTACAACGACTTGTTGCTTCAGGGAAAACCAGTCTTCCACCTAGTCCTTGCAAGGATTCCGCCGTTAGCCCTCTCGCTAACGGCCGTTAGTAAGTTCTTTTTATTATTTTTTTTTTTTTGGGGGGGGTGGGGGTTTAGTCTTTTAGAGGCATTGTAAGTGTAACCAAACTCAGGTCTACTTGACTGTCTCTGTTTCCGCGTTAAATAGCAGCTAATAATAATGACCTGTTCTCTCTCTCTCTCTCTCTCTCTCTCTTTAGGTGTAGTTGATTGAATTAAGGGTAAATTTACAGTTTTGGTATGAATTAACCTATTTATTAAAGTACAATTTTGTTCTTTCAATTTTAAGCAAGTCTTCATTTTGTTTTTTTAAAAAGTTACAAAAGACTTCAGCTGTTATTCTGTGAGATCAATATGGGATCAATGCCAAAAAAATGTGACGCAATTCTCATGTCTCCATGACATGAGGCAGTGAGGCTGAGGAGGTAAATTCTCATTAATTATATGGATAGATAAAAGAAGCATTAAAGACACCGTTATCTGGTGAGGGGGAAGCATCATTATAATTTATAGCCATGCATTGTTATAAGATATTATAAAGTTGTTTTCACAGATTTGGTTGATAAATATATCCTAACATATGTTGGTTTTGTTATTCTGATCCAGTAATGTGGAAATCAGAATAGGAATAATGGGGCATTGTTGTATCTAAATTCAAACCATCATGAGTGTATGTATGTATGTATGTATGTATGATTCATCTTAATTTGATGATCTTTAAAATCAATAAGGGCTCGTTTGGATGGAGGGGAGTAGAGTAGAGTTGGCTAAAATTAAGTTAATTTTTTGCCAAATTTACTCTACTCTACTCCCCTCTACTCCCCTCCTTTTCCCTTAATCCAAACGGACCATAAAGGCCAAAAAATAAACCCTACACAAGTCATGTTGAATGCTAACTGGTGCTTAAGTACATACATTTTGATCATGTCGTATCTTATGGTTCATGGACATTGCTCGATCTCTTCTCTCCCTGTGGGAGAATTTGTGCTATAATAAGAAAAAGAAAAAAAAATCATATATATGTTTACACCAATTAATAATAGCATTTTCTTATGTAATGATAATCATTTATTGTCCAAAAATCTAGTAAGTTGTCAAGAGCATTTAGTAAATAGTACACTCTGAAGTAAAGAAGCCACTTGAAATGAGAAATATGTAAATAGGGGAACCTGTGCCTCTCCTTTTTATAAATCTCTAGCAATGAATTCCAACAGTATCATTGACAAGGAAAAAGAATCAAATCCCGTTATTAGGTCATGAGGATACATCACACTCTCACAAACACCTTTTTTTTTTCAATCTCAACTTCTTAAAGTTACAGAAAAGAATCAACCTTTTCTCTCATCAATTTCACTTTTTTAGTTTTCATTTGTAGTATGGTACTCTGAATTTCCTTCCCCTTCTTTCGGTAGGTAAGCTACTAGTACTCATTCACTAGTGTTGACAAAAGACACAGCCACCAGTTTGGTTATGCAAGCATTTAATGGGGGTCCCTAATTTGTTACTTCGTGTCATTTCTTTGTTCTATTTTTTAGGCCTTTCTTATCTACTTCAAAGCTTGGGAGTGTAAAGATACATCAGCAGTAGTGTGTGTGTGTGTGTTAGGTAGAAATGTAGAATATACTTCCACAACCTCATTATCTTTAATTGGGTGATAATGACATTAGGTAAGACACGATTTACAACTAATTAATCAAACATGTTGCTTTCAATAGGTAAATAGGGTCTGATCCTGGCTTAGCCAACCTGGTGTGTTGATTTAAGTTTGTAACTCCCCCGGGTATCACACATGCAAACAGAGAAGAATCCTATGGTTTTCACAATAGTCACCGAAGCTCTCATGGAAAGTGATTGTGAGGGGGACCTCTATTCCTATTTGGATTTTTATGTGTAAATGGATTTTCCTATCTGCAAGAGCGCAGTAGGGTATGGGGACACCCCAACCATTTTTGGCAATTACAATTAATTTAGTTTGGTTCAAGTGAAATCATGGACCATAGCTTCTAAGTAGAGTTTGAGGCGTGCTTTTGCATTAGAATATCATTCATTCTCCTTTGTATATATTTGTTTCTCAACAAAAAAAAGGAACTGTGGAACTGAATTTTATATGGAATCAGAGTCCATCATCTTCGGTTAATTTGATCTCAATTAGAATTGCATTGTGCCGAAAAAACCCCTCCTTACAGTTATAACTTTTGTATTATTATTATTTGAACTCAAATTTTTCTTCTTTTTGGAAGAAACCGAATAATGTCATTGAACTACAAATTGCATTTTTTCAGAATGAAAATTTTTTATTTCACTGAAATTCCATAATTAATAAGATCTTTGATAGTCAAATAGCTTGAAGCCATCCATTTCGTCTGAACTTATGTATCACAGTAATCAATTCTTTTTTCTTTCGGTGTTTTTTTTTTTTTTACTTGTAGCATTCTCTTCAAAAGTCCATTTATAAGGTCAGTGAGATTTCTCCAGACATTAAAAAGATTGTTTATTTTCTGGGTCCTTTAGAAAGTTGATGATGTGATTCACTGGTCCCATATTTCTTCAAATTAATTAGGCGGCTATGCGAGTACAATGGCATATTGGCATATTGAGAAGGCCCATAATTCTCATACTATGTTTCACTTCACTACCTGTGAATCTAATTAATTATGGTAATATATAGAAGGAATTCATTCATATGAATTCTTTATTACTTTACTGTACTTGTAACTCTTTATAGCTTATGCAATTAGTGAATCAGTTATAGCTTGGTAATGTTTCTCAAAAAAAAAAGAAAAAAAAGTTCTAGCTTGGTAATCCATTTAGAAGTCCATAAAAGCAAAGACTTTAGTTTTCTTTCTTTCTTCTCTATCAAATAAATTAAAAGTCCCTTATAACAAATGGGAGGGAGTGATTCGATTTATTCGAACCCAAATTCTCCTCTATAAGATAAACGCTATACATTGTCACTAAGCAGCAAGGTTATTGAAAATTCCATAATGATTTTCACTTATGACTAAAATAGAAATCTCTATTTGTTCCAACCACAAAAAAAAAAAAAAAAATTATTATTATTATTCAAGAAAAAAAAATCTTGTAATATACTAATTTTGGGGAAAATTAGAGAAAATAATGGAAAAACAAATAACAAATTTGGCCTAGAGCCATAAAAGATTGGTAATGGGTTGTGGGCAAATCATCTCCAATACACAACTAGACTAGGATTCTACCATTAGCAAATTTGAAAAATCTTTGTAAAGAACAAAGAGAAGAAGAAAAAAAAAAAAAAAAGAATATGGATGTTTATTTACAAGCAATGAAGAGATACTAACGAAAAGCTACCTTCGAAAGGTCACTTGTGTAGGAAAAAATCCTATAAAACATTGTTATGGTTGTTTCTAGCCCTTAAGAGCACGAACAAATTCATTCCCCTCATTTTTCAATAAAATTCTACATATAACATACTTTCTATAACTATCTAAATTGAAAGAGACTCTTCAGTTTGCATATCCCTTGCTAATGCTTACCAATCAGCTATCACTCTCACTTGTGTAAGCACTTTCACTAGAGTGAAAAGGGATCTCATTTAAGCGAAATTCTTAAACTCACTTTTATTATTATTTTAGTTTTAAAAAAAAATCTCCATCCTTCTACTTTTGAAATATGATCCTTCACATATTACAACTTTTATATAATTATGCAAAAAATGGTGACCTTTTCATTTTCTTAAAGGTCACCATTTTTTGTATAATTCACTTCACATTATCACATACACATCTGAGAAAAATATAAATGGATCATCGAGTGTTTATACAATTTAAAAAAAAAAACCTGTTAAGCTTGGCGGCTCCAAATTGGCTACAAAACTGGCTCAGTGAAAAACTACAATACTACTGCTTGCTATTGGTAATTTGTTGGTAATAAGGATGTGTTTCTGAAACCACCTGAACTCGACAAAATTGGGAAGTGGGTCAACCTCAGGGACCAGGGTGAACCCCAGCCCTTTGGACCCATCCTAATTAAAATAACAACATAATAAAAAAAACCTCTTTTATTTAACTTGTTGATGAGCTTATATTTGTTTTTTGTGTACCCAACAAACTGAAAAATCAAGATACGTGGCTCAATGCTTTTTAGGTTTTGTGTACGATTCATATATTGGATTCATTTTGTTATAGTTTCTCTTTCTAATATTATATGCTACAATATGATTTTGATCCTCTTGTAAGTCAGGCAAGTGGTGAGGATGCTCCATTTTTTTTCATTATATTTAGCAATCTCTTAATCATGGAATATAAAGTAATGAATGAAAAACCAAAGGTATAACCTCGACCCTACATCGGGTGCTAGCTGCTTTAATATATATTTTTATATATAGTGTTCTGAATTATGATCTTTGTGAAGATGACTTTCTCTCTTCTTCTTCTTCTTATGAGCTTTTTTCTTTTTCTTTTTTTTTTTGTTCAATGGACACAACCCCATTTTTTTGGTTTAATTTGGTGAAAGACAATGTAACTTATTGATAGCACTAAAATTAATTACATTTAGTAATTAATTAATTTAATCATAAAACATTTCTGCCCTTCTTTTAAAATTAAGAAAGGTAAATTCATCATATATTAATTACTTCGAAATATTTATAATATTTTTTTTATGATTGATAAGTTGGTAAGTTTGTTATTATTGACCTAACCTTATCTCTTGTACTCAATTCTTTATAGTTTTGAGTTCCTATAACATTTATATATATGCACCTTATCATGTACTCAATAAATATATACATACCAACATTCAATAGATTGAATGTGACAAATTTATCTAACATTCAATTTGCTATTAGAGCCTATGAAAGTATCAATTAACCTTATGACTTCCAACTCCTCTTTTTCATCTCAGACATCTTCTTCCACTCTGCACCTAACTAATAATTCTCCACAAATTTCCTCTACACTTCTTCACAAATTTCCCATGTTCCTTCTTTGTCAAATTCACATCATTGTTTTTTTTTTTTTTTCATATATCAAGCTTACCAACAAAAATTACCTCAATCTATTTAAAAACTCAACTTATTCTATATCTCAAAAATAACTGTCTCAATAATATTTTTTTTAAAAAAATTGTGAGAAAAATTGTTACTCTAGACTTATTGAAGAAATATTGCTTTTGGGAGCCTTTTATTCTCTCATTTCAATGATTTTTTTGTGGTATCACATAAATTTTTATATCGCAATAACCCAACTTACACTTTAGTGTTATCCTAATCTCTAATAATTTCCCCCCTCATTCACTCAAAAATTATATCTAGGATAAAATGTTGATTCCAGGTGTCACTCTTTGCAAAGTTTGCAACAACCAAAATGATTCCCCCATTAAGCAATAGAGATAAACCCAAAAAGGAGAACAGACCACTATAGTAAAAGCTAGATTCTTCCCTAGAGAAGCTTCAAGATTAAAGTAGTTTATGGTAATTACCATGCTTGCTTTTCATATTTAATAATGGTTAAAGATTAAAAAGTTTGTAGTAGGATCTCTTTTAAATAGGAGGCTTTTTCAGCCTGTTACTGGTTTCTTATCGGAGCCTATTTTATGAGGGTCTTGTTTCTTCTTTTAGAAAAGCATATTCGAGGCCCCCAACTCTCTAAATATTGTTCCAGAAGAACTATAAAATAAATAAAATAAAAAGATGGCAAAGCATTAAATATTAAAAAGAGAGACTTGCGTGGAAAAACACTATGATGAGATTTCCTCCAATCACCTTTCATGAGCTTTCACTCTATTGACCTTCTCAAAAAAAAAAAAAAAAAAAAAAGCTTTCACTCTATTGTAATTTTTATGAAAATTTTACCATAAAAAAATAATGTGACAAATATCATTTATAAAGCTTTTCAAATTTTTTTTTTCTTTCCATATATATATATAGTGCATGTGTTTACAATAATTCTATAGCATATCTAAATTTGATTTAACATTTTCTTTTTTCTTTTTCTTTTTCTTTTTTTGGATCAATATATCAATAAATTAACATAATACTTGTATAATGTATGGATTAAGTATAATAATATCTTTTATTAGTTGTATTTTTCCTAAATATGAATTATACTTATTTATTTAATAATTTTTGAAGTATAAAATCCATTATTTTATGATATTTATTTAGAAAAATTTTCCTTTTTCCCTTAATCCACATCAATCCAGTGTTGGTATGATTATGATATATATTTTGGTGTGTACGATTTGATAAACACATGGTGCTTCTTTTTAAATAAATAAAACCTAACTTACTAACCCTCATGCAAGAGGAATGAGGGCCATGTCATCATAGCACCTCTCTTTTAGTGGGTGGTTGGCTACTCTACTATTCATAATACTAATGCATTTCACCGAGGTCCTCTTAACCCTATAGTGCGTTTTTGTGTGTCAACAAGTGGTTAGTTTGAAGATTTAAACCTATTTGTTTATTAGTAACCACATTACCGGAAGAGCATTAGATAATATATACTACATGCATGTAGGGAAGAGTGGGCTTAAATGGTAGGTGAGTGATCTTATTTATTTAATGATGACCACGTAATTTTTTAAACCAATTTGATTAAGACCCCCATAGAGAGAGACTGAGAGAGAGAGAGATGTGAGGTTGAAGTCATGATATTCATGGTGAGTGCAGTCAAGAATCCTTTTGATTAAGACGCAAGTTATACTCCTAATAAGAATCCCCTCCATTTCCACCAAACCAAGCATTAGGCTGCTTCTTTGAACTTTTAATATTTGTACTAAATGCTTTTTTCAGTTATCATGTTATATATTATTCTATGTGCTTTTAGGTGTATTAGGTAAAAATAAGAATTTGTAGTGCTAATGGCTAGCAAGAAGCTCCAAAAGTTTTAGATTATATATATGCATATATACATATCAAAGATTCATAACTACGTGCTTATGAATTATAACCCATCTTATATATCCCTTGATTGTACGGATTTGAGACTAAGCTCTCATAGGATTCCAATATTTGTGATGGATAAGTTGATTGTACAGATGACTTGAAGAATGAACACTTGTAAAAGAGGTCAATTAAAGGAAGAATGAACACTTGTAAAAGAGGTCAATTAAAGGACATCAGTGATGTGCTAGCCGTGCATTGATGCTTTGATAGCTAAGTTTAATAGGTGTAAATGGGACCAATGAAATATAACTCAATTGATACTTCCTTCCCTCATAATTTGTTAGTGGGTTTTTTTTTTTTTTCCCTTTTTTTTAAGGGATTTTGTCACTCACCTTTCTTTTCGTTCATTTTTTCCTTTTTAATTGTGAGAGTCGTTTTGTCATAATTAATAGTTTGTCCCTTTTAATCTCAAAGTAAGATCAACTCATGGTCCCCATGCTAACGTCATCGTTATCTCCTATGAGTTAATCCAAGTAGGGCATTTGTCACCACTCACCAAGGGGGAAAAATGCAAGGTATTTGTTGAGTTAGCTAGACTCCTCTAAGAAAAAGGTTATAGTTTTATTATCAAGTATATGTAATTACACCCTCTCACATAGGAATGAACCTCATAAACGTAAAACTTACCTCTAATTGATAGGATGATTACACATACCTGATATACCATACTCTCCAACTCTGGCTAGATTAAGTAACTGATGTGGCCCTATTATGGCCAGATCGAGAAGGTGACGTGGACACATGTCGAGCACATCCCTATTGGATTAATCCTTGGGAAGTTAATTAGATAGCTGCGTGGCACCTTAAGTACGTACAGTACTATGGTTTGTCTCATATTGGGTTTCACCCTTTAACTTCCTACTCTTCCCCAAAAATACACAAGTCCAAACAAAATAGTCCTATACAAATTTGGGTGCAGGTTAAGTCGGAAATTGGATCTATTAATGGGACAATCTTTCACATTTTTGTTTTTTTTTTAAACCTGTTCATTTTTCAACTCAACAGGTCTATCTGTATTATGTGATTTCAGTTTGTCAAATAAAAGGGCACAGTTTTTTCTTGATACAGAAGGGGCACAATTTCTTGAAGGGTTATACAAGGTTGTGCATGCATTCATGCTTGGCCTAGCTCAGTCCAAGTCCATTTCAAATGAAGCAAATTTAAAACTAAACCAATCATATGTTGTTGTTAGCCAAAAAGTCTTGGAAGGTATATTAAACCAAATACTAATCCAACCAAGAATTAATGTCCTTTGGTAAAAGGAAAAAGAATAATTCCCATCTATATTCAATGTACACTACTGCATGCATGTGTGTGTAATAAACGAATTTGTATTATTAGTTATAAATAAGCATGGGTCACCGGCCATACAACCCTTCACTATCTCTATAATACTAGGAATGGAAAATCATTGTGATAATTCTTTATAACCCTACATTGCTTTCAAGTACTAGAAGATGCCCTGTATGTCACAGCACATTTTAAGTTGAGGCAAAGGGGCTCCACTCCAATCCATGCAGTTGGTAAAACCATTAAGAGCTCCGTAGCTCTTACTAAAGATCTGAGAAATTTGTATGGGCCAAGGGCAGCTATTAAATGTTTATAATTAATTAGATTACCCCTTTTTTCTGCTGACACTACTATTAATTCCTCTTCTTCTCTTTTTTGGTGATTACTGCCACTATAATACAGTACGTACTCCATAAATCTTAGATTCCTCATGATCAATGTTTTGTGTAGAAATAATAACCATTTTGAATTATTTTATACAAAAAGTAGTAATATTTAATTTGTGGGTTTTGTGGGTTCAAGTTAGCTCTTGTTGTTGAATAAGAACACGATTACATGAAATTGATTGAGTCTCATTTACACCCAAAAAAAATTATTTTGTTAATGTTTTGATGTAATAAAAAAACAATCATCATAGAACGAACCCTTTAATTTGGTTCAAACCCTCGTGTCTTTATTAAAAAAAAATGCAAGTGGTTTTGTTTCTGCGCCTTATTTTTTATGTTTGCATTCCACTATATGAGAATTAAACTATCTATGGGTTGTTCATATATAATATAGAATAGTGCAGTTGATTAAAAAATAAGTCTAGAAAAACCATTCCCTTAGTTTGTAATTTAAAAGATCCTTGATATACTGTGATTTGAAGATGGTAATACAGAAGATTAAAAAATAAGTGTGAAATCTTCTCTAAAAAAAAAGGTGTGAAATTCACAATTCCCTTTTTACTTGTGAAAAAAATATAGGCATTCTCTAGATAAGATATCTTATCTTCTTTGCCTTGATTGACATTAAAATATGTTCAGTGTATTAAATTCATAAACCAAACTCAGAATCTATATATGTAAATCATAAATAAGTTGAAGAACTTCACCATGAAGTCATGAACCCTAACCATTTGTATAGGGGTTCACCTACATATATACAGTGGAGGGGGGAGATAAATTTCCTAAATGAACCCCAGCTCAATAAATTTTTTTTTTAAAATCATGACATGATAAACCCTAATCATCATTTTAATAGAATGGAATTTTGGATATCCTCATAAGTCATAATGTTATATGTTAAAAGTCATCAATGTCAATGAGGGGACCTTAGCTAGCTTTGCATAGTATAGTACGAACAAAGTTTCTCTCCAAACTAGTTTGGAGAGAAATCCTACAAACTCATCATATATATTTATATTGAGTGTGAATTTTGAAAATTTAACCGTTAAATTGCATGTTCTTATTACATCCTTAATGCTTACAAAATTTCAAGAAAATCAAAGATCAATTGCGCTATGTCATCAAATAAATGTTATAATTTCAAGTTTTTATAATCTAAAGTTGTATATAAAAAATAAGTTAATTGATCAAATAGTAAATAATATCCAATTTGAGCGAAATTTGATATACATGTTAAGAACATAAGGAACATGAAATTCAACGGTAAGATTTTCAAAATTCACACAAAAAAAAAAAGAAATATATGAGAAGTTTAAAGAATTTATTTGGAGAGAAACTTTGTTCGTATAGTACTTCTTTATCTTTTTATTTTATTTTTATAGATGCATAGTATATATAGTACTTGAATGTACACATTCATTATTACTTAAACGCTGACATTGTTTAAGAAAAAAAGAAGAACACTTTTATTGCACAATTACTTATACATATTATAACTTTCAGGAATTAGTAGTAAACTTCAATGAAAATTGTTGGCCTTGTTGTAAAGACAGGTGGTCCCTTCGCTTAATTTCCATTATTTACAATCCTCTATGTACTAGTTAGTTGCTGGAATAAATTTATAATTACTCAATGGTGCAGAGTCTAGCTATAGACATTCATATAACGTGTTTAATCACTAACCAACCATGAACCATCACAGAAAATACGAACCTTTTTTTTTTTTTGAAACTGGAATCAATTCATTCATTAAAGAGAAATATGACAAGAATCAGAGTACAAAGCATCTCTGGCCGGAGGTGGGTCTTCCTCCAACCAGACCATTTCACCCTCTATCAACCCAGCATACTTAGCAAGTGAGTGTGCCATAGTATTGGCTGTCCTCCTCACATGGTTAACATGAAAAGTTCTAAAGCCCCTCCCCATACATCTGATATCATCATACACAAACCCAAGCCTAGCTCTATTAATACCTGCTGAGGAAATTGAGCTCATAACAGAAATGTTATCTCCCTCAAGAGTGACATCCCTAAATCCCAAATCCATAGCAACTTCCACTGCCTTCCTGCAAGCCAAAGCTTCTGCCTCCTTGCTATTCTGAACTGATGGACCTCTTGCTGAGACAGCAGCCATAGTCTCTCCCCTTTCATTGCGAATCACAACCCCAAACCCCGAAGCCTTCTACCTTGGGAATATTGCTGCATCGACGTTTATTTTATAGTTTAGCCTCGTAGGTGGCTTCCATCTCTCCAGCTGTTGCACCGATGAAGATGGCAGTGGAACAGAGAGATGAGACTGAGCATCACGGTAATCATGCAGCATTGTTTCAGCTCTTTGAACCAGCACAGATGGATCCTGAATTGTACCTCCATGCAAAATAGCATTTCTTTGATTCCACAAAACCCAGCACTGAACTAAAAACAGCTCCATATCTTCCTCAGCTAACCGATCCACTAACCACTCAATTAACTTCGATCACCATATCACCCATTAACGTGGGACACTTCTGCAAACTGATCCTACTTCCAGCCCAAACATCCTGGGCTACACCACACTCCCACATCACATGTATTACTGATTCCACCTCTTGCTTGCATGCCTCACACCCCCTATCCTCCACAACCTTTCAGTGAAATAGGTTCTCCCTTGTAGGCAGAATATTTTGACACATTTTCCACCCAAATGCTTTTATTTTATTCGGCACCTTATACTTCCCTAATTTTGGCCATACCATCTCACCCTTCTTCAAACCCTATCCTTCAAGTCCTCTATTCTCTTGCTGTTGCAAGCCACAAGCTATATAATATCCCGATCGCACTGAATAATATCCGTTTTTGGTATGGAGCCACATCAAGGTATCCTACACCTGCCTTCTACTAAATGGAATTCGTAAAATGGCCTCCATGTCATCTCAGTGAAAAATGGCAGCAATAAGTTCCCTGTTCCAATCATGAGTACTCCGATCTATAATATTTGCAACTTGCCACTCCCATTCCTCATCAAGTGGTGGGTGCAAAACCTTATTTGTTGGATAGTTCGGGATCCACCTATCCTTAACCACCCTTATGCTAACTCCATTTCCCACCCTCCAACAACAACCCTTATGCAAAATTGGTTGCCCTGCTATCAAACTTTTCCATACATATGAATTGTTGGGAACATCAGTAGCCTCCAAGAATGTACTTCTAGGAAAATATCTAGCTTTAAAATATTCATACAACAAAGACCCATTCTCCTGCAATAACCTCCACCCTTGTTTTGCCAGCATAGCTAGATTGAAGCACCTTATGTCCAGAAAACCCATGCCACCTTCCTTTTTTGATTGAGATAAGGCCTTCCAACTTTTCCAATGTATTTTTCTTTCACTACGCACCTGTCCCCACCAAAATCTAGCACACATTGCATTTAAATCATCACAAAGCTTCCTAGGCAACTGAAATACTACCATAGTATATGTAGGTATCGATTGTGCAACTACTTTAATAAGAACCTCCTTGCCTGATCTTGATAACAATTGGCCCTTCCAGCCCTGAATTTTCTTCCAAACTCTATCCTTAAGATAGGAAAAAACTTGATTTTTAGATCTGCCAATCAAAGTAGGAAGCCCAAGGTATGTCTCAAACCGGTCCACCTCTCTAATGCCCAATGCTGCTTTAATTCTCTCCTTCTAATCCACATCAGTATTATAGCTGAAGAAGACAGAAGACTTTTCAAAATTAATGCATTGACCGGAGGATGTTGCATAAACCTGTAACACATCAGAAATAGCTTGGACTTCCTCCTGATTAGCACGACAAAATAATAACAAATCATCAGCAAACAAAAGATGGCTAATTGTAGGAGCTCTCCTACAAATAGACACCCCATGAATATGCCCCTCCCTTTCAGCCTTTGCAAGTAATGAGGAAAACCCTTCTGCACAAATTAGAAACAAGTAAGGCGACAAAGGATCACCCTGCCGGAGTCCTCTAGATGGTGTAATACTACCATAGGCTCTCCCATTAATCCACACTGTAAAAGATGGGGTCATTACACAAGTCATGACTCTATCCACCCAAACATCAGGAAAACCCAGTCTAACCATCATACCCTTCAAAAAATCCCACTCTACCCTGTCATATGCCTTACTAACATCCAATTTCAGGGCCATAGAACCCCCTTTTTCCAGTCCTTTTACAATGCATGGAATGCAACGATTCATATGCAACCAAAATATTATCAGTGATCAAACGACCAGGAACAAAAGCACTCTGAGTAGGTGATATCATTTGAGGCAAAATAATTTTTAATCTGTTTGCCAACACCATAATTTTATAAATGACATTACATAAAATGATGGGCCTATAATCAGACACCTTTTTAGGTGACTTGACCTTTGGAATCAGAACAATGTGTGTATAATTAATATCAAATGGCATGGTACTAGAATGCATAAAATCTAATACAGCAGCAACCACATCAGTACCCACAATATGTCAAAATTTTTGGTAAAAGAGAGCATTCATACCATCCGGTCTAGGAGCCTTTGTTGGTCTCATCTGGAACAACGCTGCTTTTATCTCCTCTGCTGTATAGTCTCTGGACAACTCCTCTAGCATCTCCGGAGTAACTCTATGGTTTACTGTATTAAGACAGTCATCCATCTACCCATTCCCCTTTGAATTAAAAAATGTCTCAAAATAATCAATCGCCACATCTGCAATTTCTTCAATTTCTTCCACCCATTGTTGCTAATTATTGCGAAGGCCATGGATAAAATTTCTTCTCTGCCGTTGAGTGGCCTTTGAATGAAAAAATTTTGAGTTCTTGTCACCATGTTTCAGCCATGATACTCTTGATTGTTAGTGCCAAAAAATTTCTTGTTTAAGGAGAAGACCATCCAATTTTTTGCTTGCCTCCAAGAATTCAATTTTTGCTTCTTCTGTTTGATCACCATAAAGTAATTGCTCCACCCTTTTTTGCAACTTTTTAATTTCCTCAGTCTTAGGTTGCGTCTTTGATGAGCCCCAAGCATTCAAACCAACCCCACATTCTTTTATTTTTTTTCTTTGATAGTCACCAAGGCTGACTCCAGCCTCCCTCCACCAATCGATGCCTCCTCCACAACCTTCTCACATTCATCTAACATTAACCAATTCTCCTCAAATTTAAAGCTACATGCACCCCTACCCCTTAACACCTTATTCATTTTTGTTTGCATAAGCAAAGGAAGATGATCTGAAGCATGTGTTCCAAGATGAGTTACCAAGCAATCCGAAAATTTGATTTTCCATTCTATGTTGGCCACTGCTCTATCTAAACACAGCCTAGTATTCGCCTCCCCCGGTCTCCTATTTATCCATGTAAAAGAAAAACCACGATACCCCAAGTCAGCCAAGCCATTCTCCTCCAAATCACACCCAAATTCCTCCATTGCATAGCCGACGGTGGATATGCACTCTGTTTTTCTGCTGCATAAAGAATGGCATTGAAATCACCTATACAACACCAAGGGCCTTTTGCAAACATAGCCAAGTGAGAAAGCAAAACCCATGACTTGCTCTTCTGATCAGATTCAGGCCATCCATAAAACCCCGTTAAAAACCACTCAAAACCATCATCCTCACTGACTTTGACCAAAATATGATGCTCAGAATAATTTATCAAATCCAATTGAATATCCTGCTTTCAAAGCAAAGCCAATCCGCCTCCTGCATTTGGTTTCTTCACAAACAACTTATTCTTAAAAGGTAAATCCCTATACAAATCATTAAAACCATCCTCATCTAAACGTGTTTCCATAAGAAAACACACGTCGGGAACTTGATCCTTCACAAATTTGTGAAGGCTATGACCTATCCAAGGGTTCCCAAGCCCTTGGCAGTTCCAATTTAATAGTCTCATTGTGATCGATGGGGGCGATTCGACACCCCGGCTGCTGTAGTGTTTTGTGATTGTTGCACCTCAGTCTTCTCCTTTTTCTGCCTCTATTCTGCATGTTCTTTTCCTTCATCATCCTCTTTCTGGTCTGTATCTCTTTTACCCAATACAGTTACCTATTTTTGATCACTATCACTCAGCCCAAAAAACAATCCTTGCTAACCTCTTCCAAGTGGGCTTATTTTTAATTTCAGGAAGCCCAACCAAAGCCTGACCCTCCACCTGTTCTGTCTCCTTAACCAGCCCAATACCTTCTTCAAGTGATTTTGGTCTTGCCACATCATCCTTATTTAAATTTGAAACCAGAGAGATATTAGTAGCTAGCACCGAATCTTCAATTTCCATATCCAGCCCCATATCTCCTTCTTTTTCGACGCCAACATCATCCAATCCCAAGACAGGTCCTGCATTCACGGAGTAACTCTACACACGTAACTCTCTGTTCCCCGTATTGTGTGTTAGGGTAACTGTCTGCTTCTCTTGCTACACTGCCGCCGCCACCACACCCACCTCTACATCCGCACTATTCTCTCTACTTTGTTCTCCATAGTAGCCCGTTTCAGCTCAGGTTCTCTCTTAGGTGGTGATCAAGGACGCCTACCACTTGCCTTCAACCATTCACCGTACTGACAGACTACCTCTCCAATCTTAGTACATGCAAAGTAAGATGCACATTGCTTCAAATCATGGCCTAACATACCGCAGAAGTGACAATGCATTGGCAATCTCTCGTATCTAAACTTTACCCAAACTCTCTGTCCACCCGAGTCTAACAAATAACCTCCTCACCGCAACGGTTTCTCTAAGGGAATGGCCACCTTAACTCTCATAAAGAGGTTTTGCACAATATGTCCTCGCCGTTGCTCAACTTTAACAACCCTTCCCAATCTCTGCCCCACCTCCTCCACGACTTGTGAGCACACCATATCAAACAGTGCATCCCACATCTGTAACCATATAGGAAGGGAGTCAAAGCGCACATTCTTCGCCGTTATCCCTGCTTCCCAACGACGTAATAATAAACTTGATTATCAAACACCCACAAACCCTCTTTCAAAATCCGTTCCATATCAAACTCTGTTTGGAACTTGAATTGGAACAAATTCGATCCCACTTCGTTGACTTCCACGCTATCTTCCAGCCCCCACGTACTCTCGTCAACGTACTCAGCGCTGCCCTCTTGTTAAATGGTTTACATGTAAGAAACTTGAGCGAAGCTCTCAATTTCCTCACGACTACCTTCCTCCGATATTGGTATTACTTCCTCTTCCTCCACCGTTAACTTCATATTCACAAGCCCATTAATCACATCATCTGCCATCCTAACCAGTAAAACCACGAAGAAATAAAATGAACAGAAAACTCAAGCCCCTAGAAACCCTAAGGGAAATAGACCTTGTATGCACGAGAAGGAGAGCTCCTATCGCAAGGAGAATTTTTCCACTTTTTATATATATATATATGGTTTATATATGTATATTGACGCAAGTCCAAGTAATAGGAACTTGACTCTTTGACTCAATATCTGAATTTCAAAGATAACAAAAACACACAGTAAAACATTAAAATATACAAGTTCTCTTTGAGTAGCATCCCAAATTACCAGTTCACATTCACATCACACCCATCTTGCCATGTTTTCAGATCTCATGCACTCGTGTGCCTATCTCTCTCTCTCTCTCTCTCTCTCTCTCTCTCTCTCTCTATAATATCATATAGATTATGATAAGATCTTGTCTCTGCTTGGTTTTTTCTTTGATTTGCTAACTCATTTCTCTTTGTCTTCTTCTATTCCTGCATAATAACACCACGGAGCTGTCTATCACTCTCTTTACATTTAATTCTTGTCTCCTCCAAAACCCTTCCTACGTAAGTTAATTTCCACGTTTTACTATGGGAAAGTGGGAAACACAACATACAAATTAACCTAACCCTCTCCATCTCAATTCATTGGCCTAGTTTAAGCATGCATACAATATGCAACAGGTCAATATCAAGTATCAACCGACTCACACCAACCATACCCTAAAAGAAACCTAACTCTCCTTAGAGAGAGAGAGAGAGAGAGTAATATTAATGTCTAAAACAATTGTACAATGCTATTGTTTATAGAAGGAAATCAGGAATAATCATATATAGACTAACTCGATCGAGTTAGGTGTAGATAGGTCTGCAATATGTTACTTTATTTGAGAGTTTAATTTATAGGAATAAATGAAAAGTGTATGAAATAATACTACATTCCCATATATAAATTCTTCCAAAAAAAAAATTGATGAAACGATTCACTCCCCTCGTAAATTGAAGGGAGTTCATGTTTTATCATCATCTCTTAAAAACACAAATAAAATGTAATCAGCATAATGAGAGAAATATACATTTATTTTATTAAATTTCTTTTTTATATGAACTCCTACACTGCAATATTACAAAAGAATACTAATTCACTTCTTTTCATTTATTTATAATCTATTATTTTCATTCTATTTCATTAATTATTTCATAAACTCCACAAACTAAATTACTGAATACTTTTTTTTTTTTTGGAGAGAAGACTGAGTACTTCTTGATTAGCCTATTATCTAGCCATCTGGCATCATTTCAATCATGCAAGTATATATGTTGGTTACGCTGTCATTTTACTTGACTGCAAGAGCATATTCTTCTCAGTGTAGCTAGTTCTCTGTACTTTATATAACTCCATTAATGGTTCCAATTTTCCTAAGACCATCCGTGCAATCAGTGGAACAATAATGGATCTTTTTCAATTTTGCAAATATAATGGATTTTTTTTTTCACGAAATGACTAGTTAGAGACAGCGGACTTTTCACTTAAAACAAATTGATGAATTGATTCAAGGCCAGGACACTTTGCCCTTCAGGTGTTGGGAACCCTTCGCTGTAGAACTGACTATTAAATTCACAAAATGTTGATTCATAAATAGTTGAGATTTTGTTTGCTTGTGTCAACTTAGGAAGAAGGAAAATCTACTTTTTTAAAAAGCTAATTGGGATTTTCAGTGTCTGGCCGACAAGTCACGAGATTTTACAGAACTAAAATGTTGAACATATATAGTGATAAACAAGATGTCACTGAAGACCACGATTTTTTTTTTTCTTTTATTCCACTTTGTTTGCTTCTAGCTACCATTTTTCTTTCCTTTGTTGGTGAATTGAATTCCTTTTTTTTTTTTTTTTTCCATGTTAAGAATTTACTTCAATTCTCCTTAATTTCAAATGCTATGCTTATGCTTGTAGAAATGTGGTATGACAAGTGCCAACCTTCGCATGTAATATGTCAAGTGACCCTCGAAATGACCAAATTAAGTAATTGGATAGCTTCTTTAAATATTAAAAAAAAAAAAAGATAAATGCCAAACTTGGAGCATTTATTTCATGTTAATTATTCTTTATTATCATATTAAAAAATTAATTAATTTTTTATTTATGTAAGATTAATATAAACTCAAATCACTTATTCAACTATGAATATATCTCCTTCTCAAAAAAAAAAAAAAAAAAAAAAACTGTGAATATATTTATTTAACTATACAAAACCTACAAAGAGAAAAATAAAATAAAATAAAATAAAATTCGTGCACAGGTAGTGGGGCTTATAGAAATCTTTCATATTTTCATGAATTAATATATAAATATATATACCTCGTGATATCAACCTTCAAAAGCAGGCTTTTGTTTTTAAATATTGTTATTTATTGTTTGGGGGGCAATTGGAATTAATAATCTTTGTCTCCTTGATTATAGAGTAGCAAACTTTCAACCCAAAAAAGTCATAGCTAGCCATAGCCAAGGTCTCGAGATTAATGCAATTAAGTTTAACATGTTATTCTGTTGTGTCCATGGGATATTGAGAATATTGCTGAAGAAGAGGAAGTGGTGGAAGAACTTCTAGGAAGAAGATGCATATATAGTCTGCTTGTAATGAATACCATGTTTGGATCTTAGGTTAATTATTATGCATGCTATATTGCTATCCCATATTATTATAAGGTTAACACTTGGCACACATGCGTGGAGGGCGGACCGTGATTCGATGAGCCTCGTGTGCAAGATTTATTGATACTTTTCAATTGGGTCAAACAATTAATGATAGTTCTTCTTATTTGTACAATTTTCTTTCCATTTTAAACTTGAAAATTGTTTTTTATTTTCATTTTTGTAACACCAATAATACGTTCAAAATCTTTATTTGCATGTGTATCAAACTATATTTTGACTCAGGAAGACTGATTGCTCACACACACACGTAAGGTACAACTGGCATTAAAGTAAGCATTGAGCTATGAGTACAGCCATAAGTAGAAAACTATATGCCAAAAATAGTTACAATTAGTCTAGCACTGATAATTGATCATATATTTATATGTGATTACCACCGCGCATTTTTGGCATGATGATTATTACACAAGTGTTTGTGGGATGTAGGAGGTAAGGGTCGAAGTTCAAGTCTTCAGAAAGAAACTTAACATACATATACACTTAAATTAAGTTAGAATAGAACTCTATCTGAAAACAAAAAAAAAAAAAAAAAAAAAAGTGATTATCAATATTTGAATTATTTAGCTGTTGGTACATCGTTTTATTGGTTTAACTTTAACCAAACACTCAATTTTATTTTTATATATAAGAATTCATAATAAAAAAAAATTGTTTCAAAGACATAGTACTCGATGTAGATCATAAATAAGAAATATGCAAATATATTAGGGAATGAATCTGACCACAATTTAATTTAAGTAGGCCTAACTTAAATATTAAGATTTTTTTTAAGAATGAAAAATAAATAAATAACCCTTGAATATGACTTTTCATTGCTTCTTTCTGGGATTTAAATCAAAATATGTAAAGGCTCTTGAATAAAAGTGCAATATTTGAAATAAAATATTTTATTTGATGAAAATCAATAAATGTTCAGATTGATGATTCAAATAAAATTAACCTACGGTTTAATATTTTTTTTCTAAAAACTTGTTTGTTTTTTCATATATATATATGAATCCAAACTTCTGTACGATTATTAGATGATCCAACTGTTTTGGTTCTGATTATATTCTTATATGATTCCGTGGAGCATGCATGGCAGCAAGCAAGCTCTCTAGCTCACTCAGACTCACAAGATCTGATCAAAAATCACGCCGACACAAATTGCGTGGAAAAAATCATATAAAATTTTTGAACAGTAATATTCTTTTCCAATCAAAGTATCATGGGTCATATGTATATTTTATTGGCTACTATAGAGTAGGACTTAGCATTAGCAATAGTCATCCTATACAACTTCTAGCTATTCTGCAAGAAAGCTCAACTCTCTAATAGTTCCACCACCAGTCTACTTGTAGTGTGGAAAACACAGTGTCACGTGGCAACTTGCTATGTGCACTAGGTAGAACTCGTGAAATTTGGATATAATATATGGTTTTGGTAGATAGTTTATATTGAATTATATAATAGTAAACTTTAATTATAGTTATTAAAAGACAAACACCTGGCAACAGTGTAGATGTGATTGACTTTTTTGTCATCTACTTGTTTGTGAATTGTGAGTGAGAGAAAATCTAGTTAAAAGGACTGTACTCACAAGTCTCTAGAGAGAGAGAGAGAGAGAGAGAGAGCAAAGGGACAAAGCTCTTGAGCAGTTAAAAATGGCAGCAAATGCGCTGGGAGGGGAATCTGGTGGCCATGACTCTAGGAAACACCACGGGAAGCTTCTTCACTAATTGTTTAGTGATACTTAAACCATCGCGGACAGGTAATAACTAGTAGTGGTAACTAATGGTTCTTACTACTCACTCATGTGTCTATAACTATGCAAAACTGGGTTTAATACTCTGGTGCATTAATTACGACACGTCTTTAAAAGTGATTTTATGTCATTTTCGTATTTCGTTCAATGTAGTGATACAATTGTTCAATATGATTGATGTATAATAAAAGTGACATCGGATATATATATATATATATATATATATATATATATATATATATAAAAGTGATGTGCTTGAGATTTTGTGAAAAAAAGTTTCAAACTTTTTTTTTTTTTTTGGTTACCTTAACATTACTCTATGTTGTTATTTTCTACTGTCAAAACAAGATTCTCATGATGGCCTAGGCTACTTTGTTTTTTTATGTGAAATTACCTCTCATGTAGGTAGGTTTGGCCATTTTGGCTTCTTTTCAATGGTGCTTTCTTCACCATGCATATAAGATCCAATGAAGGGGATTCCGTTCAACATTGGTCACCATTTGTCAATGTGAATGGGACTATTTTGTGTGTATGTGTGTTTGTTTCTAGTGGCCGGGCTAGGCAGAATACTTTCAGAAGCAACAAAGGAACCAAGAAGAAAAACAAGAGGAAAAACAAAACAAATATAAGCAAAGATTGAAAGGAGTAGGACCACCAATAAATTCGGCCCAAATTTTGTCAATAGCCCAATGGGCTAGCGCATTGAACCACCTCAAGCAATCTTCTAGGCACAGTGGCAAAAAACATATATGTAAGAGTCCTACCATATCAGAGTTCAGATGGACCCAACCAAAAAAAAATGGAACTCCTAAATTCATGTAGAAGTTTAATTAATAAAAAATATAAATAATAAATAATAAACTTACATGTAGAAATTATGGATCCATGGTTGTCACTTGCCAAATTTAATTTTGAATTGTAGTGTACATGAAGCTAATCACTCAATTCGTGAACCTTTTTGGTTTGTTTAGATTAAGGGAGAATAGAGTAAAGTTGGTTGAAAATTAGCTTAATTTTTGGTTAAATCTATTTTACTCCCCTTTACTCCTTCTTCCTTCCTCTCAATCCAAATGCCCATTGAGTTTTGGAAAACTGGAGAAGAATACAATAAACTAGCTAATATCTTCAATGTCCATCATTTTTTGTATCCAAATTTTATTTGGGATTTCATAGGCAAGGGTTTGGGGCCGAATTCTATTAGGATTGTGTATTAGTTCATTGAATTGAGGGCTACTGTGACTTGTAGTAGTGCTGTTGTATTAGTTTACATTTTATACTTGTATTGATTGTGCTAGAATTGTATACATGTATTGATTGTGCTAGAGTTAGTTGATAAAGGAAGTTGGTAGGTTAGCCAGCTGTACAAGAGTTGGTTGTGCACAATTGGTTATGCACTGAGAGAGTTGGTTATAGCCATTAGTTGCAGATTGTATAAAGGGGACTGGCAGTACTGTTGTATAAGGAATCTAGAATAATAATAATTGTTTCACTCTCTCACTCTTCTCTCTCTGTATCTCTCTATCTTTCTCTGGAAGCCCAGCTGTCCTTGAATTCAGCTACAACATAAAGAAAATACAATTGAGCCCTTGCATTTGGTATCAGAGCCAACCATCACCCCGATTAATCGGGTGTAGCTCATTGAGTATGGGATCAAATGAGTTGCGGCTTTGTGGTCGGATCCTAGAAGGGGTGACCTAGAGGTTGGATTAAAATTACTAATAGTTGAGTAGAGCCACTAAAAAGAGAAAGGGCTACCAACGGGTCAGTGTTGCTAGAATGAGCCATCATGGACGTTGGCTGCGAAGCATGGTGGTATGTTATGATCCTAGTGTCCCACATTGGTTAAGTGTAAGCTTAACCATGTGTTTATAAGCTCTTAGGCACCCTTCCCTTGCAAGCCAGTTTTCAAGGGTGAGTTCTACTCATGGGTTTGTAACATTTGGTATCAGAGTAAGGCATTCCTTAGCCATGGCAAAGACTCGTGCTCTTGCTGCAACCAATGAAGCTCTTGCTTCTCTTCGAAGTGCATCTGATCATAATACCAAAGACATCCAAGAAATACATACTATCCAAGAAATTCATACTCGTACCTTGAACGAGATGAATCAACAATTGGCTTCGTTGCTGCAGAGATTGGGTGCTTCTAATCAAGGAGGATCTCCAACAAGTGGGGAGAATCGCAATGCTAGTTCTTTAGCAATATCCTTGTCTCGTCCTATGAGACTAGAATTTCCAAGATTTTCTAGTGAAGACCCTGCGAGTTGGGTTTACAAGGTGAATCAGTATTCAAGTACTTCAATACTCCAGTTGGGTAGAAGTTGATGCTGGCTTCATTTCACATGGAAGGAGAGGCTTTAATTTGGTTCCAGGATAGTGAAGAAACAGGGGTTTTTACTGATTGGGAATCTCTAGTACAAGCTTTACATATAAGATTTGGCTCCATTGCATACGATGATCAAATGGGGACACTTATAAGGCTGAGACAGACAGCTTCAGTAGCCATGTATAAGGCTTAGTTTGAGGTCTTATCCAATAGGATCAAGGCTTTGTCTTCATCCCACAAATTGAGCTGTTTCCTTAGTGGATTGAAGGATGAGATAAGACTTCCTATGAGAATGCTCAATCCTCAATCATTAAATGAGGCTTTTGGGTTGTCTAAGATCCAAGAAGAATATAATTGGAGTTGCAAGAAGAATTCCAAACTTCAAATGGAGCAAGGTAAGCCTTCAATCTTGCGTTTACCTAAAATTCCTTCCTTATTAGATCCTAAAACTAGGCTACCTATTAAGAGAATATCACCTGCACAAATGGAGGAAAGAAAGAAGAAAGGGTTGTGTTATAATTGTGATGAGAAGTGGATTCCTGGTCATAACTGTAAGAATGCTATGTTTTTTCTTCTTGATAATATTGATGTGGTTCATAAGGCTAATTCTGGTGTGCAAATTACTGAGTTGGAAGAGGTTACTGGAAGCCCTGATCAGGTTCTGCATAATCAAGAAGATGCTACAATCACCCTTTATGCTTTAAGTGGTACTCCTACTTTAGGCACTATGAGGGTGATGGGAAGGATTAAACAAAAGTCCTTTGTAATCCTTATAGATTCGGGTAGCACACACAATTTCATTGATACAACTTTAGTATCACAATTACATATTCTTGTGGATACTTCACAGATTTTGGAGGTCAAGGTAGCTAATAGTAATGTGATCAAGACTCAAGGAGTGTGCAGGGAAGTTCCAGTATGGCTACAAGGGCATGAATGTCTAGTGCATTTACATGTGTTACAAATGGGAGGAAGTGATTTGTGTTGGGTACACATTGGTTAGGTACCCTAGGGGTTATTCAATGGGATTTTAAGTTGTTGACAATGAGTTTTTCTTATGCTCAAAGGCAGGTGCTGTTACAAGGCTTGAGGAGTGCAAAATCTCAGCTACAAGATGGGAATCAATTCTTGAAAGAATCAATGAAGAAGGGATTGGTCTTGCATATCTCAGTTTAGTCAGATTTGGCATCTGCAGAGTGCTTAACTCAGTTACCTAAGCAAGTTTCTAATCTGTTATCAGAATTTGATTCTGTTTTTGCTACTCCTGTGGATCTGCCTCCCTTGAGAGGACATGAGCATCAAATTACCTTGAAGGAAGGAGCTCAAACAATCTATCAGAGACCTTACAGGTACCCCTACTATCAGAAAAATGAAATTGAGAATATTGTGAAGGAGTTATTATTTGTTGGTTTCATTAGAGATAGTTGTAGTCCTTTTGCTTCCCCTGTTCTTTTGGTGAGAAAGGCTGATGGCTCATGGAGAATGTGTATAGATTATAGGGCTTGAAATCAAGAAACCATTAAGGATAAATACCCTATTCTTGTCATTGATGAATTGCTGGATGAATTGTGTTAGGGTCATATTTGTTGTAATTGGCTAATCCTTAGACAAAATGCACTTTACTTGTAATTGGGTAGATCTAAGATGGATTTAATACTTCAAGAAACATGTTGTTCAAGTCAAGTATTAAAGACATGAAGATAGCTCGACAAATACCTGCTATCGAGACTTAATGTGAAGCTCGATAGCAGTTCGATCTATCGAGAATTACAATTTTAGAATTTCCAAATTTGAATTTCGGCCTAGTCTTGTGTATTTGTTTGGGGTTTCTTTTCTCACAACCCTAGACATATATAAAACTTATTTTAAAGGCCGTCACACACGGATACAGAGATCAAGAGACTTATTTTCTCTGTGTCAAGCTACTACGTTTGTACGCCATAAGGTTTTATAACCGAGTGCTTCCAGATCTTCATTGTTAATGAAGTGAAGAACTTTGCAGCCAACAACATCTGTTCAAGTTGCTGGAGTTAATCACGTACTTGGGATCCGTGCAAAGGGTTAGTCACAAATTGGAGGTTTATGCATCAAAGTAAAGAAGGCTACTACAAGATCAAGTCCAATTGGATATTGGAGCAAAGATTCAACCGTAGGTTAGTATTTCAGGATAGGCTAGGGTAGTTGGTAAGATTCCTTAAACTTGTAACCGCTTGATTGTTGATTAGTGGATTCTTGGCAGTGGTGACCTTAAAATCACCTGTTGGGGTTTTTGTCTTGTGAGATTTTCCTCATTTGTCAACAAATCACCATGTCTAATTTATTTTCTGCTGCACTTAGTATTTTTTGTGATTTGTTGGTACCTTCACATTTTGCATGCAATTGAACCTAATTTATCAATTAGGGTAATTGAATTAATTAACCGGGGTCAACCTATCTTAACCCAATAAGTGGTATCAGAGCGGGCACACTCTGATTAAGTTTTGATATTTGCTGTGTGATCCATTGACCCCTATTGTTATGGACCGTGGACAATCGTTGATTATTCCTCCTTTATTTGATGGTACTAATTATGCATACTGGAAAATACTTATGAGAACTTTTTTGCAGTCCTTAGATAAGAAAGTCTAGCTGGCAGTTGAAGTAGGTTGGAAAAAGCCTGAAGAGCCACCCGCAACAAAGGATGATACCAAGATCAAGGTTGCCAACTTTAACAGTAGGTACTGAATGCTTTGTTTAGTGCTGTAATGAATGAAGAATTCAAGAAGATATCTTCCATTGACAATGCCAAGGAAGCTTGGACTATTCTTTAGAATACTTATGAGGGCACTAAAGCTGTTGATAACTCTAAGCTTTAAAGGCTCACTACCAGTTTTGAGAAAATTAGGAAGGATGAGGATGAATCGTTTGATGAATTCTATGCCAAGCTTAAGGACATAGTGAATTCAGCATTCAATCTCGGAGAACAGATTCTGGAGCCTAAGATTGTTAGGAAGATTCTCAGATCTCTTCCAGAAAGATTCCAGGTCAAGATTACTGTCATTGAAGAATCAAAGGACCTTGACTCTATTCCTTTGACTGAACTGATTGGGAACTTGCAAACCTATGAACTAGGGTTAGCAAGGGTTGGCAAAAGTGGCAAAGGCAAGAACATGGCCTTGAAGACCAAGGATGATGACAATGATGAGTCATATGATGATGAGGATACCAAGCTAAAGCCATATATCACCAGACAATTCAAGAAGTTCATTAAAAATGTGAATGTCAAAGCTAGTGATAAAGATCGCAAACAGACTGCTTTCTCTCAATATAAGTCCCAAGACAAGGGCAAGAGAGAATCCAAGGATGCTGGTTAAGGCAACGGTGTTCCTGCTGGACCGAAGTGCTATGGGTGTCATGGATTTAGACACATGAAGCAAGAGTGTCCCACATATCTCAAATCCATTGGCAAAAGCAAAGCCTTAGCTGCCACCTTAAATGACTCAGAACCAGAAGCAGATTCTGATAAAAGTGACCAAGAAAGGATAGTAAGTGCTTTTACAGCCACTATTGAGTCTACTGAGGAAGTAGTAGACGTAATTGATGATGAAGAAGAGCTTATGGAATCAAAGTTTGAGAAGATGGATGATCAGGATGACATCCACACTGCCTATGCTAAGCTGTACAAGGTCTCTGAGAAGTATGAGAAGCTCTACAGGTTGGCCACGAGAAAGCTCAATGAAGTGGAGTTAGAACGTGAGAAACTCTCCACCAAGGTTGATAAAGCTAATCAAACAATTGGAGCACTGAGGTTTGAGAACAACTCTCTTGTTGAAAAGGCCAAGAAACTGGATGCTAAATTGTTTCAGGTTAAAGCACAACTAGAAAGGACTTCAAGTGCCAAACTGGATGAAATGCTGAATGTTCAGAAGTTTGCATCTGACAGAACAGGTCTTGGGTATGATCACTCTCTCTCCTTTTGTAGTACCTCTTCTAATGTTTTAAATAGAGTTATTTTTGTTCCTCCTGCTAATAATGATAACTCTGACAACACTGAGATAACTAAGATTAAAACTGAAAATGTGAGTGAGGATAGGAGTGATAAGGGAAAATCCATTTTAGGAGCACCCCCTAAAATTGGTAAGAAAGAGACTAAGCAGAAAAATCATCGCTCCACCAACAAGAAGTCTCCACCAAAGAAGCCTCATTTCTGTCACTACTGTGGAGTATTTTGGCACACTCGTTCAAATTGCTATAAGTGGTTAGCCACTCAATAAAGCAATAGTGTGTCATCTCTGGGGAACCAAAATCAACTCCAACTCTCTTTAGCCCCTCTTGGAGAACTTCTTAAGGCAGTCATGCTTTTGTCAAACTTTAATGGTTTCAACTCTCCTCCTTATCCATCTGGACAAAAGTTCATACAAAAGAAAGGATCTCCATCCAAGTCTCCTGTCTGGAAGGAAAAAGATTCTAAGTAATTTCTCCTCTTTTCTGATCTCTTGCATGGTTTGTGGTGTGTTTTGAGTCAGTCTAGTTTTGATGCTTTGTTTGTTTGCTTATTTGTTTGTTTGTTTTTGCTTTGTCTTAAGTTTTTTTAATAAAAAATACAAAAGCAGTGTGTGTTTGTGTATACTAGTACTTGTGTACCTTTGGATGGCCATTGAAACAAGGTTTCTTAACTCTGTATCTCTTGTAACTTAGATGAACACATTCATGCACAATTAAGTAATGTGAGCTTTGTGGCTCTTTTATGTGATTTGTATGATTTGGTTGATCTCTTATCTCTCATATCTTAAATCACTTTTTTTACGGGAACGACTAGAAAATCCTAAAAGAAAGTCATAAATAACCATCTCACCATTAAAACTCGTCAATCATAAAACATCTGTTTGCAATTCATAAAAGCCGTGCTCGGTAAAGTATAGCACTTGCACAGCAAAATTAGGATGTTCAAGCTTACATAATTGGGTACTTTCTTTCTCTCTTATATGTCCATGCATGATATGTTTAAAAGAAAAATATGCAAAGAATATGAAAAGCAAAAAGAATCAAAATGCTTTTAATATGGTTGCAAGCGTGTTTCTAGGAAATGTGAGAGTTTTATAATGTACCTCGAATGTGATAATCCCCATCAAATAGTTATGATTGTGTGTGAATGTATTTGATCTTCCTATATCATTACTTTTCACATAATGATGTACTTATGCTCTCTTGCAAAAGTTTCACACACAACACACATACTCTTTGCTACCTTTGATACCATTGTACAGGTACAATGTGATTTGACCATCACAAGGAATACATGTGGTAGTATATGCTTTCTAAACTGTCCAAACTTGTTTTGAAATAAAATTTAGTTAGACATGTTTAGTGTGTTTTGATCTAGGAATGCTTTGCATCTAGAGTTGAGGTTGTGTTTCTGTGCTTAACATGCTCTTGCTTGCTTTGATGGTTATCTTGGTTGCATTCATCTTGTGTTGTTTCTCCTCCTCAAAATCTCTTCTTCAAGGCTCTTGACAGATACCTTGACACCTTCTTGATACAAGATTTTCTATCGAGATTTCTGGGTTTCTGCTCGATACCTCTCGATAGATAGCCCGATCCATTGAAACAAATTCTTTGGAGTCTCTGCCTGCTTGATAGCTTATCGATACCTTCCTTGATCTATCAAGATCTTTTGCCGTCGACACCTCCTCAATACCTCTCGATATATCAAGCTTTTGTTCTCAATAGAAGCTTGATACCTCATCGATCTATCAAGATGCGTTTTCTATATATACTTTGAGGTTCGACCCAGTTTTGTGCAAAATCAAAATATCTCGATCTCTCTCTCTTTTCTCTCGACCCAAAAACCTTTTTCTCCCCAAAATTCTTCTTCCCCCTTCATTTTCGGCCTAAATCAAGTTTAATTTCATTGGTAAGTGCTCTCAATCTTTCTTTTTCTCATTCCTCATGCATTTTCATGCATTTAGACCTAGGTTTTCAAGTTTTTGGGAATTTTTGGGGTTTTTGTGTTTTTGTCAAATTTTATGGGATGGGTTTTGTTAATTTGATCTCACATGCTCATGCATTGCATTCTATGTGCATTATAACAATGTTTCATGCATTTTAGGATTGTATGACTGATTAAATACTATGAGTGCTGTTAGGTTGGATTGGGTTTCTACCCATGGTGCAATTTATTTTTGCACGTAACATGTTGATGCATTTTCATACATTGCACGTTTCATTTCTTTTCTTTCCTGTGCCTTGCCTTCTGTTGTGACTCTATTTCTCTCTTATGTCTCTCTCTCTCTCTCTCTCTCTCTCTCTCTCTCTCTCTCTCGTTTAGTCTCCTCATCATGGCACCCAAAAAGTCTGTTCCTTCTAAAAACTCGATTCTTCGTGGTTCCTCTTCATCTTCTTTTCCTCCAGATTCTATTCGATTCCGTGATGAGAAGGCACGTAATGACTTCTTTGAGAACTTTTCTGACCGAGCGATTCATTCGGAACTCCAGGTCATTCTGTCTGATTTCGCAGACACTCCTCTACCCGGTGCTATTAGCTCTCGGGGATGGGATTTTCTATGTGAGAAACCCTCGAGGTGTCCCGACGTGTTCATACAGGAGTTTTACTCCAATATGCACGCCATCGATACCTCTATGCCTCGGTTTACTACGGTATTCTGTGGTACACGTATCGTAGTTAACTCGGACTTTATTTTCGAGGTACTACGTGTCCCTAAGGTGGATCTTCCGGATTACCCTAGTCATCCTCATCTCTTTTCCATCTCTAGAGACGAGTTGGCCTTACTATTTTGTGAGAAGGACATGTTGTGGGAAGGTACCCTTAATTTCTCCACAACCAAGTTCACTAAGGGACCACGGTTCCTTAATATGGTGATGACGTTTGTACTCACTCCATGGTCTCACTATAACACTATCACCGAGCCTCGTGCTCGTTTCCTTCTTTCCCTCTTGGAAGGTCTTTTTATAGACTTTCCATCACACATGATAGAATCTATTATAAATTGCTATTGTGACACGACTACACGTGATAAGCTCATATTTCCTTCGGCTATCACGCGTATCCTCATCTACATGCACGTCACTATCCCCCCCACTCCTCACTTTTATGTCATGGGTGCCATTAGTAAGGAGTTTATTAGGTAGAGTGCAGCGCAGCTTACTGCAAAGCGACCGCATGTGAAGCCTACAAATGCAGCCCCAGCAGATCCTGCGGCCTCTTCCTCTCGACCCTCTTTCTCCTTTGCCCCTTCTTTCTCATCTCGGGCCGTTGTCTCCCTTGCTGACATCATGGAGCAACTTCAGCACATGCGTGCTGATTTTGGTAGTCGTCTAGATCATCTATCCGATAGATGTGTCAGATTAACACCAGAATCGGTCACATCACTCGCCGCCAGTCTCAACTTGGTGGTTTTGCGCCCTCACCTTCATTAGAGCATGCTAAGGAGTCTTCTTCTTCGGATGGTGGAGATGATGATGGTGATGCTTCTGGCTCAGAGTATGATGATGAGATGACGACCTTTCAGTGATACACCCTTTGTCACTCGTGACAAAAAGGGGGAGTAATTTGTAGATGAGAGTAGTCTTGTTGTTAGAGGGAGAGCTAGCATAGGATATACTAGATAGGGGGAGAGTGTTTTGAAGGATGTAATGAGGTTTTGATGTATTCTTTTTTCATTACATGTACCATGGTCTTGTGACCACTTTTATTACATACATTGTATTCTTTGATATATATATGAGATGATGTATGTTTTCTTCACCTTTGTCTCACATGTGTTGTTTCTTTTCTATCTTTATACACATGTTTCTTCTTGTATACAACTTGTCTATGTTTCACACTTGATGCCTTGATGAATCTTGTTTAAGAGTTTCAGATAAGATAGGTTGCAAGTCTACCATGTCAGGATCTCTCTTCTTGCAAAGTTTTTTAGGAGTTCATTGTAGGGTTAGACTTATGTACTTTTGTAAATTATGGGACAATTATGTTAGACTTCTCTCATAATTGTTTTCATGGTTTTGTCACGGACTGCCAAAGGGGAAGATTGTTAGTGTCATATTTGTTATAATTGGCTAATCCTAAGACAAAATGCACTTTACTTGTAATTTGGTAGATTTAAGATGGGTTTAGTACTTCAAGAAACATGTTGTTCAAGTCAAGTATTAAATACATGAAGATTGGTCTAAGAAACAAGTAAAGAAAAGTTGTTTCATTAAGTCTCGACAAATAGTTCGACAAATGCCTGCTATTGAGACTTAATGTGAAGCTCGATAGATAGCTCAACAGCAACTCGATCTATCGAGAATTATGATTTCAGAATTTCCAGATCTGAAATTCGACCCAGTCTTGTGTATTTGTTTGGGGTTTATTTTCACACAACTTTAGACATATATAAGGCTTATTTTAAAGGCCGTCACACGCAAATACAGAGACCAAGAGACTTATTATCTCTGTGTGAAGCTACTGCGTTTGTACGCCATAGAATTTTGTAACCAAGTGCTTCCAAATCTTCATTATTTATGAAGTGAAGAACTTTGCAGCCAACAACATCTGTTCAAGTTACTGGAGTTAGTCACGTACTTAGGATCCGTGCAAAGGGTTAGTCACAATTTAGAGGTTTGTGCATCAAAGAAAAGAAGGCAACTACAGGATCAAGTCCAATTGGGTATTGGAGCAAAGGTTTAACTGTAAGTTGGTATTTAGGGATAGGCCAGGGTAGTTGGTAAGATTCCTTATACTTGTAACCGCTTGATTGTTGATTAGTGAATTATTGGGAGTGGTGACCTTAAAATCACCCGGTGAGATTTTTGCCTTGCGAGGTTTTTCCCATTTGTCAATAAATCACCGTGTCTAATTTATTTTTTGCTGCACTTAGTATTTTTGGTGATTTGTTGGTGCCTTCACAGTTTGCATGCAATTGAACCTAATTAATAAACTAGGATAATTGAATTAATTAACTGGGGTTAAGCTATCTTAACCCAACAAATTGTTTGAGGCTTGTGTGTGTTTCTAAATTGAATTTGAGATCTGGTTATCACCAAATTAGGATGAAGGAGCAAGATATCCCTAAAACTGCATTTCGAACTCATGAAGGTCATTATGAGTTTTTGGTGATGCCTTTTGGCTTAATCAATGCTCCTTCTACCTTCCAATCCTTGATGAATACTGTTTTCAAGCCATTCTTGAGGAAATTTGTTCTTGTTTTCTTTGATGATATACTTGTGTATAGTAAGACCTTAGATAATCATGTAAGTCACCTTAGATTGGCGTTGGAGGCTTTAGCTAAGCACCAACTGTATGCCAAGAAGTCTAAGTGTGTGTTTGCTTAAAAAGAGGTAGAGTACTTGGGGCACCTCATTTCAGGTGAAGGAGTGAAGACTGATCCTAGGAAAACTATTGACATGCAGCAATGGCCTGATCCTAAGGATGTTAAGGCTTTGAAAGGGTTTTTGGGCCTCACAGGGTATTATAGGAAGTTTGTGAAAGGGTATGGCCAAATGGCAGCACCATTAACTGCTTTGCTAAAGAAGGATTCTTTTTCTTGGACCCTAGAAGCTTCTCAAGCATTTCAGTTACTTAAATATGCCATGTCTAATCCACATGTGTTGGCCTTACCAGATTTTACCAAAGTTTTCACTATGGAGTGTGATGCTTCGAGCTTGGGGTTAGGGGCTGTTTTGATGCAAGATCAGAGACCTATTGCCTTCCACAGTCAAGCATTAAAGGGTAAGAACCTTGCTCTCTCAACTTATGAAAAGGAATTGCTGGCCTTGGTGGTTGCTGTGAAGAAGTAGAGGCCTTATATGATTGGTAGGCCATTTGTGATAAAAATTGATCATCAAAGTTTGAAATACTTACTTGAATAGAGGGTGGACACTCCAGCACAACAAAAATGGATCACTAAACTCCTTGGTTATGCTTTTATAGTGGAGTATAAACATGGTAAGGAGAATTTGGTGGCTGATGCACTTTCTAGAAGGGATGAAGATCTAGCTGGAGATTCCGCAAAATCTTTTGCTACTGCTATTGGCACTTTGTGTATGATTTCTTTCCCTACACCAACTTGGCTTTTAGATCTCAAGTCTAATTATGCAGCTGATCCTACTATTCAAAATATTGTTCAAGTTATTCAGTCTGGATAGGTTGCTCCAAAAGGATTTACTTTCTGTAATGATTTGCTAGTTTATAAGGGTAGGCTGTACTTGGGCCAATTTAATGGTGACTTAAAGGCCAAGGTGTTGCAGCAAGTCCATGATGGTCCTTTGGGGGGTCACTCAAGTTATTTGAAGACTTTTCACATTCTCAAGAAGGATTTCTATTGGTCTAGTATGGGGAAGGACTTGAAGCAATACATTAGGGAGTGTGATGTTTGTCAGAAACTTAAGAATGAGACTTGTTATCCTGCTGGTTTGCTGCAACCCTTGTCCATTCCAGAAAGGCCTTGGCTAGATGTGAGTATGGATTTTGTTGAGGGTTTGCCTAAGTCCCAAATGAAGATTGTGGTGTTTGTGGTGGTGGATAGGTTAACTAAGTATGCTCATTTGATCCCTCTCTTTCACCCTTACACTGTTGCCAAGGTAGCTAACATTTATATGCAATTTGTTTTCAAATTGCATGGCATGCCATTATCCATTGTCAGTGACAGGGATCTCGTCTTTACGTTTAAGTTTTGGTCAGAATTGATGAGATTGCAAGGGGTTGTATTGGCTATGTATTCTTCCTATCACCCCTAATCCGAGGGCCAAACTGAGGTTGTTAACAAAAGTTTGGAACATTACTTAAGAGCTTTTGCAGCAGATAGGCCACATTCTTGGGTTGAATGGCTTCCATTGGCTGAGTTCTGGTTTAACACAAACTTCTATACTTCCATTAAACTTACTCCATTTGAAGCTCTCTATGGTTATCCTCCACTCAGAGTTAAGGATTATATGCCTGGTACCACTCAAGTTGGGGCTGTGGACTTGTTGTTGAAGGATAGATAGTAGCTCTTGTCCTTGCTCAAACACAACCTCAGTGCTGCTCAAGAGAGGATGAAATGGTATGCTGATAAGAAGAGATTGGACAGGTCATTTGTTGTGGGGGATTGGGTTTATCTCAGGCTGCAACCTTACAAGCAAGCTTCTGTGCAGCATTAGAAACTATGGAAGTTAGCTCCTCGATTCTATGGACCATTCCAAGTTCTGCAGAAGATAGGACAGGTATCTTACAAGCTAGATTTTCTAAAGGGCTCACTCATTCATCCTGTTTTTCATGTGTCCAATCTCAAAGCTAAATTGGGCCAACGTGTGCTGCTTAGGCCTACACTACCAGCTGTGAATGCTGACTTAATCATCTCCCCTAAACCTATGTCAATTCTGGCTGACAGATCACACCAACTGAGGAACATAATGATTACTCAGGTGTTAGTGCAATGGCAAGGTGAGAGCAAGGATAATGCCACTTGGGAAAATTTATTTAATCTTCAGCAGAAATTTCCATACCTTGTGGGCAAGATGCTTTAAGGGAGGGAGAATTGTTAGGATTGTGTTTTAGTTCGTTGAATTGAGGGCTGTTGTGGCTTGTAGTAGTGCTGTTGTATTAGTTTACATTTTATACTTGTATTGATTGTGCTAGAGTTAGTTGATAAAGGAAGTTGGTAGGTTAGTTAGCTGTACAAGAGTTGGTTATGCACAGTTGGTTATGCACTAAGAGAATTGGTTATAGCAATTAGTTGCAGATTGTATAAAGGGGATTGGTAGGACTGTTGTATAAGGAATCTAGAATAATAACAATTGTTTCACTCTCTCACTCTGCTCTCTCTGTATCTCTCTCTTTCTCTAGAGACCCAGCTGTCCTTGAATTCAGCTACAACATAAAGAAAATACAATTGAGCCCTTGCAAATTCTTACATTGGGATTACTTAACTGCTATGGACTAGTACTTTTATAGGAATAAAACTCTTCTCATTTTCTCAACCAAAAAAAAAAATCTAGTCCTATAAAAGATTAGGGATCCAAGATTGCTTCATAAATTCTTGGGCATCTACTATTAGCCATGTATACAACCTACTTGTGGATTCGTGAGTCATGTTAATGTGATTATGGCTTCCTGATTTGTTCATGAATACGAGTTAATTATGCTTGTAAATTACACAACAAATTAGGAAGAGCCATGCTAATGTTCCATTTGATTACAAGATAGTTTAGTCAAGAAATGAGAAATTCGAAATGTACAAAACAGTACTACAAGGCTAAATAAGCAGAAAGGCCTTGTTTTATTGGGTCCGGGGGTACTTAATTAGGGCCTTGGCCATCTTTACTCATATGAAGAAACTAGAAAGGACTCAGACACATATGCGGAGATAATTGAGACGGCAGGAGGGCCTTGGAACAATTATAAAGACAAGCCCATTGATAGTCATGTCAACAGCTAGCATTATTATTTTCTTGGCTAATGGACGAAAAGGACCAGTGAGAACACCTGTAGTTACAATAGAGGTAGTAGTGTGCCTGGTACAGTGCTAGCTAGCATTCTTGGGCCAAAATGGCCCAATACCACGTTTTTTTGAAATTTTTAGCAACAGAACACTGTTTCGGAAATAATTGGGGATGTACCACCTTTTCCTGTACTCGAGCTTGGTGAGCTCGAGTACTATATTTTTTAATCCACCGTGGCACGATGACATGGAAAGGGAGGAATTAATTCCGCTTAGTACTCGAGCTTCATGGACTCGAGTACCATTTAGTACTCGAGCTCATGAAGCTCGAGTACTGTTTAGTGAGGTTCTGTACTGGAAAATTTGATGCGCTCAGTACTCGAGCTTCATGGGATCGAGTACTCTTTAGTGAGGACTGTATTAGAAAATTTTGAATTATATTGCGCTTGTACTCGAGCCCATGAAGCTCGAGTACTGTTTGGTACTCGATTTTCATGAGCTCGAGTACCGTTTAGTGAGGTACCCGAGTCCCTAAAGCTCGGGTACCAAACTGTATTGAGAAATTTAGAGCTCATAAATTTTTTAATTTTTTCTTTTTTTAAAGAAATAAACAGGGGGTGGGCTGTTTCAAATGCACGCATGACAATTGCATAAATATTATTGATGGATTTGAAACAAGCTCCATTGCAATTGTCAGCCTTTTTACATTGTTCCGTTGGTAGGCCACTTTGGCCTGGAATTCCAACTAACGAATCTTTGATACCATCAAGTTCAATTATTTCAATGACTTCTTCCACAAATCTCTGCATGACATATTGTAGAGACTGTTATGAATGCATTATAATGTTTTAGACCATGTAATTCATAGTGTATCTATAGCAGTATACTTACTCCAATAGAAATTTTACGTACTAATATCAGTTATTGTTTGTTTGTGCCATTTGCACCAATATTCAGGTTTTATGCATTTATCTAAACATGATTTGAAATTTCCTTATCATTCTCTTGTTTTTCCCGCACATTTTAAGCAAATTACAGCGGTTGTTTGAGTGTTAAAAATGTTGCACATTAGTGGACACAAGTCTCAAGTCATTAAGTTTCTATCATGCCAATATTTTTTTGGGACAATGTCATATATTGATCTTAATCAAAAGTAAACAGTCACAATCCCCATGACAAATCAAAAACTTGAATATTCACTCCATTAGAGCCACCAATGCCTTCTCTATTTGCTTATCTTTACAGTAATTATTGAATTTGACTTAGATTGCTAAAGACTCTTGTAGCCAGTCCATATAGTTGGTATAAGGCTTAATTTAGTAAGGCAGACCATCTTTCAATTTTGAGTCCCTTCAGAAATTGTTTGAAATTCTATACGATAGTACTATTGATAATTATGGAGAGGAACTGGAGGATATCATACAGCTTTTGTGTCTGAATCAATCTCAGGTGGCAATCGCAACCAAGCCGAGTATGTCACTGATTCATTTACAGTAATCCATGGAGAATGTATATCAATCTGCTCACAGTAATTGATATTCTTGCAAATGTCTTCTGGACCTTGGGATACCCTCCTATTCTTATATCTCCTTCAACAGTACCTCCAGTTTTCCTCCCAGAGAGGACGTCCATGAGAGTTGTTTTTCCGGCTCCACTTACGCCCATAAGTGCTGTAAGAATTCCTGGGCTAAATGCTCCTGTAATATCACGAAGCAACTGAAGCTTTTTCTGACTGAAACCCATCTCTCTCATTTCCTGTGCAGAAGGAATGTAGTAACAAGTAAGTTCTACCTTGTATACATATTCAAAATAATCATATGTGAATCATCATTTGCACTTGATTACCGGAGGGGTATCAACAAAGTATTGCACATCTTTAAATGATATTGTCAAGGGCTCAAATGGCAGGACCAGCCTCCCTGTACAACCAACAGTTTTATCATCTTAGAACCAAAAATTCTCTTGTATTGCACATCTTTAAATGATATTCTCTTGTATCATCTTAGAACCAAAAATTTATTTACTGTATTGAGAATTAATTTTTTTGTTAACTAACTTATTGGCTAACAGTTTTATCTTACCAGAATTTCTTGTTTCTGCAGTAGTTTGCAGAGAAGTAGATAGAGTTGATTGGTTATCCAGCTCTGCACTTCCATTACAATCATCTGTTTCTCATAGCTGAGAGAAATTTTTTTTTCAAATAATAGCTCGAGAAATCTTTGGAGCTGTATTCATGATAGGCTTACAGGTGAATGGATGAAATTTAAAAATTCAATCTTTATGCTTGTTTATTAATTGAAATGAACTTACGCTTTATGTAAGTTAAGGCTAAGATAAATCCAATATCGAAAAGTATTGTGAACCCGAACAAAGCTCCCAGTGATACCCAATAGAAATAGCCATCAAAGTTCAAACCATGAGTAGTTAGAACCTCCATTCCTATGGTCATGTTTCCTTCTCGAAACCTACAAAATGAGAATGAACTAAAGCTATTTAGTTGCTCATGTAAATTAGCATGGCAAAAAAATATTAGGTCTTCTTCAAAGTACCTTTTGCCATTGTGGAGCAAGAAATTCATTCAGTGCTATACCTATTTCCGCATAACTCATGGGAGAAAGCCAGAAACCCCATCTCAACCAAGGTGGTAAAGAGGCTACAAAGAAGAAACTCTGTAAGTAGTCTAGTTGTTATCCCTGAGAATGAAAGCAAATAATTTATACTCACGTCGAGGAGTAATGAAGCCTCCAAACAAGAAGATTAATACTTAGATGAAAGCACCACAAGTTGATGCAGTAACCATAGTCCGGAAAACTGAGGCAATGAAACGACACATAGACGTTGATTCTAGATGTAGAGCAAATAGCAAAAGGAATTGGAAGAAGAACCTAAACCATATGTAGAAAATGTATATTAAAGCTTAAAGAGAGAGAGAGAGAGATTATCCTTCTAATATTTTTGTTCAATTGGATTTTAAAAAGTACTTACCTTTCTACCTCAGGGCTATACCCAATAATATAGTAAGTCATTACTGTCCAAAGTATTGAATCAACCAAAGAAAGTGGAATCTTTAGGAGAGATGCTGGAATAGAATATGCCCATGCCGGATACAGATAGAATGATCTTTGCTTGTAAACCACTGGAAGTCTAGTGATTGTCAAGAACAACTCTACAACTCCATTAGTCATGAGTCTTACAATTGTATAAAATAGACTGCCCAAAAAATAATTGGCATCAATGAAGTCCACAGTTGTCTAAGTACGCATAAATACTGTCATTGTAATAAATGCAGTGATGATGAGATGCAGGATAAAGGAAGTGGGAAATGTGTTAGTTTGATGTGATTGAGAATGTTATTGTAGATGCACCAGCCTAAGTAGTCAAATGAGTAAATTATCACCTGCATCGTTTTGAAAATATAGACAAATGAATTCTGTTTCATGAGAAGTAGTTCTCTGGCCATGCAAGCTTTGAACATCTCCCATTTGCATAAAGAGTAAATAAATATCAAATGACAAGGCACTATTGTGGCTCTTAGATTTATTGTATGGTTTTGAGAGCTCATCATTTAACTTCTCTCCTAAAGAACTAGCTTTGAACCTTTGAGAGAACCGATCCACTGAAACATAATTGTATGGAAGGTCAACATGGTACCAGTATTGTGCTTGATCATTCCTGGAGATAACCTGCAAATGTTTGGAATTTGAGCATATGAGACAATTAGGATTAATGTCAACTGTAAACAGGAATCATGTTCTCTCACCTCCTGAAGGAAGTCTGCAGCACCTTTTCTTTCTGGGCACTTGAAACCACAATCCTCAAAAAATTAAAGTACATGAGTTTGAGGACCATGTTATACTATTTTCCCTTCTGCCATTAATATCACTTCTTAGAATAGATCAAATGTTTCAGGAACTGGCTGAAGAAGTGAAACTAATGCAGTTGTATCTGTGATGTGCACCAATTGCTGAAGACAGGTAACTATTTGAAAGGTTGTGGAACTGTCTAGTCCAATCGATATTTCATCCATAAAAAGAGCTTTTGTGGGACCAACAATCATCTCCCCTGCCAGGCAAAGTATCCATAAAAATCCAGGGTTGAGAAGAATATTCCTACATGGGAAATATTTTCTTTCCTTTTCTCACAACACAAGGGAACAGGTTTTACAAATGTAAGACCATTTTTGATAAACTACCATTTTATGTGAGATTTTTAACTTTTTAAATGGCAGTTATAGTGGACACAAGGATCAAACACATGCTTTAATACCATGATAAATTATCACTTGTCCCTAAGGTTTAAGCTGTTAAGAAATAATGAACTTTATCATTTAACTATTATTCTAACCATTTTAATTGCCCCACAAAAGCAAGTGGGAGGAAGGAGAAAAAAGATTGCCCAACAAAAGGTTTTAGAAAGATATCAAGCTTGTAGTGGCAGAATCATTAGCAAAACGAAATTAACAGCATGTTTATCATTTTCAACAACCTGTAGTTAACCTTTTCTTCTGGCCACCGGCAATGCCTCTTTTCAATGCATCTCCAACCATTGTGTCACTGCAGATATTAAGTCCAAAGATCTAAAAGGCAAAATTATTGTACTTAACACATCAAATTGGATAAAAACTTATTGTTTGAAGTACTCCATTGCCTACTTTAATCAAGCTCTGCTTAAAGAAAAGCTACCTTTAAAACATAGTATGTTTGGAGATTTCTTTTTTGTCCTTTTACTGATATTGCCTGCAGGTATTTTGTTACCACTTAATATACTCTCAAAAGACTTTTAGTAATTATTTTTTTTTAAAATTGCCAACTTATGAATACCTTCATATAGGTGTCAATGTCAGGGTCAGGGACAATCCCTTCTTCCTTCTCTCTTCTGCTTACTTCCATCATGATATCTGCAGAGTGAAAAGGGGGGGAAAAAGATATTGATAGTGAGCATATTCTGAATGAGAAAGTAACACATGTATCTACTTTAAATGTCTCAAGGTACAGTAAGGTATGTTAGGAAATTCAATGTACTGGGTTAGGGTTTTTTAATAGTGGCAAACTGGCAGTATAAACATGTAAACCCTAGTTTTTCATATAGAGGAATGATTAGCCACTCACTCCTGTGGATATAGGCACACTACTGAATCATGTAGATCTTTATTTTGATTATCTCTTTTTTTCACTAAAATTTCATAAACAGAAATCTTCAACAAGAAATAACTTCAAATTAAATAAATTGATATGAGTGCACAACTACCTTCCTAATAACTACATGGAGGAAACAAGGAACCTTACCTGCTTTGCTTCCAACACCCTGACAGCGTGCTGCAAAGTCGATTGTTTCCCTCACAGTCATCTCAACTAGGTGCAGGTCATGTTGGCTTATGTAAGCTGATGTTTTCTGTGGAATAAACTCATCTAGCTTGTAGCCATTATAAGAGATTTCCCCTGCCACCTGTAGTAAGGAAAAGCTGAAGATTATTGTATAGATTGTGACAGATATGATTAGTTTGTAAACATGTTATGAACTAAGTAAGATTAGTTTGCTATAAGTTCATAGTAATTGAAATCCTTATGTGCATGAAAAGGCATAGAGAAATTCCATAAGTGAACAATTTTGGCCCCCTTCCCAAATCTTAGCATACTGTTCTACTTACATAAGGCTGACTTGGTGAGTTGGTTCTATTAGCATTTATTTATTGTAAATTTCTAACCATATAAATTTTATGCTTTGTTGCTATGCAACGAACATATATGGCTTACCTTGATGGTTTGATGATGCTGCTGACATCTTTTAAAATGTTTATCTTGGCTTCTTGAGAGTTGCACTGGATTATCTTTGTAAAAACCTGTCCAAGAGATAAATTCAGTAGAATTGTCAATCAAAAGTTGTAGCTCTTTTTGCTGGTACAAAATAGGGACATCACCATGCTGAATTTGAGTACATATCACTTCATTTTTTAAATTCTATTTTTTGTTTCAATCCAGTGGAAGATATGATTGAAAAAAACTTGTAAGAAATGGGCATTAGCATTTTACACATAATTATCCAAAACATGCAAAATCAACACTAGAAATAATGCAGTCATCAACACCAAGCATAAGAAGAGAAAGCCTTAGTCCCAAAACTTTGGAGTTGGCTATGCATCCTCAAGAGACTAATTGGAATGAACCACATGTACAACGAAGATATTTTAACAAGCCAAACCAAATATTATGAATTTGATATTTAAAAAAATAATTTTGTTTTTTCAATAAAATAAATGGTTATTATATAAAAAAATAATTTTTTTTTCATTATGAATTTGATATAAACCAAAAATGTATTTATTTACTTATTTTCTTTCTAATACTCCAAATGGCAATGCTAATGACTTTTTGTATGCATCCTAATTGGAAAGTAGTTTATAGTATAAATGCCATATTTCGTCCTTAAAATTTCTTAAGTTTTTGTATGCTAATGACTTTATCCAATATTTCTTAAGTTTTAAAAATATATAATTGAATGACATATAGCATGCATTTTGATCTAATGGCATATATCATGCATTTTGTTTCAAGTTGCATTTAGAAGAATGCCACGGTACAAACTTAGCGTACCTAGTTTGCGAGACCACCACTCGTTGGTACCTCGTTCCGCTTAGGGCATGTTCTTCGGTTATGCCCCTCTTGGTCACACAACCCGCATTGCACCTTCCTCCCCCCCTCCTTCCATGGTGTGGTTCTCGGCCGTTTCCCGCCCTCGTCCATTTCATTCCTAATTCGTGTTGAGACGGGGCGACCTTTCTCTCTAATCAATCGGGGGTTAGGGAGGACCCTTCGAGTTTCTTCAGGATCCGGCCATGATAATCTATCTTTCAACACAGGGAAAACGGGAGCATAGCTCCGGAATAGTGCATCCACGCTATAGCATGGGTCAATGTACTGCTCTGCATCATGTTGATACCTAATACAAACTGCAATGACATGTGAACATGGTATCTTGTACAACTCCCATTTCTGACATGTGCAAGTTCTTTGCAACAAATTAACTCCATGTGTGTGATCCCCATGTCCAGCACTTGCATAAGTATGCGGTGTATCTACTTGATATGATTGTTGTTGCGCGCTCAATCTTGTCACCCTGTGATACTCTGCCTTTGCCTTATTTCTCATGAAGATATCCAAGGCATATTTAGTCCATTTTTTTCCCGAATTCAACTGTGCTATGCTCTTATTGCGACGATCATCGAAGTAAGAATTCAATTTGAACCATGTGTATTTCACCATTGCTGTAATGGGCAGGCTACGAGCACCCTTTAGAACACCATTGAAGCACTCGGAGACGTTTGTAATCATCGCCCCATAACGATAACCCTTGTCAAAACTTAGAGCCCATTTCTCTTTGGGCACATCTTTCAGATATTGGTGCGCATCCCGGTTGACATTCTCAATTAAATCGAAGGTGGCATTGAACTTTCGCTCTTGGGTAGCACTTGCTGCCCTCCATACTAGATTTTTTAAAGTTTCATTGTTCCATCTAGTGTTGACGTTACTGCATAGATGACGAAGGCAGTAACGATGTTCTGTCATGGGAGGTCGCAGGGAAAAGTCTCGATTAGTGTCTCTGAAGATAGCTTGTATCCCAGGGTGTCTGTCAGATATGACACACAGCTGTCTTCGGTCGGTAACATACGTTCTTATACAAGCCAAGAACCAACCCCAAGTCTCTGTGCTCTCGCTCTCGACAACGGCGAAGGCTAGTGGATAAATCTTATTATTAGCATCTGTCGCCGTTGCAATCATCAATTTCCCTTTATATTTTCCATAGAGGTGGGTTGCATCAATGCTAATCACAGGCCTACACTTCTTGAACCCAACAATACATGGACGAAACGCCCAAAATACGGACTTGAATGTACAGGTTCCCCGTTCATAATTATCATCCACTAGTAACTTATACTTTGTACCCGGACTTGCATCCTGAAGTCCTGCCAAAAAACGCGGCAACTCTGCATAAGACTCCTTAAAATCCCCGTATATGGCTGCAACGGCCTTTTGTTTGGCATCCCATACCTTGTATGTGAACCATAATGATTACGTTAGAAATAAATACAAGTTAAATAATTATAGTTGAAGAAAACAAATCAAGACTTGTAAGGCTATATAATATTTCTTTCTCTTTATTCCTTTTTTCTTTTTCTTTTTTCAATTTCAATTTTCATAATATAAAGTATTCATGGGTTTTGGGAAAAAATATCATGCTTATACTTCACAGAAGACTGATGTCTCTATGTTGTATTGAAAATAAAATGCAAGTTCAAGAATACCTTGTAGTGAGATACTTCGTGTTTTAAGTCTGCCAAAGCAACGTGGCGTAAGTTCTTTATCTTATACGCAGGGTCTTCTCGTATATAGCGCTCAAGTACGTATGCTAGGAACACCGAATCAATCATCCGACCATCATGAGCATTCTGAATTTTGTCACACGTGTGGGGGCCCTTGCATTTTGTGATCTTCCAGACATTGTTGCTCTTGCAACAGATCGCACGGACTGACCATGGACAGGAATCATCCTCGCAACTCACCATAAGCCTCTCTGAGTCTGAATGCTCAGTTTTGAAGCTAAAATTCTCTCGCACTGCGTACCAGGTCAACGCATGTCGCACCGCCAATTTAGTTGCAAATACCATCCCTTTAATTGGCTGTTCCCCAGGCATCCAACTTAATACCTCCGCTTGCATAACCGGTGATGGATCAAACATATTATCCCAAGTGTTTTTGGTGAACCATTCCGGCGTAGGATCGGGACCGGGGCATGTGTCTCTATTCTCTTCTACAACCACATCTTCGATATGATCAACATCCTCATGTTCACCCATGGTATCTAGGAGCTCCTTGAAGTCATCCCTAGTAACATCAATATGGGTTGCATCATCACCAAGTCCGTGATCATCTTCATTTTCGAATGTGCCCCTATGTAGCTCATCATCAGATAAATGCTCTCCTTCATGCACTTGCTGGGGCCCTTCCTCCTCCTCAGTCGAGTTCACATGGGGAAATGTCTGCCACGGTTCACTGCCATACCCATCTCCTGTGTTCTCTGCACACCCTTGATATGATCTTTCTGGTATTGAGTCGATGTGCTCATCTACTCTTCCATCCAAAACAGTATGTTGTGAACCCTCTCCAGCCTCTATTGTGGCGGGCTCAACAGTGACATAGAGATCCGAAGCAATGAATCCCCGAGCCACCATTTGTGCAACCATTTCCCACATCATCTTCACTTCGGTGCCACCCGATAATTGTAGTGAATTGTAGAAAACCTGCGTGTCTACAACCCGTTGAGGTGCTCGATACACGATGGAAATGTTATGCCTAGAGTGGTCTAACCCCATCGCCTTCAATATTCTTCGTTGCAAGTTCATAAGCCCTATCCCACGTTTCACCTTAACATATTTTTGCTTTTGGTTCGAGCCTTCGTATGACAACCCATGCAACTCATGATAATACATCTCTCCATCATAGTACACATAGAAAAAGTGAAAATCCATCACCGACCTGTTATTAACAATATAAAAGTTGTCATCATCTATAACCACTTACATAAATATGGCTATGATTAAAACAATTTATATTCAAACTCAACCTCCTCAACTTTGTGTATAGAGATATAAATAATTTTCAATTGTTTTAACCACATATCTATAATTTATAATAGATTTAATTACAATACTTTGCTGCCAGCAAATTGTTAAAAAAAAGTTTTATTTAATATTTAGATAACTTATAAATTATATACACGTTTATAACCCTCATGCTCAGTTTTTAAGTCAGTTTTGACATTGTATACACGTTTATTTTTTTTACCAATATCACTATTCCTATCACTTGCCTTTCTTGCTTATCTTAATAGCTTAACCCATAAATGAATGATGAAATCCTGTTATTTCTTAATTTTTTTACAATTTTAAAATCTGAATTTTTGTTATAAACTTAAATTTTAAATATTTAGAAGGATAGAAGAAGTAAATGCTGAATGGGGCATATTGTGGGATGCAATCAGACAGTAAGATATATATACACAACTTTACAAGTATTTAATATTTTTAGATTTCACAAAATAAAATAAAAAAATGTATAGATGATTTTTTTTTCTTAATTTATTTTAAGGAACATGTCTAAACTTTATGTATTATTCTTCTAAAAAAAAAAATTATGGATTTACTATCTCTCTTTCAACTATTAGTACTTATGAATTGGTTATTTTTATTTCTTTCTTTTAACAATAAAAAAAATATGCTTCTAATTGCAATTGTTTCTTTACAATTTATTTTGTTACAATCTAGTTGTGCTCCATTTGTTTTGACAAAAAAGTTATATAAACATAAATATATATATATTTATATATATATATATCAGCAGTTGTAAATGGACTCAACTCATGAACTGTGTGGTCGTGCAAAAAAAATCCCATACGAACCACGCACAAAACACAATCTAACAAAACATTTTAACTATATTACCTCTATGTACACAACAGGCAGGACCCAAAGGTTAAATGGTTTGTCTTCAATGGAAAAACAACACTGACACTTGCAGATGGTGACCCAACAGTAGCTTTTAGTTCAGTATTCCTCTATGTACAGCAGGCAGGACCCAAAGGTTAAATGGTTTGTCTTCAATGGAAAAACAACACTGACAGTTGCAGATGGTGACCCAACAGTAGCTTTTACTTCAGTATTCTTTCACTCGGGCATACTCTTCACATGGTGGACTCTTCACATGGACTTGGCAAGTGCATCTCATAAATGTAGTAGCTTTTACTTAGTATTCTTTCTCACTCGGGCATACTCTTCACATGGTGGACTCTTCACATGGACTTGGCAAGTGCATCTCATAAATGTAGCTGAAGCTGGTGAGGGTGGTTGTTAATTCATTGTGCAATTAATTCAGTAGTTGGCGTCAGAAAAGTGTGCACGAGGCACTCGAGTTTCTAGGACTCGAGTACCATGTGAGGTCCCCGAGTCCACCAAACTCGAGTACATCTGCCTGTTTTTAAAAAATTAGGCAGATTGGTACCCGAGTTTGAAGAACTCGAGTACTGTGTGAGGTACCCGAGTCCACAAAACTCGAGTACATCTGCCTTTTTTTTAAAATTAGGCAGATTGGTACCCGAGTTTAAAGAACTCGAGTACTGTGTGAGGTACCCAAGTCCACCAAACTCGAGTACATCTGCCTTTTTTTTAAATTAGGCAGATTGGTACCCGAGTTTGAAGAACTCGAGTACCTTGTGAGGTACCCGAGTCCACCAAACTCGAGTACCTTGAGTAAATTTCTTTTTTTTTTTTGTTTGGATTGAGGCCTTTTTTGCAGACTTAACATTCAAAACTCGTTTGTGTGGTGGTTACAGCCATTCAAGTCCAGGAACAGATGATTTTTCTTTTCTCAAGTTAAAAGTTAAGCATGGTGACACCATCAATTTGCTAGAAAGAATTTTCTATCTCTTCCACTCTCCAATAACTTTCCCTTGATAAATAATCATTCACTAAAGTTGAAAAAGGGCTCAATTCACTTTTTGTATAAAAAAAACAAGCTCATCTATATAACTAATGAAAGAAAAACAATAATATCTTCTTTTGAAACCAGAAGCTTCCAATCCTGTTATTTATGAGACAATCAACCAAATCTATTTCAACTTGCATTAAAAATTTCTCTAAATACATCATACACATACCCATCTGTCCCTTTTAAATGCCCCACAACCCATTATCCAAAAAAGAAATAATTACCACCAATATTTTGGTCATCAATCCTGTTATTTATGAGACAATCAACCAAATCTATTTCAACTTGCATTAAAATTTCTCTAAATACATCATACACATACCCATCTGTCCCTTTTAAATACCCCATAACCCCACCACTGATAGAAGAGGAGCACATCCATTCAGCTTTGGAAAATTCCTTCCTGGACTTGACTATGGCAAGGACATCAAGTGCCTCGGGTTTTTTCTTCCAAGCATGAGAAGCACTCCTAGTTTGACGAAACTGGGAAAAAGAATGAACAGTTATCCCAAGCTCCTATACATATGGGCATGATGCAGAGAGCATTGGACTGAAAGAATTGCATGGCAGTTCCTACATCTTCTTCCATCAGCTTTGCTACTTGCTGTTCTGTGTCATCATTTGAGCACTTATCCCAAGCTTGTTGATTTGTTCCACCTTCAATGCCCTCACCCTGCATTACACACATATCAAAAGTGAATACATAAAAGCAACAAACATGCAAATACTAGAGACAGAAGAAGGCGGACAACTTATTGAACCATAATGAAAAAAAAAATGATTTATATGGTTTATTTATATGATTTAATGAAAAAAATGTTCGTTGCATAGCAACAAAGCATAAAATTTATATGGTTAGAAATTTACATTAAATCAATGCTAATAGAACCAACTCACCAAGTCAGCCTTATGTAAGTAGAACAGTATGCTAAGATTTGGGAAGGGGGCCAAAATTGTTCACTTATGGAATTTCTCTATGCCTTTTCGAATTAATGTTGTCATATGCTGTAATAAAAGCTCTTCAGGTATATTTCATACTACCTTCTATATCATCTTACATTTTAGCTTACTTAGTTTTAGTGAACACGCTTTTAAGCAAGAAAATAAATAAAAGAGAACAAGCTACAAAAGGTATATTTGTCATTAGATAAGACTATAGGTCTAGAACGTTAAAACCTAGTAAATCAATGTTAGGTAACAAATAAAACACCCCATATCACCATTTCAACTTTCCAAGCATGACTACCAAATAAAATTCTAAATGAAAATAAAAATTGAAACAAAAAGCAAACACACAGTTTACATATGTTGAAATAACACAATGAAGCTAAATTAACTGGCACAATCACATAGTGAACCTGAAATAGCACTTTCAAAAATATGATATACTTAAATTGAAAAAACATATAAAATTAAATCCAATCAAGCAAAAGAAGTAGAATACATAAGGGAACACTAGCTTCCAAGTTATTTATGCGATATCGAAGCTTTCAAGGATAAAGGACAAGCAATTGTAATTATCTTACATTGCCAGCTCAAAAGGGAACACTAGCTGCTGCAATGAAAAGAGCTTTTTATGACAGATGTCCTGTACCTTGATATGCTGGAGTAGTGGTCAGTGCTAATGTTTTTTTCTAAAATAGATTTGCAAATTGGTTTCTGAACTCAGATGAAAAGGCAGATAAGCAGCTGGCATACCAATTGGGCTTGTGAGATATGTTGCAAAGTAGTATAACATGTCCTCAATGTTTCCATCAGATAGTTTAGTGTTATTGAATTACAAATATATCTTAGCTCACAGCCCATCATGGGCCATCATGGGACATAAATATAATCCTAATTAAGGATCTCTAAATCTATGCAAAACAAATAGTTGTAAGCTATCTGATCTGGTTCTATATGTAGGTCTGTTTTCAATTGCAGATGTCCAAGTGGATAAATTAACTACACTTGAGTCCTAGCTGTCATACATTGGCTGACAAATTGTGTGAAGCTTCAACTTCAATAAGTGGTCATCGCTGTTGGGTGATATATTCATGACTTGAGCAACCTATCCTGTTCCAACTTTTTTTTCCCAGCCTTAAAGTGTAAATTATTTTATTTATCATGGACATAGGTAAGACAAAGTCAGGGAGCAAGATCTGTGGCTTTCTACAGATAGAATCTCGTCTTTATCTCTAATAAACCAAAAGACAACAAGTTTATGTTGTACTGATAATATCACTTGGTTCATTTAACAATAAACGAAATACTTGATGGAGCCAAAATTTTCAAGTACATCAATGTCAAACAAAGATTATTCAGAACAAGCAATCAGGGAACCACTTGGAAAGGTTCACCTTCACAACTTCAAATAATGTGTATAAATGACAAAGTTGTCAACGAGCTGAACTTAAAATTTTCCCACATGCTAGTATTGAGATAGAATCCAACTAGACAATTTCATAGTGCTGTACTAGCTCAAAGTTCACTTTCCCACATTGCAACCAAATCACATTAACCCCATTATTATATTTATTTATAGTAAATTCCATTTTAAAGGACTTGAATTGAGCAGCTCTATGTGTCCTTCATTGGAGAGAAGTGTTCCAAACTGCATAGTTTAGAAAACTAAAGTGAATGTAAGAGCATGTGGCATTTGTGTGCTAATCCCATTTTCAGACAAGACAAGTAAAAAATGAAAAATCACACTCAAAACTGGCACTTGTTCCCTAGTACTGTACACCCCTGCTTTGAAGATCAAAGTACAAAAATCTTGCAAGGTTTCTTAACCTAAGAATGTGCTCTCATGTTCAGCCTACCCTTCCATCTAGCTTCTGTCTGTTAAACTCCTCAAAATTAATTGCATACTAATTTCTTTGAAGTCATGATAGGATTAGGATATAGAATATGGGAAAAAAAGATGAGGGTGTGGAAGCATAAAGTTTGTATTGATACTGCAGCAGCATAGGCAGATTGGACAAGGATTTTATTGACTGTTGCTACAGTAGATACTAATCTCAGACCTTGCTGTCCAAGAATCTAATCCACTAACAGGAAAAATCAGTTGCAGGGAGAGATATATAATAGAGTGTTGCATAATGCTAGTTCAAATCTCTATCCCATCAACCTATTCTCTCTATTAAAATCAAAATTGAAAGTCTACCCAATGAGGAGCATAACAAAATCACCCCCACTTAATTTATTGACAACGACCCACCGTTCAAACTGCAGGGAGGAAAATAAGAATCTTACAAACTAACATGAATAAAATCTGTGCTTGGGAAACAATTACATGCAAGTCATATTCATTAATTCTTCAACAAATTCTTTTGGAACATATTAAATTTATGATGGTTTTTCTTTCTTTTTGGAAATATATCATGCCCAATTTCACATTAGTAAAATTACAAAAATTTGTCACTTTGGGGACACCCAAGTGGTGGCCTCAATGGACTTGAAGGATGTGCCGAAAACCCGGAGATCCCAAGTTCCATCCACCACACTATCAATCCATAGGGTTTTCGGGATGTCTCATGATAAGGTAGTGGAATAATTTGACCAAAAGACTAGGACACCACTTCCTTATATCAAAATATAGAAATATAAACAAAAATTTAAAATTCCCTTTTAGATGTCTTAAGAGTTAAAAGACCTTCAAAATCATTACCATTTAAAAAAAACTTGAAAACATTTCCACACCTACCCATAACACATATCAAAAAGCTGGAAGAAAGAAAGAAAGAAAGAAATAAAAGCAAAGTATATAGAAGCAAAAAGGAAGAAGGCAAAAGATCATACCTTTCAACTCAAAGCCTTCCCTCACTCCGATCTACCAATCCCCCTTTGCTCTATTCAGATCGGCCGATATACCACCATAGACGTCCAAAAAAAGCCATCGGCAACCATGGCTTGCTCTCTCGTTCCAAAAATTCTCTAGACATTGAGAAAGAGGGAAAAATAGAGATTGAGAGGCAGAGAGAGTTCCAGATTCCAGAACTCTCTAGCCCTCTCGCCCTCTATCTTTGCCTTCTCTCATGCAGATCGGCTGCAAATGTTCTTGGGTTTCAAATTTTTTTGTTGATCTGGATTCGTAGAGAGAGATCGATGCTGAGGCTGGGTTGTGAAGGAGTTGAATCACAGTGCAGATCGGTGGTTTGGGAGGAAAAGAAAAAAGAAAATAATACGTTTATTAGAAAGAAGGAGAAGAAGATAAGAGAGAGAAGAAACACTGAGAGTTCCAGAGAGAAAGAACATATACGGACTACAGAGAGTTCCAGAAAGAAAAGAGAGTTCTACACCCTTTGGCCAAACGCATCGTTTAGTCTTCCACAAACGGACAAAATAGAGGGACTCACCAAAAATACACTGTAGATGAACAGTGAAAAATGTTGGTTGCACAATATCAAATCACTGTAGAGGCATAGCCTCTTTTTATATAGTTAATAGATGTGTATTGGGCAGTGTTATTGGTATGTAGTCAAGTAATGTTCATGGCCGATCTAAAGACATCCATCCCTAGTTGATTACTAAATGGTTGTCAAATACACAAGAACTGAGTATTGTATTCTCATGAAATCTCTACAAATTTGCTAAATGCTTTAAGGTTCTAATTTCATCTGCAGATATGTCAACATGCTCGAGCTGGTTTCTGTATATAAAAGGAAAAAACACATATGCAGCTTAATAGGATAAACGTGTAACAGGCTGAGCTTTTTAGCAGATATCAATATATGCCATTACGGAAAATAAAGCAATTAGAACTCCCAAACCAGAAGAAAATATTCTTCTTCTTCTTCTTATTTTCAATTTTATTTTACTTGTTTTATAAATGACAATAGTTTTATTGAAAGGAAGAAGATACTTTATACACACAGAGTTCGTACAAAATATTCCCAGGGAATACAATTACCAATCTTTACTAATGAAAAGAGAGCACAAATGAACAAAATCTAACATAGATTGCAAACCACACGGTTTACTTCTATTATCATTTTTTGCTTAAAGGATTTTACTTCTACTGTCCTAATTGACCAGTTTCTTGTGAAGAAAAGTTTGCAAACCGTAATCAAGTTTCTATAATCTAGTGAAACATATATCAATAATAAATGAAGCCAGATGCAGATGAGCGTGATAGGTGGATGATCTCTATTAAGAAGATACTTACAAAGCGAAGGAAAACCACAACTGTTAGAGCACAAATGCCTCCAAGGAGAATATAAAGACCACTTCTAGCAGTTTTCTGCACATCAGAGTTGTATTTATCAAATAAAGCATATAATAAAGACATTTTAAACACAAAAAGAACAGATGAACTCAAAATAAATGAATATCCTTAAAATATATAAAAAAATATTTAAATGCAAGAATTTTCTTAGCATTCTGTTTAGTTTCTGATAATTTATGCAGATAGGTTGTGAACCTTGTTTCAAAACACTGATGTTAGAACTTAGAACAAGTCTACTTACACAATAAATTAGTAATTTATAGTTGATTCCATACTAAGTGATGAGAAATCATAATTTACCATCTCAACAAATTATTAAGAAAGTTGTGAAATTTATCAAATTTTTTTCTTTTGGGTGGTTAATATGCAGCAAAAGAAAGTAACTTTATAATTAGGCATGGGATAATTTAAGCTGGCAAGGACAAAAAGATCATATACTGTTGCAAACCCAAAGTAGCACTGATTCTTGACCATTCTTGAATCATCCTCGTTTTCTTCTCCTCACTGGTTCCTTGACTGGTCTCACCTTGCCTGAAAAGAACACAAGCAAATACTAATATGCAAATCATTTAACTATAAAGAAATGTAAATGTAATTGGTATTGAAGCAAACTATAGTACCATGTCCAGTCCCACAATCAGGAGGATGTGTCCGTGTCCGTTGCGGCCTTCGCTGCCGATCCTCAATGTGTGAAGCCTCTGGTGGGGGGGTGGGTATCTGTGTCGGGATGAACTCGGTATGCACAAACTCAGGGGGGACAGCACCAGGGGTGGGTCGCCTAGGAGTGGGCATGAATCTCATCTCATCTCTACCATGTACATCTACGGGGGCAGTGCCAGTAGTCAGTGGGGGAGACGTACGGGTGGTGGGCAACGGGGATGTAGTAGGGGATGTGGGTGGGCAAGTACCATCAATCCTCATGGATGGGGACCGAGATGTGTCCCCATGGGCAAACGTATGGGATGGACCCGCATCATCGTGTGCCATGGAGCCCATGTCATAACCAGTGTCCAAACACATCTCATCTGTTGTCTGACTTGCTTCCTCCATGGTGTGGTCGTGCACGGGTGTGTGGCGCCGACTAGATGTGGGCACGGGTGTGTGGCGCTGACTAGATGTGGGCACGGGTGTGTGACACCGACTAGATGTGGGACGCTGACTAGATGTGGGACGTCGACTAGATGTGGGCACGGGTGTGTGACGCTGACCAGATGTGGGACGCCGACTAGATGTGGGCACGGGTGTGGGACACTGACTAGATGATGCACGCTGACTAGATTGACGGCCTCCACGCCCTTGACGTCCACTTGCTTGCCGACCACGCCTTACAGCCGTTGTACTTGTGTTGCCCGCATCGCGTGCATCGTCCAAGGTCAACCGACCAATCTCTTCAACAGATTGCAAGGCTTTAATACAGTCGGTGTAGATCTCAGACCCTAGTTCGCACTTCCCCATAATCCTCAACTGTGATTCAACCTGTCACAAATATACAAGAGTAGTGTTAGTAGGTTGTTACTAAACTATGAGAAGCGAGGTACATTTATAACAAAACAGTCTTTGTAAACTTACCAAAGTGTCCCAATACGAGGTCTCTTTTGTAATATGGCGAATAGTACGGGGACGAAACCACACCATATACTCGTCATTGTAGCTCATCTCCCCATGAAAGGGCGGTGCATCGGCAATTGTGGCATGCGCAGCCCATTTAGCAATATGCGTGGCATGTTCTTGGGCCCAGTTTTTTCCTGCTTGCCCTGGAGAGTTATCTTGTGAAGGTCAACTGAAGTATCGACATCGAGTGGTATGCCTTGCTTCATCCCAAACTGTCGGAGAACACGTTCAGGGTGATGGCCTTCAACCACCCAAAAATGTAAGAGTGGCACGATAGACCTCCATATGTGTTGGCCTGCCGTACAATATGCGGGCAGGGAACGCAAATAATTTCTGTATGGCTCCCACACAATCTGCAATGATCCAACCGATGCAAACAACCATATTAACAATATAATTAGAAAAAAAGTGTAACGAATGTGAACAATACATGTAACTCTGCTCTGAAATAAAAAAAATGTTTATTCATTCCAAAGCAAATTGTAAGTACAACAATTACATGCCAAAGCGGTTCCCACTTGTAAGGCACGATACCTGATTTGGCCGTAGTGAAGCAAGCGACACACGATAGGCGCGTAGGACGTGCATTCCATGTTCAGTTGTTATCTTAGCCCCTTTCCATCTAGCAAACAAAACAAACATAAAAGCCATATTAGTTACTTACATAATTCCCATGCGAAAAAAGTTAATGCGGAAATGTAAAACAGTAACGATCTAAGATCCTACATACCTGATAGCAAGTGGACCTGGGGGCAATGCCTGCTGTGGATGCCTCATCACAGGACATATGTGTGGAAACCTTGCCCACGCCCACAACTGCACCAATAGCAGTGCACCGCCAATCTGCTTGGCTGTCTTCTCTGATGCCTTACAAAGGTGTCTATATAGCCAATTTAGTGCTGCACTACCCCAACTATACTTCTTTCCGTTGCTGATTGGATTGAAAAATTGCAGATACATAATTGAAACCCGTTCGCCAGACTTATCCATAAACAACATACCACCCAACATCCCCAGTATGTAAAACCGAGCATACTGCTGCACAAGCTCCTCGGTGGCGTCAGCCGGGAGAGGGTTGCGAAATCGATCCTCAAGCCATTTGGCTTTTACCCTCGGCCCTTCTATCACTCCAGTGTTCTTATTACTACCAATTTCTTTTCTCGGCGGCCTATGCCCTAGCATGTCGTAGCAGAGGTCGCTCCAATCGGTCATTTTGGTATATCCCATCACCGGCAAGCCATCTACAGGTACCCCCATTATAACCTCCATGTCTTGTAACGTGATGGTCATCTCACCGTGGGGCAAGTGGAACGAGTGCGTCTCCGGCCGCCATCTCTCCACCAACGCCGTGATCAATGCATGGTCAAGGTCCATATGTGGGACCCGAAGTAGCCCATCTAACCCCGCATCTGTGATATAAGATGCAATCCGTGGATCTAAAATTGCACCATCTTCAAGCAGACCTTTATCTCGGTGATGACAAGTCAGTACACCTGGCACTTCCTGCAAACAAAGCAGCTTAGTATTAATAATAGCATTCACTAAGCACGTAATAATTACGCTTCAAACTTAAATGCCAAAAATCTTTCTACTACATATATTGACTACAATTTTGGACAAGTGCATACCTCGCCTTCCAAAGGAGCATCCCAAAGCAAACTTGAACGATGCACATCCTGCCTCTTTAAGATAGTCTGATGTGGGTCCATATCTGGCATTTGGTGACAACAACATCAGGGGAAAATTCACTTCAAATACATAAACTTTCTTCTTCTTCTTCTTCTTATTTATTTATTTTTAATTATAAACATTATTGACTGAAAATGGCAATAATATATATCTAATGCAGCCTTCACTGATTTCATTAAGAAAAAAAAAATTCTAAAATGAGATGGAAGAAATTTCTAAAATGAAGGTCTCTCTACATTATTAAAATCAACCCTCACTTTAATAGTCCAAGCATCCTACTCATTATGGCCTCAATGAGAACGCTAATTGTGTCCTACAATGACTAATTGCTCTAATAACACATGAAAATGTTCATTAAAAAAAAAAAAAAAAAAACATAAATCAAAAAGTACACCACAAAATACCCACATCATATTAATTTTGATTTTCAAAATTAACCACCATAAGTTGTACTGTAGCATATGTAAATATACCTAATTAACCATCATCTTGACTACATTAAGTTAGTGTTGTCATTCTGGGAATTTCACAGAATAACAAGTTGCATATATCAGAATATTGACATGCAAAATGTTATCGCTGACATGCACAATGATGGGGGAGTACATTCCTTAATGCCGATTATCCCTTTTTAAATTTCGATGTTTGTCTGTTTTTGTTTGGTTGTTTAGTCTTTATTTTGTTGATTTTCAAAATAAAAGAGAAAAATCAAAAAAATACAAAAACAGTGTGTGTTTGTGTACATTGGTACTTGTGTACCTTAGATGGCCATTGAAACGAAATTTTCTAAACTTTGTATCTCTTGTAGCTTAGATGAGCATCTTTATGCATAATTAAGCAAGTGAGCTTTGTGGCTCTTGTTTGTGATGAGTAAGATTAAGTTATCTCTAGTACTTAACACTCGTATCACTCTTTTTGACGGGAAGGATTAGAAAATTCTAAGAGAAAGGCATAAATAACCATCTCACCACTATTGCCTGCCAATCATAATATGACATTTGTGTGCTTCGGCATAGCAAAATTGGAATGTCAATTGCTTACCATCATTAAGTATTTTCTTTTCTCTCTCTTATATGCCCATGCATGATTTGCTTAAATAAAATATGCAAAGAAAATGAAAAGCAAAAAGATCAAAAATGCTTTAAATATGATTGCAAGCATGTAGTCTAGGAGATATGGGAGTTATAGGATGTACCTCGAAGGTGATAGTCTCCATCAAACAATTATGATTGTGTGTGAGTTAGAGTGATTTTCTCATATCTCAAATCGTCATAACATGTATACACTTATGCAATCTTGCGATATTTTTCACACACAACACACAATATTCTTTGTTACTCTTGATACATGTGCAGGTACAGTGTGATTTGGCCATCACAAGGTTTTACATGTGTTAATGTATGCTCACTAAACTGTCTTAACTTGTTTTTGAAATATAAAATTGGTTAGACTTGTTTAGTGTGTGTGTGTGTTTTGGGATCTATGTGCTTAACATTTTTCTTGTTGAGAGATTTGTTTTTCACATGTTTTGCATCATTTTATTATCTTGTCATCCATAGCATCTTGTTTCATTACATTCATGCATTTATATGGATTTCTTGTGCCCGCTTGATCATCCTTGATCATCTTTATGTTTCTCAGGTGAAGCTTTATAGCTTCTTGTACCCTTTGTCAATCATGACAAAAAGGGGGAGAAATTGTGATGTGTTTTCTTTTTTTAAGATTCTACCTTGTTATGGGGAGTGCTTACCTCCTTCTTCTTGTACACCGATCTTCTGACCATGTTTATATACATTATACTTATCTTATATATATATATATATATATATATATATAAATATATATGATGTGTGTCTTCTTCACCTATCTCTACATGTGTTGTTTCTTTTTTTTCTTTATACACATGTTTCTTTATTGTATGCAATCTATTATTTCTGTTTCACACTAAGATGCCATGATGAGTTTTGTTTAAAGTGTTTCAGAAATACAGGTTGCCAAAGTCTACTTGCCATAAACTCTCTTCTTGCAAAGTTTTTCAAGATTTTGTGTTAGGATAGATTTTATTATATTCAACAAGTGAGTATGAGTTGAGTGATTTATGACTTTTCTCATATGTTCATTTGTTTGTTGTGGTTTTGTCACGGATTGCCAAAGGGGAAGATTGTTAGGACATATATGTGTTTCACTTGTTAAGAACATATATCATTCTTTTATGTAATTGGCTAATCCTTTGACAAAACGCACTTTACTTGTAATTGGGTAAATCTAGGATGTGTTTAATACTTCAAGAAACATGTTGTTCAAGTCTAGTATTAAAGCCATAAAGATTGGACCAAGAAACAAGTGAAGAAAATATGTCATTAAAGCTGGACAGATAGCTCGACACCTGCGGACAGATAGCTCGACAGCTGCTTGACACCTCTCGACAGCTAGGCTATCTATTAAGCTCTTTAGTTTATTGTTTTCGCAATCTTGACACCTCTCGATAGCTGGTGGATCGATCGAGAAAGCTCATGTCTTCTCGACAGCTCTTCGATAGCTTCTCGATAGCTATATATGTCGAAGTTTAAAGCTCGACACCTCCTGATCAATCGAGGTTACAGGAATTCAAATTTTCAAATTTGATTTTCGGCCCATGCTGACATGTATGTGTAAGGTTTCTTTTCTCACAACCCTAGACCTGTATAAGGCTTATTTTAGAGGCCATCACATAAGAGAATACAAGGAGAACATATGCAAAAGGTGACCGATGCCTTATTTTCTCTGAAAGAAGCTACTGCGTCTTTGCGCCTTAGGGTTTTGTAACCAAGTGCTTCTTGATCTTCATTGTTGATAAAGTGAAGAACTTTGCAGCCAACAATCTTCTTAGTTGGTGATTGAAGTCGCGTACTGGGATCCGCGCAATTGGTTAGTCACGTACTAGGATTCGTGCATCATCAAAGGGTGGCGTTCATATATTGAAGAGTTCAGAGGTTTTTAAGCGGTAAAAGGTTTCTGCTGTGAGTTCATCTACGGGAATTGTAGAGTCTAGGGACAAAGGTTTTGTATTAGATCTGAAACTTTTTTTCATTATAGTGGATTGTTTTCGGGAAGGTTTTCCCTCAGGTTTTTTATTGTGAAACTAGTTTGTTTCATTGGTTTTCCTGGGTTATCATATCTAGTCTTATTTACTTTTCCGCTGCATGATTTTGACTTGATATTGATGTTTGTTTGTTTTAACAAGTTTTATTCATAATTAATCTAATTAACAAACTTGGATTTAAAACTTGTTAATTCTATCAACCGGTGTCTAAATTTCCCAACAAAATATTTAGGATTTAAGAGAGCATCTGGTTAAGTTTTAATATATAATAAGATTTAAATGTGTTAAAGAACCAATTACAATAAGATGGTAGAATAATGCTAGAGATATAAACTATTTTACAAAAAAATTTACAAATTACTGATATGATAAGTGGTTATTAGTAAATGAAAAAGTAATGTTAGTGGTAGGCCTAAATGAAAAACCAGTAAAAAGTTGGCCACATCAATTTTTTGTAAAAATATTGTAAAATAGTTTTTGTTTGTAGCATTACTCTAAAATGATGGGATGTTCTAATGCTGAGCACGCGTCCCTATTAAGTATTTGTGTGGACCAGATTTGAGTCCTTAGCCCAAAAAGTAGATGGAACTAGGCCCAAAAAGGCCAAAACAATGAATTTGTAGAGAGTGGGTTGGAAAACTGGGTTAAAATGGGTTGGACAACAAATATAGTGGGCTCAAAAGATAAGAACAAGAAGATAGATTGATTTCAACTAAAGAGAACCGTCCTCGACACGGTCCGAGGAGATCAGTTCTTGTATCTATACTACTATTTAAGAGGCTGCCCCTGTTTGAACCGGATTTTTTTTGTTCCAAAATACCCCTACAACTTATCTTTAAGTAGGGGCAAAACTTGGTAAAAATGCTTCTTTAACTTCCACATAAAACACTATCTACAAAATAGGACCACACTCACGTTGGTTTTCAAATTATTTATCTTTTTTTTTATTTGGTCAATTTGATGGGTGTTTAAGTATTTTCTCTAATTAATGACTATTTTTTAAAGAATAGAAATGATATATATTGATTTGTCTTTTTTTTTTTTTTTTTGTGTGATTATCGAGTTTGACTCATTATTTTAGTGTATGTGTTCTAAGTGGTGCCTTCTCTTCCTCTTATTATTTTTGTTTGTTGTTTTTCTTACATTTAAGCCTTACTCTCTATTTTTTTTGTATTTTTTTTAGGGTGACATATTAGCAGTTTGGTTAGAATGCATAGCAGACATATTGAATGAATTCGGGTGAGCGAAGTGGTAGTCAATCTATCAAGTAGTTGTTAAAAAACATTTTTTGTAATATGAATATCCTACCTTATGAAATTTAATATTGTCCTTTTTTGTGCCTTTCATTGCACATTTGATGACTTTGTAAGCAATTGTCATATACGCAAATTTGCTAAAGCAAGAATGAAACTGGAGAACTTATCTTTAAAGATAGATTTTTAAAATTGTGGTGAAAATTGCTTCTAAATAATAGACTAACAGTTAGGGGTAAAAACCTACACCCTTAAATATATCTTATATTTGATAGTTTAAAATGTTACTTCATTTTACAATTCTTAAAATTTTAAAAATTGGTAAAATTTAATCTGATCCAAAATAACTTACCAAAAGACAAAAAGACTCCAAACAAACCATGTCTTTTAAATTTGCATCAAGTGTTACGTGTACTCAATTAAGAAATTTGCATCAACGTTTTTGTTTTTGTTTTTTGAGGGTGGTGAGTCCTTTAACGTTGGTTTCCTATTTTTTTTGAAACTTCAAGCAAAAAAAAGTCCATCAACGTTGGTTTCCTATTTTTTTGCAACTTCAAGCAAAAAAAAAAATCCCAATGTTTTAGGTATTTTAATAATATTCCAGCACTGTTTTACATTTAATTTTTTTTTTTTTTTATGTTTTAAGTATTTTTATTCCTAAAATTTTGCCTATTATTTAGATACCAAAGCAAGAATGATACTGGAGAACTTATCTTTAAAGATAAAATTTTAAAATTGTGGTGAAAATTGCTTCTAAATAATAGACTAACTTTTAGGGGTAAAAACCTACACCCTTAAATATATCTTATATTTGATAGTTTAAAATGTTACTTCATTTAAAATTTAAAAATTTTTAAAATTGGTAAAATTTAATCTGTTCCAAAATAACTTACCAAAAGACAAAAAAGACTCCAAACAAACCATGCCTTTTGAATTTGCATCAAGTGTTACGTGTCCTCAGTTAATATATTTGCATCAACATTTTTTTTTTTTTTTTTGAGGGTGGTGAGTCCTTCAAGGTTGGTTTCCTATTTTTTTACAACTTCAAGCAAAAAAAAAAAAAGAGGTGCTACATCCACAATATTTTTGCAACATTGTCACAACAAATCATAGGTAGTTAGTTGTTATTGGTTCAAATTTGAAACTAACACTAAGATTACTTTTTTGACTCAACAATAATAACCAGTAACAACTTGCCACTTAGAATTTGTTGTAAAAATGTTGTGGACATATCATTTCTCAAAAAAAAAATCCCAATGTTTTAGGTATTTTAATAATATGCCAGCACTGTTTTACATTTAAATTTTTTTAATAAAATGTTTTAAGTATTTTTATTCCTAAAATTTTGATATTATTTAGAAGTAATTTTTTCCATATTTTTTACTTTTATATTTAAAGAAAAGAGGAAAAAATAAAAACCCACGTTTTATAGATTTTCAACCAATTAATAACATGAAGCCTTTTCTATACAAAAAAAAAAAAAAAAATCCTTCAATAGTTGGGGGAGGGAAATTTCAATCAATTGAGCTATTATTTTTTAAAAAAAACATTATATTATGGCTAAAATATTGTGTTTACATATTTTAGTGTCAGACCATTGCAACTCAAAAATAAGGGTGCAATGTTATTTTGCAAAACTTTTATATAAGACTAGCCTCTGAGCACGCGCTCACACGCGTGCTCAGAGGCTCTTCTATTTTTTGGGTAAGGGTTAATTTAGAGCATTTATTATACTTTGGGATTATTACATTTTCCAATAACAAAAAAAACCTAGGGGTGTGATGAAAAAATATTTCACCACACATAATACTCATCACACACCTAGGTTTTTTTTGTGATTGGAAAATGTAGTAATCCCAAAGTATAATAAATGCTCTAAATTAAATCTTACCCAAAAAATAGAAGAGCCTCTAAGCATGCGCATGCTCAGAGGCTAGTATTCCTTATAAGTTTGATTACAAGTCTATTTTCTGATTGCTACAGTCTTTTTTTTTCCCCCTTTTTTCCTCTGGGGTCTCTCCCATTATATATCTCCCTTTCAATGATCTTGGTCCTCCAGTTGTTGATCATGTAGGGCACTACTTGAGTGCTTGTCCCATCGGTCACCTTCTCTGGCCCTCTGTGAGTTGGGGTAGCCAAGACAACACTGTTCAGGAGTCTTCTCCACATAAATGCGGTCAGAAAGTTAGCTGTAGAGCATTCAATACGGTGACAATAGCTTTTCCTTATATATTTTCTAGCTCTCATCCCTCTAGTACGTTCATAATGCGTGTCTTTATCAATAGAGCCTCTTGGGTCGTCATCATGGATGACAGGAGGTACATCTTGATGTTCGTTGCGCTTAGCCGAGGGGACATTCCTCCTCGGATAACCTCTCCCAGCCATTACGATCATAGTCTGCCCATGAAGTTCGAGGTATTTCGTCTTTCTGGCTACTGGCCTGTTCTCTAACCATTGTGCCTCCTCAAACAAGGCCCAAGGCCCAATACACATTTGAGCCTGCATCCCCACAGTATTAATTTCTAAGTATTAAATTCTTTTAGTAACTAGTTATCAACCCGTGCTTTGGTTTTTTAATTATAATTTGTAAATATTATAAGTAAAAATGTTTTTAAAAAGTCATACTATTACATGGAAAAGTTGTTTTTCCCATTAGTATTTTGTGTAGGACTCTTTTATTTTATTTTATTTTAATTTTTATTTTGATAGGAAGGCCTCTTTTATTTTGGGGTTGAATTTGATTATATTTTGTTAATATATATAAAAGTTCTAAATATCAAAATGTATCTTGCATCATGCATGAAATTATTTTAGTGCATTTGAGGACCATGTCATTAATGTGTGGTGATTCTTCCACTGAATAGTATAATGTCATGTGTGCAATTAATTGAGTTAGATTTCAGTCACAATCTAGATTCATCGTCATCCCAATCAAATTAGGTACCATTTTCATCAATTTTGGCACTTTTCTTGCTATATTGGGTAGCGTCTTTATTAGTCCTTCTTATTCTCTTTCTAATTTTTAATTTCCATGATTTCAAGCCATTAGGATCTATCTATCGTGCCCATCATGCATGTAGGTAAGGTTTAAACCCTAAATCTTTTATTCGAAGATAAAAGACTTTATCAATTGAGTTAAATTATAACACAAAATGTCTCTAACTTTGAAGTATGAGGAAATTGCTACGAAATTCAATGCAAAATCAATCATCGATTATTTTTTAGGATTTAAGAGAGCATCAAGTTATGTTTTCATATATAATAAGGTTTAAATGTGTTAAAGAACCCATTACACTGTCTTTTCTATTTATGTTTGTTGTTAAATTTAAAAAACGAGTTTTACTTTTCATGAGGGTAGGGGGCACCTAAATGTCAATGTTTGTCAGTCGGGCTCTAATTGGATGCTTTGTGGAGTCTTGCCTCATGCTGTATTCATGGACTTCAATTTATGTTTAGAGGCAAGGTATCGTGATCTGATGATAGAACTTTCTTTTGATTTGAAATAGAAATTCTATTTTTACTTAATTTAAGTATATATATATATATATGTAAAACTTACTTTTGAAGACTTGAATATCTACCCTTACCTCTCATCTAACAAAAACTTATACTTGTAAAATGACTATCATGCCAATAATACATAATGGTGACGGTAGAACATTCTAATGTCAAGCTTTGTGTCCCTATTAAGTTCTTCTAGTAATTGTCTATTTGAAATCTATATCTCTACTACACGTATATGTATATAAATCCATTCACACGCATGAGAAGGAAAAACAAAACAAACTTTCAAAATTCAAAATCACTACCAAGAAAATTTACAACATTTCGAGTAAAATAGTACTAAAACTCACCTCATTGATTATTCAAAACCAAAAGTCCAGAACCTTTGTCGTAATATACATAGAAAAATAAAATAGAATAGAATAGCAAAAGAGAACGAAAAGAGGCTATCAATTCCATGTCCTCTAGCGAGTATTTAGGTTGAATGGCGAAATTGAAGAAGAGAAGGAAGTTAGCAAATCGGATACGTATCAGCTACCTTAACTTCCCTACAGACAGGACTGAACGAAAGGATCTCCTTGGCCTCGGATTGTAAATGCCATTTCTCTCAAATCTAAAGAACACTGAAAAACACTTGGCCAAGGCAGTTGAGCTTTGAGTATAGATAATGTTCTTTGCAATATGCAATATACGGATACTTGGTAATTTTATTTGAAAATAATTTGTATTTATTTAAGACTCATATATAATACCCATTTTGCTTGGTAATTTCATTTAAAAATAATTTATACTCATATATAATATCCATTTTGTTAGATAGCATTTATGATGTTTCCCCACAATATTGTTGAATGCTTTGAAGCTTAATCTTCTTAATTAATTCATATTTTATCATTTTTCTTTATTCTAAAAGTAGTTTCTGACTATTAGTGGGTTTCCTTTCTTTTCTTTTCTTTTTTTTTTTTTTTTTTTGAGAGTGATTAGTGGGTTTCCTTTATTAATATATATATATATATATATATGAGATTGGAACTGTATAGTTATTAGACGTTATCTTTCATTAATTAGTCCATATCTTTGATGTGGCATTTGAGTAAAGAATTTATATGATAACTTGTCAACGAATGGAAGAGCTTACCAGTAAGTGTGATAACTTGTCTCTTTCAGCGTGGGAAGGCACGAAGGTTGTGCTGTCAAAGAAAAACCAGGCTACAGAATGTGTGCTAGTAGCGAAATTTTTTACTAAGAGGGCGTTGAACATTGAAGCAGTGGCACGAACATTCCGTCCTCTTTGGCGTACAAAGGCAAGCTTCCATATTACTAATGTGGGAGATAACGTCCTTTTGTTTACTTATGATCGACACTTAGTAGTGATACAAAGATTTGAAGGTAAGAAACCTATTAAGGAAATTGAGTTTAACAGAGCAAAATTTTGGATTCAATTACATGACCTCCCATACAAGTTTATGAACACGGAGACTGCTATTGAGATCGGAGAAACTATTGGTGAAGTTATTATGCCACAGGATGTTTCGGAGATGTGTGGAGGTACTTTTATGAGAGTAAGGGTCTTGGTTGATATAACTAGGCCCCTATGTTGAGGAAGAAAGGTCAATTTTGAGGAAAATTTGGAGGGGTGGGTATCGTTTCAATATGAACGATTACCGAATATCTGTTTCTGGTGTGGGATGCTATCGCATGCGATAAGGAGTGTGAGATTTGGTTGAAAAGCAATGGTAAACTGTCTACGGAGCAGCAACAATATAGGCATTGGATTAAAGCTTCAATTTTCAGCCCGGCCAAGAGGCAGGTTCTTGAGGTAAAGGGATATGAGTCTGTAGCAAGCAGTGTCTCTGCTGAGCAGTCTACTCGGGGCGGTAGGCAACGCCCCTTAATGCAGCTGATTCAGGGAGCAGAGAGGAGTAGTTTAGGTCCGGGGAAGTTCACAACGGCGGCGGAGAAGCTTGGGGGTGGCGTTGGATTGGGTAAGCAGATTAGTGAGCCGTCCGAGATATCTAGCACTTCCAGTAATCACGAAAAACAGGCAGATTTTGAAGTGATAATTGAGGAAATTGATAAGGAATTGGTTGATAATACTCAAACTTCAAATACTCTGGTTGCTGAAGTTATCCGTGAAATTAAAGAAAGGGAGGCAGAGAAGTTAATGCCGGTTTTGGTGCATGATACAGAGGAAAGGGTAGGGGAGTTGGAGGCAAGTAGGTCCGATCTGGTCTCTCCTAGCATGCAAGCCGAGTTGGGCAATGTGGGTTTTTCAGTGGGCTGGACTGAGGTGACGGAGAAGAAGAAATCTATGAAAACTGGACAGAATAAAAAGACATCCAAGGGGTCTAATGATGTTGGCAGAACTGATGGAATTGACCCCATAAATGAACACAAAAAGGGTACGTGGACTAGACTTCCTGGTAGGCCCAACAATGAGCAGATGGTGATGGACAATATAGAGGACTTAGAGTACGTTTGGGTCTAGCTGATGCGTTTGCGTTTGCGTTTTCAAATTTTTTTTTTTTTTTTGGCACGCGTTTCAGGCCAATATTTTTACTGTTCATTCACTGTTGCAGCTACTGTTCATGAACAGTAGCCGCAACATTTGACTTTTCCACTGTGAACAGTGAACAGTGCACCATGCACTATTCACGGGTCCTACAAATTACACTTTTCAGCAACTTTTTCATTAAAAATGGGTCCCGCGGTACTATTCACACATTTAAAAATTATTTTGTTACAGTGTTTTTCAGTTTTCAGTTTCAGTTTTCAGTTTTCAGCTATATCCAAACGGACCCTTAGGCCTAAAAAGAAAAGCGGAGGGAAGAGGTTGTTCTGAGGTGGGAGGTTCTGAAATTGAAAAAAAGCAAAAAGTTGATGATGAGACTAAAAAACTTAGCATGTTATTTGCTACACATTTAGGATCGGCAGAGGTTGTTGGGCAACCCTGCCGGGTCCAATGAGTCTCTTAAGCTGGAACTGTCGAGGGCTTGGGAACCCTCAGACAGTTAATACCTTGAAAAAGGTCATTAGGTTAGAAGATCCCAACTTGGTTTTCTTAATGGAAACTAAGTCCGATGAGGAGTGGGTTAAAATTTTACGTAACCAGTGTGGTTTTAAGGATAGTCATGTTGTTCCAAATGATGGTTTAAAAGGAGGGTTGGCTTTATTTTGGAAGTTTGACATTAAAGTGGATGTTCTGAACTCCTCACTCTCTTTTATTGATGCTCTGATTAAGGGGGGGTGATAGGATTGGGTGTTGGCATTTGACAGGTTTCTATGGTCATCCTGAGACTTCACAAAGGGTTGAATCATGGCGTTTGCTTAATTCTTTAAGGGATGTTTCACAGTTGCCGTGGCTAGTGATTGGGGACTTCAATGAAATTAGGTGTCAAGCTGAGAAGGAAGGGGGTGTATCTAGACCTGTTCAACAAATGGCCTGGTTTAATGCTTCTATTAATTATTGTGGCCTGAAGGAAGTTAGGTTTGAGGGACCGAAATTCACATGGCTTTATCAGAGGAGGGATGGCACTCAGATCAAGAAGCGTTTGGATAGGGCTCTAGCTTCTTTGAACTGGCATTTGTTATTTCCTACTGCTAAGCTTCATCATAAATCCTCTTCTGTTTCAGATCATAATCCTTTGCTGTTGCAACTGTTCTCAAAGAAGAGACGTCAGAAGTTCAAGAAACTCTTTAGGTTCGAATCAATGTGGTTGAAAGATGAGAGATGTGAGGATATTGTGACAGAGGCATGGGGGGAAGGGCTGTGCTTGGCATCAGATTTTCCTATTCTATCTTGCATGGAGTCTTGTCGAAATAAATTGGAGGTATGGAATATGACTGAGTACGGGCATGTGGGGAAAAAGATTGCTTCTTTGCAAAAAAGACTGGAGTGGTTGGAGTTGCAAGCTACATCACCAGATGTTATCAGAGATCTTAGAGAAACTAGAGTGGAGCTGAATTGCTGGCTTGATAAAGAGATGCTATGTGGAAACAAAGGGCAAGGTTGAATTGGTTCCAGGAAGGAGACAGAAACACCCGTTTCTTCCATGCTAGGGCTTCATCCAGGTTTCAAAAGAATCTAATTGAGGGGATTTTTTATGCAAATGAAGTGTGGCAGGTTGATCAGGAGGAGATTGAGAAGGTTTTCATTGAGTATTATTTGGACCTGTTTACATCTTCTGAACCCTCAGAGTTTGCCGAAATTGTGGAGGCCGTGCAACCAAAGGTGACCCAATCCATGAATGCTATGCTAGTTAGGGAATTCCAAGCAAGTGAAGTGCACAAAGCTCTGAAACAGATGTATCCTTTAAAAGCTCCAGGCCCTGATGGTATGCCTCCTCTTTTCTTTCAAAAATTTTGGTCTACGGTAGGTGGTTTAGTGACTAAGACAGTTTTGGATTTCTTAAATTTGGGTATTACCCCACCTAAATTTAATGAAACCCATATTGTTTTGATCCCTAAAACTAAATCACCTAAAAGGGTGACTGAATTTAGACCAATAAGTTTATGTAATGACATTTATAAACTGGCTTAAAAAAACTTTAGCCACCAGACTTAAAAAAATCCTCCCTGCTATTATCAGTGATACTCAGAGTGCTTTTGTGAATGGTAGATTAATTACTGATAATGTTTTAATGGCTTTTGAGACGATGCATCATATAAATTTGAAGAAAACAGGGACTATAGGAGAGATGGCTCTCAAGCTTGATATGAGCAAGGCTTACGACAGGGTGGAGTGGGCATGCCTAGACAAAATTATGGAGAAATTGGGGTTTCACTCAAGATGGAGAAGATTAATGATGCAATGCATTTCTTCAGTCACTTATGCTATCCGTATTAATGGTAAACCTAGCGGTCACATCATCCCCACCAGAGGGCTTCGTCAAGGTGACCCGCTTTCTCCTTACTTATTTCTGCTATGTGCTGAGGGTCTTTCTGCACTAATCAAAAAAGCCACAGCTGATGGTTTGTTGGAAGGCATATCTGTGAGTAGGGGAGGTCCTTGCCTGTCTCATCTATTTTTTGCAGATGACAGTTTAATTTTTTGCAAAGCCACTATTGAGGAGTGTGATGTCTTACAAAGGGTACTGAGCACGTATGAGAAAGCATCTGGCCAACAGCTGAACCGATCCAAAACTTCTCTGTTTTTTAGCCCTAACACAGCTAAGGAGATCCAGGATGAGATAAGAATTCGGTTTGGTGCTCAAGTGATCCGTCAGCATGAGAAGTATTTGGGTCTTCCATCTTTGGTGGGAAGGAATAAGAAGAATACCTTCAAGGAAGTGAAAGCAAAATTGGCTAAGAAATTGGCCGGTTGGAAGGAAAAACTATTGTCCAAAGCTGGTAAAGAAGTCCTGATTAAAGCTGTAGCCCAAACTATTCCAACGTACACTATGAGTTGCTTTAAAATTCTTGACTCTCTTTGTGATGAGATGACAAGCCTGATCAGGAATTTCTGGTGGGGGCAGTGCAAGGAGGAACGGAAAATGGCATGGATTTGTTGGGAGAAACTTTGTGCTCCTAAGGCCTGTGGAGGTATGGGTTTCAAGCAATTAAAACAATTTAATCTGGCTATGCTAGCAAAACAAGGTTGAAGGCTCCAGACTGGGACTGATTCTCTATTGTATAGAGTTTTTAAGTCCAAATATTTTCCTAATTGTGAGTTTGTTGATGCTAGTCTTAGTAGAAATCCTTCCTTTGCATGGAGGAGTATAATGGCTACCCAAGATATAGTTCAAAAAGGCAGACGATGGCAAGTTAGTAATGGTCGTAGCATAATGATTTGGAAGGATAAATGGTTGCCCTCTCCCTCTACTTATGAAGTTGTCTCCCCGGTAAACTACATACCTGAGGATTCTAGAGTTGCAGAACTGATTGATGAAGAGAAGGGTGCTTGGAAAACTGATTTGGAGAGTAATGTTTTCTTTCCTCATGAAACGGATTTGATCTGTGGTATTGCTTTGTGTGCCAATCTGCCAGAAGATAAGCAGGTTTGGGCGCTGACAAACAATGGTCTTTTTAGCGTCTGTAGTGCTTATAAACTTGCTATGGAGATGAGACCAGATGCACAGGTGGGATCCGGGTTTGATGGAAGTCATTTGAGGAGGTTCTGGCGGTCTATTTGGAGCTGCAATATCCCACACAAGATCCGTCATTTTGCTTGGAGAGCTTGTAGAGATGTGCTGCCCACGAAAGAGAACCTGGTCAGACGAAAAGTACTCTCGAACAGCTGCTGTGATGAGTGTAAATTGGCTGAAGAAACATCGGGCCACCTCTTTTGGAGTTGTCAAAGAGCCCGTGAAATTTGGTGTTTGTCTGCTCTATTTTAGGAATCTCGGATCCAGTAATTTGGTTCGTTCATGGACATATTATGGTACGTGGTTATGGTGGCCCAGTGGAAGCACAGCGAAGTGGAGAAGCTGATCGTGGTGGCTTGGGCACTCTGGTCAAATAGGAATGAGTGCAGGAATGGAGGGGCGAAGAAATCATGTCAGGCATTGCTGCAAGGGGCGGTGGAGTATTTAGATGCTTACCAAGCATGTGTGACGGAGTTTGGAAACTCAAAGCAACCACCAGCTGAACCTGTGAAATGGAAGCCTCCCTCTCTAAACCTATACAAAATTAACGTGGACGGTGCTGTGTTCAAGGAGCAACGCATGGCAGGTGTGGGGATCTTGATTAGGGACGCTGAAGGTCAACTGATCAGGGCATGTAGCAGGAAGCTTGAAGTTCCTTTGGGTGCCATTGAAGCTGAAGCTAAGGCCGTGGAGTTGGGTCTTATGTTTGCAAGGGATTTGTCCATTCAAGATTTCACTCTTGAAAGTGACTCGTTGACGCTGATTAATGTGCTTCAGGACCTGTCTCCTCCTCTATCATCAGTAGCAGCGCTGGTTTTTAGTTTAGTTGCCATGTCCCATACTTTCAGATGTGTAGATTTTTCACATGTTGGTCGTAATGGCAATAGGCCAGCCCATTTACATGCAAAACATGCTTTAGGCATTGCAGACTTGTCTGTTTGGGTTGAAGAGATTCCTTGTTTTCTTGAACAAGCTCTCAACCAGGATGTAGTTGTTATCTCTGCTGATTAATAAAGTTTTTGAAGTATTTCCCATCAAAAAAAAAAAAAAAAGAATAGGCTGCGTGGTTGACCAACATACGTAATGAAATATTAAAAATAAAATAAAATAAATTTGTTGCACACAAATTATTTTATACAGTTTTACATACATTTCAAAAATAATTAAAATCATGATTTGAAGTCATGATTTTTGTTGTAAACTATCTAAAATAATTTGCATATAATAAACACTTCTTATAAAAAAATCAAGATCCCATTTTTCCATTATTGAATAGACAAGTGAATATATTCATTTTACTCATCAAGAATATTCCATTTTTTTTCTTCTTGAGAACTCCTCGCCAGTTATGTTGTTTTCATGTAAGAACTAAGGGGGGTTCATACGGAGGAGGTAAATTTGTTTTTTTAAAAACATAGTCAAGATTCCCTTAGGTTACATTTTACTATTATTATATAGTCGAGAGTCACGAGTCAACATGATAAAATAGCATTCAACTAGGCAAAACAATAGTTAGTGTATTTGCTAATGCTCAATTGGTTAAAAAAAAAATAAGTTCAAGGACAGAGATATTTAGAATTTAAATCTTCTTCTCTCCCTAAAAAAAAAGAATAGTCTATATGTAATTCCACATGCAACGTTACTGATTTCTAAGATCAAATAAGATCTTAAATTTGAAACTTCTAAAATTCTTAATTAGCTAGTGTGCATGTGTCTGATAAAAGGACTATATATACACGCAAAAGGATATAATCACAATATGAAGTAATTTTTTTAAAAATATTTTAGCATTAAAATAACAAAAAATGGTGAAATTGAAGAAGAAGAAGATGATGAGGAGGAAAGGTGGAGTGGAGGTAGCCGAGACGTATTCGATTAGTGCCGGGTTCCTCTTGACATTGGTCAAGGGGAACCCGCCGAAGCAAATCGAATACGTATAAGCTACCTTAACTTTGCTCACAGATGAGACTGAAGGAGTTGTCACTTGGTTATAAGTCATTGTCATTTGTTAACTCCATGATCAAGGTCTTCACAACTAGACTAAAAGTCCAAAGTTAGGGACAATTGCGAAAAGAGATTAGGCATCTTAGACCAACTAGCCGAAGCTGGCCTTCATTGATTATCACTAGATTGTGGTCAAGTGAGGTCCATCTAATGGGCCTATGAGAAATTTTTCAAGAATTATTTAATTTGTTTTAACCATTTATATTTAACTAGCTTGTAACCCCATGCATATGTATAGATATACTTAAAAAATACACATTAAGATGCATAGTATAATAATCTTGCATATATAATTTAAATATTATTGATAGTCATTCTTATATTTTTTTTTTTTTTACTCTTTAAAAAGTCTTGTAAGAATGTTATATTAGGTAGAAAATGTAAATTGTTCATTTTTTAAATATTTTTATGTTCATTAATTCTAGACTCTTTGGTTTTTTTACACAATAACTCACTTGACTGGATATTTATGATATGGTCATGCATTTGATTCCAAAATTAAAAAATAAAACTCTCTCTAAAAATAAATAATTTATGACGCATGGCGTAAAATTGGACTTCAATTGTAGAATCTAATCGGATTTTCTCTAAGTTATATATATGTGTGTGTGTGTGTGTGTGTGTGTGTGTGTGTGTAATTTTTGTGCCAAATGAATTGTTTTTAGTTACAAATAAATAAATAAATAAAAAGCATATAAATATAAAATCATTCAAACTCTCTCTTCCTCTAATTATATATGTAGTGTTAGATATATGATTATGTTTTTTATGATTTATTTATATTGGACTCCTCGCTTTCTATTCTAAATTAACTCATTTGGCACAAAAATTAAAAAACTTCGGTTAGATGGAATACGTGCCGTAAAATTAAACTCTAATTGAAATCTAACTTTTACACTGAACTAACTAACTTGGTTCAAAAATTTAAAAATTTTGATTAGATGAGACACATGGCGCAAAATTAGACTATAATTGAATTCCAATTTAAAATCTAATTGGATTTTCTCTCAGTTTTACTTATTAATATATATATATGACTTATAAACTTGAATTGTTTTTAATTCTACAAAAAAAAAAAAATGCTCATAAATATAAAATCATTCAAAAATTATGTTTTTTTTTATGGTTTACTTATATTGGACTCCTCGTTTTTAACACTAAATTAACTCATTTGGTACAAAAATTAAAAAACTTAGATTAGATGGGACACATGTCGCAAAATTAAACTATAATTGAAATCCAATTTTTACATTGAATTAACTCACTTGGCACAAAAATTTAAAAACTTAAATTAGATGAGACACGTGGTGCAAAATTAGACTCTAATTAAATTCCAATTTGAAATCTAATTGAATTTTCTCTCAGTTTTACCTATTATTATTATATATATATATATATTATAATCATAGAAAGATTTTTAAAATGAATTGATTATGCATGTGGACACCAAATTTTGAATAATCAAAGTGTGGATCCACTTGCCTCCCTAAAGTGTGTCTTTTAGGGAGCGTTTTCATCTTCGCAATGTGTAATGATTTGTGTGCATTAGTGACACTAGGGTGATATGTTTAGGAGTCGCAACTAGCTATTGAATTTCCTAGATGTGATTGTGATTAATACATTTTAATTACCTAATTAACTAAATTAATTAGGGCTCCTAGACTAATAAGGTAGGATAAAGTCTCGAATCAAATACCTTGGACTCGAAAGTTCTATTATGTGTAGGGAATATATGTTAGATACCTCACAACGCATATCCAAATGAAATGTTAGCTCTCCACTTATTTGAGATGCATAACATCTCCACCCACACTCATTCTTACAGTGAACTGATATCTTGGTCCTCTCATTAAGCTTGAATTTGATGTCAATAGGTTTTTTAATTGCATACTCCCTCAAAGCAACTCTGAACACCTGTGCATTAGGAAACTTCATCTTCTTCTTCAGTACAACATTTCTCATGTCACTTTTAGCATTAAACTCTGGCTGCTCAGGTACCTGTTCATCATCAGACACATCCATGCTTACCAGGTCATCCTCAAGAGCTGGCTCAACCCACTCAGGGTCTGCATGGGGTGCATTGCTTGATTCTGGGGCTACACGGGGTGCATTGCTTGATTCTGAGGCTATATTGGTAGCATCACTTGATTTTGGAGCAGAACCTTGTGGAGCTGAGTTTGGAGCAGCAAATATGTCATAACCAAAGTCATCCCCCTCTAGGCCTTCATATAGCCAATCATCATCATCATCTCCTTCAACATTTTGTTCTTCAACCCTTGCACCAACCTCAACATCCTATTCTTCAACTCTATCACCAACCTCAACATCATCAACATTCTCATCATTATAATCACTCTCCACATCTATTTCATCCACCCCTCCATCACCACCTACACCACCTACATCACCACCTACACCATCATCTGCCACTCCCCCTCCATTACCACCTACACCATCATTTGCCACTTGGCCTACATTAGGATGCAGAACTGCCAGTGGCTCCACATCTATGTCAGTATAGATTATGATTTTGTTAGTTGGCCATGCCCTATGAAGGGTAGTCATGTTCACCACATCTGCATCTGTTTCTATGGCCCTTAAATCATCCTCTACATCACCTTCAGGAAGTAAATACCTATATCTACTGTGTTCTTTAGGAGCACTAACTAGATGGCATAAATCTCAAATTTCAAAGAAACTCAACTTATCAGGGTCAATCTCTGTCAATGTATGTACAGACCCACCCACATATTCAAGGGTTGGGTCCTCCACAAAACATCCCCAACATGAATTTCAATGTCAAATGTGAAGTCAACCATCTGCAATTAAAATAAGTAGTCTGTTTAAAATAAGTAGTTTGTTTACATACTGACATGTTGAAAATGACAACAAGCCAAAAGAGACAACAAGCCAAACATAGTGTTGTTTTGTTTTCATATAAAATTTGTTTTGTTGTTGAGAGACAACACACGGCCAAAGGACCACATATAGCACATGCAAAACCAGATTCCCAACAAATTCATAGGGACCACACTACCCACAGTTCACAAGCAAGTGTAATCATTGACAAATAAACTTGATTCTTTCAGGTATACGCATTATATAAACAACCATAGCAGTACATTAGCTACATCCTAAGCGATTCTACATATAAATAGCAAAATGCACATTTAACATACACCAATTTTGAGAAAATTTTACAAACCCTAACTACGTGGGTGGGTCGCTGTAAAAAATGCCATCAAGAACCCAAATGCAGATCAACAGCAGTCACACATACCTTCCCCTAGCTTCGATGTTGCGAAACTTGTGTTTTCTCTCCCTCCAGACACTCCAAACCACAAAGAACACGTTGATCTCACCACAGGTCTCTCTCTCGAAAAGTTTCTGAGTTTTGGGTGTTTTGATTCGCGTTATGTTGTGTTTTAGGGTTAAGAGGTGTTTTTGTAACGGCTAGGACTAAGGTGGGTTACGGAGATTGACGGAAACATACCACAGGTGGGTTAAGTGATACTTTTCAAACCACGGGTAGGCAAAGTAATTTTCGCCCAAACCACAGGTGGGTTATGTGTAATTACCCCATATAAATATATATATATATATATATTTGTTAAATTTTATACTTGAAACATGATATTTGATTCACTATATGAAATAAATTCATTAAATAATGTAATTAATTTATCAATTTAATCTTGATTTAGTTAATATTAAATAAATTTATTATCTTAAGTCTCAAACTATATCGAGTCGAACTTGATGGGTAGAAGATACCAATATTGGATAAGGCAAATGAAAAGGCTTTAGGTCGGTTTATCAGCAGGCTTTTCAACTAAGTCAAACATGTTGAAACAAATGGACCTACTTTAAGTTATTCAATCTCTACTTGGTTTGGGCTTCTTTCTGTTTTCCTCTTTTTGTTTTTGGTTTGGGCTTGTTTTCAATCACATGGCTTTCGTCAGGGTGCTCTTAATTTCACATTTTAAAATGAAATGAAATGAAATATTAAAATGCATCACTGCCTTCAATTCTATTAAAACAATACGAATTACAGAAGGATAGAAGATTATTTTCAAATGCAGTACGTGCATGAGAGGAAAACATTTCTTAAAGTACATTGGCAAGATGCCTTTTATGGTGGGTTTAAGCATTGTCAATGAAAATGAAATAAATATTTTTCTTGTTATTTTGCAAATGAAAATGAAATAACCATGTAAAATATCATAATAAGGAAGAATAAACGATTTGATGCGCTTTAAGAATGTGCCTACATTCAAAGAAAAATATATATATTAAAAAAGAATATTTTAAGTCACCTTTTCTTTTTATTCACTTCATCCTATTTTTATAGTTCAACACACATTTTTTTTACGTCTCCTTGTAGTAATATTAATATAAGAGAACAAGAAGATAAAATAGGATATAAAAAGGGAAAGATATTAGAGATTTCATTAGAACAAACCAAGAGATATTTCAACAAATCAACCATGTTAATAACTAAATATTTTATATATTAGTTGGCGGTGAACAGGGGCGTAGCCAGGATTTTTTACATGGGGGGGCCGATTTTCGACAACGATGATTATCATCGTTGTATGAACAATCTATATTTTTAGGTTGATATGGAGCTTCTTTGAGATAAGCTTGTTGGATTTCATCTTGTTTGTTGATAGGAAATTCACATATTTGTTTACGTGATCCTGGATCACAATCTATCTCTTCAGATTGAATTCTAGAACATTTGGAGGGCTGTTCATCATGCATTGAAGTATCAACATTTAAATCTACAACCACATTTGTTTCTATAGCTACAGGTGTCCTAAATTCTGAATTGCTAACATCTTTTTTCTTAAAGAATGTATCAATTGTTTTTCGTTTGCTCATAATTCTTTTAGCTTTAAGAATATGACTCAAAAATTAACCTGAAAAGAACTTAAAAAAACTAAATAAACAAATCAATCAAAAGTATAAACAAACAACATAAACCAAATACCTAGACTCACGGCCCACTACTCCAATTTCCTTCCATAGATTAAATTTTTTTTTTTTTTATTTACTTACACAATGCAAGCCGGCAAACCCCACCCGGCCCCCACTCAAGGGACAAGACAAACAACAGAAAAGCCAAAAGGGAAAAGACTAGTCTAAGTCTCAGAGTCAATTGATCAAATAATAAAGAATACAATAACAACAAACACAAAAAGACAAAAGATAAAGTAATAAGTATAAATTGCTTTGCTGGCAAAGGGAAATCACATACTAACATACACATATTTCATATTTGGTATTTCTATTCAAGTATCAGTATTTAGTTCAGTACTTCAGTTGTAGAGAAAAAGAGAGAGAAGTCAAGTAAAGAATGAACGAGATACCTTGAGGAGGTAGCAGCGTCACGGTGAGCCGACGGGGTTTCTGAGGCAGTCAGGCAAAGGCGTGAGCCGATGAGTGTGACACTATTGGTATTGGAGGCGTGAACTAAGAAGGTAAAACACTAAGGGCGTAAGGCAGAGGCGTGAGGTGAGGCGTGAATGAAGATTGTTAATTTGTTCTCTCTTTTAGATTGTTTAGACGGTGAGGATTGAATGCCTTTTGTTTGTGTTTAATTAGGTATTTTAGATTCTGGTTCGGGCTGGGCTGGAAGTGTTATGGTTTAGAAAAGAATAATTTGTTTGCTTAGGGAATTGGGGCTGGCTGGTGGGGCTGGATGTGGGCCAAGTTTTTTGGTAGGGCTTGAAGTTGTATTGGACTAAAAGTTTAGAACTCTAGAGAAATGGTTGAGAAAAATATGGGGGGGCCGGATCTAAATTCTTGGGGGGGCCAATGTAATTTTTTGACATAGTTTACTAGAAATTTGAAAAATTTGGGGGGGGGGGGGCATGGAGTTAAGTGGCTCCGCCCTTGGCGGTGAATGTTATGAATGCCAAACTTGCTACTGATCGAGTTGATGAAATTGATATATTTGTCAAGAGACTCAAGATGCTTAGTGAACATATTTATAATATGAGCATAAATAATGTGAGAAGCTAGGATTTGTCCAACTTGAATATTTTCATGAATAAAGTCACAAATTAACTCAATATGTTTTGTAAACTTGTGGAACATGGGATTAGCAATAATGTGGAGTGCTACTTTGTTGTAGGGGGTCATTGATAGTTGTGACAATGTCATAGCCTTTAAATTTGAGAAGCCAGATGAGCCCACATGTGAATGTGATGAAGGCCATACAACACAACATTCAACTTTGACAAATGAGTGAAAAAAAAAAAATAGTTTGCTTCTTGCTCTTCCAAGACATGGTTTCCCCTAAGAAAAGCACAGTAGTCACAAGATAGGTGCAAGAGGTATATGATAATATTGTGCCTTTGCCAAGAGTAGGCTTAAGATAATGTAAAACTCGATCGATGAACAAAATTAAAGGGCTTGTGAGATTTTTAGTTGAGGTCAAAAACTCAAAACTATAACAACAAACAAAATATGATCTCGATGATATGTTGTTTGTCTCTAAAATATAGTCTACGTTATATTTTAGTTCATAAAATATGTATTTTATTATTTTTTGTTGAGAAGCGAAATATGTATTTTTATTTATTTTTGGATACAAATATGTATTTTATTAGATATACAGTACTGACAAAAATTATAATAGATTTGTACTGATGGATAAAAGAGTAACACTTCTAAAATTTAAAGACGGAAATGTTTTTTATTTTATTTTTTATATTTTAAGAATTCAAAAACTGATATTGTTGCAAAAAAAATAATAATTTGAAGTTGAATTCATAATCCACACAAATTAGTATTTGAAACTCATAAATTTTTTTTTTTTTAGAAAACCATAATTTACATATTTAATAGAACATAAACTATATATATATATTTTCCAAAATATAGATATAATTTAGGTTTATTTATTTATTTTTAGGGTAATATAAAATAAATATAATGGTATTGTTGCAAAAAAAGAAGAAGAAAAAAGTTGAACTTAAAAAAATTCAGAGAACGCGGAAATTAGGAATTCATAAAATTCCCAAGCGCGGGAGCGTACGATAGCGCGGGCGCTCTTATTTATCACCAAAACTAGAATTGGTTTCCCACTATAAAGACCCTCACACTCACATTTCTAACTCTCTCTCCTAAATAACCACCACATTTCCCATTTCTTCCCAAACTACCCTCTCTCTCCCTCTCTCACTCCGCCATGGTTCTGAGCAAAGTCACCACCGCGAAGCGGAGCTTGAAGCGGAAGCTCGAGCCGGAATTCGAAGACCGAAGCGAAGACGATCGCAAGGTTTTCGTTTCCGAGCCACGCGATGCCTCTGATCGTGATCTCGTCCCTGATATTCTCGCTCAGATCAGTGTTCTCAACTCCGCTCTCTCTTCCTCCGAAGCCGACCGCGCTGCTGCCAAGAGCGCCGCCGCTTCCATCGCCGAACTCGCCAAAAACGGTACCGTTTTCGTCGCATCAGATTGATATAGAGTTTTTATAAGTATGTGAATGCGTAACGCTGTTTTCGTGTGTGTGTTATGGCTAGATTAGCCAGAAATGGTGGTTCAAAGAGTTAAATTACTCGGTTCATGACGTGGAGTCGTCAAATATACCGTATATATGTGATCTCTTTGGTTTATGATTTATTGAATTCATATAATTTCTTGAATTTTACATGCATATTGTTTGTAGATATGTATGTATTTTGTGTATGTTATGACTGGATTAGACAGGAAATGGTGATTCAAAGAGTTAAATTAGCGGTTTGATGAGGTCAAGTTTTCAAATACTTGCTAATTTGCTATTTTTATTTATTTTTTATTCTGTATTTGTGATTTATTGAGTTTATGTTAATTATTGAAATCATACATCAAGCAAAGAGAAGGAGAATTTATGTGTAATCTCTTTGGTTTTATGTGATTCCTTGAATTTATGTAATTTTATTGATGATTTTTTTTTTTTGGGGAGAAACTATTGATGATTTCTTTGGTAGTACATTTGTGTGTAATAATTGAGTAATTTATGAAGAATAATGATTTTGGTTTGTTCTTGTTGATAACTGATAAGTTTGGTTATGTGATAAATTGGATTTATGGTTGTTGTTGAGGTTTTTTTGGGATTTAAGGGTTTTTGGTGGTTTATTTGTGTGTGTGCAGAGGATATTGTGGATATAATAGTGGAGTCTGGTGCGGTTCCGGCTTTAGTGAAGCATCTCCAGGTGCTAGCAGATGTAAGAGAGGGTGACAGTGATCTGAGGCCGTATGAGCATGAGGTGGAGAAAGGGAGCGCTTTTGCACTTGGACTTCTTGCTGTCAAAGTAATTAGAGTTTATTGCCTTATTCTTTTAGTTTATGCTTTTTGGGTGAAAAATAATTTGAATATGTTCTTGTCTTGTGACATTAATTTTTTCAATATTAATCTTTTGTTGTGGTGATTATCTTATTTTTGTGATTTTTGTCTGTTTGTTGTGGAACTGTTTTGGAATTGTGATTCTTATCAACTGTAAATTAGGTTGTGTTGATCTATTTGTGAGTTTTCTAATAGTAGATGTTGTAACTGTGTCCTGATAGCTAATTGCTAGGGAAAATTCAAGGAATCACACTGTTTATTTATGTAAGAGATTGGCAATTGTATGATAATGGTTCTGCTGATAAGACTAGTTACTTTATATGTTTACCTGGGCTGGCAACATGCCAAGTTATTAAATAGTCTGTCACATCTTATATGCCTTATTTGGTAATTTAGCATTTAATGGTATGTTTGTACTTATAAAGAGGAAACCAGTGTGCAAGTGGAGAATTATCATCAGTTAGTAATGTACATAGAATTAACTGGGGAATATTTTCTCTTTGTTGGTTGGGTTAGTTGCACATCATAATTAAACACGGCCGTAGTTTCAACATACATATTTCTGCCTCTTTATGGACATTGTTTTGGTTTAAATTCACTGCTCATGTTTTAGCTCATGGTAATATTTAACTCATTTGTATTCTGTCTTTATTTGCCTCAAACAGCCAGAGCATCAACAGCTCATTGTTGATGCTGGAGCTGTACCCCATCTTGTGGATTTGTTAAAGAGAAACAAGAATGGTTGTAACCCCCGAGCGGTCAATGGTGTTATTAGGAGAGCTGCTGATGCAATAACTAACCTTGCTCATGAGAATAGTGTTATTAAAACCTTTGTCAGGTATTCTTGTTGCCTTGCTTGCTACTGAATCTCCTTTTTCTTCTATTGTCTTTGTGATATAGTTGACTGTACATGTCAGGTTTGAAGGTGGCATTCCTCCTCTTGTTGAACTGCTCGACTCCACTGATGCAAAGGTACAAAGAGCAGCTGCAGGGGCCCTGCGTACCCTTGCTTTTAAAAATGATGAAAACAAAACTCAGGTAGACGGGTTTTTCTCTGCTACACATTACTTTTTATCCTTCTCTTAGTACAGCTATTGATATGAATTGCAAATTTGCAGATTGTAGAATGTAATGCTCTACCAACCCTTATACTAATGCTCTGGTCTGAAGATGCCACTATACATTATGAAGCGGTTGGCACCTATCCATAATATCCTATTTCATTCTGTGTATCTTTGGGATTTGCTACCGTATTTTGAGCAATCTTTGACTTTTCCGGAATTTTTCAGGTTGGTGTAATAGGTAATCTGGTCCACTCATCCCCAAAAATTAAAAAAGAAGTTCTCCTTGCTGGAGCTTTACAACCTGTTATCAGATTGCTTAGGTAATACTAATCTCTGAATGTTGCCTTCTTTTGGTCTAGTCAAATTTGCTTTTGCTTAGGGGATTAGCTGATTTCAGGTAGTTTTGTTAATTTTTAGAGCTATAACTTGTTTGTAGTAACTACGTGATATTTGCTTGTTGAATCTTTCCTATTTTCTAAGAAAACAAAAAAAATAAAAAACCTGTTTCCTGATGCACACGTTATGATGTTATTACTGGGTCAGTTTATTTAGTCATTAAAACAAAAGGTCACCATTAAGTTTGTCACTTTAATGACAGTTCCTCTTGTCCGGAGAGCCAAAGAGAAGCGGCTCTGTTACTTGGTCAATTTGCTGGGGCCGATTCTGATACTAAGGTGGTTAAAAAATTTTGCATCTTTGTTTAGAATCTACTGCTTCCATATTCTGAATCCTCTTCTGGAGTTATATTCTATTATTTGGTTATTAACTGTTATACGGATGTTCATGCAGGTGCACATTGTTCAGAGGGGTGCTGTCCAGCCTTTAATTGAGATGCTTAAGTCCCCAGATGCACAGCTTAGAGAGATGTCAGCTTTTGCACTAGGGAGGTTGGCACAGGTTAGTGTCTTTCCTTTTCACTTGTGCAATTATCAATATTATTATTTTTTGATACTTGGTTGCATATTATGCAAGGGATGTATATTTCCCTGGCCTGATAAAATAATTTTGATTTTAGGACAAGCACAACCAAGCTGGCATTGCTCATAGTGGAGGTATAGTGCCTCTACTCAAACTTATTGACTCAAGAAATGGAGCTTTGCAGCATAATTCTGCATTTGCTATATATGGTCTTGCAGATAATGAGGTAGAGCTTATTGGTTTATTGTTTAATTTAAATTTTCTTGAACAATCTGTCCCTTGTCAATCATCTGATGCTGGTAAATACTATAACTAATTTTAAGCTTCTTCTGAAGGATAATGTTGTAGATCTTATCAAGGTTGGCGGTGTTCAGAAACTTCAAGAAGGAGAATTTACTGTTCAAGTATGCTTTCTTTTAAAGAAATCTAAATTTAATTTGTAGCAACTATTTCTAGAATTACTTTTTTTCTTTGTGGCTTTGTCTTATACTAAGACTCTGATTTCTCTCTCTCATATCCTCTTGATTGTCTTGTTCCTGTCTTATAATTGATATTTGATGCTTGCAGCCAACTAAAGATTGTGTGGCAAAGACATTCAAAAGATTAGAGGAGAAGATTCATGGACGTGTGAGTTCTCTTTTATAATACTGTCTTTTTGGCTTGAATCATTTTAGCCATTATGTTTATCTAATTTAGGTGTTACTCGATAATAGTATTATTTGTACAAACATATTTTGTGTGACCTGTGTACCAATTCCTATTATGCTTTCTCTTTACAGGTACTAAACCATTTGCTATATCTGATGCGGGTTTCAGAAAAGGCAGTTCAAATTCAGGTTGCCTTGGCTCTTGCTCATCTTTGTGCACCTGATGATCGAAAAGCTATTTTTATTGATCGCAATGGTAATAATGTTTCACATATTTTCAAGCATTGTGTTATTTTTGGCATTCAGGTTTACTTCACTGGTCCTATTCTTATGGGATTTTCAAGTGCTAACTTCTTGCCGCACGTACATTTTTTCTGCAGGTTTAGAGTTGATGCTTGAGCTTTTACAGTCTACAAGCCTGAAGCAGAAACAAGATGGTTCAGGGGCCCTGTACAAGTTGGCTACCAAGGCAACTTCACTCTCTCCTGTGGATGCTGCTCCTCCATCACCGAATCCACAGGTTATTTCATTGATGACTTGTTGGTTAACATGCCTATTATTGCATCATCTTTAGTTTGAATCTGTTAGGACTCAGGGGCGTGACAAAGTAGGGTTCTTCATGTGCTTGAACGACCTCATTAATTTTGATAGTTGTGAATATATAATTATTGGGTGACTTCTAGTTTACTGCCTGCCTTATTTAAAGTAGGACATGAGCATCTCCCAAGTATTTGAGGTTTGAATAAGAGTTTAGATTCCTCTTTTCTGACTTAATGCAATTTACTACACCCCACTTCCACCACTTTCTCTCTCCCCCAGTCCTCCCTCCCTTAACAAAAAAAAAAAAAAAAAAAAAAAAAAAAAAAAAAAAGAAAGAAAAAGAAAGGGAAGGTTGTGTTGGGTGGATCTATCCTTACTATGAATATCATTTGTTTTTCTTAAAAATCTTACACTATTTGAATAATGGTTCCTCTTTAAAACTGTATTGAAAGTTATGATTTTTGGTGTTAGTGTAAATAGTTTTCTTCACTAACATTCAGAATAACTACATTTAATTTTTTCTTTTTGGTTCTTGTCTTTTATAATTTCTTGTTGCAGGTGTATTTGGGTGAGCAATATGTGAACAATCCTACGCTTTCTGATGTCACCTTCTTAGTTGAAGGTTGGAAAATTTTCTTGCATATGTTTCTACTAGTTTATTGAGAACAATGATTTGCTTATGTTTATGCCAGCTGGTGAGTTATGAATTTCAATTAGCATAACATGCTATACTTGTGTATACTCCTTTCTTTTATCAGGTAAACGGTTCTATGCTCACAGAATTTGTCTGCTTGCTTCTTCGGATGCTTTCCGTGCAATGTTTGATGGTGGTTACAGAGTGAGTACTGGTTTAAATTAAAGCTCTCTGTTTGTGTCCATTATAATTTGATGATATCATTACCTCTTTGTTCAGTCACTAGCTTTTCTCTTAAACATGACTTTAAAGAACTTATGAGTTCAAATTTTCATTAGAAACAATGACAAAAGCTTAATGCTGATAAGCTAGCTCATCAATTAGTATGTCAAGCTGGCCCATCTGATTTGTCTTACATTTTTGCCTATCAAATATAGTCCGGTTAAAGTTGTCTTTTCTGTAGCAGAAAGGATTAAATGGCCCTGGGGGTTATTTATTGTGTAATAAAATCTTAAAACTATGTCTTGCAGGAGAGGGATGCTAAGGACATAGAGATTCCAAATATTAGATGGGACGTGTTTGAGTTGATGATGAGGTGCGAGTTTGGGTTCTATTTTACCTGTTTTTATATTCTACTTGTTTCCTGTAATTATTACCATTTACAGTAAAGGCTGCAATGTTACCCTGTTATTGCTTGGCTTGTTCCCTCTTGTTGCAATAGTTACCTCCACATTGCTACGAATGGAAGTAAATGGACCCTGCTATGTGCTAATACTTTCTAATCTTTCTTGTGCTTTTAGATTCATATACACAGGATCAGTAGAAGTCAGTCTGGATATTGCACAGGATCTCCTCAGAGCTGCTGATCAGTACCTTTTGGATGGTCTTAAGCATCTCTGCGAGTATGCTATTGCTCAGGTTGGTTATGGAATTAGTTCAATAACTGACTTTTCATTTCTGTATTACCAGTTCATCTGATGGATTCTCATGATCTTTTGAAGGATATTTGTGTGGAAAATGTTTCCCTAATGTACGAGTTATCAGAAGCCTTTAATGCTATGTCATTAAGGAAAGCATGCATACTGTTTATTTTGGAGCAGTTTGACAAATTGAGTGCCAAACCATGGTATGCTATATTTGGCCGAATTTTCTATGTCTCTATACTTTTGAGTAGTGTTTCTATTATGAAGTAAGGCTGCTTGGTTTATATTTTTATCTTTAGGTTTGGACCAGGGAAATGAATGTTTATGAGGTTAAAATATGTTTCTCAAAATAAGTAGAATCTTGAGTTTTTGACTGGAGTTAAATGACTAGGTTTACCTATATAAGTCTGCATATTTCAAATTAAATTATTAAAATGTTTAAAATCTTTTGATGCAAATATGCAGGTACTCTCACCTGATCAAGTGCATTGTACCAGAGATACGCAAATTCTTCACTAATATACTTACAAAGCCTATTCAAGCTGACTTGCAGCAATTATAGATGGTTCGGCTCAAGTTTTAATCTTTTGACTAACAATCAAGGTGGAAGACAAAGGATGTACAGAAAGATCTTTGGTAATTGAGCTAGCAGGAGTAAATTTTTTGTAGTGTAATATCTCATGTATTGTCATTTTTTTGGAAGCCACTCATCTTGAAGTAGTCACTTTCTTGTATGCCACATTGTTAGGCTTATACTCCATTAGATTCATGGGAGAGCATGGTAGGCAGTAACTGAAGAGCAAGAGATAAACAATAGTATTGTAAAATTGTAGGTACGGCTGTCTTTTCTTTTTGTAGAACTAGAATTTGCCATGTTTTGTCTCATAATATGTCCTGATAAATTTCACTCAATTCTGATCATTTTAGCTGTTGAATTGATCATATTTCATCTTATGAAAAGCAGGGTTGATTAGTTAATAATGGTTCAAGTTTGTTTTTGTATTTACTATTTAGTTTTGTTCATTCCAAATTTATCCATCTCAGCCCAAACGGTGTCAGTTTCATGTTAATGAGCACCGTTATTTCTCAAACCCAGCAACGCACTGCCATCAAAAGCCAGTCCATTGCCATCTCAACCCAAACCCAAAAAGCCCGGATCAGCCCATGGAAAAGCTTCGTGGATTTTTGTTTTACACAAAAAGGCATATTGCTACGTTTTAGTTTTCTTTTGGTTTTGGGCATGAAGTAGATGTAGATCTGTAGAAACATTGTTATTTTAACTCACACGGTCACACACACACATGGCAGACAGGGAAGAGGATTTTTGAAAGAGTTACAATACGGTATATAGTTAAAAGGGCCAAACTCTTGAATGTGTGGCCTTAAACTCATACACAGGACATTGTTATATATTGTGGAGTCTTTTATTTATTTTGGGTGATGTTACCGTCACAAATTATTTTATAATATTTTTACAAAATATTGTTATAGCAAATTCTGATTCATTCTCATCTTATTTCATAACTTTCATAACCTTTTTACTTATCAATAACTAATCACTACATTTTTTTCAAAAAAAAAAAAAATTTGTAACTATACCATTTTCCATTTATTTTACACTTTATGTAGTTCCCTTATTGATTTTTTTTAGTCATGATAACGGGTATTCTTAGAACATTTATTAATTTTTTATTTTAGAAAACTTTTAATACTATTTTTATGAGAAATATAAAAAGTTGCATAAAAAGAAAATTGCCTCTTTTTTCATTAAAAATTTTTAAAAAACATTTTCTAAACCAATGCCATATGGTAACTTTTCATTTTGTTCGGTAAAAATACCACTTAAAAACTAAAAACTAAAATAAAAATTTGAGGAAATTATAGTAAACTCATTTGTGGTTTGACCCATTTTCATTTTGTCTATTTGTGGTTTAAAATTTAACACTTTGTCCAATCGTGTTTAGCTTCGTTTGTTCTCTGTTACCTACCTTGACTTTTTCGTTAAAAAACAATTTTTACTACCAAAACATAACACGAATCGAAAGGTTAGGATTTGAATTTTTTCAAAAAACATAAATGAACATTACTTATAAAATTCCAAAAAATTACCAATCAAATTGTTTGAAAGAGCTTGGGCTGGGAAGTTGAATTTACTGTTTGGAGATGTTGCAGGAAAAAAAAAAAGTGGGGAAGATTGCTTAAAAAAATGAAAGAAACAAAGACACGAATGTTTTTAAAAACACTTGAAGTTACAATTTATTTGCAGGAGAAAATGACACAGAAATTCAAAACATAATTGGAAAGGATGTTGAACCACATAGCTGTTGGTATTGAACGAAATCCATCTCCTTTCATTGGTTCATCAATTTTGGCTTTTGGCTTTTTCCAGTAGAGTTAATCTTGTTAATCTTTGAGTGCAGATTTGAAACTTTCAACATTTTCAGCCCATTGTTCTTTCCCAGACATTATAAACACGAAATCAAAAATCAAACAAGACAACCTAATCCCAACTTCAATTACTTATCGCATTCAAAACCCCCAAATTCTTTATCAGATTGTTACACCACACAACAAATCTCATCCTCTATTTGTTGTCCCTCTCTCTTTCGTTCATCTACAGCCAATGCAACCACCATCAGATTCCACCACCACCACAGCAAGCCACAAGCCAAAAGCCACAACACCACCAAAATCAGATCAACTAATGCAAGCCAAAATCAGATCAAACCCAAAACCCAAAAGCAAAAAAAAAAAAAAAAAAAAAAAATGAAACCCACGAAATGGTGCAGTCCGATCGGCCTCCTTAACTCTGGGTGTTGCTGGGTTTTCATCTGACCGGCCTCCATAACGCTGGGTTAGCTGGGTTTTCACTGTGATGCTCAATTAGTCTCCTCAATGCCACAGAGAGAGAGAAGAGATGAGAAAGAGAAATCATAGATCTGAGAGAGAGAGAGAGAGAGAGAGAGAGAGAAAGAGACGATGGGATGAAGCATATGAAAATTGATACCAGCTCTATTTATTTAGTTTCTTTTCAAAATCTCGGCATTTTTTCAGAAATAACCATGAGAGGCAAACTATTTTGTTAGTTAGCAAACTTTTGAAACAATTTTGCTATCTAACAACTCGAGCATTTTAGTGTCGATTTTGGGCTATTATGTACTGTATCCCGTTGCGCCAGAGGAGCCATTGAAATCGAGTCCAGTGGACTCGAGTTCTGGAAATCGAGTCTACTGGACTCGGTTTTTGTTCATGGAAATTTAGTAACGCAGAGACAAAGAGATGCGCTGGATCAAAACGCAGAGATGAACAACGAAGAAGAAAGAAACAACGATGCAAACCCAGCAACCCAGGCGCCGATTCTAACCAAACCCAGGCGGCGAAAGCTTCAGGCGATGGATCGGATCGGACGTGGTTTCTCACAGCCCAGTGGAGGACGCCGATTCTGACACGGCGAAAGCAAATCGGATCGGAGAGTGGGACGGCATTTTGAGAAAAAAAGGGAAAGGAAGAAGAAGAAAAAATCTGTGTAAGTGTTTGAGTAAGTTTTTGAGTTGTCTGGCTGAACTGAAATCGAGTTCAAAGGGCTCGGTTTCCATTAAACTAAACCGAGTCCTTTGGGCTCGATTTCTATGAAGGAAAAGCGAGTTCTTCGGGCTCGATTTCCAGCTCAGCTACTGTGCGATGGGAAATCGAGTGCAATATACTCGATTTATACACCAAAATCGACTCCTCTGAGCTCAATTTGTTAGATACCAAAATAGTTTCAAACCTTGGCTAACTAATAAAATAGTTTAGATTTTATAGTTATTTAAAAAAAAAATCCAAAATCTCCTTTTGATCTTGTTTCTTTGTATATTTTTGTTATTTTTATGTTTTTGGAGAAGAGACATAAAATATAAGCAAAAAGACTTATTTTCTCATATTTTTAAGTGAGGTAGGTTACGGAAACCAAATAGAACTAAACACAAGTGGACAAAATGTTAAATTTTAAACTATAGGTATTAAAAGTGAAAACGGACCAAACCACAGAACTAAACACAAGTGGACAAAATGTAGAGGTGTCAATTCGGGTTAGTGTGTCGGGTTCGTGTCGTGTCAAGGTAGGGGTATTCGACTAAATGGCTCAACCCTAACCCGACCAATTTAATAATCATGTCATGATTCTTCAACTCTAACTCGACCTGTTAATAAGGCAGGTTGACCTGACCCAACTCATTTGACATGCTTAATAAACGAATCGTGTTGAGTTGACACAAATGTAATACAACCCATTTCAACCTGCATAATATTAAATATAACATCTATCTAGAAATAATTTTTTTTTACATTCCAAAAAGCAGTGCATATACTTCAAGTCTTCAAGCCACATTCAAAATAATATAGTTCAACAAAAATATAACATTCATCTAGAAATAAATTCTTTACACTCCAAAAGAAGTGCATACACTTCAACCCAAATTCAAAATAACAAAGTTTAACAAAAATAAAATAACATAGTTCAACAAAAATATAATATCCTTGGAACTCGCCAAATACTAAGTATCAATATTGAAAGAATTTGAGCAAATAGTAGACTAATCCTGACTATGACCACGATTATCATCCATAGATTCTTTGTTGATGTCCAAATTCATAACATCTTCCACAAACTCATCCAATTTCATTTGTGCAAGTTCTATGCCAAAAAAAAAAAAAATGTATTAATAGTTCTAGGGTCTGTAAAGTTTCAATTTCCAATTATATCCCTTGTAAATTTTTGTAATCACTCACTTTTCTTTTTAAATTTAAAATATATGTTGGATATAAAAGGTATTTGACAAATCTAAAATAAAATAAATATTTATTTGTTATACGAGTTAAATAGGTTGTGTTAAGTGGGTCATTTTGAGTTGACACAAATAAATTGGCGTGTTAAACGTGTCTATTGCGGGTTATGCGGGTTGACCCGCTTATGACACGTTTCTTATCGTGTCGCTTTCGGGTCGACCCATTTATGACCCAAACCCATTAAGGCGCAACTCTAACCCAAAAAAATATGTGTTGGGTTCGTGTCGTGTTAGCGGGTTGGGTCGAACATTGACATCCCTAACAAAATGTTAAAGTACGAGTCGTGAGTGTAGTGTATCCATGCCAGAAAAAGAAAAAAAAAAAGTCCAATTGTTTTTATTTTTAAAACCTTTGCGGATAAATGTCTATTTAGTATCATTCATTCATTTATGGGGGGCAAAAAACTAAAAATCCTTGATTTCAATTCATAACTTCCATTGGGTTGATTCTCAAAAAAAAAAAAAAAAAAAAAAAAAAAAAAACTTCCATTGGGTTTATCTGAACGACAAAGACTTGCACAGACTAGTGTTACTACCACTGCAGTAGCTAATGGCAGTTCAGCTCTCAGGTCTATGGCTGCCAAACTCTCAACTCCTAGGAAACTTTCTTCAATGCCCAAGAACCAAACCCAAGTTATCTTCAACGGCTCTCTCTGCCACAGCTTCTCTCTCATCCCCACCACCCACCATCCAGGCATGTCAATTACCAAACCCCTCTTGTTATATGAAAACAATTTTCATTGCTGTTCTTGTTTAATTGCTTAGAAAACTGAAGAATATGTAGGAAAATAGAACTTTAGTCTTTTCTTTTATGTGGGGTTTGGGGTATGGGAATTACAAATATTTGAGTGGAGGGTGTTCGGTATTCACAATTTCTTTTTAGCTGATAATGTAAAAAATGAATTTTTTTTTTTTTTTTTTCATTGCGTTTTCACAGCAACCTATCAAAGTTTTGATTTTTGTGTGGGTTTTGTTTAGTTTTTGTTAGAATTGAGTTGCTTTCTGCAAATGGGTGGTGGGTTTGAATTTGCTGCTGCATCTTGATTTTTTTTCCCATTTAAATATTTTCATATGGAGCTTAAGTAAATACATGTTGAATTCTTTTTTTTTTTGGAGGAAGGACATGTTGAATTCTTGATATAGAATACTATGAATTGTAGGCTGAGATTTTTTAGCCTGGCACTACCTGTATATCCTCTACATGTAGATTGAATGGGTTAACATAATTGTGGATGAAAATATTACAGATTGTTGGTGGGAAAACTCCCAGTTGGTATGAGAATGGTAATGGCAATCCCAATAGCACATTAGATGGCTCCCAAATTGAGAGCGATTGGGTTGATCTTGATGCCGATCTTTATTACTGGACGAAGGCACTGCGTCCTGTTCAGGTATGAATAAGGGGATGTCTATCCCAATTGAATATTCAAGGTGGTTTTGGATTAGATTCCAATAATTGGGATTGATGCTTTCTAGTTCAATATGCTTATTGGGTGCTGGCAACTGGACAGTGGTATCCTGGTCATATTGCAAAAACAGAAAAGGAGCTTAAAGAGCAGCTGAAGTTAATGGATGTCGTGATAGAGATAAGGGATGCAAGAATTCCCATGTCCACAAGTCATCCTCAGGTTAGAGTTTTGTAATGGATTTTTGCTCCTTTAATGTAATGTGAACCATTTATAACATGTTATATATGTATAATGTGTACTACTTCATCTGAAAATTGTTGTAGTTGTAGTTGTTCATAATGTCTTCTCTTTTCTCTTTGTACTTGAGATCTAAGACTTTTCTTTTTTCTAAATGTTGCCTGGTTGGAATAAGATATTCATGTGTATGCATAATTTAAAGGAGGTTGATTACTTCTTTAATTTGTGTATTAATGTTTATTGTTACCTACAACTGTTAAAAGTTTTATGCTTCCTAGCTGCAATGGAATAACTATCTTTGGATGGAAGAGTTGAAACAAAAATCATAGGTCTCATCCTGCATATTACTTGTTCTTGAGCAGATGGATTCATGGCTTGGCAATAAGAAAAGAATTTTGGTTTTGAATAGAGAAGACATGATATCCACGGCAGACCGGAATGCTTGGGCGACTTATTTTGCAAGGCAGGGAACGAAGGTTGTCTTTTCCAATGGGCAACTTGGAATGGTACCTAAACAAAGGATCCTCTTTCAAATTTCCTTAGTCTGGACATCAAACAGAGTATAATTATTCTTATGTGACAAGTACAGGGCACTATGAAGCTAGGGCGGTTAGCGAAGGTATTAGCGGCAGATGTAAATGTCAAACGCAGAGCTAAAGGGCTACTTTCACGTCCGGTGGGTTCCTCACATCAAGTGAAAACCAATGTGAAACCTTATTTATTTACTTTCTTTTCAGTCTCTTACTTACCTGCGACTTTATTGTCATACATTTGTCTTGTCCTGTTGAAAAATTTGAAGCGCATTTTTGCATAGATTAATTTTTATCTGCCTACTTACTAGACAGTTTATTCTCCATAAGAACAACCAAACCTAGTTGATTTTTGGAGCAGAATATTATTTTCCAATTAGTACTTGAGATAATCTTTAGAAGTTGCTGAAATTAAACTTTTGAACAATTTTTAATTAGTATTTGAAGTTTTTAGAAAGTTGTTGGTTCATGTATGTACTTTGAAGAGAACTTTCAAGATGGTTGCAGATGGTTATTTTTCTAAGATATTCTTTTTTCTTGCTAATCTATCTCTCTTTCTCTCTCTAATCTTTGGATAAGAAACAAATGAGTATTAATGCAAATTGAATTGTCCTTTTCTTCATAAAATTGATAACTTTTCACATATTATGCTCAAAAAAGTGATTCTTAAGTTTGAACAAGAATTACATTATCATTGAACAGGTTCGAGCTGGTATAGTTGGATATCCAAATGTTGGAAAATCTTCTTTAATCAACCGTTTGCTGAAGCGGCGAATGTGTCCAGCAGCTCCTAGACCGGGTGTTACAAGAGTATTGAAGTATATATTTTTCATCTTTTTCATTTTTATAGAAGCTTTCAGTGCTAGGTTTAAAGTCATAATTCTTGCATTGATTGCACTCCTACTAGAAGGATCAAGAGATTCAAATGTATTGAAATAAAGGATAAGCTTGGAATTTGGTGAAACATTAAAATGCCAAGGATGTCAAACAATCCTCCCCCCCCCACCCCACCCCCAAAAAAGGAGAAAGAAAGAAAGAAAATAAGAGAGAGAATCTTAAGAGTTTAGATTGGCTTGGTAATATTGGTAATATAATGGAGACTTGAAATTCTGAAAATCACCAAAGCTTGAAGCCAATTAACCTAAATAGTCAAAATTTCAAAACTGAAGACTTCTGGAAATACTGCACTCTCTAAAAATGTTTACAAAGAGTATGTTCTGTTTGTCATCCATGACATCAATGTGGAGCAGAAATTCTGGCTCTTGCTCTTTCACTATGTCCTTTCATTTATAACTTATCTTTTGTGTTCATATCAAAAGGTGGGTTCGTTTTGGGAGTGACCTTGAGTTACTAGATTCTCCTGGAATAATTCCAATGCGGATTAGTGATCAGACAGCAGCTATGAAGCTTGCTATATGTGATGACATTGGAGAGAGATCCTATGATGTTGCTGATGTTGCTGCAATTCTTGTACAGATATTGACGAGGATTCCATCAGTTGGTAAGCATTGTGTCTATCCATTGACTGAATCTGCTCTCTCTTGATTGTTAAGGATACTTGTTGAATAAGGTTAGGTTTCTGGTTGCACATGTAAATAAGTTGCAATCAGCAAAACATTGCTTAACTAGTGGATACTATTCAATTCCTTGTGCTGCCTTTTGTTGGGATGTAAAGAAACAATCTAAGCTTTTTAGGAAATATAATTTCTAAAAGTTCAAGTTTGGCTCTGGTGTTATCCTGGCTCAAAGGGAACAATATTGCAGATGAGCAAAGTGGACTCAGTGTTATAAGTCTAGAGACTTTTCAAATCACTAATTCTTTTGAGTTATTGAGCGATGAGTTGTGTGTTAATCTAAGAAGGAAGATCTAAATCATGGTTGGGGCAGGGTTGGGGTGTGGGGCTCTTGGGATTTGATTACTTCAGTAGTTTTGACTTGTGATCCTGTCTTTTGGACTGGATCAATTTGTTCACTGTATGAAATTTCGAGACCTGTAGGAAGATGGAGAGAGAGTAAACGGATAATTGGTGCAAAATGCTGTCAAGTTGCTTTAGTAATCACATGCTAAAAGGATACAGAGCTTTTAAAACTGTGTAAGAATGTGCTCCTATTAACCTGTATGCTGTTTTCTCTTCCTTTCTTTTGGTTGGGTTGGGGGGGAGGGGGGGGGGGGGGTGTTGTGGTTGAGATACAATGGGTTCATGTTGTTTTTAAATTTTCATAGCCTGAACTTATATGTGTGTATATATATATATAAAATTCCATAGCCTGATGCTGCTTTCATATAGTGTCCAAGTTTAGGAGCTTGATATCAAGATGATTGACAAGTAGTGTCCTTGATACCATGACTTGAGATCTTGTAGTCATTGGTAAGTGAAGACTGGAGAGACACATAACAAGAAATTGCATCATTCTTAGTAATAGCTTGGTCTAAATCTCCATTTTGCATATTCCTCTAGATGTTACAGCTTATGCTCAAACTTCAATTGATGTTTATTCAATTCTTGTAGTAACATGATGAATCCAATTCAAGATTTATTTTTCTCATTGCAAATAGCCTGTTGTAATTCTCAGTTTTCTGCTTATTACAGGTATCAAAGCTCTTCAGAGCCGCTACAAGATTGATGTGGATGGTCAATGCGGTAAAATGTATGTCTCAGCTTGGTGATTTCTGTTCTCACTTGGACTTGCAATGTGTGTGTGTGTTCATTTTTCCCTTAAAAATACTTTGAGAAGTGAGGTGGGGATAAGAACTTTGCAAATGACATGCTTATACAGACAGCCCACGAAGGACTACCAAGTATGCCAAAAATGAAATATGAGCTTTGGTTGGCGTACAGTAGATAAACATCTATCCTGTACTAGTTTAGATATTTGAGAACCTTGTTTCAGGATGTATAATCACCCTTAGATTCCAACAAAATTTCAAATTAAAATTATTCCTACAAATTCTTTTGAATGCAGATTTGTTCAGAAGCTTGCAATTCACTTGTTCAACGGTGATATTCATCAAGCAGCATTCCGTATTCTGAGTGATTTTCGGAAAGGGAAGTTTGGTTGGATTGCATTGGAGAGGCCTCCCATGTAATTTCCTTTGACGATGATGACTTCTAACACGCCCCTTATTGAAAACTCAGGGAAAGCCATGATGGCAAGGCTGGGTAGGTGAACATTCTTCTTGCCATCAGGAACATAACTTAGAGATGTCATGAAGGTAAGAGAACATAAATCTTGGTATGTACAGGGAAAAATGGAAGAAAAAGTTCCATCATATTACAATAGAAGTCAGGAAAGAAAGAGCAATTGGAATTTCAGAAGTTAATATAGGCAATATAGTTAGTTACCTATTTTTCAGCTTGTCTTGTAATCAGTGGCCTTAATGTTACAGCCTCTGGCAGTACATACTTTTTGTATGAATTATGTATAGCTAATGTTGGTAGAAATAAACCTATAGGGTCTTTGTATATACCTCAGTCTCTAAAATTCGGGAAAGCAATTTTGTTGTCTATTTTCTTTCCTTTTCTTGTCAATTGAACTGAGTTTTTCTGTAAAGAAAAACTGGCTTTCATTTACGATTAAATGGTCTATTGTTTGGTCAATATCATCGAAGGTTCGGTTGTTTACCAGCAAACATTTGTTCATACATACATACATTGCCATAGCAGGCTGATGAACGAATTCCTATGGCAACAGGTATCCCAGAATTTTGCAAAATACTGTGAGATTTTCTCAACCATTGCTATAAGCAATTTTATAGATTGCAAGTTAAATGTGTGTTTGGCAAGCCCAAATAAAGCTAGCTTTTTTGTTTTGTTTTTTCAACAATACTTTCAATAAATAAGTAATCAGCAAACTATATCCAAATACGCTAAAATAAAGTTGTTTAACAAGCTTGGTTTGAACTTTTTTTCTAATCAATTCCATTAAGATTAAGTGTCTTTTTAGTAAGACTTTTTTTTTTTTTTGGGGAGAAACAAACTAATTGCTAAACAGTGTTGTTATTTTATTAATATTTTTTGACTTTAAGAAAACGCTTATTGAGGTGTTTCATAGGGAAAAAAATTGCTCTCTCAGGTCAAAAAGCACAAAATTAGGGAGGGCTGCTTTTATGAAAGTGATTTTTGAATTGAATTTCAGGTTTCCAACGACTGTCCAGATTCATGAATGTCTTGATAATTAGATTCACTAGTTGGTATCTCTTAGCGTTTTTAATGAAAACATTTAGGGTTCAAATCCTCCCTTCCTCTTAATAATAATAATAATAATAATAATAATAACTAGTTGCTAATCTGTACAATGCATGGGAAATCTATTGTGTATAAAGATGTAAACTTTTCTTTTTCTTTTCCTCTTTGATTGTACATTATCATTTCAGTCTTATAGTTTTCTATCCTTGACATGAAATATTAATCTTGATATGAAACATTAATTTACGTAATGAAAAATAGAAATCAAACATAAGTTTAAAATATAATGAATAATTAAGTCTTTAACATCCTCAATTATCCATAAAATGTATGAAACACAAATTTAAAGAACTACTTAATCAATATTTTAAATAAATTGAAAGACAACTTTAAGTGTTTTTTGCATCTTCTTCCTTTGTTGCTTCATAGTAGTCACTGAATGTGTCCTTTTGTTTTCCCTTAGTATAGATGTTGGTGTAAGTTGTGCATTGCTTTGAATATCAACTTTTTGAAATTTTGTAGAATCACCACATTGTTCACTTGATAAGTCGCTGCTACATTCATTTGAAGTATCACTGATGTAAACCTAGCAATAGAATAGGTTGAGGAATGTATTACAACATATACAAGTTAAATATTATATTTGTAATTTTGCTGTATTAAAAAATACGTACTTCTGTCATTTTATCAAGCTGAATTACTTTGTCAATTTCTTCAAAAGATTCAAAAACTCTCTTGACGGTTTAGAATTCCCATCCATACTTGAGATTATAGTCATTTAGTTGTATTTGGAAAATAAATTCTTTTCCATTTAGATTTTCTATTTGCACAGGAATGACGGCTTCTTCTGGCACCTAACAAAAGTAATATTTTTCAAATTGTATACTCAAGTAAAATTTAGTAAATATTAAACACTAATTTTATCTTACATATTCTCACCTCTAAACATTTGTACAAAAAGTCTTTCGCTGATATGTTGAGTAATTTTTTTACTTCTGAATCAAATAAAATGAATATGGCCATTCCTGAGCTATCTTCAACCTTTAATTGAATTCTGTACCTGATAAGAGAAACGACATATATAATGTTAATATCATATTAGTTATTGTGCATTTTAATATAAAAGTAAACATTTTTATTTTGTGTACCTTGGGATTAGGAAGCATGCCTTTTTGTTGCAATTGTCGCACCAAAAAAAGTCATCTCTTGATTTTACCTTTTTACAACATACTTTGCAAGAGATAAAGTACCAACTAGAATTATCTAGAGCAGACTCCATGCTTCAACCTTTGTTTCTCTTTTGTGATAAAATTAATCTTCGTCTCAATCTTGCATAGAAAGCAGAAGCATGGAATAAACTAAAAGCAAAACATTCACGAAAATTTAATTCATAAATAAAACTTTATAGCAAAAACATATATTACAAATTAACATTTATATGTTATAGATAGGGGAAAAAATAGAAGAAAAATATAGCATTCATGTACTAACTTCAGAATAAAAAAACATAAAAACATGATTCTTTGATATAAAACAAATTGTACATAGAAGTAATAAAAACAATGGAGATCTTGAGATGAAACAATTGAACCTATCATAAAACCAAGTTTGAGATAACCAAAGAACTTAAATATGCAATCACATTTCAATTTCAAATTCTTTCTAAAAACATATTACCAATAAATATGCAAGAAACAGTACAGAATAAAGGAAGGACTTATAAATACCTGAACTGTCCTCGTCTTGTAGTTGTATTACCAAATAACCCAAAATCTAGATAACAAAATGCCAAATTCCTACCTGCAAAACAGTAAGAATCCAATTTTCAGCCAATATGGAGATTTATGGCTTGCTTCAATAACTCTGTATGAATTTCAAGCAATATATTTATTCAGCAATCTAACAATAAGAATCCAATTTTCATCCAACATTCAAGAATCATTAATAGAAGAGAAATAGTGCATTGTGCTCAATCAGGGAATGTTAAGGTCCAATTCTTAGGAGTACATAATTATTAATTATATATTTCAAAATAAGCAGCCAATCTCATTGTTTTTACATATGTGGACACAATGGAAGAGTGTTGGAGTCACCACCTAGTTTTTGCAATGGTTTAGGAACCATATATATAGCGTCCTCTTGAGGAAGGACTATTGATCTTACTACCAGAGATTTGGGTTCGAAGTTTAGGTACGTTCTTGGGAAGGTGTTAGGCACCCAAGACCACCCAACCCTAAGGTTGGTCTCCCATCATTGTGTCTTATGTCTTAACCTCGATAAAATTATGTTTAATACTTGTATTCTAAACTCACACACACACTAGCATTTATCTAAGCATACAACATGGCATCATTCATCCCAAAACACATACATATCCATCCATAAAGCATAAGAAACCAAACCCACACATATACAACCCTAGCATTCACCTAATAATGGCATCGAGGCATTCATCACATTAAAAACGTAGATCATCACATGCATTCCAAACTCTTAGACATGAAATCACACATCGAACAAGCAGATTCATATCTATCATCAAAGCAAGACCATATCATAGATGCGTGGGCATTTCTAATGCATGACTTACCCTTTACTTACCTTACAGCAACTCAGCACCTATGGTATTTATGTGTGAGCATGTGAATGCATGTTCATGTAATCAAAACAAGGAAAATACTAAACAAACCCTAATTCTAACATATGATAGCAAACAAGCAAACAAACATGTGAAACAGAGGCATTGGAAGCACAGGAGCATGGAAAGAGGCTAAACAAACAAGCATGTGAAAGTAGAAGCAAAGCAAAAGAAATAAAAAAAATTAAAGTTTTTGGGTAGCGGCCTGCGCACGCAAGAACAAGCCTGCGTGTGTATAATCAAGCCTACGTGCGCATGCAAAATTATGCGTACGCAGGTTCTTGCTCAGAAACCCTAAAAATACCAAAAACAGGGCAGAACCTCAAAACTAGAATTCCAACAACCTAACATGCATTTTAAACATACAAACATATAAACTTAAACTAGAAAAGCCTATTAAAACATATTGTAACAAACAAATATAGCAAACAGAAAGATTTAAAAACAGAAAATGAAAGAAAGGAAAAAGAAAAGTTTAGACTAGATACCTCACACAAAAGCTTCCCAAGCTTGATTTTGACCGTTCCCCTCAGTCAATTCTATTCACAAACTAATAAGAAAGTTATTAGCAACGTTAAATTAAAAGGATTGGGGCCAGAAAAGGTCCCAATCAAATAAAATTGACTTAAGGGTGTTTTATGAAAAACTCTCTTTTGATTCACTATTTTTTAGTGAATCTTGTATTTTTCCCGTGGGATTTTTGTGTGTTTTGAAAATGTACCATATAAGACTTTATATAGTGGAAAAAATGAGATTTGGAACGACTCTCAGACGATGTGAGATTCATTCCAAACCTTAGCCATTATTGCAGAAAACTTGCATTTTTTATGCTTCTGAAACCCTAGCTGCGTATGCAGGAGTGTGCCTGCATACGCATGCTTTGGTCCACGTACACAGGTTGTTGCCCACGTACATGGGTCGAGGGTCATTTTGGTCATTTTATTTCCAAAAATAGATTTTTGCTCATTTAAAAGGTTATATTTTCCATTTTAACACTCCTCAAGTCAATTTGATATCTGATTAGGCTCTAAACTGGCCTTGGGCCTTAGAATTCGGGCATCATTGGGGAACGGAGGCCTGAGTCGTAAGGGGTACAAAATGCGGTGTTTACAACATACAACTTAAGCAGACATAATTGGTTATATCATTGGCTCACCTAGTCTAATTATCAACTTTAATACAGTTCAAATCAATTGAATGTCCCAAAGGTGCAAAATTGTTTACGAGATACTTGTCCATCAGCATAAATTTCAAAATCATCTAAACTCAATTACAGATACAAAGAGAAACATAGCTAAAACTACAATTCAAACAATTTCAATAGAGAAGGTATATTTCAATATTATTATTATTATTTCCTTTTGATTGGTTAGTAAAATAGAAATTAAATATAGTTATATTGTTCATGGTATTGACTATGGACAACCTTCAAGAAGGGTTTGTGATGGCCAACTATCATATATTTTATTCATAAGTAGGCTAGAAAAATAAAAAATCACAAGAAGTAGCAAACCTTGGTGGTGGTGTTGATAAAAGGCAAAGATTGAGGGGGCGGACTAAAGCGCGCGATTGATTAGAGAGCAATCTGACAATCTGTATGAATTTTAGGCAATAAGAAACCAATTTTCATCCAACATTCAAGAACCATTAATATAAGAGAAATAGTGCATTGATGCTCAATCAGGCAATGTCATTACATATGTGATCATTTAAGATTTTTGGGGAACCGGGTTCAGAAAAATTCTTTATTCTTGGGGTAAAAAATGCAGTGCTAAATCAGTGGGCAAAAGCAAAAAGTCACTTCATTGAGTCCAACTGATAATAGTTATCCCATATGTGAATGTAATTCAAATTCAAACATGTAATCATATTTCTGTTATATGTATCTAGGGGCTACTTGCATACAATTCAAGCAAAATGAAACTGACAAAGAAGCACCTCTTGGCTAGAAAAGAAAAGGTGAGACAGAGAAAATATACGAAACTTCAATTTATGTGGGTTTATACTCAAGAATCTATTACAGGACATCTCTCTTACTCCCCCTAAAACACATAAATACAAATCTCAAAGTTCAGTATGAGTACTAAGTACTAACACACGCTAAATCCATAGGCACCACAAGAGAAATAGAGAGATTCAAATGACCTAATTAATGAGATTTGGACACAAGATTGAAAATGAAAAATAAATAAGAACTTAGTCGTACTAAGAAGCAATTCCCATATGGGTTTGCTTTCAATTTCAGCACCAATACATCAAAACATTGACTTGGCAACATTTTACTCATCTAGCTGACTATTTCCAAACAAAATATAAACACCCATATGAACCACCAACATAAGAAGAAAGAATTAACAATTCAATCCAAAAAGAAACTCAGACATACCAAGAAGCAATCCCCATATGGGTTTCAAAACATATTTTAAACCACAATTCACAAAATTAAGAGATTGCATTAGACAAAACTGAATAGAAAATCATAATTATAAAGAGAGTACATAATTATTAATTATATATTTCAAAACTACACAGATACAATCAACCAAATTCAGAATTATAAAACTACAATACAATCAACTCTAGAATACAAAACAAAGTAAACAAATTCAGAATTACCTTTTTATTTATTTATTTATTAATATTACTCACGTTTAGTGGTGAAGACAGAAAATAGAGGAATAAAAATTTCAGAAGAGAGGAATGAAAAGCGAAGTTGAAATTCTAACAAATAATCCCTAAAAAGAAAATATTTATAATATAATATAGGGTTATGGATTCCTAATCAAATTTGGTTACCTTTGCCGATGGATTCCTAATCAAATTTGGTTGCCTTTGCAGACCGACATACTTGAAAATAGCAGGAGTATGATGGGCCGGTTTCGATGGGCTTCATATGTGGGCTGATTTGGATGGGTCTGGGTTTTGGACGACAGAGAAGGGGTTTGGCTGAGCTGTATCTGCGATTGGAGTGAGTGACTTCGAAGGGGAACGAGATTGGGTTTGTTGGAGACGACGGAGAAGGGGTTTGGTCGTGGGGTGTGTTTTGGACGACAGAGAAGGTTTGGCTTGAAACCATTGCAAAAAATGGTTTCCATTTAAGCGATGAAGAAGAATTTGTAGGCCTAGGTTGTCATTTGGCGAGAAACCGAACACTGAATTTGCGGTGAGTGGTAGTTTGGGGAGCAGGTTTGGCTGTGGGTCTGAGGAAGGAGGTGGAGATCGGTGGTGTGACGGAGAAGGGAAACAGAATCGGGTTTTGTTGGAGACGAAGGGGTGTGTTTTGGATGACAGAGAAGGTTTGGCCGTGGGTCTGAGTAAGGAGGTGGAGATCGGATTTTGTGTGGTAACGTTTGGGGGAGCTGGTAGAGGAGGAGCGGTTTTGTTTTTTAAAGAAAGGGAAAAAATTGCGAAACAGTATATTTTTGGGAAAAAATTAGGCGCGTGGCATGCGTTCAAAGTTATTTAGTAAGTTAGACTCTTTTTGAAAATCGAGTTTGGCAAACTCGACTTTGGGCTAGAAAACGAACACAATAGTGGCGTTTTTTTTAGTGGCGTTTGTCAAAACCGCCGCTATAGGTACCCTATAGTGGCGTTTTATATAAACGTTGCTATAGGCACGACAAAAACGCCACTATAGTGTTCGTTTTCTAGCCCAAAGTCGAGTTTGCCAAACTCGACTTTCAAAAAGAGTCTAATTAACTAAATAACTTTGAACGCATGCCACGCGCCTAATTATTTACCAGAAATATACTATCTCGCAATTTTTTCCTAAAGAAAGAGGAGCGGAATGTTTATATTGATTTGGTTATTTTGTAATTATAATATTAATTAAGTATAATATTTATTTAAGTAATGTTCAAGCTTAAAATTGTGGAGAGGTCAACCAAAAATTAAAGGTTTCGGTTTTATATATACTAGTCGCTAACTCGTGCGATGCACAGTAAAGTTTTTAGTAACTATAAGATTTTAGCAAATCAAATGCTTTAAAATTTGAAAATCTTAAAGAACTTACATTAGCACTCATCAATTTGTTTACAAAGCCAATGCTAAATAGATCTACAAATTGCATTCTCATATCCTCTGTCATTTGCAAGGTGACAGGACTCTTTTCATTACGGTTTGCATCCTTCTATCCTTCAAAAGTTTTAAGAAGTGCCATGTGGTCACTGCATAAGAATGTGTATAAGGTTATACAAAATTCTGTCATTATAATCAACATCCTAAAACTAATATCCAATCCAAAAATGTGTAACCAATGTTACATATTAAAGTGTTATAGAGGGCAAAGAGTATAGCAAACATTTTCTTACAACCACAACCATATGGCTTAGAGTTCTAACCATTATTCTAAGGAACCCAACAATATCAATAACCTAAAAAGTATTGTTGTGATACATTTACTTTAGGACAAATAAATTCGAGCAATCAAAATCAAGCAAATCTATCTTAAAATTACAATTTCAGACACAATCACACAAACCCACCATGAAATTCTACTTAAATTGTCTATCGCTTTCATTGAACTATTTGATTAACGGGCATACAAACATCACTTAGTGTAAGTAAAGCCAATAAAAATCACCAAAAAAGGAAAACCATCTTGCTGGAAACATCACAAAGACTAATAAATTAGACAGAAATATAAAATTAAACAAACTCATTTCCAAACATGTATCATGAAAACTCAAAAATATATAACAAATTTTCTTCTATCTTCATTTAATAAAGAAAAATGATAAAAAACGGTAATTCTAACTTTCATAAATTGCACTTATATCTATCGCTTTCATCGAACTATTTGATTAATAGGCATACAAACAGCACTTAGTGTAAGTAAAGCCAATAAAAATCACCAAAAAAGGAAAACCATCTTGCTGGAAACATCACAGAGACCAATAAATTAGACAGAAATAAAAAATTAAACAAACTCATATACAAACTCGTATCTATGAAAAACTAAAAAATATATAACAAATTTTCTTCTATCTTCATTTAATAAAGAAAAATGATAACAAACTGTTATTCTAACTTTCATAAATTGCACTTATATCCTTTTTTATAAGCAAGCAAAAAATGCATAGCTCAAGTTTTAATAACAAAATTGGAAAATTCTTAATGGAAGAAGGTAAGCTGTCTATGAATTCAGCTGTAGATATAAGAGGCATATGAAAGCAACAATAACACCGATCAATCAATTATCCAACCTAGCACACACTATCCTTAAGTTGATCCGGGGCACCTATTTTGGAACCCATGTTATACCCTACCATTCAAGAACTTAAGCGCAATTTGTAGCATGAGCTTGGAACTTTCTATTACATGACAATGATGAAACTACCAATTTTCAGCTCTCTCCCAAAATAAAACTTTTGCTCCACTGATACCTTAATTTCCCTTCTCAATTGGTTTGGAATTTGAAGAAACAAAAGCCTATAGCAAAATGTAACACTAAAAAAAAGAGCTAAAAATAATTGGTGATGTGCCAAAAACAGTTAATCAACCTCATGCAATTCATTTATAAGTAATTTAAGTTAAAACAAATAAGTAACTATACTAAAGATAATATTTGTGTGTGTATACACACACACACACATTGCACATATATTTTCTTTCACGTTTCACACATATTTATAAGAGCCTGGTAAGGCACCTTAACTAATGGTTCATAAGCATTATTTACCACGTTATAAGCTCATGAATGTTAAACACAATTTAATGATTTATACATTATAAAATAAATGGAAACTAAATGAAACTCACCAGCATTTTACTTTCACACTGAAAATCACATCTGCATTAGCAACTGCAGTTGGCTTTAAATGCTCCAATAGCCTTGATAGCCACCTGGACATCATTTCAAATTTACTACAAATGGCTAATTACTTACAAATGGGCAGAACAATCTAATTGATTCATATAGGTACATTAAAACAAAGAAAAAACAAAAGAGCATGGCCATTATGATTGATAACTCACTTGAACATGATCAAATTGAATAGAGTGAAACTCCCTGCATACAAATTCAAGCACAACTTCTGTGTTATTTGTTGCTAATAAAAAGAATAATTGCTGGAGTTTCACTACAATTCTACTATAAAACAAAACAAAAACTACAACCCAATTGATAACATAAAATTTCTTCCTACATTTTACAATCAAAGACAGACCAAAACAAAAAAGACATGAACTTGTGCAGAAGAGGTAGAAGGTTTGAAAAAAAAAAAAAAAAAAACAGGGGACTGAGTGGAGACAAAGAAGGCTGACGTTTTAGGTGCCCAAATAATTATTCAATCAAACAAACAATTAAGCTAAGCTAAATCAGATGTGCTAAAAAACCTAGATAGCAAAATAAAGCAAAACTTGAAGGTAAAGCAAAACTTGTAAGATTGTTGTCAGATTTTGAAGGTTGGGAGGCTCTTCAATACTATCTCCATTTTCTTAAAAAACCTGTAGAATTTGATTTTCTATGAGTGTTTCCCTGACTTCAACAAAAAAGAATAGAGAGAAATTTAGGTGCCCAAATAATTATTCAATCAAACAAACGATTAAGCTAAGCTAAATCAGATGTGCTAAAAAACCTAGATAGCAAAATAAAGCAAAACTTGAAGGTAAAGCAAAACCTGTAAGATTTATGTCAGATTTTGAAGGTTGGGAGGCTCTTCAATACTATCTCCACTTTCTTAAAAAACCTGTAGAATTTGATTTTCTATGAGTGTTTCCCTGACTTCAACAAAAAAGAATATAGAGAAAAAGGGGTTAGGAATTGAAATCCCTAAATTGACAAAAAAAACCTAATTAAAGACGAAATCCTTAAATTGACAGAAAAACCTAATTAAAGACAATAGGAAAAGAGATTATCCATAGATTAATTGAGAGATACCGAGAGAGAATGCTTTGATATGGAGGCCGGGTCGGAGATTGAAAACATTGGCTCCCATGGTCGTGCCCTTGCAAGCTTTCTGTGAAATAGCTTGGATATGCGTTTGAGAGAGTGTAGAAGTTCTGCGTTTGGTGAGTAATGTCGAAAGGAGAGGTGCTAGGTTTGGTTTTGTCAAAAGGAGAGGTTCTGCCCTTGCACTCAGAATTATATCGGGTTTGCTCGAAAGAACTAAGGGTGAGAGATAGGGGAAGAGTATTTTGGCTTGAGAAAGGAGAGTATATATATTTAATAAAAAGAAATAAATCAGATTTAAAAATTAAAAAAAAAAAATGATGATGTGGAAAATTATGGAGAGGTCTTTGGTTATATATATATATAAATATATATATATATATATTGATTGATAATAATAATAATTGATGATGAAGCAGAAAATAATTACATCTCTAGTTCGTCCATAGTGGTCGTCCAGAAGCCAAGGGCCATGTATTCGAAGAGGTCGTCCATAGGGAAAATTCCTGGACGATCACGTGACACTTAGGAAATTCTCAATAAGGGATTTTACCCACATATGTTGAAGATTCAGACCACATGGTTCTTTGGAATGAGAACAAAGACCTTATTTATTGCCATAACTTCCTCACAAATGCCTAACTTCCAGCAGCAGTTGTAGCGGATAAGATTAGAGGTTATAACTCCTATAGCCGTTGTGGAGGTTATGTCTGAACTTACTAATTCCCACAAATTTTAGGGAAGTTACTAAGCAAATAATCGCTCCAAGGTCCTCTATATAAGGACTCGCATACATCAAATCCAAGTAAGTTTTTTCTGAGATTACATCCGATAAACTTGGAACTCTATTTTTCAGAGAAAGACTAATTTAATCATCGAAGGGTACTTGGCCGGTCCACCCCGGTCGCCTTTTGATTGTGTGTTCTTCCTTTCAGGTCTTCCAAGCGAATCATTGTTTCACTGAAGCTTGAAACATTCGGCCCACTGATTTTATGCAGTATTAATTGGCGCCGTCTGTGGGAAAGGATATTTGTTTTAGGCGAATTCATATTTTTTAGACAAAAGACTGTATGGTTCGGACAAGATTAAGGGCCACAAGCCTAGGCCACCAAGAGAGTAGGGATGCTTCCAGTAATCCCAACCGTGATCGACAGTCAGCACCGGTCATGCAACCACCATCCATCCAACACATACAATCCATGGCAACCGCCATGGCGGAGTTAACCTGTTAGAACCAAGAGTTGACTAGGGAGATCGGTCTAAGAAGGCAACACCATGAAAGATATGCGGAAGAGCAAGCCCAAGGTCAAGAAGACAGAGGAGAGAATGTTGAACCTGAGAATCAATCAAGAGGTACCGCTTCATGGAGGATGCCACATTTGGAGAGAGAGATGGATCAGATGAGGAAGGCTATGGACGAAATGAGGGAGAACATGAGAAGGATGAACCCTGTAGACGACTTAGTTCATCGAACAGACTCCCCTTTCACGGCTTCTATCAATAGTCACCCCTTGCCTCCTAAGTTCAAAATGCCTTCCGTGGACTCGTATGATGGAATGCATGACCCATGTGATCACATTGCAACTTTCAAGACTACAATGCATCTTCACGGGGTTTTAGACGAAATCATGTGTAGGGCCTTCCCTATAACCCTTAAAGGACCAGCACGAGTGTGGTTTAGCAAAATACCTCCCAACACGGTGGGTTTTTTCGAAGAATTGAGTAAGCTATTTGTCAACAATTTTATCGGAGGATAAAGACCCAAGCGCTCTTCGTCCAGCCTGTTAACTATAGAGCAAAGGAAAAATGAAAGCTTGCGGTCCTTTATTACTCGCTTCAAAAGAGAAGCCCTCATAGTAGACGAGATGGACGACAAGCTGTTATTGGCTGCCTTCCATAATGGAGTTAATTCAGATTTGTTCATCCATAAGCTCTACGAGTAGGAGCCCTAAACCATGGCTGAACTCGTCCATTTAGCCCAGAATTTCATGAATGCAGAAGATGTAATCATAGCCAAGAAGAGGAAGAAAGCAGAACGTATGGAATCAGATCCCCCTCGTCATACTGAACAGGGTCCTCGTCCAAAGAAAGCTCGGACAGGAGAGAAGAAGGATCGAGATAATAGGAAGACGGGCTCGTCCTCAGGAAGAAGTCAGAACTACACGCCCTTAAACGCTCCACTTGATCAAGTACTTATGCAAATCAAAGGTGACCCTTCCTTGAAGTGGCTAGAGAAAATGAAGGGAGACCCCGACAAGCGCAATAAGAATAAATATTGTCGCTTTCATAGAGATTATGGGCACGACACGGACGAGTGTTATGACTTGAAGTAGCAGATAGAGAATCTTATTAGACAAGAAAAGTTGAGGCATTTCGTAGGAAGGGATCATAAAGATGAGAAGTTGAAGGGAAAGATGGAAGAATCATCACGGCCCCCACTTGGAGAAATAAGGGTTATCATAGGAGGGACTTCAACGAGGCAGTCTTCCAAGTCAAAGAAGACGTATTTCAAAGTGGTACAAAACGTCCAACTCTTTGGACGGTTACCAAGGACGAGGGGGACAGACTAGTCAGCCATTTCATTCATGGACGAGGAAGTTGAAAGAATCCATCACCTACATGACGATGCAATTGTCATTACCTTACTCATCGCAGATTACACAACTAGGAGAGTGTTGGTGGATAATGGAAGTTCAGCAGATATATTGTATTACCCCGCCTTCCAACAGATGAGGTTGGGACGAGATCAACTTTGTCCAGTATGTTCACCGTTGATAGGATTTGGAGGGATGAAGGTGCAGCCTGTAGGCACCATTACATTGCCTGTAGTGGTGGGATCATACCCACAGCAGATAACCAAGGAAGTGAATTTCGTTGTGGTGGATTGTTCGTCCTCATACATTGCCATTATTGGAAGGCCAACCTTAAACAGTTGGAAGACAATAACATCTACCTACCATCTATTAGTCAAATTCCCCACGGAGTACGAGATAGGACAAGCACAAGGATATTAGTTGTCAGTTAGAGAATGTTATTTAGCCATGTTGGCTTTGGACGAGCACGTGCAGACAATGAGTATTGAGCAGAGAAGGGTTGTTGCAGAGCCCACTGAGGTACTGGAAGACGTTTTTTTCCAAGAAGATGATCCTGAAAAATTCACCAGAATTAGAACAAGCATGAAGGAAAAGACGAAGTAAGACCTCGTCCAGTTTTTAAGGAAGAGTATCGATGTTTTTGCATGGAGTCATGAAGACATACCAGGAATTGACCCAAGTGTAATTACTCATCGATTGAATGTATACCCCTTTTCCAAGCCTGTTCGTTAGAAGAAGAGGGTGTTTGCTCTTTAGCAAGACAACGCTATCAAGGAAGAGGTTCAGAAATTAACCATAGCGCAATTTATTCGAGAGGTCTATTACCCGGATTGGTTAGCCAATGTGGTGATGGTCAAGAAGGCGAATGGTAAGTGGAGGATGTACGTGGACTTCACTGACTTGAACAAAGCTTGCCCTAAGGATAGTTATCATTTGCCACACATTGATCAGTTTGTGGATTCCACAGCCGGTCATCAGTTGCTAAGCTTCATGGACGCTTTCTCGGGATATAATCAGATAAATATGGACGAGGTAGATCAAGAAAAGACGTCCTTCATTACCAATCAAGGTTTATTTTTCTATAAGGTAATGTCCTTTAGTCTGAAGAACGCCGGGGCAACTTATCAAAGGTTGGTTAATCACATGTTCTGCCCACAGATAGGATGGAATGTGGAAGTGTATGTGGACGACATGCTTGTAAAGAGCTTGGATGAAGAAAAACATCTGGAAGGCCTCTAGGAGACCTTTGAGACGCTTAGACTATACAAAATGAAGTTGAATCCAAGTAAGTGTGCGTTCGGGGTGTCGTTAGGAAAGTTTCTAGGATTCATGGTTTCACAAAGGGGGATTGAAGCGAATCCAGATAAGATCCAAGCCATATTGAACATGGAACCACCAAAGAACATCAAGGAAGTCCAATCCCTCACTGGACGGGTTGCAGCTCTGAACAGGTTTGTTTCAAAAGCCACAGATAAGTGTTTACCCTTCTTCAAAGTTCTCAGGAAGGCGTTTGAATGGACGGATGAGTGTCAAAAGGCCTTCCAGGATCTTAAAAACTATCTCATCACGGCTCCATTGCTAAGCCCATCAGTGCTAGGAGAAGAATTGTATTTGTACTTGGCAGTATCCCCACATGCCGTAAGTTCAGCATTGATCAGAGAAGAAGGGAAGGTGCAGAAGCCTGTGTATTACACGAGTCGAGCATTTAAGGGAGCGGAAGGATGATATCCGCTGATGAAAAAATTGGCTTTTGCACTAGTAATAGCTTTCAGAAAGTTGAGGCATTACTTCCAAGCCCATGTCATCAATGTCATGACGGACCATCCACTTAAGAAGGCAATGAACAAGTTGGAAGCCGCGGGACGACTGATCCAATGGGCAGTCGAGCTCAGTGAGTTTGACGTCAGGTACCAACCAAGAAATGCGATAAAGGCTCAAGCTCTAGCAGATTTCATTGTGGAATTCACTCCAAGTTATGAAAACTTAGACGGAATGGAAGGCAGTAAAAAATGGGTCGTCCATGTTGACGGATCGTCTACACAACAAGCAGGAGGAATAGGAGTTGTTTTACAGTCCCCAGAAGGAGATAAATTGAAGCACAAGGTTCATTTGCAATATTAAGCAACCAATAATGAAGTTGTGTATGAAGCCCTTCTTAAATGACTGGAGTTGGCTAGGTCTGTGGAGGCAGAGTCAATACTCGTCCTGGGAGACTCTCAGTTGATCATAGGCCAAGTAAATGGAACATATGAAGCCAAGGAAGAACGAATGAAGAAATACTTGAATAAGGTGGTACGCCTTGTGAAGAAGTTTAAGGAAGCTGATTTCGTTCAAATCCCAAGGGAAGAGAACATGGAAGTAGACACCTTGGCGAAGGAAGCCTTAGCAAATGAAGAATGGACGAATTTGATGAAATTCAATATATGCCAAGCATAGATCTTTCAGAAGTACTACAGATAGAAAGTGAAGAAAATTGGATGACCCCAATAGTATTATACCTGAAGGACGGAACGCTTCCAGAAGGGAAAGATGAGGCCAGAAAGCTTAGGGTCAAATCAGCTAGATACGTCCTCATAGACGAGGTGTTATACAAAAGAGGTTTTTCTCAGCCTTATCTAAGATGTTTAGCTCCAGACGAGGCGAATTATGTGTTGAGGGAAGTTCATGAAGGAGCATGTGGTAACCATTCAGGAGCTAGATTACTCGTCCATAAGGTCGTTCGTGCAGGATATTATTGGCCAACCATCCAAGCTGATGCTAAAGCATATGTTAAGATCTGTAGTCAATGCCAACGATTCAGTAACGTCCCTAGACAGCCGTCAGAGTACCTTACCCCAATGATGACCCTATGGCCTTTTGCACAATGGAGATTGGATATTTTAGGCCTCTTTCCAACTGGAACTAGACAAATGAAGTTTTTGGTGGTGGGAATAGATTATTTCACTAAGTGGGTGGAAGCTGAACCCTTAGCAAAAATTACACAACAGAATGTTAAGAACTTCGTCTGGAAAAACATTGTATGCAGGTTTGGGGTACCTAGGGTACTAGTGTCTGACAATGGACGACAGTTCGATAATACACCTTTCAGGGACTTTTGTGAGCAACTGGGAATCAAGAATCACTACTCCTCACCCTCCCACCCACAGGCCAACAGACAGGCAGAAGTAGCAAACCGATCCTTGTTGAAAATTATCAAGACTCGGCTTGAAGGGGCAAAAGGAGTATGGCCAGATGAATTACCGGGTGTTTTGTGGGTTTACAGAACAACAGTGAGGACTCCCACGTTTTGTGGGTTTACAGAACAACAGTGAGGACTCCCACAGGGGAAACTCCTTTTAAACTAGCCTATGGAAGTGAGGCAGTCATATCTGCAGAAGTGCACATGGCCAGACATAGGGTGATGAAGTATCAAGATGAAGAAAACAAAGAACAACTTCGTCTTAACCTCGATCTTATAGACGGGGTGAGGATGGACGCGAAACAGAGAATAGCAAGGTACAAAAATTTTATGGCAAAACACTATGATGCCATGGTGAAACTCAGGCGCTTCAACATTGGGGATCTCGTCCTAAAAAGGGTTTCCTTGACAACAAGAAACTTGGCCTATGGGAAGCTAGGACCAAATTGGGAAGAACCTTATAGGGTTATCAACTGCAAGAGGCAAGGATCCTACTACTTGGAAGCCTTAAATGGACGGAGGCTAGAACACCCTTGGAATGTTGAGCACCTAAGGAAATCAATAAAGGATGACCATGGACGAGTGTGGCCACAAATGAGCGTTATGGACGGGTGAAGTAATGTGTTGTTTTCTCATGTTTGTTTATGTTTACTACTACTACTTTGTGTTTTAAGTGTTTTAATAATCCCCTAAAAAGTGCATTAGATTTAACTTTTGTGCTATTCATGGACGAAGTTGTGTTGTATAAATATTTTTAATTCCCTAAGGCACTAGCTTTTAAGCATGTGCCAAGCCTGTGGATGAATGTTTACGTACAGTTTGGATTTTCAAATATATATAATGATGTGTTTTCAAATACATATGATGATATGGGAATCCTTCATTTTTTGTGATTTCATTCAAAATAATCCACCAGAAGGCAAGGAGTTAAGAACGAATAAAATCCTTGGACGCAGGGATGTATCATCTATAAGCTTTCCTTGAAAAAAGGATAAAGCGAGGGAAAATAAACCTAAGGTATGTCCGTCTAAACGCAAGACGAGGTAAAACCTAAGGTAAATTCGTCTAACCAATGGACAAGGAAAATGTGCATACAAAAATATCTCAAGCCCGTGGATGAATCTAGCCAGCCAAACAATCTGATTCACGGATGAGCAATGGTTGGGAACATCTTTTACTAAAGACGAATAAATGATCGTCCTAAGTGTGGACGAATAAAGCTGGCAAAAAAGAAATGCCATCCATGGATGAGCCGCACCTATAAATGGCAAAGGCTAAGCATGAAGGGTTTATTTTGTTTTGGACGATGTAAGCAAAGATTCGTCCACATGCTCAAAACGAGATAAAATGTCTCCATAAGTGGGCGAACCCCACAACCACAGAAATAGCATGGACGATATAAATAAAATTCGTTCATAAAGCTTATTGCATATTCAAACACAATAAACGATGAAAATGAAAAGCATTCATTCATTCATTCATAAAATTCAAAGAAGGGTAGACGACCACTGTCCAAAAACCCTTAGAAGTAATGCCAATAAGAGTGATTAAGCATAAAGCTAAACTTGGACGAGAGAATTGTACTTAGATAAATTCAAAAAGAAACAAGCAAAGCCCAAAACAACAGGCATTTCCAACAAGATTAAATAATAAATTTTCTAAGGAAAAAGTAAATTCACTTGGATAGACCACTGGGGGCATTGCCTCTAGACTTTGGATCGTCCTGGGTCACTTCGTTGTTAGCATCGTCCACCACATTGATGTCCTCAGAACTCATCGCAAGCAAGGAACTCTCTGTGGTGAAGGGAATTAAGGTATCAAAGTTCAGGTCAGGAAAAGCCTCCTTGGCATTAGCACGGAAGTCCTCATAGCCAGCCGTATAATGACTGTCTAGATAATTCTTGTACTCGCCAGACTTCTTAAAAGCTGCAACGACTTCTTCACGGGCCTTCTCTAAGGACAAGGTGAACTTTGAGACTTGTCCCTCCAAATGGGCAATGTGAGTCTCTTTCTCAATAGCATCTGCTTTAAGTTCCTCAACCTCGTTTTTCAGCTTCGTCTCTATTCCTTGCAAACGATTGAGATCTTTAGTCAGTCTGATCACCTCCCCATTTTTCAATAAAACTTCATTGTTTAGCTCTTTGGCCTTCTCCTTAGCCGTCTTGGCTTCCTCACATAGCTCTTTGGCCTGGCAGGATGCTGTGTAAAACTTTGACATAGCCTATGAATGGACGAAAGAAAGTTAGAAATTTTGTTTAAAACTTGAAGAAAATAAAACAAAGACGAATGAAATTTATATACCTTAAAGAGGTCATGGATAGCAGAACGTTCAAAGTCTTTCACTGATGGATAGATGATATTTACTTCGACGAGTAGTTTCTTCGTGACCAAGGTTTTCAGCAGTGGGTACTGGGCCAAGCCCCTAAGCAGCTAGACGACCAAGAGTCACTAGACTGTGGAAGGATCTCCCAGGGAAGGCGCGAACCTGGTCAATGCGATCTAAGTAAAACTTGTCCAAATGTGGACGAGCAACAGCTGCATCAGTAAAGAAAAAAGGTTAGACGACTGAAAGTTAGAAAATAAAATAATAAAAAAGAAAGAAAGAAAGAAAGAAAGAAAAGAAATAGAATGGAAAGAAGACATACCCTCAGGACGAAGGCGACCTAGAGGGCTGGTAAAAGGAGGGAAGGGGGCATCACTCACATCAACTGGGTCCCCAGCCCAATTTCCAGAAATAATAAAAAATTCAGTTTTCCAAAGCTTGTCAGACGAGCTACAGCCCTTTATTAAACTAAAGCGAGGGCCCCTAGATGAGAACTGGTAAAAACCAGAGGACTTTTTTTTTTATCTGAGGGCTTATAACAGTAGAGGAACTCGTCCACTGTGATTGGACGGTCCCCTTCCAACGCCTCACGCCATAGCACTTGCATGACAACTATCGTCCTCCAATCATTGGGGTTGAGCTGGTTAGGTCCAATACCCAACCTATGGAGAAGACCTCTACAAAAAGAATTTAAGGGAAACCTAAGACTAGCTAAAAGGTAAGAAGTATATACCCTTAAACCAGAAGAAGGAGAACAACACCATTCTCCTTCCTCTGGTAGACGAGGCTTAAATTCCTTAGGGATTTGGTATCTATCTACAAGGATTTTTAACTTAAGCGCATCTAAAGTGGACACTACTTCAGGGGCACAACTATAAATCACATTCTCCTCTTCCTCCTCCTCCTTGTCCTGAGAGGGGCTAGGTGGCTCTCTGGACGAGCTAGTCCTAGCTCCAGAAGCCATCCTACGTTGCATTTCCTGGAATTACTCTAAGGGAATACCAGGAACCCCAGACGAATAATGCTCGTTTGAGGAACTACCACTACTGCTTGTGCTACCTTCACCACTCTCATAACTGCCTTCACTCCCAGAAGAGACATCTTGGTACTCGTCTATCTCCTTCTCCAGGCTACTACTAGACGAAGACATAACTAATTGGAAGAAAGATAAAGACGAAAGCCTAAGGATGAGAAGAAATACCTGAAGAAACTAGGACGAGGACTAGACGAGGCTCTTGGACGAGATGGTAGAAGAGAAATTATGAGAGAGGTGAAGGGTAAGAGAGAGAATGTACCTATTTATAGGGCCTAGAGGTAGGGTTAGCAAAGCGACGCGAACCATCCAGGAAGTGACACGTGGCAATTTCTTCAAAAAATGGAATCGACTCAACGAGCTAACCAACAAAATCACGACACGTGGCAGTTTCTTCGAAAAATGAAAACAACGCAGCGAGCTAACCAACAAAATCACGACATGTGGCACAATTTAAAACAGTTTGATCAAAATCATAAAGGCACGCGTTAAATTTCCACAGCATTCTGGACGACCCTTGGACGAGGGGGCAACTAATGATGAAGCAGAAAATAATTACATCTCTAGCTCGTCCATAGTGGTCGTCTAGGAGCCAAGGGCCATGTATTCAAAGAGGTCGTCCATAGGGAAAATTCCTGGACGATCATGTGACACTTAGGAAATTCTCAATAGGGGATTTTACCCACATATGTTGAAGATTTAGACCACTTGGTGCTTTGGAATGAGAACAAAGCCCTTATTTATCGCCGTAGCTTCCTTACAAATGCCTAACTTCCAGTAGCAGTTGTAGCGAATAAGATTAGAGGTTATAACTCCTATAGCCGTTGTGGAGGTTATGTCTGAACTTACTAATTCCCACAAATTTTGGGGAAGTTACTAAGCAAATAACCGCTCCAAGGCCCTCTATATAAGGACTCGCCTACATCAAATCCAAGTAAGTTTTTTTTGAGATTACATTTGATAAACTTGGAACTCTATTTTTTAGAGAAAGACTAATTTAATCATCGGAGGGTACTTGGCCGGTCCACCCCGGTCGCCTTTTGATCGTGTGTTCTTCCTTTCAGGTCTTCCAAGCGAATCATTGTTTTACTGAAGCCCGGAACATTCAACCTACTGATTCTGTGCAGTATCAATAATAATAATAAAGAGGAAAAAAAATAATCTTATTTTTACATCTTAAATTTGGATTATTGTTCCAATTAGCTCAATTAGTAAAAATCATTTTACTTGAATAATTAAAGTGTCTACCAAGTCAAAACTGCTCATATTTTTTTTTTGTTGGTTTGGAAGTTGGTAAGTCAGTGGAACTTTGGAAATTGCTCATCTTTTCAATTGATCCCTTAGTATTGAGGTTTAAAAAAATTAAATTAAATTGTTTTTCACAATCAAACAAGTTGAAATTGCTCATTGTAGACACTCGATTTTGCACCCATAATTTAGTTTTGGAAGATGAATAAAATGACCATTTCAAATACCCAAAAATCATAGTTGCATTACATGCATTAAATCATTCATTGCATATCATAAAAATGATATTGAGATTCTAACAGTCACAACGGTATGCCCGTTTCCCAAAAATAAGCCTGCTTGCATGGGAATAAAATGGATAATCAAATAACAAGGGATTTGTTGATAATTAAGTATTTTTAGAATATTTATCTGTTAGATAATTATTATTTTAAAGACCTGATTATCAAAATAAAAGGGGTTAATTTTAGAATACAAGTTAAAAACACATCCAAGTGCAATTCCCGACTCAGAAAATCCTTAAAAAAGAGTCTAAATTGAACCAAAATTGGAAGTGGGGCTCGGCACGTGAGAGGGCCAATCGGCACTCTTGGAGTGCTGATTGGCACAACTCCGAGGCCCAGCCCAAAAACCCTCTGATTAAGATAAAACACATTTGTTACGAATTTTTGGGGATAACGATGCAATCCAACTAGTATCTGATCCTATTCAGCTTATTTTTCAAGCATTTAACCTCTATAAATAGGGGGAAAACATCAGAAATCTGGGCCCTTCTTTTTCTGACTTCTTTGCTCCCTTTACGTTAAAGACGTTCTGGGAGCCTTGGTTTTAAGAGTTTCTTTTCCATAAGTGAATATATTTTAGATCTCAAAGAGGTTGAACTTCTTTGATTTCTAAAATATTCTTTCATTGAAGGGTACATTCAAGCAAGTATGTCTTTAATCTCACCCTTTTGTTTATTCTTTTCCTTCCTATCTGATATATATGTTCTGTTCATTGCATATGTTCATGGATGTATGTTTGATTTCATTCATTGTCCATAAAATCTTGTTCATATTTTTTTCTACCATGTTCACATGCGTAATTCGATTTTTAGTAGTTGATTAACATGTCTAAGTTTAAGATTTGATTCTTCTTTAAATTTCGAGATTTGCAATAAACTACTAACAACATTTTTTTTAAAGAAAAAAGAACCAAAAAAAAAAAAAAAAAATCAGATCTGTATTTTCATTAAATACAGATCTGAATTTTTCTGCATAACAAAAATGATCTGTGTTTTCATTAAATATAGATCTGAAATTTTTCCACATACAAAAACAGATTTGTATTTTCATTAAATACAGATCTGAAATTTTTCCACATACAAAAACAGACCTGTATTTTCATTAAATACAGATTTAAAATTTTTTTGCATAGAAAAATAGATCTGTATTTTCATTAAATATAGATCTGAAATTTTTTTGCATATAAAAACAGATCCGTATTTTCATTAAATACAGATCTGAAATTTTTTTGCACATAAAAATTGGTCTGTATTTTCATTAAATACAGATCTGAATTTTTCTGCATCACAAAAATGATCTGTGTTTTCATTAAATACATATCTGAATTTTTCTGCATATAAAAACTAATTTGTATTTTCATTAAATACAGATCTGAACCCTTTTTTTTATAATAAAAAATGTTTTCTTCAATGTAAAATATCACAAATTTTGTGTTTCTTCTTTAATAAAAATTGCAGATTTTGAATCCTTAAAGAATGAATTAATCTTAAATTTGAGAATTTCAATACGTCATTGTATGTCATGCATCATTTAAATGGGTATATAAATGGTCATTTAGAGTCTAGAAGACCAGACTCTGTTTGGGCAGAATGGGTGCCTAATACCTTCCAATTTTGTAACCTAGTCTCCGAATCTAGATTTTGGTTAGTAGGATAGTGCGTTATCTTTTCTTTTTTAGATTGTAATCTAGGAAACAAAGCCTTTTAATTTTCCATTTTTTAGATTGTAATATAGGAAACAAAGTTTTGTAATTTTTTTACTAGATTGTAATCTAGGAAATAAGGCCATGTATATTTCATTTTATTAAATTGTAAATCATTCAAATTAATGAGTGGTTGTATTATTCAAGCATGTATTTTGTGTATTTTTTCCTTTTTTCTTATTTTTTGTAACAAAAAATTAGTGGCGACTCCACACATAATCCTAAAAAGGGAAGGTGCCGATGCCTAACCCCTTTTCTGAGAGCCAGTTTTTCTGGTCTCTCACAGTCATATTATTATTCTTAAGTTCAAATATATCGTGCCAATAAAATTATGGAATTTGATTTTTAAAAAATTGTGTTTTCATTGATTTTACATTGATAATCTTAGGACAAACTATTAATTTGGTGAAAAATTCGAACACCATATTCATCAAGCTTGTAAAATGATCTTAGTTTTGACTAATACTTAGCAAATACGTACAAGTATTGCAAATTTTTATTTTATTTTATTGTGTGTATTCAATTATTTAAGGGTTGATTATAACATGTTATTAGTCATTTCACCTTATCATAATTTCTTTAGGATAAACTTCATTCACTACTTCTTTATCTCTTTCCGTCTTGAGGTATAATCTGAATTTTTTTTGGGGATTATTAATATTATTATGTAGTTTGTATATTACTAATGGTAATAGTAATTTCTAAACAAAATAACAGAATGTTCAACAAATATTTATAGATTAATATTACTTAATAAGTGCTAGACTCTAGGACTAAATATAGTGGCTCTAATGTTTAAATGTGATCCAATTGTGTTTTAGAACTAAACAATAAATAAGGTTCAGCTGTCTCTTTTTAAGAAAAATAAAATAAATAAATAGATGGGTTTAAAATGAGTTTGGATTCATTAAATATATATGGAACAAATTTGAGATTAAATTGCTAAATTTTAATAGAATTTGGAACGAGTTTGAGATCTATATTTTTTTTAATGAATTCGGATTTAGAATAGGTACTTTCAACCCAAATCTATCTTTTCACATTATTAAGTAAATGCACCGAAATGGATCAAAGTGAATCGAAATGGACTGAAGTGGCCCGAACCCCGAAGTGGACTGAATGGACCAAGTGGACCGAAATGAACTAAAGAGGACCGAAATGCTATATTAATATAACTTAACATGAGAGTAATAACAATAAATACGACGTTTAAATAGATGAATGTCATAGATAGTCTAAAAGGGGTTACGTAGAATGGTGGTTGAAGCTAGAAGGATCATGTTTTACTTTAATTATTTGAGAGTCCTATAGCATACAGATGGTTTTGTGGTGGATCATGGATGTGGACAAATACTTATTGCACTGATCTCCAAAGGGGTCTACTCAGTGCTTAAAAGATATTAGACCCTTAAAAAAAAAGTACTTAAGATTTGTCAAAGAAGTGATGTAAGAAACGTACTACTGGGACTAAGATGCTTCGATCGTTGAATGGGAGGTCTTACCAAGAATCAACAATAAAATATAATCTTAAATGTCATTACAGTGCACCTATACTCGGTTCATTTGGATATTCTGTTTATTGGCAAAAATATTTTCTATAGTTTTGAACCAATTACAAGAATTATAACTCAAGTGACAACTCATGGTGTTTTCAACGGAGGCATTCGTGGTACAAATCCCCACACTCCATTATTGTAACTAAGTATCAATAAAAGAATTGAAGAGTACATCATATTTTTGTTCATATGACCCATAGTTGCTAGCAGCTGAAATTGTGAAACTCATGCAATCTCTTCTCTTCACCATAAAATTGCTTAACCTGTGTTTACACTTTACAACAAACCGGTAGTAAAACTGCTAGGATATTGGGTGCTTTGAGAATAAGCACAGAATGAATAGAAACAAGGTAAACCTATTGCAAATCTCTACCCAACTACAACATTTGAAAGAAGTAAGCAAACAAGCAATGCTGTCACTAACACAATTGTTCATATTCAACAATCAATATTTTCTAAGATGATTGTATTTCAGCAATTCGTGGGTTCGTAATGATACATTGAGATGATTGATGATTCCACATTTTCATCTTGCAACTGTGGGAGCACAAGTTGAATCATCTTTGTTTGTTTTTGACCAACTCTCTTTAATTCCACAGGCTTTGAATGGCCGCTCAATCTGGAGCCCTTCTGAGCTTTCCTTTTCCAATTGTGAACAATACTTTCCAAACATTTCTACACTTACCTGAAGTCTGAAATCTATACTAAACAAAAACTTCATCTCCAACCTATTCAACTCTGCCGTGCTTACTCCTCCCACTTTTGCATAATATGCATTGTTGAAGAATCTGCAGAATAATGTAAAAGATTTATTTCATAAGTTTGAACCAAAAGTAAGCTGACAGAGGATACAAAGAAAAAATAAACACAATATAAAGGCACAAAATCTTCCTCTAGTTCATTTTCTGATCGACTTATAGAGCTATTGGAGCATATGGCTTATATTTCTGACACAGATTCATTATACTTGGATTCCCTTAATGGGAAGCATGAACACCATCTTTTTGCCAGCCTATAATAATTACTTCCCTAGTTGATGAACATCTACTTAAATGATCAGTCTTGATGATTTTATCACCAACTTAAGACATGAGAGTCAAATCAAATGTACAACTATCTATTTGGGTCAGTACTTACGCATCATCAATAAATTTTGCTGCAAGCATTATACTTGTTATCAGAAGCCGGTGAACATTAAGTGAAGTTAAATGAACCTCCGTACTCTGAAGGAATCTATCCACATAAATGTGTGCAACAACAAAGCAGGATGGGCTGCAGCCAGAGTACTTGAAGATTCGATCAATATACTGGCGAATGCTGAGAGTGGGTTCTCTCAAACCATGGAATATTGTGATAACATCTTTAATTTGTGTTTCCTCCAAAAGCACCTCATTCTTCTGAACAGATCTCTCAAGTAGTGATGAGAGAAGTGACAAAACCCGAGGAATTGTTGGAACTCCTTTTCTCAACTCTTTAAGCCCCAGCGAGAGGTAAATATCTGAGTCTACATTCTCAGCATTAAGCGCCAACGTTCCCATCTCCAAACTGCACAGCAATGATGGATATCAATAAGCCAAATCATAGCCAAAAAGCACTCAATGCAACTATCTTGCTGGAAAACGTAAGACTAAACAAGAACTATCCTGAGCAGTGATAAGATTTTTCATGTAGAACATATTGAAAAAAAAAAAAAAAAAAATCATAGAGCAATGTAATTTAGTATATTGTTGTAATAATATCAGCAAAAACTAATTAGCTCTATCATGATGCTATAAAGGAATGAAATAAATTGTGATGTTAATATGTTATATATAAGCCTGTTTTGGTCCCAAGACTGGCCATCAACTCAGCAGAGAAGGGCCACAACCATTTCAAACCATATAAATGCCCAGTCCTGTCCAGGTTCCAAGACACCACTGGATAATATGATGAATGTTGGCTCTAATATTCCAAGAAATTTCATCCATTTCATTTAAAAATTTTAAACAGACTCAAGGTGCTGTTTGAAATAACGCTTTTGACACTCTTATGAACGAAGTTTTCTTTGAATGCTTCAAAAATTTTGTAAACTCATCATAAAAAGTATTGCTTTTAAAGCTCTGAAAGCAATATGCTTTAAGACAATAGGCAACCAACATGTACAAAGAGGGTGATCAAAATGTCAATTGGATGAGATGGAGAGTGGTTCTACAGGGCACAAACTGCATTAGTTTCAACCAACATCATTGTGGAAAACATGTTTCTCAAAATGCATTATTTTAGGAAAGAGCTCGATATTATTGTCATCAATAATAGGCATATCAAACATCATATGGTCCCATAATGTACACAAATTTTCAAAACTAATCCAGAATAACATTCATCCTACCGCTTCACGTTCCACTTGTCCTGATATACATTGCTTTCACTCAAATTCTTTGTCTTTCTCAAGGTCCTTTCTATCATTTTTCCTTGATTTCAAGTTTCAACAACTACTTTTTTCCCTCAATGAAAGTAAATCAGCTACTGAGAAACATTCAAATCTTAGACTTGGTTCCATGTTTATGGCTCAAACATTGTATCTAACTCTCTCCTATTCAGGGTCGCCTTTCTATTAATGTCATTCTATAGCAAACTGATTCTAAGTTTTTATCATATCTATGTAATTTCTAGTCAATTAATTCATTGTACTTCAATCTATAAATCAACTCTCCCAAGCTTGTTAGGAGGAAAGCCATGGAACAAACCCCCTCTTTACAAAAACTTTCACAGAACCAATTTCCACATGGAAGCCAAGCCTAGTTTTACTGTTTCACACCACATTAACCTCTCCCTACCATTCAAGCCCAGATCTGAATGACCTACTTCACTTCTATCCAAACCATGAAAGATTAACAACAAACTTCCTAATAAAGATGTCAACTTTCAACTAAATAAACTGACCAAGTACCGAAAATTGACTCAACTAATCAATAGCTCTCCCAAATAAGTGTATCCAGCAAGCATTTCTAATAATTCCAAGTCATAACACACACAAACACACAAAGTGAAATGAACAAAAGTACAAAACAGGCAAAACCCAGATGAGAAACAAAGAAAATCAAGAAAATAAGCAAAGCCCACCATTTCCAATCAAAACAACAGGAACAACAAACATTGTTCCATCAAATCCCAATTCAGTAAACACAATGTCAAGCTCAAATCTGGGAAGGAAATGATGCCTATATATATAAAGCTTACAGATCCAAAGGAAGAGTCTCAACTCTCAACAGACCTGTATTATGTGGCACCTTCTTCTACCTAAGCGTGTGGTACGAAGAAGATACACTGAACATAGAGGGATCAGCTTGTCTCATGGAGTTTACAATTCCTTCTCTCTGCCATGTCTCTTTTCTGCCCACTTTTGCCTCAGAAATAATATAATAAAGAAGAGCAAAGGTTGCTTCTTTATTTATTCCAACAAGGACCTCCCTCTCTCTCTCTCTCTCATGGAAGCTAAATTGTTAGTTGTGTTTCCTTTTTTTGCAACTCTCTTTCTCTGACTCTCTCTCTCCTCTCACACTTCATAAACAGAAGCTTTAGATGAAAGATTGTGTCGGCAGTGTACTCCACCGCAGTTTCATTGAGTAGGGAAAGCAAAAATATTCTTGTCTTCTATGTGGCGAAGTGGGACCCACCGATAACTCTCTCTCTCTCTCTCTCTCTCTTTTTTTTTTTTTGAAGGATTCTTTTTCCTCTTCTTTGCATTTGCAAATTGGCATGCACAAAATGATATTAAAGGTGCTTGTATTTTCATTTGAAGATGTGCAATTATTATTATTTTTTGGAAGGGAATTTGTACTTTTTTTTTTAGAAACAGGGATTTATACTTTATAGATTATTATAGTTTTTTAATAATAAATGTTAGGATTTAATTCATGATAATGACAAATAATTATTCTTTATCTTCAAGTTAAAATATTATCAAATTAGCATATCAATGATTTTTTTTTTTTTTTTTGGGTTATAGGTGAGATTCAAAGTTATACTAATTCTAAGAGATGAAGTTTTACTCATTAAGTTAATTACCAATTAGAATTTATCATCAAGAGCTTGTAGTTTATCTAACACTTTTTAGTATTCTTAACAAAAATGTTTAGATTTTAGAGTTCAAATTTTCTTCTCTTTTATTGTAATTATCAAATTTATATATAAAAAATAAATCATAAAACCCACAAATTGTTAGTTTTTTTTTTATTTGTTGAGAAACATTAGTTTATTTAATTATGTATAGTTTTTTTTAAGGATTTTTTAAATATAAAAGTATAATTATAGTTTGGTGACTTTGGTCAATTTTTAGCAAATAAATAAATAAAAATAAAAATTAGTTGTAAAGGCTAATCCAGACGCGTGCCTTCCAGCACGACAACTTATTTAAATGTCCATGGACCATGGGGCTTTGAGCATTTTAGTGCATGTAAAGGTATCTCCAATTATAACCAATTAATTATGCCGCAAGGTAGGCCACCATTAGTGGATGTCACTAATAGTGATAACAATGATTGAGAACCTGACTTATGATTAATGGTTATCACTCCCTTTTGGTGGTGGATATATTGTGTAATCCCAATTAAGATTAGTCTCCAATTGCCTTATTTTTATGCTAGATAATTATAAGTGTGGTCACTCATTTGCTTTCACCACTACAGTTTAATTGGACCTCACTATTCACCAACTATTATCAAAAATTTTATTTTTAAGATTAATGGCTTTATAACCTACTTCTCTCACTAAAGATATGACTAATTTAAAATAACAAGCTAAAAGAGGCAATATATATATATATATATATATATATATTTGAGAAGATTAAAAGAGGCAATATGAAAAAGAAAAAGAAAAAAGGTTCTTTAACCAGTACACCTATATTAAATGGCTACTTCACATAAATAAAAAAGGCTACCCATAAAAAGATATATATATATATATATATATATATTTTTTTGGGATAAAAAAGAAGATATACAGTCATGTTCCACAGTTTTCTTGTGATTTCATTAAAGCTTAGCACTAAAATGATCAGATCAATTGAAACTTTTTCATACACGGGTTAAGATCTCACAACTTACAAGTGGTTGGATTGGAAAATCCATCTAGTGAAAGTTGCTTTACCACGTCGATTTTTTTTCGTAAAATTGAGGCAAGATTTGGTATAAGAATTTATTAATATGAGGTACGAGAATTATACGCCTGTAAAGTAGAACTGTAAGATGTAAGTTAAAAAATAAAAATGACACTAATTCAACAAATAATCAAACACCTAAGGCTAAGGAGAAGATAAAAGCGATCCAATCTCTTCGATCTTCCCTATCATCTTTTACACCAAATATGGTGTTAATATCAAGCCTCCTATCTAAAATTTGCTCACGAGTTAGACCCCATGTCTCATCTTTACCGCCGGCCACCACAAAAAATAAGGGACTAAAAATGTGCAGTGCAGTCAGACCCAACTAAAATGATAACGACAATGTAACATGTTTGCTAATTATTGTGAGCAGTGGACCACTGATAAGAAAAAATTAATTATCATTTATAAACAAAAATATAAAAATTAATTAAGCTGCTTCTAGTTTTAAAAAATAGAGTAGTTCTATCTAGGGATGGCAATGGGGCGGGGCGGGGCCGGAGGATGGGATCTTTGTCCCCGCCCCGCATGGTTGTTGCCTTTCTCCGTCCCCGCCCCTCCCCGGCGTGCGGGGAAAACTACCTTGCCCCATCCCCGCCCCTTGGGGCCCCGCGGGGACCTGCCCCGCCCCGTCCCTAATACAAGTTTATATATATAAATAATTGTTTTGGTACAATAATATAAATCACAACAAAACAAAATGTTTTAAAATCCAAGCATTTAAATAAACCAAGTATTTAAATAGTCTAATACGTAACAACATAATTCAAAATTTCTTATAACAAAATAAACATTATCTTTGCATGAACAGAATCATCAATGGTAATTGACTAGTTCTTTAACAAAATAAACATAAAAAAATAAACATTGTCTTATTACAAATTTTGAACATTCAATTTTGCAATTATTTTAATGTTTTTGGAATATAACCGAATAGAAGATCTCTCCCCTCCTGTGCAAAATACATAATGAAACAATGTGCAAAAAACATGAAACAATGTGGGGCCGAATATATCAACAAACCTACTGCCTACTATATTCAAATATATGAAACAATATGCAAAAAAATGTTCAAAAAACATGAAACAAACCTGCCTACTGGAAGTTTGGAGGCACTACGTAACGTGAATGAGATGAACCTTGAAAACACGTATGGACTACAGAGAAGAGGGATGGGTCAGAGGCGGCAATAGCAATAGGGTTTTAGAATAAAAAATATTTTATCTCATATCTTGTACTCTTTTGTTTCACTTTAAATATTAGTGATTTAGGGTTTACTAAATTTACAATTATAGTCCTTATTAGTGCGGGGTGGGGACGGGGCAGGGCAGGGCGGGGCGGGTTGGGGATAAAAATACTAAACCCATCCCCGCCCCGCCCCGGGGTGCGGGGACAAAATATTGCCCCATCCCCGCCCCACCACCTTTGCGGGGCGGGGAAAACCCGCACGGGGCGGGGTGGGGCGGGGCGGGTCAAAGCGGGGCGAGGCAAAATTGCCATCCCTAGTTCTATCCCATAAAAAAAGAAAAAGTAATTCTAAGCCCAAAAAAATTTCACAACATTTTACAACAAGTATAGGTTTCAATTGAATATACATTCTTATCAAAAAAAAAAAAAAAAATTGAATATACATTATAAACATAGAAAAATTTCTATTGGTTGGGTTGAGATAATGTTAGTTTGTAGTAAAATCATTTATTGCTATAATTTTTATCAACATTTCACTAGATATAATTTGGAACCGAAAATATAGGAATAAACAATAGATTGTGAATAATAAAAAATTAATATTACAATACCCACTCTATAATATATATCCTGCCATTTCAAGGAGACTCTTAAGAATTAACATTATTTCTTAAAAAAAAGAAATCATTAAGGAGTGCATTATCAAATTTGAATTGAACTTAATTTTATTTGCTAAAAAAAAATAGCATGCGGCATAATTAAATGCTTGATTCTTGCTGTATTATTTTATTTTATGGCAGAGAGCTGTATTACCTTACAATTTATCATGTATAACTTTTTAAAAACATTCTGAGTGAATTGAACTGAGGAGGGGCCAAGTGAACCCACGAGTTTAATAGAATTCTTGGCATGTTACTATAGACACTGTGTCATCGAAGATACAGTTGGCAAAGTGTCGGTTCTGACAAAGTCAATTTAGGCTATAGACTGATATTAACATATCCCAATTATAATATTAATGTTAGGAAATTTAATTATCAACCTGAAAGAAACTTTTTTTTTTTTTTTTTTGAGGGGCAAAACCATGAACTTTCATTAACGAAAACTAGCAATGTCATCTTGGACAACAGAAAATAAAGGTGGTGGAACATTCTCTATCTACACAACAAAGTCTGTAATTTCTAAAGCATGTCTAGATAAAGAATGGACAACTTTATTACTTTCTCTCCTTACATAAGAGTAACGTAATTGATAAAATAAATTAGCATCATAACGAATATCTTCCATCACCAAACCAACAGTAGATAAGAACTGATCTCCACCCTTCAGAGCCTTCATAAGCACCTCATAGTCGCCCTCAAGAACCACCTTATTGAAACCCAACTCAGCTGCAAACTTGAGAGCTCTTGAAGTTGCCAATGTTTCAATGTCTAAGGGCCTGCAAACCTGTGGGATATTCTGAGATAGAGAGGCGAGGACTGAACCTCTTTCATCGCGTAGAATTACACCAATTCCTGACATATGGTCCTTTGAGATTGCCCTATCGAAGTTGATTTTTACCAACCCTTGAGGTGGTGGCTGCCATTGAACCCGTGGCTTTGGAATGGGCAGTGGGGCTGCTGGCTGGACTGACAAAAATTCAGCCAAACTTTCCTTAGCCGTGGCAGTAAGCAAGTGGGCACTGCAGCTTGGTTGATGCATGCGAACCCGATTCTGTTGGTTCCAGATAGACCAGGCTGTGATGGCAAAGAGCTCAACCTCCTGAGTGTTCATTATGAGCCATGACAGCAATTCCTTAAAGCTCAGAAAGCTTCTTGACCTTCGGAAACCCCATACACTAGCATCCTCCCAAACAACCTCTAGTTCCCGGCATGACCATGTTGCATGTAAAGCAGTCTCAGGTTCAAGTTTGCATCGATCACATAAAGAACAATCCGTGATGGTTCGTCGCTGCAAATTTTGTTTTGTTGGTAATGATTCTCGGGTTGCTCTCTATAGAAGATTTTTCACCTTATTTGGGACTTGTAGGGACCAAATGCTGCGCCACAAAGTTTGTTCAGCTTCAGGGTGTGTGTCTAGATGGTCGATGCTGGCTTCCTGCTTGAGAAATCTGTACCCAGATTTGCTGGTGTAGACACCGTTGGTAGTATGAGGCCAAAAGATGGTATCTTCCTATGTAGTATGTGAGAGTGGCAGTGACTTGATGAGTTTGGCTTCCTCCACAGTAAATATACCATCTATTAGGCCATGGTTCCACTTCCTCTCTGCCTCTTTAATTAGGATTTCCACTCTAGCTTTGGATAAGGATTCAAGTGGAGGTGATAGAACTTGAGGGTTGCTTTGTCTTGGCAACCAAAAATCCTGCCATATACCCACCGATTTGCCATCACCAATGCGCCATCTGCACCCTCTTTTCAACACATCTCTGCCTTGTAAAATACTAGTCCAAGCATGTGAAAAGAAGGGCCTTGTACGATTTTTAAATGGTTCTACAACCAAAACAATATATGACGGTGATTTGGAAACCTTATATTATTATTAGATTAAATTACACCAATTAACAATTATATATATATATATATGTATGTATATATATTTGTTTAGCACATTTGCTTTGCCTCTTTCAGTTCCAGTTTGGTTCTAATTAGGGTAGTTGCATAGCATAACCTCAATGCTTATCAGTCTAAAAAAGTTTAAATCCATGCGTTTATATATGGTGTTTGGCAGGTGAAGGTTTGTTTATATTAAATTAGGACAAAGTTTAGCTACAAAATTAGTTGTAATCTAAGGCTATAACCTTACTCAATATCTTTTTATTAGAAGTGAATTTTGACAAATCCACCATTGGATTATATCTTATTCTTATATTCTCCATGCATGCAAAATTTCTAGAAAATTGAAGATCAATAGCTATGTTATCAATAAATTGTCTAATTGCAAGTTTTTGTAGTTTAAAATTATGCATAAAATATAATTTTATAGATCATATAGTAAATGTAGGGGAGGATTTTGTTCCAGCCCTTGCAAGCTTATTGTCCTCTTTGGGGAGCCAAGCCCGCAATGTTTTGTTCTCAAGCGACGTGAGTTTCCTCCTCGGGTTCGACCCATTTTTGGGAAGCCTTTGGATTCTGTCCCACGTCGGCAAGAGATGCGCCCCACTCATGCCTTATAAGCCCTTGGAGCAAGCATGAGTGTACCACTAACACACAAGTATGGGATGACTTCTGAGTCCTTATAAGGCATTGGTGGGGCGCATCTCTTGCTGATGTGGGACGGACTTAGAAGTCATCCCATATTTGGCACTGAGAACAAAACCTTGTGGGTTTGGCTCCCCAAAGAGGACAATAAGCTTGCAGGGGTTGGAACAAAATCCTCCTCTACAAATATTATCCGATTGTCACAAAATTTGACATATGTATTAAGAGTGTAAAGAACATGCAATCCAACAGTTATATTTTCAAAATATGTAGTATTGTTAATGATATTGAGTAAGGTTGTAATTTTAGGTTACAGTCAATTTTGTAGCTAAACTCTGTCCATTAAATTATTAGTTTTGGAATAATAGCATGGAAGTGTAATACTGACTCAAATTTATAATTTATTGCAGTAATATTTACATATGAAATGTGATTTAGACTTTAGAGTAGTATTCGTTTTTTAGGTGAGCTTGGAACACTTATAAACTCCATCCAATCATTTCCTTCTTTATTTATATTTTATACTTTAAAAAATATAATATGTTTATCATTGCGCAACATGGTTTACACCGGTTCATATCAAAATTTTAAAAAATAATAATAATAAAAAGAAGGACTTTGTAAGATGTTGAAATGGTTCTAAAACCAAAACAATATATGAAGGTGATTTTGGAAACCTCATATTATTATTATTAGATTAAAATACACCAATTAACAATTATATATATTTATTCTATCTCAATTTGTTTGTTCTATTTTAAAATTTTAACTTTTTAAGGAAACATTATTTACTGTCTTGTCTATTGTATAAAAATGTATAAGTTTTCAGAACTACACTCATTAATTTAAACTATAGAAAAAAAATAACATTAACTTTTTAAATAAAGTAAAGGATAATATTAAAATTTTATTTATTAATTTTAGAAAGAAGATTTCATTTTAGAACATCACAAAATGAAATAGAGGACCATCAAATTAGAACGGAGGGAGTATTTATTTAGCATATTTGGATTTGTTTTGCCTCTTTCGGTTCCAGTCTGGTTCTAATCAGGGTAGTTGCATAGCATAACCTCAAATGCATTCTTTGTCTTTTTATCAGTCTAAAAATGTTAAAACCATGCGATTATATATGGTGTTTGGTAGGTTTATTATAAAATTATTAGTTTTGGAAGAATAGCATGGAAGTATAGTGCTGACTCTTTAATTTATAATTTTTTTTTTTGAAAGTTCTTTAATTTATAATTTATTGCAGTAATATTTACATATGAAATGTGATTTAGAGTTTAGAGTTTAGAGTATTCCTTTTTTTTAGATGAGCTTAGGATTAACACTTATAAATTCCACGCAATCATTTCCTTCTTTATTTATATTATATTCCTTAAAAAATATAATGTTTATGTGCAACATGGTTCATATCAATTTTTATTTTTTTAAGTTTTTTATTTTTTTATTTTGGGAGAGGAAACGATAGTAGACTTTATTCAAGAAAATCATGTTGTACAATGGGGAAGAGGAAAGATGGGCATTCTTCTAACTGAAACAATGGCCTCCTCATCCTCTTTTGTAGCACTAGCCAAAACTAAGGCAGCACGATTACATCGTAATGGTGTACTATCAAAAGAAAAAAAAAAAAAAAAACTCTAATTAAGCTAATGTCCTCAATGATCTTAGCAGCTTCTAAAGAGAAAACTTTGTCCGAATTCAAGAGATCCACCAGTTTAGCAAAATTGCATTCCACGATCACCTTTGAGAAGCTGGTACTTTGACAAAATAACAACGCCAATCTCATCGCCCTTCGCTATGTGCAAAGAGAGTAAATTTTTCTGAACACGATGACATGATGCTGCTAAGACTTCAACCTTTATTGTTCCTTATCAGAAAACCAAAGCCCACAATATTGCCCTTTTTTGACTGAGAAACTGCCAAGTCGAGTTTGTGAATTGAATTAAAAATTTGGAGCTGCCACCTTTTTTTTGATGAATAGAAAATTTTATTGAAAAACCAAAAGGCAACAGAGGCTAACCAGCAACTACAGCAAAAAAGAGTTCAGAATTAATTACATCTATAAAAGGGCTGGGAGCAAAACCCTGACCAAAACATCCAGATAAATTTTTCCCAAGGCACCAAGAAGCTAAAACATGGGCTGCTTTATTTGATTCTCTTGGACTCCACCTGAAAACAAACTGCTGCCACCTAGCTGTCTAGAGTTTAGTAACTTGAATACTCCTTTGTTGCACTTCCACAAACTTTAGTCCATAAGCATCAGCCCAAGTCCACAAATCCATGAACGTTTAAATCTGTGTTTTTGACAGTTTTTATTTCAGGAATCAAGACCAACTTGAACTTTCACCATTAATGCCATGTGATCAGAAAACCCAAACGGGATATGAGAGAATCTGGAATATGGAAAAAGCTCAAACCACTCTCGATTATAAAATCCACGAACCAACCTTGCATAAACCAAGTTCCCTTCAACCCGTCTGTTGCACCAGGGAAGAGAGAAAGAGACATGGAAGTTGTCTCATTAAATCCCAGGATTCCCCTCTTCTTGAAGTTTCTAAATGTCCATAAAATCTAGTAGGGCGCCTCCTGCTTTACCAGAGCATCAATATGATGTGGTGAAGATGTTTGAACATCTACCTCCACATTATCTCGTTAGATAAGAGACAAACCACCGCCCAAACCAATCCTCGACACTGCGAAAACCATTCCTCACATCCAATTTCCTCTTCAGTTTGTGAAACCCGTCCATGTCCAAGCGAGTTTCAGACAGAAAAAGAAACCTTGGGACCTTCTTTATTTGCCAAACAACAAAGTTCTTAAACTGCTTCTAGGATCCCAAGCCCTCGACAGTTAAGACTTGAAATTATCATGGTGGAGGAGAGGCTGAAAGAGTACCCCCAGCAATAGAATGAGGTATACTCAGGCTATCCGTACTAAGAATTTGCTTCTTGTGAACATGTGAATCCAGAGAAGAATACTCTGAAGATGTACGTTTTGCTGAGCATGGTGTAAAGGCAGAGGCTACACGACCTGTAGCTTAGCTATGAAACTATGAAACTACATGTAGTATAAGTTTGTTACAGTTGAGTCCATGTGTCAGCATCCTATGCTCTTGTCCACGTGTCAGCATCTGAGCTATGTTAGTTAGGGTATTCCACATTATACGGAAGTGGTTAATCCCTATATATTGGGATCTGTAACCGATATTGAGGCATTGAATCAGAATTGATATTTTCTCCACAAATTCTTCTTTCTCTTTACTCTTTTCTCTCTGTGCTTTTCTTCTTTCTTGTATTGTTTTTGTTTGCTCTTCATGGTATCAGAGCACCATTAATGGCTTCCGCTCCAAGCTCTAGTTCCTCTACAACCCCTTCCACTACAACCACTTCCATCACTCCGATTGTAAATCCATTGTTGTTACTTTTATCGAACATGTCGAGCATGATGACAGTCAAGCTTGATTTTACCAACTATATGGTATGGAAGCACCAAATTGTTGTGATTCTGGAAGCATATTCCATGATTGGTTTTGTGAATGAATCGTGTGAAGCTCCTGATCCATTTCTGAAAGATAGTGCTGGAAATTTCACAAGGGAGTCAAATCCTGAGTTTGTCAATTGGAGAAACAGAGAGCAGGCTCTGTTCACCTTCATCAACTCTACTCTATCTCCCTCAGTTCTAGCCATCACTGTGGGTCAGAAATCTGCTAAGGGAGTCTGGCAAGTTCTTGAAAAGAGGTTTGCTTCTGTATCTCGATCTCATGTCTTAAGTCTAAGGAATGAATTGCTAAGCATTAAGAAAGGTTCTGAGAGCATTGATACTTTCTTTCAAAGATTTAAGGAAGCTAGAGATAAACTTAGTTCTGTTGCTGTGTTCATTGATGAAGAAGAACTTATACATTTAGTTTTAGAAGCTTTGCCTCGTGAATATGATGCCTTTTGCTCTGCAATTAGAACTCGTAATGATGTGTTTTCACTAGAAGAATTAAATACTTTACTGAATGCTGAAGAACGAGCTATTAAGAAGAAATTTGAGTCTAGAGAGACAACTATGGCCATGATGCTTCAGAGTGGGTTTAACCAGAATAATAATAGAGGGAGAGGTAGAAATGGTAATCAAAGAGGTCGTGGTAGAGGATTCAACAATTTTGGTCCTCATTTTGGGTTTAATAATGGTCAATATTCTAGCCATTCTAATTTTGGGTTTAATGCTAGTCATTTCCCTGGAAATACCTCTAATTCTCCTCAATTTCCTGGATTTCAATCCAAGCCTGGTTCTGGTACTCCCACAAGTCAAGCTCCAGGGCAGAGTTTTCCTAATTCAAGGCCTACATGTCAGATTTGTGGCAAGAATGGTCACACTGCCTTGGATTGCTATCATCGCATGAATTTTTCCTATCAAGGCAGACATGCTCCAGCCAAGTTAGCTTCTATGGCAGCTAGTGCAATGGCTGCTACTGCAAATTCTGCTTCCGCATCTACTTCTAATTGGCTTACTGATACAGGGTGTTCTGATCATGTAACTCCTGATCTGTCCCAACTTTCATTACTGTCTCAAGCTACTTCAGGTCATGAGACTGTCACTGTTGGCAATGGGCAAGAATTACCTGTCACTCATATTGGAAACGGTAAGCTTGTTACTTCTTCTCATCAATTCCGTTTAGATAATATTCTTAGAGTTCCCGCTTTAGCTTCAAACTTGTTGTCTGTCCATAAACTTTGTTTACAAAACAATGCCTTTTGTTATTTTGATGCAAATCAGTTCTTAATTGTGGATTTACCTACGAGGAAGGTTCTTTATCAAGGCCTGAGTAAGGATGGTGTCTACCCAATCCCACTTTCTTCTCCACTCTCAACAGCTCCTGGTTTTCCTTCATCCCTTGCTTTCAACTCTTCAGTCAAGCATGCTGTCTCCAGTCAAGCAATGCTGTGGCATCAAAGGCTTGGTCACCCTTGTTCCAAGCTTCTTCAGCCTGCTTTAGCTTCTTTTCCTAGCAATGTTTCAGTTTCTGTAAATGATGACATTTGTTCTCAATGTAAATACTGTATAAGTGCTAAAATGCACAAACTTCCTTTTTCAAAGCATGAACTGTCCAGTACTTCCCCTTTACAACTTGTCCACAGTGATGTTTGGGGTCCTGCCCCTATGACTTCTGTACTTGGCTATAGATTCTATGTCATTTTTGTTGATGATTTCACTCGCTTTACTTGGTTGTTCCTTCTTAAACATAAATCTGAAGTGTTTACAGTCTTTCTCCACTTTAAAGCTCTTGTTGAAACTCAGTTTGGGTCTAAAATTAAAATCCTTAGAACTGATGGTGGTGGTGAATACATCAATAATCATTTTAAGTCTTTTTGTTTGGACAATGGCATTCAACATCAGTTGTCTTGCCCTTATACACCTCAGCAGAATGGTGTCGCTGAGAGGAAGCATAGACAGATTGTTGAAAGTGGTCTTTCTATGCTTCATCAGTCTAAACTCCCATCTTCCTATTGGTGTTATGCTTTTAGTACTGCCACTTATCTAATCAATAGGGTTCCCTCTTCTGTCCTTCAGTTTAAATCTCCTCGGGAAAAGTTGTTTCATTCTCCACCTTCTCTACATTCCTTGAAAACCTTTGGCTGTGCTTGCTTTCCCCTCATTAGGCCTTATTCAGACCATAAACTTCAACTTAGGTCTACTCAATGTATCTTCCTAGGGTACCCTCCTTTAACCAAGGGTTATATATGTTTTGACCCTCAGTCACAGAAAATTTATATTAGTACTCATGTTATTTTCCATGAATCTGACTTTCCAGGCTTACCTACTTCTCTACCCACTTCTTCCAACAATTCTGATGTGACTTGTCCTTCATTTGATCTTTGGTTGTCCACTCTTTTGCCCATCAGTTCTTCCTCTGATCCTTTATCTGCCGTGTCTGCTGTGTTTCCTTATTTTCCTCCATCTGTTGCTGTACCCGAGGTGTCCTCTGATGTATCTAGTCATACCTCATTAGTCCGTGACCCTATTTCTGCTGTCTCTGCTCCTACTGAACCTATTCCTCTTCCTCAGTCCGTGTCTAACACTATTCCTCTTACTCAATCCGTGTCTACTTCTACTCCTAATACCCATCCCATGCTTACCAGATCCAAACATGGTATTTTCAAGCCTAAAGCTTACACAGTTGTGAGGGATTATACTCAGGTTGAACCTCCTACTTTCAGTGTTGCTTCTTTACATCCCCAATGGGTTGCAGCTATGGACTCTGAGTATGCTTCTCTGTTAAAACAGAATACTTGGACTTTGGTCCCTTTTCCAGCTGGTAAAAATGTGGTTTCCTGTAAATGGGTTTATAAGGTTAAGAGGGGGAGTGATGGAGCTATTGCTAGGTACAAGGCCAGACTTGTGGCCAAAGGGTTCTTACAGCAATATGGGTTGGACTATGAGGAGACTTTTAGTCCTGTGGTGAAACCAGCTACTGTGAGAATCATCTTGGCTTTGGTTGTGCAACACCATTGGTCTTTGAAGCAATTAGATGTTTCTAATGCTTTTCTTCATGGGGTGCTTCATGAAGAGGTTTTTATGTCTCAACCTCCTGGATATGTTGATCCTGCCCATCCCTCTCATGTCTGCCTTCTTCATAAGGCCATTTATGGACTGAAATAGGCCCCTAGAGCCTGGTTTGAGAGTTTCACCACTCAGCTGTTTCACATTGGGTTTCATGCCTCTTCTGCTGACAGTAATCTCTTTATCTTACATCATGGTTCCATTGTGGTTTACCTTCTTCTTTATGTTGATGATATCATTGTTACTGGGAGTGATGCTTCTTTCATTGATCAGCTTATCACCAATCTTAGTGCTGTTTTTGATTTGAAGGATCTTGGTCCTCTTCGATACTTTCTTGGTCTCCAGATTGAAAACACATCTCAAGGTCTATTTGTGCATCAATCTAAGTATGCTACAGATTTGCTCACCAAGTTTAATATGCTGGATTGCAAGCCTTGTCTTACTCCTTGTTCACCCACTGTGCATATGAGTTCTCAGTCTAGCCCCTTACTTGCTGATCCAACTTCCTATAGGAGCATGGTTGGTGCCTTGCAGTATTTAACTTTTACTCGGCCTGATCTCTCTTATTCTGTTCAGCAAGCCTGTCAATTCATGAGTCAGCCTACCCAATACCATTTGATGGCAGCTAAAAGGATTCTTAGGTATCTTAAAGGTACTTTGCACCTTGGTATTCATTTTCATCCAGGTTCCTTGGCCCTCTCAGCTTACTGTGATGCTGATTGGGCTGGTGATCCCCTTGACAGAAAGTCTATCACTGGCATGGTGGTGTTTTTGGGCAACTCTCCTGTCACTTGGTCTGCTAAGAAGCAGTTGACAGTCGCTAGATCATCTACTGAAGCTGAGTATAGGGCTTTGGCTTCTACTGCTGCAGAGTTGTCTTGGATTCGGCAAATTCTTCAGGATTTGGGTGTTTATTTGTCTTTGCCTCCTTTATTGTGGTGTGATAACGTGTCTGCTCTGGCCTTAGCTTCCAACCCTGTCTTTCATGCTCGTACCAAGCATATTGAGGTGGATTATCATTATATCAGAGAGAAAGTTCTGGCTAAAGAGTTGCAAGTTCAGTTCATTTCTACTCATGATCAATTGGCTGATATCTTTACTAAGGCTCTTTCTTCTCCTAAGTATCAAGCTCTTGTTTCCAACCTAATGGGAGTTCCTCCCCTCAGTTTGAGGGGGGATGTAAAGGCAGAGGCTACACGACCTGTAGCTTAGCTATGAAACTATGAAACTACATTTAGTATAAGTTTGTTACAGTTGAGTCCATGTGTCAGCATCCTATGCTCTTGTCCACGTGTCAGCATCTGAGCTATGTTAGTTAGGGTATTCCACATTATACGGAAGTGGTTAATCCCTATATATTGGGATCTGTAACCGATATTGAGGCATTGAATCAGAATTGATATTTTCTCCACAAATTCTTCTTTCTCTTTACTCTTTTCTCTCTGTGCTTTTCTTCTTTCTTGTATTGTTTTTGTTTGCTCTTCACATGGAAGATTAGGTGAGTCATCAATTGAAGCTTGATTATTGGAACTCTGTAAAATGCATTTCCAATACCGAAGAGAAGATTTTTTCTGGCCTGGTAAATCCTCACATTCGTTTGGAATAAAATCCATCTCTATATCTCCATTGAAATTTGTATTTTCCGTTGCCTTCTCCTTAGCACTCACCAGTTGTTGATTTGTATTCAGAGATTGGCTCCTACCTAAATTCTTAGTTGCTGGAAGAGTTGTATTGAAACTACACTCCTTAGAAATAGGATCAAGCTTATCAGAAAGTTGGTGCCCAGAACTGTTTAAATCCACCACACTACTTCCTGGCCGATAATCCTGTGATTTCAAAACTTGAATTATTGAGGGAATAAGGTTAGTTGAAGTTGTGTTCTCGGATACACCTCTATCCCGTTCTAAGTTTGAAATTCGAATATGATCCGAAAAAATACTAAGTTGAAATTCGAATATAAGCTTTTTGTTCGAGGAGGTTACTAAATGCTAAGTTTGTTTTTGCATGGCAGTGAAAGAATACTAAGTTGTGTATCATGTTTAATCTCTCTCTCTCCCTAGCTGTATTTGACTATTTGTTACAAATTCTATCAAATTTCAGTTCAAATTTTCCATTAATTCCATCCAATCAAGACCAGTGGCTTTTTGTAACTGTAGCATTCACACCCGCACTGCCATATGCCGAGATATATTTTACCATCAAAGCACAAAAACATCTCGTTATCCAGTCTTGCATCCTAAAAAAATTCGTTATCCAGTCTTGCATCCTAAAAAAATTTACAATTATGCTACAGTATAGTACCATAGCACAATTGTAAAACTAAATAATAATTTTTTTATTCCCGCATAACATATCTACCTCTGTGTCTCTTCATCTGTCTCATCTCCTCTCTCTCTTTCTGGGTTTCTCCAAAACGTCTGGCCTCTCTCTCACGGTCTGGTTTCTCCCTCACGCTCTGGGTTTTCTTTGTCTTTCTTTTTCAGTGACAAATACTTTGTTTTGATCATAAATTGATGGCCTTTTCTTGTCCTTTCTTTCTTTCCTTTTTATTTTTATTTTTGAAATTTATTATCAGGGAATTGGAGTGGTTAAACCTATGAAGCTTCAAGGCAAATGAAGACAAGGCCTCAAAAGGATCAAGCTCTCAACGGTCCAAGGTGTAATTCATGGTGGCGTTAGTTTTTTTTTTTTTTTTTTTTTTTTAATGGGTTTTTTTTTTTTTTTTTTTTTTTTCAATTTGGGTTTTTGGTTTTGGTGGGCATGGTGGTGGTGACTGGGTTGTTTGGATTTTTTTAATGGGTTTGCTAGGTTTTTGGTGGGTATTTGTTGGGTTTTTTTAAAAAAAAATTTTAAATTTGGGTTTTTGGTTCCTTAGGGATTTTGGTGGGCAATGGGCGGCGGTGGCGTGGTAGGCATGGTGGTGGCGTGGTGGTAATTGGGTTGTTTGGCTGTGAAGAGAGTGAGACTGAGGCAGGGACATAAATTAGAGAGAGGAGAGAAGGATAATTTGTTTATTATTTTATTGTGTAATTTATATTATTTTAATGTGTTGTATTGTAAAATAAAAGTTGGGATGTTGAGTATATTATATGTGATATGGTATAACAGATAAAGTAACTTTTAAGATGGTAAAATAGAATAATTGGAAGATATGAGATATGAATGCTCTAAGAGCATCAGCAGTGGGCTTGCTATATGCTAAATGTAAGGTACATTTGGCATTCAGGCCTAAAAACTGCTCAGCAAAGGGGAGGCCAAATGGGAAAAGGCTAAATTTTTTTGAGATATAGCTACAGTACCATCTTAAATGTAAGATGGTACTGTAGCTGAATGGGATAAAAAATAATAATTTTTTAATACTCGAGGTCCTTTTAAACCTGGGAATTTCTCTCTCCTCTCTCATTTTTTCTCTTCTTTTCTCTCTCTTCCTTCTCTCTTTCTCATCTGCTCTCTGCTCTCTTCAGACCCAAGACTCTCTCCGATGCCCTTCTCTCTCCGATAAGTTAGATGCTTCTCTCTTCAGACCCAAAACTTTCGGCGTTGAGGTGTGATTGGATTCATGGGCATCGGCGTGGAGATCGGATTCGTGGGCATTGGAGGTGAGATCGGATTTGTGGGGTTTGGGTTGCCGCTTTTATGATTTGTGAGGTGAGATCGGATTGTCAGTTTTGTGATTTGTGGCTTGCTGGGTTTTGGTATGGTGGGTAGGTCTCAGATGGTGTGGCCGTGGGTTTTGCGGTTGCAGATGGGTGTGGCCGTGGGTCTCAGGTGCGTTTGGAATGGGTCACAGAGGGTTCACAGTGGTTGAGGTTTTGTGAGTTTTTTTGCCATTGGTGGTGGTGGTGGCTGGCAGTGGCTAGTTGCAGGTTGGTGGGGTTGGTGGCAGAGACTCTTCTTTGTCGGGTTTGGTTGCATGCAACCAAACCCGACAAAGAAGAGTCTCTGCCAGGTTGTTGGGGTTGGTTACTACCCACTAGATGTGGTTTTTTTTTTTTTTTTTTTTTTTTTTTTTTTGCAGGATGTGGTTTTTGGTGGTTTTGGCAGGATGTTAGAAATAAATAATAAAGAAAGATTAAAAAAAATAATATTTTAATAAAATGGTAAAAGAATAGAGTTTTGGGATGTTGGGTGTATTGTAAAATGGTATGATATAATTGATAAAGTAGCTTTTTAAGATAGTAAAATAGGATGGGATGGAAAAACCGGATGGAGATGCTCTAAAGATGCCAAAAAAAGGACGAGAAAGTTAACAACAAACTTACAAGTTTTAACATTAAAAAAATGGTCACTAGTAAATTTGCCAATTAGTAACTAGCTTATCACTTGGCCCGGCCACCATTAAATTTATGCACAAAATATCATTTTCTCCTGTCCTTTAATAAGGAATAAAAAATATATTAATTGAACAAGAGACATGTGATGAAGAATATATGCCAAATTGAGGGTTCTAGTTAGCTCAACTAGTAAGGTCGCTGATGGTTGAATAAAAGATTTAAGATTCAATCTCCGCTTACACCAGAAACTGATTGGTGTCTTGGTTTGATGATAAAAAATTATCATTAAGAGTGAACACCATAAGTTGAAATTCTCTCAAAAAAAGAATATATGCCAAATTATTTAAAATTTTAATTGATTTATTATTATATATAAAATTCGATTTTTTAATTTAAAAAATGACCAATTGTTCTTCGCTGAACTGAAACGGTGAGTTTCAAAATGGGTTAGAAGAGATTTTATCAAATTTCTCATTGGATGACTTTTCTTTTCCAGCCTTCAAAATATAATATTTTAATTTTTTTTTCTTTTGCTTTTAGTCACTGAGATAATAGTGGTGTTAGTTTGGTTTATATATATAAAAGATAGAAATTCATTTGGTCCGCTTTGGTCCATTCTTGTTGAGTTACATTAATGTAGCATTTTTGTTCATTTGGTCCGCTTCAATCCATTCCGGTCCATTTCGGTCTACTTGGTCCATTCGCTTCAATTCAGCCCCTTCAGTCCATTTCAATTCATTTAGTCTAATTCAGTCTACTTCGTTCCATTTTAGTGCACTTATTTGAAAATAGGAAAAAAAAAGTTTGGGTTGAAGTACCTATTCTAAATCTAAATTTATTAAAAAATATAGATCTCAAACGATGAAGATGTAAATGATATTTTTTTTGCTTCAAAAAGAGGATTTTGTTACCCAAATTCATATTACATCCCTCACATGAGGTGTATAGACGTTAGTATAGGCATGTTAATTAATTTGTTATATAAGAGGCTCAACATCTATGGTGGAGCTACTGTGATGACAATATGAAAGGATATGATTATCTTTTGTAGTGCCTATTGCCTAGTTCTTTTCAAGTATTGGGTCGACTCATTTAGATTTATTTATTTATTTTCATTCATTTTACCATTAAATACATTTTTAAATCAATCCATGATTTTTTTTTCCTGAGCAGTACTTAACTAGTTCATTTCTGTCCAAATTCAACTTTCTTTACAATTGTTGAGGTGGCATATTGTGATTGTTTGTATAATTAAAGTAGTATCAATAATAGATTAATGTGAAAGGAATGTTACACCAATTGCTACTTATCTCCTCAACAAATTGTGAAAAAAAAATTGTAAAATTTTCTATCTCAAAATTACTCAATTGCATTTAGGTTCATGGTGGCTGGTTCAAGGTTAATTAGTTATGGTCATGGATTACAAGCTTTTGCAACTAGAGTACAAATACTTGATTCTGGTGAGCTTGTAATCCATTAAATCAAAATCAAAGCCAAGGCACTGACTTAAGTGACTAAAATCAAGCACAACGATATCTCAATTCCCAAGGGTAACTTGGATTTTTTACTAGCAAGATTATGCATGGTTATTAACTTGTTATCAATGTAAAGCGTTTTACGATGATCAAATATAAAGAAAACTCGGCTGTTAAGTTCAATGTGATGCAGGACTTAATGGGTTTGGGAGTTAGTGTTCGTGATGCACAAGGACTGGTTATTGTATCGATGGATATGTTTTGGCTGTTGTGGATGTGGTTAGGTTTTGCCTAGATATTGAACTCTTCGAAGTGCTTTTTGAGTGGGATGATATTGCCACTGTCAAAGTGATTAAGTCTGAACATAACTTTATACTACTTTTGAGTTATGGCCATTTATTCGATGCTATTTACGACCAGTTTCAAGCCATATGCGGTTCTATGAATTTGCTTTTGTTTGTGAATCTTCTTAAATATTATGTCTTATTAAGAGTGCGTTTGGATACCGCTTATTTTGCTGAAAATAATAAAAAAATAATTTTCGGTTATTGTTCACACTAAAAAACACTGTTCATTTGCCTTGATGGACTGTTCATGTCCCATGAATAGTGCACCAGGCGCTAGTCCAAAAAAAAAAAAAAAAAAAAAAAAGGGCTGAAACGCAAAACGTCCAAACGTGGACGTGATCCAAACGCTCACTAAGTAGCATATAAGGCTGTGTCCTCTATTGTTGAATTAGTTTGGCTGGAGGATTTACCTACTATTCTTATCCCTGCAATGGTAACTAATGTATTGTAACTATCTTTTGCAATTAATAAAGTTTAACAATACCACCGCGTATCCTTGGCGCGATGGTCATTCCATAAGTATAAGTCCTTGTGGAGTGTGGGGGGCAAGGGCTAAGGTTCAAGTCTCTAGGAGGGAGCTTCACATACATATATTCTTAGATTGTGTTAGAGTAGAATTTCTATATCTTGTATAAAAAATAAAATAAAATAAAATAAAATTTAACAACACAATAAAAGCCTTAGTTCTAAAATTTTGGGATCGACTATTAATTCTTAAGCGTCGGCTATAGATCTTCTACACATATACTCTTAGATTATGTTAGAGTAGAATTTCTATCTTGTATAAAAAATAAAATAAAATAAAATAAAGTTTAACAACACAATAAAAGCCTTAGTTTTAAAATTTTGGGATCGACTATTAATTCTTAAGAGTCGGCTATAGATCTTCTATTTAACTAAGTTTCTGACTGTATATAAAGTAAATAAACACAAGAAGCCAGGAATTCAACAAACCATCATTGGCAATGGCTATCAAATTTAAGACAGAAAGAAAGTTCTAGGTGTCTTTGTTGCTGATAATTGATCGATTGAGGTGCATACTACATGCACAGAAGTTGATGGTTTTTTAAGAGAGCATTCAAATTGCACTAGGGATCCAAATAATAGTCCCAAAAAAATGTTGTCAATAGTATGACATCCTTATAATTTGGAGACAATTCAATTCAAGAAAAAAAAAAACAATAATTTGGAGACATTAACCCAATAGTTTCCATCATACACGATATTTGATCTTAAGTAAACACAAGGTGAGCGATATGATTTTAAGAAAAATAACAAAGAGCAAAAATTGATTCTCCCTAAACCAAGACCTTTTACGCCTTTTGACGTAGACTTTTGTTCCTTCAATTGTGACTAAGCTCTCAATGTGATTGACCACCTCTATCTTGTCTACAAAATTACTGCCCAAAATATCGCCATCAAGAATATCATCATGAGGAGGTTTTATCTTTTGTAGATCATAAAGGTACATTCTTGTGGAAGCTGCAAAGAGAAGCTCTTCATTCCTGCCACATCCAACCAAGTTCCATGCTAGGAGAGGTCCAAGACTCCATTGTTTTGTCCAAGTTTCTTCAATCCCATATTCATTCATCACCCATGTATCAAATCTAGGTTCATATTGACGTCTTGAACTAACAACAACGATACAAAGTAATCCATTCCTTACAAAAGGGTGCCAATCCTTGTTATCAAGTTCAATTCCAGCAGGCAATTTTATGTAGCCATGCACTTCATCTCTAATATTAAACGATATGATAATATGATGAATCACCTTCTTTTTCTCAATTGCACCCTTCCAATGTAAAGCACCATTTAAGTCCCCCTTAGAAAAAGTGTTCCCCGAAATAGTTCCATGCACAAGCTTATCCTTTCTTCTCCAAGAATTTGTGCTCAATGAGTACACATCAACTGTAGAATAAAATGACTCTTTCATCTTCTTACAAAAAGAAATTCTGACCAATTTGTAGTCACTAGTTTCCGGATTGTGACCAAATCCAAGACCAACATATAAAAGAATTTTATTTTCACCAAGGTCATTTACTGGATAATCAGGTTTTGGGAGCTCTTTGAATTCATTGGTGGCAGGATTAAACAAAAAATTTGTGTCTCCAATTTTAGAAACATTTAGACACAAAACACCATTGCATGAACCAACAATTCTGAAAGGTGCCTTACTATGTTCCTTTTTAGATGGAATAGTTATGTTATAAATTTCACGAAATGTTTCATAAGAGAACAAAGATATTAAACATGTACTACCAAAAGTGTCATCGCGGCGTGTGACAGCAAGATAGCCATTGTTGCCATGATTAGATCTGTTAACATGCTTAGAGATGAAGACGGGATCTTTGATAATATCATACCATGATTTGCAAACTGACTTGAATTGAAGGAGTGTCTTAACTGGTAATCTTGAAAATATATCCATTAATACATCTTCAGGAAGATCATTCAACATGGCATTTGACATCTCTCTATTTAATTTTTTAGGCTTTTAATCTGAGAGAAAAAAAAATGAATTCAGAGAATATTGCATGCATGGTTTTTATATACATAGGAGTTAGAACTACGTGTACTTGGGAGAATGTTAGTTTTTGCATGAATGGCAATGTATAGATCGATGTTAACAAACCACCAAGTTTGGATCCAGTTTAGTTGGTTTTCCCTTCTCTCTCGTTGGTCCAAGATTTTTCTCCTCCCCTTCTTCTTCTTCTCCTCCTCTCTCTCTCTCACTTTTTGGTTTTTTGGTTTTGAATATTCAAAGATTTGAATTGGTCTATTTAAGTTATTCTAATGACCATCTTAAAAAGAAAGAAAGAACATTGACCAGCTCAACTGCTAGCCTTAAAAAAGAGGCACCGTAAAAAAAAGATTGTTATGTAACAAGAAAAATCTGTCATTTTTTATTTACGGTTTCTTTTGTTATTGTTGTTATTTCTTTTTATGTACATAAGATCATATATTATGTTTTGACTTACCAAAAATTGAGCATCATTATTATTATTATTTTTGTACGCATTCAGATTAAAGTAAACAATTTCTGTATGCTTATTGGATTTAGCAAGATAATAAGTTCTCTATAATATTTTATGTGTGTGTGTTTGAGTTTATCTTGATTGTTTTATCGAGATCCCTCCAAAAATATTTTTTTTGACTCCACCATTGGGTTTTTGTTAGTTTTTACAAATTCTTACCAAAAAACCTTATTATACATCCTCAAATATTACTTTATCTATTTTATCATCTTATTTTACAACTTACTCAATATTTCAGTTTCCATTTTTACATACAACTTATTAAAATAATATAAACAAATCAATCATCCCTCTTCTCTCCCATCAAATAATTACAATAATCACATTAAAGTTTACACCCATGCTATAGTAAGGTTGTATATATGAAAAAATTTGAATTTACATACCCGAATGTTGCATGATTTTAAGGGTTTAGGTGGTAAGATAGCAAATGGGAGGTCTTTACACCCCCTCACCCCAATGATAGTGCTCACTGGATTAGTTAGATGCATGTTCTTTTGTTATCATCCAGGAAGTCAGGCACGGAATTAAAACTTTGAGTTAAGGGGCTGACCTGGGTTTGTTGCTGGCTCCTACTCTACTGCATAAGAGTTTTTTTTTTTTTGGGTGTGTGTCTTTGTTACGTGCATCTGTCGCAGGGTAATAACAAAATTATTTTATTTTTCCCCTCTCAGTTTCATGTTTTAGCTTACATATATCAAATCACAGTACGTGATAGTATATACCGTTAGATATAAGAAATAAAATATGGTCTCTCCTCTCTCTCCAAAATATGGTCTCTCCTCTCTCTCCAAAATATGGTCTCTCCATTTCACTTGACTTGATATTCATAGATATATTCGTTTTGTAATCAAATTTTGCCTAGGAAAAAAAATTCTTAACTTTATGAACAAAATACCAAATAATATTGATTCTCCATTAATTAAGATAGTTTTTTTTTTTTTCGTACACAACATCTTTTTTTTTAAAAAAAAAATTCGACCCTTACACCAAAAAAAAAAAAAAAATGGCAATTAATTAGGACAAAACATCATGAATTGTTGAAACTCAGAATAGAAAGCATCTCCCGTCTACATATAAAAGCCAAAATATAATTAAATTTGAAGTGAAAGAGAACCATTAAGATACCCAGAGATGAGATACAACTCTCTCACTTTGGAGAAGCCGTACTCTCTCCAGGCTCCATCACACTCTTCTCGTAGTAGTGGTACACCGCTGCGCCTGAGAGCACCGCCAGTGTTAAAGCTTGTGAGTGCATCCTAGCAACAATAAAAGTCACTTACACATAAAAATCACACTTCTTATAACTTAAAAAAAACAATTTGATATCCATCCAAAAAATTAAAAAAAAAAAAAAAAAACAATTTGATAGTATAATTTCCGAGGCCTATATATGTACCTGGCATGAATAAGCCTTAGACTTGGCTTGAGGGAAGATCTTGTACGTGAATTATATGCTAGTGATGCTCCAATTCCTGATGCCCAGAGTGCCCCTATTGTAGATTTCATGATAATGATGATATCAAGAATTCATTATTTAGAGTGATGTTACAAATTTTACATTGGACTTACATATTAATATGCCAAATTTAAAAAAGCTTAAAGAGTAATATGTGAAGAAGAAAAAGATAGAGGGTTAGTACTGACCAATGCTGGTGAGCTTGTTCTTGGAGACCCAGGATTGAATTGCTTCCATCTTCTTTAACAAAGTATACTCAGTGTACAAGTGAAATGAATGAGTGGGCTAGGCCTGGATGGCTTGGTATTTATAAAGTGGCCTATGTTGAAAATTGTGCATTTGCGTTTGGTGTGACCCCTCGATTTACTTGGTTCTCTCTTTTCCCTAAACCACTGGAAGTTTAAACTAGGGGCTTTCTTATCCGGTTTTTGTCAGTGTCTGATGATGAGTCTGATATTCTTGCTTTGCTGACATATGTCCAAATGCTGTGACTGTGAGCCTCTGGATTTGTATTTAGATCGAGGAAAGTCTAGGAGCTGGGGATCTACAAATCTCAAACCACAATATTAATTAAAGGATTCACTTTCACCATGTACTTGCATTTGGCAATGGTCTAAACTAGCTAGCCCGTTTTGACTGTAGGTATTCTAAATTTAGTGGGACAGTAATCTTATTTTTTTAATAGTAATAAGTGGGAAAAAAAAATGCTATTTACATTGATGAGTTAACTTAAGTATATAATAGAATACTGTCAAGCTTTTATTCTCAGGAAAAAAAAAGAAAAAAAGAAAGAATATTGTCAGAAAACAATTGTGGGGATGGGAAGTCTGTGCAGGCATATTGGGCTATGGGTCATGCCTGAGGACGATAATATGCCTGAGGATGGTTAATGGGATTGCTGGGCCTGGGTCAATGGACTGAGGACAAAGGAGAAGAATGATGAGTCAGATCTAATTTCCAAAGGTCTGGGCCACCTCGGGAGAGCTCTAAGGAAAGTAGCAAAAAACTCAGTCAATCATGAAAGGCAAAAAATCTGGAAAGAAGGCTGTCACCACTACATTAAATGTACTGCACCTAATGAACTGATCGCATTTATAGAGAAATGACACCTGAACAGTGGCAACTCAGCTCACCGCTACCAACAGAGCTTCTAGGAGGTCCTGATGGGACAAGCATCCAAAGGATTTTCTGCAAAATCAACAGGTGGAAGGCTGGGATGAAGGGTTGAAGGACTATATAAGGAAGGGATCACCATGAAAAGGGGTCACGCAATCTGAGAAGGAAGAAAAGAAGAAGAACATACTGTATACAAATAAGCTTGAGTTAATATAAGAACATCTCATCCTTGGACTTGACTGAGGAGCGTTAATTCTCTCAATTTGTGTTTTCAATCTTATTGGCATGAATCCTATTAGTTATGGCCCATACTTAATTTGCTATGACGTTTTCTTGTAAAACTCATTCTCTAACAAATATATTGTTTTGGGCTTGTTGGGCTATCATTCACTGTACTTGGTGGGCTGAGGTTCAAACGCTAGTCCTTACAATAATGACTCATAACTCGTAGAATAATAATAATGATTTTGCTATTAGAAAAAGAAAGAAAGATAATAATGATTTCATTAGAAATCAAGATTTTCGAGCAAACAAATTAGGAGGTACAAAGTAAAAGTTTGTTCAAACCAAATAGCATTGGGGTGTAAACCCCCATTAGAGCATTTTCATTAAGGGTTTTAAATGCTAAAAGATGCTTTTTTTTTAGCATTTTTGACCCAAAAACTTGCTCCATTAAGAGTTTTAAATGCTATAATTTTTGGCATTGATGAATAGTGCGGTTTCAAATATGAAACTGCACTGTTCACTAATGGTAAAAGTTATATTATTTTTTTATTCCGTGGGGCCCGCTTACTTTTCTTCTTATATTTTTTCTTTCTCCTTTTCTTGGCTTTCTTCCGTCTCTGCTCTCCAACCATATCTCTTTCTCTTTTCTTCTTTCTTTCTCTTTTCTTCATTCACTGGCATCCACAACTGAAAACCATGGTGGTAGTGGTTCGGCGAAACCGTGAAGAAGATGAGGTCGAGTTAGTGGTTTGTGAGTCTCTGTTGTTGATCGGGGTGGCTGGGTTGCGGTGGTTCGGCGAGCACGCCTGGGTTTCGACAGGTGTGGCTGGGTTTGGGTGGGTTTTGTGATTTGATTTTGGGTGAGAAATTTCAAAAATATGCTCTTTTTAATTTTGGGTCTGTGATTTCTAACATGGGTTTGTGATTTGTGGTGATACTGGGCTTGATTGGTGGTTTTGATGTTAGTTTGTTGAGTTTTTGATTTGGTTTTGGGTGGTGGGAATCTCGATTTGCAGAGGTTGTGGGTGTCGTCGATAATGGTGGCGATGGCTGTGCTATGGTGGTTTGTGGTTGGGTTTGTGTGGTGGGTTTATGGGTGATGGGTTTGTGGTGGTTGTTGGCTGTTGGGTGAGGTGGCTATTGGCTGTTGGGTGTGGTGGCTGTTGGGTTTTGTTATACCAGTGGTGGTGGTGGTGAGTGGATGTGGTAGTGTGGCGCTGGCGGTGCTGTGAGAAAGAGAGAGACAGAAGAGAGAGACAGAGGAGAGAGAAAAAATAAAAAAATTATTGAAAAATAATAAAGAAACAATATTTAAATGGAATGTTAAAAAAAATAGAAGTTTTGATGGAAGGGATGTTATAAAGTGGGGTGTTATATGTTATAAAATTATGATTTGAGATAGTAAAAGCTAAATTTTTTGCAATTCTTGATAAGAATGCTCTTAGTTGCTATTTTACAACCCAGTTTCTTAAAAACATACCACATCCGAGTTGCTATTCTTAAAAAATTATACCAACCGGCTACAGTAAGGTTGGATATATCCAACCTACTGTAGCCCGGTGTTAAAATTAAATAATATATTTTATTCTACAGTAATTTTCTCTCTCCACTTTAATAAAAAATTTCACTCTCTCTTTCTTCTCTCTGCCTCTTGCCCAACGTTTCTTTCATCTCTCAGTGCTCTCCTCTCTCCCATCTCTCGGCGACGATGGCAATGGTGAAGGCGGCGACAGATCCTTGAAGTCTGAACGCGACGGCGGCGGCGGCAGTTGAAGACTAGTCCTTTATGGGTTTTGCTTATGTGGGTTTTGGGTTTAGATCAATGCTTTAGTGAAGGCCCGGTTTTGCTTGCTTGTGTGGGTTTTGGGTTTGAATTGATGTTGCCGCTGCTGCTCAACCCAGCACTCTAACCCCTCTACCCATTTTTCCCTTCACTCTCTCTCTCACGAACCCAGATTTGCTGTCTTTGGATTCAGATTTGAGCTGCTGACATGTTTTTGTATTTTGTGTGTGTGTGTGATTTTCATTGTAATATGTTTGATTGTGGAGTGTGATATTCATTGCTGTCTGATTGTGGAGTGGTTCAGATCGGATGTGTTTTTTTTTTTCATGTATTCGTAAAAATTTAGGATTCTGTGGTGTCTCAGTGATGGTGGTGGTGATGATGATAGTTGGCTTTTGGTGATTGGGCTGAGTTTCAGTGGTAGGTGGTTACTAGCTTTGGCAGGTTGCTAGTGGTAGTGGTGATTGCTGGCTGTGGGAGAGAGGAAGAGAGAGAAGTGAGTTGTTTTTTTATTTTTTATTATTTGTGGGTATAATTTATATTATTTTAATAAGTTGTATCTAAATATACGAACTGGGATTTAGGATAAGTAGTAAAATAGATAAAGTAGATTTTAAAGTGTAAAATAGAACTTTTTTTGCATCGGTTGCTAGTGCTCTAACAATCAGGAAAACCCTTTTAACTTAATTCAATTTTCTAGCATGACATGACAAACTGAGTACTGTTTACTTTGATGCAAATTTATTCTTGAGAGTTTTCTAAAGTAAAAAGACTGATTTCAAATACTGATTTCAAATACTGATTTCAACCTTATGAAGCTGTTAAACAAAAAGAAAATCATATTTATCTTAAATATAATAAAATGCCCAGCTTTATTTTGACAAAAGTATGGAATCTGCCTATGTGCACGTGCATGATCAAGGGGCTAGATGATAGTATCTGCCGACAAAAGCCTCTTAACAATTGAATTTTATGGATAAATTTGAAGTTAACCGACATAAGAGAAGTTTTAATTATGAAAATCATATTTGCTCTTTCATTCATATTACATCTTGGTGAAAGCTTAGTACATCATGAAATAAGAAGTTATCTTATGTATGAATATATTCATCATCGCTTTTACAATGTGATTCTCCTATTATTGTGAAATTTTTAGATTATAAAATGGAGGCTACATATTAGATATATATATATGGGCCAAAATGGGCATTTGCCCCTTTCGCCCAAAAAACAGCAAAATGCCACTGTTCTGAAATTATCTAGCAAAAAACTCGATTTGATGAAAATCGAGTAATGTGAGAAATTTTACATGGAACTCGAGTTCCATGTATTTTTTTTTTTTTTTTTTTAAGTTTGATTTCACATAACTCGATTTTCTAAAAATCGAGTTTTTCATTGAAACTTGATTTTTAGAAAATTAAGTTTAAAACAAGGGCATTTTGCTTCATAGTTTCAAAACAGAGACATTTTGCAGAAAATTTTGGCGAAAGGGACAAATGCCCATTTTGGCCATATAATATGAGATAGAAACTATTTCAATCTAGCCACTCCAATAAGTGTATCATTTACATGAGTGGTATTTTTAAGGGAAATTTAAAGGATATTTAGTCAGAGCAAGATGTCAGCAACTTGAGTTGTAGAGCAAAGCAAAAAGCTAGGGACTAGGGAGATCGCCCAACTTTTTTGATTGAACACTAAAGATCGCTCTCACATGATGGTTGAGGAGCAGAGTACACAGATCCATATATATGGTTTTGTGAGAAACAAGGGGTAACAATAATGATTTTTACTAAGGAAGAGATCACAGCTTCTCATGATACGTATACCACACTTCTTTAAATCTATGTAATTTTTCATAAAATATTAGGATCTGTAAGTTGTCTCCTGGCTTATTCTTCTATTAGCTTAGGATTCTCAACTTTTCTTGAAGCCAATAGCACCCAAAAAAAAAACTATTTGGTCTATGTCTTAACAATATGAATTTGACAATGGAAATAGAAATACTCTCCCCTTAAAGGACATTAATTTTCATTTTTAGAAACTAGAAGGTACTCAAATACCTGGAAATAGATATTTTGCGGTTGCTAATAGCTGTTGTTATGTGGGGCAAACTTTCAGAAATAATTATGATATCTAGAAAATAAAGTCATTATTTGAATATATATATATATATATATATATATATATATATTAAATATTTTCTATTCCCAATGAAACATTATGAGGTGGTTGCAAGAAGAAGGGAAGCGAGAAATCACCGTATTAGGTGTCCGTTTGGCATGATTAATTTTGTCAACTTATTTTACTATTCAGCTTATTTTTATTACTATTTATGGGTCTCACTGCACTTTTTGATACTATTCATGGGTCCCATTATACTATTTCAACTAACTTTTACCTTTATCTACAATACTTTCAACAAAAAATTTTCAGTTTCAGCAAAATAAGCGAATCCTAAATAGACCCTAAATAAGATTCTTTTACCTGAAAAATTATTTAATGCCCCAGGGCAATACAATTCTTACATAAATAAATATTAAGACAATGATCGTAGATTTGATAAGAATTGGAATATGACCCATCAATTTCTAAAATGTCCAAAACCTAACCCAAGACTAAGAGCCACTTACATAATCCACTCAGGGTTTGTGTGTGTGGTGTTTTGTTTATTATTGTTATTATTATTTATTTATTTATTTTACATTAGAGAAACTAGTTAGTAAGTAGTAACCCATGTAATAAATGTTAAAATTCAACAAAATATCATCTTAAATCTCTTTTTTTATAATATTAAAATTTGAAACTCTCTAAAAAAAAAAAAAAATTTGATCACTATAATAGTTATTAATAAACATTTATTTTATATATATATATATTTATATATATGAGATTTTTTCCACTAATTCAACAAGGGACACAAAGATAGTAGTTTAATTTGGACTTTGGATGGTGATCAATTTTTAATAATTCAAGTACATGTGAGTGACACAAAGATAATTGGAGTTTTATTTTGTTAGGCAACCCAGCGTGGGATATAGAAATTTTGCTGAAGTGTTATTAGTTATTACTGCATAGATGTTAACTCATGCTATATTATCCATCCCACATGATTCTCAAGACACTCTCAATTGGGTTCCAAATTGCCAAGGAAAATTCTTTGTTAAATTAAATCTGCTTATCAATTGAGTCAAACTGACAACCCCTAATCCCTAAATCCCTTATCCAAACAAGAATAGAAACATCCATGGAAGCTCAAAATCTATGAGAGGTTAAAATTGTTACTTTGGAAAATTGCTTGGGATGTATTAACTAATTAATAAAGTAGTTTTGAGCATTAGATGACCCAAGATGATTTAACATGTGTACTTATGTAAACAACATCCTGAATCCATTGAGCACATATTAATCCAACTTGGTCCCTCTCTATTGGCCTCTAAATCTATCCATGATTGCCTTTTGTTATAGGAGTAGGGCTTTTGTAAAAGGGGGCCTTTTGCCTAGGCCTAGTAGCAACCTTAAGTGAAACATGTGTGTGTATGTGTGTATTGGGCACCAATGAAAATGAAAGGAAGATCTTCTGCTGCTATTATTTTATTTTGCATTACTTGATACAATTAACCACACAGAAATAAAACAAGAGCTTATGCCTAGCTTTAGCTTTATGAGTTTTTGGTACAATATAACTAGTTGGTCCACTTTGAGCTAGTATGTCCATTCCTTTGGAAGAAATATCTCTGGTGAAGAACTTTGATTCTGGGAAATAACGCTTGCACAACATTGAGCTTGTAAGTCCTTGTCGTTCTTATTTATGTTTGAATTGCAGTCTCTACCTTTAGTTTTGTCATCTGAAAAATAGTTTTCTTTTAGTGATAGATCAAACATAACAAGAAAGCAACCCCAAAAAAAGAAGAAGAAAAAAGAAAAAAAAACCTTCTTGAGGTGATACAGGCAATCCTAATGCATGGACGTTGAGGTTGAGAGCTTGAACCACTCGAGAAGGGAGGAGAATCAGAGAGCAGGCTGCACAGTAATAACAAATTAATTCTATTAATGGGTCCACATAATATTCACATTGACATTGGGAGAAATGGAAAAAGAAAATCATAAGAGAATAATTTGCTGAACTCATAAGGTCACTCTTAGTCTTTTTTATTGACAAAGAGTTACAATATGTTGTTAACATCACAGCTCAAACAATTTTCTCCCCTAGACTTCCAAACACTTTATGCATAGAGATGTGTCAATTAAGTTACAAGATTTTTAATATCTTGCATGCATCTGACATTTACTAGTCTTAGAAGAAGTGTTATGTAAATATATAGCTGGGTTAGTATGTATCTTATGTAATGTAATATTACAATCACATGTATTTAAAATATATAAGTCTTGCATAAGTGTGAAAGAAGTGTTATATATATTTATATTGTATAAAATACTTTTAGTAGAAGATAAAGAGATCGTGAGTCCAATTCTTATTGTTTGTCAAGAAAAAAAAAAAAATTTAAATAATCATTATAAGTGTAAGACTAATTCTAAGACCTTAATTCAATCATGTTCATTTAATAAATTATGGTTCAGCTAGCTTTTTTAGTCAAATTGGTAACTTGACAACAAACATAGCTAAATTGTTGCTTGCAAGCACATTTACCTTAAGAACTACAAATATGGACGCAATACAACATAGGATTAACGATACGATAATTCTTGAAAAATTAGGACACAATATATATGATAAGATACGATAATTCACTAATTAATTAATATTAGGCACATATTATTTTTAATTGTTTATTTTGACTTTTCAAAATAAATAACTATCAAAATCTTTAACAAATATATATATATATATTTATATAATCAAATGAATTTAATTTCGTCCCCACTCCTTGAGACCACAAATGCAAAATGGGTTCAATATTGTACCTGGCTTCTTATTTGGTTGGAAATTGGTCTTTGCCCTTTGTGGAAGAAAAACTCCAGTACCACCTGATCTTCTGCCTGACTCAAGGAAAATAGCTTGCATTCCAGGTCCTCCAGATGCCCAATTAGGGCCATTTTTCTGTCTTTGATGTGGTCTTGATCTAGATTTAAAATGCTGATGACACACGTACATTCTTAACCGTTACTATATAAAGAGATCAATTTTGAAAAGGTTAAAAAAAAAGGTGAAATTGACAATTGACTGTTAAAATTTGCCCAAAAAGAAAAATTGACCATCAAATTGAAACATTAATAAAGAGCTTTGGCTTATCTTTTAAATTTTAATATGAAAATTCTTGTGACGGCTAGTTAAAAATGTAATTTTGAAGGTGATCACTAATAAATGCTAGCTTTTAGCTTTCTTAATGAAGATGGAACAAACTGACAATGGTTTAATTTTCACAGGTTAGATTGTTATTTTATTTAATTATTATTAAGGTACTGAATTCACAACCTCATCCTCTAATGGGATAAATAAAAATGTCAAAACTGCTAACTTTTTAGCAAATATTGTTAAATTTTGCTAATAGAAAACTCTCACTTGGTATATATCAGCCTCCATATATATCAACAACTCCTAACAATTACTTTGAATTAATCCGTCACAACTAAATACATGGTTCCGTAAGATCATAATCATAAATTACTTGTTTGTCTAAACTTCTTCTTTCACTATTATCAACGTCAAAGCGTTTGATTCTATCAAGCTTATTTTGTGTCTATCTATTAAAAAAAAAAAAAAAAAATCTAAAAATATTTGCATTCAAAAGTCAATATTTATCCTTATTCGTACAAAAAATTAAAAATTAAAAAGATGAAGCTAATATTTGCACTTGTGTGTCTTATTTTATTAAGGAAAAAATGGTTTTGTAAAAGAAAATGCTAAAGCCACAAATTAGTTTACAAATTGCTAACGTGGTTGGGTGGTTATTTGTAAGTAAGTGATGTTAGTGATAAGTTCTAATAAAAACTAATAGGAATTTATCACATAAATAATTTGTAAAAATATTGTAAAATAGTTTGAGTATAGCATTACTTTTGAATGATTTACATTCAAAATTCAAAAATATGCTATTAAGATTACAGTTTGACTGTTTGAGTCAATTCTCAGCAGTTAAGTTACCAATAATGTGCCCTATAATAAATGCAATCCCAAAATAAATGGGATTTACTCCAAAATAAATTGACAGTTGCAAGATTTCCAAAAATAGTAAGGCAACTCAATTCCCCCAAGGAAAACGTGTTATACTATACTGTAATCTCACCAAATGAGCTGCCAAAGTTAGAAAGATTTTATTTTTTCCTCCCAAATACTGTCAATAATATGGTTTATTTATCCTGGACAAAATTTTCATCAGTACTCTTCAGTAGTGTCTAGTATTTTTCTTTCTTTTTCTTCAGTTCAAATAGCCACATCAATTAAAGTATTTAACAATAGCTTCAAATGAAAGTCTGTTAGGTACGTGGATTATTTTATGCGTCTACTATATTGCCTAACAATGTATATATATCCTCTATAATCTCTGTAATCAGATCAAAACGTTCACATTTCAAAACAACAAAATCCTAACAAACCATATTCTTTATCCAAATTTCTTGGCCTTTAGTAAAAACACTAACAATAAGAAGAACAATTAAAGTTTCCTATCAAAAAAAGAAAAAGAAAAGTTGAATCCTATATATTCTCATAATTAATAGTCTAGAGAGAGAAAGAAAAAGAGAAACATAGAAGAAGTACCTGTGGAAGTGGAAGTGGAAGTGGAAGTGACTCTTTGGGTGATTTATGATGATGATGATAATGTTTGTGTTGTTGTTGTGGTTGACTCATATTCACCTAAAAATAATCAAACATGAAGAATTTCAATGAACAACAAAAAACTAGAGGTTAACTCTAGGACATTATTACTTCATGGAGAACCAAGAAAGACATAGAGAATGCAAAATAAGTTGAACATATATATACCAACATAAACATCAAATTAATTAGATAAGTTGTAGACTATACCATGTAATTAAATATTTAATATTAATAACAAGTACCTTTGTCTTTGTGTCACAAACCTCGTCTAGGACATGAGAAGGTAACCACAACATTCCTTTTTCACAAACATCCTCTGCAGCCATTGGAGAGAGAGAGAGAGAGAGGATTAATGGTAACAGGTATGAGTTTCAGTTCCTTCGTTGTTTCTTGTTCTGGAATGACTGAATATTGAGACTGTGAGAGAGAGAGAGAGAGAGAGGGTTTTGTTTAAATAAGCTCCAACTTCAAACCTGTTACAAAAACTATAACATAGGAGTATATTTTTGCGGACGCGTAATGATTAGTTTTCATTTCGGTTTATGACTTTATGCCAACTACGTTTTTCTCAACCCAAAAAAAAAAAAAAAAAAAGGTTTTTGCCAACGACGTCGTTTTTTTGTTATCACAGCTGGCTTAATATTATTCCAAATTTCTTGATGCACAATTTGGCCTTCGATTTGTGAATATAATTATAACTACGCACTGTACCATTTTACGTTGGCCATTTTTCTAATCGTATTTTTGGTATGTATATAAATAGTGTGAATTACTGATATGCCCCTGTTCGAAAGCAGGAATATATATATATATATATATATTTTGAAAACTAAGACTATTCAAAAAAACTATTTAATATGTATTATTTAAATAAAACACATGTTCCATAAAAAAATAAATAAAATACATGACTTTTTTTTTATTGAAATAAAACATGACTTATTAAATAAGTTACACTTGTTTGGAAGAAAATCTGATTTGAAGGTAAAATTTTTCATTTTTTCTTCTAAGGCATTTTTCCCTACATTATATATCTTCACCTTTACAAGTTTTAAGACATTTTTTTATTCATACATCATGAGTAGTGGGCAATGATTAGTATGTGAATTTATACTACCAAAAACTTCATTTTCCTTGAATTTAGATAACTCTATTATTAAAGTTTTTTTTTTTTTTTTTTTATCAAATAAAAGACTTTAGATTGAATATTGTTTATGCTAAAATTAAATTCATTAACGTTGATGATAAAGAACAATTATCCCAAAATAAATATTATAGATTCAAATCAATCATCTCTCTCTAATCAAGCCTATATCCAAAAATGTCAAATGACACCATTGTAAACCAATTTTTTGCTTTTGGAATGTACGAAATTTTATAATATTGACTACAACTGATTTGATTCGAATTCAAATAATTTCAGATTTAAGGGATCAATTTAAAATTTGCAACTGATTTATTTAGTTTGAATGCATACCAAACTGTACGCGTACGTTGCAATATACATTGGATTCCAGGTCATTAATGTTTACTCAACAAAAAAAAGTTATAACTCTACAAACTTAATTATTTTTTCAAGTATGGGCTTCCAAATGAAATCTTTAACTAATTTCAAGGTGTTTTCCCCAAACAAAATGTTAATAATAGATCATAGGGATAGGGAGGGTACTACTAGTTATTTAAATTTTACGTGGAAATTAAACATGCTAGGCCAGTAACCAAATAGTTGGTCGATCTTCTAGTAGTTTGGTTCTAAAACAACGGACATTTGTGTCATTTGAGAGACGCTAAAGCCAAATAAATAATAAAACATGGATGTGGATGTGGATGTGGATGTGGATGTGGATTGAGTTGGGTTGGGTAAACCTCTCTGTCTCTGTCTCTGTCTCTGTCTTTGGTTGTTGCAGGGGTTATTTTTTATGATTTAGCTGCTAGCTTCGTAACATACTTTTTTTTTGTATGCCCCTCCTTATTATTGAATCCATAAACTTTTGTTTATTCTTAATTTTTCTTTTTTAAAATATTGTTTATGTAAATATATTTTAAGAATGCTAAATACATAACAAATTTTCACTATTTTTTTTTCATAATTTGCTAGCGTGATAAGTTATAATTTAAATATTTCTTTCACAAGAACTCACCACTAACACTACGTAGCATCAATGATTGTGAAAAAAAATTATGAAAAGACTTTTGTGTCTTTAGATTTAATATCATATTTTGGAGGGTTTTCTTTTAGGATCCTTTTGGGTTATGACTTGTTAAGTTTTAAGTAGTAGTGTTTTCAAAAAAAAAAAAAAAAAAAACAAAGTTTTAAGTAGTAGTAGTAATAGTAGTTCTATTTTTTTTTTTTTTTTTTTTTAATTCAAAAAATGTTTTCAGTAGTTATTTTGATCATCAAGTGAATATTGGATTGGTAGAAATGATGACGCTTATAAGTGAACTTTTCCTAAGCTATAAAACTGTAGTGCTTCTTCTTACCCACCACAACAGCCCTCCCCACATTCTTGAAAAGTTTGGTTTAACAAAGTGAGTTCCTTATCTGCTTCATGTAAGAATTTCACATTCTGAATTATGACTTATGACATCAGAGAAGATTTGAGATGAGTTGATTAGCGGATTATTGGTCTGAAATGTTTTTTAGTTTATGTTAACCAACCCATATTGAATTTGTTTTGTTTGGTATTCCAATTAACTGTTAGGATTAGTGCCCTTAAATCCTATTGTAAGATGCTATGTATGATATTATATATGACATTATGTGTTAAATGATGTATGACTTAATATTGTGATTAATAAATTTGTTTTATTATTATTTAAAATAATGGTAACATAAATATTTGGACATTATCATATAGTTCATGAGATGCATAGTATGTGATTTAGTCACAGAAGATATAAGTCACAAGTTCTTTGTAAACTCAGAATTTTAGTTCGTAATCGGTGATAAAATTGGACATTTCATTTGCGAAGACTATAACATAGCAACTAAAATGATTTGTCTTGATCATGGAAGTAGAGACTTCTAGTTGATGTGTTGATATGTTTTAAGAGTTAAAACATATTGAACTGGACCGCTGTGAGATTTATTATTCTCCTAACGATTGTTAAATGAATAATAAATCTCACGACTTCTATCTACATGAACTCTTAATCCTGAGAGAATAATGGATCTGATCATTAAGTGTAGGTTGCTTTGATATATCAGGAGTGAGATCTAATGTAACGGTCAAGACCTCAGTATGTTGGGCAGCCACATTTAGTGTTGATAGAACATATATTCTCAAGATGGAATTCATAGTCTCTTAACGGAGATATAAAATATTTCATTGAGATAAGTTTAATGGGTTCAGTTATTCAGAGAGTTAGGCCTAATCACTTTGGTAAGAAATTACTAAAGTATATATTTATGAAATTAGTTTTCACAAATATATGATGAATAACTTAAAAAGATTAAACCGAGTACTCAAGGATTAAGATGTAGTGATTTACAAAGTGACAGTCTTTATTCATGACTTTGTATTATTACGAATATTTTATGAAGGGGTTGCATGTACAATAAAGTCTTGGGATATAATTTATCAATAAGGCCTATAGTGCAATTATATTTATATAGTGGTATTAAATATAATTAATGGTAATTTTGGACTTGTCAAGAGTTGACAGAAAAGCCCAAGGCCCATTGGAGCTAGACTCTTATTTGTTCCACTTTTGTCCCACTCCAAGCCACATATTAAAACCCAATTGGAAAGGCCCAAAAAGGCTAGCCTAATTAGATAATCAGTTATATGGAGAGAAACATACAAAATTTAGTAAGAATATGAAATGGTATGTATGAGTGTTAGACACTCTTGAATTCTCTTAAGAACATACACATATAACTAATTGAGAGACCACACTTCTTGGGCATCAAGTGGAATTGGAATGAAGATTAAAAGTGTTCTTAAGTGCTTCTGATCTTTTGGTTTTGAATTTCACCGCTTCAAGGTACACTCTCTTGTTCTTAAATTCTGAAACTTACATAGTACATGTTATCAATTGCGAATGAAGTAGATCCGTTAATTTTTCCGCTGCGCATGTATTTAACCAACAATTGGTATCAGAGCGGTCTTCATTTCGAATCTGTATAACATGTTTTGTGAGTTTTGGAATTAGAGATAATAGTTTCATGATGTTAGAAGATTATATGTGCATTTAATTTTCTGCATGGTTGTTGAAATTATGATTTGATAAAAACTGATATTGATGTTATGATATTGTTTAAATTTGAATTTAAGTATGTTAAATTGATCTTTAAAGCTATAGCATCAATGGAATTCAGTTTTGATATTAGATTCCATCCATTATGTTCATATGGTGGTTGTTTATTCATGAAAACCATTGAAAACTGTTTAGATTTTCCCTGTAAAAAACTGAAAACACGGGTTTTTCACGGGTTAGCTTCTCGTGAAGTTACTCGCGAAAAGCACAAAAATATTCGCGGGTAAGTTTCACTAGCGAAATAGTCGTGAGACAGTAGCAAAAGTTTCTGTCTGAATTTTGTGTTTTCACAAAATTTTTTGCGGGTAAGCTTTACTCGCAAAATAGATGCGAGACAGTAACGAAAGTTTCCGTCTGAATTTTGTGTTTTCAATTTTTTGCTTAACTCATTTTCGCGAGAAGCGCTTAGTCGCGAAATACCTGCGAAAACTGGGAATTCAGAGTTTTTCAAAATGTTTTCAATTGTATAAAGTGCAAGGCTGTGTGTATTTAGATTATGCATGTTTTATAATTAAAAACCTTTAATTTAAAACATCTACTGGGAGAGAGATACAAGGGTTGGATCTCGCGGCCTTCATTATCGGTTCATAGTAGTGTGGGTATGCACCTCGTTTTGGCGTATATGTCTCGCGATCCCAAAGGAGGTTGTTTATTTCATAGTACTACAAGATTGAATAACCCGTTTAAAGTAGTGTGAACAAGCACCTTGTCTTGGTGTATATGCCTCGCGATCCCAAAGGAGGGTGTTTTTTTGTTTTTGTTTCGTGGTACTACAAGTTTAAACACTATAAAGGGAGATGAAATGTGGCTACACATGATTCTAGATAATGGTATACACTAGACTAAGTGTAATGTTAACCTTCCAAAGGAGCTATGTCATTATTACTTAGAGGCTAAAGTTAATATGGCATATTATTAGTGTTTGATAAGAGTTATCATGATAGCACTAGTAATGAGAATAGTTCTCAATCAATTAATGTGTTTATAATAAACTTGCTACCAAGGAATTATAAACATGGATTGGGTTGTCGTTGCATATATTATATTATGGTTTTATTAAGGTTCCATATTATATGCTTATATGCTAAATTGATAATGTCCAGTTTACTTATTATATTCATGTTTATTGTTTTCAGATTTTTCATGGCATCATTTAGCCCACTTGTTACTATTCTTAATCAAAACAAACTGTCTGGATCCAATTATGTTGTCTGGAAAAGAAATTTGGATATTGTTCTTATAGCTGAAGAGCACAAATATATGCTTACTAAATCATGTCCTAGCTTTCCTTCATTAGATGCTCATCCTGAGGAAAAACAATGATATGATTGTTGGCAGAAATCTAATGAGATGGCCGAGTGCTACATCCTAGCATCTATCTCAAATGTTCTACAGCATCAAATGCAGGATGTAGAACTAGCTTCGAACATTATGCTAAGTCTGAAGGAGATGTTTGGTGAGCAAGGTTGTTCTGCAAGGCAAGAAACCATGAGGCAAATTTATAATACCAAAATGGCTGAAGGTAGTTCAGTAAGGGAGCATTGTCTTACAATGATCTCTAATCTGAATACATTGGAAGTTTTAGGTGCCGATATTGATGGAGAATCCCAAGTGGATATGATACTCCAGTCACTACTAGAATCATTCAAGGAATTCAAACTTAACTATAATATGAACAAAAAGATTTATACATTGTCTGAATTAATGAATGAATTGGTAGCGGCGGAAGGCATCCATGGTACTTCAAATGTTGAAGTCAATATTGGTGAAGCTTCTACTTCTCAACCTAAGTCGAAAGGACTTCACCAAGTAAGAGGGTAAACAAATTGCCTTAGGGGTTGCTAACAAAGGAAAGAAGCTGTTAGGACATATGTGTTTCACATGTTAAGAACATATGTCATGATTTTATGTAATTGGCTTATTCTTTGACAAAACGCACTTTACTTATATTTGGGTAGATCTAGGATGTGTTTAATACTTCAAGAAACATGTTGTTCAAGTCTAGTATTAAAGCCATGAAGATTGGACCAAGAAATAAGTGAAGAAAAGCTGTCATTAAAGCTGGACAGATAGCTCGACACTTGCGGACAGATAGCTCGACACCTGCTCGACACCTCTCGACAGCTAGGCTATCTATCGAGATCTTCAGTTGAGAGATATCGCAATCTCGACACCTCTCGATAGCTAGGTGGATCGATCGAGAAAGATCCTGTCTCCTCAACAGCTCCTCAATAGCTTCTCGATAGCTCTATCTGTCGAAGTTTAAAGTTCGACACCTCCCGATCTATCGAGGTTACGGGAATTCAAATTTTCAGATCTGATTTTGGGCCCATGCTTATGTATTTGTGTAGGGTTTCTTTTCTCACAACCCTAGACCTATATAAGGCTTATTTTAGAGGCCGTCACATAAGAGAATACAAGGAGAACATATGCAAAAGGTGACCGAAGCCTTATTCTCTCTGAAAGAAGCTACTGCGTCTTTGCGCCTTAGGGTTTTGTAACCAAGTGCTTCTTGATCTTCATTGTTGATGAAGTGAAGAACTTTGCAGCCAACATCTTCTTCTAGTTGGTGATTAAGTCGCGTACTGGGATCCGCGCAATTGGTTAGTCACGTATTGGGATTCGTGCATCAAAAGGGTGGCGTTCATATATTAAAGAGTTCAGAGGTTCTGAAGCGGTAAAAGGTTTCTGCTGTGAGTTCATTTACGGGAATTGTAGAGTATAGGGACAAATGTTTTGTACTAGATCTGAAACTTCTCTTTACTATAGTGGATTGCTTTTCGGGAAGGTTTCCCCCCAGGTTTTTTACTGTGAAACTAGTTTGTTTCATTGGTTTTCTTGGGTCATCATATCTTGTCTTATTTACTTTTCCGCTGCATTCATTATTGACATGATATTGATATTTGTTTGTTTTAATAAGGTTTATTTATAATTAATCTAATTAACAACTTGGGTTTAAAACTTGTTAATATTATCAACCGGGGTCTAAATTTTCCAAGTGGTATCAGAGCCCGGTCATAGGTTTGAGTCATTGGAGCCGCATTGTAAGGGAGGGATTGTGAGGGATTTCACAATTCGCTCCAATACCAATGAGCTTGGTTTGCGATCGAATGCTATAAAAGATTTGTGCTCTCTTATCCTTCACCAATTGGTCGTTGGATGGATCGGTAAGGCACACGGTCCGACAAGTGGTATCAGAGCGGGTACACTCTGATTGGATTAATTTCTTGAGTGTGATCCTTGACCCCCGTTGTCATGGAATCTTTTGATTGTTTTGATGTGCATGATCTTGTGTTAAATGATGATGATGATATTCAAGATGCCTATTGCAAGCTTTATAATTTTTGTATGAAATCTCTTGAATGTTCTACAAAATTAAAAGCTAAATTTAAAAAGGTCAAGCTTGAAAGAGATGAATTGATTGCAAAATTGGATGAAGCAAATAATTTGAATGAGAAATTTAAAAATCAAATTTCATCTCAGGTGGACAAAATTAGGAGTTTGGATGAGCAACTAGTTGAATTTAAAATTGAAGTTGAAAATTTAACTAGTGCCAAACTTGTTGTTGAGCCTAACTCAAAAGAAAAAGATTTTTATATTCCTCAATTTAAAAGGAATAATGAAGAGTTAAAGGCTAATATTGCTAGGATAGACAAAGGTAAAAATTCTGATGTTAATGTTGAAGTTTCTAAATCTATGTTTAAAACTCCTCCTAGGTTGAATGTTTTTGTCCCCACTTGTCATCATTGTCATATTGTTGGCCATATTAGGCCAAATTGTCCTAAGTTAAGGTCTCTGTCAACCTCTAAGGTTAGATCTCCTTCTAGGAAGCCGAGTAGTCCTAAAGCTGCTCATGTTTGTCACCATTGTGGTGTTTCTGGACACATTCGTCCTAATTGCTTTAAGTTGTATCCTCATAAGCAATTGTCCAAATGGTCACAGGTTTCCTCTCAAGGACCTACACCTTTGTTTGGAGAGT